>CM044888.1:0-2400000 GCA_024500025.1 Syzygium aromaticum | reverse complement strand
AGTTCTTTCTCTATAGTCCTCAACTCAAATCATCCAAACGGAGTACTAGGATTCGCAAAGGTTGTCTTTACTTCAGCCCGATTGAACTTGAGCCAACCTTGCACGACCCTGAAAATACTACTGACCTTTTGTCGAACGGCAAGTGTATACATAACCGGTTAGGCATGAACCTAGGGCCCTGCCTAGCCTGTCCTTTACTTAATGATCGATCACCTCTACTATGGAGATGCCAAGATTGGTTTAACTAACTACATGCCTTAAATATTATTTTGATTAGGTCCCCCCGAAGGACCACATCATCCTCCACCAAACCAATTGCAATTACAAAATATCGAATCATAAATTCCGGTCGGACTTGGAATTGATCAACATATCGAAATCGAATGTCTTAAATGGGACAACCTGTCACATGTGAGGGATGAGAGTTGTCCTTTGCATCATACTTTCTAGTAAAAGAAATTTAGTGTTTTAACGCAACTAGCTAGCCAACTTCGCAAGAACAGCTAAAAAGCATTCGAGGAAATAATTTCCATAAATAAATCGAATGAATTGTCTATGTCACGAAATTTGATCCTATGTCTTGTCTCTTATCTTAGTTCGTACCATACCGTGGACTTTAATGAAACTTTCGGCTCGAATGGTGCACTTTTGATGAAACTTTGCCCTTAAGCCCCCAGGTGGACTCCAGTGAAAAGTTGCTATTGCTAGATCCAATATGCTCCTTAAAGTCGCCGCCCATGACCATGGTTCAACAGATTCGGAAAAGAAGACATGGAGTGTTATTGAAGAGCCACCTTAGTTTGTTTCATAAGCGTATATCTTTATGAGAACCCCCTTTGAGGCCAATATCTATTACTAAGATGGAAAAGACCGACGTCCATGCGGAGCCATGCTGCTCAAGTCCTCGATTTCTCCTTTCCGACAAGCAAACCTTTGAATGGGCATTGGCAGGCAGTTTCTTTGCATAGTGTATATGATCGATTCAATATGATTATAGGATGCATGCATATTTATGATCGCTTGTATTGCATACAAAAAAATAAACGAAATGTATTTTTACCATCCATGAAAATATTTAGGCATAAATTATTGCGGATAATGAAACATTTTTCAGTGACTAATTATTTTAAGGAATACAAGCCATTATCATTATAAAAAATCTTTTCCATTGTAATTTTTCACAAAACAAATAAAGCTATAAAATCATATAAATTTCGAAGTCTTGTAATTAGGTTCTGGATGGTTAGGCTAAGTTAGCTTTAAACTATGTAAATCCTTCTATTAGGTATAGTAACATTATTTCTCGATGTTTCCACTAAAAAAAACTACAACATGGCAATATTCAACATAGCGAATGGACTCCAAATCTAAATCATGCATGTATTTGAGGAAACACCACCAACAATATATGACGCTATTCGTTGTCCTCGAGGCCACACTATGAATTTAGGTAGAGTGATAGAAAGGGATGAACGATAAAGTCAAAAAAAGGTAACTATAAATGCTAGTGAATTAATTGAGTCTCTAAAAGATGGCTCAACGCATGGCCAGCTTGACGGGGAAGTTGGTGCACCACAATAAGTCATTCCGTTTTCTCCTAGCCTTGCGCTTTTTCCTTAACATTTTAAAGATTATAGAGAGGCCTGTTAAAACGTATGCGAGAAGGTTTCATCGAAGCCTCATTCTTTTGAAAGTCTTTCATATATTAAAGTAAAGAGTTAATACCATAAAAAACTTTATATTATGCCTATTATGACATAAATACTCTAAACTGTTTTTTGTATCATTAAAAACCTCAAACTTATATCAATGTGATCAGTATATCCTGGATGGAATTGTAATGGAAGATATATATGTCATATATGTACAAATTTGAATTTTTTTGTGGCATAAAAAAGTTTGGGGTATTCATTTCACAGTGGGCAAATTTAAGGTTTTTAGTGATACAAAAAAGTTGGGGATATTTATATCACAATGCGCAAAGTTTGGAGTTTTTTATGGTATTTGCCCACAAGTTAATATTTAATGTTTACATATCAAGTGATGCAACAAACTGCTATTTAAATAAATATGCCACACTTGTTTGAATGGATATGCACTTTTATCACATCGTTTAACATACCAATTTTATGAGTCTATCTTAGTATACCTAACATGTTTTTGCATCAAACAGGCAAAGAAGATAGAACTAGGGACCAAAATAATTTGTAAAATTTGTTTTCCTCCATTTTCAATCTTCTATTTCTGTGGAATTTGTTCAATGCATTCGTTTCATTTACCCAAATTTAGTTTTGTTATAATTTTGGATCAAATGAATATAACAAGAAAAAATGCTCCGAAATCTACCTCCGAAGAACCCAAAAGAAACTCAAGAATTCATTTTTAACTTTTCTGTACTTTAACTCTTACAAACAAGAGAGTGCTACAAGAGAGAGGGAAGGTCGGAATGTTTGTCACATTAAATTTCTTCCGTACCCATGATGGCTGAAAAGTGGAGTTTTATGACATTAGTATTAAACGTGAGAGATGGAGAAGGGTTTACACAGCTGGTTTGAAGTAATACCGTTAGTGTGTTTGCGTTAGGAATCAAGGAATGAGATGATTATTATCTTGGAGGATCTCTAAAGGCGGGGCTGGCCTTACGTGTGCAAATTGTTCGAGACAAGCTAAAATCAGTTGTTGTATTGATATGATTTGTATGGCTTACTCGAGGTGCGCAAGGCCCGAGCTAAATTAGGCATGGTATGACCAATGATGAGGATGTGGCTTGCCATATTATCCTTGGAAACGATGCACCAAGAAAAGCGTGTTTTGGTGTTTCGGTTCATCAGGCACCGCACGGGCTTCTCCTTGGCTAGTAAAGTTTCTCCCCAAAACAAATGGCACCATAGCAAGTTTCCCAAACTGTATGAGTTTCGCCAATAATAGGTTTATTGCCATGTTTTCGATAAGAAGAGAAAAGATTTGTTGGTTTGCTAAAGAAAGTGCTGCCGAGGGAGTGCATTTGCTTACTTGGTAGGCGAAACACAAGTGACTAGAGATTAGTGAACAACTTTAATCGGGAGAAGCCACCCATGAAGTGGAGTAGCATGTTCTATTGGGCGAGTGTTTGCCAATCATGTCCATGGGAGTGGTAGTGATAGTTGAAGAATGCAAGGAAGGCATGGAATAGCCCACAACGAGGATATGCGAAAATTGGGGAGGGGAGAGTGTCAAATTCCAATTTCTCCCATATCTATCCTGACAGAACTGTGGAGATTTATGGCATCATGATCAAGTGCGAGACATGCTAAAGGGTTCATATTACTGGATCATTAGAGTAACATCAATGTGTATTTTCTAAGAACTAGGGATGTGAGGATTATTATCTCAAAGGATCTCTGAGGCGGGGTTGGTCTCTTGCATGCAAATTGGACTCGAGCTCATGTCACTCCACTGATGACAGCCATGATAGGTCGAAATTAATTATTGTACTAAAATGATTTATATGTCTTACTTGGAGAACTAGATGTTAGGGTTAATTGGGCGTGGTATAGCTGTTATATTAATAATGTGATCCCACATTTAGGGATATAGTTTTTTGAAATAAAAACTTATCCATTGAGTTTGACCCGCGTTTTCTCTTTTGAGTGACAGTTATCCACATGCGGTTTTTTCCACGCTTCATTCCCCTTCGATGATAACCACCCTATTTGGTAACCGTCTTGATGAGAAGCGGTTTATAAAATGAATGTTCATTTCATAAGGGCGAATACAAGGTCTAACGCAAACCCTCTAATTCGGAAATACACCATCAGTACGCGAGGGGATTGGGTTAGTAAAGTGCGCCCGTAATTGTTGCCGAATTAACGTCGAACTACCGTGAATTTCCGACGAACATAAAGTTGAACAATGGCTGGAGGTCAGTTTATTTTCGATCATATTTTCCGCATTTGATTCTAATTGTGCTTGAATTTGTTCTTCTATGCATGATTAAAATCCTTCATTTTTAGTCTCACATTTGGTATCAGAGCAGTTTAGTGCCTCTGCCTTATTTTTTGTTGAATTTTGGGTGCAATTTTCGGGATTTTTGAAGATGAACAGTGATTCGGGTTTTTGGGGCTAAGAGGGAAATCGCCGATTCCAGCTAAATTCCGGCGACCCACCGCTCAACTTCGGACCGGCACGATCACACCGCTATGGAGAAGAATAGCCCTAAGTTAATCTGGCATATTGATGATCGCCGGAGGCTGTTTGAGCGGCAGAAGTTGCGGGTTAGGGTTTGTGTGTTTTGATGGAATTTTGCTTGATTCGAACCAATTTCTTGGTTATTTTCGCTGATTTTTGGGTCCATGTGGTCGCGCTGACGTGATCTCCGAAATCCATAAATTATTTGGGTATAATATGGGCTATCGGAGGAGACCCATTTGGTCGAAGGCATGGTGGAACGGCGAAAAAATGGCGAGAAAAAGGCTTTTGATCGCGCAGAGGAAGAAGACGCGTGGCGCCGCGCGCGCGCAACCGCTGGCGTGTGGGCCGCGGCAGTTGTAGGTGCGTGCGCCGCACGCGCCCCCTCGGTAAAGAAGGCACGTGTGCGCCACGCGCCCGTGTACAAGGCAGCACGCGCCCTGGACCGGCGAACTCTTTAGTTTTTTTATTTTTATTTTTATTTTTTACTCTTCTGCCCCTGCCTTTTACACGTTATTACCGGTCTGCCCCTTGCCGAATTAAATTTATTATTTTGCCCTTTATGCATTATTTGTGAATATTTTATGCATGAAATTAATTGTCCAGTGATCCATATATTTTAATTAATTAGAGAATAGCCACAGCATCTTTAATTAATTAAATTATATATTAAGAGCCTCCGAATCACATTTAGAAATGGACATTGATTGTAATTAAGTTTATTAATATGATGAATTTTATCCCACAAGAATTTTCATTATATTAAGTTGATTAATTAGGTTGAAATATCATATTATTTTTCTTAATTTACCCACAGGAATTAAGGAAGGAATATAATATGATAGTTTCTTCATGAAGTATTTATGAATCTGTTTATATTAAAAACTTAGCCCACGGCCAGTTTTTATGTTATGTGATTCATATTTGTGACATGTCTTACATTGGTAGAACATGATATATGTTGATTTTTGCCTCAAATTTTGTGACATAAGCATGATTATTTGATATGCATTTTTGCAACCTGTGAATTTCTCTGAATTTAAAAGTGATGTTCCCATACTGAATGGTGAAAACTATAAAGTTTGGAAGGAATCAATTCTTCTTCAATTGGAGTGCATGGACATTGACTATGCTATAAGGAAAGACGAGCCACCTGCTCCTACTGACACGAGTACTGCAGCTGAGATAGCGCTTTATGAACAGTGGGAGTGGTCCAACCGCCTTAGTGTGATGTTCATAAGGACTAAAATATCTCCTAGTATCTGTGGTTCGGTTGCTCAACATAGCAATGCTAAGGCTTTATTGGAGGCCATTGATGCGCAGTTTGAGACTTCAGAAAAGGCACATGCCATGACCTTGATAATGAAGTTTTTATCTCTAAAGCTCACAAGTGTTAGAGGTGTGCGTGAGCACATCATGAAGATGAGGGATATTGCAACTCAATTGAAAAACCTTGAGGTTGAGATATCTGAATCATTTCTTGTGTACTATATTCTGAACACCCTCCCACAACAGTATGCACCTTTCAAGATCTCTTACAACACACATAAGAATAAAATGGTCAATTAATGAACTTATGATCATGTGTGTTCAAGAGGAAAAGAGGCTGACTATGGAATTAGGAGAAAGTGCTCATTTGGCAACACAAGAAAGAAATAAGGGTCACGGTAAGCAGAAGGGGAAAGGTAAAATACCTCCCAAAGTTGACATTAAGAAGGAATCCAAATGTTTCTTCTGTAGAAAGAATGGGCATATGAAGAAGGATTGCGTCAAATTTAAGACCTGGCTCGAGAAGAAAGGTAATCCAACCTCTTATGTTTGTTATGAATCTAATATGGTTGATGTAAGTCACAACACTTGGTGGATTGATTCTGGTTCCACAATCCATATTTCGAATTCCTTGCAGGGTTTTCAAAACCACAGGAAGCCAGTGGAAAGTAAACAAAGCATCTATAATCCAACCTCTTATGTTTGTTATAAATCTAATATGGCTGATGTAAGTCACAACACTTGGTGGATTGATTCTGGTTCTACAATCCATATTTCGAATTCCTTGCAGGGTTTTCAAAATCACAGGAAGCCAGTGGGAAGTGAACAAAGCATCTATTCGGGAAACAAGATGCGTTCGCATGTAGAAGCTATTGGGACATGTAGATTAATTCTCAATAGTGGTTTTGTTTTGGATTTGGAAAGGACCTTTTATGTTCCAAGTTTCTCTAGAAACTTAATTTCAGTTTCAAGACTTGTACCTTTGAGTTACTCTTGTAACTTTTCAGATTCAAACTTTAATTTATTGTTTAAATATGAAATTGTTGAGAGTGGTATTTTGTCTGATGGTCTTTTTCAAATTAATTTACAAGACAATGCCTATTATAATGCGATGCATGTTCATGATAATACCGGTATAAAACGATGTGTTGTGAATAAAGATTCCTCTATATTGTGGCACCAGAGATTAGGACATATCTCCATTGATAGAATTAAGCGATTAGTAAATGATGGAGTACTCAGTACTTTAGATTTTACTAATTTTGATATTTGCATGGATTGCATAAAGGGAAAGCAGACCAACAAGACAAATAAAGGTGCTAAGAGGAGTATAGACATATTAGAAATCATACATACGGATATTTGTAGTCATGATATGGACTCGTATGGTCAGAAATACTTTATCTCCTTCATTGATGATTACTCACGTTACATGTATCTCTACTTGCTTCATAATAAGCATGAAGCGTTGGATGCCTTTAAGGTTTTTAAGGCATAAGTAGAGAAACAATGCGGCAAGCAAATTAAGATCGTGAGATCAGATAGAGGTGGAGAAATTTATGGTAGATATACTGAAGATGGACAAGTACCTGGTCCGTTTGCAAAGTTTCTTTAAGAGAATGGGATAGTTGCCCAATACACTATGCCAGGTTCTCTAGACCAAAATGGCGTAGCAGAAAGAAGAAATCGAACTTTATTGGACATGGTGCGGAGTATGCTTAATAGTTCCAAATTTCCTAAGTCCTTGTGGATTGAAGCTCTTAAGACGGCAGTGTACATATTAAATCGAGTTCCAATCAAGGCTGTTCCAAGAACGCTTTTTGAGTTATTCAAAGGTTGGAAACCAAGTTTGCAACATGTACGTGTTTGGGGATGCCCGTCTGAAGTAAGAGTCTAATAATCCACAAGAAAAGAAGTTAAACCCAAGAACTGTAAGTGGGTATTTCATTGGATATGCCGAAAAATCCAAGGGATACAAGTTTTATTGTCTATCTCATACTACTAGGATTGCGGAATCAAGAAATGCTAAATTTCTTGAAAGTCACTTGAATAGTGGGAGTGATCGATTGAAGGACATTGCTCCTGAAAAAGATCATTCAAATACTCAACTTTCCACTTCAAGTATTAGGTTGGTTGTTGTTCATAATGTCCCTTCAGTTCAGCTGGCTATTGAACAACCAACTATTGAAGTTCCACAACCTGCTGATATTCATCCGGTAGATTGAGTTGTTCAACAATTACTATAAACTATTGAACAACCAGTTGAACAACAAGCTCCTCGGGAGAATGTTGATACAACAGTAAGAAGATCTACTAGAATGAGGAAATCAGCAATTCCTGGTGTTATATTGTGTATCTACAAGAGTCTGACTATAATATTGGAGCTGAAAATGATCCTGAAACGTTTTCACAAGCCATGAGCAGTGATGAATCCAATTTGTGGTACAATGCCATGAAGAATGAGATGAGTTTTATGGCATCGAATAAAGTCTGGGATTTGGTTGAGTTGCCTAATAGTGTAAAAGCCATTGGTTGTAAATGGGTCTTCAAAACTAAGAAGGATTCATTGGGCAACACTGAGAGATATAAAGCTAGACTCGATGCCAAAGGATTTACTCAAAAAGAAGAAATCGATTACACGGAGACTTTTTCTCCTGTATCTAAGAAAGATTTTCTTCATATTGTTTTGGCCTTGGTTGCCCATTTTAATATGGTATTACATCAAATGGATGTGAAAACAGCGTTCTTCAATGGGGAACTAGAGGAAGAGGTTTACATGAAACAACCTGAAGGATTCTCCTCTAGTAAAGGTGAGCAATTGGTATGCAAGCTTAAGAAATTTATATATGGCTTGAAACAAGCATTCTATCAATGGTACTTAAGGTTCCATGATGTCATCTCTTTATTCGGTTTTGTAGAGAATATCATGGATTAATGCATATACCAAAAAGTCAGTGGGAGCAAAATTTGTTTTCTTGTGCTATATATGGATGATATTCTACTTGCAACCAATGATAATGGGTTGTTACATGAGATGAAACAATTTCTCTCTAAGAGTTTTCACATGAAGGATATAGGTGAAGCATCTTATGTCATTGGCATTAAGATCCATAGAAATAGAACTCAAGGAGTTTTAGGACTATCTCAATAAACCTATATCAATAAGATCTTGGAGAGATTTCGGATGAAAGATTATTCACCAAGTATAGCACCCATTGTGAAGGGTGATAGGTTTAATTTGAACTAGTGCCCAAAAAACGATCTAGAAAGGGATCAAATAAAGAACATCCGATATGCTTCTACTGTCAGAAGCTTAATGTATGCTCAGGTTTGCACTCGACCTAACATTGCTTTTGTTGTGGGAATGTTGGGAAGATATCAGAGTAATCCAGGATAGACCACTGAAAAGCTGCAAAGAAAGTGATGAGATACCTTCAAGGTACTAAAGGCTACATGCTTATGTATAGATGGACTGACAACTTGGAAATAATTGGTTATTCGAATGTGGATTACGCTGGTTGCGTTGATTCTCTAAAATCAACATTATGATACATTTTTTTGTTAGCTGATGGAGCCGTGTCATGGATGAGTGCCAAGCAGACTTTGACTGCTACTTCCACTATAAAGGCTGAGTTCGTTTCTTGTTTTGAGGCTACCTCGCATGGTGTATGGTTGAAGAGTTTCATTTCAGGGCTTAGAATTGTTGATTCTATTTCTAGGCCATTAATAATATATTGTGACAATTCAGCTGCGGTTTTTACGACTAAAAATGCTAGAAGTAGCAGTCGAAGTAAACACATCGACATTAAGTATTTAGCCATAAAGGAACATGTTAAGGAGAATAAAATGGTCATTGAACACGTTCGCACTGAATTGATGATAGCCGATCCTTTAACTAAAGGCTTGCCACCAATGAAGTATAAGGATCATGTGGCCAGTATGGGAATAGTTCCCATAATATGATTTATTGTCGCACGTACGACTTTTATTGTTTGAAACTCTTGTTCAAGTGTAATGTTATTCTTAATTTCTGGTATACACATTCAGTTCTTTATGAGAATAACAATTATCCTTGGTTCTGGAATAAACATAGGGTTTATTCATTAAGATGTGTTATCACATATGGGCTAATATTAAAGGAATAAGATGCATTGTGATACATGAGAGATATTACTTGCTTTTAGAGGACATGTCGCCATGATTCATGTGTCTTGTTTCTTTTCTTAAGCATATGAATTTCATGGATTTGGTTGGGTAATCTGTATGATGAAAATGTTGGGATCAAGTGGGAGAATGTTATATTAATAATGTGATCTCACATTTAGGGATATAGTTTTTGAAATAAAAACTTATCCATTGGGTTTGACCCACGTTTTCTCTTTTGAATGACGGTTATTCACATGCGGTTTTTTCCACGCTTCGTACCCCTTAGGTGATAACCGCCCTCTTTGGTAACCGCCTTGATGGGAAGCGGTTTATAAAATGAACGTTCATTCCATAAGGGCGAATACAAGGTCTAACGCAAACCCTCTTATTCGGAAATACACTATCAATACGTGATGAAATTGGGTTAGTAGAGTGCACCCATAATTATTGCCGAATTGACGTTGAACTATCGTGAATTTCCGACAAACGTAAAGTTGAACAATGGCTGGATATCAGTTTATTTTCGATCCTGTTTTCCGCATTTGATTCTAATTGTGCTTGAATTTGTTCTTCTATGCATGATTAGAATCCTTCATTTTTAGTCTCACGATAGCTAGTAACGAGGATACGATTCACCAAGGAACAATCTATTAAGGAAAGGTTTGCCTAATGTTCCAACTTATCAGGTGCTGCAAGGGCTTGTCCTTGGAGGAAAGTTTTTAGCTCGCGTCATGTGCACATGCTTCCACACCAAGATGGACAGGGGAAATTTTATGCGATTTTGAATTCGTATCGAGACTAATTCGTCTCAAACCGTTTGCTATTAGTCTAAACCCATGAAATCCCATGCGAATCTTGTCCCAAGCTCGAGATAAGTTTTATCAAAGGGGCAAGAAACTCGTCCTAACCACGGCACGTAAGAATTCGAAGTCTGACGAACCCTTTTGGTTGGGTTTATCTAATTTTCCTAATCAGGCATGAACGCTTTCGATAAGTGACGCATGTTATTACGAAATAAATGGTAACACTACCTAAATAACTTAGTGTTTCCAAAATCAAACATTATAATAACTTAATATGATAGTATTTGCCGTACTTGGTAATGTAGCAATTTTCGAATTTCGGGGGATAAGGATCCGCTGTAGATTTCTGCCAAAGATAAGAGACGCAGGCGTCCCGGCCACAGACGAAGCTGGGCAATGGCGCGAAGCGTTCTTCGCTTTAGAGCGCCAAAACCGCAGCTTCGTTGGCATTGGAGGCGAGCGGTGGTGGGGCCCCGCTATCCGGGCCAACTACCATTCCAAGAACGTCACGTACGTATGGCTTCACCGCAAAGGAAAGTGCCACGAAGCTCGCTTTTATTACCATCGTCCTATCGCCCCATGACACCAGTGGCTTTTCAACTCCCCCAAAGATTTGAAGCGAGAGAGAAATATAGAGAGAGAGAGAGAGTGAGAGAGAGAGAGAGAGATCTTCTGTTCTTCTTGCTTCTGGGTTAAGCAACAGAAGCCGATAGGAATGGCGGTGGCGGCGGCGGCGGCGGTTCTCGTCCTGGTCAGCCTCAACGCGAGGTGGGTCGGAGCTCAGGTGCACCACGTGGTCGGCGGCGATCGTGGCTGGGACGCCTCGAGCGCCGTCGGCTCCTGGTCCTCCGGCAGGGTCTTCATGGTCGGAGACAAGCTCTGTACGTAACCCTCAAGCCCCTCTTCTCCTCCTCCTTTTACTTTATCCAGAATCCGGAAGAGAGAAAAAGTTAAAGATAGCCAAAATATTCCAAGTGTCTCAAAGCATGACCCAATCACAAAGTGTTTCCGTCTGTTCTTCTTTATCGTATTCTGCTGGCTTTCTGACTCATTATGCCGAAAGTGGAATGTGGGTATTTGGTGGGAGGCATAGTTAGCAAATCTCTTGTCTTTCCTGATTTAATCAGAAGAACACAAGCAGGTTTTGACATATCACGTGCGTCTGCAGACCGCTTATCTATGAATGTTTGCTCTGTGTTCTGACTCTCCTGGGAATGAAGAATTGCCTAGTCTTCTTTAATCATCGTTTATACAAATCGCTTATGTTCTCTTATTATACAAGCAATATATTATTATATTCACAGACAGTTCATGTTACCTTTAATTCTGCCGAGAAAAGCTACTTATAATAAGCGGCTATGGGGTCTTGGAATTTGGGTTCGCTTCTTTATTGGGTTAGATAGATCAGTAAATAAGCAGGAAGAGGAAGAGAGATGAACGGGGGTTAACTTGGGCAGGGTTCGCCTACTCGGCGGCGCAGGAGAGCATCGTGGAGCTCATGACCCGGGACGAGTACGAGTCTTGCAACGTGAGCAACCCGATCAGGATGTACACGGACGGCCTCGACAGCGTCCCCCTGGATGAGCAAGGCATCCGCTACTTTGCGAGCAGCCAGGAGGAGAGCTGCAAGAGCGGCCTGAAGCTCCGTGTGGAGGTCCAGCCGCAGGGAGCCCCTGATGTCCCCAAGATAGCCACCTCCAAGGAGGCCGTGCTCGCTGCAGCCGACGGCCCGGTGACGCCGTCTGCAGCCGATCGCATCGGCGGGATCGCCGCGCTGGCGTCCGCCGGATTGTGGCTCTTTGTTTTGGGGCTACTTTAGTATGTCTGGAAGGATGTTTTCGTCTGGCCCAAGATATCTCACTGTCTGGACTGAATCATGTAAGACCAAGCCTTATCGATTTGGGCCATTTTGGGTTTTTCAGCTTGTGAAGGTCTTTAGGACAATTGCTGTTTCTCTTCTGTATTCATTTCCTTTTTCCGTGGAATGGTGTAGTTTTCAGTAGTATCATTAGTACCTTAGTATTTGTATAGTGATACATGGGATCCAAAGACTCTTTCGCTAATAAGAAGAGGCGGGCATATGACAACATGTTGGTTCCGAGAGACTAATCCGATTCCATATACAACTTTGCGTGCAAATCTCACATTGAGCAATGAGAAACTTGTTTTCGCAAGTTTGAAGCGTTAGAATAATTAAATAATAAATATTTTTATTTAACAGTTTAAGCTTTTAGAATAGTTGGCTGTGGTCCCGTAAAATCTCACATGTTATCAGAAGTGAAAATCCCGAGTTCGAATTTTTTCAAGCCCTATTTGTTTCGTCAATTAAATATGTCAACGTTTAGTATTAGGCAAAAAGATCGGACTAAGCATGAGGGAGAGCGTTAGAATAATTAAATATTAAATAACGTGTTCATCTAACAGCTTAAACTTTTAGAACAGTTAATTGTGGGCTCACAAAATCTCACATCAAGTATATCACGTCAGTAGATAGCATGTAAATTCATTACAAACATGGGAGTTCCGTCACTTATGGAAGTCTCATCCATCGATATATCATGTAGATCTTGAATGGAGTCAAGTGTTTTGTCCAAGGTTGTTATTTTTTAATGAAGAGCATTGCAACATTTTTGCCGTGTGTTCCGTTTTGGGCCTTTATAATTAGGCCATTCACTGAAACATCCTTATCAAGCACATGGGAATCGGGACTTGTCTACTCGTTGAACTCGTACGCAACCTTCTTAGCTGCACCTTGCTCGCGTGGCAAAGTTATCGTCCTCGGACTAACTCAGGCCGATTATGCCACTCGAATATTCTTCCTCGAGCGGCTGAAAGTGACAAGATTGGCGGTAACACTAGCTCGAAACTACTGCTGTAACTTCACTTTCATAGATGATGTTTCGCTACGGGACGCTATGCTCCATCTCCACTCCGTGGTCGGCTTGTTGGGAGCTAATATCTTCTTCTTTTTTGCTAAAACAAATCGTCCATTCCATGAAAAACCATAGAAATATTACAAAGAGGAACCCAAGGCCACATTAAAATAATAACTCAAAGCAGACTCCATGACACATTTTTTGAACTCCAGACGAACGTTCCCGCCCTGCTCTTGTTCCTCCTATCATCTTGAGATCCCTTGCCCTAGATAGAAAACATGGGAATTGTGTCACTTATGGAAATCACGTCCATCGGTATTTCATGGAGATCTTGTACATAGTCAAGTGTTTAGTCTAAGGTTGTTATTTCCTAGTAAAGAACATCGCAACATATTTGCTATCTTGTCGGTTTAGGCAGGCCATTCACTATAACAATCTTAACAAGCGAATGGGAATTGGGACTTGTCTTCCTTCTTGAGTTGGGATAATGGCACAAAGGGTTTCTGAATTTGGTCTTTGAATTTTTAGTTTGTTCAATGTAATCCCCGAACTTTAGCCTAGTATTCAGTGTAGTCCTTGAACTTTTGATTTGTTCAATATGGTCTGTGAACTTTTGGTACATGTTCAATGTAGTCCATGAGCTAAAAGACTAAATTAAATATGTACAAAAAGTCTAGAGATAATATTAAACAAATTAAAAGTTCAGGGATTACATTATATATTGGATTAAAGTTTAGGGACCGCATTGAACAAATTAAAAGTTTGAGGACCACTCTGCACGTTCGGATAAAGTTTATGAATTGTTTATATCATTCTCCCTCTTGAGTTTGTGTGCAGCCCTCTTAGCTACACTTGCTCTCACGTGGCGAAGTTATCGTCCTCGGATAGCTACTGCCTAACTCAGGCCGATTATGCCACTCGAATATTCTCTCTCAAGCGGAGATATAACACTCCTTGAACCTATTGCTAAACTTTACTTCCATGGATGATATGTTACTACCAGACCCTACACCCCATCTATACTCCAGACTCGGCTTGTTGGGAGCTAATTAGTATGTCGTACTTCTGCTTTTCATGATCACTCACATCAATGAGTTAGTTTAGGATTGCCCCAGAATCTACTCGTCCGTCGAATTGTGTTCTTTATTACTAATTACCTTTTTGATTTTTCCCATAATCTATTAAACTATGGGTGATAGATTTTAGGATGAGTGGATAATTGAACTTAACCCGTCAAAGCCAATTCCTTATTTTTTGAACCCGAAACCGACCTACCCTTTTTTTATTTAATTTTTTATGTGAATGTTGCATCATATACGATATTTTTGCAAAAGTTTTTAAATTGGACACCATAATAGCCTACTCACATTGGAATGGTCAACCCTGTTAGTTAAGAGACATACAGGGTTTGGTTTTGAACTGATTTGAAACTGTCGGGAACCTAACCAGCCAAGGCCAGTTTTCAAATTTTTTACCTAGGAACTAGATTGGTCCCCATGTGAACCGTTGGGGAAATGATCAGATAAGGCTGGTTTGGTTCGGTTCCTAGGTTAAACCGATCCAATCACTCACCCCTAATCACAATTATTTTCTATGAATTGTTTCGATTATCTCATTTCATGCTTAATCATTATGCACGCTCGACCGGACATCAACCCTAAAGTCCTCATCCAAGATTGAGTCACGGTCGAGGGAATGCCGAACAATCTTCACGCTAAAGATCGCGGAACCTGCCCGGCTCGAGGCGGCCTTATCCTTGCGGTCGTGGCCAAGAGCGGGGAAGCATTGCCGTCCACGTCCCCCGGCGATCTCACCCAGCGGCGTGCCAAAGAGCCCGTGATTCCTCAGCTTCATCTCAACTCGCCCAGGGCCCCGCTACATCGCAGAGGACGACCGGACCAGAACAAATGGGTTCGACCGGCGATTGCGCCGACGGGACCGAGACTGGGGTGGCCGCCCTGTCACGCTTTGACCCACCCCCTCCGAACGAACCGTCCGGCTAAATTCGCGGGGCCCACCCAGCCACACCAATCCTACGTTGTCTTAAAAATTCCCCCAACCATTCTTATAATCGATTAAATATTAAAAAAAAAGGAAAAACAAATATAAGTAAATAAAAATAAAAAGGGTGAGAGAGAGAAATTTGGATTAGCTAGAGAGGGTGTGGTCCGTTGAAAGACAGATGGGTGTTGGAGCGGTAATCTCACCACGTGGATCGCGTGCCGGCCGTTGATCCCGGCTACCTCCGCCGCCCACCAGTCCCCCCCTCCTCCCTACTTCTCGGTCTCGGTCCCCCCCCTAATCATTTTTCTAGCCTCCTCCCTTTAGAAAACCCGAATTCCACAATACGCTACAAAACGAGTTTATGAAAAATTAAATACCGCAAAACAAAATTAATCGCTAATTGATAATATTTGTGTCACCTTTATCCCGGATTTACTTTCGTATTGCGAAAACATTCCAAACAAGTACGGCCGTGATAAATCCATCTCAAATCAATATATCCAAGACAAATCTACTAAAAACGATGAATATAAAATCGAGGCAAAATTAAGAATTTTAACTGATTTTCAAAATGTGAAATAGCCTTTTAGGGCAAACTTAACATATTTTAGCGGATTTGCTGGTCCCGACTTATTTTTTTCCTTTCCCAGAGCGACTCATTTAAAAGAAGCCATTTATTTGGAATTTTTACGCCAGATTCACATCCCATGCCAATGGTCCGGGTTGCTTGTCACGTGCGTTTTTATGTCGGAATACTGGACGGAAGCTGAATTTATCATGGGTATACCCGTTCAGGATCTTCCGTGATATGAACATTAGTTCGGGGTAGACGCAGCATACGTGTACCGATTTGATACTTTTTTTTATAACACGAAAATTAATTTACGATAAATATGACACGGGCGTACTATAAAAATTTGTCGTATTAATTTAGTCGCAGGGAGAAAAATCTTGTATGGGCTGATATGATACGATGATAACGCCTGGGATTGCTGTATAAAGTATTTGCCAAACGGGAAGAAAGTGACTCCATTGCATGCTATATTCGCTTCTGCCTTCCTTTGCTCTCGCACGCTCCAAAACTCTCCGCCACGCCACACCACACCGCGCCTTCTTCCGTCGGAGCTCCGGCGACAGCGCTGCGATGGCCCTCAAGTCCTTCATCGACGCCGGCCCCGGCTGCCACTTCCCGATCCAGAACCTGCCGTTCGGGGTCTTCCGGCCGGACGGCGGCTCGCCGGCGCGGCCGGGGGTCGCCATCGGGGACCGCGTCCTGGACCTCTCCGCCGTCGCCTCCGCCGGCCTCTTCCGCGGCCCGGTCCTCGCCGGGTCCGATTGCTTCCACCAGGTCGGGTGTTCTCGTGTGGGCTCGTTCCGTGCTTCGTTTGCTGACCGCGACGTCTGTGCGGACGGAAGCGTCGGTTTTGATGCTGGTTTCTTTGTGTGCCTTCAAGTGCTTTTGCTATTTGCTTCTGATTGTTTAACAGGACTGTGAATCACTAGTTGGCATGCTCTGTTTCTGTTTAGAACTGATTTCTGTAGCTTTTCGACGTGGCGAAGGATGGGAAATGCTTTGTTTTCGGATGATTTCCTGCTTATGAAGCCAATGCGAAGTTTATCCCTTCGCAATGATCGATAATTAGTTGGTGAACTGCGTGAAATTTTACGAAATCTTCGTTTCCTGAAGGTTTTGAGCGTATCATGTCGGTTCTCTTGTCCTGTTGCTTGATAAGAACTCTTGGAATGTCTTTATTTCTGGTGAACTGCATTTGGAAAGAAGGCAGTAGAAGTTGAACGACTGACATTCGCCTGATTTTGTTGCCAGCCGAACCTTAACAAGTTTTTGGCATTGGGGCGGCCTGCATGGAGGGAAGCTCGTGCCACGCTGCAAAAGATATTGTCATGTATGTCATCTGCATTTGGTGAAGCGCACCTTCTGCTGTGTTATCCCCAATAAAAGCGTAAACATAAGGAAGGAAGTTCTTTAATTTCCAGTAGCAATGTGCCTATGGTGCTTCAAGAAGGGGGGCTCATGGCACCCCTTGAGGCATATTGTTTGTTTCATACAAAATGATGAAATTTTTAAATTTGACTCAGCCACTGAACCCGTACTTCGCGACAACGCCGAGTTGAGGAAAAAATCACTTTTTCCCATGGTGAGGCATGCTTTCAGCCAGAATTCATTTTCATATCAAGAGATTACATTCGCTAATGAAGCTTATGCTTTGAATTTTCAGGACAAGGTGGAGATGGTTCTTCCTATTGCCATTGGTGACTACACGGACTTCTTTTCATCAATGCATCATGCAAAGAACTGTGGGACCATATTTCGGGGGCCAGAGGATCCAATTCCTCAGAATTGGTATGTTCATTCGATTTGGATTGGTTCTCTCTTTCAATTCCCAACTCAACCTCAGCAAAAGTAGTAAAACAATGCTTGCATTTGCCCGTTTTCAGGTTCCATCTTCCCATTGCTTATCATGGACGGGCATCATCTGTTGTTATCTCCGGAACAAATATCTTTCGGCCAAGGTACTCAATTGATGAATCATAGTTCTCTCTGCCTATTCACAGGAGAAAAGACAGAGCAAAGGTTTGGTGTATGTTGAATTCACACCTCTCGGCTGTAAAATGAACTATCTTATTCTAGTGTAATTCCACTTGCAAGGTCTCTTCCCTAGATAATCGGGGCCTGCTGGTTCTGCACCTAGTGTCTATTATGGAAGGATCTGTTGGATTGTCGATGTGATTCCTCAGTTGCATAGTTGGAGCTTCCATTGTTTATGATTAGATTCACCGCATCTGAATATTTTCCCTCTCCGTCGCAGAGGTCAAGGTTACCCAAGTGGCAAGTCTCCACCTTATTTTGGACCTTCCTTGAAGCTAGATTTCGAGCTAGAAATGGTAAGTTTCATGCTCCGAATATCAGTACTCTCTTTTCTCATCAATATTTATATAAATTGAAGAATCAAATGTAATAGCTTATGACTTTCTTTTATCCATTAAACTGATTTACTGTGTACCCAAGTATATTAACACATAATTGCACCTCTTATCCTCTGTCTCTGCCTTTTGTGATGGCAGGCTGCTGTTGTTGGTCCTGGAAATGAATTGGGGAAGCCTATTGATGTCAATGATGCTGCTGATCACATATTTGGACTTGTGTTAATGAATGATTGGAGTGGTGTGTGCAACTTCTTCATGTCTTTATGTATTTCCACTTTTTGTATTTGTGTTTTACTTTGAAGAAGTTTGGTTTTGCAGCTAGAGACATTCAAGCTTGGGAATATGTGCCTCTTGGGCCTTTTCTCGGAAAAAGTTTCGGTAAATGTTCCAGTCTATTATTTTAAATGTTTACACGTCATTATATAAATAAAAGTAATGGCTAAGCTGCATTCTACAATTGCCAAAAATGTGCTAGTGTCAAAATTTGACTGTAAGCAATGAAGGTTATATTATTTGTATGGAGAAGGCATCAGGTGCGGATATTATATTGGTCTTTGGTTTCTGTTGAAAAATATTTCTAGGTACCACGTTGTCCCCTTGGATTGTGACCCTAGATGCTCTAGAAGCTTTTGCATGCGAGGCACCCAAACAGGTAAATACATTCCTTATTGCTTCAGTAAGTTCTCCATTCTTGCATCAAAATTTTCTGTTCTCAGGCAGTGTGATGCATTACATCCTGTGTGATTTTAGGTGCCAAAGCCATTGCCGTATCTATCAGAAAAAGTATCCAAGAATTATGACATATCTTTGGAGGTGATACCCTAACACCATTCCTATCTGCCAACTTGTATTGATTGTTTTACAGCTTCCAAACTGTCCAGTCCTAAATTTGATGCATTCCTGTGTACAATGGAAACTTCTGCTACTGCTAACAGGTTCAGATCAAACCTGCTGGACAAAAAGATTCCTGTGTCGTCACGAAGAGTAATTTCAAGAACTTGTAAGTCATCTCAAGTTTCAGCTGGTGAAAAATAATGCTCTGAGAACTTTCATACACTGTTTAATTGGATTATTAAGGTCTTAGCAGCTACCCCTAAGCATGTTATCATATCATTCCGTGAATATCAGCTGTGATGCTACTGGTTCGGTGAAAAGTGGTGTTATTATCTCAACATAATAAATCTTATGCTGTTATAATTGGACGAGGGACTGACAAACTGGACACTGTCAAAATATTTGATGCGCATGCCTTATTTCTTTCTATGCATGTTATATAGCCTGTTCCTCTTTCCTTTATTTCCTTTCACTTGTCTTCAGACACCATCTTTAAACTATATTTTCCCTTCTTCCCAAAGACAAATGGCTTACCTTCTTATAGACTCTCAACTCTCTTGTATATTGATGGAGCGCGTGGACTTAATTGCTCAATTTTCAGCTTAATGAGTGAGTGTGGAATTTGTTGCTCAGATAAATGACACTAACGAGTCTAGTAAGCTAGGCATCCCTGATCCCAAACAATTATTCTACCAATATTATGATTAAATATCATATTGTAACATGACAGAATTTCTACAGATTAATACCTTATGAAGAAAATATCCCAAGGTTTATGTGCAATTCGTGGTGCTATGCGTTTGTGTGAGCTCATCTATATCGAATTATGTACCAGGTGCTTAGAAAATTGTAACGGTGAACTTTTCATGTTTACGATGGCAATTATAATGCTCTCTGTGAATTTATTCCGTATATTTTTTTATGCCACCGTAATCCATGATTTCCTTATGTTCTGCAGATATTGGACGGTGACACAACAACTCACACACCATACAATCAATGGCTGCAACTTAAGGCCAGGCGATCTCCTTGGGACGGGAACAATTAGTGGACCGGTATCGTTTTGTTTATCTATACTATCTACAACTTCTGTTTAGCGTCAAACCTATTGCTTTTAGTCTTCTTCTGTCGCATTATACATACCAGGAATTTATGTTAAATAATTCTATTAGGAACCGGAATCTCTCGGATGCTTGCTGGAGTTGACTTGGAATGGACAGAAACCCCTGTCACTAAATGGGGCACCGCGCAAATTTCTCGAAGATGGAGATGAAGTAACCATCACTGGCCTTTGCAAAGTAAGCTTTTCAGCTTCTTTTTTTCTTCGATTTCCAATTTCGAAGATCACGTTGGTTTTTTTTTTGGCTCAAAACTGCTTCTGAAATTTAAGACGACTTGTTGGTAGTCTGCTGCCGGGTAGTCTTTGAACGTTCTAATTTCTGATCCCATCCAGGGAGATGGATACACCGTCGGATTTGGGACATGCTCTGGAAAGGTCGTTCCGGCACCTCAGTGAGCTCATCTGCGGCGTTTGAGGGCATTGTCGTTCTTGTTAGTACTAGAGTGAGAGTCCCCTGAGGTGTCACTGAACTGTCCAGTTGCATCCTATTTGTGGAACTCCAATAATGTATGCTTTAAATAATAAAAAGTGCTCTCTCTCCCTCTCTCTCTCTCCTTGGAAAATCATACAGACTACTGAAGCTTGAGTTTCAATCAATTGGCTTGGGGGTTCTGGGACCTCTGTTGCCTTTACGTGCTAAACCCTGAAACAGTGAAGTCTCTCTAACAATAGGATTTGGTATGTATCAGACAAATTTGTGGGTCGAGAAAAAGTAGATGTGGCCACAGGAGCAGAATAGCATGGCCCACTAGCCCAAAAGGAGGACAAAAATAGTCCGTTGCCAACGGGACGGTGCTCTCTCAAATCTTCTTCCATTATGCGCCAAAAAGCATTCAAGAAAGCAACTTCTCCATCACTTTCCTCCCTCTCTCTCTCTCTCTCTCTCTCACTCTAATTCTCCGTGTCTGCCATGAAATCAGCTCGCAAGCTCAGCTTCTCCTCCTCGCCCACCGGCACCGTCACAGTCACCTCCCCAGATGACCAGTTCATCCCTCCTCCGCCACCCAACATCACACTCCACCTCCAGCCCAATCCGGCCCAATCCCTGGCCGCCACCAAGATCCAATCCGCCTACCGCGCCCACCTGATCTGCACCCTCTACAAGACCATCTCCTCCATCAACTCCGCTGCCGACCGCCTCCAGCGCCGGATCCAGCGGCAGGACACCGTTGACGCTCTCCGGGGCAGCCCCCTCGAGAGGGCGAGGATCGAGGAGGAGCTGATGAGGCTGCTGCTGAGGCTGGACTCCGTGCCCGGCGGGGTCGATCAGGCAGTGAGGGAGGGGAGGAGGAAGGTAAGCCGCCGGATCGTGGGGTTGCAGGAGATCGTCGACGGGGTGTGCAGCGGCGGAGGAGCGGTGGAGGGCGGCGACGACAATTGGTGGTGGTGGTGTGATCGGGTGGAGGAGGAGGTGTGTAGGGAGAGAGGAGGGGAGGAGTTGGAGAGGTACTGCGCCAACTACTTGGGGTTTCGTTGCCTGGAGAGATTTCTTCACGAACCTTGAGCTGCACCACTCTTTGTTCTTCTTCTTATAAAATTACTTTTTCTGTTTGCTTCCTTTCGATGGTTGTGGCAGTAGATCTATACAGTGTACACTCGTGTTCTTATCCATTCTTAGGTCTTGTAGGTTTTTCTATTTCGTCCTCGAGTTTGTAAACTATTCAATCAATGAATTTACGATATTAGAACTATGGTGGCGAGGTGACTAGCATTTGTAATGGGTTGGATTCAGAAGGAAAGTGGATAGCGTAACCAGCATTTTTTTTATTTGCATATAAGCATGCGGCCCTGCTGCTAAATGGATTTAGGGGGTGGGGCTAGAGTACTAGGTTCGGGGTTCGATCTTCATGAGTACCACATACACATGTGCATAAAAAAGAAGAGAGAAAAAAAGCCGGCATTTTTTGAGAAACTTTGATTAGCCCCGAAATCTAATGACTGATTTTTTTTTTTTTGGCCAAACTAATGACTGATTTACGTCCATTAGATTCTGAGAATTATGTGCTGGCCATTACATTATGAAGTTGCTACGTAGCTCAAGGGGCGTATTCAATTTAAGTCGAGTTGGTATAATGCCGAGCCTGAGCTAGGCTCGACTTGACTCGCACGCTTGGCGAGTGCCATCGGGTATTGAAACCTTCGAACTAGATAAATGGAATGCGTGCAACAAATAAAGAGAAGGCATAAACCGGATGGCACAATTAATTGAAAAATAGAAAGCGATACTAGTGGTGAAAAGCTATAATCAACGACACGGATTAGATTGTGAAGAAAACTTTAATTCGATTGTGAATGTCGGGACGGTAAGATTGGCATTAGCTATTGCAAACCGCTATGATTGGAAGTTTCATCAACTAGATGTCAAAAATGCATTTTTATATTGGAGATGTACAAAAATTTATATGGCGCAACCACTAGGACATCATGTATTAGATGATTCTAAAGGGTTTGAAAATGGAGAAAGGAAATCCATTGATAAGGACACATTGGCATCTAGATTATCCAATGGTTGAGATTTGTCCTTTTATTTTTTTCCTTATAACCTTTTTCTTGCCATCCTCTTTTGTCTTCTTCCTTTTATCTTTTCTTCTCCTTTCGGCCGGAGCAAACTACCATGTTAGAAGGTCCAAGCATGTTGATGCCAAGCTGTTGTCCTTCATCACCATTACGAGCCCTTGCCATTGCGCCTTGAGCCACCTTCATCGCCAGTGGGCTCGATGCTAAGAATCTCCCCAAGAGCCTACTTTCTCTCTCTCTCTCTCTTATTCTTTATGAACGCCAGGATTGGTTTTGCTACCTTCGATGCAGAGGTCCCAACCTCTTATATGATATTGCCCGAGGCGCATGAGCGACATTCACGAATTAAGTCACTTGATGTATTGTCCTTTTTGGTTCATCTCATATTGCTGAGTCTTACGATTTTATTTTTTGACGCATAGGTAGGAATTATCCTAGGAAGTCACTCATCTCAATAGTGCCCTCACCTTAGCATGTTTGATATTAGAGTTTTAATCCTAAATGATAGCGTTATGTTGAAAGACACATTTTGTGAGTTAAGTTAGTACAACATATATACTCTAAGAATGTATTTCCTCTTTTTGTATATAATTTGGTTCATTCTTGCCCTCTTCTCCCAACCTAGAATCCCATCAAGAGCCCCTCCTTATTGGACCCTATTACCTCGGTGACTACTCCTTATCCTCATTCGATTAGATCATTTTAGGCACACTAATTTTTGCATGGGTCAACTTAGACTCACATACCTACTAGAGGTGGTTATGCTCTTTACCATATTAATATCCCTAAATTAACCCACCCAAGGTATTGTCCATTTTGGTCCATCTCATACCATGCCTCACGGTTTTACCATTTGGCATACAAGTAGACACTTTTCACGAAGATTATCCATCATGATAGTGCTTTATATATATCCTAAGCATGCTTATATTGCAAATCTAATGCTAAATGATACAGTTGCATCAAAAGGCACATCTTGTAAGTTAATTGCAATTCCATATATATTCTCCATAAACGCTTTCCCCTTTCAATGTGCAATTCGTTTATCCTTAGCCACCATCCTAGAAGCCTATGCATAGTTGCTTCTTGTTCAAGCCCTCTTGCCTTGGTGATCACGCATTGCTCTCGTCAAGCCAGGTCACTACATGCCTACTAACTTTTGCATGATTCATCCTTGAACCACGTACCTATTGGAGGGAATTCCGTTTTGGTACCGTATTGGGATACCCCTAGATTGAGCTATTGTTCATTTGACCTATCCTATATAAAGCCTTACAGTTTTTTTTTCTTTGGCACCTCCATACATGAGACTTCCGCATCATACGGCTCCGTCGGTGTCAAAAGATGCCTCTTGTGAGTTTAATCTAGTTTCACACGTAAAATCCATGAATGTTTCCCCTTTATACGTGGTCCCGTCACCGTCCTAAAAGTTTGTTAGGGGTTTCTCCTTCTTCAATTCCTCACGCCCGGAGACTACTCCTTCCTCACGTCGAACCGGGTCCTTAAAGTGCTACCCACGGATCTGTGGCTGCGAGACCATCGTTGAGCCGACGCCGGAGGTCATGGTCTCCACCTTCTGTGGCTTGCGAACAACTCGGTGAAAGTGCCAACTAGTGACGCGATGGAGAGGGCAGGGGCTGAGCGGCGCAGCTGGGGCGGTTTCGGTGACTTGCTGGGCTTGTCTCTGCAGCTGTAACAACGACTAGAAATGATGACGGCCGCGGAGCGCGACAAAGCTGGCGGCGAGGGAGAGGAGAGAGAATCTGGGGGGTGAAGGTTTTACTTGGTGGGCGTGTATTTTCAGAGAATGCGGGGGCCATTTTGGTATAGGAGTGCATTTTTGGGAGATGCGGTGTGGACTGATCTAAGCTCTCAATTGGGTTGCTAGGTGTAAAGAGGGTTGAATTTAAGATGAAAATTTACTTCTGAATTTGGATTATCTTTTAATTGGAAAACGACGGCTCGAAAATTCATTGCTTGCACTGACAATAATTAGCTAAGCCAAGCATTTAATACCAAAGACACGTCAAATCTACAATCAATACGATCACCTACTCGCTTTCATGATGGAGCTAAATCTCACGACGCTACAAGTCTCCGTCACAAAGTCCACGACCGCCATGGCCTCTCTACGCGACTTGTCCTCCGCTTCGCACCACAATAGGGCCGGCAGGAACAGCCACAGTGCCGTCGCGAGGATGAAACCGACCGCCATTGGTCCCGACACCGCCCTCGGTAGACGGAGTTTGCCCGTGAGCGCCTTCTTGGCTCCGATCTCGACGGCCACGCAGAGGCCGTGCAAGAGGAAGAAGGAGGTGACCACCCACCTCGGCTCCTTACGCCCGATGTAGTAGAAAATCAGCTCATGCATGAGCGCCGAGACCAGGAAGCATGCAAATGATGCCGGCAGTGCGGCCCACTTCCTCCCAATCGCACGGCTGGAAATGGACCTGGTATGAGACAAGGAAGAGAACGATACATCAGATATTGAAATCTTTAGTACGAACTTATATAAGCTTAGACATTCGGTAAATTGCAAGTGAATACTTAAGTAAATGAGTATTCAGGCACTTAATGAGAATTACTATTTTGCGAGCCATTTTTTTGTACGATGTCTTGTTATGTAGTTGACATTCTATTTCATGTACTAAACTTCATGACATGTATGAAAATATAACATAGATAATGACAGGCATGAATCTGCTGTAGTGTAGAGAACTTTTGAAACTATGTGCTTTCCCCTCATGTTTGAGTCAAACTTTATCAAGGATTATTCAAAATAAGTATAGACATAGACGTTTCATCAAAACCGGTCTATGAGCGTCAATCCATTCAATGTTCATAGATATAAACAATGAAAGCTCATTTATCCACATCAAAACGATCCGAAATTCAACATTCTTTTTGTATCTTAAAAAAACCAAAGAAAACAGAGTCTCACCTAATAGGCAAGTAAACGGCAGGGCGGAGTATATTTGCGACCATGAGGTTCCATCTCCTCCCCCAAAAGTCCTGCAGTGAGGTCGAGAGGTACGGCTCTTCAAATTGCGGCTCGAGCTCGATGCCGGTAAGTACTCGGACCATGACTCCGACCACGGCCAAGGACACCTCCAACCCGACGTACACGTGCACGCAATACATCACATTGATGATCACTGGATGAACTCGATCCTTCCTCTCATAGGCAGGCAAAAAGGCAACTATCACCAGGCACTTGATGACGTAATTCATCGGCGATTTGAGGCCT
Organism: Syzygium aromaticum; assembly: GCA_024500025.1. Taxonomy (NCBI): domain Eukaryota; kingdom Viridiplantae; phylum Streptophyta; class Magnoliopsida; order Myrtales; family Myrtaceae; genus Syzygium; species Syzygium aromaticum. Next base: position 2,374,071 of record CM044888.1, on the reverse strand, counting down.
CTCTGGTTGATCTCCGAACCCGGGCGCTCTCCATTTTTGGTGCTCTCGACTGGGTTGCGAATCTTGATGGGAAGGCAAGCGATGGGAATGAAGTATGCCAAAGAGCTAGACTGGCTCGATGACAACGGGCCTTTGCCGTAGGCAAAGAGGATGAGCTTGAAGTTGCAGAGCCAAGCGATGAAGAACGAAGTGAGGCCTCCGAGAGAGATGGTGGTGAGGTTGAGAGGGAGGATGAGGAAGAGGACGATGACCGGCGAAATGGCCAAGAGCCTCTTGGTTCCAATAGGGACGGTTTTGGAGATGGTGTGGCAGTAGGTGAGCGAAATCACCACCAAGGTCCATACCATCACGAAGTTTCTGATCTCGCCCTCCATGTTTGGTTTGATCACTTACGGGCACGCACTTGAAGTAGTGAAGTTTGCATGAATAATTAGTGTCGTATGAGGTATGAAGTGAAGTAGGGTCATGTTACTATGCTCTAGATCTCTCTAGCTTGAGACAGTGGCCATAAATTCGCATTAATAGGAGTTGTTGGGAGGGGCAGACGTGGGGCTTGTCTTGAAGACCTGGTGAACTAAATTTCACGAGCAAATTCATCTAGACGTAGTGAATCCAGCTATTCCTGTTTGCTAGTCAATGTCGGTCGTGTTGGGGGAGAAAAAGATCGTAGAACTGCAAGATTGACCATTTTGTTTTGGCTAATGTGGTGCGTGGTGGAAGGGAGTCGTCGGTTATGAATAGTTGCCAATTTGAATAGTTGCCCATTTTCAACTCAGTCAATTGCATAATAATACTAAGTATAATTATACTTGGTAGCGAAAAATATGTTGTTGTGTCGTCACGTACACGTGCGATCGAACTTTAATTGGTTAATGAAAAGTCGCTGTGGAGTATAAGTATCAACCTCCTCTCATCACAGGCAGAGATTGTATATTTCACTAACTGTCTGGCCAATCGATTCTATTAATGATTAATTATTGTTTATTTCTAAGGAGAACGAAGTAGTCTGGAATTCCTCTCTCCTTCCCTCTCTCTCCCTCTTTGAACCTTTCTTCGTCGTCTTTTCCACTTCCGGAGGGGAGGAATTTGACCTAGATCTCTCCCTCTCCTCCTAGTTGCTTTTCCTCTAATTTCCTTTTGCTTCTTTCCTTACCGTCCTGATCTAGTTTTAGATCTGGCAGTTCTGCTCTCATGATCTTGTATTTAGGAGCTTTTCTATTCGATATAATTTTAGACTTTGGAGTTTTAATGAATAAGTATTCCGCATCTAGTTTCATTGGTATTCACAATAGTTTCGGTGTCAAATCTGTGCTCTTTCAACGTCTTTTAGTTAAAAGCTTTGGTGCCTTGCACTGACTAAATGACTCACTCTCACAGCTAGCAAATCTTCCCTAATAGACTAATAGTGTACATGAAAGCTTGTTAATTTAGCTAGATTAGGAACAAAATCAGTTTTCATCAAATTGTGATATACCTGACAAATCAACATGTATTTATGCAAATGCGAGTTCAGATCGATGAAATTTTATCAAAGACCGGTCATGACTTACTACATAGAAAGGGGGAAAAGGATGTGGCTTCTCTCTTTTGGAAGCTTATATCTTATGGCATCGGGCCCATAAAGTATTCAACCGATCTCATGGATCACGAAGGGTATGAGTTAAAGATTGAGTGGATGGCTTCGATGTGAAATTGTTTATATTTAGTAATGTGGAAAATTGAACTCTTGTGATGGGCATTTGCCCACACAATCATGTTTATTAATCACCATGCAAATCCCACATGATTTATGATTTTTTTTCTATGAAATTGTTTCCTCTTACACATATACGTACATCCTTTCTTGTATTTCAATCTCAACAAATTCAATTAAAACCCATGTATTTGAATTGCATCAGCATTTTATGAGAAATTTAGAATAGCTTCTATCAAGAAAAGAGCACTAGCAGTACCACAAGTCCACTACTTACATATATTGTTTATTTTTGTTCAATAAATTTTTTACCGATCACTTAAGTATCATAACTTCTAAAAAAAAAACGTTTATTTGAGCTACTCTTTTAACATATCTCCAACTAGTCCTATGTGAATTTATTTTAATAAAAACATCTTCAAGGTGACTTTGCTTTAAAGAGAGTTAAGTCCAAAGTGGAAAATCGCTCAAATGACGTGGCGTACCAACCCTACAACGCATTGAAGATGAATTGATTAAGGGGTTCACTCTCTCTCTCGATGATGATGATGATGATGATGACGCATCAAGATGGTTGCTTTCTGCGTCCTTACATGTTGTAAAAAAGGCTAACATCTCACGGAACGCACAAGCACTCCCCTTCCCTCTCTCCTTCTTTCTATGCATCTGCGAAGCCCTTTGTGTTCTGTTCCAGAGTCTGGCTCGAAAAATCGAGAATGATTCTTGAATCACGTAAGAGCAAAGTGCAATGCCGGTGAGTAGTGACCTGAGAAATCTTGATGATGTCATGTTTTTTTTCTTTTAAAGGATGAGCGAGATGAAATCTTTGCCTTCTGCATTTTTTTGAAATGTAGATGAAAATGTGGGGTTAGGGTTTTCGATTGGACCTAATTTAGCCCGATCTATTTGGGACAAGAAAGTGGCTAATGATGCCGTTCCACACACTTCTGATGTCATCATTTCCTGAGCAAGTCACCTCAGATATTTCATATTAAATTAATGTCACGTCGGAATTTCAGGCAAAAAAAATTACTAACGTCACTCACGTGGACGTTTTTTAAAAATTACGATACTAAAGTAAGTGCCATACGAGATTTATAACATTGTTAGTGTCCTCTTCCCGCTTCTATCTATATTCTTGTATATAGTATACATTGACATAAATTAAATACAGTAGACATTAGTTGATATGTATTACCAGTTGATTTGACCGCATAATTTAAATCAGGTCATTTCTTTTCTGAAACTTCCATTCATATTATTTTTCAGGATTCACGCTTTCATTGGCGTCATAGGCCTCCAAATACGACTTTCTGTTTCAACGCTCAATATTCTTCAATTTTTCTAGTTTCCAAGCACTCGATGGCGGGCAAAGTTCTACTCGTAGTTTGTCCTTATAGACCTCCAAATACGACTTTATGAAACAATTTCATCGCAGACCCGTAGCAATTTTTTCGGTTTTCCTAATTAATTTCCGTTAAATTAGATTAATACAACAAAAAATCACAAACTGGTACACCCGTAATAAACAGACGGTAAAAACTTAAATTGGTACACCCGTCAACTGTCACGTGTCATCAAATTCAGAGAAATTGGATTAATACTGCGAAAAACGGAAATTCTTCGTGGTATAAACCCTAAAAAGAATTGATAACTTAAAAATTCATTTTATTAACCTTGTCATAAATTTACTAACAACAAAAGAAATTTACAAGAGAAATTTTTTTTCCTTGAAAGGACAAAACTCGTCTCAAAAGCCGGGCAATTTGGCCATTTCCTGACTCCCGTTCTGTCGGCCACATGTTTAGCCACATCTTTATTGTTATTAGTATTATTATTTTTTCCTCGTCGAACCAATAGCATTTGATTCTACGGTCTTCCTCGTAAAAAATTACGACTTTTGGTTTCAAACATTTTCTCATTGACCTGTGGCATTTTATTGGTTTTCCCATTCGCTGCTCGATTATTCCCTCGCGACGTGTTGACGAGGTCTCCTTCTCTGTTGAAAACATGGAGTTATGAACGTCTGATTCCTTGGCTTCCGCACATGGGTCCTGCAACCCATGCACGTTTGAACAGGCCAGCTATATAGTATATAAATATATTGTTCACTTCCTCATATGATATCTAGATCAGAGAGAGAGAGAGTAACGTTTGGTTCCTTGGCTTCCGCGGCAACTGCATGCGCGTTTCCTAGCTTTCTCTCGGCGCTTCCCTCATCGACCAATATTAACTTTACGGTCCTGGTCGTAAAAAATAACGACTTCCTGTTTTAACCATTTTCTCATGGACCATCAGAGCATTTGATTGGTTTCCCTATAACTACCTCATTATTTCCTCGTGACTGTTGACGCGGCCTCCTTCTCTGTTAGAAACAACGCGGTCACAGAGAGAGACATATATCTGCTGAGCTGCACAAACTACTTCTATGGCGGGCTCAAAAGCAGGATTGTCATAAGGAAGAGAGTACCAAGTGTTTCTGAGCTTAAGAAGACCTGACACTCACACTTGATTCACCAACGTCCTCTTCCATAGCTTGACCAATGCTAGAATCTCTGTCTTTCTTTGTTGACACCTAAATTTTGGCGATCTAATTAGTTGTTCATTGCATAGAAAATTAGGGATTAAATTTTAACTCATAAACAAAAATATTAAAATTGCATAGCATATAGTTTAAGTTTATATAGATTAATTGCATTACACATCGAACCGGCGGTGGCAAGTGAACTAAAAATCCATCACACAAATCGAGCTCGAGCTCTGAACGAAACTCGGCTCACTCAGAAGACGGGGGCCGAAAATCACAAACCTAAAAGGCCTTGGTTGTCTTAATTTGAGCTTGAATCAGCCCATTAAGCTTAATTAAAAAAAAACCCAAATTAATTCAGTCAATTTGAAATTAAATAAAAATTAAAGGATAAAGCCTAAGCCAAAGCCCATTAGGACTAGGAAGCCCGGTCAATTAACCTAGGGTTGCGATATAAATATGTGATTATACTCCTCACTCAAAGGGAGGGGTCTCATAATTCAAGAAGACAATCTTTGAGAGCACGAGAGATACCACTGAGAGGAAAGCAAAGAAGAAATACACGGCCAAACGAAGGGAGAGAACGCCAGTGAGAGTAGAGAAGAAAGCCCTTCTTTTCCTCGAAGGACCCATGTCGCTGTTCTGTCTCTGCGACCGAACTTCAAGCCTTCGCATCACCACATTTCTGACTTTCTACCGTTTCTTCAAGTGTTCTCGAGCTAACTAGCATCTCGAAGCGAATTTTGGCAGATTTCAAGGTGAGTTCCAAGAAGTTCCTAGTCAAGTCTCCTCTATCCTGCGAGTTCCAAGTAACGCCGGCGAGTCCCTTTGCACCGTTCCAGCTCCAACAAAATTCCAGCACGCTCGTATAGACGAAACATTCTATAGGCCATCTCAACGCCTCAGGCGAGTTCATGGTCTCGACCAATCTCGTGTGGCCAATCCAGACGCAAAGTCAGTCCCTCATGTGCAACGAGTGGCGAGTTCAACAATCTCCTGCAGCAAGTGGAGTGCTGGGCCGAAGAGAATAACCAAAGAAAAGTCAAAAAAAGAGTCCAAGCGGTGGAATCAAAAGAACAAAATCCTGGTCAAAGGAGGGAAGACCATTGAACATGAAAGGAGTCTTGATCACGATCTGAGTCGGCCTGATTTGAGCCATCTTGCAGCCGTTGTTTCCCTCCGAATCGACATCGTCGTTGTTGCCATTGTCCGTGAGCCCGGCGCCTAGCCAAGTTGCCCCGAGTCGTGCTGATACCCGCCGGGCCGTCGCTGCCACCGTCGATTCGTCGACCACCGTCACGATCTGCGGGCAAACCCGAGTTCGATCCGAGTGCAAATTTGTAATTAGGTAAGATTATCCGAATATTTTTTTAAATATTTAATTTTCTAGTTTTCGAGTGTTTGAATATTTTGCAGATATTCTTTGGTAGTTATCTAAATATCTTAGGATAATTTTATGGTATTCGCAATATTTTAAAGCACTCAAAATTAGAAATTTTTCTAATTTGGCAACGTATCTGGACAACTATCCGACCTTATCCCTAAGGTACGATACGCGGCGATACGGTAAATGGTTATTTTGTCCACATTTACTTGGATACGATAATAGATTTTATTTGCTTTCCAAATTCGACCAATCAACTTTCCGTCGATATCTATAACCCTATAGATATGATCGTTAGTTTGATTTCTTCGCCTAATTTAGATTTGATAAGAAAAATTTTGCAGATTGTGTGGATATTGATTTGATGGTGGTGTTTATCTCTTATTTGATTTTGTTTCTTTAAAAGAAAAGCCAAAAAAGATTAGATGCAATTTGAATTGATTTCTTAGAAGATAATGTTGCATGTTTAGAATATATCTAGATAACTTTTTTGAATAGAATAGGACAACCGAGATTTGCTAGAAAGATAAGATAATTTCTAATTTAAATTAGGAATTAGGGTAATTTGTTTTCTAGTTTAATTAGATATTATTCTAATTTTGATAGTTCATTTCGGGTTGATTTTAATTTCGAATTTCGATAAAAAAAAATACCAAAAAGATTGTTCTAGAATAGGTTAATTTGCTTTCTTTAGTTTAAAATTGCATGTTTAGATAATTGGCATTTTTAATTCCGAATTTCATAAAAATACCAAAAATAAATCATTTGCCCGTCATTAGAAATAGGTCATATTGTCGCGTGTCATATAGTTTGTATGTTAGGCTGCATTAATCACATGTCATTTTTTTGCACGTCATTACATATATGTTAGCTTTCATTTAAATAAGTGAAAATCCAAAAAATATTGAGTGAACTGCTTGTTAATTAGAAATCATATTATGATTGTTGATATGATTTTCTAGCTTATAATGCAAATGTTTATGTTGCTTCGAGGTAAGTAATTCTCCAAATCTTGCAATTTATTTAATATTTTGATTATTGGGTGTTACTTTGGTGGTTTGCGCACCCGTATGTTCACCTCACATGCTAGTGACTAAGTTGAGCTGAATTCAAATTGTCTACCAAAATATTTTTTTGAAAAGAAAAGGTACCGAAAGGGCGTTAGACTAAATCTAGCGTAACCAAGTCCCCGAGTTTAGAATCTTTAATTTGTAGGTATAAAACATATCTCCCTATGTTTTATTTAGGTTTCTAATCGACCTACTGCAAATAGATTAGTGGCGACTCTAAGTATGAAAATATTTGCACGTTAAGAACTTAAATCCTAAGTTGCGAATTGGTAGGGTTTGGGAGGGCCCAAGTTAAGCTTAGTCTTAATAATCCATTAGTCTGAGAAATTTTAGGTTGCAACAGCTTGGTGGCTCCACTGGGGACTTGAGTTAAAACTCTTAGTGAACTTAGGCCAGTTTTTCTTTTCAAAAAAATATTTTTGCTTGGCAGCGAGGATCCCAGGTACGTCCCAAATATTTTAGGTGTTAAATGTTTTTGCAGAATGGGAGGTATAAGGGGAGGAGTGATTGTTAACCTTTATTTTGTAGGGAGGTATTTGGATGTATGATTTATTTTATGCACGAAGCGCTATATGATATAACCTGTTATACATGCCTTGCATTTACACTATACCGCACACACTACCTGCTGCCGGACCTGGGTGGCATAGGTTTAGGATAGTACTGAAACGGCGGATACCCCAACCACACCCGCGTGATATGGGTCGCCCTCCTTGGTCCCGAAAGTTCTTTCACGGTGTCATTGAGTTCTCACCACGATTGCACCCTTTGCAACCTAGGTTGGCTCCTTGACTAAGCCGGAGTCAGGGGAACCCCGGCCTAACCACAACTATGACTGGTTTAGCCCGGTAATCCTCGCGTCTCTATTTTGCAAGCTAGAGTCTAAATAGAAATCAAACCTCATATTTCATGTGTATGTCTATATGATTGCCATGATCTTACCTGGTGAAGTAAGTTTTCTGAACCTTTATCTCGCAATTTATTTATGTTTCGTGTTTTTTTGGTCGGTTCGTGACATTAGGTCGATCGTGAGTCTTGGTCTATATACTATGGGAGGGGCAGACATCCGGATTCTTGATGCTCCTAAGGACGAGCTCCGTGCCTGGTGGAATCTACTCAGTCCAACCAACGGAAAGCTAGTTGAGGGCCACATCGGGTGGCTACTTCCCTTATTGGAAATCAAAGTCCGTACCGGTCTCGTTCGAGCATTAGCACAATTCTGGTGTCCTGAGACGTCTACCTTTATATTCGGTAAGCATGAGCTCACCCCGACTTTGGAAAAATATAGCGTGATCATTGGAAAACCATTAGGGTCGGAATTAGTTACACCACCTCTGGGAATTGATTCCACCTTAATGTTCTTTGAATTTTTGGGTGTCGGAAAAGATGAATTGGGAAAAGTTTTGAAAGCAAATCGTGGGACATGTCCTTTTTCATTCTTGAGTCAATGTTTTGATAAAGCCACATCTTTTCAAAAAAGCATAATCTTTTTGCTAGAATTTTTCAGGTTCGTGATTTTTCCTCACTGTAAGAATGCATGTAATCCGTCAATTGCATGATTGGTCCAATAAGTCTGTCTTGAAAAGAATTTTGTCAACACCATTTTAGCCGAGACTTTTATTTCCCTCACTAAATTTAAGCAATATGTTGACAAAACATTTCATGCACCTCTTGAACTTTTGCAAATTTGGTTTTTGTCTCATATAAAAGGATGTGACGATTTACTCACGATATCTGAGCTTAGTGATTCTAGTCATCCCGTTTTGAAGTATAAAGAAAAACAAGAAAACGCACCTGATTATCATTACTCCGAATGGATCATTTTCATGAAAAATGCTAGACCTCAAGGTTTCCAATGGTATGCTAATTGGTTCAAAGTCGAGGAAGCTCGGCTTACGTGTAATGGTACTGGGCCGGTTCCACTATTGGATTTCACTGGTGCAATCGAATACTATCTTGCCAGAGTGTCTCGTCAGTACCAGATTCTCCAATGACTCCCTTTAGCGTTACAACCAGAGCCCCTCCAAGTTAACTTTATCAATGACGATGAAGACCACGAAGGGACTGTAGCTCAGCTCAAGAAGATGTGGAAGAAGTGTCGTCTTTTAAAGATAGCTCGGCTCAAAAAAGAACTCAAAGGGAAGCAGAAGTCCTATTTCACGACGACAAAGTATATTCAACAGTACGAAGTCCCACATGAGTTACTCCTGAAGATACCCAAGGTGCCTCTCAAGCCCGCCACTCGCTCAGAGAACAACCGTCTCAAAAGGAAGGCCGAAGAAGCTCAAGAAAAAGCATCCAAGATAGCTCGAGCTTATGAGCAGTTGAATAAGGAAGTCGCCTCCCATATGTCTATAGAATAAGCCAAATAAAAAAGTTTGAATCTATGTTTTCATTTCAGTTTTAATCTTTAGACTTGTTTAAGAATCGAGTCATTTGTTTTTGCATTTTTTGTTTAAGTGATTTCAAGTTATAGTCGTTGTAAAAATTTTTTTCATCAATTCAATAAAGAGGTCATTTCTATTCAAAGCGGTTAGACCAATGTCATGGATCAGCATGTGATTCTTCTTGACACTTTTGTATGCCCGTTTTATCCGTGAAATCAGGTAATTACAAACTGATCATGATCGCCTATTCATACGCGGTCAAGAACTAGAATAGCCGATCAAACTGACTTACGAGATCGTGTCGTTGGCATTGAGGACCAAATGAAGCAAGCTCTCGTTGCAATGCAACAGATGTCTGCTGACATCAAAGCCCTTCGACTGACTCCCATTCCTGCATCCTCTGAGGCATCAGCCCTAAAGCATATAGGTGAAAAAAATGCTGATAATGAAAAAGATGACGATCTTTCCGATTTAGTAGATGACCCCGTCCAAATTATTGTCAACAAGGACAAACCTGATGAACGGGTCAACAAACTTGAAGAAAAAGTGAAGCAGCTGGAAGGTTCATAGGATTCACCTTTGATCGACTTATCTCTGTACACACAGATCAAAATCTCGAAGAAGTTCAAGATGCCAGACTTTGATAAGTACAATGACACCTCATGCCCAAAAGCCCATCTGCAACTATATCACGTACAAATGACCTCGTACGTTGATAATAAACTCCTAATGATCCATGCATTTCAATCAACTCATCTCTATAGGCGAACAGATTGAGATAGGACTGAAAGATGGGTGATTTGTAGAGCCGTTTTCCTCAACCAAAAGATTTAGTGCAAAGAAAGAGAATGAACCGGCACCTGAAGTAAATGTGACTTATACCCAAACGGGCCGACGGAATGCTATCCTTATTCCAGCGATCCAAGTAGTAGAAACTCAACAACAGAACACTGGCCGTCAACCCTCTCAGAGGAGGAACAACAAGAGGCAATTCACCCCTTTCCCTAGGTCATTGTCCCAAGTACTGGCAGTACTCCAAAAGAAGGGTTTGCTTACCACCGAGCCAAAGCGACCTAACTCTGAAAAGTACTATAACTATGACCCATCTAAAAAATGTGATTATCATATGAGCGAGGTGGGGCATTCAACTGACGATTGCTTTACCCTCAAGCATTGAATCCAGGATCTCTTAGACACGAAGGCTTTCTCATTCCAACCTGCTAGGCCGAATGTTAAGAACAACCCGCTCCCTGATCACACGAGCAAAGTGAATGCCATATTTAATTTCGATGCTGGTCGAATTAAGAATGTCAAGGTGTACACTGCCGACGTCTACGATGGGTTAGTAAGAGCTGGCTATTACCCGAGTGATGAGGCGCCTCCCCTGACTGTCATGAACACAAGAATCTCTGAAATGGTAGAAGCCGGAATGATTGTTTATGCCAATCACACTAGCATCGTCTCCACAATATCCAAAGTGGTTATTAATTGGGACGAGGAGTTTGCAACATTGAACACCAGGAAAGACAAGCTTGATCCTCCGCTCGAAGACATACCTCCGCTTGAAGACGTGTCCGATGATGAAGAGATCGTAGAGAGCACGTCTAAAGCTGATGAAGAAAAAGAGGTGATCAACACTTTGGGGCAACCGAGCGGCATGTTCGATTATTATGTGAAATACTCGATACCCTCGAGCTTCTATGTTGACTCCTGTGACATTGTCCCGGATGGATGGGGAGGTATGGATGATCCAACACCTCTAGTGACAGAAGATCCTGATGATGCGATGGAGGGAATCACTGCCTTGTTCAATAACATGCTCATTGGAGCTATCGAGGAAGGATCGTTGGAGGGAATAGGCACTGGCCCGCAAGAGTAACACCTTTACTTTTTTTCGCACACTCCCCTGTGCGGGAAATTTTACTGCTTTTTAGGACTTGCCCCATCTCGGGAGCTACTTTTTAGAACTTTTTATTTCTAGGACTTGGTTGTTGCAATTTCCATTCTAATAAATGTAATTCATTTGGGGATAATCAATGAAATTACAAATTATTTTCATTTTTGAGGGCATGTTGAGGTACATCAAACCAGCCCGGTGATGATATCCAACCGATAAAAGAAAAATATAGTCCAAGGAGAATTCTGAGGCCTGGGCTTCTTTATACTTCCTCATGTTAAAACTTTTTTTTTTAAAAGAATTTTGAAAAAAAAGAGTCAAAAAAATTCAAAAAAAAGAAAAATACACTATTTAGCCATGTTTGTACTTCTGAACCCCCTATTTTATGTTTTAGGGGCAATCTTGTGACACGTGAGGGTATGGGAACGGTCCAATCTCATGAATTATGTGCAGTCGAACTTAATCCCAATGACACCGACAAACTCGAAGATTCCTCGGAAATGCTACATGGCCTAGAATGACGAAAGGTCCAAAGTTCTCACGTCAAACCAAACTGTCACTTTCAACTTGGGTGATGCAGAGGAACCCAGAGAAGTGAAGAGAGGGGCAAATCCCCCTAAGAGTGAGATGAAACACCCGATTTAGCTGATGCATGAGTAAAGGCCCCAAACTATATCAGTCCATATGTGGTTAAAAAGGTGCTTCCCGGAGGCGCCTTGATTCTCGCAGAAATGGATGGTCGTGAGTTCTCTATCCCTATTAATTCTGATGCCGTGAAGATATGTTACTCCTGATAAAATCTAACATTTTGCAGCAAAAGCTTTCAAGTGTTTGGTTTTATATTCTGAATTGCAAACATTTCACAGATGAATAAATGGTTTCAATCAATTTTAAGTTAAGATGTGTGCATTGGCTTTAAATTCTGTATGGTTATTTTGTCGGTCTGCATCATCGACTTCAAAAGGGAAATCTATTTGGATAATTTGATAACTCATGAAGAATGAATTAAATGTGTTAAATGAGGTACATCGGGATGATGAAAGGCAAGCCCTATCCTATATACAGTCCCATGCACTAATCCCCAGTGAGTTGAATGAAAAAAAAAAAAATTCCATGTCTGCTAAGTAAAGAGTTATCTCGCAAAAGGTACGGCAACCGAAGTGACGAAAGGCAATTCATTTCTCTATTCCAAACACTACAGTTATCCATTATTTCATCACTTTGAGTCTAAACGCTTGCAGAAATCCTTTCAAATTACCCCTGTCAAGAACCACCCCACATCGGGGCAAATTAGGGGCAAGTCAGTATTATAAGGTGAAAAATGAGTAGAAATTTTTTTACTCTCACTTGCATCAATCTTTGAGTATTGCTTTTTTAGATGAATTCAAACAAAGTTCAAGTGCCTTTGGATGACGAAGAGCATTTCTTTCTCTATACACGCTTTATCCTTTGCTAAGCTCAATTGAGCCTGCAAATTCATTTCTTCAACCCATTTGGTGATCATCCCCCACACTGGGGCAGGGTAAAAGCCATCACTGTTGAAGCAGCATATCCGAAGTGTCGATAGGAGACAGAAATCCTTGAGAGTCCAAATGGCGAGTCATTCAGTTAAAGTGTGGCTGATCGATACATGCATTGTAAGCAGTGTATGTCAAAAGTCAAAACTGAAAAAAAAGAAAAAGAAAAACTAGGGGCATGAAAAAGCAGTGTGCCTGGTAAAAGCAAGGCCAATGCCCGTGAAAAAAAAAAGAAAAAAGAAGAAGAAAAAAGAGAAAACTTCTGTTGACACCTAAATTTTGGCGACCTAATTAGTTGTTCATTGCATAAAAAATTAGGGATTAAATTTTAACTCCTAAACAAAAATATTAAAATTGCATCGCATATAGTTTAAGTTTATATAGATTAATTGCATTCCACATCAAACCGACGGTGGCAAGTGAACTGAAAATTTATCGCGCAAATCGAGCTCGAGCACTTAACGAAACTCGGCTCACTCGGAAGATGGGGGCCGGAAATCACAAACCTAAAAGGCCTTGGTTGTCCTAATTTGAGCTTAAATCAGCCCATTAAGCTTAATTAAAGAAAAGCCCAAATTAATTCAGTCAATTTGAAATTAAATAAAAATTAAAGGATAAAGCCAAAGCCAAAGCCCATTAGGACTAGGAAGCCCGGTCAATTAACCTAGGGTTGCGATATAAATATATGATTATACCCCTCACTTAAAGGGGGGCTCTCATAGAAGACACTTTTTAGAGCATAAGAGAAATAGTGAGAGTGAGAAAGAGAGTTGTTCGCGCATGTGCCCGACGGTGCCTCCCACGCCTGGCCATCCGCATCCACACGCTTGTCCGAGCCCGCGGTCGTTGGCCCCCTTGGCTGAGCTTCCCTTAGTCTTGGTTTCTGCCACGCTGTGCCCGTGCTGAGCCGACCGCCCACTATCCCGTGCCTCGCCGCGCCGCCACGCCACACTTGAGTCACCGCTCGTGCTGCTGCCGCCCTTGTCGTAGCTCCTCTTTCTGTCCGTTGCCGCGCCCTCTGCTCACGGCCAGACTTGTGGCCGTGAACCGCCGCCCTTGCTTCCATCGACAATAACGTTGCTGTACCCTCTAACTGTGAGATAACGAAGCCTGCTGTTGTTTTGAGTCTGACCGCTGACCAACGATCAATGTTGGTGCTGTTGCTCCTGACAAGATTCTCGGTGGTGTCTCTGCAGTGAAGCATTAGTGGGTTCCCAGTCACCACCAAGTCCAGAAAAGTCAAGTGTTGGTCTAATTCACGTTTATTCTTTCTGACATCCACCAATATTCACGCAAAAAGCTATCGCATGCACAAGTGTGTTCTCTGGATGACACATTTGGCATCATCATCACATGCACTTCTTCATGGGAGGAGGATGGCAACATTGATGATCCGTGAAGCCATACCAACATGGTGAAGTTTCGCGCATCCTCGACGTGTTTGTCTGACACACCACCACCACGAGTTGAGCCGATCCCCATCGAACTGCCGCCGCTATCACCGCCGATCCGCCGTCGTTGGCCACAACGCGTTCTGCGATCCGCAAGCCTCAATTCGAAACTGAGTTCGAATTTGGAAGATATCCGCGAATTAGGTAAGATCATTATCCGAATATTTTATGAAATATTTAATTTCCTAAGTTTTCGGTGTTTGAATATTTTGTGGATATTCTTTGGTGGATAGCTATATATCTTAAGATAATATTTGCGATATCCGCAATATTCTAAGATACCTTAAATTAGGAATTTTTCCTAATTTGGCAACGTATCTGGATAACTATCCGACCCTATCCCTAAGGTACAATACGCGGCGATATGGAAAATCGTTATCCTATCCATAATCACTTGGATACGATAATAAATCTTATTCGCCTTCCAAATTCGAATAATCAACTTTCCGTCGATATCTATAACCCTATAGATATGACCGTTAGTTCGATTTCTTTTCCTAATCCAAATTCGATAAGAAGAATCTTGCGGATTGCGTGGATTGTTTGAGTGCGGTTGTTATCTTTATTTGATTGTTTTCTTTTTTTTAAATAAAGAAAATCCAAAAATATGTTAGTTAGGATTTAAATTAGGAGTTTTGCATGTATAAGAAATCCTAAATGTATCTAGAAGATAGGATAATTATTTAATTTAAATTGGGACTCAAGATAATTTATTTCCTAGTTTAAATTAGGTATTATTCTAATCCTAATAGATTATTTAGGTTAGTTTTAGATTCCGAATTTCCATGAAAATCCCAAAAAAGAATGAGTTACTTTATGATAGATTAGAATAGACTACATTCTTAATCTGAATAATTTTTAATTTTGAATTTTAATAAAAAATACCAAAAAAAGAACTTGTTAGATTACATGTTATTTTAGGCATTTTTTTTATTCCGAATTTCATTTAAAAAAATACCAAAAATAAATCATTTGTCCGTCATTAGAATTAGGTCACGTCGTCGCATGACTTATAGTTCGCATGCTAGGTTGCATTAATCGCATGTCATTTTTTGCACGGCATTGTACATAGGTTAGTTTGCATTTTAATAAAGCGCAAACCCTAATGAACACATTGAGTGCCTTGCTTTGTTAATTAGAAATCATATTAAAATTGTCTGTGTGATTTTCTACTAACAATACAGATGCTTGCGTGGCTTTGAGGTATGTTATCCTATTATTTATTTACTACTTTCTTGGATGTTAAATTGGTGGTTTGCGCACTCTCATGAACACCTCACATGTTAGTGATTAGGTAATAAAATGGATCTAGACTGCATGCAAAACATTTTTTTTTTGAAAAGAAAAGGTACCGAAAGGGTGTTAGTGTAACCAAGTCCCCAAGCTTAGAATCTTTGGTTCGTAGGAATAAAACATATCTCTCTATGTTTTATTTAGGTTTCTAATCGACCTACTGCAAATAGATTAGTGGCAACTCCAAGTATGAAAACTTTTGCATGTTAAAAACTTAAACTCTAAATTGCGAATTAGTAGGGTATGGGAGGGCCCGAGTTAAGTTTAGTCTTAATAATCCATTAGCCTGAGAAAATTTTAGGTCGCGACAACTTCAGAGAAAAAATATCAAGATATGACATGTCAAAGTCATGAATGCAAGTGGAATAGTAGTCTTACAAGTCTCAAAGGAATCAAGTGATGAACTCTCGAAGCTAATGGAGCATCTACTGAGAAGACAATCCCTAGTGAAGAAGAAGACTGGTGACAATGCTTTAGATGATCACCAACTTATTCATCCAAATTATACACATTTTGAGCCTAATGATCTATTCATTTCTCAACCCATGAGCATAGCCTACATTACGTCCCTTACAAAGTCTCTTCAGATTATGGCACTTGAACTGACGTAGGATTCAGATGTTTATAATCTTAGCTCGTAGAAGTGCGAGCAAGTCCATTTCTATCTCATTTTATAGGATTCTTAACTTGTAAACCCGGAGACAATTGCAGAGTATTTTCTTTCAATAGCCTCGACTCGAAGAGTCCTTTTTTGCTAAGCCATTGACCAAGCCCATATTATGGTCCCAACAAAGACCTCTCAGATTGGTAAGGTCGTATCATTTGCAAGAATACTCGGACCGTTGTCCACATGATGGTGAGATAGAGCGATTCTCATAAATCAGCCTCTTTTAATGAGAATGAGTGAAAGCCCTTTTGGATCGAAAGTCCCTCATTTGACATTTTCAAGACACCCATTTGTGAGTTCGGATTGTCCTATCATGATTTTCCCTAGTAAAGTTTTGTAATGCCGAGTTGACAAAATCATCATGCATGAAAATCAGCTGAATATATAGTGCATGAGTATATGTGTTCTTGATTATCCATGAATGCATATTACATGTTGCTTAAAACTGTGTCTAGCAGGAGACACGCCCTCAAGAGTAGAAGATATCACCAGGTAAGTATATCTCTATCCCTTGGATGCCTGTGACTATCTAGGTATCCCTAATTTGTTCGAGCAAGTATCAGGTTCCATACTTGGTCATTTTGTTGCGATTTCTAGATACCTCTAGCGATATCTAGGCATCTTTTGATCAAGCCTTTTCGGATACCTCTGATGATATCCAGGTACTTTGTTAAGGAATCTCCGAGTATTCAGGCTAGCCCCTCTACTCGTCAAATCGTTAAATACCTCTGATAATATCTAGGTATTTATCGATCAAGTCCTTTCAAATATCTCATATGATAACCAGATATTTCGTTAGGCACACTTTTTAAACAATTTGGAAAGTTCCTTCTTAAACACCTCTGACGATATCCAGGTGTTTTTAGTAGTTGACTTTTTCTGAATGCCTTTGACGATATCCAGGTATTTCGTTAAAAGTAGGAATGTATTCCAATTTATTGAGTTGCTTTTCAAGTACCTCAGATGATAACTAAGTACCTTGTTAAGCCTCATTTCTAGCAATTTGGAGAAAGCCACACATTAGGCACCTCTGATGATATCTAGGTTCCTGATGAATAATTTGCTCGAATACCTCTGATGATATCCAGGTATTTCGACAAAAGGTGGGATAAATTCCATTTCGCTAAACTATTACTGGACGCCTCAGACGATATCCAGGCGTTCGGCAGAAGGTCCATTTCGAGTATCTCAGACGATATCCAGATATTCGAAGTAGTCTTCCATTCTTTGATTTCTAGATACCTCATATGATATCCATGTGTCTATTGATCACCATCTTCAATTACCTTAGACGATATCCAGGTAATTCGATCTACCCTTCATGTGTCTTGACAGAATTACAGGTCACCGAAGTCCATTAGCGTTCATCTGGCAATACCTTTGGGACAAAGCCCAACATTTGCCAAACAACCTACAAAATTGGAGTCATGCCTCGAATTACGCTACCACTTCTGTCAGGTAAGTAACTCCAGGTACGTTTTATTCACGTCAGCATGCATCATGACATAATGCATTTCAAAAATGGGACTCATAATCTTGACAAAAATATCATTCATTGCATCTGTATGATCAAAATTTAGGTATCATTTAGTCTTTGAATGCAACCTCTGTGAGCTCACCTTAAAAGAGAGGGCAGTTGTTGACACCTAAATTTTGGCGACCTAATTAGTCGTTCATTGCATAGAAAATTAGGGATTAAATTTTAACCCCTAAACGAAAATATTAAAATTGCATAGCATATAGTTTAAGTTTATATAAATTAATTGCATTCCACATCGAACCGGCGGTGCAAGTGAACTGAAAATCCATCGCGCAAATCAAGCTCGAGCACTGAATGAAACTCGGCTCACTCAGAAGACGGGAGCCGGAAATCACAAACCTAAAAGGCCTTGGTTGTCTTAATTTGAGCTTAAATCAGCCCATTAAGCTTAATTAAAGAAAAGCCCAAATTAATTCAGTCAATTTGGAATTAAATAAAAATTAAATGATAAAACCTAAGCCAAAGCCCATTAGGACTAGGAAGCCCGGTCAATTAATCTAGGGTTGCGATATAAATATGTGATTATACCCCTCACTCAAAGGGAGGGGTCTCATAATTCAAGAAGACAATCTTTGAAAGCACGAGAGATACCACTGAGAGGAAAGTAGAGAAGGAATACACGGCCACACGAAGGGAGAGAACGCCAGTGAGAGCAGAGAAGAAAGCCCTTCTTTTCCTCGAAGGACCCATGTCGCTGTTTTGTCTCTGCGACCGCACTTCAAGCCTTTGCATCACCACATTTCTGACTTTCTACCATTTCTTCAAGTGTTCTCGAGCTAACTAGCATCTCGAAGCGAATTTTGGCAGATTTCAAGGTGAGTTCCAAGAAGTTCCCAGTCAAGTCTCCTCTGTCCTGCGAGTTCCAAGTAATGCCGGTGAGTCCCTTTGCACCGTTCCAGCTCCGACAAAATTCCAGCACGCTCGTACAGACGAAGCATTCTATAGGCCATCTCAGCGCCTCAGGCGAGTTCATGGTCTCGACCAGTCTCGTGTGGCCAATCCAAACGCAAAGTCAGTCCCTCGTGTGCAACGAGTGGCGAGTTCAACAATCTCCTGCAGCAAGTGGAGTGTTGGGCCGAAGAGAATAACCAAAGAAAAGTCAAAAAAAAAGTCCAAGCGGTGGAATCAAAAGGACAAAATCCTGGTCAAAGGAGGGAAGACCATTGAACATGAAAGGAGTCTTGATCACGATTTGAGTCGGCTTGATTTGAGCCATCTTGCAGCCGTTGTTTCCCTCCGAATCGACATCGTCGTTGCTGCCGTTGTCCGTGAGCCCGGCGCCTAGCCAAGTTGCCCCGAGTCGTGCTGACACCCGCCGGGCCGTCGCTGCCACCGTCGATCCGTCGACCACCATCCCGATCCGCGTGCAAGCCCGAGTTCGATCCGAGTTCAAATTTGAATTGTTCGCCAATTAGGTAAGATTATCTGAATATTTTTTTAAATATTTAATTTCCTAGTTTTCGATTGTTTGAATATTTTGTGGATATTCTTTGGTAGTTAACTAAATATCTTAGGATAATTTTGTGGTATTCGCAATATTCTAAAGCACTCAAAATTAGAAATTTTTCTAATTTGGCAACGTATCTAGACAACTATCTGACCTTATAACTAAGGTACGATACGCGGCGATACGGAAAATGGTTATTTTGTTCACATTCACTTGGATACGATAATAGATTTTATTTGCTTTCCAAATTCGACCAATCAACTTTCCGTCGATATCTATTACCCTATAGATATGACCGTTAGTTTGATTTCTTCACCTCATTTAGATTTGATAAGAAAAATTTTGCAGATTGTGTGGATATTGATTTGATGGTGGTGTTTATCTCTTATTTGATTTTGTTTCTTTAAAAGAAAAGCAAAAAAAGATTAGATGCAATTTGAATTGATTTCTTAGAAGATAATGTTGCATGTTTAGAATATATATAGATAACTTTTTTTGAATAGAATAGGACAACCGAGATTTGCTAGAAAGATAAGATAATTTCTAATTTAAATTAGGAATTAGGGTAATTTGTTTCCTAGTTTAATTAGATATTATTCTAATTTTGATAGTTCATTTCGGGTTGATTTTAATTTCGAATTTCGATAAAAAAAATACCAAAAAGATTGTTCTAGAATAGGTTAATTTGCTTTCTTTAGTTTAAAATTGCATGTTTAGATAATTGGCATTTTTAATTCCGAATTTCATAAAAATACCAAAAATAAATCATTTGCCCGTCATTAGAAATAGGTCATATTGTCGCGTGTCATATAGTTTGTATGTTAGGCTGCATTAATCACATGTCATTTTTTTGCACGTCATTACATATAGGTTAGCTTTCGTTTAAATAAGTGAAAATCCAAAAAATATTGAGTGAACTGCTTGTTAATTGGAAATCATATTAGGATTGTTGATATGATTTTCTAGCTAATAATGCAAATGTTTATGTTGCTTCGAGGTAAGTAATTCTCCAAATCTTGCAATTTATTTAATATTTTGATTATTGGGTGTTACTTTGGTGGTTTGCGCACCCGTATGATCACCTCACATGCTAGTGGCTAAGTTGAAATGAATTCAAACTGTCTGCCAAAATATTTTTTTTGAAAAGAAAAGGTACCAAAAGGGCATTAGACTAGATCTAGCGTAACCAAGTCCCCGAGCTTAGAATCTCTGGTTCGTAGGAAGAAAAATTATCTCCCTATATTTTATTTAGGTTTCTAATCGACCTACCACAAATAGATTAGTGGCGACTACAAGCATGAAAATATTTGCACTTTAAGAACTTAAATCCTAAGTTACGAATTGATAGGGTTTGGGAGGGCCCAAGTTAAGCTTAGTTTTAATAATCCATTAGCCTGAGAAATTTTAGATCGCGACATTCTTGATGATGAGAAGCTCTGTGTCGGTGAAAGGATTGATGGATCGCTTTTACAAGCAATCGACAACTCCATGATTTCCATACCTATCTTTTCTCGGGCCTACGCTGCGAGCAAATGGTGCTTTCACGAGCTTGTGCGGATCGTCACAAACACCTTCAAATCAGAAGGTAAGAAAGATATCTTACCTATTTATTCGACGTGAAACTTGATGATGTTAAGTTGAAAACTTCACTATATCGCAATGCTATTTTAAATTTGAAGCACGAAAAGAAGTTGAGCAATGAGCAAGTAGATGCTTGGAGAAAGGCCCTCGTGGAGATTGATGCGATAAAGGGGTGGGAATTGAAGAAGCACAAAGGGTAAGCTAGCTGCCTTCAAGATGCTTGTTTCCCTAAATTTCCTTAACATTTAATCATAGATGCAAAAGTTATATTATGATTGAGGTGGGACTTTTATTATATTAATACCAAATGAGGAACCTAGGTTACATTTGTGAAAAAAATGTGAAACTAATTAACAAGGTCATCTTATTTAATGGGAGAATAAGGATTTTTATAGCAAGGTAGCTAAATTAATTTTTTGATTGCGGGCAATGGGAGGAAAAAGAATGGGATAATGAAATGCCATAAGCATAGCTAATGATTTGATCTTCCATCACTTTAAACATTTCTCCTCTTGAATGGGCCCCGTTCAACTTCTATAATCGACGCTTGAACATAAATCATAAAATGTCGATTTCAAATGCATAAAAATTTATACACCTCTGTTGTGCGAACATTATTAACATAATCGCATCATTGCTAATCTCAAGTTGGAAGCGTGGCCAAGTGCATAAACGGTACCCCGATTTCGGAGTGACATTAATGTCCAATATGGACTCTTGGAAGATCACTTCTAGATTGTTAAGGTCCCATTATTATCCAATCATTGTGGAGTTTATCCAGTGCTCGAATAACATCACTTTTAGGTAGGTAATCTTGATGTCACCCTTTTCCCCCACTAAAATGATTTTTTCCATTGTGGCAGCTATAGTGAACTGATTAAATTGGTATTTGAGGAGGTTGTGCAAAAGCTAAAAACAAAACATAGATCAGTGACCAAACACTTAGTCGGAATTGATGATCGAATAGTAGCAGTAAGTAAATTATTAGACGTCAACTCTGGTGGCGTGCGACTCATTAAAATTTATGGCATGGGGGAGATCAGTGTAACGACTATTGCCAAGGTCGTCTTCAATCAACTCTCTTTTCATTTTGGGAAGTGTTGTTATTTCCTTGAAGATATTCGAGTGAAGTCATCAAGAACCGATGGCTTGGTTGAGTTGCAAAAAAAGCTATTATATGAAATTGGCATTCTTGTAGGAACAAGTAGCGTTGACAGATTGGATTATGGTATGCAGAGGATTGAAGAAGCACTTCGCAATCAGAAAGTGCTCATTGTGCTCAATGATGTTGATAGTGGGGAACAATTAGAGAATCTAGTTGGAAAGATTACTTTGTATTCAGGATCAATAATATTGATTACAACAAGAAATAAAGATGTTTTGTGGATCCATGGACCAAGCTACCAAATTTTCAATTATGAGATGGAGGTGATGAGTACTGATCATGCACTTGAGCTTTTCTGTAGGCATGCATTTAACAAAGCCTCTCTTTCAAATGATTACAATGATCTTTCAAGAGAAATCGTATCTGCTGCTAAGAGACTTCCGTTGGCTCTTGAAGTAATTAGTTCTTTCCTAAACCACAAAGCGCAAAAACTCTGGAAAGAGGCATTGCACAAATTAAGAAAAGCACCTCATGAGGATGTTTTTGGAAAGTTGAAGATCGATGCTCTATGTTTCAAGCAAACACAAATTTTCCTTGATATTGTGTGCTATTTAGTTGGTGAGGATACGATGAATGTAATTTACATATGGGAAGATTGTGAGTTTTTCCCGGATACTGGAGTTGATATACTCATTAGCATGTCTTTGGAAAAAAATTGTGGAGACCAATAAGTTTCGGATGCACAATCAACTTAGAGATCTTGGAAGGAAAATTGTACATCAAGAAAATCCAATGAATTCTAGAGAGCAGAGTCGGATATGGATTAGCAACGAGGTCCTTGATGCAATAAGAACAAAGGAGGTAAAACACTTACAGGGAGAAATTATAGTTTGTGATAAATATTCTTCTAAGCTGACTAAGGAAGCTCGATCTTCTTCTTTTTTTGTATAATACACTTCCTCTATGAAATACAATAGTGATATCACTCGTTTGCCGTTCTCATTTGCAGATGAACAAGAACGTTCAAGCACTATACCTTGACACATATCCACGAAGTGCCCGTGATTCTGTTATTCAAAGTGAAGAGATTGGATGGTTTGAATTTGACATTCCGAAATTCCACCAATTGGAATTTATAAAATAACTGAATTTTATGAAATGTACTTGTAGTAGATTCTCGCCTGGAACTGATCATTCCTGGGAACGCTAACTATAAGGGAAAAGCTAATAGGGGAATTAAGTTTGCACGACTAAAGAAAATTCGATCGTGAATTGATTTTCGACTATTAAATCATTGAAGTGATATTTTGAGCCACTGTTGGCCTATCCAAAGATAGTTAGGGGTTAGTTCGCCACTGTCATAGTAGTGGATCACAGGTGATTCTACTGGATCACGAAATGACTTAACGATTGATTCTGAACCTATACCAAATGATCGTACTCCTCAAATTAAGTAATTGATCTTCGAAATTTTAATGACAATCGAGATCGTCACGTACTGAACGGACTTGCACGTGACTCGATTTAGTATTAGTTACGAGTCGATTCTGCGAAATTCCCCAGCAAGCCGCCTGTTAGCTTGAGAAACGCTCGAGTTGCGTTTAATAAAATTTAATTATTGAATTTAGTCCAAATTGGACACCGGAAAATTAAGAAATCACGGCAGAACATTAGGACGACGTTGCAGGAGACACGTGTGATTTTTGGGTGCGCTCAAATCCTTCGGAAAAATTCGATTTGGGCAAGAAACATGACCAAAATACCCTTAAGATTTAATAAAGGGTAAGCTTTAAGGGTAAAGAGCATTTTGGTAATTGTGCCCTAAAATTTTAATTGGACAATTTTACCCTTGGATTTTTGGGAAATTGCGAGAATACTCTTGGATATTTTTGGGCAAGATTCAATCTCGACCATCGGTTTCAAGATAAGATCAAATCTGGACCGTCGGATTGATAATGTGAGACAAGGGCGTTTTGGTAATTAGCCAATTGGGTCAAAATTGCACTATTTAGTCAAGACCCCAATCCACTCTCTCTCTTCACTTTCTCTCTATCTCTCGGCTCATATCTCTCTCTCTCTCTCTCTCTCTCTCTCTCTCTCTCTCTCTCCCGATTTCCCCTCCCTCGTGAAGCCACCGCCGTGCCGCCGCTTGCCACCACCGCCGGACTGCCGCCTTGCCGCCGCTGTACCACCCTCACGCCACCACCAGCCCTCACTGTCTCTCTCTCTCCCTTTCTCTCTCTCACCGTAGGGCCAAAGGCCACGACTGACCAAGCCCAAGGCCGCCGCATGCTGCCATACGTCTCCGCCCAAGCTAGACTGTCGCCATGAGCCGTACGCCGTCGCCGTAGAGCATCGCCGCTTTCCATTCTAGCCGATTTAGTCTAGAACTTGGTAAGTTGTGCTCTAAACCCGATTTAGGACTTCGGGTATCGAAGGATGATTTATTTTGGGGTGAAATTGGGTATATGCGGGGGTGAATTTGGGTGATTTAAGATCGAAAATGTTTGGTAGGCCTTAGGAATTTATTTTGGAATTTTTGGAGGAAAATTAGAGGCTGAAAATAGGCTGTGAATTACTGTTCACGAGGCTGTGATTGATGGATCGAGATGCAAGTTGGATTTTTAGAACCGGCAATTAATTGTAAGAAAATATCGTGAAGAGCCGGGAGTGTAATTTTGTGATTTGAGGTGCGGAATTTACTGTTCACTGGCTGTGATGTGTTGTGTGATGCGCTGTGATTGGTTGTTTGACGTGTGGATAGTACCGTTAGGTCCATCTCTGAATTTTGTGGAAGTCCTGTGGAGGACTGAAATTGATTTGACAGTGTTTGAGTGCGGAAAAATGCGAAATTATGCGTGAATGCACGTGTGAGGTGTGAATGCGTGATTGTGGGTGCAAATGTGTGCACGGAAATTCATGAGAAGGTGTGAAAGTGTGAGAATGGGATCGACCCGAGTATCATAAACTTGGGCAGCGATCACATAGGTCTATTGCATTTGGCACAGGCTGAGGCTTGAAAAAGCAAGAATGAGAATTGGTCCGAGGCACGATCAGCTCGGATGAGACCGGGATTGGACCAAGGCATTATAAGCTCGGGTTTCGATCATGTAGGCCTATCGCATTTGGTGCGGGCTGAGTTTGGGATCGGGCCTGAGGTGTGAACGAGTACATGGGCCGAAAGTTTGGTGATGAATAGTCGCAGTGTGCCTGAGACGTGTACTTCAACGCGGGGTCACTGACGCAGGTTGTGGAAAGAGGAAATGAGAACATAATGAGTACGTGGGATGAGGACTGCACATGCGTGTGTTGCATATGACATGCTTGTGATCGTGTGTGGAATGCCTGGTATGTGACGATTTGGCACGTGTGTGATTGTTTTGTGATTGTCTGGAAGTACGTGATAGTCTAGGTTGGGTTTAGGGGTGTGCTTGCTAAGATATAATCTCACGGTTGTATCAACCAACAATTTTCAGAACCCCGATCTGAGTCATGAACCCTCCACCACCACTACCACCAGTACATTTTGGATTACCAGTGCACACGGAGTACGAAGTAGCAGAGTTTCCGATGGGTGACGGGATGACCTGGATCAGACATACTACGACCATATATGTAGAGGTAGGATTGCCGTTGTGAGAGACCAACATATACACAGCCTGGTATTTTAGGGACGCTGACGGGGATGAGTTTGGTCCCGTCAGAGGCTTCGATGTCCCATATGATCTAGTTGGAGATTGGGATCCAGCTGCCATGCTCCTGATTGATGGAGAGTTGACCAGCACCAAGGTTAACTTGGCTCAGTTTGGTCTGTACTCAGCAACCGCAGCACAGGGATCTTCAAGAGCCGAACACGAACTCGAACCCAAAGCGTCGTAAGCCGAAGCTGGGCCGATGGATATAGATTTAGAACCAATCCCTGAAGAGGTACTAGGAGAGGTGGAACCCGAGGTGGAACCTGAGAACAATCCTATTGAATCCGAAGAGCATGTAGGAGAACCGGAGTACATACTCCCGTTTGAGCAGTATATAGATCCCAACTTTGAGCCTGAGTTCAATTTCTGGGACGTATTAGTGGAGAACGGTCAGGATGAGGTTCCGGTGGAATCAGACAACATCAATCACCCGATAGTGATCGAGGCAGAGCCGGAGTCCTCGGAGGAGCAAACGGATCGAGAAAGCTTGGAATCGGAGAAAGAGAAGTCCGACTCAGAATGGACGCTGAGTAAGGGACGTAGAAGTTAGGGTGTCTGTTAGAGAGCCAGACTTTGGATGAGAACCATTTTTTCGAGTGAACGTCAGGTCATCGATCCCTTTTGGTTTCGATAGTTTCAGTAAGGTGTGCACTGGTAGATTAAGGTTTATATTATTGTAAATATTATGGAACAAGCTTTAACGAGAAATGAAAATGTATATTTTCCCAATTCTCCCAAGTTCCAATTGTCAGGGTGTTTATGGTTTCCGTTGCGAATTTAAATCTCTGATGTTGAATTGAGGTTGGCGATAACCTGGGATATCGCACTCTTCGACCAAAGGTGGGATGACGCGGGTTTGACAGGGGTTCGGGGCATGACATTGAACATCAAAGGTTCCTAAAATTAACCAAAGGAACCTTTGTTGGTGACTTAGCGAATTGTTTTAAGAAATTAAAATGGATTTCTTGGTTTTATCCTCCGCAAACCTATAAATGGACCAACATGTACTTGGAGAATGTAGTCGTTCTTGAATTTAAAGGCGTTGACCTCTTAAATGATTCGAGATTTGGGAACTTGATGAAGGTATGTAATATTCTAATTTCTATTCTATTTTCTTTGAAAGTAATATTCAACTGTTGATCCATTAAATGTTGCATTTATTTTGATAGATGACAAGAAATTTGAAAGTCCTTACCAATTTAAGTTGTAACAGCATAGCTAGAACACCAAATTTATCTGGATGCCCGAATTTAGAGAGGCTTAATTTCGGACATTGTTGCAAATTGAGCAAAATTGACTGCTCTATTTGGAAGTTGAAGTGTCTGCCTTACCTAAAGATTAGTTTTTGCAACTATCTAAAAGATTTGCCAGATGAAATTGGAGATCTAGTGAATCTGAAGTACTTCCATTACGCGAGGTGCACTTTGTTAATTACTTATATAAAGTAGATACATCAAATTCATGGGAGTTACCTAGTGTATTGGAATGCTTCAGAATCTAGAAGTGCTCCGAGTCCAAAGTCCCTATTTAAAAGGGCAACTTCCTTCTGAAATTGGAAGTTTACCCTTTCTAAGATTCCTGGATCTATCAAATACTCTTGTTAGTGAAGTTCCGAAGACCATTCACATGCTTCCTCACCTGCAAAGAATGGAGTTGATGAAATGTCATAAGATTCAAGAGTTGCCGATGCTCCCATTCAGTTTAACCCATCTACAAGTGTCATCTGCATTGTTGCGGTTAGTCCCAAATCTCTCGAACTTGATTGACTTGATTGAGTTGGATCTGAGCGATAGTGGAAGAAGAGGTAATAAATTTTGCACTGGCGACTTATGGTGGATCGGGAGGTTATCCAAACTAACAAAATTGGGCTCGGAACTTCACAATGTCCCTACTCCTACTGAACTGGCTTCCGTTCCTCTGATAAACCAACTTGATTTGTTTGGATTGGACCTACAAACCTTTCCGCAATTTCCTTGTTCTCTGCAAAAGCTAGGACTTGATAGTTTCAATTCAACTTGGTCAGTCTCTCCAAACCTGATAAATTTATCATGTTTAAAGCTCCGTAGGTCCCCATTGCAAGAAATTCTACTTGATGGGCTTCAATTTCCACATCTAAGGGAGTCGCGAGTGAAAAGGTGTCTATTCCTCGAGAGATTCAAGCTATCCAGCAAGAGGAAGCTGAAAGATATCCATGTGAAATATTGTCCAAAGCTAGTTGAGATCCAATTTTCTTGGGAGTTCGAATCACTGGAGTCATTGTCTATTGAAGGGTGCGAGTCCTTGGGAAGGCTAGTTTAGGGGGGGAAGCAGGGGACAATAATAACGAGTCTACTAATGAGCTGATTAGTTGTGAAGGGAGACTAATTCTTCCATCAGGAGCCTTAAATAAATTGCGACATTTCTCGCTGGAGGGTTGGCATAAGATTCTTGATATTCAAGTAGTTGACACGTCAGAATCATGGAAACACTTCACACTGGAGCATTGTCCTTACGTGCGGAGTATTGGCGGCTTGTCAAACTTAAAGAACCTCTAGTCTTTAACCATTATTGGCAACAAGAGGCTACGCGTTGTCGAGGGCCTTGACGAGCTAGAATTTGTGGATCTTTTACATGTTTTCGGAAACCATTCATTGAAAAGGTTGATTGATGTATTAAGCACCAAATTGCCAAACACTTGCTTCGTACGTTACTCCTCTTCCAGAAAATTATGTGGGGTAACGAAAAATTTCATTCACTCCCTCCAGTCTCTCAAGCATTATAAGGTGAGTCTAAATCATTCACTCTTTTTCATTTTGTTTTTCTTGATGTGACCATTCAGGCAGCATTGTAATAATTGCGGGAAGTTGAAAAACAATCAAACAAACATGAAATAAATATGATCTCACTTATTATAAAACCCAGTCAATACAGGTTTGTTATATTTCTCGCTCGTGATTTCTCTTTTTTTTTTTCTTCTCTTTTTCCGTCTTCCTTTCCATTTTTGTGTACGAGAAAGTTTTGATGTCTACGGGACAAGGTCAGTTTTTATCACAAATGATTGGAAAAAAATTTCAATGTTGGGAAGAAATATGTAGAACAGACCAGAGTCTCTCATGAAAATGTTCTTTTCATTTTAGGGGGAGTAAATTGTTTAGTTTAGCGTGCATTTTACGTAATAAACTCCACTTTATTGTCCATTTCTTACTCAATACTCTTCATCATGGAGATGAGTTTGATGATTCGCATTTACTATAGTGAAGATTAAAGATTAAAAGAATCAGATACTCATTAAACCACTCAAAACAATTTGGCTAATGGAGGTGTTTCAAGAACACAAACTTACATGGTTCCCCTACCCATTAATCAAGTGACTTTTGTCCTTGATGGATTTGAGTGTTGCTTGAATTTACATATGGTAGGGGTCGGCCAAGCAGTATGTGTATCCCAGAAGCATCTTAAATGCTAATTCAAGATTTTTCATTCTTAAAGAAAAAAAAAATGAAAATCTAATTGTTGGATGATGCATTTCTGCACCGTCCCCTGTTTTTTTACGGTTTGATTCAAAGCCACTTCGAACAGGAATTACAGCAGAGGAGATGGCTGGGGAGACTGTCGCTCCAATGCCGGAGCTTCGACATAATGTGATGTTGATTGCGGGTAACGGTGGCAAGATTCCACCAGAGGATGGTCGCCATCACAGTCCGAATGAAGTTGTCTGGAAGCTGGGCAAGAAGAAGCTCGCCCAGTTTAGTATTTAATGCCAATGGCGTCTCTACTGTATTTGTGGCCTATTGTTTTGCCTACAAGGAATTTAAGCTCGGGCTCTGAACTTTATGGCCTAGGGCGTGTCACGCCCCACACCCTATCCATCGAACCCTGGGCGCGCGACAACCACTCTCATAAGTCATTGAATTGCGATGTCTCAGGAGGTGTCGCCGATCCTTCATATTATCTAACGAATAGGCACATGCCGAACTGAAATCCTAAATTACCCAACCAACAACAACAACAGGGATAGCTAGGGAAACAAATTCACAAAAGCATGCTTCAAATATATATGCATTGTTAACAGTTGAGCATTAGCAAAATACAACCCGTAACTAGGGGCTTTTTTCCGATTCAAACAAAAGGGGTTGGGGTTAGAACTAGCTTCTCTATCTACGAGGGTGGCTTCCAACAAGTGGTTCCACCACGAGAGACCGATCCTCTATGGTTCAGGCTCAGGATCATAGTCCGGGTCGAACTCGGGGTCACTCATGGCGCCATCAAGAGGATTTCCCACAACATAGGGGTCCAATGGGGCTCCGCCAAAATCACTCAGGGGTCCGTCGAATCCACAAAGAGGACCAAAGAGATCCCCATCAAACCATGAGGACCGGGCCACAAAACAATGTGGAACCAAGTGTTCTAGACTCTTATCAACCCAAACCGTAGTGATGTGCCTCTCATAGGTAGTATTGCTCCCTGCTACCACAATCGCGGTAACGTCCACCTTCCTAGTAACGGGGTACCCAAAACAGATGAAGAAACTATGCATACATACAAGCGTGAAAAGGAGTGAAAACAACAAATGAGTAAAACTCAATAAGTAGAATATCTAAATTTTGAGTGGGAAGGTACCTTGCCTCGGAAACATGCCAAACACAATCCAATAGTCGCACTTGAATTCTTACCTCCCTTCAGCACATAATATTCACACAAATAATTTACACGTGAAGTCTTGCTTTTAATTGGCATGCGACAATTGCACATAGTAATCAAGAACACTTCATATCACATAGTTATGCACAATGCCACCGCAAGTCGTCCAATTATCTAACACTCGTGTTGGTGGTCGTCCGACGTAACCGGGCATCGTCCTGCCCTATCGGGCATGGCTTTGTCAATTGACCTCACTCGAAGACGGCATTCAATTAAGAGCTTCGTTCCCAAATCCATTTGTGATCGGCAATCGAAATCCATCGGGCATCGTCCCCCGCAATCATACAGGTACGGAACTATTAGAACTATTAATGTGATCATGCAAACACCTCAAGCACTCAAGCCACTTATTATCTTTCACTTAGGCCAATGTAAAAGTGTTTAATGCTCACACCGTTAGACATCTAAAATCCCGCACACGTAAAAATGCACAAAAATAATCACACCAAGGTTAATCATATCTTATTGGAAAGCTCAGAGTGTAGGTTTTATCTCCAGAAGACATAAAGCCACGATTCAAACGTTTTCATGTGCAAAATAGTGCATCTTTGAACTCGGTTAAATCTGGCCAGTTTTACACAATAACAGAAATAATAAATGAACTCCAAAAATTATAAATTTTTGATATGTCACATAAATACCTTGATAAACATTTCTTATCAAGAGCACAAAACCCAGTTCAATCTGTAATCATGTAGTTTTGTCACTGAAAATCAGACCCGAAATCAGCTCGCAAGAACAAACTACTCAATCCTCAAAATATATCTCTTTCAATACCCAAGTCACCTTAAAATGCCTCAAAATTTTTATATATCATAGATAAAAAGGTCCTTAACAACTTTTGTAAAAGAAGCTTGTTGAAAATTGTGACATTCCGAACTTTCTGCCAATTGGAAATTATGAAATAACTGAGTTTTATGAAATGTGCTCGCAGTAAATTATCGCCCGGAACTGATCATTCCTGGGAATGCTAACCGTTAGGGAAAGGCTAATAGAGGAATTAAATTCGCACGACTAAAGAAAATTCGATCGTGAATAGATTTCGACCATTAAATCGCGCAAGTGATATTTTGAGCCACTGTTGGCCGATCTAAGGATAATTAGGGGTCAGTTCACCACTGTCCTAGTAGTGGATCGCGGGTGATTCCGTTAGACCACGAAACGATTTGACGAACGATTCCGAAATTATACCGAACGATCGTACCCCTCGGATCAAGTGATTGATCTTCGCGATTTTAATGACAATCGAGGTCGTCACGCACCGGACGAACTTGCACGTGACTCGATTTAGTATCAGTTATGAGTTGATTTCGCGAATTTCTCCAGCAAACTGCCTGTTAGCCCGAGAAACACTCGAGTTGCGTTTAATAGAATTTAATTATGGAATTTTTGCCCAAATTGGACACTGGAAAATTAGGAAGTCACGCCGGAACATTAGGACAACGTTGCACGTGACACGTGTGAATTTTTGGTGCGCTCAATTCCTTCGGAAAAACTCGATTTGGATGAGAATTGGAGAAAGTGACGATTTTGCCCTTAAGGATTTATAAAGGATTAGTTTTAGGGCAAGGGGCATTTAGGTCATTTGTGCCTTAGATATTTTTGGGTCAAAAATCACTATTTAGGTCAAGAAGTCCTTTTCTCTCTCCTCCATTTCTCTCCCTCTCTCCATCGTGAAAACCCCCCATTCACCGTAGACTCTCTTCCTCTCTCTCTCCTTGCTGATCGCCGCCCAAGCCGCACCGTCGCCGCCCAAGCCGCGCCGTCGCCAGGAGTCGTACATCATCGCCGCCGTCCCCGATTAAGTACCGCCGCTTTCCGTTCTAGCCAAGGAAGTCCAGAACGCAGGTAAGTCGCGCCTAAACCTAATTTAGGATTTCGGGTATCGACAGACGATTTTAGGCGAAACCGGGCATAGGATAGGTGCGGAATTGCATGAATTAGAAGTGGGTTCAGTCGGCGGGCCTTAGATTTGAAACCAGAAAATTTTTATTGGAAAATTCAGAAAATTAGGGGCTGCGAATTACTGTTCATATGCATCGAATCACTGTTCACTGGCTGTGGATTACTGTTCACTGAGCTGTGATGGTCCGATTGGGACGCAAGTTAAATTTTTAGAACCTAGATACTATGGCGAGAAAGTTCCGTGAAGGATCGGAATTAATCCGACGCCGTTTGGTTAGAGAAAAATGGGAGTTATCATATTGTATGCATATTTAAATTATTAGTAAATTGTGAAATTTAAGTTGAGTATGCTATGGCTTGCTATTGGGTACGAGAATGATACCGTTGGGGCCAACTCGGAGTTTTATGTAAGTGTCGGGAAGAGTCGGTGGTATGATTTTGTGGTTTGAGTGCAGAAATTACTGTTCACCAGCTGTGGGAGTACAGTGCACTGTGCTGTGGTGAGTCGTTTGATGCGTGTTCTGTATCGTTAGGTCCGTCTTGGAATTTTATGAAAATCTCGTGAAGGGCTGAAAATGTTTTGAAAACATTTGAACAAAGAAAAATGTTGTTTTATGCGAAAATGTGCTTTTGTGTGAAAAATGGTGATGTGGTGAAGTGTGGGGTGCAAGTGTGCACGGAATTTGAGGCAATGGCATGAGAAAGTGAGTTGGGATCGGGCCGAGTATCATAAGCTCGAGCAGCGATCATATAAGTCTGATGCATTTGGCACAGGCTGAAGCTTGAAAGAGCGTGATTGAATTCGGTCAGAGGCACGATTAGCTCGGATGAGACCGGGATTGGACCGAAGCATTCTAAGCTTGGGTTTCGATCATGTAGGCCTGTCGCATTTGGCGCGGGCTGAGGAAAATGTGAATGTGGGATCGGACCGAGGCGTGTGATACTTAGGGCGCGATCGAAGGGCCTGAGGCGTGAACGAGTACGCGGGCCGGATGTGGTGAGTGGTCGCAGTGTACCTGAGACGTGTACGTTTACGCGGGTCATTGGCGAAGAATGAGAATGGACGGAATAATGAGATAAGAGTGGTATATGCGCGTATTTACATCTGACATAATTGAGCTTGAATGATGTTGTGCGCATGTTTGAGTCTGGCAATATTATTTGTTGTGCCTGCGATATGATGTTTCAACATGTGTGAATATATGTGTGTGATTGCGTAATTGCCTGGAGGTACGTGATAGCCTAGGTTGGGTTTAGGGGTGAACTTACTGAGAAGTGTTCTCACGGTTGTTCAACCAACAATTTCAGAACCCCGACAGGACCCATGAATCTTCCTCTACCGCCACCAGAACGTTTTGGAGTCCTCAGTGGATGGGACGGTATAAGGGGACTCAGACTCAGTAGACAAGAAATCAGACTCAGAATGGGTTTTTGGCGAGCACCATTTTTGGAGTAGTAGTAAATCCAGGTTTTCATCCTTGGAGTATCGGTTTTTGAGATAGGCGGTGTGCATGTACTTGTATGGGACAGTTTATATATGTAAATATTATGGTATAAGAAGGAAATGAAAAAAATATGTACATTCTCTCAATTCTCCCCAGTTTTTAATTGTCCGGGTTTAATTGTTGTTATCCGTTGTGGTAGTAAATCTTTGATAGCGTTTTGAGGTCAGCGACATTCCTGGGACGTCGCTAGAATCAACCAGAGGCGGTGTCGCGTGCCGAAGGGGTTTGGGGGCGTGACAAAAATAGACCTGAAAGAGTATAAAAAATTGAAAAGACATGAAGGTAAGAAGAATTGTATTTCTGGGTAGTTTAAACGAGGTTTCAAGATGAGCTTTTGTACGACCCAAATAAACTCCAAAAATTTCAAATTTAAAATATGTTAAAACTTCTAGATGTGAAGAACAATTTTTGTGAGAACATAACTTTAGATTCGACCTACAAGAACCTCTACGAAAATAATAAACTGAAGAGGTATAGTAACAATAAATGTGGGTTTTAGAACCAAACTTCAAAGATTCAAGCTCTAGTTGATATCCATGAATCTTTAACCCACCAAACTCGTTTCAAAAGGTCTAAACCATCATACAACAGCCAATTGAACATCAAGAACACACATGACGGAATAAGCTCAAACAAGACCAAACCTAAGTCCGAAATGCGTAGAATAACGTCCTATCCGCGGATTAGAGGAATTACTTACGAAATTGATCAATCTACGGGTGACGATGAGCAAAAGGTGACAGCGAAGAGGACGGCAATGGCATCACTATGAGTAGTGGTGATAAGCAGCTTGGATGGACGAACGGCATGGCACGATGGTCGGCGCGGCACAGACTGCTTGGCGTGACGCGATGGTGGTCAAATGGCAGTGGCGGTATGGTGGCATGAGAGGGAGAGAGGGAGGGAGAGAAAGAGAGAAGTGAGAGTGAGTGAGAGAGTGAGAAGCTTTTCCCCTTAAGTGCTTTTTGCTAGAAGACCCCAATAATGCAAGTGCATTAATAGCTTAAGCACCAAGTCTAGCCTAGCCCTCCTAATTTGCTCTCAATCAAGCAAACTTATGGACAAAAAGCTATCTAGAAAATATCTCCATCAAGTCTCACTCTTAGGTAATCATGGCTAGCAAAGTAGGCTCGAGTACAAGATTAGAGACTAACTAGAGGAACCAAGCTACAAACCAACCAAGTTGGTCTTTCCCTCTCTTCCCCAAATTGGCGCCAACTCCACTTCATAGAAGGCTAAATTTGGGTTTCATCCCAAATCAAATTTCTAGAGGATGCATTAAATGCAAAACTATAGGTTAATCAACATAGAACATCAATCAAGCATACTTTAAGGTGCAATATTCTAAAAATCAATCAAGGTCAAATGTGGGCTAGAAGGGTTTACCCTCTTGATTGGCGCCTAATCAAGGCCGCACATGGGATTGAGAATGTCACAGGCGTCAAAACTAAGCACCTCAACCATTGCCTTTTGATGGTCACTAGCAAATTTCCCATTGTCAGTTTATTAACGTTACTTGTAGTTTCTTGATTTTGAACTCGAGTGTCCTCTTCAGGAGGATATGGCCCTAATTGAAATTGTTACGTAAGTTGCACTTTTCAACTGAGTACTTCAAATCAAATTCATCTCCAAACATTGCATGGGAGTTTACTAGAGCCATGGGAATGGTTGAGTATCTGGAAGTGCTTGAAGTCATGACTAGAACATTGAAAGGTCATCTACATTCCGGAATTGGAAGTCTGCCCTTTCTAAGAATCCTATGCTTATCGTGTACTTGCATCCGTGAAGTTCCAGGTATGCTTCCTTGCCTGTTCATTGAATTTGATGAGATTCAAGTAATGCCGATGCTTCCCACAAGTTTAAACAATCTATGAGTGTCATCTAAATCTTTGCGAATAATCCCACATCTCTCGAATCTGACTAATTTGTTTCAGTTTAACCTATCTGATGGCTCTAGTTGGAGACAAGGTGGTAAAATTCGCACTTTTGACTTAGGGATGATTGGGAGGTTCACAAACTGAATAAGTTGAGCTTGAAACTTCTATTGTCTCTGCTCCTACTGAGTTGGCTTCCTTTCTTAGTCAAAGGAACTTCATTTGTCTACGATGGACCTGCGATCTGTTAAATTTAACCTTTGATGACTTCAATTTAAGTGTGTCACTCTCATCCGAAATAGAAGGTTTGTAAAGTTTAGAGCTCTCATGGTCAAAAGGGCTTCAACTTCAAAATATAATAGAGTTGGTTCTGAAAAGCTGTGAATTCCTCGATAGATTCATGCAATCTAACATGAGGAAATAAAAAAACGTCCTAGTAGAATATCGCCCAAAGCTAGTTGAAGGGTGTTTGAATCATTTGGAGGCATTTTCTGTCATCTGGTGTGAGTCCTTGGGAAAGTTAGCTCATACAAGTGAAGAAGAGTTTGCTAATGAGTTGATTATTTGTGAAGACAAACTAATTCTTCTGTCCAGAGTATAAGTTGAAGAGTTCCAAGCTTAATTCAGGTAGTCGTTACATAGGAACCGTGGGAAGGGTTTGAGGTCTCGGATTGTTGTTCTGTGCAGGGTGTAAGTGGCTTATCAAACTTTAAAGAAGCTTGAGTATTTATACATCTGTGACTGCGATGGGCAATATACTAGTTGTGAAGGGCCTTGACGAGTTTAAGTACTTGAATCAGTTAACAATTCATTGCTGCGGGTCAATGGAAAGGTTGATTTATCGACTTTTCTATTTGGGATACAAGGTTTATAGTCGAACATTGTTTCGGGGAAAATCGATGCTCTGTACACAAAGGTTGACCCTTCTATGTAGATGAATCGAAAGGTTAACAGATGAATTGGGGAGACGGCAATGGGGTTCCTTCTACGGCATGCGGTTGTCGTTTGCCATGTCACGAATAGTTTGCTTGACTTTCAATATCTAGAAGTAATGTCATTGTTCAGCTTCTCTTTTCTTTTGGTCTATATAGAGCAATTTGTTTAGCTAATCATATTTTTAATCCATTTCGGTATCGATTTCTTACGCAAAACTCTCCACTATAGAGATGAGATTGGAGACATTTGCGATTTTGAAGTGAAGATACACCAAAAGAATTGATGATAACCATTAATGCGGATTGGCTTAAGTTGTAACAATCGGACACTTTGCACAACACGCCTAGGTTTGTGATTCTAGACCTGTGGTGGTCTTGACATGGGGTAATCTCCCATTCTCCTAACTTTTTTAAGTCAAAAGAAGTAAAAAAATAACGGTGGGATGATCCTGCCCTCCATGTGGCAGTAGCACAGAGACATCAAAGCTGTGATGCATATCTTGAAAAAGTTATTTAATCTCTCCTTCCTATCTCTCTCTCCTGCGAGTTTGACAGTCGAAATATTGACAAGAAATGGTCAATGGTACCTTCAATGAGCAAGACCCAGGAAGCTGCTTGCCTGCTTTTATTTTTTGTTTCTCATCTTATCATGCTTACATGTACCGTATTTTTCTGTTCAGGAATCAGAAATGATGTTGAACTCAGCAATGGCTACGGTTTTGTATTCATCTTATCGCGTCATGCTTAGCTGCGCATGAGTTGAACTAGTGAAACCTCAAGGATGCCACGCACAGCGGCCGAGTAGAATCTGTCCAACTTCTCCCCAAGAACATATCTGACGTTTAACATTCACATGTCTTAGATTGTCATATTAAAATACTCATTCCTGTCCATTGCTTTCTTTTCGCCCATTCCATTCCTTCATCTCCTCCGTTTCCCACCCTGCATCGTTCGATCATACAAGTCATTACTGGTCTTCTCCTTCTCATCACGAACTATCTCCTTTGAAAGCTATTTTGGAATCCCAGAAAGCAGCAGCCAGGTTCCAAACTAACAAGTCCGACCATCACGAATAATCAAATGGCAACTAAATGCAGGATAAAAGATAAAGGGGGAAGAGAAAGGGAGACAGCACATTCAGTGTCGCCAACAGATTTGAGCATCTTCATTAATGTGAAGGAAGCATATACAGTAGCGAAGAGGCCTTTACTTCCGCTTTCCTGCACACAGAATCAGCTAAAAGATATCAAAAAGATATAGATGACGAAAACATACATTGCTCTTGACAACTAGTTCTTATGAGCACAGTACTCATCGAGACCGAGAGAAACAGAGACCGAGAAAACACTCGGATGAACCACTTCGAAATTACTAATGAAGGAACACTAGCTTCTTTCTTCATTCTTATCATCTTCATCCCAATAAAATTTCGAACTAGTATCAGCTCTTAAACTGTCTCGATGACCATCCAGGACAAAACTGAATATAAGTTACCCAGCTACGGTAATACGTCAAATATATCAACCTGGGAAACAAGCAAGACCACGACCACGTTCGATAGAGTGAGAGAGCGCTTCATGTAGTTGATCTCGAGGTAACACTTGATGTCATCATCAACAGACTGGAGATCAAAATAAAAGCAAAAAGGAAATTATTAAAAACGATAAAACGTGGGAATCTTTGGTGAGATCATAATAACAACGGTTAGGTTTTCAAAAAATAAAATCTCGCACCAATCATCCATGTCGGAAGCTAAATAACCAACTAATTTTTCTTTCCTACAGAGTGATTTTGTTGACAAATATGAATGCAATAATGTTTGTTGAAGGCAAATTTGGTTATCCAACTCAACAATGCGCGTGATAATCATGTAATAGATAGGCCATCAATAGGTTTGCTTCCTTTATTGTTAGGGGATCAGATTGGATCATGTTCTATTAGGAGAGTAACAATGTAATTTTCGGGCTCTATCCCTCAAAAAACACTTGTCATGTGAAAGAAGTTGGTAGCTTACTAATTTCTAGGGATGTTGGTAAATTCATTATAGAGTTGGGATCTTACTAATCTCGCTTGCAAAATTTGAAAGATGTTTGCAACTTAGTATTTGATCAAAATGTTGGTAAATTATTCACAGTGTCCGTAGCTTACTAACCACACTTTAAAATTACAAAGAAGTTAGTAACTAATTTTAATGAAATTATCATAAATTTCTAAACGGGTTGTTATATTACCAAATTGGGATACGTATATTAGTAAAATTTCAAAGAAGTGGACATTTTAAACAAATTATAGAAATGTTCGTAAATTGTATATAATATTGGTATTTTACTAACAACACCTGTATAATCTAAATGGAGTTGGTAACTTACCAATTGATTAGGATGTTGACAAATTCTATATTCGGTTGATAATTTACTAACTAAACTTATAACAATTCAAAGAAATTGGAAAGTTATGAATTAATTGAAATGCTAGTAAAGTCTATAATAATGTTTGCAATTTACTATGTGACAATTGTAAAATTTCAGAGGAGCTGGTCATTTATTAATTAATTTGAAAGTTGATAAATTCAGATGGTGCTGGTAAGTTACTGACTGGTTATTGGACAATCAAATTGACAACGTGCCTTTTTTTTGGTTGTCACCAGCATTAGAATTCAGCAATAACTTCAGAAATCTACCCAACTATGGGAAAAATTTTTCTCAGATTTTTCCTTGACCGGAACCTACAGTCGCACCGAAAGCTGGGCAATTTTGGTCTTTTGCTAATTTCCGTTACGCCGTCCACTTGTTTGGCCACGCCTTTAAGTTTTGTTTTTTGTTTTCCTCTTGGACCAATAGCACTTGATTTTATGGTCTTCCTCGTAAAAGGTTACGATTTCTGTTTCATATATTTGATCGCTAACTTCCTTATCCATTCCATTATATACCGCAAATGGTTTTTTAGTGGATATAATAATCAGTGAGGTAGGACAGTCTGGCAAGAAATTGAGCTGTACGTGGAATATGCGTTTAGCTCAAATAATATTCCATCCTTCGGTCTCCCTCAACAAACATTTTTTTGATCGCTTCTCCTAATATAACAGTAACACGCTCCTCGAGTAATGGCAACTAAGTTTTTTAGCCACATCTTTAGCATCGATCAACAGCATTTGATTTTATGCTCTTCGTCGCCAAAAAATGCGACTCTTAGATACTACTCCATTATTTCCTCATGACTTGTTGACGCGGCTTCTTTCTCTGTAAAGAACATCGGATCACACAGAGAGAGAGAGAGAGAGAGCTGCTAAGCTGAGCAAACTACTGCTATGGCAAGCTCAGACGCAGGAACATCAACCGGAAGCGATTATGAAGTATTCTTGAGCTTCAGAGGACCCGACACTCGTATTGGATTCACGGACTGTCTCTACCATAGCTTGATTAATGCTGGAATCTATGCCTTTCGAGATGACGAAGACCTCCGTGTCGGTGAAAAGATCGATGGATCGCTTTTGCGAGTAATCGACAATTCCAAAATCTACATACCCATCTTCTCTCGGAACTATGCTTCGAGCCATTGGTGCCTCCGCGAGCTCGCACATATCGTGGCAAACACGTCCAAATCAGAAGGTAATAAAGAGATTCTACCCATTTTCTTCGACGTGGAACCTGACGATGTTAAGTTGAAAACCCGGATGTATCGTGATGCCATAAATAAGCTGAAGCGCAAGAAGAATTTCAGCAGTGAGCAAGTAGATGGGTGGAGAGAGGCTCTCATGGAGGTTGATGAGATAAAGGGGTGGGAAATGAAGAAGTATGGGTAAGCTAGCTGCTTTCAAGATACTTGTTTCCCCAATATCCCTTAACACTTAATCATAGATTTTAAATTCCAGTATGATTGAGGTGGGACTTTTATTATAGTAAATATCATATGATGAACCTATGCTACGTTTGTCAAAAAATGCGAAACTGGTTAACAAGTAACGACATCATCTTATATAATGGGCGAATAATGATATTAATAACTAAATTAATATTTGATTATGCGCTGTGGGAGGATACACAATGTTAAACATTTCTTCCCTTGAATATACGATGTTAAACTTTTATAGTCATCGCTCGAACATAAGTCATAAATTGTCAATTTCACACACACACACACACACACACACATGTATCTATTTTTAACATAATCCCAAGCTTGCTAATCTCATGTTAGAAGAATTGCTAAGCTCACAATAGTAAGTTTTGCAGTGATATTAATGTCCAATATGGACTCTCATAAGATCAATTTCAGGCTGTTAAGGTCCCATTATTTATCCGATTATTGCGTAGTTTATCCAATGCTTGAATAACATCACTTCTTGCTAGGTAATCGTGATTTCACATTTTTCCTCAACTAAAATGGTTTTCCATTGTAGGAGCTTCGCCAAACTGATCAAATTGGTAGTTGAGAAGGTCAAGGAAAAGTTGCAGACTATACATAGACGGGTGACTGACCATTTAGTTGGGATTGATGGTCAAGTAAGAGCAGTAAGCAAATTATTAGATGTCAACTCCAATGATGTGCGACTCATTATGATTCATGGTATGCGGGGTATCGGTAAAACGACTCTCTCCAGGGTTGTTTTCAACCAACTCTCTTCTCATTTTGGAAAGAGTTGTTTCCTTGAATGTGTTCGAGCAAAGTCATCAAGTTATGATGGCTTAATTGAGTTGCAAAAAAAGTTGTTAGCCGCAATCGACAATCCTTTAGGAAAACGGAAAAATGATGACAAAAGTTACGAAATTAAGAGGACTGGAGAAACACTTCACAATAAGAAAGTACTCATTGTACTTGATGATGTCGATGATGGAGAACAAGTGAAGAAATTAATTGGAAACAATACTTTGTATTCGGGATCTAGAATAATGATTACAACTAGAAATAGAGATGTTTTGCGAATTGATGCGCCAAAGTATCAAATTTTAGATTATGAAATGGAGGTAATGAGCACTGATGGTGCGCTTAAGCTTTTCATTGGGTATGCATTTAAAGGAGACTCTGCTTCAGATGATTACAGTTATCTCTCAAGGGAAATTGTATCTGTTATTGGGAGCAACCCCTTGGCTCTTGAAGTAATTGGTGCGTTACTCTACCGCAAAACGCGAGAACAATGGACAGAGACATTGAAGAAGCTAAGAAAAACACCTCATAAGGATGCTTTTGGAATGTTGAAGATTAGCTATGATGCCTTA
The DNA here is from genome assembly GCA_024500025.1 of Syzygium aromaticum. Taxonomy (NCBI): domain Eukaryota; kingdom Viridiplantae; phylum Streptophyta; class Magnoliopsida; order Myrtales; family Myrtaceae; genus Syzygium; species Syzygium aromaticum. Next base: position 2,332,702 of record CM044888.1, on the reverse strand, counting down.
ACTTTTGAGCAACAACAAATTTTTCTTGATATTGCATGTTTTTTCGTTGGTGAGGAAAAGACAAATGCAATTTACATGTGGAAAGATTGTAAGTTCTTCCCGGATTCTGGAGTTGCTGTCCTCGTCAGCATGTCTTTGATGAAGATTGTGGGCAATAAGTTTTGGATGCATGATCAACTTAGAGATCTTGGAAGGGAAATTGTTCGTCAGGAAAATCCAATCAATCCCACAAAGCGGAGTAGGATATGGAATTACAAGGAGGTCCTTGATGCAATAAGAGTAGAGGAGGTAAAGCACTTCTAGAAATAACTAATAGTTCTTGACAAAAAATTCCTCAACGCTGCATAGGATGCTCTGTCTTCTTCTTCTTTTTTTCCCTTTTATTATACTTTTCCTCTACGTAATAGAATACTCATATCACTCATTTTCTTTTCTCATGTGCAGATGAACAAGAACGTTCAAGCTCTATATCTTGATACATATCAACTAAGTTCCCAGGATGAAGTTTTTCGAAGTAATGAGATTGGAAGGTTTGAACATCTAAGGTTCCTTACTTTAACCGGAGGAACCTTTGTTGGCGACTTAGCGAATTGTCTTACTGAATTAAGATGGATTTCTTGGAATCATACTCGACAAATCTACGAATGGACCAACATGTACCTGAAGAATGTAGTCATTCTTGAATTTTCAGACATTGGCTCCTTAGATGATTCGAGGTTGCAAAACTTAATCAAGGTGCGTAATATGCTTATTTCCATATATTATATTTTATGCGAAGCTAATATTTGTCTTTTCATCTATGGAATACTGCAACAGGCAAGAAAATTGAAAGTTATTTCTCTTAAAAGTTGTCACAGCATAAGCCAAACGCCAGACTTCTCCGAATGCCCAAATATAGAGAGGCTTACTTTCGTAGATTGTTCCAACTTGAGGAAAATTGACGGCTCTATTGGGAAGTTAAGGTGTCTGATTTACCTGAAAATTGATAGGTGCTTTCATCTTGAAGATTTGCCTGAAGAAATCGGGGACCTAGAGAATCTGAAGCACTTCTTTGTAACGTGTAATGTGAAGAAACTCCCAGATTCAGTATGCCAGTTGAAATCATTGACTGAGGTGCACTTTTCAAGTGGGTGTGATAATTAGATTCAACAAATTCATTGGAGTTCTATTTGAACGCTTCAAAATTTCGAAGTGCTTCTAGCCAAAAGTCGCTATTTACATGGTCAACTTCTATTTGGAATCAAAACTTTTTCTTTTCTAACAATCTTAGCCTTGGTAGGTGATCAATGTGTCCGGTATCAAGCATGAAAGAGGTGTTTAGCTTGCTGTGCCGAGTGAATGTATGCTGCGTTAAGTGTGATGGAAAGTGCTAGTGTGCGCTGTATATGTGCCCCTTTCATGTGTGCATGCTGCTGGTGCTTTCTGAATGAACCATAGTCATCTTTTATGCATGATAAGGCAGGTGCAGGTTGCTGTAAACAAGCATGTAAGCTGTATGTGTACTGCGTCCAAGTCTATGCTGTATATTCGCGCTGTTGGGCCGTTGGGGTGCGTATTACTGTTGTGAGTGTAATTAATGAGGTTGGTGTATGTGTGTTTTTGCTGCTATAGTTTAGGTTACGCACGTGTGCGTGTCGGTGTGCAGAGTTTATGCGTGTATTTGCTGGTGTGATCTTCCCGCGGGGGTGTAGGCTGCTGGTGTAGGTGCGTGCGAGTTGTGTATGCTCATTGCGGGTGTTACACGTGCTGTATTTGTGTGCGTGACTGGGTGAGATGCAAATGAATGAGAGCGAGAGGCCGAGGAAGAGAGAGAGGGTTCCGTTCGCTGCAATTTGCAGAAAACCGAGAGCAATGGGGAGTCCTCAGGCAAATCTTAAGCTAATATTTTATTGTTTATGGTATGTCGATGTGTTGGTGTTAATATATGACGTCGATTTGTGTTAAAATCAAAGTTAGGAGCTCATTTTGGAGTCAAATGGCTTGGGTGTCTAATTTTTATTTTGCCCATGGATTTTTTGTCCTTGATTTGTTCATTCCCTGCCCAGAATGTTTTAGCTCCTAACTAGGATTGTTTAGACGTATTTCGGGTGTGTCTTGGGGCTTTAAGAACAAGGCCATTTATATTCTTTACCCAATCGTAAGGATAGATTAGTCGGATCTTGAGCTCAAGACACTCATTGTTTGATGAAATCCACGATTGAACTTCGCTAATTCAGAGTCCAGGGAGCATGTTGTAGTAAATAGGGAATTTCACTTAGTAAATGGCCTGATTAGAGGTCATCAACTAAAGAAATGTGGAGGACATCTAGGGCTTTAATATAATAGGCAATGGGCTAAAATTGGACTTGATTTAATTAGGTGTAAGTCATAAATAGTGAAACTAAGTTTAGGGGTCGTATTGATATTTTTAAAAATCCTAAGATTACGGACCTTTAGAGTCGTAATCTTAAAAAGTGATAAACTAGAGAGTTTTAGAGGACTTCAGGGGATTTCCAAACATACTAGGGATTTCAATTTTCTAGGTTGATTTGATTGGTTGAATCGGCTTGCAAAGTACCGGCTTTAATGCAGATCTAATTTCAAGATCACCAGTTTGGCTTAATCTCTAATTTCAATTTTCCTTTTTGTTTTTTTTTTCTCTTCCTCCGTCGGCCATAGCCGGGATAGGTCAACCTCGCCAATTGCCGGCGAGGTCGAGTCTGGCCAGATCTAGCAAGGGCTTGGTCCCGTCAGTCGTTGGCAAGGCTCGATCTCATCGGCGTCGGGCGAGGCTAGCCTCGCCGGCGTTGGGCGAGGCCGGCCTCGCCGTTGCCAGGGCGAGATTAGCCTCCCCTGACGCCGGCGAGGTCGAGCCTCGCCGTTGCCAGGGCGAGATCAACCTCCCCTGACGCCGGCAAGGTCGGCCTCGCCCAACACCGGCGAGGTCGGCCTCGCCCAACAACGGCGAGGTCGAGTCCAGCTAGATTTGGCAAGGGTGGCGAGGGCTCGACCTCGCCGGCGTCGGGTGAGGCCAACCTTGCCCAACGCCAATGAAGTCGAACCTCACCAGTGACCGGCGGGGCTGAGCCCTCGCCAGATTTGGCTAGGCTAGGCTCGACCTTGCCGGCAACTAGTGAGGCTGACCTCGCTTGCCCAGGCGAGGGCGGCCCTCGCCCGATGCCGGCAAGGCCGCCTCCGCTGGCCCTGGCTATGGCTGGTAGAGGAAGAGAAGGAAAAAAAATATAAAGTAAAAAAATTAAAAAGTACTGTTCCGGTGCCGGAACAGTACTTTTTAAACCGGTCAGCGGCCAACTTTGGCTGACCGGCGACCTAGGCCCTTATTTGAGATTTTTTTGGCACTTTGGGTCTTTATTTGAGACTAACTGGGCACTTTGGGCCCTTATTTGACATCGTGTCCACTTTGGTACCAAATTAAGAAAATGCTTCCACTTTAGGTCCTTATTTGAGACTAATTGGGCACTTCGGGCCCTTATTTGACACCTTGTCCACTTTGGGTACCAAATTGAGAAAATGCATCCACTTCGGGTACCAAAATGAAATTTTCCCATACACCTGTGATAATTTTATTTCGAATTATTTTTTTTACCACCAAAAAATCTACATTTGTACACTTATGACAATTTTATCCCGAACTAATTTTTTCACCACCAAAAAGCCCAAATTGGTACACTTGTGACAAATTTATCCTCTATTAGTTTCTGTTAAATTTTATTGTCAAATTGTTAAGTTGATGACACGTAGTAATTGATGGATGTACCAGTTTGTGGTTTGACCCCTATGTTTGTCACAAGTATACCAATTTATGATTTTTCTTGATATTAATATAATTTAATGGACACTACTGGATGGTCAATTTGTCACAAATATACCAATTTAGGATTTTTAGTAGTCAAAAAATTAGTTTGGGATAAAATTATCACAGGTGTACTAGTTTGGGCTTTTTTGTAGTTAAAAAATTAGCTCATGGTAAAATTATCACAAGTGTACCTGTATGAGGTTTTTTGTGGTAAAAAAAATAGTTCGAGATAAATTTGTCACATGCATACCGGTTTAGAGTTTTTCTTGATCAAAAAATTAGTTTGAGGTAAAATTATCAGTATACCAATTTGGGGTTTTTTATGGTATTAACCCAAAATAATATTTAAAATATATGATTTTGTCATTTTCAAATCATCATAAGGGGGGTTTCCAACAATCACAATATTGTAAAATTTGAAGAAGTTGGTAAGCCACTAACTAATGATTCTGGTGAACTCCGTATAGGGATCACGGTTTACTAACCACACTTGTAAAATTTTAAAGAAGTTGGTAACTTACTAATTTCTTGATATATTGGTAAATTCCATGTTGTGTTGATAGATTACTAATAATACTTGTCATTTGCAAGAAGTTGGTAACTTACTAATTTCTAGGGATGTTGGTAAATTTGTTATAGTGTTGGGATTTTACTAATATCGCTTGTAAAATTTGAAAGATTTCGGTAACTTAGTAACTAATCAAAATGTTGGTAAATTATCTATAGTGTCGGTAACTAGCTAACCACCCTTTTAAATTACAAAGAACTTAGTGAATTGCTGAATTTCTAAACAGATAGGTATGTTACAAAATGGGGATAGGTATATTACTAAAATTTAGGGAAGTTGACATTTTAAATAATTTATTGAAATGTTCATAAATTGTATATAAAACTCGTATTTTGCTAACAACACTTGTATTATCCAAATAAAGTTAGTAACTTACCAATTTATTACGATGATGGCTCACTCTTTATTCGGTTGATAATTTAATGCCTAAACGTATAACAATTAAAAAAAAAATGGAAAGTTATGAATTCATTGCAATGCTAGTGTTTGCAATTTACCATGCGACAATTGTAAATTTTAGGGGAGCTGTTGATTTATTAAATTAATTTGAAAGTTGACAAATTTCTGATATTGTCGATAAGTTACTGACAGGTTATTGGACAATCAAACTGACAGACGTGCCATTTTTTTTTTTTTATCACCAGCATTAGAATTTCAGTGATAACTTCAGAAATCTACCTAATTGAGGGAAATTTTTCAGATTTTTCCTGGACTGGAAACCTACAGTCGTTCCGAAAGCTGGGCAGTTTTGGTCTTTGCTAACTTCCGTTATGCCGTCCACTTGTTTGGCCCACACCTTTAGTTTTTTTTTTTTTTTTTCTCATGGACTAATAAAATTTGATTTTATGGTCTTTGTCGTAAAGAAATTGCGATGTCTGTTTCATATATTTGACTGTATGCATTTGATTGCCAACTTCCGTTATCTACCCCATTATATACTGCAAATGTTTTTAAGTGAATATAATAATCAGTGATGAAGTCTGGCAAGAAATTGAGCTGGTCTTGCGCGGGGAATATGCGTTTCTCAAATAATATTCCGCCCTTCCCTCTCCCTCGAGAAACATTTTTTTAATCGCGTTTACTAATTCAACAGCAACACCCTCCTCAAATAATGACCGCTCAGTTGTTTAGCCACATCTTTAGCATCGACCATTAGCATTTGATTTTATGGTCTTCGGCGGTAAAAATTAGGATTTGTGTTTCAAACATTTCATTTTATGCATTTGATTGGTTTGCTATAACGACAATATTTCCTCGTGATATCTTTACGTGGCCTTTTTCTCTCCTAAGAACATCGGGTCGCAGAGAGAAAAGGAGAGAAATAGAGAGAGAGATCTGCTAAGTTGAGCAAACTAATGCCATGGCGAGCTCAGAGGCAGGAACATCATCTGGAAGTGAGTATCAAGTGTTCTTGAATTTCAGAGGAGTCGACACTCGCCAAGGATTCACTGACATCCTCTACCATAACTTGACCGATGTCGGAATCCGCGTCTTCCTAGATGATGAAGGGCTTCGTGTCGGTGAAAGGATTGATGGATCACTTCTGCAAGCGATCAACAGCTCTAGGATCTATATACCCATCTTTTCTTGGAATTATGCTTCAAGCCATTGGTGCCTCCATGAGCTCGCACAGATTGTGGCAAACACCTCTAAACCAGAAGGTAGTAAAGAGATTCTACCCATTTTCTTTGATGTGGAACCTGACGATGTTAAGCTGAAAACTCAGCTGTATCGTGATGCTATAAAGCAATTGAAGCGCAAGAAGAAGTTGAGTAATGAGCAAGTTAACACGTGGAGAGAGGCTCTCATGGAGGTTGATGCCATAAAGGGGTGGGAAGTGAAGAAATACAAAGGGTAAGCTAGCTACTTACTGTTTGCTTAATTTTCCTTAATTATAGATGTACAAATTCCAATATGATTGAGTTGGGTCTTTTATTATAAGAGCTACGTCTATAAAAAAAAAAAGCGAAACTACTTAACAAAGTCATCTTATATAATGGGCGAATAACGATACTACTAGCTAGGAAGCTAAATTGATGTTTTATTGTGGACGGTGGGAGGGAAAAGAATGGGATAATGAAATACCATGCACATTCCGATCTAATCATTTAATTTTTCAATACGTTAAACATTCTCCTCTTTTTTTTTTTTGACAGAAACATTTCTTCTCTTGGATAGACCATGTTTAACTTCTATAGTCGTCCCTCGACCTTAAATCAGAAAATGCCAATTTCAATGCATAGAAATTTATTCATCTGTTTTGCAAGAACGTTATTAATGTAATCCAATGATTACTTATCTCATGTGGAATCAAGTCAGATTTCGAGTCACGACATGGCGCACGCGTTGCCAAGTGTATAAAAGTATGTTTTGAAGTAATGTTAATGTTCAATATGAACTCTAGGAACATGAACTCTGAGAAGATTACTTCTAGATCGTTATGCCCCCATTATTTATCTGATTATTGTGCAATTTATTCGAAGCTTAATTTATATCACTTCCAGCTAAGTAATTGCGATTTTGCATTTTCCCCCCACTAAAATGGTTTTCCGTTGTGGCAGCCCCGGCGAATTGATCAAATTGGTAGTTGAGATGGTTTTGGAAAAGCTGAAAATAAAACATAGATCCGTGACTGAACATTTAATGGGAATTGATGATCGAGTAGTAGCATTAAGCGAATTGTTAGATGTCAACTCTACTGGTGTGCGGCTCATTCAAATTCATGGCATGGGGGGTATCGGTAAAACGACTCTCGCCAAGGTTGTCTTCAACATACTCTCTTCTCATTTTGGGAAGTGTTGTTGTTTCCTGGAAGATATTCGAGAAAAGTCATCAAGAACTGATGGCTTAGTTGAGTTACAAAAAAAGTTGTTATCTGAAATCGGTGTTCATGCTGGAACAAGAAGCATTGACGAAACTGATTATGGAATGAAGAGGGTTGGAGAAGCACTTTGCAATAAGAAAGTTCTCATTGTACTTGATGATGTTGATAAAAGCGAACAAGTGGAAAAATTAGTTGGAAAGAGTACTTTGTATCCAGGATCTAGAATATTGGTTACAACCAGAAATAAAGATGTTATGCCAATCGATACCCCAAAATATCATGTTTTACATTATGAAATGGAGGCGATGAGTACTAATTATGCACTTAAGCTTTTCAATAGGCATGCATTTAACAGAGACTCTCCTTCAGATGATTATAATGATCTTTCAAGGGAAATTATATCAGTTATTGGGGGACTTCCGTTGGCTCTTGAAGTAATTGGCTTGTTCCTTCGACACAAAACGCAAGAATTATGGAAAGAGACACTGGAGAAGTTAAGAAAAGCACCCGACGCAAATGTTTTTGAAAAGTTGAAGATCAGCTATGATGCCTTAACTCATGAGCAACAACAAATTTTTCTTGATATTGCATGCTTTTTCGTTGGTGAGGACAAGACGAATGCATTTTACATGTGGAAAGATTGTGAGTTTTTTCCGATTGGTGGAGTTGCTGTCCTCATTAACAAGTCTTTGGTAAAGATTGTGGACAATAAGTTTTGGATGCACGATCAACTAAGAGATCTTGGGAGGCAAATTGTTCATCTAGAAGATCAAATGAATCCTGAAAGGCGAAGTAGAATATGGATTTGCCAGGAGGTCCTTAATGCAATAAGAACAAAGGTTGGTAAAGCAATTCTAAAGAGAACTAATAGTTCTTGACAAAAATTCCTCTACTTTAAGTTAGGATACTCCATCTTCTTCTTTTTCTTTTTTCTTTTTTTTTTTTTTGTGAATCCTGTTCCTCTATGAAATAGAATACCGATGTCACTCAATTCCCGTTCTCATTCGCAGGGTAAAAAGGACGTTGGAGCACTATATCTTGATATAGATCCACTAAGTTTCCAAAATGTCGTTGTTAAAAGTGAAGAAATTAGAAGGTTTAAACTTCTAAGGTTTTTTAGTTTAACTGGTGGAACCTTTTCCGGCAAATTAGAGTGTCGTCTTACCAAGCTAAGATGGATTTCTTGGAATTATCCACGGCAAACTCAGAGAAGCATCAGAATGTCCCCAACAAATGTAGTCGTTCTTGAATTTTCAGGCGTTGACTTCTTATACAATTCGAGATTACAGAAGATGATCAAGGTGTGCAGTATGCTAATTTTTATTTTGTTTGAATATAATATTTGATTGTTCATCCATTGATATTGCATTCATTTTGACAGATGGCAAGAAAATTGAAAGTTCTTCATCTTAAAAGTTGTCACGAGATAACCAAAACACCAGATTTCTCTGGATGTCCGGACTTAGAGAGGCTTACTTTCATATATTGTTCCAAGTTGAGGAAAATTGACAGCTCTATTGGGAAGTTGAAGTGTCTAATTGACCTGAAGATTGATATGTGCTTAGGTCTTGAAGATTTACCTGAAGAAATCGGGGACCTAGTGAATCTGGAGCACTTCTTTGTATGTAACTGTAAAGTAAAGAAATTCCCAGTTACCATCTTGCGATTGAAAGCAATACGTGAGATTCACTTTTCAAGTGGCTGTGATAATTAGATTTAGCAAAATAATGGGAGTAACCTAATGCTATTGGAATGCTTCAGAATTTCGAACTGCTTCTAGTCCATGGTTGCTGTTTTAAATGTCAACTTCCATCTTGAATCGGAAGTTTGGCCATTCTAACAGCCCTCAATCTATAGGTTACTCGTGTTATTGAAGTTCCAAAGGCCGTTAGCATGCCTAGTCGCCTGCAAATATTGGAGTTGATGAAATGTCATAACATTCAAAATTGTTGGTGCTCCCAACAAGTTTATTTTTCTACGAGTGTCATCTGAATGGTTCCAGGTATCACGGATCTCTCAAACTTGACTAATTTGGTTTAGCTGGATCTAAACGATTGTGGAGACAGAGGAGATAAACTTTGTATCAATGAGGTATGGTAGTCAGGGAGGATATCCAAATTGACTAAATTGAGTTTGGGACTTCACAATGCCCCTGCTCCTACTGAGTTGGCCTTCCTTCCTCTGCTAAACCGACTTGATTTCTTTGGATTGGACCTCCCAAACCTTTCTGCAACTTTCCTTGTCAATGCAAAAGCTAGGGCTTGATAATTTCAATTCAATTGTGTCACTCTCTCTGAACCTGAGAAATTTGTCATTTTTAGAGCTCTGTGGGTCTCCAACGCAAGAATTTTAACTCGCTGGACTTCAACTACCACATATAAGGGAGTCGCATATGCAAAGCTGTTTACACCTTTAAGAGATTCAAGCTGTCCAGCATGAGGAAGCTAAAAGATGTCCAGGTGTGCAATTGTCCAAGCAATCGCTACTTCTCGAGAAGGCTAGTTTATGTTGGGGTAGCAGGGGAGGATGATAATGAGTATGCGAATGAGTTGATTAGTTGTGAAGTGAGACTAATCCTTCCGTCAAGAGCCTTGAACAAGTTGCAAAGTTTCACGCTGATGGGTTGCCATAAGATACACCAGATCAAGTGGTCCGTACATTGGAATCATAGGAGCATTTCTTTTTGGTCGAAATAGAGCACTTCGATTGAAACTCAAGAGTTCTTGAAACCACAACCCGACATAGGGGCATCAATACATAACAACTCCCATAAAAGTTGGGGGGGAGGGGGGGACGAGCAAGCCAAGATGAAGTTAGAGAATTCCTACGTTGTGTTTTGGCGACCCAATCAGCAACTTGATTCGCAAATCGGTTACAATGGGCCACAGTTAGGTTAGTGAATTGGGCCATCCGGATGTGAGCTTCCTGTACAAACGCTTCCACTTCCTAGCTGACTTGACTCTATTGTTGCAGAATCTTTACCATTTGAAGGCTGTCCATCTCCAGTTCAATTCTTTCCTTTCTCCTGTCGACGAAGAATTCCAGAGCTTGCAATTCCGTGTGTAACGGCGAAGTCGTTGGAATTGTCATGGCAAAGCCGTCCCGCAGGATTCCAGCTTCGTCCCTGAGGATTCTCAACACTGCTCCTTCTGCTTCACCTTCAAGAAAGGAGCCATCTATGTTTATTTTGAAGGAATTACTCTGAGGCAGGTTGCATTTTAGAGGTAAGAAGCTCTTTTGCGCATGCAGATTGACGCTTTGATGATTCCACTTGCTATAGTTTCGAATCATAATCCTTGCCTACTCTATTAAGGTTCTCAGATTTGGTCAAAACACAAATTCATTTCTGGCATTCTAGATAAACTACAGGAGGATGGCAATTTCATCTAGAGTAAGCAATTTATGTGACTGTACATGATAGTTTTGAATCCATACCTCAATTCGTGTTAGGTCCTAAGGTGTGATTTTGATCTGAACTGAGGGGTTTTTCCAGATTGCATTTGTCCAAGGACAAAGGAGGAAGAGATGCTCCACCGTTTCAGCTTCTTGATCACAGAAAGGGCATGCTGGTTAAGGTAAGATTTTTCCTCCTATAAAGATTTTCTGTTGTGAGGAGAGCATTTTGGCATACACTCCACAAAAATATTCTTACCTCGGGGGGATTTTTACATTCCATATTCTGCACCACAGTTTGCGGGATGGCTGGAAAGATGATGATGCTTGCACTACATTCTATGGGTGTTCCTCTTCACAAATTTGATTATATGCACTCTTCACCGAGAAAAGACCCGACTTTGTAGCTATTCACACTAGTTTGTCTGGTGTTGCAAGACTACATATTGGCATTGCTAACACCTCCTTAACTATCTACTCATCAAATAACCTTGTAAGCGTAGCTTCATCCCATCTTTTGTCCTCATGTTGGATGAGGTCTGCAACTATTGCTGGTTCTTCAACGGTTGTCGGTCCTCCAATTATTCCTCTTTTTAGCCATCTATCTTCCCGAATGTTGATTCTCTCCCTTATGCCAATCAACCATCTAACTGAATTTGATATCTTCTCTCTCCCCATCAAAATGCTCTGCCATCCCCAAGAGGATCGAGACCCCTTCCCAGCCTGCTTGAAAGATCTTGTAGGGAAATAGATTCCTTTTAGAATTTGGCTCCATAATGATGACTGGTTTTAAGAGAGTCTCCATGCTTGTTTACCAAGCATAGCTCTATTAAAAGATATGAGGTCTCTAAATCCCATTGCCCCCTCATCTTTTCTGGTTTTGAGAACTTTCCATCTCTTCCAATGTAGGCCAGCCCTTGATTCACTATTTCTCCTTCAAAAAGCTGCAATCTTTTTATCTATGGACTGACAAATTGAAACTAGTATTTTGAATATAGACATTGCATATTGAGGAAGAGCTTGAACAATAGTTTTAATAAGAGTTTCTTTTCCTGCCTTTGAAATTAACTTTTCCTTCCAGCCCTCTAATTTCATGTTGACTCTTGTCAAAAATCCAGGCAAACATTTGTTTCTTAGATGCACCCCAATATGAAGGAATCCCTAAATGTTTCCCAGTCTTCTGAATTTCTAGGATTTTGAGTTGAGCTGCCATATTGTTTCTTAAGTTTTTGGACAGCACAACCTAAAATAGATTTCAGATTTATTTAAGTTAATTGCTTGCCCAGATGCATAGCAATATTGAGTAAGGATCAATGCAAGATTCTGACATTCGTTGACCTTACCATCTAAGAAAAAGATGGAATCATTCGCAAAAAGGAGGTGAGATAGGACTGGACAGTACCTATCTAATTTAATGCCAATGATTGTTCCATCCTAGACTGCTTTTCTCATCAATATCGAGAGTGTGTTGGCTACCATAATGAACAAATAGGGAGATATAGAGTCCCCTTGTCTTATCCCTCGTGTTGGCTAAAAGTAGGGCAATGGTTCCCCATTGAATCTTACACTGAAAGAGGCTGAAGTAACACAATTCATTACTCTCTGTACCACTAATCACTGAACCCCATTTTCAACATACAAGCCTCAAGGAAATCCCACTCTACTCTGTCATAGGCCTTTTTCATATCAAGTTCTAGTACTGCCTGAAATTTCCTTTTCCTTTTTCTGATTCTCAATTGATGAAGGACTTCTTGAACAATCAGAATATTGTCTTGGATTTGTTTACCACCCACAAATGCACTTTGTTCTCCTTCTATTAAACCCGGAAGCCACTGTTTCAATCTATTTGCCAAGATTTTCGAGATGATTTTGTATGCAAAATTGCATAGGCTGATTGGACTAAACTGATCCAATCCTTCTGGGTTAGGAACTTTCAGGATCAAGGTGATAAAAGTTCTGTTTAGTTCTTTATTTAGACTTCCAGAATAGAAATTTCTTCACTTCATCAAAAACCCCATTCTTTATATCATCCCAATGGCTTTGATAAAACAGACCATTCAAACCATCAGGACCCAGTGCCTTCAGTGAGCCCAATTGAAAAGCTGCAGTATGGACCTCCTACATTGTGGCTTGAGCTGTCAAATTTTGGTTTATCTCATACATTGTGACTTGAGCTGTCAAATTTTGGTTTATCCCAGCTGTGACAAGAGTAGGGCATTGTTGTAATGCAAGTTCAAAGTCTCGGGGGCCCTCTGATGTATAAAGCTCTTGAAAAAAACCCACTGCCATTTCTTTTAACCTATCCGGATCTCGAATCCATATATTTTCAGCATTTTTAAGCATAGATATTCTGTTTCTCTATCTTCGTTGAATCATTGTGGCATGGAAATATTTTGTGTTCTTATCTCCCCATTTCAACCGATTGATTTGAGACCTTAGTCCCCAGTACATTTCCTCCTGTCTCCACAATGTTTCAATCTATTCAGTAATGGCTCTCTTTCTAATCAGAATGCACGTTCTGGTTGTTAGTTATGCCCAGCAGCTCTTCTTTCAACAACTTAATTTGCTTCTGGTTGTTCTGAAATTTTTGCCTACTCCATCTTGCCAATTCTATTGAAACTTCTTGTATTTTCTACACAAGATCAGATTCTTGTAGCCTATCATGATTCCAGGTTTGTTTGATTATCCTCCGACAGTCTTCATTTAGTATCCAAAAAGCTTCAAATTTAAACATTCTGTTTCTCCCAAGAGGTTCAGCTGATAGGAGCAGTAAAATAGGGCTATGATCAAATCCAATAACTGGTAAAGCAAACGCCTCAGCTTGAAAGAACGATACTCTCCAATCAATATTGCAATCAGCTCTGTCCAGTCTTTCTTTGACAAAATCCTGCCCTTCGCAGTTGTTAGCCCAAGTAAACGCACAACCTTTGCTCTCTAAATCCATTGAACCACAAGCATTGAGGAAATCTCTAAATGCATTCATTCTATATAATTCAGGAGGCCGCTTCCCCACCTTTTCCCAATAATGCAACGTTTCATTGAAGTCTCCTATGCATACCCAAGGCAAGGTATTCTGGATTCACAGTAGCTTCAGCTCTTCCCATAATTTCATTTTTTCCTGAAACATTGTTGGAGCATGGACAGAAGTAGCCTTGAATTGTTTTATCATCGCATCAACCTGAAGAGTAATGTCAATAAACTCATTTGTGGATAAATTGACAGTCAAGGAAATCCCAACCTTCCACCACAAAGCCAAACACCCCCCCCTCCCCAATCCCTACTCGATTGACGACATAATGGTTTTGAAAATCTAAGTTCCTACTTACTCGACGCACTAGAGCTTCTTGATTCTTTGTCTCCATTAAAAATACCATATCGAGCCTTTCTTGGGCCATAATAGCCCTTAAGGCTTAAACTGTCAAGGGTGTGTCTAACTCCTGATAGTTCCAACACAAAATCCTCATTTGTAACCCGGTGGCTTATTAGGGTTAGCCACCAAAGCCTATTATTTGGGTTCTTTTGCAAAGTGCACCAGAGATTTAAAAGAGATGTGTTTCATCTAGCATTTGTCCTTCCAAACTCTTCTGATCATGAGGTCCATACCTTCTGCCCTTCTTGGAGTTTTGTGCCTTCAATTTTCTATTTTTACTTTGTAGTATTTCACCAATTGTCTGTGATGAAGATAGCTAAATCTGTAACGGAACAGCTGAATTAGGATCAGCATCATCTATGAATTCCCGAGTATTCGATAAAGCCATATGCTCCTTTTCAGTTAATTTCCTCTTTCCCCTATCCTCTTCAATGTTGTTTAGACTGGTGTGTGTGTTGCTAGTGTTATTCTGAACCAAAGTAATTTGTCCAGAGTTTTCTGGGGTTTCTGACACCATCTCCTGCTCTACTTCCTTCTCCAAACTCTCCCCATAAAAGGCCTTCCAAAAGGGGCTATTTGAGTTCTCTTTTGCTTTCAGCCAGGACCTGTATAGTACTTTTTCATTTGTGGAAAGAAGGTCTTCATCATAAGGCACGAGTTCAAGTTCTTTGCATAATGCCCTATTTTCCCACACAAGTAGCAAAAGTGGGGAAGTCTTTCATACCTAAAGTCTAGCCAATGCTCCTTACCTCTAAAGCTAGAAAGCATGCCTGATGCGAGAGGAATAGACAATTTTAATATAATTCTTGCTCTCCCCACCACAATGGATGCATATCCTTTGGTTTCTATGCGCACTTCTAAAACTTCACCTACATTTTCAGCAATTTCTCAAATCGCTTCTTTAGTTCTCCCCTCAATAGGTAGGCCATGAATTTGAACCCAAAATGTACAAGAGTCGAAAATGATGCAGTGTGGAGGCATACTTGGTTCCCATAGCTTAATCACCAACAAATGGCTTGAGAAGGACCATGGTCCAGAAAATAGTATTTTGTCTCTTTGCTTGACCAACTCGAACTCAAAGGAAAATAGATTAGGCTCTAGGTGCTTGCAGATGACAGTATTTGTTTTCCAAACTTTCTTCATCGTGGCTTGAAATGCTTGGAAGTTGACAAAAGGACTTCCATGAAGTTGACCAAAGACAGTGCGCTTACACTCTTGTAATTTCTCTTCAATCACTACATTATCTAACACAGCAATTTTCCTGCCTGTCCAGAGATGTCCTAACCTTCTACACAAGGCAGCCATTCTAAGCTCATGTTCTCTTTTATCTTCCATAATGCTGAACTTCTGTGACTAAGTTGACCTAACGTGCCTAGCATGCTATTTCCTTACATCTCTTCTTCTAACACAGGTACCCAACAAGTCTCATTACCAAGAGGAGGGGGAAACCTACCAGAACTGCAACTGGACTCAGCTCTTCGGCATTAGGTTGTGATCGTAGCTTTCTTCTTCAAAGTCATTTCCTCTGCTGTTGAACCTTGACATAAAAATATGATCATTGTGTACACTCGGAACATCGTGTCACCAAGAGGAGGGGAGAACTACCAGAATCTGCAACCGGACTCAGATCTTTGACATTTGGCTGTGCTCTTGTCCTTCGTCTTCAAAGTCGTTTCTTTTGCTTTTGGACCTTGACATACTGATTGATTTTCGCCGTGTACATCCGAAATTTTCAGATGGAGCTGAACTTAGGGTTGGGGAATTATGTTTGGGTAGAGAGAACGTGAAAACGATGGCTATGATGTGGAAATGGATTCTTGGGTGTTGATAAATGTTGGGAATTAGGGCAAAGCTATCCAGGTGATAGAGAGAGGCTCTTCAAGCGAGAGAGAGTGTTTTGATTACGGGAGCACTTCAGCCGTGGGAAATGTCTGTATAACAAAATGATACGGGTTGTTCAGAGCCTTGATAATCTAGAGTTTTTGGATAGTTTACAAGTTCGTAAATACGGTTTGTTGGAAAGTTTGATGATGTATCAAGCACCAAATTGCCAAATGATTGCCACATATATATCTCCGATTGCAGGAAAGACTTTTGGTGTTACCTTTAGTCATTCAAGCACCGTAAGGCGAGTATGACTAAACCTTCTCTCTAAAGACTTGGACAAGATACACTTTTACTATTATTTCTTACATGTAGTTAAAGTACAAGATAGCTGATAGTTTATGGAAAGACATCAGTTACAATAACTGTAATACAATAACTATCCTAGCTACAGCCTTTATACACGGAAAGATAAAATCCTCGTACCATTGCTCTCAATCAAATCAAAACAAGTCAAGCAATTCTTGTACTATTGGCAAGTAGAGTGAAAGTTTCCAAAGCTGACAAATTCATTTTATCTTTCTTTGTATAGAGGATTTTATCTTTCCGTGTGTAAAGGCTAGGTAGGAAAGTTATTGTTACGGTTATTTTAGCTGATGTCTTTTCATAAACTATCAGCTACCTTGCACTTTTAAATACATGTAAGAAATAATAGTAAAAGTGTATCTTGTCCAATTCTTTACTCTCTATCTCGCATAATTAACACTTTATTAACTAAAAAGAGAGATCTCATATTTCAGTTTACATATTGTTATCGGACCAATAAGGATGTCATTGCCAAATAAAGATGCATTCAAATTGATCTCACTTGCAAGTTTTATCTCCCCAATTGTGTTTTCTCAGTTTCCTCTTTCTCCTTTTCTACTCCTTTTTTTCCCTTTCTCTGCTTTCCGTCCATGAGAAAGTTTCAGAATTTTAGATAAGCTAGGGGACAAGGTCAATGGGTATCAAATTAAGTGGAAGAGCTTCAGTAATCCAAAAGAAATGTCTCATTCAATTTCTTGTAATTTAAAAAAGTGCTTTTTATGTTTCATTCATCTCTTCAAATAAAAAGTGAATTTTTTAGATAAGCCTTGTTCTCACTCAAAATAATACCGGTTTCTTACTTGTGTTATTTGTGATGGAGATAAGATTGGTACTTTGCAGTTTCATACTTAAGATTGTAAGCCAGAAAAATCTTACACTTGTTTCACGTGCGGTAGACAATTTGCGAATGGTATGTAATGGACGCACTCTTAGAGCATACCTAATTTAACTCAGGTGGAGTAGAGTTATTTTCTTCTACTCATTTAACTTTTTGTTACGTTGGATGATCCTTTGCTTTTAACTCCTACAATACTTTTACTCAATCATGTAGGTTGTATATGAAAACTTACTTACTGATACGATAAGTACCAATTGAGAAAGTTTCGAGGTTGTGATCTATTGGACTTGACTGGATAAAACATATGTATGCATGTATAATTTCAAATTAATAGAGGAGAAACCCCGAGTCAATAAACAACAAAGAAAGAAAGAGGAGGAAGGAAGGCTTTGTCTCCCTGATTTCACTTAAGAGAATTTTCAATGAGATGATTTGTAGATAATATGATGAGGCTTTGTGAAACTAGAGTTTACGGAAAAGAAAATTGGGCAACAAGTTTTTGCAGAAAAAACCTAAAATGTGTGTTCATGAGTAATTCATGAAAAGAACTCTACCTTCTGCAAAGCACGGTCTTGCCATTTGATTGCTTAATTTTTCGATTCTAACCAGCCTAGTGTTGATTGGTGGTATGGTTATTTAATTAGCATTGTATAGGCCCGATAATTTTCTAATGGTACGATATTGTTTCTCTTTTTTCTCTAATTTTTTCTTTGTGGCGTGAGAAAGTTAATATCTTAAGCGAATGCCAGATCCATGATATATTCTATAAGATTTTAGACAAAACTCGATCTGTTGGCTCAAATATGAATTGTTTGTACCGGGCAATGTCAGTAACCGAACTCATGTCGTGCGTATAATCGCAGACATTTTCTTTAATCATTAAATCAATTCCGTCGAGTTTATAACATCATTAAATAAGTGTTGTTTCTCTTCTTCGAAATATATTCTTTCTCGTAATTAACCGGAACTAATACAATTGATCTGTCTTTACTTTCATGGGGTCCTTTTTATGAATAGAGTATATATCTTCTTTTATTGTTTACTTTCATGGGTGTCATTCCTTTTTAAAAATTTCTCCCAAGATTGATTGTGATTCTTTCAGGGTTCATGCTCTCAATGGATTTGTAAGTGCTTTAGAAGTTTACGAGGTTACGAAGACAATTCATGTCATTTGTTTGTGTTGGGAGTGTGCAGCAGAAACCCGATATCTTTACCCTGAGAGATTGCCAAGGGGAAATCTAAGTTTAAGCCCATCAACATATCAAGTTGGACCTACCTTCATTTAAAAACTTAAACCAATAAGTTATTGGTCAACTAAGATATATTAATTATCCCTCAACACATCAATTGTCCAATGTGGAACTTTTCTAACACAATTTACACGTGCATCTCAATTATCTCCCCCTCGCATGTGAGTTCAGTGTTAGGTTTGCTTCCTCTTAATTTTGGTATTCTCATGCATTAATTTATCTCAACTTGAATTTCCAATGCCCACTTTTATCCCTAGTCTCTTTCTCTAAACCGAACCATGAACGCTACTATCAGGACCTCATTGCTACACTACAACGCCCACTGCTCAAAAATCGTGTTAGTCACCAGATTTCTTCCTTGAGAAAATCATTAAACAATGAGAGGCCCACTAATCTACCATTGAATCTAATACCATTTGTTGGGAGCGCAATAGAGGGAATCTAAGTCTAAGCCCGTCAATATATCCAATTGGACCCACATTCACTCAAAAATTTAAACCAATGAGTTATGGGTCAAAATATATCAACTGCTCCTTACCGCCTCAATTTTTCAATATGAGAATTCTCTAATACAATTCACACATGCATCTCAACAATTTGCATACGTAAAAGGAGTTACCATATTTTGTAAGCGGTGTCAATTTACTAAGAGTCTAGTAAACAGTATTTCAAGGAAATAATTTGGAGATTTAATGGAGCTATAAAGTTGATTTGATGTAGTTATTGCTAAGTTTGATTTGAAATTGATTATTTTGATTGTATTTTACACCTGGTACTGGAGCCCAATTCAATATAGTACTACTATATGTGCTTGAGATTAAACTCGATTTAGTTCAACTATTAAAAACCAAACTTTTAATGTAAAACTTGAGCTCCATCGCAGGCACTCATATATAATAACTATCACAAGAAATATAATCTTCATTTTCCCTATATTTTAAATATGTTATTGACAACTAAAATTTTGCCTGCAGACTTGTCATGCATTTTTAAATATTTTAGGGATCAAATTCGTCGATATTAGTAGAATTTGACCCTTGATTAAAAATAGTCAGTTTACATAATCCTGCATCCAGTTTTCTACTGCATTCTTTCTGCATATAGAAATTAGAGGCATTATGGTTTGTTGGGGAAATATCCCCATGAAATTTTGATGATTCCAAAACAGTTCTTGGTACTAATATCTATTATGATAAGTGCAGATGTCAATATTTATGCAAATTGTGTTGACGTTGATGATTCCTACAAGATCAGTGTAGGCTAGGACAAAGATTATGACAATAGGAGAACAAGTGCCAATATGATAAGTAACTCATACTGACTTGGAGATACCAAAGTCAATATTGTGTTCTCGACATGTCTTTGGATGTTGATATACTCAAAAGGATCATTGGATATGCAATCACAAGTTACTTCATTGATACTGTCATCAAAAAGCATTAACAGACTGGTGATACCAAGCACATGCTAATAGTGAGCATTTTATTGTGCTAATATCAAGTCTCTAGTGGTTCTGGTGAGGTATTCGCTTGAAAATGACCGTTGAATGTGTAAGAAAATAGCCGTTACGGGTTTTGAAACCACAAAAAAATAATTGGGAAATTATTAGAAAAGCAACTAACATATGTTTGATATTTCAGACAAAAAATCGATTTCATGACCACCAACGTTACTCAATTGAGCATTTTCTTAAAGTTATGGCATATAAGTGATAGATTGAAAACTTATAGCACCAAAATGAGTATAATACGAAATTTATAATGCTGTTGGTGTCCTCCTCTTACTTTTATCTGTTTTCGTGAATTTAGTATACATTGACAGAGATTAAACACAGTAGGCATGGGTTTGATATATTTTACTAGTTGATTTGATTGCATAATATAAATTATGAAATTTCTTTTCTGAAACTTCCCTTGATTTTATTTTCAGGAATAACGCTTTCATTGGCCTTATAGGCCTCCAAAAACGACTTTCCGTTTCAACGCTCATATGAAAAATCCTAATTAGCTACTCCTGGTCAATCTCTACCGATTGTCTCTCCTCTTTCAACCATCTGATTCAAATTGCTAAGCAGAATTTGTTTCATTTCATCAGGCGAAAAAGAAAAGTTGAGAGTGGGTTTTTTGACGGCATCTATACGGCACCATATTTACTACCAAATTTAATAATCGTTAGCGAACGAAAAATCAAAATGCTAAGGAGAGTGAGTAGATTGATGTCAACCCATGTTTCAATTGAACAGTGAAATTTGAAACGATGATGTGCAATTTAAGGTCCGAGATTCGTTTCTGAGAGGGAATGAAGATTTGTAGCAGTGAACTGAAGATAGAATATGTTTTTCGTTTTATATTATGTTGATGGAACCCAATGGTTTAGGTGGTGGGATCTTTGGAGGCATTTGTCCAGTAATGCTAGGTCTAGAAATGCCTCTGCATCAGCAACAAAAGCCCCCAAATGCCCAAAACCCTCACTCCTTGCACCAATGGGTGGTTCGAGGGGTCACAGTGGGCAAGGACACGAAGATGAAAATGCTCACAATGAGAGGACATATTCGTGCAAAATGCTGAGGAAATGCCTACTCTTGCTCTCTATGGCACTCCTACGGCAGCTGAGTGGCGAGGTGACAAGCATGATGCAAGACGGCAACAGGAGTCCGGGGGAGAAGAAGCCGTAGATGAAGGCGAAGGTGTGGTAGCTAGAGGAGCAGCAAGTGAGCTACCAGCTGCAAGCGTTTGAGCTCGAAAAAGCAGCGGCTGAAGTGGGTGAAGTTCAGCAACAAGAAGGAAAGGGAAATGGAGAGAGCCAAGCTCGAGAACGAGAGAATGGTGCTTCTCATTTGCCAAAAGCTCAAATTGCTCGATCCTCATCAGGAATAACAACATTCATTCAACAAATGGAGTGAACCGTCCTCGATCACAGGATCATTTTTACATTATCTAAGATAGAGTAAAAACAACGAACTGATTATTCTTAAGAAATGTAGTTGTGATCTCAGTTTTTCTATATGAATTCAATTGTGTAGCTGTTTTCTTTAAAATCTTTTTCTTTACAACCTTATTACACGCTCGGTTGCTTCACTTAGCATAGACATGCGACTACGTATATGGTATGATGTTTGCCAGAGTGATATATATCTCTAGTTGCAAATGTATATACACTCAGTTACATTCAAGGTACTTTTGATGTTGTAACAATTTGAGTAACCATCTCAATTTAATGCTTTGATGGCCAACTCTAACTCTTCAAGATGCTAAGCATAATCAGTAGTTATGAATCCTTTTTTTGGTAAGCTCTAGCTTTGAGCATAACTAATAGTTATAAATCCTTTTTTTCTGGTAAGCTATGTCCCAGCTCAATAAGCCAAAAGTTGAAAATGGAAAAAATGGGCCATGGAAATATGCTTCCTTGTAGGTGAAACATGATAGAGATAGAAAGACAATTTTCTGGCAAAATGAAGTGGTGATGCTGTTGGTTTGTTTAGGTCACAAGCATTGGTGCTAAAATGGGCTATCCATCACACTCCTGGTTTAGTTTATAGCAAGAATTTTGTTGTAGCAACTAAATTTGAAGTAGCAATTTCTGATTTATGCTTATATAAGTCATGCTTGACATATACAATGCCAAAGTTTCATAAACTTCAAAATTTATGACTTCAAAATCGAAATACCAATTTAACGATTTGTACATATGCCTGTGCACGCATAGAACTACTGTTGTTTTTATAGTTGCACCATGCATAACCATCATATCTTCAGCTTGTTGCAATCCCCAACTAAAGCTAGACATTAACGGTGATAAGAGTGTCAGTTGTTGCAACAGTGTGCGCGCATGGCCTTCTGTTGCATCTTTGCCTTCTCTATTTTCTCAAGCATATTTCAAGGGCTTTGTAATATTAAAATAGCTAAAACGAGTCTTGATTCACCGAGTTAACCAGAATTTGGTTCTATCTTGGCATTCAGGAACAACATCGGTCTTCTTTTGCACAGTTCATACTCTTCTTTCTCGATTTTGCCAATAAAGACACAATTTTGAGCCCCCAAGAAGGCCAAATGCCCACATGCAAAAGCAGACTTTTTATACCCTTGTAAAAAAGAAAAAAAAACAAGATATTCCCTCACAAGTCTGCGAAACCTCAAGAAATCCCGAAATGCAACATCGAGAGCCTGAAGGCCTCATCCATGGAGTGCAAGATTCCATAGTTTTGAAGGAGAAGTTACACCTAGTTTTGGAAGCCAAAACCCACGAGAAAAAGAGTTACAACGTTCCGGATGCGGATTTAAGCTTAAGTGCCGGAGGCAAATACGAGCTTCAAACCCAGTAGCAATGGGGCTCGTGGCGGCGACGGCGGAGGCGACATGCCGGAGTCGAAGGCGAGAGAGTGTCTTCAGACACAGAGAGAGGGAGTGAAATTTGAAATTTGAGAGAGAAGAGGAGGACTTCCTTATCTGAAACAGAATTCTTTTACAAAAGGGAAGAGAGAGAAAGTAATTAATGTTGCGTGTGTCAATTTTCTTCATAGGAGAGAGGGAAAAGAAAGAGAGGTTCCGAATCCAATTTTTTAATTTCATGTCATCGCACACGTGTCGAATTTTGAATGGTTCACGCATGCTACATAGGACGATGATGTGGTGATATGCAATCACTGAATATTTTCTCGCACGCATGGCCTTCCGTTGCATCTCTGCCTTCTCTATTTTCTCAAGCATATTTCAAGGGCTTTGTAATATTAAAATAGCTAAAACGAGTCTTAATTCACCGAGTTAACCAGAATTTGGTTCTATCTTGGCATTCAAGAACAACATCGATCTTCTTTTGCACAGTTCATACTCTTTTTTCTTGATTTTGCCAATAAAGACACAATTTTTGAGCCCCCAAGAAGGCCAAATGCCCACATACAGAAGTAGACTTTTTTTTTTTGGTAAGGGAAGCAGACTTTTTATACCCTTGTAAAAAAGAAAAAAAAAACAAGATATTCCCTCACAAGTCTGCGAAACCTCAAGAAACCCCGAAATGCAACACCGAGAGCCTGAAGGCCTCATCTATGGAGTGCAAGATTCCATGGTTTTGAAGGAGAAGTTACACCTAGTTTTGGAAGCCAAAACCCACGAGAAAAAGAGTCACAACGTTCCGGATGCGGATTTGAGCCAAAGTGCCGAAAGCGGATATGAGCTTCAAACCCAGCAGCAATGGGGCTCGTGGCAGGGACGGTAGAGGCGACGTGCTGGAGCTGAAGGCGAGAGAGTGTCTTCAGACGCAGAGAGAGGGAGTGAAATTTGAAATTTGAGAGAGAAAAGGAGGACTTCCTCATCTAAAACAAAGTTCTTTTACAAAAGGGAAGATAGAGAAAGTAATTAATATTATGTGTATCAGTCTTCTTCATAGGAGAGAGAAAAAAGAAAGAGAGGTTCCGAATCCAATTTTTTAATTCCATGTCATCGCACACATGTCGAATTTTGAATGGTTCACGCATGTCACGTAGAACAATGATGTGGTTATATGTAACCACCGAATATTTTCTCGAGCTAGGAGCTAGAGAGTATAGAAACCATCAAAACTGCATTGGAGGGTATACTTGCCCATTAAGGCAATAAACGCCAATGGTGTCAAGCAAATCCGAACCAGAAGATAACACCGTTGGCCGAGAATGAAGGCCACCTTATCTGTGTTGTATAATGTGGCCTAGTGTTTTGCCTACAAGGCATTCGCTTCTTTAATTAGTCTGTGCTTTTAAGCTCGGGCTTTGGCTCCCAAAAGTTCGGCGAACTTGTGGTCCAAGGCTTCAAAACCAAGCCCCCCTAGACCATCGCCTCTTGTTGTTCATTAGGGAGTTATTAATTGTCATTTTATTAAGAAGAAATCACCCAAAAAGTCATAAAATTATTGCAATGATACCAATTGAGTCATAAATATTTTTCATTTGTGCCAATTCAGTTCATCCGATCAATTTTGGTCGGAAATTGCTAACATAAGCGCTGGTCGTCTTACATGGCATAACCGACGCTGACGTAGAGAATTTTCAATAATATTTTTAAAAAATTTTAATTTATTCTTTTTTTTTCTTTTTTCTTTTTTTCTTTTCTTTTCTTTTTCCTTTTTTGTATTTTCTTTCGTTTTCTTTTTTTTCCCTTCCTTCTTCCTCCAATTAGTAGCCGGACCTCGGCAACCGGCCAGAGGCAAGGCCCAGCCTCTAGAAAAGCTTGCCTCCGCCGGCCATTAGCAAGGACAAGCCTTGCCTGTCCCTAGCGAGACTCCTCGAGCCATGGCGAGGTCAACCTCACCCAACGACGGTGAGGTCGGCCTTGTCATGACTGAGCAAGGCTTGACCTCGTCAAATTTGGCTAACTATGGCAAGGCTCGAACTCGCCATCAACTGGCCTTGCCAGATTTGGCGAGCTCGAGCCTCACCCAACCATGGCAAGGCTGACCTCGCCAAGGGATAGGCGAGGCTCGCCCTTGCCAATGGCCGGCGGGGGCAAGGTTGACCTCACCATCCCTCACCTCTGGCCAGTCGCCAGTTGGAGGAAGAAGGAAGGGAAGGAAAAAGAAAGAAAGAGAAAGAAAAGAAAAAGAAAAAATTCCATAAATAATTGATAAAATTGTCCATGTCAATGCTAGCCGTGTCGCATAGGACGAGCAGCATCCATGTCGACGATTTTCGGCCAAAATTGGCCCGGTAGATTAAATTTACACAAATACAAAAGGTTTAGAACTCAATTAGTCAATAAAAAAAGTTTATGATTAAATTGGCACAATCACAATGGTTTAGGACCTTTTTTTGACTATCTCCTGTTTATTAACGTTACTTATAGTTTAGACTTGGATTTGAAAGTTCTATTCAAAGGATGTGGCCATAATTGAGTCTCTTCCTCCTGTACCATCTTCTAAACGGGGGAACCTTCATTGGTAACTTAGCGAATCGGCAAGATGGATTTGTTTGGAGTCATCCTCCTCGACTATGTAAGCGAACCAATATGCACCTAAAGAATGTGATTGTTCTTTAATTTTCAGACAATGACTTCATAGATGATTAGATACTACGGAGCTTAATCAAGGCGTGTAATTCTTTTTTCTATTCTTTTTAACAAATGTGTGATCGTTCGTCTGATGAATAATCGCCTTTATATTTACAGATGGCAGTGAAATTGAAAGTTCATTTTCTTGTACGTTGTTCTCACATAATCACAACATTGGACTTCTTTGGACGCTTGAATGTAGAGAGGCTCATGTTACAACATTATTCGATTTTGACGAAAATTGACAGCTCTACTTGAAAGTTAAATTATCTAATCGACTTGAATATCAATGGTTGCCATCATCTTGAAGATTTGGCCAATGAAATCAGAGGCCTCGTGAATCTTCAGTGCTTGAAATTGGGGGGGTGTCATCGAGTGAAGGAAAAACCAGATTACATATGGAAGTTGAAATCATAACTTACACTTTTCAACTGAGTACTTCGAATCAAATTCATCACCATACGATGCACGGGAGTTGTCTAGTGCCATGGGAATGCTTGAGTATCTGGAAATGGTTGAAGTCATGACTCAGACATTTGAGAGGTCGACCTCCTTCTAGAATCGGAAGTTTGCCCTTTCCAAGAATCCCGTGCTTGTCGTACACTTACCGCAGTGAAGTTCCAGAGACAGTATGCTTACTCGGCTGCAAACGCTCGAGTTAATAGAATGTGATGAGACTCGAGAACTAATGACACTTCCGTTAAGTTTAAACAATCTACAGAGTGTCATTGAAATTATTGCGGTTATGACTAATTTGGTCCGGTTGGACCTATCCGATGGCTCTAATTGGAGATGAGGAGGTAAAATTCGTGCCGGTGACTCTGGGTGGATTGGGAAGTTAATCAAACTAAATAAGTTGAGCTTGAAACTAGTTAAGAATGTAACGGAAAAGAGCATTAAGGAATTTTTTATACATTTCAATATGTGATAATAAAGAGTATATGAGCCTATTTTAAGGTTTTACAGGAAGACGATCTACATAAACGGAATATTACAATATCAATTACAATCAATTAGAAAAATATCCAAAATAACCTAAATATCTAGAATACCATAGAAAAAGTCAACTGGAGTTCAGAGAAAAAATCCTGAAAACGGCTCGTTGGATGTACCTCTATGAAGATATCAGCAGTCTAATCAACAGGTAAAGTGAAAACAAGCTGTACAGTACACATGACGTCGTATAAAGTGACAGTCTATTTCAATTCTGAAGCTACTGGAGTTTGACTGTGGGTGCTGTTGTGTCCAAACACCCGTTAGAATCTACACGACCATGGGTAGCTTTTTCTTTTCGCTAAATACGACCCTGGGTAGCTTAGTTTCTGCATTTTACGACCCTGGGTCCTCTTTTATGGACACGAAAAAATAATAAGACCATGTTGTACATGTAGCGAGGCGGACTGTCGTGAATCTATACAGATAATCGGGCTTTCTAAGAGACCAAACCTCTGCTGCCTAACAAAAAAAAAAAAAAAAACCAATCCCTAATTCCCATGGATACAAAACAAATAGCGAGTACTGGGCTTCCGGCAGTAGCAAAATGCGTTTAGTAGCCAGAGCTCTAGTAGTCCTCAAGATCTACAACCGAATCAGGTCCTCAACCACTGGTGGAGGATGAAGAAAAGAAGAAGACAATGATAAAAGATCGTCTTGTATTGCCTGAAACAGAGATGGGAATACCAACAGAGCACAAAAGAAAATCAATGCTGAAATTCGCATTAAGAAACGAGAGAGACCTTATTCCAAATATTACCTCCCATTTTCTTCCATCAAATTTAGGCAAAGAATGTCTACTTGGTGATATTCCCAACTCTCTGACTAGTTAGAATCATGAAATATTGTATCAACAAATTCATAGAATCCGAGACATCACAGCTCGACCGAGGTCCTTAATGAACGCGCCTACAGCCGCGTACTCTTCCAGTGCCTTCTTGATGACACCATCCCTCAGGAGTTGCGGAAAAAACAGCCAAGATCCGGTCACCATTACGAATGTCACCGTTGTTGGACCCGTCAAAGCCCTCGGCAACCGCCACTTCGTGCCGCACTTCCTTTTCACCACCACCTCGATCGCCAAACATGCCCCGTGGAGCACGAAAAAGCACATGACCTCCCAAGTGGGCTTCACACGCCCCATGTAGAAAAACATCAGCTCGTGCATGAGCCCCGACACCAGGAAGGCGGCCATCACAGCTGGCAGCGCCGCCCACTTGCGCCCACCAGCCGCCGACGCAGCGCTGTGGACTGGCTCATATACAGTCAATCGCAGGATGTTGGCGACCATGAGGTTCCACCGCTTCCCCCAGAAGTCTTGCAGTGAAGACGAGAGGTACGGCTCACGGAACAGCGGCTCCAGCTCCATTCCGAAGCCTGCTCGAGCTGCGGCTTGTATGGAGGATAAGATCAGATCAAGGGCAAGGTATAGGTGGCAGCAGTAGACTAACAAGATCAGATTTGGATGGATACGGTCGCCATAGTCATATAAACGTAATAGCATCACAAAAAGCAAAGCTTTTGTGGGATAGTTCAGCAGGAAGATAGTTTTAGGTCTAATGTTTTCAGGATTTTGAGGAAGTGGGTTTTCTTTATGATCGCCATTTTGAGTTGGATGTGCGTGATCTTTGTTGTCGCGTGTCCTCGGTGGCGATTCTTTAAGCAAGGTCTTTCGGATCTTGATGGGTAGGCAAGCAATGGCCAAGAAGCGTGAAAGAGAGATGGGAGGATCTGAAGCTAATGGCCCCTTGCCAAAGGCAAAGAGGAGAAGCTTGGAGTTGCCAAGCCATGAAATGATGAAACTAGTTTGGCCTATAAGATTCACAGCAGAGAGATTGAGAGGAAGATAAAGGAAGAGAGCCACAACGGGTAGCATTCCTAAGAGTCTAGTGGTACCTTTTGGGATGATCCTGCCCAATATGTAGCAATAGCACAGAGACATCAAAGCTGCGATGCATACCTTGAAGAAGTTGTACATCTCTCCTTCCATCTTCTCTCTCTCTCTCGGTCTTCCCTGTTCCTCAATTTTCTACTACTCAGTCTGTCGATCATTTCGCTGCACAGCCGAAGGTGAAAGAGCTTTGCACGAGCTTGAAAGTCAACATTGACAAGAAAAAGTAAGTTGTCTCCCAATAAGCAAGGCGCAGGCAGCTGCTCGCCTGCCTTTAAATATTGTTTCTCATCTGAGCAAGCTAATAATGTGCCTTATTTTTTTGTTCAGGAATCAGAAATGATCGAGCATCTTATTCAATTTTATTACCTTGCAGCACTCGTGCTTGGCTTTTCATGCGATGAACTGGCAATTTTCTATGTTAAATCAACGAAACCTAAAGCATGCCATGAGTGGCTGCTTTTATAATATAGCCAAGGATAGAGAGGAGCCAAGTAACGATCGTTATCCCTTTGATAGTCCTCGGGAAAAAATAATAACACTAATACTGAAATTTGAGAGCAGGGATGAAAGACTGGTAATTTAAGTGTGTCAAGATCGTTAGGCATTCTGTGCAACAAAAGATTGATCCAAACTCTGAGTCTGAACTAAGCTGTTGCAGATCTTGGGCTGCTTTTATAGAGGGGCAAGATTCAAGAACAGACTCAATTGAAACAGCCCTTGCACATTGCAGTTGTATGAATATGATAGCAGGATTTGAATCATACCTCTAAAACCAGCCAAGGCGTATATATTATGGCAGAAGCAATTCGAAAGAATGGAATTGTCATTATTTTCTCTACATGTAGGCATGGCCATTGGCCATTCCCTCCTTATTTTCCTCTAGAAAAATTGTGGTTTTCAGAATGTACCCTTATTTTTTTTCACTCTCCCATACTTCTTCCCAATAACATATTTAACGTCTAACATTCATTTCTGGGATCCTCATATTCTTTCCCTATCACAAACAAATATAACTATTAGAATATTCATTCCCATCCATTCCTTTCTTTCTCCCCATTCCATTCCTTCATCTATTCCGTTTCCACCCTGCATCATTTCATCATACGAGTCATGCAGGTCTTCTCCTTCTCATCACAAACTATCTCCTTTCCGAGAGTTAAAACCTACATTGGAATCCCAGAACGCAGCAAACAGGCTCCAAACTAACAAATTTGAGCAACTTCATTCATGTGAAGAAAGCAAATACAGTAGCAAAGAGGCCTTTACTTCACCACTTCCTTGCACACTGAATCAGCTAAAAGATACCCAAAAGATATAGAAAATGAACATACATTGCTCTTGACGACTAGTTCTTATGATCACAATACTCATTAAGACCGAGAGAAACAGAGACTGAGAAAACACTCGGATGCACCCCTTCAAAATTACTCATAAGGAACAGCAGCTTCTTTCTTCAAACCTATTTTCTTCATGCCAATAAAATTTTGAACAAATATCTTCTCTCGAATTGTCTAGATGACCATCCAGGACGAAACTGAAGATAAGTTACACAGCTATGGTAATACATCAGATATATCAACCTGCGAAACAAGCAAGACCAGGGCCATGTTTGATAGAGTTGGACAGCGCTTCATGAAGTCGAATTCCAGTCTTTTCGGATGTCAAAAGTGTAGTTGATCTCGAGGTAACACTTGTTGTCGTCATCAACAAACTAGAGATCAAAATAAAAGCAGAAAGGAAATTGGTAAAAACAATAAAACATGGGAATCATTGGTGAGATGATAATTACAGTGATTTTTTCATTAAGCAATCAAGTTTTCAAAAAATAAAAACTCGCACTAATCATCAATGTCGGAGCTAAAAACTGACTAATTTTTCATTCCTACAGATTGATCTTGGTGACAAGTATGAATGGAAGGCTGTTGTCAACCAGTGATTCAGAAAAGGCACGTTTTAAATGTTGAAAGCCAATGCCGTGCCTCTTTTTGCTGACTAGATATCTGAAAGAACAAAGCTGATCTACTTGTTGCACAATTCTTTGAGCTCCATAACCTATATACATTTAAATTCCCTTCTCCCAGACATGACGTTTGAATTAGAAGAAATGCCTTACAATTATCTATGGATCATGATCTATGAAAATTACATGCAAGGAAACTTAGCAATCACGATACAGGAAGGAGCTGCACAAGTTGACTATTGAAATTTGAAATTGCGCATAGTAAACCGACAAGCTGTCATCCACACAAGTGAATCATAGCATCGGAAATCTTCAGATTTTAAAGAAGTCTAAGAGAGTGTGCCAAGATGCTCCATCACTTAAGAATTTAGCACCGATAATCTAAGACTCTCCATCATCTTTTAAACATAACTCATTTACCATTGTGGGTGCATTATATCAAGGCAAAAGTAGAAGTAGCTGAACTAACCTTACTTCTGGCTGAATACGACCCTCTAGCAAATATGCCAGACGGTGTCGTCTCTTCAGGCATTTCATGCATGTAGGGCTCCTGCTGTGGACTGAAAGTTCCAATCATCTCTTTTGTGCTGTCCACTGCAAAATAAGACAATGCCAGGTGAGAAGAAAACAGAGCTTAATTTACAAACCATGAAATCCAGGGTTGAGAAAAGAGGGGCGTGGCGCTACCTTTAACACCAGTTTTCCAAACCGTGTTGCTGTATTTGAGACCAGACACGATGTTGTTGCCGACTTGGAAGGTGAACTTGAGGCTATAACGGCTGCCTTCTTTCAAAGTAAACCACAAGCCTTTGGGTTTTCCATTCTCAGGAATTTGCAGTACTATATCAGGTCTACCAGGAGAAATTATTGCAAGGCTCACGATCTTGACATCTGGTTCCAGTGTTTCTACATTTTGAAGGAATGATGAAAAAAAATGATCAGTGACAATTGAACTAGGATCGCCATTAGAAGAAAGGAGTTCATAATCAAGTCATCATTCAAGCTGTGGATTGACCAGAAATATGCAGTTCCAAAGCCATCATTCAATTTGCTAAGGACATCAAGAAAACGTTAACAGAGCATTCATCTCAAACTTGATCAACCAGAAATATGCAGTTCCAAAGCCATCATTCAATTTGCTAAGGACATCAAGAAAACGTTAACAGAGCATTCATCTCAAACTTGATCAACCAGAAATATGCAGTTCCAAAGCCATCATTCAATTTGCTAAGGACATCAAGAAAACATTAACAGAGCTTTCATCTCAAACTTGATTTCATTTGCTGAAACAACACTCAGAAAATATAACAATCTCAGCAATGGCGTCGATGGTAAACTGGAACTTTGTGCGTTCACTTAAAAATTATGACAAGCTGAAAGCTAAAACACAAGACTCTGTCCTCCACCATCCAGCGTGGTGGAAACAGACGCAACTAACAGTGAAGAACCAGAAATGCTCTTCAGATCAGACAGATTCCCTCAACCAAGCTCGCTTTGAAAGCTACTTTAAAAGAGATTCTTCTTTTTCGTTCTTGTTCGTCAGCTCTCACGCACATACTTAGTCCACTTTCTCAAGCAAAGACGGATCTTTCGCATCAAGACTAAAAGATTCATAAGATAAACTTCCTTATAGACTGAACGCCTTACCTCATACAGGAATGAAATTTTAGACCTCGTCCTTTCTCTAGACACAAATTCTCTGCCATCCTATGAACTTCGTGAGCTTAATTCTAGAGAGATTATAGCTAGTATATTTCCACCTTTTGAAGCATTCACACATACCTAGGGGAATCTTAAAAAGAGACTCCAAAAAAATTACCTTCAAGAACCATTTTAACCTTAAGAAAGAAAAACAACTAAGCCTAGTCCCACTAAGTTTGGTCAGATGTGTGATGCACTTTTTTTTCCATATAACGTCTCCTATATGATCAAAGTTCGAACATTTGTAAGTTGCAAGCCATAATTCCAGCTGTAAACAAGTTCGAAAGTAAAACCTTATTGTATACTATGGCAAACAAAACCAGCTTACAGATCTGCTTACTTTCAACCACATTAACCAAAATTGTACCCATCTATGCACTCCATTGATCAGCAATCTTGGACAAACAATCTTTTGGAACTTTTTTTCCCCTTTATTTTTAAGAAAATTACAAACTTCATAAGCTAGCTGTTCAGTTCTGTCAAACTTTTGTTGATTATAGATAACCCAATTTTAGTTCATTTTCACATGCCTTTTGCCAGTCCAATCAGGAAGTGGCTCGTAAACTTTTTTTTTCATTGGCTGATCAAAAAATTACCTCCAACAGAATCGAAGTCCACGCTTCCAAGAAGCTGTTCCTTCCACCTCCTCAAGCTTTCATCATCCTACATCCCATTCTCAAAACATCAACATCAAAACCCACAAAACTCGCACCCCAGCAACTTTCAAGACAGGCCTAAAAGAAATCTTTTTTTCTCAAACCTTATCCTTTTCAAACTGTTCCTTGAGAGTGACCTGAGGACCCAAGTCAATCTTCTTCGCGTCCTCCTCTTCATCATCCTCGGTGGCGTATATGGAGCTCTCGCTCATGGTCCTGTGGACCTTCTCTCCTCGCAATTCATCCTCGTTCTCTTCATTCGGAGGTGTCTTCGCCTCCGTAATCCCCTTGGACTTGCTGCCCTTCTCATCAAATCCCATGTTCTTGGAACTCGAAGCCACTCCAACGGCCAAAGACATCAACAGCGCATCCAAAACACAAGAACCACAAAAAAATAAAAAATGTCCAAACGACGCACACAGGGATACAATCTCTCCCCCGCACCCGCTCACCGACTCGAGAAGACGAGAAAAGGGTCGGAAGCAATTGAGGAAAAACGCAGCGAGAACCCACCAAGATCCTTGCTTTCGAAGAGAAAGACGAAAGAACAGAACGCCCCGCCCCCCAAGAAAATCAAAAGGAGAAGAAGGAAGACGGAGAAAAGATGGGAAAGAGGGACTTGGGTCAAAGAATCCGAGAAAGGCAAATGCAGACCAATTAAAGAGAACCCAAGAGCACAGGCCCAGAGGAGAGAGAGGCGTGGGACGGAACGGAGGGACGAGAGGGGAGCGAGAGAGGAGGGGGTTGCTGTTGAGAGGGAAGTTCCAAGAAGGAAATGGTCATGTGGTGGTGGTGGTGATGCGGAATTGCGAGTGAATGAGCTCGCAAACAGAGAAAGACAGAGAGAGAGAGATGAGATCGTGAGGGTCACTCAGTCAGGCCAAGAATGGAGGAGGGGAGAGGGGTTGATTCCAACAGGGACGACGACACGCGCACATCCACGCACGAACCAAACCACGCCCCCCAGCGGGTTTCGCCTTGGATTTCGGTCATCATTTTGGTTTTTCCCCCTCCCCTCCCTTTTGACCTCTTCCTCCCTCTCCTTTTTCTCCTCTCCTTTTGCCCTTTTTTTCTGTTTTTTTGGTATTTTCCATTTTGTTTTCCCCCACCTCAGCTGATTTTTCTTTTCCTTTTTGCCTTTCTCCTTTTTTATTTTCCCGACATGGCTGAAATGACTTTTCTACCTTTTGAATTAATGCCACGAAAAACCTCAAATCGATACATTTTTTACGAATTTACCTCCGAACCTACTGTTTGACCATTAAAAATCTCAAACCGGCACGCATATGACAAATTTACCATCTGTTAGTTTCCGTTAAATTTTGCTAACAAATTGTTAAGTTTAATGACGCGTGGCGGTTGACGGGTGTACCGGTTTGGGATTTACCTTTCATTTGTCACAAGTATACCGGTTTATAATTTTTCGTGGTATTAATTCAATTTAACGAAAAATAACATAAGGTAAATATGTCACTGATATACTAGTATGGGATTTTTAGTAGTAAAAAAATTAATTTTTGATAAATTTATCACAGGTGTACCAATTTTGCGTTTTTCATGGTATTAATCCTTTCCTTTTTGAATTTTCGATATGGTGGAAATGACTTTTTGACCTTTTTGCAGTTCTCGCAAATTTAGTACATTTAAATCTGTTCGGAAGACATATTAACCACATGATCTGCTTGAATAAGCAGCTTATCTATGCCATTAAGAAACTTTTAATTTTTAGAAAAATAAGCATAAAGAAATAAGCATGTCACGCGCTTTTCAATATGAGAAAATAATTAAAACTATCAATTCTAGCAATTTTATTATGGAAAGTAATTGTCTTTTTATATTTCCGATATGGCTGAAATGACTTTTTTTAACCTTTTTGCAGTTCTCGCAAATTTAGTATATTTAAATCTGTCCAAAAGACACGTTAACCACATGATTTGCTTGTATAAGCAGATTATATATGTCATTAAGAAACTTCTAATTTGGAAAAATAAGCATAAAGAAATAAGTATGTCCAGCGTTTTTCAATATGAGAGAGTAATCAAAATTAGCAATTTTAGCAATTTTATTATGGAAAGAAATCGTCTTTTTATACCATATTCCCATCATTGTCATTAACTTTTCATATTGAAGAAAAGAATCACGGATCTATAATGCTAGCGAATTTTTCTATCTTATCAACAAGTAGCTTATCTATGTCATTAAGAACCTCACATTTCCCCCATATTTTTTTACATTTTTGTTATGAGAAGGTTAATTTAAATTATCAAGTATAGTAATTTCATAATGAAAAATAAGCATCTAATTAATAATCTTTTTCGGTGCTCTTAACTTTCATATTGAAAAAAGAAGCATTTATCTATGATACTAGCAACTTTTGTATGTTATTGGTAATTACCCATAAAAAGTATCTTCCAATTTGAATTTACCAAGAATTAGTAATTTCTTCATGTAGGGATAATACATCAAATGATTATGATAGGTGACTTTCATTGCGGTCAATGAATTTTCATATTGAAAATTATGAACCCATCAATATAATCAATAACTAGTAACTTTTCATGTAATCGATAACTTTTTATCAGGAAAAATAATGTTCGTACTGTCAATATAATCCGTACATAGTCAACGAGTAATTACTTTGAAAAAAATAAGTACATAAATATCAATAGGTAATTATTTTTACATGTGATTTGTAATTTCCCGTCAGGCACATAAACTTTCTTTCTTTCAATAATTATTTCTCCAATTTTAAAATTTTCATTTTGAACGAACCGTTACCTAGCAACACATCGACCTAGCAAAAATTTATACGTTGTCAATAACTTATCCATGTGATTATAATTACTTCCGACAAATTTATAAACAATAAATTTCGCACAAATTATTTTCAACCCACCCCGCCCTTTTAATTATTGACAATTTTGCCCACAGATTTTCACGATATTGCATGAACGCCCTTTCTCACAGGACGAATAGTCAACTGCTCTTGGCTTGTGCTGATTTTATGTTCACAGGACAAACATTTGTCCTGCCACATTCATTGGAGCTATCTTGTCACATGCTGTCGGAGACATGATTGAAGATATAAAAGGATTTGATTGTGATATTGATTATGAAATAATTGATTCAGTTAATCCGTAATCGATTTAATAAAATTGAAAATGTAATATTGTATATTGTTTTTTCATTCTTTGTCTTTCTTTCTTGTACTATAAATTGCCTTGTGTACAAGCACATAAATCAATGCAATACAATACAAATTCTCCAGTATTTTTTGGTTTCTGTCATGGTATCAGAGCCACCGTTCCTGAGACAACTTAGTGCACCCGATGCACTTCGCACCCAGTGCATCTCACGCACCCTAGAAATTTTCCAAATCTTATTTTTCCGCTTTATCATTATTAGCACAAAATAAATACATCCCCGCTCAACAGTGTACATCTGGGTATCTTATTTTCATATGAGTAAGCACCGCGATGGTCGTATTCCAACAATCGCATTGACTGCATTGCCCATTGAGACTTTTTCATGGAGGTGGCTTTCTTTCAATGCCAGCCACAAAGGCCGCATCCCAGTAACTATTTTCCAAGCCAGCCGTATAGGCTGCTTGATGCTATGACGCCTACCGTACATGCCACATCACTTAGTTACTGTTTCACAAGCCAGCCACATTGGCCGCTTGCTATTTTCCTCCGATTCTCGACCTTTTGTGCGTCATTTTGAGAAGTCGACACCACCACTAGACTTGCAACTGTCAGACGATTAACAAATTGAAATCTCATCATCAATGGAAGCCTGGAGCCAGCACACGCACCAAACGCGTAGCTACGCCACGCATCTAGATTATTTTTCAAACTCAAGTTGATTTGTTCCAATTCACTTGCATTTGAGGGGGGATGTTAGCAATATCAAGATATCTATTTGATTCTGCATATCTCTCGGGATTATGCATATATTTCTTTCGATATTGTATATCCTTAATTGATTTAGATTTGATATTATGTTTATCCTGTTTCCATAATCAGTTATCTAATAAGCCTATAAATAGGCTCTCCATGTACTCTTTTACATAATATCAAATATACTAAAATCTTTCTTCTGCTTTACTTTTAACAGCACGTTCCTTTTTATCCATAGCTGCTTTCTACAATTGGCAATTACATCAAATGGATGTCCATAATGCTTTTCTACATGGGGATTTAGATGAAGAAATCTACATGGAGCTTCTACAAGGCTTACGAAGACAAGGGGAGTCTCGAGTGTGCCGTCTCTGTAAATCCCTGTATAGGCTTAAGCAAGCTTCTCGGCAATGGTATGCCAAGTTTACTATTGCAATCACAAATGCAAGATTC
Organism: Syzygium aromaticum; assembly: GCA_024500025.1. NCBI lineage: Eukaryota > Viridiplantae > Streptophyta > Magnoliopsida > Myrtales > Myrtaceae > Syzygium > Syzygium aromaticum. Next base: position 2,295,904 of record CM044888.1, on the reverse strand, counting down.
CAGCACTCTAAATATGATTATGCCCTTTTTACATGGACCATAGGTACATCATCAATTTATTTATTGATATATGTCGATGATATACTTATCATGGGAAGTGATGAATCTACTGTTGAAAAATTCAAAGAATATTTGCAATCTGCTTTTCGAGTCAAGGATTTGGGACCTTCAAAATATTTTCTTGGCATCGAGATAGCTTGATCTGACAAAGGAATTTGTCTTAGCCAACGAAAATTCATTTTTTAGATTATTTTAAAAACAAAATTGTCAGGGTGTAAACCATTTGTTATACCAATTGAGTAGAATGTCAAGTTAACGACATATGAATACGATGCGGGTTAATCTTCTAATAAAGATCCATTACTTAAAGACCCGATAGGATATCAGCGACTCGTTGGGAAATTGATATATCTCACCATGACAAGACCTGATATATGTTATGCAGTACAGATTCTTAGTTAGTTTATGCATAACCCAAAATAGTCTCATATAAATAGTGCATTGAAAGTCATAAAGTATTTAAAGGGATGTCCAGGACTTGGTATACTCCTATCTCGAGATTGTGATACGAAGATGACAGCCTATTGCGACACGGATTACGCCACTTGTATAATGACCAGAAGATCTATCACTGGTTTCTGCATCAAACTGGGAAAGTCATTGATCTCATGGAAGACAAAGAAACAATCAACCACCTCATTATCGTTAGCCGAATGAGAATATTGAGCCATGGCGAAGACTGTTTGCAAAATAGTTTGGATACGAGGATTGCTCTTAGATTTTGGAGTGCAAGTTGATGGACCAAGCGAGTTATTTTGTGACAATGATGCCACACTCAAGCTAGCAGCAAACCTGGTCTTTCATGAAAGAACGAAGCATATAGAGGTAGATTGTTATTTCACTCGAGATAAAATCCAGGAAGGAATACTTACGACTAGAGGAATTGGAACCATGGAACAACCTACAGATATATTTACTAAACCACTTTATCAAAGACAACATATATATCTACTGAGCAAGCTTGGCGTTTTCGACATATACAGGCCACCAGCTTGAAGGGGAGTGTTGGAGATATGATTGGAGATATAAAAAGATTTGATTGTGATATTGATTACGGAATAGTTGATTTAGTTAATCCGTAATTGATTTAGTAAATTTGGAAATGTAATATTGTATATTGTTTTTCCATTTTTTGTCTTTCTTTCTTGTATTATAAATTGCCTTGTGTACAAGCACGTAAATCAGTGCAATACAATACAAATTCTCCAATATTTTTTGGTTTCTGTCACATGCGACACCATGTTGGTCACACCGTGGGTTTTGGTGGGACTCTTTGTTCAATGCACAAAGCCAGCTCCGCCTACGCATGTTTCTCGCGAAATCATGAGCACGGGAGTGCTTTGTAATTACCAAAGTTTCAATGAAATGGGGCCATTCCAAGCAGCATAAAATAGCCATCTTGTTGATAAAATACGAGGACTTTATCTCGGATTCACAATAAAAAAAAAGGATAAGAATATGAGAAACTCTTTCAGACAAGTAGTGTGGGAAGTGGGATGTATCAAGTTGTCAATGGAATGATTGATTTACATGCTTGTTGCCATTTTTATTTTATGGTTAGAGAGCACGACCCTAATTTGCTGGCTATCTTAAGAGAATTAATACTACAACCCACCGCTGCCCTGCCCCCCATTAGAATCTAAGTTGGGATATGACATAAATGGTCATTGAACTTTGATCCAATATGCAATGTAATCCATGAACTTTAACTTAATATTTAATGTGGTCCACGAATTTTTAATTTGTTCAATGTGGTCTCTAAACTTTTAGTATGTATTTAATGTAGTCATTAAACATTTTCGCATATCTAGGGACTAAACTGAACATGTACCAAAAGTTCAAAAACTACATCGAGCAAATTAAAAATTGGAGGATCATAATGCACATTGGGTTAAAGTTCAAAGACTGCATTTAACATCTTAAAAATTCAGAGACCACATTGCACATTGAGTCGAAATTTTGGATCCAATTGTGTCGTTTTTCCATGTAAGTTCTTTTGGGCAAGAATTGAGCCCACAACCATCGGTTCTTGAGTTGAAAGCATGAGAACATCCGTATTATTAGATCTTTATTATTAGATCCGTGAGATTCACACTAAGTTGTTGGGACATTGATCTTCTTGTTTTCATTTTTCGGTTCACATCATCTATGTAAGAATAAGAATCTTCAGGTTTTTTTTACCCAAGGATAGAGAGTTCAGTCTCTTACCAGTTTTGTGAGCCACTTATCCTTTAGCAACTACCATCATCAAAGTGCTTACATTTAATTATGGAAGAGTTAGGCCATCTAATCAACTAAAGTCGAGAAAGGATATATATATATAGACACACACTCTCTCAATCTCCAACTTCTTTTAATTTATTGCAAAAAAAAATCTTTATGTAAAAAAAAAATCTTTATGTTCAATTTCTTGAGCCATCAAAATTTATAGTCCCCACAGATAGAGGTTAATGGTTAACCTGTCAAATTAGCCATCAAGAGCCCTTTGTAAAGTCTCATGGTGGTTGTGTGAACCTAAAGTGATTAATTTCGATGGGGAAATAGAGAAAGAGACGAGCTATTACGACGCCTCAGCGCCTGCCGTAGCTCTTGTAATTAAGCCGATGTCGAGCCAGAGCCTGCAATGTTGCTCCACCACTGTGCCTCATGCTTGGATTCATGAAAGCGACATCATTTGACAAGTTTGATTGCATTGCTAATGTCTCATGTAGGAGAGAGAAAAAAAAATCAAAATGGTCGTGTCGGTTGCTAATGTTCATAAATTTTATGGCTTAGTTACACAATACGAAATTCCAAAATTGAATGGTACTTATATATGTTTTAATATTTTTAATGCACTCATTTCTAACTCTAGTTTTGATATTGAAATAAATTTCCCTTTCCGTTCTCCAATTGAAAGATTGGAGGACTCTATAGTAAGATCCTAGGATGGCAGCTCATATTCCTTAATTATAACTGGATTTTAATAGAACAACCGCAATAGATGCTTGCTGTCTACATAGGTGCTTTAATCCAACGATTGTTGACCCAACCCAAAGCCTCCGAGGGAGTTGGGAGGGTCCAGTAATCAAGGAAAGGTCATCAGTAATCATCACTGATAATCCCAAAATGGAGGGAAAATTATTCTAACGCTGTCTATCACAGGGTAAAAAGAAAATGAGCCATCTCAACTCTCAGATTAGAAGTGTCTTAATTCGTGAATGGCGGAGTAATTTTCTATTGAATCCAATGTCGACATTCCTAAACTTTCTTGAGTTCTTGAAATTTCAAATTTTGGTACAATGTGGTCCCTCCATTACGTGCATGGAGAAATTTGCTAATGTGAAAATAATGCTTCGTTAAGATGTCAATTTGTTATTTGTCCTAACTTTTTGCCCATTAGAAGCTTACTGTAGCAATATTTAAACTTTAATTTGGTAGCAGAATAAGAGAGAACAATGCGTACAGTAGTTAGTTTTTCATTATTGTCCCTTGTGCCCCTAAAAAAATTGAGATTTTAGTTCCTTCTGAGACAATGGGAAAGGAGAACGAAAAAGAAAGAGAGAGAAAATTGAGGATCTCTCTTATTTTTGCATTGTCTACTGAAATATGAGCTTCAGAAGTAATACAAAAATTGCTGCTAAAGAAAGCAGAGCAAGCAAAACAATGAACCCTGCCCTCTTTGATTTCCTCTTGGAAGATATGTAGGAACTCATCTTCTCTGACATGCTCATCAGAAATCCCAGCATCCTCTGCTAGAAAACAAGGCAAAGCAGCAATCAGAAAAGTGAAAAATAGGGACTAAGATATCACATATGCATTTGCAAAGACATATGTCCCATGATAAATTGTAGAGTTCATACCAATCTGAAGAGTTCCATGTGAGAAAATGATTCCATGAACATCTCCACATTCCTGCAAAGAAGTTACCAACGATAGTAAAAGTTATAAGAAAAGTATAAATTATATAATAAAAATGAGACACAGGAATTAATCATAACTTTCTTCCAGCTTCTCACCTTATTACCACTCTTCCTTGGTATATCTGGCATATGTGGAAGCTGAAACCTTTTCCTAGAGGCTTAGTTTTCTTGTTCCATTCTGCTTATATGTTCATGAAGCAAGATATGAGCTCGCAAGTCATATTTGATGGCAGGTATCTCAACTGGTAGGACCTAATCGAGGGGATACCTAGCTTCCACGTGATGCCGACGCTCATTCCATCGTGGGTGCTCGATTGCACCACAAACTCGATGTTATTCCCCAAGGTCTTGATAAGATAGGAGAAAAATGCCAGAACTTGCTGCAACAAAAATTGAATAGCACGAAGATCTTACCCTAGGGACCCAATCTAGAGATGAATACACCACCAGAACAAATGCCATTTCTAACACACAGATTTTACAATTCAATATAACAGAAACTAGACATGGGCATTAGTTCTTGTAATGAACTGAAGGAGATGATTAAATACAGCCGCGAACTTTGAAGTATGTTTATGATCGTTTAAATACCAAGCTTTGGATTTACCTTCTTCCCCTGGAACCCCCGGCAAAACGGGATGAAATTGCAGATGCATCCGCATTCGTCTCCAAGAATATCTGACAATTCCCGGAGATTTTTGTTCTTTATTGCCGCATAAAGCTTGAGGACGGCTTCAAGAGCCTGGTGATCCTCCTCCTTTCCCAACGACGATGAATTGTTAGCGGCTAATGGCTTTACCAGCAGGTCCTTCTTCCTCCTGAAAATCCATGATTTATACGAAAATCCGGGTCGACGACAACTGGGAATCGAGTTATGGGATGGTGTGAGAAGATCACTATGAATGTGAAGGCCATGGAAATGACTTGGTTGAGGTACACATGGATGGGAAATTAAAATTAATTTTCTGCCGCACGGTTTGGCACAGAGAGGGAATATTATTAAACCCATTTTCAGGTGGAAAGAAAATCGTGCAAATGATACTTAAATAGCGAGAGAAACACTGAGGAATCTGCAGAATGGTTGAATATGGAACTGAGGGTGCTTCTATAAGAAAAGAATGAAGCATCATCACTATGCATCAGTGACAAGTTAGGGATCTTCCCTTCTCTGTGCTAAAGCTGCAAAACACTACTTTGCGTTCCAACATTCTGCTGTCATGTAGTTTTTCCTTTAACCTGCATCAAACTACAAATTGCAAATCTGCATCTCTTTTCAACTATAAAGTCTTGAAGAAAAATCACTTAAGATCACGAATAAGGTTGGTCTTCAATCCAATAGTGATCGAAACACAGACCTTGATGATAAGGTGATCAATTGGCATGATGGTCCATGACCTTATTACGAAGCCATGCCCAGCAGGGAGGTAGATTTGACCATGATGCTAACATGTCGAAGGGCGTCAGAAAAGACATTAAACGAGAGAATCAACCATCGCAAACAACCTATGCCAAAACAATTCGTCTTTGGTGGGTCGATTTGAAAACTAATTTTTGATAATTAAGATGCCGTTGAAAAAAGGCACTCAGGGCATTTGATGAAATAAATAGTATTCGTCGTGGCTCGAAAATTGTCCTCCCATAGCAACACATTAATCAAAGAACAAGCTCGAAAATTCGTCGCTCACGTCCCGTTCATCGTTGCCCATCCTTCTTTGACGTGCAGCCGCGTTTGCCCACCGCTCCTGCCAATGTGCCCATGTCTCCCGGCGTCCACTAGCAGCCAATACAACCCCCTCGAAGCCTTCATCGCCGCCGTTCTCAAATTTGCCGAGCCACCCCTGTTTGGCTCTGTTTTTCGGCCTAGGAAGCCCGAACTGCTTCGCTGGTTTCACTGGACCGGTTCGATCTGGTCCTAGGATCAGGCGGTCCGATTCCCGATTCCAAAGAACGGGGAACCAGACCGCTCGAGGAACCAAAATAATCATTCTTTGGATCGATTGGGGGGCTTGGAACCAAGAAATCTCGGAGCTCAGTTGACCGTGGGCCGGTCCGACCATAATCGAAAAAACCGGCCCAGTCCGAGCCCAGATCCGTGTTGCGTCTCGTACGCCGCCCCCGCGTCTCTCCTTCGTTCGTCCTTGCATCCTCAGTGAGTCAAAAAACACAAGCCAAGAAGAGAGAGAGAGAAAGAAAGTCGAGAGAGAGATGGCGGAGGATCTGGTGCTGGACACGGCGATCAGGGACTGGGTGCTGATACCGCTGTCGGTGGTGATGGTGCTCATCGGCGTCCTCCGCTACTTCGTCTCCAAGCTCATGCGCTCCGCCCAGCCCCCCGACGCCAAGCTCGTCAAGGAAGGGTCTGGTTCTGTCTCTCTCTCTCTCTCTCTCTATCGATTCCATCGGTGCCCATCTGTTTTTTCGGTGAATTTGTAGTCCGTAGGAGCTGAGGCTCAATTGGGTCTCTCTGATTTTGGCGGAATTCTCGTGGGTGCGCGATCTTGTAGGCAGGTGATTGTTAGGGCTCGGAACCTGCGCGCCGCGGCTAATTTCATCCCTCCCAAGTCGTTCCGCGCTCGGAGGTTCTACTACAGCAACGAGGTCCGCGTGATTCTTTCGCCGTATCGATCTCTTAGATTTGTTTAATGACAACTTTATCATGTATGTGCGGTTTCTTGTGCCTAGATCGCGCTCGAGAATGTTAAATTGAGCAAATTTAACACTTTCTGAGCTCAGCTTGTGCTCGAGTGTTGGGGTTTATAAACTTCTTTTCCTGCGTTACGCATTTTGACCACTTGCCCTCGGTCATGCTCGGGCTGGTTTTCGTGTTTGATCGATAAAAAACTGATTTTTGAAGATCCTCATTCGCAGTTGGTCTAATGATTGATTGATGAGTTCGTCTCTACGAATGCTGTGCCGTCTAATTTGAGTAGATTTGTATGGTTGATGATATTTGATGGCCTTGAGTTTTTCCGCTGCCACTTGGGTCTCTATTCTTCTTCTTTTAGGTTTTTCGAACATTCAAATTGCCCGCAATTGACACACCGTGGAGTGATATTTTCGGTTAGCTGCATTTGACTAATTTAGCTTGTAGCTTATTGCATTTATTTCTTTGGCGGGGCAGGAAAATGGTCTTTTATTTGTGCCGAAGGGCCAGGCTCAGAATGCTCAAGCTCAAATGTTTTCCGATCCGAATATGGCTATGGATATGATGAAGAAGAACCTGTCTATGATCATACCCCAGGTATTGCAAGTTCACTGCTCCGGATTTCTGGTTTGGTTCCGGTAACCAGACGAGTGTCTAATGGGTGCGCCTCTTTTATCCAGACTCTGACTTTTGCATGGGTCAACTTCTTCTTCTCCGGTTTTGTGGCAGGTCCATTCTTTTCCCTTAGCTTTGAAAGTAGCAATTACCGCGATGGGATCTACTATCTTTGCTTGATGTTCTTCATACTGTTCTATGCATATGGATATGTATTTTTTACAGACTGATAGTAGTATGCTATAAATGACTGAATCGTTCTTTTTCCAGCCAAAATACCCTTTCCACTCACTCAAAGGTTTAGGTCAATGTTGCAAAATGGGATTGATCTAAGTACTGTTGATGTTAGCTACGTGAGCAGTCGCTCATGGTATGTTTATTGTTTTTATCAAATTAAATAATCTGTCTCATCTATCATGTGTTTTAATAATTTTGTTTCTTTCTATCAGGTACTTTCTTAACCTTTTTGGGCTAAGAGGTCTATTTAGTCTCATTTTGGGAGAAGAAAATGGTTAGCATTAGTTCAGTGACATTCTTTCTTGGACTATGTTTGGTTCTAATCATGGCCGTATCAAATATGCTGATGTGATGCTTTTGCTACAGCTACTGATGATACACAGCGTATGATGCAGATGACTGGCTTTGGCTTCGACCCTACCAGGGTAATTGGTCCAAATGCGCTTTCTTACTTCTTTGTTGGACATTAGTTCTTAGATGTGTGCCGCTGCTATCCTCTGCCTTTTTCCTCTTCAGTATTATCTACTTGGCAGCGTCCTTGACAGTGAATATCGTCCTTATGCTGTACATCTTTTGTGTTAAAAATAACTTTCCCAGCTATAAAATTTATCTTCATATCACATGGTTCGCTGATTTAGACAGCAAATCCATCAGCCTCTACAGTGGTTCAGCTAGATTTCTGTTTTCATCCTTTAGTGCTGAGGGGGTGCAAGTTTTGCGTTGACTGGCTTCTGCTTTAGCAATAGCTATCATTGTTTGATGTGCTGATAATAGTTGCCGTCGCTTTTCGATGGTGTTACTTTTCACTCCTCATTCATGGAGTATTTGGCGGGGTATTTGACCACAATTCACTCCCCATTCATTTCATCTACGATAACTGATGCTTTTTTGGGAAGGAGGGGAGGGGAAGAAAAGTAGGGGGTGGGTATGGAAAATTAAGTAACTTTTATAGTTTTTGGAAGGTTGGAAAGGAAATTCAAAAGTTCCATTTTATTGTCTTTACCCCTTGGCTTCCAATCAAAGCCTAGCTCTCACATCTCATGACTTTGTCATGTCTTTTTATGAATTTCTGTAAATTTGTTTCCCTGCTGCGCCTGGTCTTCTCTCTTTTGCGGCTACGTAATCCTTTTTGTTTTTTTTTTTAAATTGAATTTGTATACTTGCTTTCTTTTCGGCTGATATAGATATTAGTAGTGTCCACTTCAAGATATAAAGCGTAATTTCCAAAAGGTGTGCAAAACTTTAATGATGGTCATAGTATAGCAAGTGTAATTTTACCTACTTGGAAATGGGACTTTTCCCCTTCTATTAACATGCATCATGAATACTTGCTTATATATGACCCTTTTCATTGATGTGTTTCAGAGCCTGGGTGCTGAGAAAGACGGCCTTGACATAGTGCAGCATGACTGGACGATGCCCAAGTTTGAGCGTCGTGCTGAAGCTGTATTGAGGAAGCTTGTCCACTGAGTGATGCCTGCATCTGCAGTGTTTTTCTACTTCGTCGGCCATCATACCATGTTTGATTTTAGTGAGAATGTTTCGGCCAGCTGCGAAAGCCCCGAGGCTTCACTGATGATAGGAAATTGTGGCAACTATCTTTGCAGTTGTCCGTTTTGAGATTATCTGTTCTTTAATATAGGAATATTTTCGCTCTGTGGTCCTAATCTTTTTTTAAATCCCTGTATTCAAATGATGCATGATTAAGTTCTCATCAGTTCTACGGATTAGAGGATAATGGTCATCCTTCTTTTGCAATTTCAGAAATAGAAATCAGAAATCTTATGCAGCGCCCATTGGTCTCTTCCAAAAGAAGTCATAAGTTGAGTACCATCATAGTAAAATTACGTCTATCTCTCTCTCTCTCTCTGCACCATCGAAAAAGGAGCTGATCGCCTTGGATTGGAACTCTAGTGGCGTCTGTGGGAACTGATTGATAAAGCACGAAGACCAACAAGGCCGGCAAAGTCCTTTTCCTGATAACCGAATCTTCGGATGAGTGGCTTTGGTGTACAATTTGGTCTCAGAAGGCCCACAATCACCATGACCAGCTCTCAACGGACACTGGGACGGGAAGTTCACTCAATCAGAGCGCGAAACGGAGAAAAGATACTTGCACAATGCGCGCTTTACTCGCGCTGTTTAGCTAAAGCAAAGTTGCCGCAGACAAAGCAAGTTGCCCCGGGCCAGCTTCGGCGTGGCCGGTTTAGAAGTTTGCAATTGATTGATAGCTTTTACACTTCCTTAGGTTGTCCGCTCTTTGCACTCCCCTTTGGAGTTAAAATCAATGGCTCAATAGCGCTTGTCGTGAAAAATCCATGCCGTGCAGCGTCATTAGTCAAAAAGTCGAAAACTTCAGTACAAGGATTGCGTTACCCTGCTCAGGGAACCAAACCTGTTTTCACACTTCTCAAATCGCTCAAAGACGGCAGAAAGTAATCCATCGCGGCGGAAAACGTGCTACTGTTAACACGCTCGACTTGTCCAGTTCCAACCCCAGAAACCTGTCAATACGTCCCACCCAAGTCCATGTAATTCGTTTTATTGAGGTCCAACCCTTCTTTTAGGTGATGATTTCTCAATGTATAGAGAAGTTCTTTCTTTCTTTTGTTTTGGGGGACCATGTAGAGAAGTTCTTTCCTGGGGTCTAGTCTAACGGGGTCGGTTAGTGAATGCAGAGCAAACTTGAAGATATAAATTGGGCAAATGGTTTCGACCAAAAAAAAAAAAAAAAATTGGGCGAATGGACAAGCATTTCTATTCAAAGGAAGTATCTAAGTATGCTATCAACTTCTTGCTTCCTGGGACCCATTAGGGCTTACCTGTCACATCAGCTTCCAAATTATTCAATCTTTGTGGGTCCACTCCCAAAAGCTTAAAGTGTTCCTCCCAGCCTAGCAGGCCAAGTTTAACCATGTTCACTTTGATGAACGGGTGTCAAAGAAAAAACATATATAACAAGCCATTTAGACCAGGTTGTCTGATATTGGGCTCTGGACATGACATCAATTGAGAATCGAGGTTAATGGGTCAAATCATGGCCGTTGGACCCCATTTGGTGGGGCATCCTCCACCGTCCAAAAACTTCAGGCAACTTTCTTTTCCCACACTTTACAGAGTGACATGTATGATTGTAGGTTTTGGGGTGTGTTTTTTTTTTCTGGCCTAGCTTCAAATGGGTATGGCTCTTGCCACAGAAGATGGGACATTTATTTTCACCAAAAACAGTTGCATGATATGGACTTAAACTACTAGGGTTGGAGATATAGAAGGATACAATACAAATTCGGCAACTCCCCAATTGAAAATGCTGCATAAACCAGGATTAAACCTCCATATTAGCAATTTCATTATGCTCCTCCTGATCTACCTATTGCTACCATAACCTATGCATGTAGTACATACGCATATGCATCGTAATATGTTAATTGTCTTGAATATAGCATGTTTTTCGATTTCGGGAGCCACGATTCGATGTGGTAACCCGATTCCCATAATAGAAGAAAATGAGAAAAAGAACTAACATCGACACCTCCATCCATATTCTTGATAACTTTGCCTATCCTTTTTCAACGGATGTGTAGATCAAATAAACCGAATCGATGTTAGTTCCACCTACGACTTCCACCATCTCTTCGCAACGTGTTACTGTGTAAAAGACTTATGTTTAACATAGCCAAACGGACTTCATCCTGTCCAGTTTGTGCTGATCTTAGCCAACTCCAAGTTCAGATCTCTTTTCATTTCAACCCATCATCATTCAAGGCATCGACAAACCCACATCAGATCACCCGCGCACAAACCCTCCTGCACCGCCACACATGCCAAGACATTTTTATAAGGTCTGCTGGGGAATCATTGGAGATCCACAGAGCATATTAAGCAGACTAAATTCAAAGGACATCATTGAACTCGAATCTGTAGCCGACACTGAACAAAAGCGCAAAACGCCATCGATATCCATCTTTCATTCATTCCCACCTTGAATCTCTCTGATACTGATGTGTGTGAGCGCATGCAGATGTATTCCTCTCCTCATGCTTTTGGGTTTTTTGGCGCAGGGAGCGAAAGTTGCTTTCGAACGACCCTGTCCTTTCGCGCGGTGGGAGCTTGCGACGGCATGATCGGGAGTGGCTGACAGCGATCTTGCGTGGCGGATCAGACGGCTCAGAGGTGGGCCCGCGCTCACGAGGAGTCCTACCTGGGAACGCATCTGATCTGGTCGGTGGGGCCCCTGCCGGGCTTTCGTCTCTGGGAAGGGCGGTTCACTTGGTCCTTCTTTTCTTTGAGCAGCTCGAGAGTGAATCATGGCAGGGAAAAGGACGGCCAAGAGAGAAAAAAAGGACGGCTAACGAGGTGAGAGAACAGCAAAAAGCATGCAACGCAGGGTAAACCCAAATTTGACTGTAATTCCACGGATTATCATCCGTTGATCCGGTGAACGATTTCTCGAGAGATCATAGACATACCTATTTGATCCGTGCTGTATCGCATGATAATGTGCATCTTATAAAATAAGGATACTTGGTTAAATAAATATATAATCGATATGTCAGCACAACGATTCAATATTCAAACTCGTCATTGTCCCCTGCCTCCGCCATCGATCTTTGTGCGCAGTGCTAGCAATAAGAGCCATTGGGAAAACAATGCTGTTTAGGTTTATTATGCTGATCTGGAATCCATGATCAATGCCTGTATGTTTTTTTCTCCATTTGAATACATTTCTTGCAATTTTTAACTGGCCGTAGATCTTGTTTATTCAAGTAAGTCTTTCCAGTATCATCCGTTTATCATAGGCGAAAAGTTTATGCTCCGGACTCACCCCAACCCTTTTAGCAAATCACAATTGATGACGCGTATCGGGTGTTGTGGGCCCTTCTATGGTGCTTCCTGAATGGTGATCACGATCAATTTAGACAAATCTAACTTACATGCACCGTCGGATGAGATGGGCAGCACTCGCTTGAGCCGACCGTGCATTCTTCGAGGACTCCTATGCTTGCTCTTGATCAAGATGATGATCAAAGGGGTTGGTGGGTCCCAACAAATGGGCGTTTGCCTTTCGTTTGGTGCCATCCCATGCGTCGATCAAATGTTTCTGCACCTGTTCAAGAAAAAGCAATCCCCTTTTAAAAGACGATTTAATTAATTTTGACCTCAACAGTCTGCCTTAGTCATTCTTAAACCATTCTAATTTTAATCAAGATTTATAAATTGATTATGGCCTGGCGTAGAGAACATCGCGCCCCTAAGTAGACCACTTAATTTCAGTATCTTGATTAACTGCACAATTTATGCTACGTTAGGTTGCTGATTCGGTTCAAATGGCCATGTTATACATAATCCGAGTTTAATTTTTCTTGCTCCATTCTTGATTAGAGGCCAACTCAGCATGCATTAAAAATAGGAAAGGAAAAAAAAATCAAAGTTTTGAAAAAAATGCTGCAGCTTATTTTAAATGTACCATTTCTTGATTCATTCAAATGACAAGCTCATGTTCTGTACGGTCTAATTTTGTAAATACAATTTAGTGTGATTTCTATAAAAATATTTGCCCCAGAATCTACGGCTTTGCATAGTTGCAAAACTAATGGAGGATTTTTATTCGTTTTCTGACTAAAAGTACAAATCATGTGTTTTAAGAAATCGAGGGAATTTCAGGATGTTAATTTCCAATTTCTTTTAGGGTGTGCCAAACTAATCAATATAATAGGTTGCAAATTTACATATCAGTTCCTATCAGGTGGGGTTTCACTTTCACCTTGATAGGTTTAGGGAGAAAAAGATTAACAGCAGATTGATTTTGGTAAGCTAATGGAAATCCTTGAACATGAGAGCATGATGGTCCAGTGTCCTACAAGACCAATGCACAGTAAACAGACAGAAACCCACTAAAGAAAAAAAGGTTGCATGATGCTGATATGAAATTTTGGCCACTACCATTTGGGATTTTTTCCTTTTTTCTAAACTCTATTATTATAAACTATTATCAAAATAAATAAATAAATAAACCCTTATCAGAAAAATAATACTTTAGGTGAAAAGGGAAAACATTTACAACTAGGCATGCTGTGATGTCCATTGATTGGTGTCAGTAACATGCTGCATCAATAGGCCAAGATTCTTCATAGCCCTCATGAGCCAGCTCTCACTTTCTCTCACATCAATTTATTAATATGAAATTAGTCATTTGAGGCACTATATATACCCCCTCAGGGTGATCATCTCTGCACTAAGCAGCACAAAACCAGCTCTCATTTGCCCAAAATATTCATTCTCTGATACCATCAGCTTCGCTCCCTGTTCATTCCTTTAGCTTGCTTTTCATTCCAGATGGCCTCTGCAGAGGTATACATACACCTATTTGCTTTTAGCTTATGAGGTTTGGCTCATCTTCGATGGTTGAACATCCAAGCGAAATAAGCGTTGATCTACTCTTTATCGATTTGTTGCTGATGATGATTGATCGGATGCTTGATTCCATCGACCTTTTCGCATTTTCAGCAAATTTTTGGCCCATCAGTAATTGTTATTTAGTTCCAGTATTATATTCTTTGCATTTGAGTTGCTTGATCGCCCCCATTTGTCCATAGAGTAAGTTGTAAAGTCAACATATATGGCCTCTGATGATCGTTGATGAGCATATATATGATCTTAGCTAAGTGTTCAACAAAATCTATCAAAAAACGTTTTGGGTGATGGATTGTGTTAGGTATATACTCGGCGTACACAATATCGAACTGATCTTTGGATCTCATAAATCAGAACCCATCAAACCGGAGGGATGTTCATGCCATGAGATTTTCAATTAGCTTGTCGTCAGTCTAGCTGGTCAATCATTGAACAAGAAAGAAAGAAACAAAGGAGGGAAAATAAACTAGCTTGCCTCCTATCTTGAATCCTTTTTCTTACATGTTTTATTTGACACTAGAACTACATATCATGCATAAAGAATAGCACAGATCAAAACATCTTGGTGTACTTTGACTGAGATGATGCTTAATCTGTTCTTCATTTTCTTTGTCACTGTTTGTAACAAGTAGATCAAGAGCCTTGGCAATCAAAATGACGGAAAACGTAATACATCCATTAGTTACAGTGCAGTACATATTTGACAGTTTGAAAATGGAAGAATGACGCCATATAATTACAGTCATCTACTTCAAAATAGTAAATGTGAACTTTTCAAAGCAAACTTAATAAGGTTTAACAAGTGCCTAAAAGCACTCTTTTACATCTTCCATTATGTTTTATCTGTAGAAGTTTAGATTTGGAAATCTAATTGATGATCATTTGATTACAGGTTGCACCAGCTGCAACATTGCCCGAGGATAAGGCACCTGAGGTGACAAAGACCGAGGAAGCACCCGCGGAAGAAGTGGCCTCCCCCGTCCAAACCGAGCAACCCGTTGTTGAGGCGCCGGCTGCTGAGGAGTTGGTTCCTGCAGAAGAATCCGACGCGCCGGTTGAAGTTGAAACCAAGGAAGTTGTGCAGGAAACCAAGGCTGAAGAGCCAACAGAGCCAGCTGTTACTGAGCAGACCACCAGGGAATTGGACATCACCGAGGCCCCGGCTGCTCCTGCCGAGGTGGAAGCCCCCGCTGCTCCAGCCGAGGAGGAGGCACCGGCCGCTCCCGCCGAGGTGGAAGCACCGGCGGCTCCTGCCGAGGAGGTCGCCCCCACTGCACCTGCCGAGGAGGAAGCTCCTGCTGCGCCGGCCAAGGAGGAAGCTCCTGCCGCTCCGGCTGAGGAGGTTGCACCAGCCGCTCCTGCCGAGGAGGATGCCCCTGCCGCTCCGGTCAAGGTGGAAGCACCGGCGGCGGAGTAAGAATGATCTGGCACTCAAGTTGCCTTTGAGGAAGTCGAGTAGATATCATCACCATTTTTCAAGAAGAGAGTGCGAGAGGGAGAGATGAGTGAATGTGGTGGTGTTTCTACTCTTTAGTTATAATGGGGTTCTTGGGTTTCTAGGTTTGCATGTCGAAGTTGGTAAGGTTTTGCTCGTTATGCTTTTCCTGGTTTAGTTTCTACCTATATTAAATATGGAGTAGACCATGTTGTGGTTACTATGGTTTGATCGAGTCTAGAATCAGGAGATGCCCACTTGGAGCCACGTCAGCATCCACCTCCACCGCAAGAAAGGCTGATAATTGTTTTATTTGAGGCGAGGCTGCTGTGCTATTTTGGGGGTGATGGCTGGAGGATTGCAGTTGAAGGGAGGGTGCGATGTTGGTGCCGAGGAGGGTTTTATATGGTTACTAGCGATGTGTGATGAGATATGAATAATGAAATTTGCTGTTTCTTCTTCTACTTCCTCCTAGTTGTTTTGTTTTCTCTTCCTATTATCCCCAACAAGCACCTAGTTCCGTGATGTTAATGTACCCTAGAATGCCTTATCGGGCGTCGGTTTTGGAAGCAATTTGCTGAGGTTTCAAGAAGCTGCTGTCGACCCAAGATGAAACTCCATCCACGAGGATCGAGGGCAACCTCTAACGTTATGTGGAGCAGAAGATATCGTGATTCGAACATGGGATTGAAGAGGCATAGCGGTTAATCAGCTTAACCTAATCATTTAGGTAGCCAGTTCCTGTCCACTCTTCTGGTTCCATTCTTCGCATAAAGAATGGAACAATTACGCCGCCACACTTCTCGGTTGCTCTACCATTTAAGGCGGCTTTGAGCTTTTAGCTGATGGCGGGACACTCTCAATTGAGCTCTAAGAGAGGACCGGAATTTGCACAAGCAATTGGTGTGGCAGTCTAAATCGAGGTCTTGTCACTCGTACAGTTTCAAAGGTAAAAAAAGGTGGACTGGATGCCATTGATTACTAGCGAAGAATCCCACTCCCACTTGACTTCTCTAATCTCTTTGCTTTCTCTGTCGATGTTAGGCAAATGGGGGCCAAAATTCATGACACGCTTGGATAAAAGCAATGCGAATGATTGGCGCCCATTTTATCTTTTGATAGAAGTGTCATCTCATATGACTTCTTTAATGCGTGACTTTATTGACGTTGAGCAGGTGCGTAAACATTGTATTTGGCAAAAGCCCTTTCAAATGTCTCGAGATAAGATCAATAAAAAATAACCTCGATAGCGAGTTTACAAGTCCCTTTCGGATGTAAATGACGAGAAATTGGCAAAAGAAGGGCCGACTATAAAATATTATTCTTTACAAGAAGAAAAATATCTGTGGAAATCTCTCTCAACACTCTTAAGTGAAACCTCTCTGTTGAAGCCATTTGTTTTCCCTCGAAGTGCCTTTCCTATATGAATATGAATGTTTTGCTCATCAAGTTGCTAAGTTGACGAAGACTTTCGTGCGACGAATTCGGTTGAACGCAATAAGATGCCGCTACTTCTTTTTTGTTTAGCTCGGGCAAATGTACATTTATAGGAAAGACAGCCACCATGTGCGATTCCAACTTTCGCCGACCACTATAGCATAAAAGTAGAATCCAAAAGTTGAAATAGTTCCCTCCCTTAGGCTCCATTTGTTTTGCAAAAATCGAACGGGTGAACGAAAAATATTTTCATCTTCAACAAAAATATTTAAATATAAATTATTACCGATAACGAATACATTTTTTATTGGTTAATTATTTTAAACGATATAAGCAATCATTTTTTTTTAAAATATTTTGCAAATCACTCATTTTCCACGAAACAAACGAAATCTTAACCTTTATTTGTAATGCCTTAGGATCGTGCCACATGAAAGAAAATATGAAGAACATCGAAATATAGTTAAAGCTCAACAGGTAATGCACAAGCCAAAACCCGAGATGGTTCATGTTTATGGATCTCTGCCTATTTTGAATGTTTTTTACCCCGAAACTCTTTCTCCCTCACAAGGGTGAGAACGGCAGATCTTCCTCTGAAGCGAACTCTCGGAGCTTTTGTTTTCTAAGGCCTGTATGTCCCTAGCCCTATGCATACATATGGTGCACGACTGCATACATTCAACGATGGCCTATACATATATGATGAATGATGAAATATTTCTGAAAAGGGTTAACTTCCACTGTCCCCTTCATCAAAATACCAAAGTCATTTCCACAGATACATCCAGACCAAACCGCAAGGGCGGGAGAGAGAGAGAGAAAGAGAGAGACATGTATTGCAGTCAAATCTTTCTGTATATCTACATGTCAATGCAAAGCGACCATCTTCACCAGAAAAACTAAGTCCCGCAAAGGGTGGAGCTTCCCTTTTCATCCTGCATCCAAACTTTATTTATACCCTGCATCTATAAATATATGTATGAACAAGTTAAAAGAGGGGGAACAAAGACCTCAACGACAGAAGACAACGACAGACGAGTCATGATATCTACAACACCCTCTTTAAGTGTCCAATGATAGATCAGATGGTTATGATGCCCTATACTCTGTACAAGTTGAGAGATCCGAATCTTTCTATGTGCAATCAAGGACTTTTTCCTAACCCAAAATGATGATGAAACTGAATTGTCACCAAGTACCGAAGCTGCAGCCTACATGTTCTTGAGCGATGATGGAAAGGCGCTGTTGCATGATGGCCATGCTGGGATAAGGTGGAAAGCACAGACGGTAAAAGCATGTATGGGATGATGGTAGGCGGCTCAGGTGCTCCGAGGACTTGTATATGCAAAGGCGAGACGCCAAACCCCGGAAACCCTCCACAGGCAGATACTTCACTGATGTCCAGAAGAAAAGAATATTCTTTTTCTGCTGCGGTGACATTTCGCTGACAACCTGCATTGGATTTACTTAAGGATGTGAAATTGAAGACAAAGAAATGCAGAATGAATATGGTTTCCATTACAACGTATACAATTAGTGAAGAGAATTTATGCCAATAAGGGTAGCAACTAGGTCTCTCAAACTGTATCTAAAGAATGGTTCACCAAAGTAATGAAGTGTCTCCGGGACCTACATTTCGATCCTGTGATGCAAAATTGCATCTCATCACTCCTATTCTACAACAATTCAGCACTAAATTACCATGATTGGAGTGTTATCGGAGGAAAATTTCTACAAGTCCAACCCAAAGAAAACTGCAACTTAAAACCCATACAAGAGTACAGACACATTACGCATCCAACAATCCCAACCTGCCCATAATGTATCGCCCATGGCAACTAGCCCCCAGCATGCATCTTGTGTGGTGAGTCATGGGGCCTAAACCTCAGGAATTTTTCTTATTTTATAAAAATCTGATGCCATTTAAAGCAAGCCAATCTTTCCTCCCTGTAGAATCCAGACTAAGAAACACAGAGAACCATTTTCATGCTTGAGATAGTCAAGAGAGCATTTGTACAGATTATATTTTAGGGGAACGCACCTGCAAACCTAGTTATGTAAATACAACCCTTGCTAATCTAAGAAAGCTTCTTACTTAATATTGTTGTTGCTTACTATAAAAGATAAGTACCATGAAATTGTTCCTTGCACTTGCGGGAGGAATTGGCTAACTTACCATTCATAAGCAAGTGATTACCATATCACCTAGCAGGACAACATGTGCTTCTGGTATGGAGAACTTGATCAGATGGCTTAAAATGTTCCTCTAAGATAATGTTGGACAGAAGAAAAGAGGGTTGCATCCATGTGGTGGTGAACGTCTAAGCAAATTTGAGCAGATTGATTTTGTGACACAATCTAAGTTCAAGGGTTTTTAAACAAGAAGTTTCATTCATCAAATTTTCCCAGAGCATGCTCAGACTGACCAACTTTTGGTTCCAGCTGCAAATTTAATGACAATAAGAACTAATTGTATGAAGCTAATAATTGACCACTTCCAAAACTCTAGGCCAAGTTATCATCAATGGGCGGAATTGAAGCAGCCACAAATTAGACAAGCTAATTATGTTTAATTAACTTATCTACTCAAGTCCCCAAAAAGATGGAGCGTTTTGATGGTACATGGCTGATTGCATGCTTTAGCTAGTTAATTTTAGATCAGTAACCTCATGAAAATTAGAGGTCTGCTAGGATTTTAGTAAATTTACTATTTCTACTTTACCTCAAATTGGGAAAATGACACAATCAGTCCCTAAACTTTTGCTCAATGCGCAATTTGGTCCCTGAACTTTTAATTTGTTCAATGTAATCCTTGAACTTTAGCCTAATGTTTAATGTAGTTTCTCGACTTTTGGTATATGTTCAACTTAGTTCCTGAACTATAAGAAAATTTTCAGTGTGGTCTTTCAATTAATTCAAGTTTAGGGTCTACATTAAACATTTTCATATAATTCAGGAACTAAATTGAACATGTATCAAAAGTTTAGGGACCACATTGAACAAATTAAAAGTTCAAGGACCACATTGAACATTAGACTAAAGTTCAAAGACTATATTGAACAAATTAAAAGTTCATGGATCAAATTGTACATTGGGCCACAGTTTAGGGACTGTTTGTGTCATTATCCCCCTCAAATTCAAGGTTTCTTGTTTCTATTTAGAGTCGGATTTTTGCAGAATTCATAAACATGATGTTCTTCCAACTAAGAAATTACTGTTTAATGCAGTTTACTGAATTTTAAGCCATTCTTTGCTTCTGAATTGTGTCCTAAAATTATGTTACTATGATGCTTTAAAAGTACCCAGCAGTGCTGCCCATAAGCTTTAGGCGTGATGCCTAAAGGAATTTAGACATAGTAATATCCCTTTCAAATTAGGATCCAAGTCCAGCTCCATCTTTGAGATCCAAAAATTTACATAATAAGACAACAGATTATGAGGTGCCACAGGCCCACAGCAACGAAAAGACTATGAGAAAAAAGATAATAAAGGGACAAAACAGATAGCATTCAAGTAAACTGCCATATGCAGAGAGAGATTATTGACTCAAAAGGTAACAAATTAAACGATAAATTCACAAACACAGGCACATACCTTCCAAAACCAGACTATCTGAGGATCGCTAGCTTTGTAACCATTGTACTCGGTATGTGCCTTCCAATCTTCAACAGAAATGTCATTCTCACTCCCATGTAGCATTTGATCAATATCTTCGAGCTCTAAACTTTGAAAAAAGAACTTCTGCAACCTGAATTCGCTAAGAATATCACCAAAACCTTGTGCAAAATGCGAGACCTGTAGAGATATTGAGGTAACAAACCGATGTTTTATAAGTAGATCAACATAATCATTCCTATTCTTGCTATTAACCACCATGCCCTTCCCACCATCGCGCAGTTCCACAACTCTCCTCAATCCCAACTCCTCAACTTCTCTGACAAATGTTAGTCCTAAAGCATCAGAATCGATAAATTCAGCATCCATTTCCAGAATCTGCTTGCAGCTATTATACATGTAAGGATCTGCATCTCTTATGTCTTCCAGAGAAATAGAGTATCCACCCAATTGCAAGAAAAATACCCGATCCAAAACAATCCCTACTTGTACTTTATGCATCAGAGCTAAGCCTATCATTCGACCAGAGAAGTTGAAATACTTGAGGTGCAAGGGTTCCACCGTAGATGCTGCATACCAGTAAAACAACAGAACTCAGGTAATCATCATGACCAATGTCGAATAGAGGACTTATACGTGGAGACAGAGGGCAAGATGAAAAAAATCATCCTAAACATTCCAATTGCAAAACACTCAAGTGTTGATTGTCAATACTGAGAAGACATTCAGAACAAAGGTAACAGAACAGTAATAACAGAAGGGCAAGGTGACCACCACATGAGTAGATCTCACAAGTATTATCTTTTTTAATAACTATCAACAGCTCAGCAATCACCCTAAGAAACTTTTTACGTACCCACACCTACATGGATTCAGGTATGAAGCATAAAAAAATTCCCCAAAGAGACGAAGAACAACAAGCTACAAGAAAATCAGCCACGACAAAAAAGAGAAGTGCACATAGCAAATGCTAATTCAATATTCAGTAGATCTACAATTTTTATTCATCGTTTTGAGATCGTTAGGAGTAGTAAAAGCTTATTCCTCAACTTTCAACAACCATTATCCATTCTAACTAAGGATTCTTTGATGAAAATCTTAATAGAACTGATGAAAAATTTTAAGAAAAAGAAATATGATTAAGTAAAACGGAAAAAATGCCTCAATAATAAAATGGTCAAATGACAAAAATTGGATACTCCTTCTGTATTCTTAAAAATTTCTATTTTTTAAATTACTGTCAATATTTATCTTTCTGATATTTAATATTTAGGGCCGTCAAATGAGTGGGTCGGGTCAGGTTTGGGTCGGGTCGAAAATGGTCTAACCCCTATTGACCCAATTCCATGTAATGCAAATGTTATGACCCATACCTGACCCAACCCATATTACAGAAGCACATTAATATTTAACCCAACCTAAGAAAATCAATACCCACCAATTTAATCCACTTTTATATGTTACTTAAATAAAAACTTCATATCAAATTTAAAAAGTAAATTAAACAATGTAGAGGAATAATTAAGAACATAAGCATATCATGCCTATCTATTAGCTTGAATTTCTAAAAAGGCTGGCCATGGTTCCAAAAATTCACACTATCCTCAATTAGAAAGTATTCACAGTCCCTGAACAGTTAGATGCTCCATCGGACCCTACATCAGAGGAGACAGACCCCTAAGAAGAAGAAACAACCAGCCTCGAAAGCAGAGAAAGTTCAGGAATTTCGTCAAACAATTGGCATGTTTACTTAAAGATCAGTACACAGTATTCATGGGTACCAAATGGGTACTACTCTTCCTCGCTTCAAGTCACATTAAGCTCGCACTCTCCCCAAAAATAGCACAGCCCCATGGCTCCAGAAATTGCACATAACAGCAGACGCACTCACCACGCATGTACACCCGCAGAGAGAGTGTGGGACAGAGAGAGAGGGGGGGAGTCAAGACTTGCTCACCCGTTAGCACTTGTGGCGCCATGGAATCTGTATGGGACTTCCCCATTTATGCAGCACACAAGAGAGAACCAGAACCACCATTAACAGCACTGACCAAGGGCCTCTAGAAGCTCTCATTTAAACTATCCTCAAGCCTCCAAACACGTCTAATAAGACTTAGTGAAGACTAGAAAAAACTGGAGACACAGATCCATAAAGAAATCTACAATATGATTAATAAATCCCCATCCAAATTCATATCAAGCTCAGTTAAACAGAGTCACCAATCAGATGAGTCGGCCATACCCATCTCGAGCAAAAAAAAAACATACCAGTTTCAAGCAAATGGTTCGAACAGCTCCTTCGTCGGAGGTAGAACAGGATTGAGACGGGGACCGGCAGCTAAGGCTGAAGGGGGAGGCAGTTGAGACTGCGGAAGAGGAGGAGCAGTGGACAAAGAAGCGCTCGAAGCCACCGGATGAAGCGAAGTGGAGGATTTGCAAGTAGGTTGGGTTGAGTAAAATAAATGAAATAAGGAGAGTAATATATTGCAGCTGAAAGTTTAGGGGCAAACGTGTACCATCCTAAAGTTCAAGGGGTTTTGTAATTTCCTCTTACTTGTATGAGATTTGAATACTCTACATCTAGCGTGCAATTTCGTTAAGACTTCAAGTTCATTCAAACGAAAGATTCCAAGTAAACAACCCCGAATTCCTAAGGCAACATGACTAGTATAAGCCAACCCTACCCGCCGGAACAATCTTGCTTTTGTAAAGTTTACTTTCCAGCTGATACAACCCCCCAATTACTTCAATCAAACTTTATCTTTGTACAGCAATAAAACCAATAATTAAGCCTTAACTGACAACATGCAGCCATATGATCCATACTATGACGTTTCACTCCACTGCGTTTCTAGTTCTCTGAGACTTTATCTTTGTCACAAAGAATAATTGCGTGGTCTGCAAAGAGAGGGTGTTCAACATGCCAAATAACCAGGTTGCCTAAAAACCCATACTTCCAAAACCAAATTGAAATTTTTTGGTTAAACTATGGCCTTGTTCAGACCAAATTCATTTTATTCAGTTCGAATAGATTGGTTTCAGGTCACAGTGTTAAATAAACGAAGATCAAAACTTGACTGCCCATTTGGTTTGACTTTTTTAACTATCTTTACCATTTTGTCCTTCGGCAAGGTAATCTCTAAAATTTTACTCATTATCTACTTGGCAGAATTGACCCCCACTTCCCACTCCTCAAAAGCCCCAATGTCGTAATCTACCATCACCTTCAGATTAACAGTTTAGCCTTCCTCTTCTTCCTACAAGAAAAAACTTTTAAACCTATTTATCGTCATCTTCAATATATTAGCCACCATAGTTCATTCAATAATTAGTAGTCATCAGCAACACAATCTCTGGCCAGTTGCCTCTCTCTCTCTCTCTCTCTCTCTCTCTCTCTCTCTCACACACACACACACACACACACACACACACACAGAGTACACACAACTGTGGGTGCTTGTTTCTCAAAAGTTGCAGAAGAAGCAAGAGAAACCAGAGACAGAAATATCAAACATGCAACAGTAGGAAGGCAAAGAAAATGGGTTAAACCTGTGTATCGAACCTAACAGACTGGGTGTTTGGGCAGTTCATCCATCTGCCGTGCTGTTTGTTCAACTTTTCTAATCCGAAACTCTTGGTTCTGGTTCTGGTTGGGTGGAAACCAAACAGGACAGTTAAAGCTACCAACCCACTCATTCACTCTACATACTATAGCTATAAGTGCTAATTATATGTCAAACTCTAAACTCAATATCCATACAAAACATCTGACATGATAAGCCATCCATCATCCACTTCTTTTGCTTTCACAAAACCTAAGGACAATAACCAGCAGCGTTCTTAAACAAAATCACACATATCGCTATGCAATATTACCTGGATTTGGGTAGAACCTTCTGCGATCATTGGGACATGCTACAAATAGAGGATTTTGTTGATTGAAAATAGCTTGGCAAACCAGAACAAACCACTCGCGCAAGACACCAGGACCAGTTGCTTCCTCATTTTTAAATTCCATAAATATACCCCCATGCAAAGATTCCGCTTCTGCATTAGCTATATACTCGAATGATTCTGACAACAACTGAGACCTGTCAATCAGCATCTCATGTTGTTCTTCATAATCTTCTTTCACTTCAGGGAACATCATCATCACTAAGTGCCTCCTAGACTCAAAATCCATGATATCTTTGTGTTCGAGAAGCCATTTGTGATCATCACTTCGCTTCGCATAACGGACAACTAGCGTACACAATGCGCGCTTCCTCAAGCTCAAAATTGTCCAAAATCGTTCTTCAAGGCCCAGATAAAGTTTAGAAATGGCATTCAGTTCTTTCAAAATAGTAAGATAACAAGACCACCCTGGATATGCAATATCAATTTCCCCACTTACCTTTGCAGATAAGCGCTCCTCCATTCCGAAAAGGCACTTATTCATCTTCTTTAGCATTTCCTCGTAGATCGGATAAAGTAATTCAACCTCTTCAGTACACATAAGAACATCGTGATGTTTCTTTTTCAAGGGGAAAGAGATTGGATGCTTGAAACCCTTGTGTCCGGAAATTGCAGTCCGCAAAGGGCGCAAGAACATCGTGAAATCGAGGACGTCGCTCCAGGTCTCCACACTCGCTGCTGAAATAAGGCACAATTCCAAATCTTTGGACAACCTCTCTGCCAGCTCACGAACGAAAGGGAATATCTCTTGTATAGAAATCGCTCTCTTTACACTTTCACTATGTTCGGATATCCATGAAACCTTAATAAGCTCCAACATCGACCCAAGACTACTCCGGCAAGATAAGTATAATGAGTCGTCAGAAGATATTCTCCTGAGCAACTTACAAAACTCCAGCACTATCGGTGCACAGCGCGATCGCAAAGACTTTGGCAACTCAGTTATACATGAATCAAGGAAATGCCTAATCGAATCGTTGGCGCATTCCTTGTTACCCCTAATTGGCGACATGTAGAGCATGACAAGCGCCGCAGGCGCAGAGGACGACATAAATATCTGAAGATGCCCAGTAGCTGGATCACCATCGTCCTTAGGAGTCATCGACAAGTACTCCGATATCCTAGTCCTAATAGTTTTAAGAGCATAGGGCACGGTTTCACCTTTACAAAGACGGCAAACAAGCGAGATCATGTCGTCGATGATTTGCCAAGCCTGCGGGTGCCCCGTGCTCCGCATTCGGCCGACTAAGTGCAGCCCGGCATCGTTTTGGATTGCACAGTCGGCCAAAGATTTCTCGCACTGCAGCTGCTTCCCTCTGTAAATCAGCCTCTGCTCACTGACGGGAATTCCGGTGATCACTTGAATCCGGTCGTGTATCGATTGCACCGTATCGCTCGAATTCGCCTGGAAAACCAGGGTCTTGCCCTCTGAGATCATCCTCACGAAGAACTGGAGCCGCGAGGCGAAGGCCAGCCGGGCGGACGGCAGCGGCGAGTGCGGCAGGGGCCACGGGACCCTCCCGGAGCTCGAGCTGCTGGCGGGGGCGAACGCGGGGTGCTGGACCGAGTACAGCTCGTCCTTTCGCATCCGAATGCTGAGTAAATCGGCCGCGAAGTCGTCGTCGTCGGAGGCCGCGGGGGCATAATCGTCCAACTTGCGCTTCGCGGCGGCGGAGGCGAGGCGGCGGCTGTCGTTCGCGGGGTTGGGATCGGCGAGCGAAGACATCAACGGCCCACGCGCCGCCGTGGACGCCGGTCGCCGCGGCGGGAGGAAGGCCAAGGTGGCTGGCGGGGCGGCGGCGGCGAGATCGCCGGGGCGGGGTGGGGGACCCTCTAAAACCCTGGAATTTCACTGATCGGGAGGCGCCGCGGAGCTCGAAGAAAGGACCCCCGAGAAACGCACCGACCGAGCGCGACTCCAAGAAACGCCGAGAGCGGCGGGCGGCCGAGCGGAGCGGAGCCGGCGGAGGAAGGCGGCGGCGATCGGCGGAGGCGGCGAGCGGCGGCGATCGGCGGAGGCGGCGAGCGGCGGTGGCGGAGAGAGAAGCGATTCGGCTAGTGTGAAGAGGAGAGAGAGAGAGAGTCGCCAATGGTTGCGGGGGGTGTGAGGGAGAGAGTTTTAGACTGTCTTCTTACGCTAAGAAGAAATCGAAGACCAGAAAAAAAACAAAAGGGGGGGGAGGGTTTCGGTGCGGGAGGATGCCCGAGCTTTCCGTGAGGCCCCTTGCCCTTCTTCTTTTTTGTGTAAATGTAATTAAATTTGTTGCTTGATTTATTTCTGTGCCAACCCCAAAATTTAGTTTTAATTTGGTGCTTCTTCAGGCAAGATTTAATTAATCATTCGTCAGATTAGGAAAAAAATGGGTGATATTTTACCATATATGGTGATGTGCTTATCCCAGTATGAGGATCCCGTTTTTGGTCTTTCGTTGTGGTCGAAGCCGAGTTCCGGATCATGTTTTTCCGGCGTGCCTAATGGGGCCGAATTTGTGTAGGGTTAAAGGGGTCGAGCCGCTATGCTTACAATGCATGATTGAAGAAAAATCTGACTCGCTATTGACTCGACTTCTAAAATTGAGTTCGATACCATTGACCGTAACGATCTGCTGTTCTCAAAATTAAATTAAGTCATTTCCCGGCGTATAGATCTGATGTCGTCATAAATGAGGGCAATTATCATGTTATGTTAAGAATTTAATAAGTAAGAATTAATACGACTAGATAATCTTTTTATTTTTCAGATTGTGGAATTAGTTTTTTAGCTTTTTTATTACGATTAAAGGTGAATTTCAGATAAATTTCGCGCATGCCTCATTAGGTGACCTTTTTGGCCGATTAAAAGGTAAAACAGCTTCGTTTATAGTACATGATTGGAGAAGATTAACTTATTACCGACTCGGACTTTCAAAATTGTGTTCCATCTCATCGATCTTAAAAATTAGCTGTTCTCAAAATTAAGGTAAGTAATTTTCCCGGCATATGCACTTGCGTTGCCATAAATGAGGGTAATTATCGTTTTACGATTCTCGGATTGCTTGACAATGTTAAGAACTTAATAAGCATGAATTCTCACGTCTGGAAGCTTGTGGTTTTCTGTTAATACTTTTTAGATTTGTCAAAATGGTTATAAATCCACATATTAAACCATATATGATTCATACGAGCCAAGTTTTTATATGAGCTAGTTTATTCGGTAAATGGGTTTAAAAGGATAAAACATAACCAAATATGGATGTCAAATGGATTTACCACTTACTTGAACTCAATTTACCTTTATGACTCTCTCTTCATTGTCTCTCGCCCTCGCTTGATTCCGCTCGCTAGCTCCACACTGAGTTTTTTTAACTTGCGTTAAATGTGGAAGTAATTTAATAATTTGGGTTGGATCAAGTATACATCAATAGATTTTTATTGCATGAAAATGAGTCAAAACAAGTTAAATCAGTCTATTTGAATCAGACCATTTTCGACCCAATCCATCCATTTGACGGGTCTAATCTTTTTATATCTAATTATCATAATCTTTTAAAAAAAATAATAATTAAGGGGTATCGTATCTAATGTATATTTCTTTTTAAAAAAAATTAGTGGTGAAAAGACTTAGGTTGTTTCCGGATAATTACTTAGAATTAGTAAAAAAATTAGTGATATTTCGATCATTTTAAAGGTCAAAGGTCGCTTTTTATTTCCCAAAAAAAGGCCAAAAATTGATGCAGCAAAAGGGCACTAACATTGGGAATACGCACCGTCCACGTCATGAGGTCATCCACACGAAATCATTCATCAAGAGTATTTGGGATTTGAATATCACGAAGCATATCCATTATTACTCGGTCCATGCGAACATATGCTCGCCTCTTGTTCTTATCATAAGAAAATATTACATTTAAACAGAATAATGACATGCGGTCATCACACCAAAACCGCTACCTTATGAATTGAAAAATCAAGACTTTTGGAAGTTTATCCCCGTGGAATACTAATCTCATTTAAATTTGGAATTCGATGAAGAATCCAATCCCCTCATTACTGATTGAGTTAGACAGTCACTATTCTCTATTAGCATGTTTAGTCATTTTATTCTAGCAAAATCGCATCAACTAGCTACCCAATAAGTAAGAGTGTGCAAAGGAACCGGAAACCGCCCGGATCCAACAATTTCCATAAGGACCAATCCGGTTTTCAGTTCTAATTTACTGAACCGGTAAGTACCGGTCTGGTTTCCAATTCTAGGTATGTAACCGCCCACCCGCCCACCTAGACCGGATCGGTAATATATATATATATATATATATAGTTTTTTAGAAAAATTTCAACCAAAAAAGAAAAAGAAAACAGTTTTAGAAAAATAAAAATCATAAAATTCCTAATTTAAAGCTCAACTTTCAACTCCCATCAATTCATGGACGCGCCTTTAGCCATTCATTGCCTTTCTCTCTCACTCTCGATCACCTCCATTTGCGTGAAACTTAGTGGGATTGGTTCCATGGACCCACCCGAAAACTAGATCGGACCGGCGGTCCGGTTCTTGGATGGATCCGTGGAACCAACGGGCAGTTCCCGATTCCAATTTTCTCAGATCCGGTCGTTAGTGGACGGTTCTCGATTCCAAGTCAGGAACCGCCCGCCCGGATCACGCTCGCCCTTGCCGGTAAGTTTGCTATGTTTAAACTCGTAATTCAATTGGATTACCATCTCCCGACGTTTAGCAGTTCCTCGCAAGATGACGTAATCGTAGTCATTTTTTACCTTCTTATCCTAATCCGTCCGTGATACAAAAGTTAGTGATATGAAAGTTCCACAGAATTTCAAGTTGACATGAGTTAAAGACTTTTTTATAGGAGACTTTAGAGTCTAGACCAAACCGCTAGCTTATGGCTTGAACAATCAAAACTTGGAAGTTTGGTCTTGTAGGATCAATCGTCTCGCTGATTGAACTAGACCGTCGCTGTTGTTTATTAGCGTGTTTAGTCATTTTATCGAGGCGAAATCGTATTTTACATTCTCCACTAGCTGCCCGGTAAGTTTACTAAATTCAAACTCGTGATTCGACTTGATTACCATATCCAGACTTTTGGGAGTTCCTAGTACGATGACATAATCATAGTCCATTTTACTTTCTTATCCCAGTTCGCCTGTGATATGAAAGTTGACACAAAATTTCCAGTTGACATGAATTTGACATTTTCATGGTGGACTTTAGAGTCTAGACCAAACCCACCCATTTGGGTGATCGAGCTGGAGTCACAATCATCTTAAATTTTGTTATTGCGTTTTCAAAATTACTTCAATTTATTGTTTCCTTTTGGTTGCAAATTTTGTATATCCAATTCCAAAATTCTGATGATTACATCATGACCACTTTATTGGAAACGAAAAGCCTTTTCTTTTGTGGCAAAAAGAAAAAAAAGATTTATAGTTCTATATACATTTGTCGTATTTTCCTTCTACCAAGGTTGGCAAAAGTTTCATCCGATCGCTCTTCTAATTAGTGGATTCAAACTTGAAATTATAGACATCGCTCATATTAAAATTATGTTCAATTTGGTATCTAAATCTTGTCCGGAACTCGTAACCCCTGATCAGATGGGTAGAGAAAAATATGACCCTATATCGATTAGTAAAACTAATTTCTAAGTACTTCCCTCATTTTCGAATCAATTTCTCACATTTCCATGTTAGCCATTTTATACAAGTAAAATGAACAAGGAGGTGCGACTGGCTTTAGCAACTCCTTTTCGGTGTTGCCCTACAGGTCTCCTATACCTCTATGGAATGTTCGAATTGAGTCATAACTAATTCACGTTACCCGTAACTCAAAGATTCGACATTAGCTAGCCAATTAGTGTAGACCCATTGAGATGCTAGTAGAGAGGAAATCTCTTCACATAAGATGTACCGTAGTTAATCAAAACAACACGAATTGTTCAAAGGTTTTTTTACCACTTGAAATCAACCTAACATAAGTAAATGTCTGAGTTCTAAAAGGAAAACAACAATTAGCTGTACATCACATCTACTTTCCTCCAATTTTCAACTTTTGATATACTAATTGAGGGACAAAATCATAATCTATTTTATTCTATTTAAATAATATTTAGTTAAAGTCAGAACTTCATGTAAAAGCTTTTGAGTTATTTACATAATTTGACCACCTGGTTTCAAAAATTAAAATGTATTAATTTCAACCTCATTCATCAACAACAGTAAATTTATATTTCAACGGAAAAGATTGAAAATGAACTTTGTTCGACGGTCCTCTTGTCATACTTGCTACTAGTCATCTATCGTCCTTGTCAAGACTAATGTAAAATCTATGTAGAACATTATAAATGTGTATCATGTAATAATTACATTGCATTAGTGATCAATTGGTATTAAGTGATTATATTTGAGCTAACTTGACTTGTAAATAAGACTATACGTAATACAAAGAAAAAAGTTGATATTGTGAAATATTCATCAAATTTATCACCTAAGTTCAGTTATGGCAACATTATTCATCATAATCCATGCATCGCATGGTCCTGATTTTGCATTCTATGGGTTATGATGTGAGTGGCTTCTGAACACTTTTTTCAATGTTCAATGTGATTTTTAAATTTTTTTAGTAATCTAATTCCTGAACTTTTAAAAATTTGTTCAATGGAATCATTCTAATAGGTGTATCGCTGGATCAAGTGTATCTATCTAATGCGGAGTATCACATTAGCATTTATTGGGTTAAAATAATGATGTGGACGATCACGTTATCTTCCTATATTAGCAAAATCTTTTTTCCTCTATTTCTTTTCCTTTCTTTTTAGGTCAAAATAATAAGATAAACTTATTGTAAAGCTATCAATTCATTCCTAAATTTTCAAATTTAGCTGATATAGTTCTAAACCTTATGACAATTTTTCAACATAGTCCATCTGGCTAATTTCGATTGGAATCGCTGACATAGCGGTCTAGTCATCACCAATCTTTCTAGGCAAGGCTTGTGGCAAACATGTCTGACACTACTAAAAACGACATCCCAATTCTATATATATGGTTATAGCTTGATCATTCTATATATATGACTACGTCCTCCCAATATTGATAATTGGCTACAAAACCAGTGTCCAAGTCACGCAAATTATATAGGAAACTTCTAATTACAAACAATTAAAATTATGGCAGTAGGTTGGACCACTTCTCAGGGAAAAATGTCAGAAAAATCATAAACCTATTATATTAATGCCAATTTAATCATAAACTTTTTGACGTAATGCTAATTCAGTCTTTCCGGTCAATTTTGACCGGATATTGTTAGTGTGGATGCCAGCCAACCTATGTGACATAAATGGCCGCTTGGCAATAACGTAGATAACTTTTAATAATATTTTAGATTTTTTATTTATTTTTTTATTTTTCCCATTCTTTCCTTCTTCCTTCAATCAATCGTTGGACCTCGGCGACTGGCCAGAGGCTTGGGCCGGCAAGGTTGTGCCTCGCCTAGCCACAGGCAAGGGCTCTAACCTCACCCAGTCATGGCGAGGCTCGACCC
Organism: Syzygium aromaticum; assembly: GCA_024500025.1. NCBI lineage: Eukaryota > Viridiplantae > Streptophyta > Magnoliopsida > Myrtales > Myrtaceae > Syzygium > Syzygium aromaticum. The sequence goes on along the minus strand of CM044888.1, from coordinate 2,264,060 downwards.
TACCCAGATTCGACGAAGGTGAGGCTTGACCCTCACCAGTGCGGCCATCCGGAGAGGGTGAGGCTCGGCGGCCTAGGCCTCTAGCAAGTCGCCGAGGTCTAGCAACTGGCTGGAGGAAGAATGAAGGGAAGGAAAAAAAGATAAAAAGAAAGAAAAGAAAAATAAATAAATAATACGGGAAATATTAAAATATTATTCAAAGTTATCCACATCAGCGCCGATCATGCCAAGTAACGGCTGTCGTCCACCTTAGCAATATCCGATTGAAATTCGTCGGAATGACTGAATTGACATTACGTCAAAAGATTTAGGACTTTTCTAACACTTTTCCCCTGCTTCACAGGATTTAATTGTGATTTTCTTGAAAAGGCAGGGCCATCCCACTTGAATCTGTGGCTAGCCAATGAACATTCATGTAATCATCATTAAATTATAGGATCGCAAACTTTGGCAGAAGATAGTCAAATATGGCAATACTAATTAAAATCGTAGTCATTAGAAGGAAAAAATTCTTCGGTTACCAAATTTGCATTTTCAGTCTGCAAGGAGCCATGGTGTCAAATTGTCAATCCGATAAGCATCCATATTAGGAGCAAAAAAAGCCCATATAAGACCAGCAAATTAATCTGCTAACAAGCAAAGCATCAATTGCACAAACCCACCATCATCATGGGAAAACAAACGACAACAACGAGACCTCAAATCCTCCTCCTAACAATCTTCCTGGCCGTCCTCCCTCTCTCGGCCGTCGCCGCCGTCGGCCGGAAGTTGGCGGCCGGACGCTGGGTGCCGATCAAGGACGTGCACGATCCACACGTCCAAGCGATCGCCAAGTTCGCCGTCAGCACGTTCAACAGCCGGAACCACACCGACCTGGTTTTCAAAGACATCAGAAGAGGGGAGACTCAGGCCGATGGCGGCACCAAGTACTTCCTGCATCTCCTCATGGCCCAACCGTCGTCGCCGTGTTACGCGGCCCTCGTGTTGGAGAAGCCGAACCAGCAGTCCTTGGAGCTTTTGTCCTTCGATGGCGATACTTGCTAAGTTCTCTCTTTTCTGCTAATCGAATAGGGAATAAAAGTTGTGATTCGATGCGTTACCATAAGATCGTTGCGGCTGTTCCGGACTCGAGAGTTTCTCGGTACGAGAAGTTTTATTTCAATTTCGCTTATCTCAACAGTTTGAAATCATCATACAACTTCACAACATTGTGATGTCGGTTCACATTTTGAGGAACTTATTGCAAAATAGACTAAACTATGATGCCAGAATTCAGAATGCGATATGCTTCAATCGAACTTAGTTAGTCTTGTTTTGTGATTTTTGGCTCAAATTACACTTATTGTTTTTCAGCGTTACGTATGATGTCCTTGGCAAAATGGCATTATTCAATCAATTAATTAATTAATTAATTACGTATTCAAGAAATATGTTGTTTAAAATTCTGCTTAATCTCTCGTTATATTTACTTTCCAAACTTTTCTGATCACGAGATTGTAATTTTGCCAATCTATGTAGCTACTGGTTCTTGCATCTTGCTCTCGAGGCATGTAAAAGTCAAGTATCATTACAAATTTCGCAATTGGGTGGTATAACTACATATAATCGATTCTCGATTTGTTCACTGAAATTTTTGATTTGTTCGTACCATTTTTGATATTCGCCTTAGTAAGGTTAGGTCTTAGTGAAGTAGAACTATCAAATACTCCCGTCTGAGGTTAATTCGTTCTAACGGTTCACGTGAAATGGGCTAGTGCACGTCGAGAACGCCGGAGAAAAGTTCATGGAAAACCCGACACCGATTTCAACCTCGACTATGGCTCGAAAAATATCAAATAAATTCCACGGTAGCAACTTGATGCGACGAACACAAGGGCTAGGATTACAGATGATAATCGACATTGCTTTTCCAGTTGTTCTTGCCGGATATCGTCCGGTTTTAAAGTGAGGTTCAGGTCGGATAACGGCGTTTTCGTATGATCATCGATCGATCTTAATCCCTTTCTATCCTAATGTTTCTGGTGTAGGCTTTGCTTAATTATAAATAAAATATAGCAGAATATGAGCCAAAGTTCTGAATACTCTTAGCTAATTAATTTGTTTTTGATTCTAAATGAGACTATAACTATTGCAAGAAAGTGTGCAAACAACATTTAATAATAGGAAGAGGTTTGTCAAAAGTTTACGATGTCCAGGACATGAAAGTTGCGAGGATGAAAACATTGATATTGCAAAAATACAAGGATGAAACAACGATTAAGTTTATCACATTAGTTTTTGGGCTAATTAGAAAAAACGACAACAAAAAGTACCAACTATATCTTGAGTGACAATTTTGGCCTGAACTTTTTTTTGTCTCGATAAAAAGTACTAACTTTTACTCTAATCCCAATCTTGACCCCCATGGTGTAAAATTTTCAAATTGTTCAAGCCAAATTTGGAATTTAAGTGAAATTTAATATTTTTTAATGAGACAAGAAAATTTTGAGCCTGAATTGTCACTCAAGGTGAAAGTTGGTGCTTTTTTTTCTTGAAATTAGGCCTAAATTTTTGTGCAATACAAAGAAAAAATAATTGATATTGCAAATTATGAGGACTCTCACATTATTTTCCTAAGTCAGCAAAAAAAAAGAATCCTCTACTTTTTTATCGATATATATATATATATATATATATATATATATATATATATATATCTATGACATGGAGGATACATGCAAGCCATGTGGCCGCTAGCATTGCGAATTTAACAACAATTTTTGGTCGTCTCAGCTTCTTCTTCTTTTTTTTAATTTGTCTGTCCTTTTTCTAACTCTTCTCATTCTCTGAATTTTATTTTGCCTCTTGCAAAGCGCGAAAGTTAAACCCCACCTGTGTAATACTAGTGTTCCCACCACCCCCGATCCCTTTACCAGCAGGGCCGCATGCCTATCGGTGGTCGCCTCAGCTTAAGGTGTTGGAATTTTTCAAGAAATGGATATGTTGAGTGGATTTTCGAAAGCGCAAACACTAGTTTGAACATTCAAGACCAAATATAGGATTGCAAACTTTGACAGAACATAATGATAACATGGCAACAAAATAAATCTTATTGGTTTACCAAATTTGCATTAGGAGCCATGGTGTCAATCCATTAATCTTATGATTTTTCCGGATTAGGACCAAAAAGAAAGGCTATAAAACCAGCAAGTCTGCTGCCAAGCGACCATCAATTCCATAGTCAAGAAAGGCAGAGAAACAACGGCCATGAGACCTCAAATCCTCCTCGTAACCTTCTTCCTCGCCGTCCTCCCTCTCTCGGCCATCCCCGCCGTCGGCCGAGCTCCCCCCACCGGAGCCTGGAAGCCGATTGAGGACGTGCACAGCCAGCTCGTTGTAGGGCTTGCCCGGTTCGCGGTCATCGAGTTCGACCGGAAGAACCACACCGACCTGATTTTCAAAGACGTCGTAAGAGGGGAGACTTATGACGTTGATTACGTGACCACCAAGTATAGCCTGCACCTCCTCACGGACCGGCCGTCGTCGCCGTGTTACCAGGCCGTGGTTCAGGCGCAGACCTGGTCGCTGCGCTCCTGGGAGCTTTTGTCCTTTGAAGGCGAGATTTGCTAAAAGTTTAACACAAGGAAATCGATCCGAAAAGGCCATTCGATTTGAACGAGAAATAAAAGTTGCGATTTGATTTGATATCATCAAATGGCCACGGCTTGTTTCCCCAGTACCAAAGTTCCATTCCGATTTCGCTTTCAAAGTAACCGTTATGGTTGGTCGAGAATCAAACGAGGATATAAGTCGCAATTCGATGTGATATCGCAAAATCGCCGCGGTTGGTCGAGACTCGAATGTTTCCCCAGTGCGAAAAGTTCCATTCCGATTGTGCTCGGGGTACGGTAGTGTCGTTACGGTCGGTCGAGAATCGAACGAGAAATAAAAGTTGCGATCCGATGCGATCTCGTAAAATCATCACAGTTGGTCCGAGACTCGAATGTTTCCCCGGTACGAAAAGTTCCATTTCGGTTTCGCTTCGAGGGCAACCCTTGCAGTTGAGAATCGAACGAGAAACAAAATTTGCGATATCGTAAAATCGCTGCTACAGATGGTCGAGACTCGAATGTTTCCAGCTACGAAAAGTTTCATTTCAATTTCGCCCGGAGCAATCGTTCATCTCAAAAAGTATGCATCCATCGTACAACTTTAGAATGTGATATCAATCTATGTTTTGGCAGAATTTATTGTGAAATAGATTAATCTATGATGCTATAGTATTCAGAAGACGATCAGTTAAAGCAATCGACAGTACTTGTGAGGCTTTGTTATTTTGTTATTTTTGTGAAATGTCCACCAAATTTATCACCTAAGTTAAGTTATCACAAAATTATAAATTAAAATCAATGTATCGACCGCATGGTCCTGATCCAAATTGCGTATTTACTCGAGTGGATTTTCAAAAGTTTTGAGAACAAAATCACACGGAACAAAAGTTCAGAGGCTGCTTTGAATTTTTCAAAGAAAAGCTTAAGGACTACAAATGTTGTTATCTCCGTATTTCACGTATCTCTTGTGGAAACGCATCAGTCTCTCACGAAACATAGCATCGACGCTCGATTTATCTTATGAAAACTCCGATGCTCGACTGTGACATGATCTAGGACAACCACTGTATAAATGTAAATATGTATTTATATAATTACGCACTTCTAGTATATTGACAATTGGCTACAAAATCGATGCCCAAGTCATGCAAATTACATAGAAAAAAATCCCATTTTACATAGTCAAAATTCCGGCAGTAGGTTGAACCACTTCTCATAAATTGTCCAACCAAGCATAAATAGTTTAGAAAATTATTTTGAAAATTTTCGGAATATCGATAGATCTATTTGTAATTTTTCTTGAAAAAGCAGGGCCATCGCACTTGAATCCGTCCCTAGCCAACTAATATTGTTCATGAACATCTCTCGATGAACAGGGACCTGCTTTGGATTCTTGGTGGTGGTTAGCAAGAGGTACCTCGTCAAAGTAGGGGAAGTTTCCTTTCGACTGAAACTGCCCTGTTTGTCCAAGTGTATACACTTGGCAAACTGATAGGACTGCGTTCCTTATTTTTACGTGCCGGTACCCACACGTCCAACCCTTTTAATTGGAGAAAAAAAATTTCTTCCATTTCCTCGTGGAATACCCCCATTATTTACGTCATAGAGTTGAGACGAAATAGTTTATGGATATACTTTGATCCGTCCATCGTAAAAATTATAGGATTGAAAACTTCGGCAAAAGACAAATACAACATATGGCAATAAATATAAAATCACAGTCATAAAAAAAAAAAATCTTTGGCAATGCCAAAATTTGCATTGCCAAAATAAGTATCTTATAGGTTTTCCATATAAAGGGACAAAAGAAATGCCTACAAAACCAGCAAATCTGCCAACAAGTAACCATCAATTACCTTGTTTAAAAAAAGGAAGAAGCATCCGTCACCTAACATCATCAAGTAAAACAACGACCATGAGACCTCAAATCTTACTCCTAACTTACTCCTAACGATCTTCCTCGCCGCCCTCCCTCTCTTGGCTGTCGCTGCCACCACCGCCAGGAAGCCCCCAGCTGCGCCCTGGGTGCCGATCAAGGACTTGCGTGATTGGCAAGTCCGATTCATAGCCAACGTCGCGGTCGACTTCAACAACTTGAAGCACCACCGTTACCTGGTCTTGGAAGACATCGTGAGAAGGGCAACTCAGGACAGTAGAATCTACACCAACTATTTGCTGCGCATTGTTAAGAACCAGACACCGTTAGCCATGTTACAAGACGAGATTTGCCAAGTTTAATCCATAGAATTCCAATGTGAGAGCTATGTCTCTTGCTAATCCCACGAGAAAAATAAGTCGCGATTCGATACGATGTCGTAAAATCGTTATTATCGATCAAGATTTGAATGTTTCTAGGTACAAAAAGTTTCGTTTCGATTTTGCTTAGAGTGATCCTTAATCTCGAAAGGTTTAAACAATGTCAAATTGTTATATCAATTTAATACAAAAATTTTGAAGAATTAATTACGAAATATACTAAACTATGATGCCTTTTCAATAATCGTTTTTCTAGTATTTCGTTAAGGAAAAATCACACAAACAGTCCCCGAACTTTGGCCCAATGTGCAATGTGGTCCCTTAACTTTTAATTTGTTCAATATAGTCCATGAACTTTAACCAAATGTGCAATGTGGTTCCTGAACTTTTAATTTGTTCAATGTCTTCCCTAAACTTTTAGTACGTATTCCTTGAGCTATATGAAAATGTTTTACATCAAACATGTACCCAAAGTTTAGGGATCACATTGAATAAATAAAAGTCCAGGGACCATATTGAATATTAAGCTAATGTTCAGAGACTAAATTGAAAAAAGTTTGTGGACTAAATTATACATTGAGTCAAAGTTCAATGATTATTTGTGTTATTATTCCAAAGTTTGAACTTCAACGGAACTAAGGAGGGCAACCAAATTTTGTAGGGAGAGGAATTCTTGTTCTGTGGTTTTGGGCTAAAGTACAGTTGTTTTTCAGCGTCATGTATCATATCCTTGGTAAAATGGCATTAATCAATCAATTAATTATGTATTCAAGAAATGCGTTGTTTAATTCTGCTTAATCTCTCATTAAAATTACTGTCCAAACATTTTCTGTCCACGAGATTATAAATTTGACAATCTGTGGTGTGGTTATTGGTTCTTGCATTTTGCTTTCAAGAAATCTAAATGTGTAGTATCATTGCAAATCTCGCATTGGGCATTGTAGCTTATATACGATCAATTCTTGCTTTGTTCCATAGTGAAAGTTTGGATTTATACACATCTGTTTTTATATTTGCCTTAGTTAGCAACATTAGGTTTTCATAGGAAAAACTAGTAAATACTGCTCAATATAATCAATAGAGAAAATAACATAAACAGTTCCTAAACTTTGGCACAACATGTAATTTGGTCCATGGACTTTTAATTTGTTTAATTTAGTCCTTAAACTTTAGCTTACTGTTCAATATGGTTCATGAAGTTTTGATTTGTTCAATGTAGTCCCTAAATTATATAAAAAATATTTAATTTAGTCCATGAACTATATAAAAATATTTTATGTAGTTCTTGCACTTGAATTAATGGAAGTACTACATTGAATATTTTCATATAGTTGAGGGACTAAATTAAACATTTATCGTGGTGGAAAGTTATCATATTTTGTCTATCAAATATCTAATTAATATGATTTTGGCAGTAAGCTTATCACTTGATATTTGAAGTTTGATTAATGGATTGAACCAAGTAATCTTAAGACTACTTTGTAAAATAGAAAAAGATATTCCGAGGAATTCATGCATACCCCGCTATTCATTTAGGGTTCAATTAATATTAATAACTCTCCTAAATTAGCTCAACAAAAATATGCTAGTATTTATTTCCTCCAATTTAATCTCACGGTCTAAGAAATCAAACCCACTTCTTCTACTACATTAGACGCATAGGACACAATGGGCTCCAGTAGAAGGAACTTAATCATGCAGCCAAGCAAAAAATGAAATGGACAGCTGAGTTTCATCAAAGCTTTGTTGATGCCACGGCACAACTTGGCGGCCGAGTCAATAAGTCATTTGATGATTATGTTTTCAACCGATTATAATGTTTGATTCGATTTTTTGTTAATTCGATTTTCATATCAACAGAAAGCTTGTGATCCGAACTTTTGAAAATGCGATTCGATTTTGAAAAATATGTTAGAATGGCAAATATCCAAAATTTAGGCCAAACGGAATGCCGTGGTGGAAAGTTAGCATATCTTTTCCATGGCTTATCTAATCACTATGATTTTGGTAGTATTGGAAAGCTTATCACTTGATATTTGGAGTGGGATTAATCAATTGAACCAAATAATCTTGAGACTATTTTGTAAAATACAAAAAGATATTCTGAGAAATAAGTGCATACCCGATGTCCATTTAGGGTTCTCTCGGTATTAATAACTCTCCCAAATTGCTGACTTGGCACAGGAACTTTTAGTTGCTTTTACTATTGTTGTTCCTATTGTGCTAATGGTGAGCATTACTCCAATGCCATCAGCTCAATAAAAATATGCTAGCATTCATTTTCTCCGCTTCAATCTCAGTCTAAGAAATCCAACCCACTTCCTCTACTACAAAAATATGCTAGTATTTATTTTCTCCACTTTAATCTCAGTCTAAGAAATCTAATCCACTTCCTCTACTACAGATCCAGGAGACCCATACGACACAATGGGCCCCAAAACCTAATCGTGCAACCAAGCAGGGAATGAAATGGACACCTGAGCTTCATCAACACTTTGTTGATGCCGTGGCACAACTTGGCAGCCGAGTCAATATTATGCTTGTGTTATCTTGATTTTCTGTGATTTTCTATATATACTATTGATTAAACTTTTATTTGGTAGCTTTATGATCAAGTTACAGAGAAGGCTATACAATGAAAAAATGAGGCATCTATTTCTCTATTCGTCCCCTGTCGTGAAAGATCCTTGATGACTTGCTTGTCTCACATGTGGGTGACTTGCTTGAAAGACATCTGATTTTGTGGAAGATTTCATGTTGATGTTTAAAGAGTTTGTTAATGTTTAATCTCTGTGTAGATGTTAAACGAATTATTTGCTTTTTTTTAAATGCCATGCCTAAATGGTTTCTTAGTCATTTATAGGTTTAAAAAACAAACTTGTCCTCTATTTATTAATTTTAGATCTACATTAATTCTTTTAAGTTAAGGACATCTTTTGTGTCATCCATGTTGACTAGACACTTGTAATGCATGCAAGAATATCGACGTGCATATCACGTGGAAATAAAATGAAGGAATCGGCTGATATTATCTCCACTATGGATAGTTCCTTGTAAGTACCATTCCCTCTTGTGCTTTCTTCAAATTCGAGATGTCAAGAGGTCATCAATTGATCATATACCAAGTGGTAACTCTGAATTGAACTGTTGGGATTATTCATTTCTCCCTCACAATTTTTCTTGTTTGCTAAAAAATCGTCGATATTCTTGAAAAATACGGTATCTGACTTGACATTACTGAGATATAATTGCATTAGGATTTTTTTGATTTGATTATTTTATTTTTTGTATCAATCGGATTCTTTTGTTTATAAATTTGGTCTTCCAATAAAATTTGGTGTTTATATATCTTCATCTCTCTTTATTTGGCAATAGTTAAACGTTTTGCTTTATTTATGACAAAATGTTTTTTTTCTGTCTACTAGAGACAGGAAGCTCTCAAACTGCACATGCGTGAAGAGTTGGAGGCAAGTTCTTTGTTTGTATTTGAGCTTTCTGATTGATTGGAATAACATTGTTAGAGCTAACATTCCGATATTCGAATTTTTATTGCAAATATGACTTAAATATCCTCAATACTTTTGATGATGTGCCATATTTGTTATGACGTGAAGTCTTGAGTATACCAAACTTTTCCCTTATTGATTATATTCTCGAGATCACTCATTAATAGAACATCAAGACGATCAAGTGCGGAAATGCTAAAAGTGCTTCGTTACTCTATCCAGTTATCATATCTAGGATTTTGCAATGTATGAGGTTGGGTTCTATCCAGCTATCATATCTAAGATTTTGCAATGTATGAGGTTGAGTGCTCCTATGGTAAGGTGCATGCCTTCTTACTGCCAGTGGGCAAAGATGTAAATAATTTCAGCTCCAAATTAGACAAAGTTATCGTTGCACCCTATTGGGAATAAGCTATGGCCTATTCAAGCTAATTTCAGTACATTTGATGTTACCATATGCAGAAAAAGCAATCGAGGATGGAAGCACTAAAACAACAACACGGAGAAGTTAACTTATTCATCGCTTCACCTATTTGACCAAATTTCAACTGATTATAATGTTTCATCCGATTTTTTGTTAACTTGATTATTATATCAACGGAAAGTTTGTGATCCGAAGTTTTGAAAATGCGATTTGATTTTCAAAAATATGTTAGAATGGCAAATATTCGAAATTTGGGCCAAACGGATTGCCACGGTGGAAAGTATTTTGTGTATGAAATATCCAATCACTATGATTTTGGCAGTATTATATTTTGACTATGAAATATCTAATCACTATGATTTTGGCAGTATTAGAAAGCTTATCACATGAAGTTAGATTAATAGATTGAACCAAGTAATCCCAAGACTATTTTGTAAAATAAAAAAGTTATTCCGAGGAATTCATGCATACCCTGTTATTCATTTATAGTTCGATCAGTATTAATAACTCTCCTAAATTGCACACCATCAGCCCAACAAAAATAGGTTAGTATTCATTTCTTCTACTTTAATCTCACAGTCTAAAAAATCAAACCCACTTCCTCTACTGCATTAGACCCATAGGATACAATGGGCTCCAAAAGAGGGAACTTAATCATGCAGCCAAGCAAATAATGAAATGGACACCTAAGCTTCAACAAAGCTTGGTTGATGCCGTGGCACAACTTGGTGGCCAAGTAAGTAAGTCATATGATGATTATGTTTTCAACAGATTATAATGTTTAATTCGATTTGTTGTTAACTCGATTTTTATATCAACAGAAAGCTTTTGATCCGAACTTTTAAAAATGCAATTCGATTTTCAAAAATATGTTAGAATGGCAAATATCCAAAATTTAGGCCAAACGGAATGCCGTGGTGGAAAGTTATCATATTCTTTCCATCATATGTCTAATCACTATGATCTTGATAGTAATGGAAAGCTTATCACTTGATATTTGGAGTGGGATTAATTGATTGAACCAAGTAATCTTAAGACTGTTTTGTAAAATACAAAATGATACTATGAGAAATTTGTGCATACCTAGCATCCATTTAGGGTTCTATCAGTATTAATAATCATCAACACTTTGTTGATTCCGTGGCACAACTTGGCAGCCGAGTATTATGCTTGTGTTATCTTTATTTTCTATGTATACTCTTGATTAAGGTTTTATTTGGTAATTCTATAATCAAGCTATATAATGAAAAAATGAGGAGGCATTTATTTTTCTATTTGTCGCTGTTGTGAAAGATCCTTTGATGACTTGCTTGTCCGAATACTCACATGTGGGTGACTTGCTTGAAAGACATCCGACTTTGTGGAAGATTTCATGTTGATGTTTAAGGGGTTTGTTAATGTTTAATTTCTGTGTAGATGTTAAACGGATTCTTTGCTTTCTTTAAGAGGCCACACCTAAACGGATTCTTGCATTTATGGCGTTAAAAGTCATTTACCAATTTAAAGAACAAACTTGTCCTCTATTTATTAATTTTAGATCTACATTAATTCTTTTAAGTTAAGGACATCTTATGTGTCATTCATGTTGACAAGACACTTGAAATGCATGCAGGAATATCGATGTGCATATCACGTGCGAATACAATGAAGGAATCGGCGGATATAATCTCCAATATGGATGGTTCCTCGTAAGTACCATTCCCTCTTGTGCTTTCTTCAAATTCGAGATGTCAAGAGGTCATCAATTGATCATATACCAAGTGGTAACTCTGAATAGAATTGTTGAGATTATTCATTTCTCCCTCATAGTTTTTCTTGTTTGCTGAGAAATCATCGATATTCAAAGGCTGTTTGTGTCATATACCAACTTCAAATGTTCAGAGACTATTTGTATCATTATCTCTAATCAATACTCCAAAATATGTTAGCTCATTTCACATGAGCCTTTAAATATTTCATGCCCAGCTTACAACACCATTTCACGTTAGATCGATTTGTACAAATCTATTTTGATAGCCTCTTTAGTAAGATTAGGACTTTATGAAGGAAAATTATCAGATACTCATGTCTTGCGTTAGCCCGATCCAACGACTCAAGTGAAATGAGGTAACGTAGGTTGTGAGTACTCGAAAAAGGTTCATGACACCATGAGGATCAGTCACGTGGTCTAGTACATGGTTTGCGAGCCAAATGTCACAAATTTGGTATCCAGTCTATCCTTGGTCAAGGGAAATCTTGTTTAGTATGTGAAGGACAGACTCGAGATGAGATTTGTGGTTGTACTCTAGTGTTAAGCTCTCCGCTCGCATCATAGAAGGGTAAGGGCGATGGGACAATGATGCGAGGGCTAATATTTTCATCCTGGTAAATCATTCAATCCTTACACTAAGAATGGATCTAATAAAAACTTAAAGAGAAAATTAGTGCTTTGCGGGAGCATCGATGCACTGATGTGTCAATCTTGCATGGCAGACAAAGAGCAAATATCTTAGACCCATTGCAAATAAATGAGGGTTTTTACTAACTGTTGGTCCATAATTGCGCATATGGGCTCACTGCATCCGGAATATGCAAGTTCATTTCTTAATTACATTCTCTCCAAGAGTAAAAATCGTTTTCCACTTTCATCATAAGTTGAATGGAAACATGCGCTCAAAGATAGTTGTGTAATTGAATTCGTCCACACGTTAATTAATCAATGATGAAAGTATAAATTATTTTCTTCACCAAAAGTCCTTATAAAAAAAAAGGATTAATATCACAAAAAAACTCAAACTGATACGGTTATGACAAATTTATCCAAAACCAATTTTTTGACCACTAAAAATCCCAAATTGATATACTTGTAACAAATTGACCATCCGTTAAATTAGATTAATAAAAAAAATCACAAACTCATGTATCTGTGACAAACAAAGGGTAAAATCTCAAATCGATACATCCGTCAAGTGTCACATGTCATTTAACTTAATAATTTGATAATAAAATTTAATAGAAACTAATATAAGATAAATTTATTACAGATGTATCAGTTTGATATTTTTGGTAGTTAAAAAATTAGTTTGAGGTAAATTTATCATAACTATTCCAGTTTGGAGTTTATTGTGATGTTAACCCTAAAAAAAAACTCTTGTTGAAAGAAAAATCTGCTCTTAATAAGAGCGTCAGCTCACTTATACATTAGCCTTTTTCATGGTGTACAAATGGCCCATCTTTGACCAATCTTAAAAGAAACAAAAAGATGAACCCCAAAATAAGGAAAACGTAAAAATTTTTTTCTTTTTTGACCAATCTTAAAGAGAAAATCCTCTCTCACATTAATTATTATCTGATAGCACAAAAAATCGCCCACCTTTGACCAAAGTCTTGTCGACGAAGAACTTTTCTAAATCGGCCTCGCATGGCTGACAAACGGCATATTACGACGGTTTTCATGTCCACCGATCACCCCGCGGCGATTATAAAACCAGCGACAAACGCCAGCGGTTGCACCCAACACTCCCGAAGCAACAAAAACCACCACCATGAGGCGCCAACTCCCACCCCCCCTCCTCCTCCTCCTCGCCGTCCTCCCCCTCTCTGCGCTTGCCGCCGGTGAGTGGAACCCGATCAAGGATGTGCATGACCCGCACGTCAAGGAGATCGGGGAGTTCGCTGTCGCCGAGTTCAACAAGGACCCGCAGCACGGCGCCGACCTGCAGTTCCAGGATGTGATCAAGGGGGAGACCCAGGTCGTGTCCGGCACGAACTACCGGCTGATCCTCGCGGCGAAGGATTCGGCAGCGGTGGTCAAGAATTACAAGGCGTTGGTGTGGGAGAAGCCGTGGCTGCACTTCAGGCAGCTCAAGTCGTTCAACCCTGTCAAAGATGTCTAAAAAGCCTTTTTTTGCATGTCCAAACTTGATGCGAATCGGTGAGGAACGTAACGTGTATGTGCGTGATGTGTAAAAGCTCCTTGCTCGTGGAACGTGGAAAATAAAGTTTGCGCTCATGTGTCGTGTTTCTGTCACTGGACCTGCGCAGCCATGCATCCAAATTCTTCGGCATTGGATTCGATCAATCTGACCAATCCGGTCCAGTTCCTAAGTGGGCCAACGAAACCGATCGCAAGAGAAGTAATCAAGGTCGCAGGTAATCAATTCAGCCTCACTCAAGCTCCAGCAAACTCAACACAATCAACGAGCTAAAACCCAACCAATCATATACCCATGAAACCGTGTCCCGCAAAACAGAAGAAGGAGCGAAACAAGTAGCAGATCTCACAAAGGGTCAGCGCTCGGCAACAAAAGAAGGGACCGACTTACTTCTCAGATTTGTAATGCATTCCGTTCGGGCATTTTAACGAACACATGTGATCAGTTCGAAGACGGGATCTAGACGTATCATCGAAAACAGTGTATCAAGAACGGAAAAAAAAGTAAATAAAGCATTGGATGTTTACCTCGATGAGATGCGATTGCAATCATGATCTAGAGTCGAGACTCGAGATGAGACGGTGAGATGGAGGTGCTGAGCGAGAGGGATGCGAACGACTCAGGCGAGATGGTGGCATCTAAGAGCCGAGCGAGAGAGTGACTAAGAGTCGAGCGAGTGTAGGCTTCGAGCAAAAGGGATGCGAGCAACTCAGGCAAGTGGGTGGTGCCCGCCATATGAAAGTCGAGCAATCGTGAATTAAGGCGAGCAATTTAGGTTGTGGTTGGATGATTTGTGAAAAAAAAAAAAATCAGTCCGATCTGAGTAGTCCATGTGGGCTGTTACACCCATGGAATCAAGAATCAGAGCAAAGAATAACCAATTCCAAAAGATTAAAATTGGGAACCGGACCGGTGCCTCGGACACTACCTAGATCGGGTTAGTTCAGTCCGATCCAGGCGATTTCTTTTACTCACCCCTAGTTAGATCCCAAATTTTCAAAAATTAGAAAAAAAAAATACATTATCAAAGTAAATGATTACCCCAGAAATAATCATTTGAGATAGGAGATTTTTTGCAGAGACTAGCCATAGTTCTGTCAACCGTCTTGAGTCGAGTATTGGAGGGTCCCCAATAATGTATGTAATATATATTACTCAGTAGTTGATCAAAGGAAGTAAGTTCGTTGCCTTATGCGTAAATGCACTTTTCACTTCTAAAACATCTTGGAATATATTTTTTGGAGATAAATATATCGGAAGTCCTAAAACTTGTCACGAAAAGTGCAATTGAGTTCTAAAACTTTTAAAAAGTGCAACTAAGTCATAAAACTCGTCACGAAAGTGTAATTGAATCCTAAAATTTTTAAAAGGTGCAATCTAAGTCCTAAAATCTTAAAATAAAGTCTTAGCATGGCAGACAAATGGCCGATCTTTGACCTATCTCAAAACCAAACAGAAAGATGTAACCCCAAAAGAGGGAACGCTATTAACTTCTCTTTGGCAACAGGTGAATCTTAAAGAGAAAATCCAAGGTCCGCAAAAGTATCGGCTCCCTCATAAGTTAATCGCCCATCTTTGACCCATATATGTCGATCAGGATCCGTTAGTTTGAAAAAAAAATAGTTTTTAAAGATTATTTTTCAACTTTCCAGTATTTGATTGACAGAAAACTAATCGATATAAAGAAAATATTTTTCATGGAATGAAAACAATAAGTTTAAATTGCGGGAAAACAATTTTCCTTTTTGGCAAAAAGAAGATCATTTTCTCTAAATCACCAAATAAATGAACACTAAATATTTTCTTTGAATATGATTTTTATGGAAAGTATTTTTCATTATCACGAAATTTTCAATGAAATAAACGCACATTGAAATAAAGTCTTGTCGAAGATAAAGGTCTGTGCTTTTCAAGGGCATCATCGCATTGATAAATTACTTTTGCTTGGCTGACAAATTGCAAACATGAGACTATCTCAAGAAAAAGAAATTAGAAAAAAAGAGGCAATACCCCAACGGTCTTCCTTTCCACCGACACCTCCCCGCGACGATTACAAAACCAGCAACAGAACACCAGCAATTTACACACAACACTCCCCAAGCAAACCACAGCAAAACCACCGCAATGGGACACTAGCTCCGTCTCCTCCTCTTCCTCCTCGCCGTCCTCCCTCTCTTGGCACTCGCCATCGGCGCGTGGAACCCGATCGATGATTTCCATGACCCTCTCGTCAAGGAGATCGGGGAGTTCGCCGCAGTGGAGTTCAACAGAACAGGGGCCTGCAACACAGGGCCAATCGCTAGTTCCAAAGCGTGATCAAGTGGGAGAGACTCGGGTCATGTCCAGCACGATCTACCGGCTGGTCATTGTGAGGGGGGAGCGATTCGGTGCTGATCAAGAATTACAAGGCGTTGATGTGAGAATGGTGTTAAAAAAGAGCCTCTGTTGTAATCAAGCGATATCATGTTATAACACTAAATACGTCAAACGGATGGGTCAGGTCGAAAGTGGTATGTCCTAAATTGACTCGTTTAATCCGTTTTGCCTCATTTTCTTGCAATACATATATAGTGAATCATACATAACCCAATTCATATCATATTCAATCCATATTGTTAATAACCTTATATATTTAACCTAATAAAGAAAAACTCATATCTTAACTGAAGCAAGAGTGCAGATAAACAAAGCATGAGAGAGAGTTATGAAGGTAAGTAAGTTATTAATCTATTTGACACCCGTATTATTTTAAGTTTTACCATCTAAATCCATTCACTAAATATAAGTAACCAATGTAACAACATAATCCAATCAAATACAAGTTTATGATCCATTTTGATATATTTACATGGCACGCAATTGTTTTATGATTCACTAGAAAAGGCAGTTGGGAATTTTTTTTTTTTTTGTTTTTCTTTGATTTTGCTAAAGTTATCGTCATAGTTCACATCGGCACCTTATCAACGATTTAAAGAAAAAAGAAACAAGATATGAAGTCGACGGATTCGACCGTGCACGACATTTCGCTACGGTGCACTCGCCCGCACCCGATCCCGCCACGCCGGACCGCTTCTAGGAAATAACGACCAAAACCGTCGCGGCGTCCCACGCGAAGCAAATCGGGTTTGGATTTTATTTTTAAAAAATAACTAAACTAATTATAATCCCGCGCTGACCGGTCGTCTCCGTCAACACATGAATAATTAAAAAAATAAAATAAAATAACGAAAAAAAAGATACTGAAAATAATAATAATAATAATTAGGAAAAAAAAAAAAGAAGAGAGGAAATTAACAAAGAGCTCCCCGTGTTTCTCTGCGCTCACTGTTTCCTTCCCTCCTACCTCGGGCGCTCCGATCGGAGATCGGAAACCCTAGGGGAGAGAGAGAGAGAGAGAGAGAGAGAGAGAGAGGGGAGGGGGAGGGGAGGGGGATTGCGGAGGTGAGGCAAGATAGGAATCTGCATCTCCCGCCCGCCGGAGGCCCGCGGCGGGTCCTCGCCGGCGTCGCTGCGGCGGCGGCTGTCGTCGCCGCAGCAGCAGCCGGCGCCGGCGGCGACCCCGCAGCCGCCGCCGCCGCCGCCGCTCCTCCCGGATCCGAAGATGAAGGGGATCTTCAAGAACAAGCCCCGGACTCCGGCCGACGTCGTCCGGCAGACGCGGGAGCTCCTCGCCTACGTCGATAGCGGCGGCGGGGGCGGCACCGAGGCCCGCGAGGCCAAGCGCGAGGAGAAGGTCCGGCTCTGTTCCTGTTTTTTTTTTTCTTCTCATTTTTGGTCTCTGTCGTCTGATTTCGGTTCGGGTGGTGTATGGACTTAGAAAATCTGATGTTTCTGATGGCGTGGCGTGAAAAGAAATCGATGATTGAAGCAGAGTTTAGCTGAGAGGGACTTGTTCGTTCTGTCCTTGGATTGAATTCGGATGCTTTCGAGAGCTTCTTTGGCGATTCACATTGTTTATGTTGGAATTGCATAGTCATGTTGGATTTGGAGTGGAGGCATTGTATCATTGTGAATCTCATTGTAAAATACACATCGTGCCTCTCGGGAGCGGAGATTTTCGATTGTTAGAGAGCTTGCGTATCACCATCTCTTGGCTTGAGGAGCTTTTTGGGTTGAAGCTTATACTGCTTTATATTCGTTAGTTTTGCTCCAACGTGAGAAATCGGTTGGATGGCCTTTATGTAACTTGCCTATGCCAAGTGAACCACTCGGAAGTACCGGTTTTGTATTTCTATGTAAAATCTGTTCATAGCATGGTGAGGATTGGGCTAAAAGTTCCTCCCGATGCTTCACAGTCTGCACGCACGACTTTTTATGGTGGATGAAATATGTTGTCACGAGTCTTGCATATTTTATCTGCTAAGAAGATGACCTTTTTAATGCATTAATATTTTTGCCAGGTGGAGGAGTTGTACAGAAATTTAAGGGAGATGAAGTCGATTCTTTATGGAGATAGTGAATCCGAGCCAGTCGCAGAAGCTTGTGCGCAGTTGACACAAGAGTTCTTCAGAGAAGACACATTGAGGCTAGTGATTCATTGCCTTCCAAAGTTAAAGTTGGAGGTAATCTTGCCTGAATCTTTTGATATTGCTTCTGAGGCCAATTTTGTCGGACATTTTTCTAGCCTACGTTGTTAGCTGTCTTGGTTCTGCAGTGATCAATGAGAAGAACAATTTTGTGCAGGCTCGAAAAGATGCCACTCAGATTGTCGCAAATCTTCAAAGGCAGCAAGTTCAGTCACGATTGATTGCGTCTGATTATTTGGAAGCAAACTTTGACCTTTTAGATACTCTGGTAGCAGGGTAAGCTACCTTTTCAGTCTGTAGTGTTTTGGTACAGTAATTCTGCGGTTACTTTCTTCTTTATATTGTTTAGGGAATAGGTTGCGCTTTTTGTTAGATAAGCTTCATTATCAGAAGAAAGTTTTCCAACTCTTAGAATGTCCATGTGCTCGCAACTTTTCCATATCGCTTGTTGCCATGTCTGTAGCTAGAAAGCTATCCACATGTTTGTGGAACTAAGTGTTTATGCCATTTCTTGCATTGAAATAGCAATAGATGTAACTGTCCCACAAATACTGTCGAGCTTATAGCTTTCTGCACACTGGAATTTCTTTTACCAAGTAAATTTCGCCAAGAACATGATCCTGGCAAGAGAGTTTATTTGAGTGGATGACTATATGGTTCTTATATTCTGAAGTAACTGGAATTAGTCCATTAAGTTAGTAAGTTTGGATACCTCTTGAGTAGTTTCAGGAGCTATTTTATTTTTGACAGTAGAAGGTGACTGGTAGAGTTCTTCAAAACCATTATTTTGAGCAGTTTGCTATTTCAGTTTTGCTTGGGACTCTACTGAGCTTTGTCCATCTATCAGCATTTTTTTCTTTCTCCACCAGTAGCGGCCTCTGATTTGTAAGTATTGTTTGCTCTAGTTATGATGACACAGAAATGGCTCTGCACTATGGTGCAATGCTTAGGGAGTGCATTCGTCACCAGAGTGTTGCGAGGTGAGCATGAAAAGCTTGGGTTTACTTAAATTTGTTCACGGTAGTTGAGGCTATTCATCTGCTGTTAGCAATTTAATCTCCTCTCAAGTCGTGATAATTAGCCATATCACTGCCAAATTATGAACAGCATTGCATATCTTGGATATTTTGAGGTTAAAATACTCATAAAATGAACAATGCTTTCTTTTTCCAAGAGAGAGTAAGGTTATTATTAGTTGTAATCTTCTTTTGAATAATGAGTATATTGGATTGATGAAATTGGTTTTCCCCACCTCCAAATTTTTGCTTTTGCTTTGATTAACTGTAGCAGTTTCTCTGACTCCTGTGAAACATCTATTTCTGTGTGTATCTCATTGAACAGTAGCATAATTGGAAGTACTTTTCTTATAGTACTAAGATTAGATCATATGTTTTGGGTGTTCAGTGGTTGCATATATGGATGTTGAAGTGCCTACTATAGGGTGCTGTCTCATATGGAATATTCTTGTCAAATTTGTTGATTTCAGTCGAATTCTTAGGCTACTCAACTGGAGTCCGGAGTTAGATCCCCTCCCGTGTCCTGATGATGGTTGATTCATCTCAAGTCTATTAAATAAATTTGATGGAAGCTAGCTAGCAATTTTTTTCTTTTTTGTTATGTTTAAGATTTTCAAAGATGTTACTTATGTCCTACCTTTTCTTAAAATGGTTTACCTTGAAATATAGGCATCTTTCCTTGATTTGGCAAAGTTTCTCGTAATATTTTTCAGGTATGTGTTAGAATCCAAGCATGTGAAGAAGTTTTTCAACTATATACAGCTTCCAAATTTTGATATTGCTGCAGATGCTGCTGCAACATTCAAGGTCATATCTTTACCTGGATCTCTCTCTCAGTCAAGCACGCATCCATAGTTTTCATTGCCATATAATTGCTTCATCCATTCAGACTAGTTGTTTATTGCCGGTTCTAATGATTGTACAAGACCCGTGAGCTTACACTTGCACTTCTGTGAACCTTTTTTAGCATTTGGTTTCAGGAACTGTTGACCAGGCATAAATCTACTGTGGCTGAATTTCTGACCAAAAATTATGACTGGGTGAGTAATGTCATCTCTGTTCCATTTTCCTGCATGTACCTTTAGAGTTGTGCTTTTTGTCTTTCAAATGTATTGCCATTGGATAAACTGATCAACATGCATGCTCATGCTGTTCCGTGTAATTTGTTTCATTCAATTTATCTTCCTTTATAACCTTAACACAACATAGAGTGCATTTGCATAATCGGGTTCCATATAGCCAACCCTTTTACTGAAACAAGGCTTGGTGGTGCTGGCTGTTGTTCTAGTACGTCTTTGAGCATGTTTGAAGGAGTTGTAGAAATATATTTCAGTCCTTCTGTGGCAGAGCACATTGAGGATGTCTGTTCTTTCAATGAGTAGTAATAATTGAGATGTGGAATGCAAGTGTTGACGTTGTTTATGGTGTGCACGCTTGACATACTCTTAGCCAAGCATCTGATTTCATAATTCTCTTTGGTACATGTTTATTCTGACCTGGGCAACATGTGCTTGCCATGTTTTAGACTGACTCCTCAGTGGGTGTTCTTGAGATCTAAAAAGAGGCATACATATGATTTGTAATTGTTTAAGTATCAGCTGTTTGATTCGGACCCCCTCAATGTAGCAATTTTAACCATATGAATATACCATCGGGAGTTCTGATGATGTGAATGTGAATGACCTTTTCTCCCACCTCTTTTGCTGATTGTTCTTATTCTGAATTTTGGCTTTCTATTATGTTATTGCTACCTGATTTGTTTACTGTTGATTTCTTCTTGCAGTTTTTCGCTGATTATAACTCCAAGCTATTGCAATCTTCCAATTACATTACGAGAAGACAAGCTATCAAGGTAAATTTGATGGTTACTGGGATATATTTTTGAAGTCAACAAAATAGGACACTTTTACCCATGAATGCAAAGATTCCTCTGACCACTATTCATGTGAAAGTTGCAAGCCTTTTCCATTCTAACAACCATGTTTGGACGTTGGAAAAGGGGCCATCACTGGTATAGGCAGCACTTTTAAGTCTTGTAGGTCTATATGGTCCATGTAGGTCTTGTACTGTTTTCTTCTAAGATATAAAAATACAATTCACATTTTCTCTCAGCTTATGGTCATTAGGCCTTTGGTGTGCAAATTGATTGGCACTATTATTCTGTGAGCCTGATCCTTGGTGTTTCTTGTCTTCTTCTTGTGATAGATCATCGATTGCTTCGAGAGATCTGCTCTTGGTTGTCATGTCTAGTCCTGAACGATAGTTTTTCCTAATACATGTCACGAAGTTAGTCCTTGGGGCATAGGCTTTTGAGAATCCGGGATATTGGTTCATCTCTAGGTGCGGATGGAGGAACCATATAATTTGTGTAGCAGTACAAAGATGTATAGTGTTATTTCATAATCAGCTGAAAGGTTTTCTTAAAATATTTAAAAAGGTCCTTTGTTTTAATATCCGTGGGGTTAGCCAAACAAATTTTCCTCTATTCCTTTGGGGATCCATGATTTGTGTCAGGCTATGTAGAGAGAAGTTATAATCTTTGGTCAATAAGATTTTCAAGGTTTTTCACATGCCGTGTATGTTGGGTTATTTTATCTTTAATTGTCCGGCCCTGACCAAGGTCATATGTTACTTATCATCTCATTTTGACAGCTTCTTGGGGATATTTTGCTGGATCGTTCTAACTCAGCTGTCATGATGCGTTATGTGAGCTCGATGGATAATTTGATGATTCTCATGAATCTTCTCAGGGTATATGTCTATCGAGATCTCTTCTTCTTCTTTTTTTGTTTTTTGTTATCAAGATCTCTTCACTTAATCAAATACGAGTCATTCCTTTTTAGAACATGAAGCTCACATCCACTCTTAACAGAACAATTTAAATGAACTTGAGTGGGATCCATGGTTTTTCCTTCAACACATGGCCAACTCTGTAATCTAGAAAGGGAAATTTGAGTCTGTGCTTTTATTGCCAAGTCTTAGACATGACGGTGTTTTCCTGAGAGCTAAAACTATTCGATGAATGAATGGTGCACACATCTTTGCAGGAGTCGAGCAAGAGCATACAGATGGAAGCATTTCATGTCTTCAAGGTATTTATATGTTGGCCACACCCCGAAAATCACTACTTTGGCATAATGACCCGCCACGTCTCTTGCTCACTCACAACTCTGAATCTTTACAGCTATTTGTGGCTAACCAAAATAAGCCTCCTGGGATCAGCAACATACTCGTCGCGAACCGAAGCAAGCTTCTTCGGTTATTTGCCGATTTCAAATTCGACAAAGGTACCGCACCCCTCTTCCTCCTCTTTTTCCTCAATCCTCTAGCATTCAGCACGTCACAGAACAAGCTCCGGAGCCTTATCGCACCCGCTTCTGTCTATTTCCTGACAGAGGACGAACAGTTCGAGGCAGACAAAGCTCAAGTCGTGAGAGAAATCTCGGCCCTCGAACCACAGGATCGAACATGAGATCGGATTCGTCCTTTTTTCCTTATTGGCCGGGCCAGGTCTTCGTGTTTTGTGGCTATAATTCCTGGCCCCTCTCCTGTATTATGCTGCCAAGCTCCCGTGATGTGAAATCACACACTGAATGTAAATTATCCCCCCCACACAAAAATAAAATCTATCCCAAGAGGGGGTTTCGATGGGATCTCCTGGTGGTCCCATGGAATCAGTTGCTCCTTCAATTTTTCTTGGAGGTTATTAGATGAGGGGTGCTTTCATGGACCTAGAGAAGAACCATAAATCAGTACGACTTGGAGGGCGCCTGAGAGGCGAAGGTGGGTTGTTCTCCACCAAAATGGAGACCCTACACATGATCGTGTCACCGTGCGACGTTGCTCGCAACTCTCGCTCTCGTGACAGAAACGGGGCGATGGGATAGGGGGATAGGACATGACTCTGACCCATCACTCCCTGGTCGGTGGTCCACTGTGTCTCTCTCTCTCTCTCTCTCTCTCTCTCTCTCGTTTTCGGTCGACTGGAAAAGTCATCGGCTTTTGTAAATTATCAAAATAAGGAATACCTTAAAAATTTTAAAATTAAATTGGCAAAAGTACAATGAATCTAAGAAATTTTATATAATTTTTTCGTTGACTCATCACTCCCTCGTTGGCAGCCTTCTCTCATTTTTGGTTGGCTGAAAAAGTCACTATTTTGTGAATTATCAAAACTAATAATACCATTTTTAGGACTCAATTGTCATAATTAAAATATTTATGATTGAATTAATAAAAGTGCGATAAATTTAAGGCCTTTTATAAAATATTCCCCATCACTTGACCCATCACTCTCTTGTCGGCAATCCTCTCTCATTTTCGTTGGGCTAAAAAAGTAATTGGCTCTGAGAATTATCAAAACAAGTAATATCATCTTTAGGATTCAATTGTCATAATTAAATTGATAAAAATGCAATAAATTTAAGATCTTTTATATAATTTTCCCCTTCACTCGACCTATTACTCCCAGGTCGGCGGTCCTCTCTCGTGTTCAATTGACTGAAAAAGTCACTAGTTAGGACTCGATTACCACAATTGAAATATTTAGAGCTAAATTGATAAAAATGCAATAAATTTAGGATTTCTTTATATAATTTTCTCGTCACTCTCATGTCGGCAGTCCTCTCTCTCGCTTTCGATCGACTAAAAAAGTCACCGGCTTTGTGAATTATAAAAAAAAAATTGAAAACACTTTTGGCTAAAAGAATCTCTTAAAAAAAATCGAATAAAAACCTGATCACAATAATTGAGGGGGATACTTGAGGATTAGGAAGCATTCCAGCCTCATAGGCTCATCCTCTGTTTGAGGTGGCTTTTAGGGCTACATGTTTTTGCTTTCTCTCTCTCTCTTTCACTTTTAGCATCTATTTGACTTCGATTTGATATCAAATAAGGTCAATTTTATGAAATTAATAATATATGGATGCATAAAGTACTTTGATTTTGTCTCGTCGTCTTTTGAAAAATAAAAAAAATTATTCATTTTTCTTTCTATTAAATAAAAAGTTCTATCGATCACATCCTTAAGTTTATATTTTATAAATTTATATTGATTCTGTCGTTTTCTAAACTGTTAAATATAGGAATGGCAACAAGATGAACGCGTAATCCCCTGCCCCGAGTAACATCCGAAGCTGTCCTCTTGTTCTAATTACCTATGCTAAACTCGGAACCCGCTCAAAAACCGGCTATATGTATATTTTTTTCAATATGCTGAGTAAATTCATTGAATAATATAATTAACTCGTATAAAAAGAATAATAATATTTGTACAATAAGCCAAGTTTGAATTTGAAGGTACATGTTGATCCAAATATCAAGCATGGTCCATACCTACATGATTACCACCAGCCCCAAATTCATCCTCCAATCCAAAAACATTCCGAACATAACCCTATGAGACTACAGGCGAGTCGAAAACTTGATTTATTACGATCAGTCATCATCCCTGGCACGAAATGAGCACATACTTATCGGACAAGACTTGATTATTGTGAATCGAAAGTGACTTTTCGACGCAAATTAGATGATAGACCTAGGTTGCAACTTGCAAGATTAAATAGGATAAGAGGCTATTAAATTGACAAGTTAGAGACTGATTTGGTGCACCAAAGAATGTGGGCATGAAATTGAGGAGAAGAGGTTGGATCTTATGGCAATGCACAATCAACGTGGCTCGAAATCTGTGGAACAAGAACCTATGCGCCGTCAACCGAGAAATCTTGATTTGGTGCATCCATCCAAAACCACATTGGTCAAACTCCAGCTTCTTATGAACTGTTCTTACCTTCTTCAACCGTCCATCCAACCTTTTTCTATCTCTTTGACAACCATAATATAAAATCAGGAAAAAGTTATATTATATGGTTTTTTTAATTTTATTTTGGGCCATCTTTTAAATTAGGGTTTGTTCAAGTTGAGCTTCTCCGCTGACATATTTTTGCGGCCACTTCCTTTTCAAACATACTTCTTTACACATGTGTCAGCTTCCAATACTGACCAAAAAAAATCACAAATATCTGCCCAACGAATGAATTAAAACTTTATTTGACCAAAAGAAATTAATTAAAACTTTACAAATATATTAACAAAGGATGAGCATCGACACACCCTAATCTCCTCCTTTAAATATTGGTGACTTCTAGGATTGAACCAAATAACAAATATTTACAAATCGAAAATAAAACTTCCATTCTTTGTTTTGTTATTTTTCTTTTACACAGCGTCTCCGCCACGCGCTCTCAATAATCCCACCTTTTGAAGGCATTAATAAGTTCAATTGAAGAAGACAGAGCCTTTCGACCAAAAAAAAAAAAACAAGAAGAAAGAGCTTCATTTAAGCTCGTTTTTGTCCTTTTTCTTTCCTAGAATGAAGAAGATTTTGCGAAACTACTACTAATATAAACTCATGACCCCTCATGCTTGATATCATGAGAAATTTTATGGGATCATTGTCAATGAACACATGATTTAATATGTGAACATTCTAACAAGATAGTGTTTTGTTGAAAAAGCATTATATTGACTTTAACATTGTATAATTTTTCATTAATTATAGTGCCACATGATGTTGCTTAGGTCTGCAAAATCACGATTAGGCTCACTAGTGCAGAGCAAAAGATTTTGGATAAATCCGAGTGGCACTATTATCACTTTGATGTGGTTTCTTTTTGTAAAGTGGTCCACTTTATTTCAAATGTTAATTTTTTAAATTCCTTCTGAAAAGAGATAATAAGGGCCGTGGTATATGGAGTTCAAGCACGCAAATTTGATATGCATACCATGCTTGTCAGATACGCGTGACCTCATCATTACAATCGCCAATTCACACATCACCACTCTTTAATTGCCCAAAAAACTCAGCCAACTTAGGTTAATGAATGATAAGATTATGTTTACTTTACTCCAACGGAGGTAGTAATACGACTGTAATCGGTTTTACTCGAAGAATCTCATAGGATACGTTTGGTTTGGCATTTAGCGAGGATACTGAGCCTCCAAAGTTGGCGTTAGCATTGGCATTGACATTTTAGCATTTTCCATGGGAAAAGGACATTAGAAGTAGCATAATTTTGTGACGGCGTTCACTTTAATGTCAAAATTTTGTGGCAGATCATTTAAGTGTCACTTTGATTAAAAAAAAAATGATCGCTTATGTGACAATTCCGATTTGGGGCGCCAGAAACATGATATAGTAATATTTTAATATTTTTTCCCAATCGGTGTGGCTCGCCAGCGCTCTGAATTAACATAATTACCCTAAACAACGTTGCTAAAGATGTTCGCCTCGAATTTACTCCATAATTTGGACAAATCGAGCCACTTCCCCCTCTTCTCCCTAATTCGGACCGAGGCAATTTGTGGCGGATCAAATCGCAATTCGCAACAGAGAACGACGCCATGTGCGAAGCCGACATCGACGAAGAAGAAAGCCACTGTATCTTAGCAAACGCTTGCAAGGTGGCAGAGCATCTAGAGCCAACAATAATGTCGCGAAGCCTCCTCCATAAGTTCCCAAACAACTCGTCCTTCGGCTTCGACTACTCGCAAGGCTCGATCTGGTCTCCACTCCTCCCTCGTTCCCACCTCCCCCATCGATCTCGACTACTTCGACACTCCGAAGAAGCTCAGCTCCAAATTTGCTCCACGGAAAACGAAAAAGAAGAAGGAGAAGATCAATCTCTCGATGAGTAATAAGGAGAAGATGATGATGAAGACAGAGACGAAGTTGATTGTGGAGATCTACCTACGTTTGGATTTGTCGAATTTCTGTTTAGAATTTCCAATTTAGCATTCATGTGATTTGGGGGGATTTCAGGGTTGGGACAAGGATCCAAGCATTTCGAGAAGAAGAAGAGCCATCCCATGGTCCATGTGAAGCTCTCCAATTCTTTGAAGGGCTGAAATTATTTCTTTCTTAATAAAAAAAAGGTCATCTAAGCATTCAAATGATATTTATAAAGTCACATAGGTACCTAAGTAATCGTTTTTTTTTCGATGTAGCACTTAAGTGATCTGTAGAAACGTTTTGGCACTAAAGTGTTTCAATCTTGACCTAGCTAATATATTCGGGTTCCGTTTTGACCACATGAAAACATTGCTTGTTGTCTCTCTTGGAACTCTTCTAAATTTGTGCTTGCCTGATCGTCGAGGTCACCGGGGCCGAGGCCGCCCATGTCGAGGTCGAGGGTCGCTATCGTCAAGGACATGATGAAAGCTTGCTGAACGTAGGGCAAAGGATTTCGAACGCTACAAAGGAGAGTGTGGCGAAATCCCCCAAGAAATCGAAAGAGCTGAAAATCTGGAGAAATGACGAGTCTTTACTCTAGAACTTTCAGAAGTTCATTGATAATTGTCGAATTCCGTGACCAATTCTTGAGGATTTCGTCTCCCTTCCCCTTCGTTGCGTTAGAAAAGAATCCCCTAACCTATTCCAAGCGATACTTCAACAAATAGATATATAAATAGGGGGGTTAATACCACGAAAAACCCTAAACTGGTACATCTATGACAATTTTACCCCGAACTATTTTTTTAATCACAAAAAACCCCAAACCGGTACACCTGTGACAAATTTACCCCGAACTATTTTTTTGACCATAAAAAACCCTAAATTTGTACACTTGTGACAATTTTACTCCGAACTATTTCTTTGACCACCAAAAACCCTACACTGATACATCTGTGGCAATTTTACCTCCGAACTAATTTTTTGACCACTAAAAACTCCAAACTGGTACATTTGTGACAAATTTACCTTCTGTTAGTGTCCGTTAAATTATATTAATATCATAAAAAATCACAAATTGGTAAACTTGTGACAAATAGAGGACTAAAACGCAAAACCGGTACACATGTCAATTATCACGTGTCATTAAACTTAGCAATTCGATAGTAAAATTTAACGGAAACTAACGGAGGGTACATTTGTCACAAGTGTACCAGTTTTGGGTTTTTGGTGGCCAAAAAATTAGTTCGGGGGTAAAATTGTTACAGGTATACCAGTGTGGGGTTTTTGATGGTCAAAAAAATAGTTCGGGATAAAATTGTTACAGGTGTCCCAGTTTAGAGTTTTTTGTGATCAAAAAAATAATTTGAGATAAATTTATCATTGGTGTATCAGTTTGGGGTTTTTCGCAGTATTAACCCTAAATAGGGAGATAAATAATGTACTAACTTGTTTAAGATAAAAGTACTTTTCAAAAAATATTGGTGAAAATTCTCAAGGGTTGTCAACATGGAAACACAATCCCGTTCCGCAATCCAAATCCCCATTTTAGATTGCGGCTCGGGCGAGTCAAAAACTTGATTTATTACGATCAATCGCCATCCCTAGGACGAAATGAGTACACACTTATCAAACCGAGACTTGATTATTGTGAATTGAAAGTGACTTTTGGACATAAATTTTACTAGAGGCCTAGGTTGCAACTTCCAAGATTAAATAGGATAAGAGGCTATCAAATTGACAAGTTAGAGACCAATTTGGTGCACCAAAGAATGTGGGCACGAAATCGAGGAGAAGAGGTTGCATCTTGTGGCAATGCACAATCAACGTGGCTTGAAATCTGTTGAACAAGTACCCAATGCATGGTCAACCAAGAAATCTTAGTTTTGGCACATCAATCCAAAACCACATTATGGCCAAACTCCAGCTTCTTATGAACTGTGCTGATCTTCTCGAACTTGTCCATCCAACCTTTTTCTCTCTCTTTCACATACACTTTAAACAATATAAAATCAAAAAAATTATATCATATGGTATTTTTTTTTTCCTTCCTTTTGGGCCATCTATTAAATTGGGGTTTTTTCAAGTTTATCTTCTCCGCTGACCTTTTTTTCTGGTCACATCCTTTTCAAACATTGTGAGTTTCGCCAACATTCTTCTTCTTTACACAGGTGTCAGCCCCTAAGACTGACCAAAAGAAATCACAAATTATCTGCCCATGAGTTATTAAAACTTTATTAATATCTATTTACAAAGGATGAGCACGGAACAAACCCTAATCTCCTCCTTTAATAATAGCTAAATTACTAGGATTGAACTCAAAACCCATATGCATACATTGAAAAGAATCCCACTTTTGTTAATTTTACTTACGTTCATCGTGTGCTCTCTATAATTTTGCCTCAATTAAAGAAGAAAGAGTTATGATTAAGTTCGTCTCACGCAAAAAAATTGCGACAATGAGCTCCTTTTTCTTTTTTAGAATGATGAAAGATTTCGTCGAAACACTGTTAATTTGAACCCCTTATGTCATGCTTGATACCATGAAAGGCTTTGTGGGATCGTTATCGAGGAGCGAGTGGTTTAATATTTGAATATTCTAACCGGATCGACTGTTGAAAAATCATAATATTGATTATAAGGTTGCATAACTTTTCTCGTTGATAATTGCTTAGAACGTGTCGCTTCCATGAACTTGATTAGTCTCACAAGAACAGAGCAGAAGATTTTGCATGAATCCGAGTGGCACCATTATCACTTTATGGGGTCTCTTTTATAAAGTGGTCCACTTTATTTCGAACATTAATGTTTGAATTCCTTCTGAAAAGAGATTAAAAAAAAGAGAGAAAAGGGCCATGGTTTTACAATGGAGCGGCGTGACGCGATGGTTATGTTGGGGCACGCCATTTGTTGTTCATTTCTTCCAACAGTGTGGCCGGTGGCACCGTATGCTTGTCAAATACGCGTGGGCTTATCATTACAATCACAAAGTTTCACACACATCGCCACTCTTCAATTGCCAAATGAATCATCCAACTTAGGTTAATGAATGATAAGGTTATGTCTACTTTACTCCAGTGAAGGGTAGCAGTACGAGCGTAATCGGTTTTTACCCGAATAATCTTACTGTGGGAGCGTTTGGTTCGACATTTGAAAGGGATATTAGGCCTTCAAATGCAAGTTGAGGTGTTTGACAACATGATTTCGAAATCTTTCAGGCCAAAGTCAGTAGATATTTTTGCATTTCAAAATTTTTTAATCTCTTTTTGAATCCAATTAAGATGCCAATGATCAAATCTTTATGTGGCGGACAACTCATCGTGTGTAGCGATCACATTACACCTTCGGCCCTATAATCAAATTGCAATTATTCGTTTCCCGATCGCGTAATTTAATGATTATCCGGAGCCGTTCTGTACGTGGGACATGTAATGAAAGGCCCCCCCCCCCCCCCCCCCCCCCCCCCCCTCAATTTTTTAATTCGCTCGCATCGGGGTCAAGATCATAGGACATTGAAGGAAACCATATCGTGAGGGTGGGCTGTGCAATGGCATTTGCGCTTTTAATGAGGAAGCAGCCACCAAACTCAACAACTAAAGTTGGAACAAGTGTATTAAATTACCGCATTAAAAACAAAAAAAAAGAGGGATTTATAAAATGATTAATATCGATGTCGAGAAGAATCGAAGAGGAGAGACCTGGGACGCAACCCAATCCACCAATGCTTTGTTTTTTTTAATTATTTTATATTATATTACTCTTTTTTTTTGGGTGAAAAGTGCAAGACCTAAGTCGTGATGCTACCTTATAGGTTTAATACCCAAAAAACCCCTAAACTTTAACTTTTTTTCCAATTATATCCTAAATTTTTTTTTATCCCATAAAAAACCCAAAACTTTAACCTTTGTCTCAATTATATCCCAAACTTTTTTTTATCTTATAAAAAACTCCAAACTTTTACTTTTGTCCCAAATCTACCACTGTTAACTTTTCCGTCTAATATTACCGTTAATAACTATTTTTTATTTTTTTGAATTTCTTGATTTTTTCTTTATTTTCTTTTTCCTTTATTTTTCTGTTTTTTTTTCCTTCACCTTCACCTTCAACCTCTGGCTGGCGAGACTCAACCTCGCTGGCGTTGGGCAAGGTTAGCCTCACCCGCCCCTGGCGAGGTTCGTCCTCACCATGGCTAGCGAGGCTTGGCCTTGCCCAACGTCGACGAGGGCTCAGTCCCGCCGGCCTCGTCCTCACCTGCCGTGGCGAGGTTCGACCTTACCACTAGCCGGCGGAACTAAGCCTTACCAGCCATGGCGAGGACGAATCTTGCCAGGAGCGGGCGAGGCTCGACCTCGCTGGCGTTGGGCGAGGTCGGCCTCGCCCACCCCTAGCGAGGGCTCGGCCCCGCCAGCCATTGGCAAGGCTCAACCTCACTAGCGTTGGGCGAGGCCAAGTCATGGCAAGGACGAACCTCGCCAGGGCCGAGCGAGGCTGACCTTGCCCAACACCGGCAAGGTCGAGCCTGGCCGGTCCCTAGATTGACAACTGGCCAGAGGTTGAAGGTGAAGGAAAAAAAAAAAAAAAAGTAAAAAAAATAAATATTAAAATAAATATTAACGATAATATTGGACGGAAAATTTAACGGTGGTAGATTTTGGATAAAAGTAAAAGTTTGGGATTTTTTATGAGACAAAAAAAAATTTAAGATATAATTGGGACAAAAGTTAAAGTTTGGGGTTTTTTTGGGTATTATGTGGTAGATTTGAGACAAAAGTAAAAGTTTGAGGTTTTTTATGAGATAAAAAAAAGTTTAGGATATAATTGAGATAAATGTTAAAATTTGAGATTTTTTTGGGTATTAGGCCAATCTTATATCTGTATTTGCACAACTATTATTATGATTATTTTTGAAATGGAGAATCGGATTCGAGGCGGTAATTTCAGTAGGGTTGGCTGGTTTTATCAAACGCCATTTCGATTCCTCGACAACATCGAAACTCGAAGGGCGCGCGCGCTGTTGCGAGACTCGATTCCCACGCTGTGAAGCGATAGATGATCGCGAACCATCCACCTATAACTAGGGATTCGGGACGCGACGGTGTTTCATGTCCAGCGGGATCTGTGCTTCGGCATTCATTGCCGTGCTCCGAGACCCGCTGAACACGGCATGTGGCGAAGGTTTGATGCGATGCCCAAAAAGAGCTGGGAGTACCTTCTCGGCTTTGCTCAAAGCGATCGAGACTTAGGGAAAAGGTACAGTTTTAAAATCGACAGCGACCCTTATTTACTGTTTTGGCATTTGAAAAATTGGAGGCCCCCCAACAAGATGCCTTGCGATCGCTATCACTATGTTTGACATGCACAAATATTTTCATATCTACGTAAGTGCAACATCATCGGCTATCGAGGACTCACTGTAAGATAACGTATCGAGAGTTAGGTCATCAATCGATTGTGGGCTCCGTTGTTATTTATTGTGAGCGCAGCAGCAGAAGTTCGATATCCTTTAACAAGATAGCCCGTGAAAATTTTCAATTAGAATATACTTTCACTCGAAAACTTAATAATGATTGACAGACTCGTTACCGACGGACAGGGTTACTAAAATTATTTACCGCTTCACACCATACCAATTTTTGGGATTTTTCTAAACCGATAAGCTAATACAAGATCCGATGTAATCAATGCTCCTATTGTTTGTTCTAATGAAAACAAATGATCTTGAAAATATTTTCCTTAAAAGCGATTGCTCTTATCGCTTACAAAAACGAACGATTAAAAAATACTTGCATCGTTCACAAAAGATGTTTAAATAAAAATTATTATCGATAATGAAAATATTTTTTATTGCTTAATTATTTCAAGCAATGCAAATAATCATTTTTAGAAAAAAAATATTTACTAGGTTATTTATTTCCCGCGAAACAGACGGAGCCAATTCTTTCCTTTTCTCTCTTATGATATGACGGAAAAGAAATTAAAGTAGTAACCCTTTTTAAGTCAGACACCAAGGTCGACATTTTTTGTGAAAGATTATCATAGTGATTAAAGAGTTGAAAGAAAAGGAAGATTAACCTTTGCATATTTCATGGGTCTTATTTTTTTTGGCCAAAAGGTTCGCTAAAATAAGCGACGACGCACACGACGTCGTTCTCTGGAAGGGGGCCCCACTTAAAAAGCCAGCTCCCATCAGATCTCTCTAGCCCTGCCTGACCTCCAGCGGCCAGCCCCCTCGAGGGACCGTCCGATCAGGCCTGGCCCACCAATCGAAATCGCATCAGTCGTCAACAGCTGTGACCCAAGTACCCGACGCAGCCGGTCGTTCTAGCGTCACCCACCGTGAGGCACCCCCCAAAAAAAAAAAAAAAACCAAAATGGTCGTCGTCATCATCATCGTCATCTTCAACAGCTAGCTCTTATTAGTTATTCCTCCTCCCTCCGCTCTGCTCTCTCCGCCATGAAAACGAGCTCGAAGCCTCCATTGATGCTCTGAAACTCAAGCTCGCAGCAGAAACCCTCCCTTCATTTTCCCGGAACCACGAAAGCAGCAGCAGCAGCAGCAGCAAGGAGAAGAAGAAGAAGAAGAAGAGCAGCTGCGGCCGCGTCGTTCCAGCGATGGTTTCTCTGGAAGATTCTCACTCCAATTCCACCCGCTTCCCCCTCCCCCGCGACTTCTCCCCCTCCACCTCCAAAATCCACCGCCACGCCGGCCGCTCCATGCGGACCGTCCGCTCCAACCTCTACCGGGACGAGAGCGCGTGCTCCTTCCCGGCCGACCGGCCGGAGTTCGTCTCCGAGAACCTCACCGACTCCGTCGTCGACATGCGCCTCGGCGAGCTCGCCGCCCGCTACAGCAGCGTCGCCGCAGCCTCCGCCGCCGCCGCAGCCGCCGCCCGGGCGTCGAGGCCCGGGGCGTCGGAGGAGGAGCTGCTGGAGCTCTCCCAGGCCTTCAGCGACTTCTCGGCGTGCAGCAGCGACATCTCCGGGGAGCTGCAGCGGCTCGCGAGCCTGCCGGCGTCGGAGAGCGACGGACGCGGGGGCGGCGGGGCCGAGGCGGATCCGAATCCGGAGGACTTCTCCCCGTGCCTGGGGTTCCTGCAGCGGGAGAACTTCTCGACGGAGATCATCGAGAGCATCTCGCCGGAGGATCTCCAGCCGACGGTCAAGATCTGCGTGGACGGATTGCAGTCGCCGTCGCTGGCCGTGAAGCGTTCAGCTGCTGCAAAACTCAGGTTTTTAATGGAGTATTGGATACGATTGCGCGTTATACCCTTTTTCAATTTTGGAGAGATTCCAAGTGTTTCCTTCACTTGCTTAAGATTAACATCTGCAAGTTCACTGTTGAAGAAAAAAAAACCTGAGCTTTTTCCCTCTGATTCTTCTCTGCAATTGGTTTTGCCTCAAGGTTGCTCGCGAAGAATCGGGCCGACAATCGAGCTCTGATCGGGGAATCCGGCGCGATTCCGGCGCTCATACCCCTGCTCCGGTCCACGGATCCGTGGACGCAAGAGCACGCCGTCACCGCATTGCTCAACCTCTCCCTGCACGAGCAGAACAAGGTCTTGATCACAAGCTCCGGCGCGATAAAATCGCTTGTCTACGTGCTCAAAACCGGAACCGAAGCCTCGAAGCAGAACGCGGCATGCGCATTGCTAAGCCTCGCCTTGGTCGAAGAGAACAAGAGCTCAATCGGAGCTTGCGGCGCGATACCGCCGCTGGTGTCGTTGCTTCTGAACGGATCCAACAGAGGGAAAAAGGACGCATTGACGACTCTGTATAAGCTGTGCACCATCAAGGTGAACAAGGAGAGGGCGGTGAGCGCCGGCGCCGTGGGGCCGTTGGTGCAGATGGTGGGCGAGCAAGGGACCGGCATGGCGGAGAAGGCGATGGTCGTGCTGAGCAGCCTTACCGGTATCGCGGAAGGGAAGGAGGCGATCGTGGAGGAGAGCGGGATGGCCGCGCTGGTGGAAGTGATTGAAGATGGGTCGGTGAAGGGGAAGGAGTTTGCAGTGATGACGCTGTTGCAGCTGTGTGGTGACAGTGTCCGGAACAGAGGGTTGCTTGTGAGGGAAGGTGGGATTCCTCCTCTTGTTGCTCTGTCTCAGACCGGCAGTGTCAAGGCCAAGCATAAGGTATGGCTTTTTCTTGAGGATTGAGGTTAAAAAGATCCGTTCTTTTGTCTGTTTTATCGAGGAAAATTACTTCGAGATTGACATTCAAAGTGTTGATATCAACTTGGTCAAAGTATAATTGCTTTGCTTTTCTTTCCAAATTAAACTCGAGTGAGTAACAAGTTCTTTATGAGGGAAGGAGAAGTTCTTTTTGATGATTTGGTCGATATTCTTCGGTTTCTTTTCAAGGTATCCGACTAAAATAACAGCGGAACTTTAGCCTGAACTTCTCCGCCCCTGTGATTTTTGCCCCTTTCAGTCATCCATTTAATTTCCAAATCTAGTGTGAGCTATCAAAGCTTAAGAGAACATCTTCAACTTTCGTGCCTGTATTGGGTTTGCTGAATTGAAGCTTCTTGTTTTGGGTTCTTCTTCTCTTGGACAGGCTGAGACACTTCTTGGGTACTTGAGAGAACCGAGACAGGAGGCTTCGTCTTCGAGTCCCCGAAGGCTGTCCGTTGTCCCTAGTTAGGAGAGGTAATTATACGAGCAGTTCTTTGGGCGTTGTGATGTGTAAATAGCGAGTGTTTTTGGGTGGTGGATTTGTATAGCATGGTTGAGAAGTTGCTGGAATCATTGTAGAAGGAAAAATCGTTAGTTAGGAGGAGAAGCTTTTTAAGCTACGCTATAAGCCTAGAGTGAGCATCAGACTGACTGTTAGATTATATTTTGATCTTGTTGACCAGGTATTATTGGTGGAACACATGTTTGTCTTGTGGATTTTGGGTTTGTAAAGAGAGATCTCATCTGGGTCGTTTTTCTCGTGTTTGCTTTGGGTTGTCCCGGGGGATGACTTTGTACTTTGTCAAGACATATGATGCCGTCCCCTTCTTGATTAGTGAAGAAGAATTAGTAATTACTCTGGCTTCGGGACTTTCACGATACAAATACATGCTTTTCGTATTCCTTCTGGAACGTATAGAATAAGAGAATGTGAACAAGACGTCCTTCTCATTACCCGAATCTTGGCTTTCTTGAAAGCACACGGCTTGTATGATGATGTAGCCAGAAAAAAAAGGCAGGAGGAAATTGACAGAATGAGGAGAGATGCCCACTTTCTTTTCTTTCTTTTATTCTTTCAATTTCCCCTTAATTTGCAGAACGTAAATGCTTGGGACCATTTGAACTTTCACGAGTCCTCCGCATGCACGGCCACAATCCCATGTTAATTCAGATGTCCCAATGGGCTGCTCTTGTACGTGTGCAAGTTCTGTGGGGCATGATATCAGCGTGTCGGTGATGCTGAATCGCGATGGCGAATTCATTACACTGAAAGCGTATCTTGGTGTCCATGAATGGATGCGATGCTGGTGATGGGTGGTGGGATTGGTATTGGAATTATGGTTGCAAGGTAGAGGACTGGTCCCATTTGGTTGTCTTTTTGGTGAGAAGCTTACCAAGATCACACTAGAGAGAGAGAGAGAGAGAGAGAGAGAGAGGGTTTCCATTTCATTTCGTTTCACTTGATGCCCATCCACAGCATACGCATACATTGCCAATTGACACCTGCCCATTGCCAAAGACACGAACACAAAACTGTGTATTAAATGCCAGGCCACCAACAGCCAGTCCAGAACGCCCTCCCCAACCACTCTTTTGGACACACTCCTACATTTATTTGCCCCTTTTGCTCCGTCGTCGCTCTATTGGTTGCCTCGTTAGCTGGCACGGCGGGTGCGCGCGCGCCTTTTGCCTTTGCTTTTGGCTTGCTTGGTGGTGCGTGGCCTCGCTGTTGTTGGAGCCTCGAGTCTCGAGCCTGATGTAGTAGTTCGTCGTCCTCTTTGCTTCTTGTACTGTGTGCCTGTGACCTGATGAAGCGTGTCGGTGGAAGGATGATGTCTCCCCCTCTCTTCTTCAGGACCCCATGTTAATGTTTTTGCCTGAGGCTGCGGGTCGTGTCGGTTTTGGTTTAGTGACCCTTTTAGTAGTGCATCATGGACTGGGCAAAAGAAGCACTTTTCCTCGTGCTGGTTAATGAATTCTTGTGCCATTCATTATGACCACACAGAAAATGGAGTGTGGTTGGAATTCTCTTGTCCCTAATTCCTCTCGCCTCGTAACTTCTTTTTTTTCCCTAAGGAGAGAATACCCTTAACAAGTTTTATATACCGGTAATATCGAGATTTGAATTGGGTCGAGATGGAAACTTTTAATGACCCGCTCGGGTCCGACGTCGGTTTGGTTTGGTGACCCTGTTTTAGTGCATCATGGACTTGGAAAAGAAGCACGATTCCTTGTGCTGGTTAATGAATTCTTGCGCCATTCATTGTGACTGCACAGAAAATGGAGCGCGGCTGGAATTTATCTTCTTGCAAGAAAATCTTAAAAATTCTTTGGTCACGTTAAGGATAAGTTGTGTTCATTTTGGACCCGCAATATGACGATGGTGCCGTGACCCATTAGTCGTCGCTAGTTACTTGTCGTTTTTCTCCCCTTCATTGCAACTGAAAGTTTCCATCTGGAGTTTTGAGGAAGTACGAAAATTTCAATGCACTTGCTATTCAATGTGAATACTGTATGTTTCAAAAGGTTTTGAGTATTTCGTAGTTAAAAAGGATTGCAAAAAGTTAATCAGCTAAAAGTATGACAAGACACTCTTACTTAAATCGACATTGCAACTGCTTCACATGGTCTTTGGAGCGCGCTTCAAAAGCTTGTTATATACTTTCCTTTTTGTTATTATTGTGTCTCCAATAAGTATGGGAAAAAATATTTTGATTAGAGAGAGATTTAGGGAAAAAAAACCAGTTGCTTTAATATAGATGTTTTGTAGGAAAATCCTTACACCAAAAGAAAGGCGGAAAAGCAACAGAGACATCTGCTCTGGTGTGAGCTGGTATCACTATTGTCTTATTAACCATAAAGAAGGTAATCACATTTGTAAATACCTAAGTCAGATAAATTGTCGTGTGATGTGATTTTGCTGACACGGCTCGCGTACTGAGTTAAATCTAATTACAATCGATAACTTGACTCGCTTACTTAGCAGAGATT
Organism: Syzygium aromaticum; assembly: GCA_024500025.1. Classification (NCBI taxonomy): domain Eukaryota; kingdom Viridiplantae; phylum Streptophyta; class Magnoliopsida; order Myrtales; family Myrtaceae; genus Syzygium; species Syzygium aromaticum. The sequence goes on along the minus strand of CM044888.1, from coordinate 2,225,937 downwards.
GTGTCGTCTCCAATTAGACCTTGGGTGATGAGGAGAGAGATTGTGTGCCGTTTTGAACGATTAGAGTCCCTCTTTATATATATCTCTGTGGATGACGCATCATCTAAAGATATCGCATTGATGCCCATGCGGATAGTTAAAAGGCTATTTAACAGTGTAGGTCCAAGTTAAGGCTAATTTTTAGCTGGTATTCGAGTTGGCATTTTATGTCCATGATCTTAAAAGGGACTCATTTTAATTCATAGTTGAAAAACAAAGAAGCTTGATTGAATTGAAGAAAAGAATTAAGTACTCAATTGTACGAGGTTTTGATCCAAAAAAAATTTGTACAAGGTGTCATTATCCCTAGGAAAAAAAAAATGTATGTCTCTTTCCACTACTTAAAATGATGCCAGCACAAATTTTCAAGAAAGCGATGACATTACCGTAGTTTCAAAACTGCTGCAATTGCTACCCAAAAGTAAAAGGGTTTGGTCCCGTTAATGTTTTGATTTTCAATGTAATGATTACACATGACATCAAATTGATAATACATTATAAATTACAATTCTTTCTCAAATAAATATTTAATAAATATTTCCAAAACAGGAGTTATTCACAAAATAATTAATGTTCTTGGTGGAGGAAGGTAAGAATAGGAATAAAAAGTCTAGTGTCGGGGCCTGCTACTTACACCCAAATAAATATTTATTTTTCCATCTTAAGATTTTCTTCTCATCGAATCTGAATCGTGTTCTCAAAATGTCATGGTCATTGTTTACAACTTGGAACAAGAAAGATGGCTCGTGGATTTCGACCGTCACAACATGAATCAAATGCCGCCCTCGTGTTATTCGACAAAAAGATGTCTGCCACGATCGTGTAGAGACACTAACTAAGCGGGCCTAATGACATAAGTATCGAATCGATTACTCGTGTTACAGGAAAAGTCGGTGGATCGAAAGCTAAAATTGTAATGAAATCTACTTTTATATTTATTAGTTTCTTCCGCGGACTCCACATTGAAGTAATGTTCGAATGGCGGGAGAGGGATCAATTTCCAAAAGGCGAAAGGCATCATCCTTGGAGATGTGACCCGACATGTGACCTTTCTCATTCGATATGATGAAATTTTGCTCTTTTACCAGCACTTAGACCAACCCTGCCTAACTTGACTTCTTCGAGCGCCTCCACGTTATCTCTAGGGTTTTGTTTGGTGGCGTTGGACCTTTCCACTTGCATCGTCCTAATCTACTCTTGGAAGAAAAAAAGCTCGTGCCAACATTGCATACATTTCAATATACAATGTGAAGCACATGACCAGTGTACGGACTAAAGACATCTTCCTCCAAAACAAAAACGAAAAACTAGAGTCGATCTTTTCGATCGTATTTCTTGAGCCAGACTGGCTTGACGAGAATATAAGTATAATGAATTGATATGAAGCGAGTTTCTTTTTAAAAGAAACAGAGAATTGAGCCAATGAAGCACATTTCTCATTGATATGTTGTATAGTTTACATAGAGATATCACCACCTGTAATCATGGTGGACGTTAAAAGATAAAAGATGACACTTTGATCTACATGAGAATCAGATAAAAACAAATCAGAAAAAAATCTCCAATTGATCAACTCGTTGATGACCATGAACAGTTGCTCATGGAGTGGCCAAATAACGCTTGGCGGATCTTATTACTACAGAGTCAACTTGAACAATCAAAACTTGACCCGATTTCAGATGGGGTCCATTTTTGGCTATACACACATTTCACAAATAAACTATCCAAGACTAATTATTGTGGATCATCTTCACGCCGATTCATAGATGATTATGCACTATCACCATGCTGATTTGATTTGTTACTTCAGTACTTCTCAATCTTTTTTTAAGTTTTTTGTGATGCACGATGAGATATAAATGATGTGATGATTAATAAAAGAATAACTTGTAAAAATGAAACATCATGGTTAGAAGGATTGATACCCGAGTGACATTGGTCTGTCGCCTATTTTTCTGTGCCGTCCTTTAGCTGCTTTCCCTCCTTCCATTGGAATCTAAACCATGTTGGAGTTGGAGTTCACCTTGATTCTTTGTTGAGAAAGAAAAAAACGAAAAAGACAAAAATTGCTAAGTGAGATTTAGGTAGTGAATGATAACCATTCTGTTCCGGAATGAGTTCCTGAACCAGAAATAGATTTTTCTATTTCTGGTTCCTAGATGAGTTTCTGAGAAAAAAAACCCGTTTGATAATGACAAAAAATTTCTATTTCTGAAACAGAAACTCGTTTGATAACAGCACAAAATTTCTATTTTCTAAAACAAAAACCCGTTTGATAAACAACAGAAAATTCTATTTCCAGGAACATAAATCCATTTTTTTAGAAATGGAATAAAAATAATAAAAAATCCGAAAAATTCATAAAAATCTTTAAAAATATTCAGAAAATCCCAAAAAATTGAAAAATTCCAAAAAAAATCATCAAAATGTCGAGAAAATTAAAAAAAATTCGGATTTTGGGAAAATAGGAAATTTGTTGAATTTTTTCAAAAAAAATCAAGAAATCAAAAATTTCAAAACTTTACAGAATTGCTTAGAATACCTGTGGCCATCCACTTTTAGTGAAATTTAAATTTTTTTAGGTGAAAAAAAAATCAAAAAATCAAAAATTTCAAAACTTCTCAAAACAGTTTAGAATACATGTGGTCACCCACTTTGAGTGAAATTTAAATTTTTTAAGGTGCCCAAAAAAATTCAAAAACTCAAAAATTTCAAAACTTCACATAATGGCTTAGAATACCCGTGGGCACCCACTTTGAGTGAAATTTTAATTTTTGGAGGTAAAAAAAAAGAAAAAAATCAAAAATTTCAAAACTTTATAGAATGACTTAGAATACATGTGGCCATCCACTTTGAGCGAAATTTAAATTTTTTTACGTGAAAAAAAAAACATAAAAATCAAAAATTTCAAAACTTCACAAAATGACTTAGAATACATGTGGCCATCCACTTTGAGCAAAATTTCAAAAAATTTTGATTTTTTGCTTTTTTTTTGGCACCTAAAAAAATAAAATTTTGCTTAAAGTGGGTGGTCACAAGTATTTAAGTCATTCTGTAAAGTTTTGAAAAATTTTCTTTTTTGCTTATTTTTATTTTTTTTTCGACACCTAAAAAAATTAAATTTCACTCAAAGTGGGTGGCCATAAGTATTCCAAGCAATTATGTGAAGTTTTTTATCTTTTATTTTTTTTATTTTTTTTTTTTGACCTGAAAAATTTAAATTTCGCTCAAAAGTGGATGGCCACAGGTATTTTAAGCAATTTTGTGAAGTTTTGAAGTTTTTTATTTTTTATTTTTTTTCGGCACCTAAAAAAATAAAATTTCGCTCAAAATGAGTAGCCACAAGTATTTTAAGCCATTCTGTAAAGTTTTGAAATTTTTACTTTTTTGCTTATTTTTATTTTTTTTGGCATTTAAAAAAATTAAATTTCGCTCAAAGTGGGTGGCCACGGGTATTTTAAGTCATTCTGTGAAGTTTTTAAATTTTAAATTTTTTACTTTTTTTTATTTTTTTTTGGCACCTATAAAAATAAAATTTCACTCAAATTGGGTGGCCACAAGTATTCTAAGACATTCTGTGAAGTTTTTAAATTTTAGATTTTTTGATTATTTTTTATTTTTTTTTGCATCTAAAAAAATTAAATTTTACTCAAAGTGGGTGGCCATAGGTTTTCTAAGTCATTTTGTGAAATTTTGAAAATTTTTATTTTTTTATTTTTTAAAATTTTTTCGGCACCTAAAAGAATTTAAATTTCACTGAAAGTGGGTAGCCACAAATTCTAAACCATTCTGTTAAATTTTGAAATTTTTGATTTTTTACTTTTTTTCTTACCTCAAAGATCGTGACTTTCATATGAATGTGTGTTGAAGAAAATGAATTCCTCAGAAATGGTTCTCACTTTTGTTCCAGAAATGAAAAACCAACTTTTTTTTGGTTCTCATTTTTGGTTTCAGAATCAGTTTTGGAAGTAAACTTGTCCCGGAAATAGAAAAATGAAATTGCGTTACCAAACGGGTTTCTGGTCCAAAACTGATTCTGGGAACAAAAAACCAGTTCTGGGCAGAACCAGAATGGTTTTCATGCAGTACCTTAAATTCCATCAAGTTGCCCTTAATAGCAACGTTGGCATCTTACGCAACTAGTGTAAATTAATCGAAATAGGAAATAATTGAAGGGGAAAATAAAATAATATTGCCAAAAACTCAAACAAGTCCCAAGGAAAATTTGACTCCTAATATGTTAAAAAATGGCAAATTGTGAAGTGGGGCGAGACAGGTATGGATTCAATCTGCCCTGCCCTGAATGTGGGGCACGAAACTTTGCCCTGTTCCCATCCCAAACTACAGATTGTCGGTTTTTACTCGCCTCATTTGAGGCGAAGCATATATTGGGTGGAAATTGCTATCCCTATCTATCGGAGAGGATGGCAATCTTCTCCGTTCAGTTTTGTTCATTCTTAATTTAAAGGACCAATATGAAAAGCCAAGGCGCAAACAAGGGGAAAAGAGTTAAGGATGAGACTAAATAATCGGCGAAAGTTCAAGTACCATTGATCTTATCAAACCTTTTTGTTTTTTTGCCAACTTATCCATCTGCAATGAAAATAATAGAGAGCAATACAATTTGACTTGATTCACGCGATTTAATAGATTTTCTCTTTTTGTCAAGCTTAATTACGCTGAAACACCAAATGGATCAAGAGCAGATCATCTTGGGCTTGTTCTCCTTTTTGTGGATGACATTTTTGAACCGGCCCGGCCCACACATTTGAAATTTCCAGGCCCAATCGTCAAGCCTGGTTGGACCGGGCCAAGCCCAATTCCCAAGCCCACATTTTTGGCAATATTGCAAAGTCACATTTTCTGACTTTGAAAAGTCCATGAACTTTTATTTTGATTGCGCTAGTTTTTCTACTCCACATAACCATTAAATGTTACTTGACAATTGTTTCTTCTTCTTTTTTTTTTTTGGACCAAAATAATGTCTGCTACATGGTTAACAAAGTTAAATAAATAGAGAGGATGCATGGTCGATGAAGTTAAGAAAACTTGATAGAGCTTATTTTCATCGAGAAAAACAAATCGGTTCATGTTCGGGTAACACTTAACGGCTATAGAGATAAAAAAAAAAAACTAATTTCCGCAACAAAAACTAAAGTTTGAGGACCATTATGCGATGATGCCAAAATTGAAGGATAGTATGCAAATTTTCAAAGTCTGGAGACAGTTATGCGGGAAAACTGTCCAAAAAGTCATAAACTTATTGTACTTTTACTAATTAAATCCTAAACTTTTCAAGTTTGTCAATTGAGTCATAAACCTTTATGCTTCTTGCCAATTGAGTCTATCTAGCCAATTTTGACCGAAAATTGCTAACGTGGATGCCGGGTGGCCACGTGGCGCTAACATGAACAATTTTAAATAATATTTTTATAATTTTTTGAATTTTTTTATGGTTTTTTCATTTTTTTTTTCTTTTTCTATGATTTTTTTTTGTTTTAGAGTTGGCGGGTGAGGGTCGGCTGGCCCTCACCCAGAGCCAGCGAGGGTCGTTGGCCCTTGCCTGTGGCTAGCAAGGGTCGGTTGGCCACCCTCGCCGGCTAACTCCAAAATACCCATAAAAACAAAGAAAAGGAAAAAAATAAAAGAAAAAAATCATAAAAAATTCAGAAATTATTAAAATATTATTTAAAAATATTTACGTCAGAGCCACATGGCCGGTCATCGTCCGCGTCAACGATTTCTGGCAAAAATTGGTTAGATAGATTCAATTGACAAGAAATGTAATGGTTTATGACTCAATTGACAAGAAGTGTAAATATTTAAGACTCAATTGACAAACTCAAAAGGTTTAAGACTGAATTTATATAAGTGCAATAAGTTTATGACTTCTTAGACAATTTTTCCCGGTTATGCAACAATACCAAAGTTCGAGTGGATTTTTAGTAATTAACCCTGACTTTTAATGTCTTCAAACAAAATTAGGTAGAACCCAACAGGCTAGAATTTTTGTCTGAAGCTCATCCCAATGATGGGCGAGCCTCGCGAGCCCACCGGGGGGTGTGAAGTGCAATATGGACCCTCGGGCAAGATGGGTCGCAGGTGGCATTAGACTAGTTCAACAGCTCTCAAATGTATCGGGTGGACATGGATGCTAACCGCTGCCAAATTCTCTCAACTCCATCAACCACGACGATGCCTATTTCATCAATCACATCAACCACGGAGTACACATTATTTTGGCAAAGCAAGATGCCAACAGAATTAAATTGGATTGTTTTTGTTCTTGTTGGGTTCTGTTGGGGTGTTTTTTTTCAAATGAGCAGCAAACCCTAGAGGATGAAGATTTGGGCTACTTGCTCTGACAAAAAATTGGACCAAAGACAGTTAATGGGGGGCAGTGCATATGGTCCAGTTCAGCCATTGGCAGCAGTGCATATAGGCCGTTTGGACCCTCCCCACCTAAGCTTTTAGCTGCATCGAAATATTTAATGGCCTGTTCATCATAACTACTCAATGCAAACCACATTCAATGTTACCCAAAAAATGTCCCCTACTCGTGTGTTATTGCATGCCAGAGTTTTAATTTCATTTTCTTGTTCATATCCTCCAAGTAGAAGGAAGGGAAAAAACCATATATTTATGTGTGCATTTATGGATGGGAATGGCCATGTCCATCTGTATCTTGATTGGGATTTCGATGGCTGTCGACGATACAACGGATAGATACTTATAGTCAAGATTCTTGCTATTGGATTTGCTAATATGTTGCATGTAGATCGATGAAGACACTGTTTGGCACATGTTAATAAGGCCATTAATCGCGTGGAAATTCACTGAAGTTCCATCCTTGTTAGATCGTCCATCCAATTCCGCCTGATTCTTTTTAATTGTATTGAATATTGTTTTCAAATCGGCATTCATTTAATATCCATTTGGTGTCATTGACATAAGAGATGTCGTTTCTACTCTATATCTTTCTATTTCTATACATGGAAGGTTAAAAAATAGATCACATAATAATTTAGAATAGATGTGGGAATTGATTTATGTGTACATTTTCCCCATTTTTATTTATATAGATATGTAATGTGTAAATTTGATGTGAAAGAATATAACTTTTTAATTCAGAGAGTCACATGCACACAATCTGGACAACTTGACGTTAAAATTAATTGGATTTTAAATCAAACGTAAGTGATTTAAGTGTAGACATCACATGATAGTATGATTTCATAAAATGATAGTTGTTCGATCATGGTTGCGCAAGAATATAAAAACCTCACGATAATTATAGAAGAAGTATAAAAAAATCACTCGATTATTTTTTCGGTTCAAAAAAGAAATTGCGACTTTATGCGTTGTTGCCAATTTACCTTATTCTCGTAAAAAAAAAGATTAATTATCGACCTCTTCGCATCTAATAAATTAGGGTTCAACCAAATATAGCAAATACAAATATTGAACTAACAAACATAAAGTTGAAACAAAATCGAAAATTGGGCATATCCAAATATGAAATATAGGCGGTTTGTATATATTGCAAAAACCCGAGAGAAAAAAAAAGAAATATGCTAATTATATTAGTTGAGAGAAATTTTGGATTCGACACGACCTTATTGTAATATCGACAGAAAATAGTAAAAATCTTCTAAGGAAAGTTATTTTTGAAATAACAGTAATAAATTAGGATTTGATGAACACATTGTAATATAATTATTTCAAAGCAATTTTTAAAATAAAAAAACAGGGGAGAACGGAGGAAAGCTCCGGCGATGCGGTGCTGATATTGCGGAACCCTAGGCGACGGGCCGCCAATGTCGCGCAACCCCAGGTGGCGCAGCTCACCTCTGCTCTGCTCATGCGGCTAAAACTTAAATTCATATAGCTTAGCGAAAAGCAAAGTTGGAAAGAAATTTTTTTTTTTTTATTAGCCCCTCAAATTGCATTCCGAAAATGCTAAAGCCTAAAGTAAGGGGGATCAGCCTTAAGCTTTTAATATTTGTAAAGCGAAATTTTATACCAAAAGGCCCTCGAGATTGTATTACCAAACACCAATACATCGGCTCAAGGATCTTTGGATGCCCAAATCTGATTGGAAATGCTTTTATAAGATGCAGCCGTGCCAAGTTTGGAGGCTCCTCTCGACAAAGAGTCGTCTATAGATGAATCCGATCAAGATTAGGGAGCAAGGACTTGTCCAAACTAAAGGGGCGGCACCCAATGCCGATAAATCCTAATTAGTGCTCGGGAATTCAATGCTAGCTATCAATAAATGTTGGACGGGAAAAATGCCATAAATGATTCGTGAATTTTAACTCAACGTGCATTGCCGTTCTTGAGCTTTTAATCTTGTTAATGTTATGTCCAAACTTTCGATTTATTCAATGTGATCTATGAATTTTCGGCGCATATTTAATTTAGTCCAGGGACTAGATAATCCAGAAATTAGGTTGAAACCAGGGACAAAAGATTGAGCATTTATCGGAAGTCAAATGGACCATATTGAGCAGATTAAAGATATGATGACGACATTGCAGATTGAGCCAATGCTTACCCACCATTCGATGCGATCATCTCGTGTTTGATCTGAGCTATGAACAGTTATTGTCTCGGGAAAAACGGGCGCGAACCCTCGGACTCTCTAGCATATAGACAATGCGAATTGAAGTTCCCGACATTGGATCCATTTAAGAATGTTTTCCAAATCGTTCATTGGAGAGTTAAACTAAGAGCAAAAGACATAGGAATTTGGACGATCCAACATCTGGGTTTTGGTTCCTTAATTTGTGGGGGGGGGGGGGCGGGGGGGAGGGGGAGGGACTTGGGGAACGCGGTCGTGGTCTCTTTCTACATAAAGTCGCAACGAAAGCATGTCATCATCCATCCACCCATCCGTCCATCGAATCAGATCTGGTTCGAATACCGCAAAGGCCCAATCGGTATCGCAACACCACCCCCCGTCTGGTCAATTCAGTCTCTCTCTCTCTCTCTCTCTCCCTTCCTCCCTCCTTCCCTCCTTCCCTCTCCCCGCGCATGTCCAAACCCTTAACCTCCCTCCCAGATCCGATCGGAACGATCAGCCGTCTCCGGTCCCGCATTGGCGATCGGAAGCGGGGGGTGGGGCGGGGGGGGCGTCGTCCCGATCGTGTTCTCGCCGGAAGACGACGGGAGGCGGAGGAGGAGTGTGATCTTCGCAATCGGTACGCTTCGGTAGTCCGTGCCCTGGGTTTGTGCATTGGGGCGGCGTCTTCTTTTGGGTTCCCGCGTGTTTGATTGGTTGCAGCTTTTCGTTTTCGATGATCTTTTTTTCCTCGCAAGCGGCAGCGACGGCGTGAGGACGTCGCTTTTGCTATTTCGGAGCCGACATTGCTGGTTTGGTCGTGGGGTGTTTTTTTTTTTGTCTGAAAGCTCCCGAAACCTCTCTCGCGGGTCGTCTTTGTTTTTGTTTTTTTTCTTGGGTTTTCTTTGCTGGGGGTGGTTTCGCCTCGGGCTCGACGGGATCTGCGTTGCGCTTGTCGTCGAGAGGGCGGAGTGCGACGTCGGCGAGCTCGTGATTGCAGTAAAGTGCTGATTTTTCTGACGATCAAGTCTCTCAAGCCGCCGTACAACTGAGAGCCATTCCCAAGTGTTTTTTTTTTTCTAGTTTGGCAGAGAGAGGGAGGCGCATTCGTTGCAGGAGAGGAATGGTGTCGTGATCTTAGGGGTTCTTTGACCTTTGTTTTCTGAGGGAGATGATCAGATTTTTTTGGGAGAATTTCAGAGCTTGAATAGTGGCCACCCCGGTCTATCGGTTTAACGGAGCCTGTTACTCCTAATTTTCCGTTGCGGGAGGGGAAAGACTCGGGGAGTTTTGGCGAAAGGCTCAAATGCGTGTCATATGCTGATTCTGCTCAGCTTTTAGCTTACTTTAGCGATCTGTTTTTGTCGGTTTGCACTGGTCGAGTGTTAAGAGCGGCAGAACATCCAATGGAGAGCCCTCATTGTTATACTCTGTGGTGCAATTATCTGCTCTACAAATATCAATGCAAGGCTTTCTGGACTCTGATCAGCTGTTTTTCTGCAGGAGATTATTGACCGTTTGGACCAGCTCTGAAGTCGACTCTTTGAAAGCTTCCAGCAGTATTGCACGGTGTGAAGAAACTTGAGTGGGGTTGCAAGTCATATTGCTCTAGACGCTGGCCCAACATTTGCATTCAGAGAGGAGCTCAGATTGACTTCCCTTATGCTGAGCCTTCAAGTAATGTTTCGCCGCTTTTTCCTGCATATTCCTTGCCTGGCTTGGAAGTTTCCTATTTAATCTGCCTGAATTGCCCCGTTTTTGAGGTAATTTAGCTTTCGCTCTCCTCTTGCGGACAGAAAATGCTTCGACTATGATTTTGAGCGCCCCGATTGTTTTGCAGATTATCAGAGTATATGCTCTTGTTATGGCTGCGTAGATACCGAACCTGTGACGAGAGAAAGATGGCTTTTCGTGGTGAAGACGAGCAGACGGAGGATTACCTGTTCAAGATAGTTCTTATTGGTGATTCAGCTGTTGGGAAATCAAACTTACTTGCAAGATTTGCCCGGGATGAGTTTTACCCCAATTCAAAGTCAACTATAGGAGTAGAATTCCAAACGCAGAAGATGGACATCAATGGAAAGGAAGTGAAGGCGCAAATTTGGGATACAGCCGGCCAGGAGAGATTCAGGGCTGTTACATCTGCATATTATAGAGGAGCAGTTGGAGCTCTTTTGGTCTATGATATTAGCAGACGCCAAACATTTGATAGCGTTGGTAGATGGCTTAATGAACTTCACAGTAAGTGAATGATTTATAGTTTGATATGCTTGTGCTCTGGTTTCTTTTTCATTCTTCTCTTCCTGTTGAGTGCATTGGCTTGGAAACTAGTCTTTGGTCATTGGAAAAAAGTGCATGGTGGAAATTGATGGCCATTAATTTCTGGTGCTAATCCTGAAGCTTTATGCTAGCAAATTAGTTCATCAACATTGTTCCCCTTTCATAAAGAAATTGAATTTTCGTTTATTCTTAGAACGTTGTAATCTGTTTTTTCTATCCTCTGTCTGTGTAAATAATCACATCTTTAGCCAGTTAAAGCTAATGCCACTTGTAGCATAATTGCATGTACTTGTTCTCTTTCCACATTTTTTTTAAATCTATGGAAAAAAAAAAAAGGAGAACGCTTGCATTAGTATGCACTTCTGAGAACTACAAGTCTTATTTTGTATATATGCATAAGGTGTTCTGTTTCCACATCTCTTATGGCTATGGAAAAAAAAATGCTTGGATTAATATGTACTACTGAAAACTAAAAGTACTTTCATCATCTAACAGCTCACTCCGACATGAATGTTGTGACTATACTTGTTGGTAACAAGTCCGATCTTAAGGATGCAAGGGAAGTGACAGTTGCTGAAGCAAAAGCCTTGGCAGAAGCTCAAGGCTTGTTTTTCATGGAAACTTCAGCCCTTGATTCCTCGAATGTTGTTGCTGCATTCAAGATGGTGGTTGAAGAGATATACCGAATATTAAGCCGGAAAGTCATCGCTTCACAAGAACTGAAGAAGCAGGATCCAATATGGGTAGGTAATGGAAAGACTGTTGTTTTACAGGGTGATGGTAATCAGGAAACCGATGCAGCACCCAGAAAAGCTTGGTGTTGTACTGCTTAGGATTTTACATAGGTTAAAAGCTTTAGCCTTTTATTTCACACGATTTCTTCCTTCTCCCCTGGTCGAAATGCTCAGTCAATACTGATTTTTTTTTTTTTTCACTTTTTTGGGGGTTTATGATGGTTGAAGCAGAGGTATGAGGGGAGAGAGAATGTACATGACCTGTGGTGGATGTATAATATATGGAGCAATCTGTAGTTCATACTATTGGTGCATCTGTCGTAGCCGTCTGGATGATGAACTTTTGTATGAGCAATTCCCTTCTTGTTACCTTGAAAGGAAATTCCAGCTGCCGTCAAGTCAAGTCCCTTCCACAGATTGTCTAAAATGATGAGGATTTTCTTCTTCCGGTCGCTTACTAGCCTCTTACGCAAAAGATCTGCTCTTCCAAGTACAGTTTCCTCATTAGCCTTTATGCCTAACATGTGGACAGTTTCTGCTCGATGCCATGTTAGGCTTGCAGCTTAATGAGGAAATAGTACTTGGAAGAGCAAGTCTTCTACGTAAGAGGCTACGAAGCTACCCGAGGAAGAAAATGCTCATATTTTATACGATCTGTGGAAGAGACTCGACTTGAAGACGGTTGTAATTCCCTTTTAAGGTGACGAGGAGGGAATATCTCATGTAAATATTCTTGATCCGGACGACGAAAACAGATGAAACTTATTGTTGATATCTCAAGAATCAAGATTTCATTCGATGTTTTTGGTGTCCTACCGCTGTTCCACGTATGAAATTTACTGTTGTGTATAGAGGTAAAATGCTATTGCTATGCCACTTGCTACTCTTGGTTATTCTTTTTCTGCCAAATTCTAGGTCACACACTATACCAGGCTCTATCGCGCAATGCCGGAACGAAGCATTACTTTGCTCTGATATACGGTGTCAACCGTAGTCGAGGATGGTCCTTTGCCTCTTCTTAAGGATGCCTTATTTTAAACAACTGGGTTAGCCAGAACTGTATCCTGTCATTGAGCTGCGACAGCTCCTTAATGTTCTGTGCAATGCTTCAAGTTGCTTTCATTTGTAGTGACTGCAACACTTGTTCTCTTCCTTTTTCTTGAGCTATGTTGGACACGGGAGCGTGCATGTGCCCGGCGGGTCGGCCTGTGTATTCCGCTTCTGAAAAATTGGAATTGCGAATCGAACCAAAAGGAGCCGGTGCAGGCTAATGAATGATACGGGGGGCCCAAAAAAGTGGCTCCAAACGTGTTTTTGATAGTGGATTCTGAGGGGTGCGGTGGTGGTCTACTACACGTTGCCACGGTCTCTCTGTTCTTCTCGAAAGATAACATCACGAGACGGGGATTCATTCGAGCTATCGCCTTCGGTGCGTGCGGCACAGGAGCTCGCTCATTAGAAGCGTCTTTCTTCGCAAGGAAGCAGGGCTTGGTTTTGGCTGAAAGGGTAGGCTTGAGTTTTTCTCATTGGGAATTCGCTAGATGCGCCGTTGTTTTTGTTTTTGTTTTGTCCCGACCTCTCCCGGGCTTTTGCTCGAACGAATATCGCAAACCGGGTCGGCCTGCGCACCCATAAGCAAAGGAAGCCTTCTAGGTTTTGGCCCGTGGAGACCCTCCTCGAGAGGATCAAAAGGGATGAAAATGTGCGATTTATCTTTGGAATTGCCATCCTTATTCTTGAGCCCCCTTTCGGCCTTGCTTTCCCAGCAAGTTCATAGCGACAGGGCATATCAAATCGCGCGATAAACATAAAAAACCATATGGTAAAATTAAGAATAAGAAAAACCATGCAAACGTACCACAAATTCCGCCTCCGGTTAGGGAAAACTTCTTGCTGAAGTCGACGGGGTCCTCCTGAAAGAATGGCATAAAAGGGGGGGCGGAGGAAATTGGAAGGGGCGAAAATCGGAAGATTTGGTCTCTGCACATGTGTCCGTTCGTCGATTGGGGGATTAGGGTTTAGCGTCTCCCATTGAATCGAAACCAAGAGGCATGGGGCGATTGTACATACAGCACCTGAGCGGGGAGAAGATATTCAAGTGCAGGTTCTGCAGGGTGGACTCGGCGTCCCACGACGACATCTCTTCCAACGAATTCCGCGGTCGATACGGCCTCGCGTACCTCATGACGAGAGTGTGAGTTCCCCTTTCCGGATCCCGTTTTCGGCGTTGCGAGCTTTTTGGTGCGGTTCCAAGCTTACCCATTTCGTGTTGCGCCTGTTTTTTTCTCCCCGGCTAATGATTTGGCAAAGATGGGGATTTTTATTTCCTCTGGGTGGTGGTTTTGGTGATCGTGTGAGGGGGTGCATGTTTTTGAATTGCGGCTGTTGTGCTTTGGGGCATTGGCCTGGACAGTGGGCGATCTTGGAAGGATTGTTGTTTTGATTGATGGGTATGATTGGCTGATGTTTGTGGAGCCTGTAAACAAGCGATTATTTACAGGAAGATGGCTCAGTGCTGTGTTGTGTTGTGAATGAGGTCGAAGCAAGCGATGACTTACTTCACTTGAAATGGTGTTCCCACCATTCTCTGGATAGCTGCCCCCGGTATGATAGGCTGGCGCCCATGTGCTGCCATCAGGAACTAATTTGACGGGCCTTTAGCTTTGCCGTCGCATTATTTTGCCGTGCGGTTTTAGTGCGTAATAACGTTGCAATTCAGTCGGTTCTCTGGTAATGCTTTTGCTGGCTGTTTAACTATGGGAAACTTGATGTGTGGAAACTAATATCTTTTTCTTGTCACTGGGAAAAGTACGTTTTTGCTGACTTGTTTTTGCTTCCCATCGTAACTTGACTCCCAACTTTTTGTAGTTTAATTTGGACAGTTGCTCTTTTTAACTTTATCGCTTAGATTGAATGCTTGCATCGTAAAGAGAAACAGATTATATGTTGTAATGTGCTGTTGCTCAATTTTGCAGGGTAAACATCTCCATTGGACCCAAGGAACAACGTCATTTGTCTAGCGGATTACATACCGTGAATGATATTTATTGTAGCTCATGCCAACAGTTACTGGGATGGAGATATGTGAGTTTTAACTTACTATTCTATGTCATGGTCTAAGATGATTCAGCTTGCTTGATTATGCATGAAACCGGCCCTTGTGGAGGAAGAGATTACCTCATGTTCTCTGAACTTCAAGAAATGGGAATTGCATTCAAAAGTCAAAATTTTGCAACTTTTTAAGAGGACGCTTCAGCTAAATTGGTTTTTTAAGTCTGTGCATAGTCAATTAATTAGTTCTCTGAACTTCAAGAAATGGGAATTGCATTCAAAAGTCAAAATTTTGCAACTTTTTAAGCAGACGCTTCAGCTAAATTGGATTTTGCTAAGTCTGTGCATAGTTCATTAATTAGAGCAGAGCGTGCTTTGGCTAAAGTTTCTGCTTGTTTTCAATTTAGTGAGGGATGGGAACTTCATTTGGAAGGGAATTATTGTTCTCATGAATCTTACTCTTTTGTCGGATTTTCCCTGAAACCCTTTTCAATGGTTATTTATCTCCAGGAGAAAGCTTATGAAGAAAGTGAAAAATATAAAGAAGGAATGTATGTTCTGGAGAAAGAACGCACGTTCCAGGACGGTTGGTGATCAATAGTACAATTACAGCCATTATTGCTGGAACAGGAAGACAAAGTAATGCAGCAACATGCTTCTTTCATGGTCAAGGATGGCCATCTTCTCGAATATGGAAGAGTGTATTATTTTTGGGTCGATAGTAAGGTATATCGTGGATTCAGTTTGCTGAACTTCTGCAGAGGCTTTATGGAACCCTACTGTGACAAGTTCAACTGATTTTGCCCTTATTTTCTAGGATGAAACTCTAGCAGAGAAATTACAATTGTGGCAAAAATACGTCGATATAGCTCAGGGATTATATGTTAAGCTGGCCAAATGGTCTATCTAGTGGCGATTTGTATATGTAGCATGGACAGTTTTGTGTATGATAATTATGATGCTATAAGAGTGAGTTATATTTCCTCTTTAAAGACAGGACTACACAAGTTCCTGCAGATTCTTACATGAATTCCTCGGTTAAGGGGCGTTGACGAATCGAGTTCAAGTGGTTGGTGGCTTTGCAATTAGGACCTCTAAGAGTTGCGGAGGTGTGATTCTAATGTTAGATGACTAGAAGATGTGGATTAGCTTCTAATGGACCGGCTAGTAGTGCAAAGGGCGGAGTGATGGTGATGTAACTAGGGTTGATACCGAATGGCGGAAAGATGATTGTTGCAAGCAACGAATGCACTTTTTGGTGTTACTTTGAGGGGGAAGCACGCCAGAAGTGTTAAAACTTGTGTACGGCGTTCATTTTAGTGTCAAAAGTTATTTTCGGATCAATTAAGTCACATTTTTAAAAAATGATCACTTAAGTGTCAATTCCGATTTGAGTCAGCGAAATTTTGATGTGGTCATATTTTATTAATTTCTTAGTCTTACATGGCATATTGGTGCTGACGGGGATAATATTTAATAAAATTTTTATATTTTTTTGATTTTTTAAATATTTTTTTCTTTTTTTCCTTCTTTTCTTGTTTTCTTTTCTTTCTTCTTCTTCTTCTATTTTTGGCCGGTGGCCGGACACCGGCCATGGCCGGCCGCCTGGCCTCGCCCGGATGAGGCCACCGTGGCCTGTGTACTGTCTTCTTAGTTTTGTGGATTATATTGAAGGTTTGCTTCATCTTGACCTTCTGCAATATACTTTTCTATTCTCTTTTAACTCTTTGTGCTTTTGATTATCTTCTTGCTTCTTAGTAAAGGGTCTTGACCCAATTTTAAACAAAAGTGTAAAATAAATTTCATGTACTTTGGAAAAAGCATACTTAAGTTTTAAATATTATAGTAATATTAGATATTGAAAAATTGAGAAATGTATATCTTAAACAAGGAATGAAGAAAATCAAACAAACTGTTTCTTATTAGAGAAGACCATAGCTTATTTCAATAAGTGAATAAATCCCCCACAGAAAATGCATTTATATAATGCAAATAATACAACAGACTCAATAAAAAGTATTAAATAGTGTATCTCCTTAACTTAAGATGGATATTTGAAAAAAAAAAACTATATATTAGTACTAGAAATTATTTTTACTTTGAAAGTACAGCGTATTTAATTAGGTGAATATATCTGCACCTAATAGAGACAATCCCTCGAGTTTAAGAAACGTAAGTAGTAAAATACTTGAAACTATGTAAGCTTAATGCCTTTAGTTTACTTTGAATAATACATTTTTAATTTAAATTGAAATTGGAAAAATACAGGACTTTTTTCTTCCAAAAATGGTTTCCATGGCTTATTTATTACTATTTCTTGCTTTCGAAATCCATTTATCTTAAACCTTAAATGAATTGTTAAAAATGATTTTCCAAAAAAATAACACTTCGGAAGACAAAGCATATCGACATTTAGCTTTATTTTATGCCTTTTTGGAGTTCACTTATTTTAATTACCGATTGTAGGATACAAGATCTACAACAGACAATAACATTTGAGATAATTCCATTAAAAAAATCCACTTAAAAAATTGAAATAGAACTTTCTTTTACAAAAAAAGTGGATAGACATAGCTCTTATGAGCTTTATATTTCTTATATTTACTGCTTCTATCTTTTATAATGAATATAAAGAAAGGACCTCAAGTTTTGGTTTTAGTATTAAAAGGAATCGAATAGACAGTCGTATCAAATGAATTGGCACCGAATATATGTACAAACGCGCCCGTCCAAAGCACGAGCGAAGTAGCTAGTTTGGAATAAGATCTAGTAGCGACTCATTTTTTTTACAGTTTCACTTTTAATTTGATGTCATTAAGCATCTTACGTAAGTAAATTGTTGAGGGTAAATTTGTTGATTCAAGATGAAAAGATTGAAATGGATGAGAAAGAACAATCGAGGAATAGGGCCGTTCATGGGAAATGGACCAGACCGCATCGAATCAACTGATTTCGAGAGATTTTTAGTTCCAAAAATTTGAAATTGGGAATAATCGATTCGGTTTCCAATTCTAAGTGCGAAATTGAACTGTCGAGATCGAATCAGACCGATTTGGTTTTATTTTTTTTTCAAAATTTCATTTTCTTTTAAAAAGTAAAGAAAAGAAAATTGTAAAAACCTTGCAACGGACCTATCCGACTAGGGATCCGGACCGGGATCGGTCAGTCCGACCGGGCTCTTGATTCTAAGGTAGAACCGGCCTGACCTAGAACCGATCAACCCTCGTTTTCAATAAGAAAAAAAAATCCATAGGGATTTTACTAGGGCGGAATGCGCGATACATGCGCAATAATCGAAGAATTTCTTCTTCCTCCTCCTCTTTCTTGCTTTCCCTCCATCCTAAAACCCTAACCCACCGTCCAACACGACCAAACCAAAACCTCTGTCTCTCTCTGTCTGTCTGTCTCTCTCTCTCTGCATATGTCATCTGTTCTGAGGATGAAGACTCTCATCTCCCCAACCTTCGCTGCATTCTGCCCTCGCCTGTCCAGACCCACCTTCTCTCTTCCCCTCTCCTCCTTCTCATCCTCTAAAGCGTCCATCTTCGCCCTTAAAAATTCGAACTTTCGCGGTCTCCGGCCCAAACCATGCCCGGACAAACCCCCCATTCGCTGCCTCCATCGGACCTCGCAAATGGGTGCTCCGCGCTCGCCTTCTTCCGGCGAGATTCACGTCATCGTGGGTCCCATGTTCGCCGGGAAGACCACCGGCCTTCTCCGGAGGATCGAGTTGGAGAGCAGCAGTGGGAGGTATTTGAACTTCTCTCTTTGTTTTATCTTGTATTATTGATTGTTCGTTGTTGGGTCATTGGTTTTTTCCTGTGGTGTTGAGTGTTGCTAGCTTTCTTGCTAGTAATGTTTGAGGCTGGCGCTGGATAGTTGGCTGGTAATGTTAAAGCGGAAATGGGCACTTACACTTGTAGAGTTTGAGTGAGTCCGTCGTGCTGCTTGTAAATTTGTCCGCGGTTATTTAGCTTGTTTCTGGTTGTGCTCTCCGTGAAGTTGGATTTTGGATGGATCTCAGTACTTCTATGCGCTGTTAGCCTTTTGGTATTTTGGGGGCGATAGGAAGAGGATAGCCAATTCACATAATGAATATTACGTTGTCTTATTGTCAAAGATTGTTGTGCCATGGATGGTCGCAGTTCAAATTATCAGCTAAAGCATCTCACAACAAGCTGACTTGAGAAAGCATTCTCAAAGATAGGATTGTAGAGGTGTTTAATTGTCTCGCTTTTAGTTAGGAAGCTTTCAACGATCAATGCAATCTGATTTCCAATATATTTCCAGCAGATTTTATGACAATTGCCATCACAAGGTACTCTATTTATAATTATTGCTGATATGTGACTGTGATAAGGGAAACAAGATGTGGGAAATCTTGTGGCAGTTACCATGGGATCACCTCCATGATAGTACTGCTCATTAGGATATAGTGAAGTAAGTAAGACCGAAGTTTATTCCTTTGGTCCTTGACAAGATATCTGTGCTACATTGAGAATTTTGTTGCAATGAAATACTTTGATCCATGTTGAGGAAGAATTAGTCATAAATAGCTCAATATGCTGTCTTTCTGCGAATGTGGTGGTAGAATTTCCAAAACCAAAGATCTTCCTGTTATGCTGTGTCATTTGTGGAGTGCTGTAGTCACTTGCAAGGTATTCCCAGCTTACAGGTTGATCCCCGAAAGGACTTTCTCCAGCTGGATAAAACATTGAGGGGTCTTTGTTATTGTGGAAGGCTGAAAGAAGCTGTCAGGCTCCTCTGTGATACTGGGGTTCACGTGCATCCAGCAACATATGCTCTTCTGGTGCAAGAATGTATATACAGCAAAGCATATGAGAGTGGAAGGATAGTCCATGCCCAAATGGTAGTTGTTGGATATGTTCCAGATGAATATATGAAGACTAAATTGCTGATATTGTACACTAAGCTGGGAGATCTGAATACTGCAAACACATTGTTCAGCAAGTTAAACAGTAAAAGCTTGATTTCTTGGAATGCCATGATAGCAGGGTATGTGCAAAAGGGCGGTTTGGAAATTGGCTTGAATCTTTATTATGAGATAAGAAGCAATGGCTTGATTCCGGATCAATATACCTTTGCATCAGTTTTTCGAGCGTGTGCGTCATTAGCAACATTGGAACATGGGAAGCGAGCGCATTCTGTTATGATAAAGAGTCATATAACGGAAAATGTTGTAGTTAGTAGTGCACTCATTGATATGTACTTCAAATGCAGTAGTCTATCTGATGGACACAGAGCGTTTGATAGATCTATGGAGAGAAATGTTGTGACTTGGACTGCTTTGATATCTGGATATGGCCAACATGGTAAAGTAACGGAAGTTTTGGATTCCTTTCAAAAGATGCTAGATGAAGGGTTTAAGCCAAATTATGTTACGTTTCTTGCAGTACTTTCTGCATGCAGCCATGGAGGTTTGGTAGATGAAGGTCGGGGATACTTCAACTTGATGGCTAAACAGTATGGCATTCAACCTAGAGGGCAACATTATGCCATTATGGTGGATATTTTAGGGCGTGCTGGTAGGTTGGGAGAGGCTTATGCGTTAGTTTTGAACTCTCCGTACGTTGAGCACCCAGTAGCATGGGGGTCGCTTCTTGGGGCTTGTAGGACTCATGGAAACATGAACCTCTTAAGAATTGCAGCTAAAAGATACCTAGAGTTAGAACCAGAAAATGCTGGAAAATATGTTGTCTTAGCTAATGGCTATGCTACCTTTGGTTTATGGGATAAGGTCGCAGAGGTTTGGGAAGTAATGAAGAATACAGGCATGATGAAAGAGCCTGCTCATAGCAGAATTGAAGTGAAAGAGAAGATGCATATTTTCCACAAGGGCGACCGCTCTCGTGAGACATCCGGAGAGATTTGTGAGATGAGTAAACAAGTGACATGCATCTTGAAGGATATTGGATTTGTTCCTGACTTAGATGGTAATTAACTTAGGGAGAAGGAGCTTATAATTCTGTATCATGCTTTCTGCTCCCCATGCTGGTGGGGTGTATCGGCAATGGAGTTTTTTATGGAATTGTTGCAGATTGCGAGGTATGAGGGGGTGCATTCAAAATTTATCGGCTGATGGTTGATTATACTTGGTCATTGCATTTTCAATCAATGTCAAGAGCTTTTTGATGTCCAGTCTTGTTTTGCATATGGAGCTATTTTATCATCCAAATACTCTGCCATCAACTTGGCCTTGGCAGATTGACTAACATGCAGTGCCAATGTGGTGTGGATGTAAAGTGCTTAGAGTGCACCCATATATATATACAAAGTAGTTTTTATTCACTAGATCAACGTAGTTTTTTGGATTCTCAGTGGAATTTTTATCATAAACCCAACAACTAGGTGCATCTACCTAAGTTGTGCACTTACTATGCTCTTAATGTCTATGGGAATTCAGAACGAATTCTAATATCTCAACATGCATTGGTGCAAAAGCAACTTTGTTGTCCCTCACTGAATTGTGTTCTGAACCTTTGTCCGTCTTTTTTGTGCAGAAGCGTAGCTGTTATCAAATCTAGCAAGGATACAAGATATGGTTTGGATTCTATCGTGACTCATGATGGGGCGAAATTCCCATGTTTGGCATTGAAAGATCTGTCTTCATTCAAGGAAACATTCGGCCTTAAAGCTTATGATCAGGTTTTGCAAAGGAAGAGTATTAGTTGAATAAACATTTCTTCGCTGCAGAATGAGTGGCAAATGGCAATTCATGAAGTATATTATCCATTGATGATTTATGATATATATTTTTTTGCTCGAAAGATGCTTGGAAGTTCTCTTGTTTATGAAAGCTGATGTGCTTGGTTATTATCAAGGCTCTACTCTAAGGACCTTTCTTCCAATAAGTTTAGAAGACGTGTATTCATTTTTGCAGCTAGATGTCATTGGTATAGATGAAGCTCAATTTTTTGAAGACCTTTATGACTTTTGCCGAGAAGCTGCTGATCGTGATGGCAAGATTCTAGTGGTTGCTGGGCTGGATGGTGACTATTTGAGGTAGTAACCCATCTCTCTCTCTCTCTCTCTCTCTCTCTCTCTCCCCCACCTTTTATTTTGATCAATGCCTTGGTTAAATGATAATATACCATGTCATAAAATTCCTTACAATGTGGTTGGGCTCGTTTGGTTGCCAGGAGGAGTTTTGGTTCAGTGCTCGACATTATACCTCTAGCCGATTCTGTCACCAAGTTGACTGCCCGATGTGAACTTTGTGGAAAACGTGCTTTCTTCACCCTCAGAAAGACTGGCGAGACGCAGACAGAAGTAATTGGTGGCGCTGATGTGTACATGCCTGTTTGCCGGCAGCACTATGTGAGCGGGCAAGCTGTCATTGAGACGACAAGAATAGTCCTAGAATCTCAGTCTCAGAAGGTCCAGTGTGGGTAAAGCCATAGGCGTAGGTGGGTATTTATTCTACCGATTGCTGCAAATCGGCAATCATGGTACCTGTTGTATTTGTGACATGATGTTATGGTTATCCAGACGGATGTTAGTATTGTGCCCTTGGGATGGGGTTATGTAGATGGGGAATGCTTGATTTTTGAGGGTCCTTTTGTAATATTCACCTATTGTAACCTTTTGATGCTGAACTTGCAAAAGGCTCTTGTAAGATTTTTGTATATAACCACGCTCAGTCCATGTCAGAAACCTCATCAGCTCTGTATGTGTCATTTTCCTGTTTCATGTGCGTTTCAATCCGTTTCTTTCGACCGATTTTTGCAGTGCAAATGAGTACATTCCGTCTCACTCATTAGATCACGTGTATTCACATCGAACCTCTAATCTTGGGTCTTTTAATTCATTGAATTTTGTTACATCTGTCAGTTCATTTAGCTGCATTTTTGTCAGGAAGTGATTTTAGGACATCCTACGAAAGCAATGAACTCGTATTTGGATGCTCTGCATCTTCTTCTAGTGGATCGAATGAACTAAAATTTGGATGCTCTGCTCTGCAACTTCTTCTGGTGGATCAAAAAGTCAATCAAACAGGGGAGGCCTCAGAATTGCAGAATGACAGCAAGGCTGTAAACAGCCATTCAGTCCCGAAAGATGGTGTGTTTTATCAAAAGATGCTTTCGTCACAGGCCATCCGAAATGCTTACACTACGTATAATCCATAACAAATAAAAAAACACACAGCTCGTCTGTCTGCACTTTATGTCGAGCAAGTTTCAATCTTTTTGTAAGAACTTGAGAGAAAGATAACGCTTGGAGTTCACAAAAGACTACGAAACAGAAGTTCCTCCGCGCGCCGCCAGAGAAAAATGATCTGACACAGCCAACAGAACTTCAAAATATCAAATTGGAGTCTTAAAACAGCAACCTTTTGAAATGGCGAGAGAGAGAGAGAGAGAGAGAGAGAGAGAGGATGTGAGACGCCATCAATGGAATATGAAACGCCCCCACTAAAAAATGGCGGACGAAGAGAAGGACCTCGACGCCGTCCATGATTAATCTGCGGCGTTTCATTCAGTAATCCGCATCAAGCGGTTCAGAGGACTTCCTCGCAGAGTTTCCAAAAACAAAACAGAGAAGGAGAGAGAAAACATGGATGGAGCAACAGAAGAAGCGAAACCCAAGATCGGCTAGCATTCATACGATTGACGAACGATGGTGTGAGGGGGCGTTTAATAGAAAGTCCGAATCCAAGGTCTCTTGCCATGTACTGAAACCCTAGTGGTACCTTCCTCAGAGGAAGAAGGCCCATGATGAGAGTTTAAGTCCGATTTGAAGAGACATTCGACAGAAAGGCCCATTGCGACCCAATGACTTGTTCACCGTTTTTGGCATCTTGAACGTATCTTTTCAATGCTCCCTCCATCTTCTTGCGGTTTAAGCCGAAGCATTTGCACCAGGTAAAACACAAGGACACCAGCATCCCGGAACCATTGCTGCTGTCGTGTCGTCGTTCGTGTTGACTGCACACATGAATATATCCAATTTTCCTTGAGATTGTGAGGTCGAAAACAAGAAAGGTCGTACCTTTTAGGCATCGCTTCGTCCCGAAAAAACAAAGGTTTTTTTGTAGCTTATTAGACTCGTATCATCGAAAGCGAGAAAAGTCCAATTTGAAGAGACATTCACAAAAGGGCCCATTGCGATCCAACGACTTATTCATCATTTTTGGCATGTTGAACAGATCATTCAATGCTTCATCTTCTTGTGGTTAATCCAACCCTTTTGCACGGGGTAAAACACAAGGACACCAGCATCCCGGAACCAATGCTTCGGTCTCGTCGTTCGTGTCGACTCCGCACATGAATATGTCCGATTTTTCTTGAGACCGTAACGTCTAAAGCGAGAAAAGTTGACCTTTTAGGCATCGCTTCATCTCCAAAAACAAAAGGGTTTTTCGTAGCTTATTAAAATCTTATCATCGAAAGCGAGAAAAGTCCAATTTGAAGAGACATTCACAAAAAGGCCCATTGCGGTCCAATGACTTATTCATATTTTCGGCATGTTTTGAACAAATCATTCAATGCTTCATCTTCTTGTGGTTAATCCAACCCTTTTGCACGGGGCAGAACACAACAACACCAGCATCCCGGAACCAGTGCTGCGGTCGCATCGTTGTTCGTGTCAACTCACAATGAATATATCTGATTTCTCTCGAGACCGTGAGGTCGAAAGCGAGAAAGGTTGACCTTCTAGGTATCCCTTCGTCCCAAAAACAAAAGGGTTTTCATAGCTCATCAGGATCTTGACTTCAAACTCATGGGAATTCCTCGCGAATTGCGCCGAGGTCGGGGTCGAAAGAAAATTCTAAGTCACAATCAATGGTGGGGAGGAGCCAATTAGGGTCACGTTCAAGGAAGCAGCTTTTCTACTTCTAGTGTGGAAAACAAAGATTGATAGAAGTCGGCAACACCCGATTCACTATTGCGGTCACGACTCATAGGCAATTAGCTCAAAAGGGAAATCCAAAAGGCAACTTGTCAGCTCATCCCACCCACATGAACATGACGCTGGAGGGGGGGGCGAGACTTTTTGGCCCTTTATTCTTGGCACAAAAGTGGAGATATTACTCTTCACACGTCCCCAAATTGAAGGTGAAAGTGATGTTCTAATGCTTGGGACAATCATTATACCTTAGGGCATGGGACCCCAACAGCTAGAAAGAGAGTGATATCTTGGCTTTAATAAGTTAAAGAAAGGCTCCAAAATAATCAAATTATGGGTCAAAAGATTTCATTCGTGTAGCCAAAGGCAGTAGGTTATGTCCCCACGCGTCTAATGAGTGACGCAATCTGAGTAAAACCACAGAAGTTTCGACTCGTTTTTGCACTCATATGGACATTTGCTATTGTTCCTCGATGTCTCTTTCACGTTGAGGGGGAGAGAGAGAGAGACAGACACTTGTGGTGATTAAGTAGTTCTTCGCCAGGAATCGTTCTCACAGTTGTATAAAGCGTGATTAACAAATGAAAAAGTATTGATTGTGATCACCGCTTTGTAGGGTCGTAACAAAAACCGACACGTTGGACTGCGCACCACGTTTTGTTGGAGAGGTTCAAAGTTGATGATGAAGAGCTTAGCTGTTTTCTCGATAAGTTTTTACAGACTCGTGGTCAGCTCCAGTTTTACATAGTATTTGACATCGTAAGTGATGATGCGCATGATTGTTGGATGCTTTGAGAGTTGATAGATGACTTGGCATCTTCTCAAGAAGGTATTCAAGACGTCGATAAGATCCTTAGTTCATCGAGGAGAAAGTAGGAGAATTTTGGGAATGCCCTCGCGTGCTTTAATTATATGCAATGTGCACTTCACTCCCTTAATTCGATAACTATTACGACTCCATTTCATTGCGGTTATGAGTATACTTTGCGATTGTGTCGGACCCGATCGAATCCCGATTAAATTAAGAGTATCTCCGTTAGCTACCTAATACATCGATGAGCCAACTAAACAGTCTTAACCCACTCATCGCATAAAAGCTGAATCGAGCAGCGCGTGGATGGGAAGAAATGCTTTTGATATTAAAGGGTATAAAGCAACTCTTTGCCATGTTGAGGGACATCGTCAAGATAAGGGTGCCGCCGCGCTTTGTTTATCGTTTCTTTCCACGTACGGCGAAGATAACCTTTTGATTCTCTCCCTTTTTCCTTAATTCGATCCTTGCTACTTTTATGTAGCATCCTCGTCAAGTCATCAAGGGGTCTCCTCTACGTGTCTTGCTCCTGTTCGATCAATTGGGGAGTGTTCTCAGCGAAAATTGTCCACTCATTCTTAAATTTGTTATTCGAATTTTGCCAATCTAATATTAAATCTTTATGTAACATTTCAATGCAGTCGTTCCGATTGATTTTTGCCGAAAATCGCCGATGCGGCTTAGGACGGCCGGCGATGATTGGACCGCCGCATCCGCGACTTCCGAGTGAAAATAGAATGGAATGACTGCATTGGAAGTTTCTTTTCCTTATGGTGTGGGCAAGGTTATTTTATGGGGGCTTTGAACACGAGACGGTGAAGGGATCGCATTCCCCCTTCCTAACGGTGAGGGGCAGGGTTAATCTCGGCCCCTCACGAGAAGATTTTGGCCCATATGGGATGAGGCACTGCCGGGCATGAATTCGGCGCACCCTGCACCCATCCCTACAAACACCCTCCTTCTAACATATATGTTGCACGAAACTAGTTTCGTGCAGCATTAATTCTTTTTGTCTATTGCTCTTGTACAACCCTCCCAAAAAGCAATAAGTCTTACTAAATTATAAAAACTAGTGTTGGGCACCGAGCCAAGACGCGGCATAGGATATTATAATTAGACATGGGAAATCCCTTTGAATCTACTCGTTTTCTATCTTTCTGAACGCAAAACATCGAATATAATAACCCAGGTCTTGTAATATCCGATCTCATTAAGCTTCTTGGGATACTATCAAAATGTTTAAGATTAAATCGGTAAAAATCAAAATGTTCAAGATTCAGGGAAGCATTTAGATTTTCTTAGGAAAATGTTGGTGGGTGGGAAGATGATGCACCGCCGGCAAGGAAGCACCATCCTCAATCTCTCAACTCTCCTCTGGCTTTCTTTGCTTTCCTTTTTTATAAACTAAAGTAATGATTTTTCTCTTTCCCTTTTCTGAGTTGGCATGATTGGGTGCGAATCGTGTCCATGGTCCTCACGTCATCTCTTCCCTAGGATCTGCAATCCCAATCACTCCCCCCACGATTTCGGAATTATTGGGGTAATATATTCGTGTCCAACTCTATAATCAAATTATATATATATATATAGTTTTAGTATCTATGGGTATGTAATTAGGGCCTACCTTAATCTTAAATCCTCGGTGATAATTACGCAAGGTGCCTCATCAGAGCAAGGGTAGCAAGATACTACCGATCGGAGCCTCTACTGCCTGTTTGCCGACATGCTGACGGCGGGTTACATAGATGTATTCCTTTATTTTCACGTGTTGGTGCTCACGAGTCCAGCCTCCCTTGTTAGGGGATAAATTTTCTTCCCTCACCCTAAAAATTACCCTCATAGTGTTCAGATGAAATATTTAAATGTTTTAGTACCCCTATAATAAGGGAACTAAATAAATTTCTACTGGGTCCATTTAAAGAATAAGACAATCAAGGGTAAATTTCGCCTGACCGCTAAACTTCAGCGATCTCTCGACTGCGTCACTAAGTTTCGATTTTGATGCCCGATGCACTAAACTTTCAAATTTCGATACGTTTATGTCGGAATTCGGTTTATTGTCCGTGGAATGCAGAAGAAGCAATGCCCATGTTAAAGTTTGCTAGATTTTGATTGAAATATTGATTGGATTTTGGGTCAAAGCGCATCAATTACAAAGATACTATAATAGAGGGCTAATTTCCAACCCCAATCCTACCTCAAACTTTTTTTTTTTGTTTAAAAAAATATCTCCAACTTTCACACTAGTCTCAAATTTACTCACGTGTCCAAGAACCGCCATCGGTTTCTTCAAAATTATCAACATTAGGAGGGTGCTGTTATTCCTTATAAGGTGGGGGCGTTGATGATTGAATCGGGTTCTAACGGTGAACATCTAATTGGCCCTAACGCCAATTTGTTGTGAAGAAATTAGTGCGGATTTGTGGATGCATGGTTTGGGACTAAGATGAAAGTCGACATTGAAAAGAAGTCGGGATAGAATTGGAATTGGATCGGACCGAAGCTTAGGGACTTTTTATTTTATGGAATTATGCCTTCAATTAAAATATAGTTAGATCGTACAAGTTGAAATCAAAATAAAGATTCTTGTGGACTACGTCCAAAGCGCTGCCAAATCAACGCCGTCCATTTGACCAGGAGAAGCGTCGATCTTACCATCATCACCACCATCATCACCACCGCCGTCATCGCCACCGTCATCATCACGACACGTCTGGACGGTGGGGCCGACAAGTCGTGACGTGGCAAGCCCCCATTGGTCCGTTCCATCGAAATGATTTACAACGCCGGCACCATTGTTTGCGGCTGAGTGGCCTCCTCTTCAATTTCATCACGTCATCCTCTCGAAGCACGCATCATTGGTGGCGGCTTAAACTTACTCCAAAGTTTAGGTGTTGCCAATGTTTGATTGAATGAGCATTTTCTAAGCACACATTATTTGTGCCGACTTTTGTCGCGAATTCAATCGCAAGAACGGGAGTTTTGCCGCGAATTCAATCACAAAAACAGAAGCTTCATGTGCAGATCAAGGCCGACCGATCCGTCTACCCGGCCTATCTAAATAAGATTTGGAAAAAAAGCCATTGGATTAAATAGGTCAAGATGCTACTTTAATATAATCCCGACATATTTACCCACGTTTCAAAATGCGATAAGAATGATGTAACACGACGTCGGCACGAGGGACTATATGAATTGATCCCCCCCAATTACTTTATGGGAAAATATTGTGGTGACCCGAAAGTAAATATGAATTTCAAAGTCATCGTATTCGCCATGTAAATATAAAAACGTGTATAATTACGAAGATTATAAGACGGGGGAGGAAACCCTTACTGTCGCTTGTTCCATGAATAAACCTAAATAAAAATAAAAATTTATTTTTGCTTCTTGCTTCCCTTGTTTCAAAATGCGATAAGCGTAATGCGACACGATGTCGGCACGAGAAATTACACAAATTATACGAATTGCCCTCCACTTACTTCACGGAAAAATATTTATTTTTTTGCTTCGCGCCTCACAAGCTAGGACTTGCAACCCGAAAATAAATATGAATTTCCACGTCATCATCTTCGCCGTGTAAAAATAAAAAGAAAAAAAGAAAAGAAAAGAAAAGAAGAGGGTGTATAATTACAATATTATTCGCCTAAAAAAATAAATAATAATTACAATATTATAAGGGAGGAGGAAACTGTCACCGTTGCTTCTTCCTATCCTAACAAAAATTTGAAGTCGGAGCGCGAGCTGCTTCGGAGGATGTGGCGCGTGCGGGCACGCGTGGGTAGACGCGCTTGTCAGGAAAAGAGCCCCCGGACCTGCACCGTAATTACGAAAGTGCCATTTGACTCGTCCCGGCTCAAACCGCGTCCTCAAAACCGCGCGCCCCTCGTTTTGTCAAAATCCTTCTCCCTCCTCCTTCCCTCCCGACGCGGAGCTCCCCGTCAATTTTCCACTCTCCCGTTCCACTTCTGTCTAAATCTTTGACCCCGAAAAGCTTCTGCGATCCAGAAGGGAGCTTCGGACAAGTTTCTATGTCGAGATTGGACCTAACCCACGTTTCCTGGAATCCCAAATCCCAGTCTTTGCCAATCTTGTCCTAGACTTCTGCTTGCGGCAATCACCTCTCGGACCTTTTTAGCCCTTGAAAACGTCTCGTTTTATCGAAATCAGAAGCGGTTCGAAAGCAGGGATTCTGTACCTCGGAGTGGATTGATCCCGACTCCGGTAAATGATGGAGCATGTGATAGATAGGCCGCGAGCGATTAATCCTTGATTTGATTTACCTTCATGGACAATCTGTCTTTGATTGGATCGGAGAGAGATGGGCTTAGATCGGCATCGGGAAATTTCGACCGAGATACCACCGGACCGCTGAACCTAAAGGGATCTAGGGTTCTCAGCTATCTAACATCAATATTGTTCTTTTATTTTCTCTTTCTTGACCAAACTTCGATATACGTGATTTTTTTAACGGATGGATTAGTCGGACACGCATAATCATTGGATAAGACTCATTTGAAACCTACTACAATTATTGAGCTTGCAGGAGGAGTTGGGAAAGTCTAAGGATGTCTATGATATTCAAAGGTCAAGATATCACACGAAAAAAATCACCAGGTTGCCCGGCATGAGGCATGTCCCCCTCTTCTTTAAGATAGCTCGTTAGGACACATGGGAAGCACAAACACACAAGTCCAATTTGTCCCATTTGTAATTCCTTTCCTTGCCCCCCCTCGATCGGCCATCAGAAGTCAACCGTGTCTGTCGGATAAAAAGCTTCTCATTTGAATTCTCAAATACTGGCAGAAAGTAACCCTAAGGAAAAGTCCACAATTCCCAAGAAAAACGAGCTGATCACCACTAACCCGCTCGTTAAATTTACTTTGAAAAGGCTATTAAATTTTGACATTTTCGCAGAAACTGGTCGAAATCTGCGAGTCCACCACAACCAAAAACAAAGGGAACGCTTGGCCTAAAAGGTCCACTTTACCCGCAAGCAAAGAACAAACAGATTCGACAGTTGAAAACGAGTAAGGGAAGGGCGATCAGGTCGCGCGGTCGGTTCATGGGTTCTGAGGAAGCTGCCTGCTACAGTCGGCACGTCACTTCCAAAGGGGTTTGTCTTTGTGACGATGAAAGCGAAGTTCCCACGCACACGGCCCACCCCCACACCGGTAATGGAAATATATTCTTCTCGCCAGGGGTACTGACGTGATTTCGTGTCCCTCCCGCCCAACCCCCTCCATCGGGTGGCAGTGTAAATTTGTTGACCCGGAGAGGGCAATTCTTTTGTGTGGGTAATAGCCTTATAAGTTGGGTATAGAGCTCCACACATGCATACTTTTAGGGGAGAGAGAGAGAGAGAGAGGGAGCAGACAGATGGGCAGAGCAGAAAGAGAGGGAGGGGCAAGTTGGTGGTTTCTTGTTCTTGAAGAGTTAGGGAGCTGAGCTGAGCTGAGCTGAGCTGAACCGAGAGTTCTGTGGCTCAGGTAAGCAATTTGATACGTCTTTTGAGCTCTGGATTGAGTACGAATTTGAAAGATGGTTGTGATTTTCATCGAAGATACGTGAGGGTTTTCGTTCTCTTCCCCGTGAAATTGTACGATTTCCCCGGACAAAATTTGCATCTTTTCATGGTTGACGGATTCTTGATTGAGCCGGAATGTTGTTTTCGTGATTTCGTAAGATGGGTACGTCGTGAAATTCTGGGGAGGTGTTTTCCCAGCTGATATGGCTCATGAAGACTACAACTTTTGCATGAATTTGGCTTCCTTTGACCTTCTAATGAGTGATTTAGGTTGGGGAATCAAAATTAAGTTCTCTGTTTATCAAATTGGCCGGTTGATTTCTGTTGGGATCTGGTTTATAGGCCAAAATTTCTAGCTTTTTGATCCAAAGTGCAGGGCTAGCTGTTCAGTGGAACCTGTTGTTGGTCAGAATTTCATATACATAAAAAAATTTCCCCCCGTCCCACGGTAGGTTTGCAACCGCTATAAGATGCCTTTCCTGTCTCTTTTTTTCGCTCTTTTTTACTGTTTGTGTCAACGATGGCAGAGACGAAGGAATGAACATGGTGGCTAAAGTAGTGACTTTTTTCTAATCTTTCATGTGATTTGTGTAATTGGGATTAATGCATTGTTCTTATACTTACTTTTGATTTTTAGTCCCTACTCGTTTATGCCTTTAATAAGCTACACGAGTTACTAGAAGATAATGGATACTGATTTTGTTCATATATGTGGATGAGGTATTTGAAACGATCAATGATTGTAATTGACACTGTACCTTTTCCCCCCAGTGGTTTCAGATATTGCGACATTTACACATCGGTGCGAGGAATCACTTTGCTGCTGTTGCTGCTGAGTATCGTATTAAGGAATTCTACGGTGCGATGAAACCAGATCACTGGTTTTGAGATTGCCATGTTTGTTCTTATGGCCTGAGTGATGTTGTGGATTACATAAAAGATTCTGCTAGAAAGCTTCCAGTATTATCCGCAAGTCACTCACCTTGAATCCTCCTAAATGCAAACATCTGGGAACCGCCAGAATTCGGCTGGCATCCATGGGCTATACCATCAACCCGTGCAAGACATCGACCCTTATTATATGCCTAATTTTCAGATCGTGGAAAACAATGTCAGTCCAGACATTGGCAGCCAAGGGACTAATTTCACCTTTCAGGCTTACAATGAGCAGTTCTTCACCCTCGAATCTGCTCCAGCCGTTTCCGGTTTTGTTTCGTACGATTCCCCTTCGGCTGTGAGCGTCGCGTCTAACAGGAGTCCCTTTTCGACTCAAGGTTCACACTCGTATGTGTCAGATGCGCAACATTCTTCCGACAATCTTTATGGGTCGCCCATCAGTGGTTCTTCAGTGGCTTGTGGTGGCAACCAGATGTGGGACAAGCTGAGGGAGCTGGAAAATTCGTTGCTTGGACCTGAATCTGATTTCAGTGATAGCTGCAATTGTTGCCTAAATAGTGGGAGCCACCAATTCACGTCAACCGGGCAGTGGGATGTAAATCAGATTATAGAGATGAACCCTAGATTGGATTTGAAGCAAGTGCTCATTGTCTGTGCACAAGCGATTGCCGAAGCTGACATGCCTAAGACGGCTAATTTGATGGAGTTGTTGGAGAGGATTGTATCTGTCTCGGGAGATCCAATCCAACGGTTGGGTGCTTACTTATTGGAAGGGCTTAAAGCGAGATTGGAATCATCTGGGAGCATAATCTGCAGCAAGCTCAAGTGCAAAGAGCCCACTAGCTCGGAATTGATGTCTTACATGCACATCCTCTATCAGATTTGTCCATACTGGAAGTTTGCCTACCAGTCGGCAAATGTCGTGATCGGGGAAGCTATAAAGTACGAGTCAAGAATCCACATAATTGACTTCCAGATCGCTCAAGGAAGCCAGTGGGTCACTCTTATCCAGGCTCTTGCGGGACGAGTGGGTGGGCCGCCTCTTATTCGCATCACTGGTGTTGATGACTCCCAGTCAGCTCATGCGCGCGGAGGGGGGCTCGGCATTGTCGGGCAGAGGCTAGCGAAGGTCGCTGAGTCATGTGGAGTGCTATTTGAGTTCCACAGTGCCGCCATGTGTGGAAGTGAGGTCGAACGAAAGGACCTCGGAGAGCGGCCTGGAGAAGCTATAGTCGTGAATTTTCCCTATGTTTTGCATCATATGCCAGATGAAAGCGTCAGTACCCATAACCACCGTGATCGGCTGCTACGATTGGTTAAGAGTCTATCCCCAAAGGTGGTCACCCTCGTGGAGCAAGAGTCTAACACCAACACGTCACCATTCTTTTCTAGGTTCACAGAGACTTTGGACTATTATACAGCTATGTTCGAGTCAATTGATGTGGCGCGCCCACGGGATGACAAGCAAAGGATCAGTGCAGAGCAGCATTGCGTCGCCAGGGACATAGTCAACATGATAGCTTGTGAGGGCACGGAAAGGGTCGAAAGGCACGAACTTTTGGGGAAATGGAGGTCAAGGTTTAGGATGGCCGGATTTCAACAGTTCCCATTGAGTCCTGCAGTTACTGATGCTATCAGAGATCTGTTAAAGGAATATAACGAGAAGTATAGAATCGAAGAGAGGGATGGAGCTCTTTATCTCCACTGGATGAACCGAGCTATGGCAACTTCTTCTGCGTGGTGGTGAAACTTGTAGGTTTTGATGAGTGAAATCTGTAAAGTTTTGTACTAGTTGTAGTTCATGTTTAGCTTGATGATTAGCTTAAATTCTACTTCTATAGGATCAAGGGAGCAATGTTTAGAACTTCCACTACACTGTCATAAAATCCCCAACTTAAATCTGGAAGGAAAAAAGGTCTTTCTAAGCGTCTGCTCGGGAATGAAGCAGATAGTATTTTCTTACGCTACTCTTCGAAT
Source organism: Syzygium aromaticum (assembly GCA_024500025.1). Classification (NCBI taxonomy): domain Eukaryota; kingdom Viridiplantae; phylum Streptophyta; class Magnoliopsida; order Myrtales; family Myrtaceae; genus Syzygium; species Syzygium aromaticum. Next base: position 2,192,191 of record CM044888.1, on the reverse strand, counting down.
CTCTGTTTTGCCCTTGGTGTGTTAATTTAGCTGATTCATGGAGAACTCCGATTACATATGGTACTGGTACTATTCTTTTGTCAAGGTTCAGTTCTTGCTGAATGAAGTCTTCAGCACCAAGAAAAAGGTTGTTGTACTTGTGAAATTGACATGAGTTGGCTATCTTTCTAGGCAAATCTCACGGTATCTGCGTTTCTACGTCTGCATCACTCCAGAAGTAGCTTTAGTGAACTCAGTTTCCTGCTGATTGTTCAGTAACGAGAGTGAGACGTAATAAAGCACGTACAAGTTCATTTTAAATATTGGAAGGGGCTTTTGGCTCCTGTACAAATGCACGCAACTCCTGACGCTAAGAGGCAAAAAGTATTGCTCCTGGCCAACGAAGCACCCAAAGTACAAGTTTTTCTGTTACATTAATCTCTATATTTTACAAACAGCATCATGAGGCTAAGACGACCGGAGCTATGTAAGTGATTCAAATCAAAGAGAAGACTGAGCTATGTACAAGCTCATTTATGGCTTCTTGATGTGTAACAAACCATTATCAAGGTATCTTGAATATCAAAAAAGTTTCCTTGTGGTCTGCCTTCCTCACCAATACTCCCGACAAGTGCACGAACCTTCAAGAAAATGATGGAAGCGGCTACGATCCCTAACTATGATCTCCCTGTTGTAAATCTTGGAGATAAGTTTTATGACCAAATGACAATCATCACATATTCGTAAGTTCTTAACAATTCTAAGAGGAGTTCTGGGAGTCGTACTGAGAAGTCCGAAAGCAATAGCCAGCTTCTCACTATGATGAGCCAATGCAATCTCTTTCTGTCTCTCATCAAGATCTTGTGAAACTAAAGAAGTTAGCGGTTTGTACCCAGCAAGCTTCAATTTTTTGAATATCTCACTCAACATTTGGTAAATCTTCTCCGTCCGTGGGTGTGACTTATCGCCGGCAACGAATTCATAAACTGCATTGTCCACTTCAATGGAACTGCTGCCAGGAACCTTCTCAATATTTACATTCCTCATCATTTTTCTCACGCGAATAACTTTGTCCCACTTCTTTTCTTGGGTATACATGTTTGACAAGAGAACATAATTCCCGTTGGCATGTGGTTCCAATTCAAGAAGATTGACTGTGGCTTCTTCTGCTAGGTCAGTGTCCTTGTAGACTCTGCAACCTCCAAGAAGGGCCCTCCAAACCACAGCATCTGGTGCGAATGGCATCCTTCTAATGAGCTCCCTAGCCTCTTGAAGTCGCCCTGCACGAGCGAACATATCAACCATGCAACCATAATGTTCAATTTTAGGAGTAATGCCATAAACATCACTCATGCATGTGAAGTATGTCCATCCCTCATCAACAAGGCCCATGTGGCTGCATGCACTCAAAACCCCAACAAAGGTAATATCATTGGGTTTAATTCCTTCAGCTATCATTTTGGAGAAGAATTCAAGAGCCGCTTGACCAGATCCATGGTTAGCAAGCCCCAGAATGGCAGAACTCCATGTGAGGACGTCCCTTCTGTCCATTCGATTAAATACACACAATGAGCTGTCTATGTCGCCGCACTTCGCATACATGTCCACAAGTGAAGTGCCAAGCTTCATATCTACTTCAATCCTAGTTCTCTGTATGTACTTGTGGATCATTTTGCCCATTCCTAGTGCACCTATGTCTCCACAGGCAGCCAATACACTGACCATCGTGACGTTGTCTGGCACCACATTTGCTAATTGCATCTCGTGAAACAGCTTCAACGCCTCATTAGACTGCCGAGTCCTCGCATAAGCTCCAATCAGGGAACTCCAGGAAACTACATCTCTTTCCCTAGTGTTGTCGAACAGCTTTCTTGCCTCCGTAACATCCCCGAGCGTGGCGTACCCATGAATCATGGTATTCCACGAAATCAAGTCTCTCTCAAGCATTTTATCAAACAAGTCACGTGCCAACTGAATTTCACCAATCCTCACATACTCAGCCAACAGCACATTGTATGAAACCAAATCCGGTTCCTTCAAATCATCTAAAATCCTCTTCGAAATCTCTACAGAACCCAGTGTCGCGTACATCTCAATCAAAGCAGTTTGAACAAACAAATCCGATTCGAACCCAATTTTCATCCCTTGAGCATGCACCATTCGACCATTATCACCATCCATCAACCCACCACACGCCTGAACCACCAGAGAAAGACTAAAACTATCGCAAAAGACTCCGTCTTGACGGCGCATCCGGAGAAACAGAGACAAGGTTTCGTGGGGCCTCTGGGAAATCAAATTAGCGCGCATCATGGTGTTGAAAATGAACGCATCGGGGGACGAGACCGAGTCGAAAATGGAGCGAGCATAAGGCAACAGATCGCCGGGCGCAGAGGAATGCACGAGCAGCGTCCGCAAGAGCTTGGCGACGACGTAGTTGTCGGCATCGAGACGGGTTTTCAGGACGAGGGCGTGCGCTTGTCGGAGGTGGCCGAGGTTCTTGGAATTGCGGAGGAGAGACATGGCCTTTTGCTCCATGGTTCTTGCTCTTGAACGCCGGTTTTGGGAAGACTATTTCATGGGACAGTGTCGGTGTCGGTCAATGCGTTTGGAGTTGCAGAGTCCGAGGCCGTACTTGGGGGAAGTTGGAACGAGCGCGAGGGAGGAACGATCATCAACGGCTTTTAACGGTCCCATGTTTCAAGGCTGTACTCTTTCCCGCGCTTTTGTACGACGTTGAATATTACATGACTCGTTGATTTAGTACGTGATTAGAGATTGTAAATTGATCTTGTATTGGATAATGACACAAACGATCCATGAATTTTGGCCCGAAGTGTTATGTGGTTTTTGAACTTTTAGTTTGTTTAATGTGGCTCTCGAATTTTAACCAAATGTGTAATGTGATCTTTGAATTTTTAATTTGTTCAATATGATCCCTTAACTTTTAGTTCAGGGACAATATTGAACATTTTTATATAGTTCGAGGATTAATTTGTATCAATATATCTGTCTATATATAAAAGAGTACTCACAACTTCAATTATATCGAACACGAGAAAAAAGAAGAAGAAAAGGATTATCCAATTGAAATTTATAGGAGCATAACAAAGGGTGGCTCAGTCGGTAAATAATCTGAAGAGGGAAGTGTTGTGCATTTGGAAATCTTACTCAACATAATTTCTAGCAATTATGCATCACCAAATATGGCAAATCAGTACAAATATCGCGGAGCGTCGTTCATAGGTGGCACTTGAAATGAGAAAGAAAGAGAAGGTATCTTGTAATTGTCATATCATGTGGTAATGACAAGTGGAAAAGTTGGCCAGTGCAATATCAGAGAATTAAAATTCATAAGTAAAAGTTGATTGGGATGCATATAATACCGGTCATATAATTCGTCGATCACACCGTATCAATTGCAATCGATGCATAAAATACTTCGCAGTTAGAAGAGGGAGGATGGTGTTAACGTGGAAGTTAAGGTATGAACACATGTGGTTGCATGGTGGGAATCATGTTGTTTGTTGACAAGAAGAGAGACATTTGGGGCTTGTGTGGAAATGAGAAGGAAGATATATGCGGTTCTTAATTTACTGCAGGATAGATCCTCAGGTCGTGATGGATCGAAACTGCCTACTTTTCATCGTATCTCATATTTAAAATGTGATAACACACAAAAAAAAAATGTTAAAACTCATACGATTGACGATTGTGATTTACTCTTTTTCTGATCTAATGGTTATCGAAGGGCTGGGAATTCATTTCCCAAAGTTCTTTACAAACACCCAATTATATTGCATGGGAATTTCTATGCTACAGTGATGGCAAATCATTATGTCAATGTATCTATGTTTGATGAGAGATGACACAAAAGAGTACAATGTAAGAAGCATCATTTTTTTTTAAGAAGCATCATTCAATGGTTGATAGAAGTGACTGAATGTTAGGTCACAGAACAATAAAAGCTACCATTTTTGCATATGCCAAACGAACGTTATACCACCATCATCTGAAGGAACTCATGTCCAATTTTATTATGAATTCCAAAAGATTCAATTGTCCAGAAACGTACGAGGCGCACTCACGTGAAGTATCCAATAATTCTTCACGAGAAAGGAGCGAGATAGAGAAATGGGATGTTGACACAAGAAGAGAGAGAGAGAGAGAGAGAGAGAGAGAGAGAGAGAGAGAGAGATGGAACTATGAGTGGCAAAAGTGATGAAAAATAGTTAGAAGTCGATGGTTGGGCAGCTAGTTGGGTTGTTCGATGATTTCTAGCTCAAGAATTATATAGTAGCTATTCGAGTCTCAACGATAATTATTAAAAATCAATTAAATTACTCTTAAACTTAACCCGTTTAGTTGTCATAATTGGTTAAGGCATTGGAGGACTTCTTCCTGGGAACAAGAAGTTTACACTAAAACTATTAATAGCTGGATCTCCGTACCTGTGCCTCAAATTATCGCAAGAAAATTTACACTGAAACTATAAACTCTTATATGAAGACAGCAACATTGGCAGGAGGGTCTGTTCATTGAAAAGGTCTGTTGAAAGAATGATCACTTTAATACTTGCCACATGGCAAATACAAAGGTAAAGTGAAGTGTCACGTGGTGTGACATGTGATGTAGTTTTGTCACAAGGCCCACATTGACCAATAAGTTTTTAAATTAATGGTCACTGTCATTTGCTAGTTTCTTTTGGATTTAAACTTTTATAAATAAATATAGAGAAATCATATGATTATTTCATCTCTTATGAACTTAAATAAATGGATAAATTAGAGAAGGCATTTTCATTTACACTCTATCATCTCCCAATTTCTATATGCTAATTATTATTTGTTCAAATACTAGGAAACGCATAAAGAGAAAATCAAAGATTTTTTTTTCTCTCTTTTTGAGTTTAAGATTGAAAAAGGATAACTAGAAAGTAGTTTAGATTATACTCATCACTAGCATAGCTTATTTAAAACGTAATTCCTTAAATGCATTTGTAAACAACGAAAATTTTGAGCCAAATATAAAGTTATGCATAAATATTTTAGTGCTCAACAATTCCTATTGTCAAGCATTATCATAAAAATGGCAAATAGGTAACTCAACAATCCCACATTTAAGAATTGCAATGCTATTAGTAACTTAAATGGCGTCATAATCAGAAATTAAGGCATCTAGACATGGCAAATAGGCCGGAATGACTGCTGGGCCGAGGATCATAAACAATTATCATTTAATATAAATTTTTACTACAAAACAATTCTAATAAATATATTAAAACCCAATACCCTTCGGCCAAGGGCCATTCGAATGTCATTCTATAAATACCTCACATCGTCACAAAGGTGTTGAAATACTCTTTTTTTCAATCTTTCAAAACATATTGAACTTCAATTCATGTTTTGCTCTTCAATCTACAGAATTTCTAAAAAAGATAAAATCTAAAATTTTTAAAAATAGACTAGAGCATCAGGTTGTTGAAGGGGGCAGTGGCACCCCCCCCTACTTTGCCGGCAACCCTCGCCCGAGTCATGCAATGGTGGTGAGCCAACGAAGCTATGGCATCCTCACCTTGAGCCAAAACGCCGATGTCTAGCACTATTTAGCATTTTTTACATTTTAATCTCACTTAATTGAAAATTAATCAAGGTTTGATACAAAAAGTTTTGAGACTTGGTTTACACTTTAAATAAAAAAGAGTCAATACCACGAAAAACCCCAAATTTGTGCATTTGTGACAAATTTACCTCAAATTATTTTTTTGACCACAAAAAATCCCGAACTGGTACACTTGTGACAATTTTATCATAAACTAATTTTTTAACCACAAAAAACTCTGAACTGGTATACCTGTGATAATTTTACCCTAAACTAGTTTTTTGACCACAAAAAATCCCTAACTGGTACATTTGTGACAAATTTACCCTTCGTTAGTTTCCGTTAAATTTTACATTCAAATCGCTAAGTTTGATGATACGTGGTAGTTGACTGGTATACCAATTTGGAATTTTACCCCTCCATTTGACACAAATTTACAAATTTGTGATTTTTTGTGATATTAATCAAATTTAACGGAGGGTAAATTTGTCACAAGTATACTAATTTTGGGTTTTTGACAATCAAAAAATTAGTTTTGGTTAAATTTATCATATGTGTACCAGTTTGGAGTTTTTGATTGTCAAAAAATTAGTTCGGGGTAAATTTGTCATAGGTGTGTCAGTTTATGGCTTTTGATGGTCAAAAAAATAGTTCGGGGTAAATTTGTCATGGGTGTACCAGTTTGGGGCTTTTGATGGCGGGGTAAAATTATCATACGTATACCAGTTTTGAGTTTTTTGTGATATTAACCTAATAAAAAAAGGCCACGCTTGTGTTTTTTGCTATTCAAATAGGACGAAGTTTACAGAGGGACATAATTGTGCAAATTTGACAAGTTTTAATTAAGATTTGATTGGACTATTTGAAAGTTTTAAAACTCGATTACACGGTTACAATAGGTTTTTGAATTTTTGGCGTGCTTACTTAAGGAAAAAGAAAAGACAAGAATAGCAATGAGTTCATGACTAGAGGCCTGTATTGATTGTCGAGCGTTGTCTCTTTTCTCAAAACTCCTTCGAGCCGCTCCTCCTATTTTCTGTCAAATTTGATTAACAAGACCCAGCACAATTTCTTCGGCTTATAATCCATATGATCAAGTCTCTAAATCATGCAAAATGGCCTTAGGATAAATCTGATAAAGATCATGTCTTGTCATATAAAGCACGCTTGGAACTCTTCTCCGTAAATCAACACCATGCATCCGAACGCACGTACATATATATATGCACAGAGAACAATCTCTACTCAAGTTCAGCATACAATATCGATTTATATCTTCCTATTCATAATGTGTGTGTAATGCTTATGATGATTCGTGCAACAATCCCATCTTGCATATGAGATTGGGGCACAGGGAAGACTAGCTACTCAACACCCACATGCTGGCAACTTAACAGTTTGAGAGCACTGCAATGTCCCATAACCATCTTTTAAACTAATTAATCCGAGACCATTCACCTTGTTAAAGTATAATCTGTTCTAACCTTTCTTATCATCCGTTTCCACCTGGTAGGATTAGGGCTCCCATTAACTATAATATCCTAGTTTATCCCTTCAGAATGGGAGCCATTTTCACTGTAGAAAGCAGATATGGACATAATACAAATCAAATGCACGCCTTGTCTCTTACTCCTCACAACTCACAACTCTCTCTCTCTCTCTCTCTCTCTCAAGAGCCTCGAAGTTTTCGAAAGCCTTTCTTGATTATAGTAAGTTTGAGAGGAGAGAGAGAGGGGGAGAGGGGCGCTTGTGCTGCACAAAAGAAGCATCCATTAAGCATTTGCAGCTTTCGCTTTGTGCATGCCATTCCAATCCAAGGATTCCAAGACAAAAAGAAATTGGTGCGAGAGAAGAAGAGAAAGAATGTTGGTACCTTTTCTTTTGTCATTGCATTATTGTTCAATCAAAGGCACTCTCCTCCACAAAAAGCAACACTCCCTAAGATTATTCTCTCCCTCTCTCTCTTCTAAGAAACCCTTGTCGTTTTCAACCCCTACACGCTCCCCCCACCACCACTTCTCTCTTACTTCCTCTTTTCTCCAACAAGAGAAAGAAAAATCTAAAACCTAGAAGAGAGAGAGAGAGAGAGAGAGAGAGAGAGAGAGAGCTTTTTAAGGGTATTTCCATATATAATCATTTTGTTAAAAAATTTACCAAGAATATTCATTGGTTATTGAGTTTCAAAAGCACTTAAAATATTCTGTTGGGAGATCAACAATTAATAGACTTTTTGAAATTCATATCGGACCGACCAATTTAACTAGAGTATTTGTTGAGTTTCTTAAACGGTTTTCATTCGGCCAATATTTTCCCGTCCAATCTATTTTGGCTGATTCAACTCAATTTAACTACGTCCAGCTATCCGATTCGATTTTAAGTACAACATTGAAAACACCGCGTTTGAACGACCTTTGAAAGTCCATCTTATCAAAACCAAACACCACCGAGAAAAGGAAAGAAGGGTGGCTCCATCTCCAAAGCTTATGTGAGAAAGTGGTTTTTGCGGGGGACAAGAGGACAGAGCATCACCCAACCTTTTGTTCTTCCAAACACACCCTTCCATGTGCTAGTCTCTTTCAATTCCTTTGGACTCTTCTCTTCACACTCTTCCTCTTTAGCCTCCCACTTTTGCCTCTCCATCCACATACAGTTCCACACTAAAGAAGCCCCCCTCATTAGATTGACCACTTGACCTTTTCTGTTTGGACCTTCCAACCTTGCAGCCGATTCTCATTTCCCTCTTTTTAAAAAAGAATCACTAAAGAATTTTCTTGGTGTACTAAATATTCATAGAATAGTTCTAAACAACATAAAGTTATTTCCATTGCTCACATGCTCTATATATATGTTGTATGCATTAGAACTACACACGTTACGTGAATCCATTCAATCCAAGAACCCTCAAGAGCCCAACTCATATAGGCAACCATCCATCAACCCCAGTTTTCAAGCAAAAAATGGGTGTTGGAGAGAGCCCCATCGTGATCCAATCCTCCATTGCTCTTCTGCAGGAGAGATTCAGGCAATTGCAAAAGGTGAAGGAGATGAGAGAGGAGAGACAGATCTTGAAGTTGCTCACAGAACCTAAAAACAAGGTTTTGAGCCCCACAGCATCACCACCACCCTCACATTGTGAGCCATTAGGGTTTTTCTACCATCATCCCGAAGTGATGGTGAATAATATTTATCCTACTTGTTCATCCCCTGCTCAACTCTCTCTTTCTCTCTGGCCAAGCCCACAGAGCAATTACTCGCATCTTCGGTGTGTTGAACCGCCGACACTCGTCGCAAGTCTGTGGCCTGTGGAGACCACCTCTTTGCGCATTTCGTCGACAAAGTATAGGGATTATGATCACTTTGACGATGTCGACACGTCTCTTCATTTGTAAAATAAGAGCACGTTATATACTTTCTTTTAGGTTATATGCTTTATCGGATGAGCTTATTATTTGTACCTACTCAATATGAGCAGAGTTGAGTTTTGCCTGGGTTAATGCGTGGTGCATCGCATGGAAGAATTCCAACTTTAAGTAAGAAAATATGTTTTTTTTGTAGTAATAGTTTGAACTCTTCGTGTGTTAGATCGTCACATGAACATGAATCTTCTCTTATCGAGTCATTTCAAGATTCTAGATATTGCATGAAAAAGCAATACTAGTTTGGAGGAGGCTTGTGATACTACTGTATATCGTACGTGTGGAATATAAAAGACGGCGTTTCAACGTTTGTGCGATTTGGAAATCATGTAAAAGTGAGTGGTTTTACATTCACAAACCCGAAACTCCTAACCACCTTTTTTTTTATAACAATGATCAACAAGCTTGCATAATCAACTTCAACTTATGAACCAGATCCTATTTTCTTTAAATTCTCAGTGACTAGTTGTGAACTTCAATATCAAGATCCAATGCAATTCATCGAAAGATGAACAAGAGCGGGAAAAAAGGCCTACCAACCAAAGTTAAGGGGGCAAGTTTGGAATCTGAGCATAGTTTGTTTTTAAATGAATGATCATATCCATGAAGCATGCATAGTTTCATAGTAAGACCATTTTTCTTACAGACAAGACATGAATCCTCTGAATTTAATAGTAGGCATACATTGACTTGCTTGGTTTCAGTAGATTATCATGACATGTCGCCTATAAAGCAATGACGTGAATCAGATACACTACTTTTACAGGTGATACAACATGTCCCTTTTGGATTAACACTCGCGGTCTCCGAAGATGGGCCAGCAGACAAACCCAAATTATATTGTTTCAAATCAGTTCACTCAATGATTCAATCAACAAAATTCCTTAGTACGTTAAGGTAGCTGTCTGGGGTGCTAAGTGCATATTATATGACCTGTACTTGCAGTCCTTTTAAGGTCATTTGTCCAAGTCCAAGATGTAATTATTGTGGTCTGTGTTTTTTCACTCTGATGGTTAATAAAACTTGACAGCAATCAGCCCGTGAAAGATAAAAAGCTCGAGCACAAAACACCCTTCTCTTTTTGGCTTGTTTTTCATTTTATGTCATCATGAAGTGCTAATTTAAACACCTCCAAAGTGATGATAAAAACCGGTTTATGCTAGATGGAAAACGTGACAGTCATAGATTAACTCACTTAAATGTATTATTCGTTTTGACCCGTCCCACATCAAATCTTATGCTTTGTCCTTTAACATATAGGTAGACTTTTTTCTAAGAGATCATTCATCTGAGAGTGCTTTCACATGAGTACGCTTAATATTAGAGTTGAAATGCTAAATATTGTCATTACGTCAAAATGTGCCTCTTATGAGTTAATTCCACTTTTTCATATATAATCCAAAAATGTTGTCTCCCTGTTCAGTACGCAATAGTTAGTTGCCGCCCCTTTTGTCATTATAGAAGCTTGTCGGGAGCCTCCTCATCCGGTCTTTTAGCATCGAGGATCACTCTCCACCCTCGTCGGACATGATCATCACTGAAAATGTCATAAGCAAAGTGGTTTTGAACATCCCACCAAACTGAACAAAGTCAATAAATTTACACGAGAGACTAATGACTTGATGAACCCTTGTTGCACACAAGAATTTTGGGCCAGACTTTGTGGCCTATATGTGGACCAAACTTGTGGTCAGAATCCAGTTGTCTTGTCCAGTTCAAATCATCTACAGATGGCAGTCAAAAGTCGGTTTTTTTTTTTTCGTCAAAAGCAAAAGTCGTTAAATTGTCTATGGACTCGAGATGCAAGTCCTATTACTTCCTTAACTATGATGTTTTTAATCAAGTTACTGTTTAAATGACGAGAACGATGGTTGAAATCAGACAATCAACTCGACCAACTAACATAATTTCTTAACTCAACATCGAGTTCTGACTTGATAAGTGATTCTTCATGTTCAAGCTCAATTTGATTGAACTCAATTACTAAAAATCTAATTGAATTTCTTCAGCTTCTCGGTAACATATAATTAAAGGAACAACATCTTTTTGTTTTTTCTAAACATATGTTCTATAGCAGTAGACTTTGGATGGGGCCACAACTCAACCTCCCTCATGCGAATTCATTGTTTGACCAACTCGTGACTCTGCACACCACGAGAAAGAAAGTCCTTGGGAGGTGAATTCTTGGGACGTCCGATATTTAAGTCAGTTTGAGCTTTAGAGAAATAAAATTGACAAAGCAATGACTAATGCATATCCAATGTCTCTTACCTTGAATGGTTGATTCTGGGATATTTATACTTACTTTGATACCTTGGTGTTCCTCAATTTTCGGAATTGTGAAGTCATCCAGCGATCTGTCCAGTTGTCATGTATGTTGATTCGAATTTCTCTCATGGAAGCCGATACATATAAGTCTGTAGATTATTGCAAAGCTCTTTATTCCTTATAGATTGAGTGATGGATTAATTTGGAGATTATCTCAAGCAACAAGGTCAAAATGTGGAACAAAGTACAAAAGCAGCCTTCGAATTCTTGTCGTGATGACTAAGGAATGAATACTTGCATGAGCAGTTCTAGCTTTTTGTAAAGGTTGAGGATATCTCTTCTTTCCCTTTTCTATGTCTCATATTGCTGAGACGCGTATGTATGCCTAGTTCTGTGGTGAAGGCAGCTAGAGACGCTCGGACACAAAATGCCGGTGCTCGGATTTGTGCTCGCTCTTCTCCTTCTCGGCTCGGCTCCCAAAAAATCTGTTCAGACCGTGATTCGAGCAGGTAACAACTTTACTTAAAGGAATTTAAACACCGACACGACACGACGCTAGTTAACTGTTCACTAGACACACGGGTCCGACACAATTCAACTCATTTTGGATGGGTACGGTTACGAAACACGAATCATTACCGGTTCAGTCGCTGTAGTCCAGATGGGGAAGAGTTCGTGGAGTGGTGCATAGCTGATGAGCAAGCCTCAAGTGAGGAGCTTCAAGTGGCGCTGGACTGGGCGTGCGGGAAGGGAGGAGCAGATTGCAGAGGAATCCAACCCCATCAGCCATGTTTCCTGCCCAACACAGTCAAAGACCATGCTTCCTTCGCTTTCAATAGCTACTACCAAAAGTTCAAGCACAAAGGGGCCACCTGCTACTTCAATTCTGCTGCAATGATCACTGATCTTGACCCCAGTAAGTGCAGTGCTTATTTTTGGATTATCATTGAGAATATCGCAATGATACAGATCCTGAATTTTATTTCGATTTCTGCTGACAGGTCATGGATCGTGCAAATTTCCATATCTTCCTTGAATGAGCGTCCAGAAGAACTTTGGTCACAAGAATTCCAGAGTGGAGGAGGCTACTTGAAGCACTTATAGTTTTTTTTTGTCGTCGAAAAGAAGCACTCATAGTTATACGCTTGTGTTTTCTGCACTTTTTTCTTTTTTTTTTCTCTTATTCTCTGTTCAAGGAAAATCTTTTTGGCTAGACAGACCAACCTTGGTAAAACGTTGGTACGAGATGGGTTTCTATACACGATTTGTTTGTTTATAATTCAGTGTGTTGTCTAAGACAGCTTCTCATTAACGATTAGTAAACACTAATTACCTAGAAAATTGAAGAGTAACCCGTCAAATGGGTGAGTCGAGTTGAAAAAGGTCCGATCCAAATTTGAGTCGTTTTGACCCATTTTCATACAATACAAATCTAATGTCTCATACTTGACCCATTTCATACTCAACATATATCCGATCCGACTCATATTTCTAAAACACTTTCGTATTTAACCAAATCTAGGAAAACTCACACCTAAAAACTGAGGTGAAAGCATGGAATGAGCAAACAAGAGATTGAGTGAGAGTAAAAGAGAGTGAAAAGAGAGTTATAAAAGTGAGTTGGGTCTAAGTAAATTGTGAACCTATGTAATGTCCATATTACTTTAAACTTTATCATTCTAAAGCCATTGTGACTCATTTACTTATAACTAACTTATATACCGAATAATTCATTAAGTTAAGAATTTGATATATGACCAATTTTGATAGGTCTACTAAAGTGTATTATAAGACTTTTGATTTTAACTTTGACTTATATCTTTTTTTTTTTTGGCATTCGTTGTTTAGGATTGGATTTTTTTATTTGATTTTAAGACCTCAAAATATACAAAAAAATTTATCAAATTAAAAGATTTAGGATTGAATGATATAAATATAATAAGTTAAGAACTTTCTTGGCACTCGACTTCAAGTCAAGCTAGAGATGGAAGCTAGACTTGATCCATAATTCATGCATGGAAATCCCAAATGGCGATGGACGCAATGCTGGCGTGGTGGTCACATATGCATTGTGTGAAGTAAATGAGAAGAGAGGTGCTCGACAATAATGACTGACCATACCTCTTCGCGTGAAAAACTATCTCCGTTGCACTCAATCGGTCCCCCTCCCACCCCCAAAAAAAATCGATCACTCGGCCCTCATCATCGTCATCTCCACCTCAGTCCCAACACACGACACGCTTCTCAACGTCCTTCCTGATTCTAGGATTTACAGAGACGTACAGACAGATCCAGTTCTGTCCCGTCATTACATAGGATCTTTATTCACTTTCTCGCCCTCTTTTGGGCTTCGAATTCAATGCCCATCGATGCCGAGAACGTGACTGGGACGAATTGCCATGGACCCGTCTACACATGGAGGAGCGTATGGTGCGAAAGCTCCATGCCTTCGGACACAACAACACGACCGTGGCTTCAGATTGCAGACCAAGTTGGATCGTGGGATCTATCTTTGGCTAACGTGGGTGCACGACCGGGAACCATACCTACTCCCTCTTGGTGCACCACCGAAAAAACCCAAAAGATGAAAAGGAATTTGGTCACTATAATCATGTGTTTTGTGAGATAATGAGTTGGTGAAAGTGCTTTGATCTCCACTTTCAAGCGCACTCTTGATTGTGTTGGGTAGTGCGCTTACCAGTTTTCAGTTTAGCGAAACCTTTCTCATGTTTGTTGATTTTGGGTTATTGCTATAAAAAATGAGCGATTGAACAACTAAACCGAACAAGGAAATAGATTGGACATCAAATTTATGTGGTTCGATTAAGATGCCATACGTCCGTTGGAAGAGCATTAAAAAATTTCACAATAAATAAAGCGATATGACGAAAATTATAATCTACTTGAGACATTTGAATACTCTTAGTGTTTCCTAGCTCTCAGATACACCTAATTATTCACATAATATTTAACTCTATAATTTTTTACGAAATAATCTCTTGATCTCATGAAATAATTAAAAAATCTTACCACTAGATTTTCTATCGGCTATAAAGTACTTGTGAATCTTCCTAAAATGCAATTAATGCTCAATCTCACAAAGGAATTAACAAATCTTATCACAAGATTTTCTGTTGGCTATAAAGCAATCGTGGATCTTCTCGGGATGCAATTAGCGAAGCTCTAATGCCACACAATTCACGAAGATGTTTACCCCGCACATCAACTTCGCATAAATCCAACCAAAAAAAAATTCGCATAAAGACAAAACCTTCAAGGTAAGTCCAAGACTAACGTAGGAAACAAAGTCCAAATTTGGGACTTTCCCTTTTTCTTTTCCTTTTATTCCTCGCCGACTCCAACATAGGAAATAATTTTGTTCTTGATCGCGACTTCAACACGAATGCAATTAACCCTGTTATGTAAAATCCGATTTTGAACTTTAATATGCCGAGTCAATTTGGATCGAGTTTATTCAACAGGCTCAAACTCGATATATAATTTTAACAAGAATAAAGTCTTATCAATGTTTCCTCCCGCTATGGATTTTCAGAATGATGCGTTCGCTTTGATTTTTCTTCGAGCCAAAAGCAAACTATCTTACATAACAGTTATATCACGGGTCGCAAGACAATATACATTAACATCTTAATGCGAAAAACCAAGTTGCTTATTGACTGCAACATACAATCTTCTCATCAAATAATAGTTGTTTCTCCATAATGTGGACACAAAATATAAAATTTCTAGCAAAAGAGAGAAAAGGAGGCATCGGCATGGAATGCTCCACTAAATGTGAATTCAAGGCATCCCTTACCTCTTATCACGCTCTCGTTCTCGGGAAGCCAA
Source organism: Syzygium aromaticum (assembly GCA_024500025.1). NCBI lineage: Eukaryota > Viridiplantae > Streptophyta > Magnoliopsida > Myrtales > Myrtaceae > Syzygium > Syzygium aromaticum. The sequence goes on along the minus strand of CM044888.1, from coordinate 2,177,078 downwards.
ACCATTTACCACTGTTTGCCTCTTCCTAGAAAAAGAGAAAGGGTCGCCACTTTCACCCTCTCAGGCTTAAGCTCGAGCCCTCCTCCACTTTTTGTGTCATTTCTTAAAATGCAAGGCATAACGACATAATCGATCCTTGACTTTTAGCTCGATATTCAATGTGATCCATGAATTTTTAGTTTGTTCATTATAGTTACTGAACTTTAACATAATATGTAATGTTGTCTCTAAATTTTTAATTTATTCAATATAGTTTTCGAATTTTTAGTATATGTTCAATATAATTCCTGAACTATATGAAAATATTCAATGTAACCTCCAAATTAAATATGTATAAAAAATTTAGAAATAATATTAAATAAATTTAAAATTCATGAATCACATTATATATTATGTTAAAATTTAAAAATTATCTATGTCATTTTCTTATGTCTCCCGTTGGAAATCATGATTAGATGCGCTCAAATGCGATGTGTCACGATAATGATGATTCATATCCGAGTTTCCCTCAGTTAATGCCCCTGTCAGAGTGCAAGTCATGCTATTGCAGAAACTCTTTTCCACGACCTAATCGCGTGGCAGGCTCCTCCTGTCTCTCCTTGCACCAAGCACTTTTGGATTCCCAAAAAGCAGAACAGCTTTGCAGAGGGGGATTTATTGCCAAACGTTTCCGTGAGCTGGTGGGGCTTGTGCGTGCTTCTGTGTGCCGTCTATAAGTAGCTCCCGCTTTTGCAATGGTGGGTCACTGTACGTTCACTCCACGGTGAGCGACTGAGGTGGGTTTTCAAGAGAGCTTGGCTATCTTTGTTCTTCCTGTGCTTCAACTCTTCGGAGGCCAGAAACACGCAGGAATGAGCTATCTAGGTGTTGGGGTGAGCCCTGGGAATGTCTCGGTGTACCACGGGACGAGCGCAAAGGTGATCGATCGGAGGGTGAAGCTTGTTGAGCTGGTTCTGAGGTTTGTGATCTGTGGCTTGGGCGTGCTCGCAGCTGTTCTTGTGGGCACTGACACTCAGGTCAGGGAGATCTTTACCATCCAGAAGAAGGCCAAGTTCACTGACATGAAGGCTCTCGTGTAAGACCAGACCCCATGACCCATCATCATCATCATCTGTTTCTTTCTTGGGTTCATTTTTGTTCTTGCTCCTTTTGATGAACCAAAGTCTTGATCTTCATTTTCGGAGAAAAAACGTGATCTTGTTCTTGCCCATTTTCTGGGTTTTTTTTTTTTTCTTTTGAACAGTTTCTTGGTGATAGCAAACGGGATGGCTGCTTCATACTCGATGATCCAAGCCCTGAGGTGTGTTGTGAGCATGGTCAGAGGGAGTGTGCTCTTCAGCAAGCCCTTAGCTTGGGCCATCTTCTCTGGTGATCAGGTATACCAACCCGGGATAAAAACCAGTTAAACCTTTATTTAAAAGTGGAATTTCTTTTCACAGTGATGAAATTCTAGTACTATATGTCTTAAAATCTTGGTGTTGCTACTCTGTTTGTGTCATTGAATGTGGATGGGATCGGTTGGTGAGGCTTGAGCATCAAGCGAGTGAGTTTAATGATTCATTTAGGAGGCTTTGGTTTGCATGTTTGCCGTCTGGTTGACGATCCCCAAAAGCAATCTCAGAAACTGACACATTGAGGTGTGGTGTGGTTAGATAGGCTGAACCACAGAGATGTGATGGGAAAATGTGTGTGTGGCCTAGACTATTATGTGTGTACGGTCGTCCAGTTCAATTTTCGGCTAGACCCACCACTAATTTGGTTTTGGACGAGTCAAATTGTATCCATTGTGATGGACAGAAGACTGATGCATACGGTTCTCCCTAGACCTGATCAATGGACGGACTTTGGGTGGGCCGGGTTGTATACCGAGCCTAAACGTCCTTGCGCAGGCCTTCCCATGGATTTCCTGGCCCGGGCGAGTTAAGGCGGGCCTATGTGAACGTGGGTGCTCACTTGTGCTATAGTTTTAGTCATATCTCCCATTCTTGAACGATGTTGTAATCCAATAGTATCAGCATGTCCATACTAACAGAGCTACAGGAATCATCAGACTTTGCCGTGGCTACTGTGCAGGTCATGGCTTATGTGACCTTGGCCGCGGTGGCAGCAGCAGCTCAATCGGCCGTGATTGCCAAGCTGGGACAACCGGAGCTGCAGTGGATGAAGCTATGCGGGATGTACGAGAAGTTCTGCAGCCAGGTCGGGGAGGGCATCGTGAGCGCGCTGCTCGTGAGCATCAGCATGGTGGCGCTGTCCGTGATCTCGGCCTTCAGCCTTTTCCGTCTGTACAATGGGAGCAGCAACAAAGGGTAAAGAACAATTCAGGGTAGCGAAATTGTTCGTCTTTCTTTTGGCCTTTTTTCTAGTGATGCCTCACGTACTCAGTCGTTACCATCTGATAATGAAAACCTGGTGGGCAATGTTGATGAAGATTTGAGACCATCTTTGTGGCTGTGTAAATGTGTCGTGTATGTGCTAGGGAGATCATAACCTAATGCAGGGTCTCTTAGTTTGATCTGGAGATGACAAACGTTTGCTATTTGCTCTAATCTTTGAGGTTTATCACTCGGATTCGACGAATACGATGCATAGGAGGAATGATTTGACGGTTCATTCAAACCGAAAGATCCGAATTAGTCTACGGATCCGTTTCGGATCGCTTGCATCGAATCATCGGAAGAATTTGCCTAGAGAGACCCGTAAAGCGATTTTCTCGAATATATAACCACCTTGAATTACGATCATGAAAATTGGAGAAAAAAGTTATGGATACTATTGAAAAGTGAAGATGGGTATTGGCGATTTCTATCTATTAATGCGCGAATGGTGGGTTGGGAGTGAAAATGGTATGGCCTAAATTGATCAATTTCTGTGCAATATAAATTTAGTGACATATATCCGATTCGATTCATATTGCTATGATTTCATATTTAACTGCATTTGAAAAAACTCATACTTAAATTGCAGTGAGAGTACAGAGCAAACGAGCACAATATCGAATAAGATCGAAAGAGAGTCATAGAGATCAATTGAGTGTAACTCTCTCTATATATATATATATTGGCTTTACATTGCATCTTTCGTCTACAAACACCGTTTCATCCTCTACACGTTCTTTTCCACGAAGAAAATTCTAAAAAAATTCCTATAACAATCTATCCCCTCCCCTCTTGGTTATTAAGCTCAAATCCATTTCGTTAAAAAGTGTGTGGGCCCCCGCGGGCCCAATCGGAACTACGGGCCTAGACCGGCCCAATATGCCGCAGGCCCACTACCCGCTACGGGACAAGGGAGTAGGGCGCGAAACCCGCGGAGCGACAGATGGCGCGTGGCCGGCACGTGGCCAGCACGTGAACCTCTTTGACCCGTCTATATCAAAACATTCACGTATTTGAGTTAACCTTCTAATTAAATTTTCCCATTCATTATTTTTTTCCCCACCATTAATTATTAATTAAAATTAAAATAGGAGCATCTCAAAAATCGATAAATACTAGGGGGTGAATGATTTTCAGTCCGATCCGGTTCAACCCAAGAATCGGGAATTGGATCGGGAGGACCGGTTCTCAGTTTCCAGGATTGGGGACCGGACCAGTTCTAATAGGACTAATCACTTATCGGTAAAGGTAAGAGGGAATTAGAGAAATTAGATTATACTTTCTATTTTTTCAAAAATTTTAAAAGTAAATAAATAAATATATATAAAAAAATTATAAATATATATTTATCGGTCCGGTCCCATTCCCATCCTATAATCGGGAATCAGATTGCCCAGAAATCAGTTTCACTTTTAGGAATTAGGAACTGAACCAATATTTCCGAGGACTGAACCAAACTAGTTGGTCCGGTCCGGTTCAGTTCGATCCCGGTTTGGGCGGTGTAGCTTGCTCGCCCCTAATAAATACTAGCCGCTAATAAATTCACCGAAAAAAAAAAAAAACAACGAAATGATGAAATAAAATAAAATAAAAAAATCAAACGAAATTCTCATATACCGCAAACTCGCACGATTGCGCCACCTGCGCGGTCGATCTTCGTCTCCTTCCCGATTAGCGCCACCGCCACTCGCACCTCGTCGTCTCCGTAGTCCAGCCGCCGCAGCCGCCGCCGCCCGGCCTCCAGAAACCCTAATCCCTCGCCGCTCTCCTCGCGGTATCATTCGCCGGAGGAGGAGAGCTCGCGTTCCGGTGGTTCCCGATATTCTCCACGGAGTCGCGGCGGGTCGCGCGGACATCTTGCGGTTCCGGGGGGAAGAGGATGTCGGAGAAGTTCTCGGCCACTCTCCGGATTGGAGACCTCAACGACTTCATCGCGCCGTCGCAAGCTTGCATCGTCTCCGTCAAGGGCCTCAAGCCGGCTCCCTCGGCGAAGAGCGATAAGCCGGAGGTGAGGATTCCGCCGAGGTTTTCTTTTTCACCTCGGTTTGTGCTGCTGCCGGTCGTTGACTCGATTCGGAACTCGTTTAGCTAAGCGGCTGTGTTGTGGGGGGGGGGAATAGTTTGGAAACACCGGCGATACTTGATCTGTTTGGTTTGTTGTTTTGGATCGGATGCGTTGGTTTGGTTTGTGTTGGGGAGCTGAATTTTGAGGTTTGCTGATTGCGGGTTTGCAGGCTAGGATCCTTGATTCTCCTTCCCCTCTTCCCGAGTAATGAATGTGATTGATTTTGTTCCTACTTGTTGTTGGTGAAGGTAGCAATTGCCAGCAGACTAGTGAAGACAGAGCCAGTCAAGATTTCGCTCAAGGACTGCTTGGCATGCAGGTAAGTTTTCTCTTTTTAATTGGTCAGCTTTGTTCTGGGACATGATGTTAGTTGCTGCCTTTTGTGAAGAATTTGGTTGGTGTTGTTGTCTGAAAAGAAAGCAAATAGAATTCTCGTTACTCTCGTATCGATTCCGTAAATTCTCATTGTATATTATCTGCTGGCGACCATGCAGTGGGTGCATTACATCAGCAGAGACTGTTATGCTCGAGAAGCAAAGCTTGGGTGAGTTTCTCTCTAACATTGATAAGGGGAAGGCTGTCGTAATCTCTGTCTCTCCGCAATCGAGAGCTTCTCTTGCAGCTCATTTTGGCTTATCTCCTCTTCAGGTGATTCTACGATCTACATAAGTACGTTTCTATTTCATGATCCAATAGAAATGCTTTTTACTGGGTTTTAGATGAATGGGGTCTCCACTTTGACCATGAAGCAGGGAAATGTTTTACTCTTTTCTTTGTCTGTTTATCTGTGTATCACTCTGTTTCAGTTTCAAGATATTTCGGTGTGCTGTATTTCCCCTTCGAAAAGATCGTCAGGAATTGTCATTGCTCATAAATCTATAGTACCTAGTTATACTGATGTGTGAGATTCTTCCATTCGTACTCTGAGTTTCTTCCCTCTCCTTCTCAGGTTTTAAGGAAACTCGTGACTTTTTTTAAGTCTATTGGAGTAAAGGCTCTGTTTGATACAAGTTGCAGTAGAGATATAACCCTCATCGAGTCTTGTAATGAGTTTGTGATGCGGTACAAACAAAAAAAATCAAAGGGAGATAATTCTCTGCCCATGCTTGCTTCAGCATGCCCGGGTATGTGTTCTGATTGATTCTGTGAAATAATGTGTTTAGAAACATTAGAGCAGGCCAGTAGTCTATCTGTGTGCCCTCAAAAAACTGAGAGTGAATGGAGAGGAGTGATGGTTCAAGGAATTCTAAAGGAATGGAAAACTGCTCTAACCAGACTGTCGGACTCTTTCCATTGATGTAATGTCTCTCTCTATCTGCGCAGGTTGGATTTGCTATGCAGAAAAAACACTAGGGTCCTATATTTTGCCGTACATCTCAACCGTGAAAAGCCCTCAGCAAACTATGGGAGCTGCTCTTAAGCATCATGTATGCCAGATAATGGGCCTCAGGTAGACAATCAGCTATAGTTTTTCCTTTTCCCTCCTTTGTCCTTCTTTTCAATATTTTACAAGTTAGTTTGAACAGTTTTTCAAGGCAAGCAACTTTAGTTTGGTTCTACAGGGAATACATGTTAGCCTGGTCAAGCTTTAGTTACACCCCGACCCCCACCCCATCTCCCAATCCCAACAGGATAAAAAAACATGGTTTGTTTTGTACAAAACATGCATTACAAGGTTGTTGCAAGAATCATTTATTTTGATAGTCAGGTAGACCAGTTTATCTTTTATGGTGCCGGTCCTAATTCGAGTAGATAGGATTATGGTAAAGCCATGTAGACTGGTTGGTCCTTTTTCATGGTCAATCATGGGCTTAGTCGGCTAGTTGGTCAGCATGTTCAACCCATTTTCATGGCGAGAAGAGAACATGAGGGTTTCACATGACAGTCCTGTCAAAGCTAAAGCTTTTCTCATGTCCTGTAAAATTTTCAAACTGACTCCTGCGATTGTGCTTATCTTCTGTCACAGGGTGGATGAAGTCTATCATGTAAGTGTCATGCCCTGTTATGATAAGAAGCTGGAGGCCGTTCGGGATGACTTTGTTTTCCAGTTGGACTCTCCTGATGACGCACAACTGGATGAAGTTCAACTTGCGGAAGTTGATTCAGTTTTGACATCTGGAGAACTTTTAGATTTGATAAAGCTGAAAGCCGTGGATTTCAGATCTTTAGAGGAGTCACCTCTAGACAAAATGTAAGGGCAGACTGAACTGTCTATACATTTCAGTCTCCATTAGCCAAGCCTTTATTACATCCGATCTTTTTGTGCAGGATGACAAATGTCGATGAAGATGGACATCTTTATGGTGTCCTGGGAAGCTCTGGAGGATACGCAGAAACCATCTTCCGATATGCGGCTAAAGAACTATTTGGAAGAGACATTGATGGTCCGCTGGATTTTAAAATCATAAGGAATTCAGATTTTCAGGAAGTCAGTTTGGAAGTAAGTGCGCTTTATCTCTTCTAGCATCGTTGGGAAATTAACGCATATGTAGAAGTTTTGTACTGACTCTGAATGAGACTTCTGTAGATGCTGGACTAAGATCTGTCAGTTGGGTTTGATGCCCACTGGTCGAGCACTGATAATGTTCAGCGCTTTTGCTAAACTTCTTCTGGCTTTTCAGTGATCTGTCTTGGTACTGCAGCTTATGCTTTTCTATGTTTCTTTGATATCACCTTATAAAATATAAAAGTAGAATATGTTGCGAGTATTTGAGTCACATTTTGTATTTCCCGGCAATGATTGTTTCTGGATTGCACTGCCTCCCCAAGTAGGACTTCCAAATTACTTGTGTGTAGTTCCACCTGTAAAGATACTGTAGTCTTTGCACTTTCTGAATCTTTCTCATGTCATGACATTTGCTGCAAGCAGGTGGATGGAAAAATGGCGCTGAAATTTGCATTATGTTATGGTTTCCGGAACCTGCAGAATATTGTGAGGAAAGTTAAAATTAACAAGTGTGATTATGACTTTGTGGAGGTGATGGCATGCCCTTCAGGTATGGCATTTTTTGTAGGTTATGCCATTCATTCATATATGATGCATTGTCTTGTTGGACAATAGTGGAACAATGATTTTGAGATTGGGGCCGCTTTCTGTTGATATGTATGGAAGCTCATTTTTTTGTTGCATATTAAGGTAGATACTTGTTCTGAGTGTGTAAAGAATATTTTTATTGATAGGATGCTTAAATGGTGGAGGTCAAATTAAGCCAGAACCAGGACAATCTGCGAAGGACTCGATTCAGAGATTGGAAACTGTTTACATGGATCAGGTATGTTGTTTGTCACATAATTTTCTTTTTTCCACAAGGACTTGTTTGTAGGTTACTACTTCCAAGTAGGTTCTCTCTACAAGCACCCAATTCCTACAGCAATCATGGAAGTGATACATCATCTGACACACCTTGGTGAATTGTGGAATTTTAAAGAGCTTCTCTTATTTAATGATTGATTTTTCTTAAATGTTTTATCAATACGTTGGTCTATGCAGAAGGAAAGATGACAAATAAGCACCAGTAACCCATCCACACCACTTTCTACATTAGAACATATCTTCCAAGTATGGAACCCATCCCGCATTACTAACGCTTTGCTTGGGAGATAGAGAGAGAAGAAAAATTTACAGTCTCCCTCCAATCCTTCGAAAAAAGAAAATCAAATGTTTCTCAAATTTTTTGTACCCCTCTCATTTTCCCCCCCTCTCTGGAAGCGTAAGGCTCTTTCCTACTGTATAGTATATTTCTGTGAAGTATTAATCGTGAGTCTATGTTGTAATTTTGGTTCGATACTTGTTACTTTCTAGAACTCCTTGTGTCCCCATTGGCCTTTTTGGTGAAGTCCTTTATGGAGCTCCAGTACTAGTTGTTAATACTTTGTATAGAAAGTAGAGATTGGCTTGTATTTTTTATGTGATGCACATTCCTATATTGCTCCAACGGCATCTAGAAATGCTAGTCTCTCCTGTAGGAACGTTTAAGAAAAGATTGTCTTTCTTTTTTATAGACGGCGATTTGCAAATGTGTTTATAAATATAGCGAAGTTGCATCTTTTCCTTTTCATGCTTGGATCTGAGTATGACCTGTTCCTATCTCACACCCATTTGTCAATTTTGCACAGGTTTCTGTTGCTGATCCTTTTGGTAACCCCTTGGTCAGAAAGTTGTATGATGAATGGCTTGAGCAGCCTGGTTCAAAGAAAGCAAAGAAGTATATGCATACAGAGTACCATCCGGTGGTAAAAAGTGTTTCTTCTGAGTTACATAACTGGTAAAACATATAGCATAGGGACAAGGGCTGGCAGCTCTCTTCAGTCTATGGCCCGTATCCCCTCGGATATACTCTTCTTATATCTTACAGTTCGTGACACATGATAACTTAAGCCATGAGATCATCAGTCGTTCGTTGGGATGCATTTCCACGGATATCCGGTTTTGAGGAAAGAAGTAGGGTCTGTATATTGTGTATATGCGCTTTTGGTTTCAGAAGATTTTTTTTTTTACTTTTTACTATTGTCAACTATCATAGAGAGGAAAGGCGGGAGTCAGTAGTCTATGATTTTCTTTGTTCTTCTTTTTTTTTTTCTCTGTCCTTCTTTTCCTCAAATTTTTCCTCTTGCCTCTGTACAAGGCTGTCATTATGTTTGTTTCCTTTGAAGGAAGAAAGTTGTCATTTTATGTGTACATTATCGCTATAAATAAAGTGAAGATGCAGATTGGTTGATTAACTTTGCTCTGATCATATCGATCACTGTTTCACTTGATCGACCTGTCGTGTGAGCTGTACTGAAACTGGGAATGTAATGTCTTTGTCAGGACATTAATCGGCTTTCCTCATCTGGAAGAGTTCGTTCTGTGGCAAAGATCCTCTTCTGTGAAAAAGGCTTGCGCTCCTCCTTCTTGTTGTTTATATGCTTGCTGCTTTCGCTCCTCTCGCTATTCTAGTTCTAAACCATGCATCCATAAAAGATGGCTCCTTTGCTTGATAGTCGTGAAAGTCAATACTGACTCCATTACGGCCTAGTCGATGTAAGTTCTCAAACCAAAGAAAAGGGAGCGAATAGCCTGCTCTTTGGCCAGCTTTACAAAAGGAAATACATGCCGATTCACGAGAAAGATGCAAACAGGCTTTGAGAAGATCTGGGATACCCAAGAATATTCTAGTTTAACCTCATGATTGAGGATTTTAGTGAAATTTTAAAGTAAGGGCATAAAGTAGGGTTATTTTCTCCTCGTGCGAATCTTGGATTAAATAAGGGTTTAAAGTGATCAATTTAATATCAAATAAGGGTATAAAATAAACTCTTTTTTCTTTTTTTAAAGAGGTCCGAATTGGATCATGTCTTTAGGAAGGGTATGAAGTGGTCAATTTAATCTCAAATAAGAGTCTCAAGTAGGGTTGTGTTTTCAAAAGAGAACCTAAAGTGGATATTGTTTCGTGAAAAGACGTGAGTGGCCAATTTAACCTTAGATAAGGCATAAGCTCATTAAGTGGCCAAATCTTCGCGGTTGGCTTGCACATGCAGCACATGTGCTTATTTGGGAGCTGAGAATGCTACGTATGATCGAAAATGAAGAAGATATGTTAGTGATATTAGGAGAAAAATTGCGGAAGATGCCTAGCTTTTTATTTGAGGCTTTTTCAAATTTGTCCAGCCGACGAGCTTGTGCACTTTTTTGATACAAGATCAATTCCGGGCATTTTTTTTAGAAAACAGCCATACTTCAGGTTCTTATTTGAGATTAAGTTAGTCACTTTGGGTTTTTATTTGAGACAAATCACTATCGAACCTTTTTTTGAGAAAAAAACGACCATATTTCTAGCTTATTTGAGATAAAATTGGTCACTTTAGAATTTATCTGAGACAAGCTCCATTTTAGACCTTTTTTTGAGAAAATGATCACACTGCAAATCTTTATTTGAAATTTTCTCGAGACTTTAATTTGGGGCACGATGGAATGAGTTCAAAAATGCAAATGTTTCTACAAAATTCTCGGGAGCTCAACTAGCCGATTTCCTCAACAAAAAAAAGGGTTAATACCACCAAAAATCCTAAATTGGTACAGGTGTAACAAATTTACCATATTTTTTTTTTTATCACAAAAAACCCCAAACTGATACACCTATGACAATTTTACCCCAGACTTTTTTTTTTACCACAAAAAACTGTAAACTAATACATCTATGATAATTTTATTCAAAACTGGTAAACCTGTGATAAATTTACCCTAAACTATTTTTTTTAACCACAAAAAACCTCAAATTAATACACCTATGACAATTTTACTCCGAATTAATAATTTTTTAATATTAAAATTTATTTTTTTTGAATTATTTTATTTTATTTTTTCTTCATCTTCAATGTTTGACTGGTCGTCGAACCGGCGATTGGCCAGAGGCGGAAGCCGGCGAGGTCGTCCCCGCCGATGCGGGCGAGGGCCACCCTCGCCCAACTTAGGCGAGGGCTGCCCTTGCCGGTGTCGAGCGAGGGCTGTCCTCACCCGCCTAGGCGAGGTCGGCCCTCACCTGAGTTGAGTGAGGGCGGCCCTCGCCTGAGTCCAGTGAGGGCGGCCCTCGCCTGAGTCGGGCGAGGACATCCCTCGCTTGACGTCGGCAAGAGCAGCCCTCGCCAGCAATCGACGATGCCAACCTCGCCGGCTTTCGCCTCTAGCTAGTCGCCGGTCCAGCGACCGGCCAGAGGTTGAAAATGAACAAAAAAAAAAGAAAAGAAAAAACAAAAAAATAAAAAAAATAATATTAAAATTTTAGTTCAGGGTAAAATTATCACATGTGTATCAGTTTTAGGTTTTTTGTGATATGTTCAGGGTAAAATTGTCACAAGTGTACCAGTTTGGGGTTTTTTAGGGTATATTCAGGGTAAACTTGTCACATGTGTACCAGTTTGGAGTTTTTGGTGGTCAAAAAAAAGTTTGAGGTAAAATTGTCCCATGTGTACAAATTTGAGATTTTTGGTAGTATTAACCCAAAAAAAAGAAACTCGCCGATTTCATGTACTTTTGGAGAATCCGTTCTATTGTTTGTGAACGTTGAACATTCTTTGTCTTGACCATTCTATGGATGCTCGAAGATCATTTTCGGATGAGGTAAAATGTACCCTTGGTTGTGCCACGATTGAATGCAACTATTTCTTCCTAGTTACTTCATAAACTATTTTTATTTTGACTGTGTGAATATATATTTAATTAAACGTTACAAAAATATGAATCCACACTAAATTTTTATGAAGAAATTGTGTCTCCGAAGCGGAAATACTAATCGTATTGGGAGAAATGCATCCGTTTAAAATGGACTGCATTTAACATGTACAGATTTCTTGCTATAAATATAACGTTTCAGAATGACTGCCTGATGCCATTCGGATAAACAAAAAATAGCCTTTTCTTTTCTTTTTTCGAAAAAACATAAAAACCCCACGGTATATTTTGGAAGCTGTGATTTAAGGGAGGTAAAAATGAATGATCTTCTTATTCTCGGTCGATTTCATGCCAACTTTTGTGGATTCTTGTTAAATGCCATGACAAAAAAATTGCATAATTCATCGAACGAATTTAATTGGATACCGCACAATTTGGATCGTCGCGCGCTGCTTTTGCTATGCACGCGACATCGAGATCGACACAGATTTAGAAAATTAATAATTTCTTGAAGTGCGCACAGCATTTGGACCATCGAATCCAATGAGAGTTCCTCAAAATGGGCAAGAACATCTTTTCTTTAAATTGGTTGCGAGAAAAAGAACATCGAGGGAACTCACAAAACCTTTATTTTCGGAAGACTACCAAAAATACTGTCTTTTCCCCCCGTTAACGCCACTTGCCAAGACAGCCATTATTTAACGGCAAGAGCTCTCCCTCTCTTCGCGCTCGGACGCGACCCCGTCCCTGTTCTTGATCTGCCCCCAGACGACCTCGGAAATGGTGGGTCTTCTTCATCTTCCTTGTGGGATTTCGGGTAGATGGTTTGTTTCTCCTCTTGTTGATGCTTCGTGCCTGCGGTTTCTTGTGGCTCCAGGAGGGGACGAACACCCTGATCTCGTCTTCTTTTTCATTTCTAAGTTTTGGGTTTTGCGAGTGTCTGGTGATGGAGGACTTCATGCTCTTCCGTTGCTTCTGGCGTCATGTTGAGATCGTTTTTCAATGGTCAAAGACGGGATTTTTAGGCTCGTTGTCTGTCCTTGACAACCCGGAGGCAATTTGTACGGCTTGTTTGGGTGTTGTAAAGAAGCTCTGTTTAAGTATTTAGGGCTGGGGTTGTGTTTCTGCATTTAAAGTTTGTTCCTTTATGGCGGAGATTATGGAATCTTTCTCGTTATAAAGCTGTTTTTGGCGACGATCTGTGCCTTTTCGCTTTTTTTTTCTTTTTCCTGTCTCAAGTGAGAAAGGCAGCAAGTTATTTTTGTTTGGCAGATTAGTGAGTCCGTAATCTGTTTATTAGGGATATGCATGGATTCTTTTTCTGGATAATCTCAGCAGTTTACAATGAAGTGCATGACCTTTTCGATCCGTGCTGTTTTTGGTTTGGACAGACGACATCGAAGCGCTTTGCCGAAAGGAAGGTTGCCAAGTTCCAGAAGAACATTACAAAGAGGGGATCGGTCCCTGAAACTTCAACCAAGAAAGGATATGACTACCCAGTCGGGCGTATTGTCCTTGGCTTCTTTGTCTTCGTGGTTGTTGGATCATGTATGATATTTTCCTTTGTCTAGTTCACATACTCATTATTTGCATGAAGAGCTTTATATCGAGTTTTGTTTGCTTGAATGGTTTAGTGAGACTAGTATAGCTGTTTTACGACGAACAAAAAAAAGATTTCAAAGAACTTATTAACTCGATAGGTTGGTATAGCTCTGTTAATGGTATTTTATATAGAGAGGCTGCCGGTCATCTCAGCAGGTGTGGTTAAAATGTCTCCTCTTTTTGCATTTTATTAGAGATGCAGCAGAGGTAATTTAATCTCAATTCTTACGTTGCATGTTTTATGACACAAACTAAAGTATGAGGAAATATCTCAACTTGTGATGTGGGTGTCAAATGCGGTACCGTCTTAGAATGTTCATTGGGCAATTGAGCATTTTATATGGACTTGTGGGTCGGTGGGATCTTGAACTACACATGAGTCATACAAGTATGCATCTGTTTAACCCAGTTTCTTCTGTATACGTGGACTTTTCTGGTTGCATACTATATCCATTAGTTTGTTTTAATTTTACATTTCTTCTGTCTTCGCCAGTTTGTGGCATATGCAGAATGTCCTGCTGACACGTCTATTGTAGTCTTGTGATATAAGATACCAAGCGTATCCTGGACGGTTTGCTTTTGACATTCATTGCCGTTTGCAATTCTCTTTCAACTTTAAGAGCTGATCAATATATGAAAGTGCTTAGTTTCCAACTGTTTGTAGCAGTCATTTATATGTACCCGATGTAGGCTGCTTATTGTTATACTCAGATTCAGAGGCTTGAAGTCTCTGTATATACTTTTGAATTCACTAGTTGATGCTAATCACTTTGCTTTTCTGACCAAGGGGACTTGATTGCCATTTTCGGAAGAGTGTTTGACATGCCTTTCTATCTACTGGTTTGCAGCTCTGTTTCAGATAATCAGGACAGCTACAAGTAAGGGAATGGCATGAGGGCTCTAGCATTAGTCGCTGGAAACTGGAGACACCGGGACGTGACGAGTTTCATGTGTTTCAGTATATATTTTGAGGAAAGATACTGGTTTCAGCCTTAGAGGCTGGAAAGCTTCGTGACGATGTATAATGACTAGCTATATAAAATGGATATCGTGCCTTGTTATGAAAATACAGCTACTTGTGTTAAATGCAAAGAATTGGCTAGGTACTTCAAAGTTCAAAAGCAGAGGAGCCCACTATAGGGAGCATGCAGCCTTCAAGATGAGTGACTAATGTCTCTTCATCATGCGTACTATTGTTTGCACACTTTGCGCTTCAATTCATCGTCATCAGAATATTGAATCTTGGTGCATTTTATTGTACCTCCTAGTCAAAAGGATCCATTCTGTATGGATGGTACTCGCTTAATTGATGAAAAATTATAATACATGTGCTGATATCCTGTCAACACGTTTCCGACCCTTAGCTAGCGAGGGAAGAACTCGGTATAGTACAAGAGATTTGCACAATTATGTCCGTTTTGTGGGAAGGGGTTGAAAAGCAACACTGGGAATCATTGAGCAGAAACCTTTGGATGGAAATTGAAATACATCTCAGAAATACTGCTGGTGCGCGGGTGTTCCGTATGTGCATCGTTTACTTTCTTCTTATCTGCGACCTGCATGGGCCATTCGGTCACCGGTACGAGGTTTCTGGCAGCAATCCGAACTTTTGGACAACTTCCTGGGACCAGGGTTGAAACCAGCTTCGTAGAATGTCTCCATATTCCCGTCAGAGAAGCCGACATATCTTGAAGAATTATAATCTAGTTCCTCTTTGAATTCCTGCAGAAGAGTGGTGAATCCTGAATGAAATCAGAAGATATTTCTCAGCATTCCCAGTCAGATACTAAACAACGTGATTTGACACTAGTATATGAGCTTGGAGTGTTCACCTTCGATCTTGTCTTGCCATCATTGGGAGTCAAACAAGGATTCAAGTCCTTGAGGAACAAGTCATCTGGACTACCAGGGGCTGTTGCTTCACTGGAGCTGAACTCCTGAATGAACAGATGTTGAATTACTATTATTGAAGAAAATATAGCAAGTGCAGAAGCTAGGAAAAATAAATACAGAAACAGGCCAAGTAAAAGCAGCCACATGAGAAACCAGTATGCTATTAACTTTTACCAAAGAATTAGCTGCCTCTTCATGGTTGTATATCGGTGTCCTCGGAGAGCCGCCAGTCTGGTAACGAAAACGTGCCTTAGCAGAATATTTATCTGCCTTCACCTGCTCGAGCAAAAGCAATTCTCCATCAGTACCGATGTACGCTTGACCGCATGCACCATTTTAACATACAAGAAAACACATGAATTTCCACGTGAAGCGTCTGGTAGAAACATCATCTAGACTATAGATAACAGAAACTCATGTTCATAGTGAAATGAAATGAGAATCCAGAGAGATACATGACATATTCTTCTCTTAAAAGGGTGGTTAGATTATACCCCGTGTTAGAAATTGAAGACAACCGTTTACTTCATGAACAAGAACTATTTTCATGCAAATGATCAACTGTGGAAGAAATTGTTCCAAGAATGAGTACAAACTATGACTTCGACCACAAAAGAACTCACATAAACTTCACAGACAGTAAATAGAAGTCTTAAATTTCTAATCATACCCATGAACTAAACTGAATCCAAGGCGATCCCACTTCATCAAAACAGCAGAAGTCAAAGCAATGTTACCTCAGCTATATCATCAGCAAGGCATTGGAGCTGGCCAGTGAGAGAAGTGACCTGCTTCTGTAGAGCAGGGATTATCATTTTGGCTTGCCTTAGCTCTGTCCCTTGCTTTTCCAATTGTTCTTGAAGCTCATTATTTGTCACCTCGGGGAAAAGTACCGCGCTCTTTAATGCCTTGATCTCTTCCCTCTGGCTCAAGCACAGATCTTTCAACTTCTCAACCTGCAAATTTGAGAGAACAGAGGATCCACACGTTCGAATTTAGTACTGGGTACAAAACCAGAAAATTGGGCTCCAGGGAAACAAATTAGTGTTTTTTTTCTTTCGTAATCTTTGGTTTTTAATCTTTCTGGTCGATCAAGTTTGTCCTTTGAATCCAAGAGAATGTGCCGCAGTTTAGAAACTGATGCGATGAATCAAATTCACATCAGATTCAATTCAACAATCCAAAGTCTGCTGAAACATTCAATCTGCTAATTACTAAAGGTCCTTCAGTCAATTAAGCAAGAGCTTCGAATCGCAAACAAAGAAAAAAATTGATCTTTTCTACCGAATTAGATCAGAGATCATTAGAATGTATATGAAAAGAATTTCAGACCTTAAATCTAATATGAACAGCATCCAGAAAAATCGCATGGAAATTCAAAGAGCGAATAGAAAACAAGCAAACGAAGACTAACTTCTCTGTTCCTCTGCTCGAGCATCAGCTTGAGCTCAGCGACCTCCATCTCCAACTCCTTGTTCGCGCTCAGGAGCTCTCTCTCGCTCCTCAGCACCATCGCCAGCGTCCGCGCGTTGTTGTTCCCCCCGCCCTTGACCTCCGTCAACGCCTTCACGCCCTCTTTCTTCACCTTCTTCTCGAACAGCTTCCTCGGCAACACCCCCAGCTGGTTCCTGCCCTTCGCCCCCTTCTTCAGGTCCTCCGCGATCACGTCCACGGGGATCACCAGATTGGCGCTCCCCAGCTTCCCCCTCGGAGCCGCCGCCGCCGCCGCCGACGGCTTCTTCCCCATGAACCTCTTCACCATGTCGGCGAAGTTCCGGTTCCTCGCGCCGGCGGAGGAGGGGAGGTCGGGCCCCTTGGCCCTGACGAGCGCGCGGGAGGAGGAGGAGGAGGAGGAGGCGGGCGGCGCGAGCGCGGGGGAGGACTTGCCCGGCTTCAGCTTGAGCTCCGCCGAGGACGACGTGGAGGAGCGCGAGTCGTAGGAGCTGTAGCGCGACGCCGCTTTGAACGCCGCCGCCATTTGTTGCTGCACAAGTTCGCTGCGGATTCGAAGATGATGAGGAGGAGCTTGTCGCGATTTAGACGAGCATCTCTAGGGTTTCTGAACGACGACGAAGACGGAGATCTGCAAGCACAGAAAGAGAGAGAGCGCGCCTCGAGCTGAATTTGAAAGGAAGAAGATGGGACACGTGGCGGCCGGTGGGGGAGTGTCGGGGGGGCGCTGTCCGGATTCGAAAGATTTTCGATGGAAGCGTGAAAGGCGCGGTTTTTCCTAATTTTGCGGGGCTCTCGTTTGTATTTAATTGCGAATTCGCCCCCCGACCTTCCCCGAAATTACGAATCCGGCCCCCCCGGGAGAGGCGGACCGGACCGGACCGGGTCGGGCCGGGCCGAGACTAGCCGGTTCGATTCGGATGAGTCGTGGTCGTTTCTTTTTCCAACGTTGTGCCGACCGGTTTTGTCAGCAGCTCCGTTTCAACGTCGGGGGAGTTTTTTCATCGTTCTTGTTCTCCTCTGCATTGGCCGTACTGTTGTATTGCTGGTTTACCTGTGAATTTTAATCTGGTATGGTCCGTTTTGTTTGGTGCTGTAGGTGATTAAGCCTTTGTGACTTGTGTTGGGAAGGGGGTTGGCCTGCTTGGTTTGAGATAATAAGATTACTTACTTATCCCGAAAAGAAGACGAAGATACTTGTATCGTTTATTCATAATCGAAGTTGCTTCTTGTAGAATCGACGCATTAGTGGTGATCATGTTGGTGCTGGATGGTCCGAGAAGCGCAATAAACAATGAAGGGTTTATCAAAATGCACATCGCTAGCTGGGCAAAATTGATGCGGGGATAGCTTGCTAGAAGTCGTGCATCTTTTACTTGATGCGATTTGCAGGAAATCTTTTTCGAAAAAGAACGATCGAGTACTTCGAGAATGACCGAGAATCTGGTCTAGCAACCTGTCCTTGTGGGGGGAGCTCCTTGGGGGGTCTCGATCTGGAGCAAATGAAATGGGTTGGCTCGACGGCTGAATGTCGGTCAAGTCCTTCATCGACTCGGAGCTGCATCTCGGAAGATCTTCTTCCTCTTTAGAGGCGATCGGCTCCTCTGGTGAAGGCGAACGCTTGGGAACGCGAAAGGAGTCATTCATAGACAGCAATTTCTGTCTATGAAGAGAGAGAGAGAGAGAGAGAGAGAGAATACTGTAGAGTACAAACAGTTCAGCAATGAATACACCATTCCATTCCAATGGGCTCAATAGCCAGTTCGTTTCCAAGTAAAAAACAATCAATCTCCTCTCAAAGAAAGGAAGAGATTGTCTATCTGAGTCTATTAACACTGAGAGTTGAACAGACTTGCACTATACTTCATCATATCATTCTATGAGGGTTACTATCAGAAAAGGTATAAACATCAAAGGTGCAAGAGCCGATTCAGTCTAAAGCTACATGCCTGCTTCCGCACGCCAGGCAAAACCACGGGCTAAATAAACTGTACCTTTGAAACTGGGCTACGACGTCCAGTTGGATGGACCATGACTAAAATTTGTAGGGGAGTCTTGATCCTGTGGATGGTTGAAGCCGCTGCTATGTTACTGTACACCGAATTTCATATAAGAAAAGAACAGATTAGAAGAGTCACCAGTCACCAACACCTTGTCTCCATATTCCCAACCAAATAGCCTCCAACCCCGGTTCAGGATTCATCAAGAATAGACATCTTTCCTTCGGCAGCTTGAGTTATCAAATCCACAGCATCCGCTATTTCAAATAACCGGTTGGTGGATTGAGGGTTCTCAGCCGACGCAGTTCTTTTCTCATTGCCAACGGCAACCGTGGCAGTGCCGCTACCACAATTGTGGTTGGTAATGCTGATTGATGTTTGGACATCATGTTGACTGAAACTGGTTTGCTTGCTCACTCCCACACTTCCTTGGACATCATGAGATGCGGATAAATCAGGCAATTCGTTCTCTTCTATGATCACTTTTCCCTTATAAGAGGTTGGGTCAATCTTCTGAGACCCTGGTGGAGATTTGTTGTGGTCAGGTACCTCTTGAATGGGAGTACATGATGAGGACTTAATGCCAGTAGAAGAATGTGCTGATAGAAATGCAATGATGTCAGGATTTGACTTAATGTCTACCCATCTTTGATCAACCCAGTCTCTTGACACACGGACTTTCTTTTTTAGGAATGTAGCTACCCTGCCTTCACCTAAAAATAATGGGGGAAAAGAAACATTATTTAGCCAAAACGCTTAGTGGATTTACACAACCACATATTAGTTCCTCAACTCAGAAAAATGGCAATTTACACATGAATTTCAGATCTGGAAACAAAGTAAGGGCAACCCATCAAGAGTTTGCTAGATTCGAGCATACCTGGGAAATAAACCTCCAGAGTATTCTTTCCAGAGACCATGAGTCGAGTCACAACACCTTCCCACCAACCATCGTGCCACCACGCATCTACTGCCATTCCAACCTCGAAATTACAGCCACCAGAATTCTTGGGAGGGAGTGGCCGAATTGTTAGTCGGCCTGGGCACCGCATGCCCAATTTATCAGGAGAAGCCACCTTGACTGCGGGAACCCATTCCTGTGATCAAGAAACACGGAACTCATTTGCTTTTTCTAAACATTTGTTCGACATTTGATATGACTTGTAAATGTCCAGAAAATGTTTACATTCCGGTAATACAGCATATATCTCCAGCAAATGCTACTACTAGCTTGGACTTTCAACTATATAGTAAAAGAGTTAGATTATCAACTGAATTCTGCACACCATTTTCCAAAACTGGAAGATACAAGCCCCATATCAAAGTGCCCCAGCACGAGCATACTGACTCATTAACACCAACATCTCCTACTTCCAGTTCAAAAGAAGCAACCAAAAGAAAAAAAGTTCAGATATTCGGAAAAGTCCATACCACAAGTTTAGCAATATCATCTGCATCCAGTAGGTCATCGTACTTCACTTTCAGACGCTTCTCTGACCTTTGAATTATTTGGCATCTAAACCAGCAGCCTCGAATGCCACTATCTTGGCAAAGCAGCTCTATCTTCTCGTTAACTTTAAACGAAAAGGGAACTTGGGGTTCCATGGTTGTAAGTTTGATGCCTGTGTTTTTCTTCGGTAACTTCAATTTCAGCTTAGGGTATGCCGATGGAGTCTGGCTCTGGGGGTCTGAAATTTTAATGCCTGAACCACCACTTCCATCATTGCCCTTGCACTCTTCCTCATCCTCCCCATTCTTATTGGGGAACATATTTTTGGTGTTACCAACAAAAGAACTATCAAGACAAGACAAAATTGCTTGACTCGGGTAGCCACGTAATTTGGCAAGTGAAAAGGGCTTGACCTTATTGTTCTTAAACTGTCTCGAGCACCTGTATATTCCAGCTGCTGAGGCCGGTGAAACAGAAGCCGTGCATCTTTCATAATGTTGGGCAGTCAAAACTGTTGCTGGACCCTCAACACATTCAGCACTGATCGTCTGAACATAAGGTGTGATAAGAACTTCCCTTGGATGCAAATTCAACTGAGGAATTACATGCTGGACTTCCTCATTCTGGTAAAACCAGCGCACTTTCACCTTTTTCAGTCCTTTCTTATCCTCGTACATATCTTCCACATAACCAAGGTATAAACAACCTTCTTCGGCCATGATCAGTGCAAAAGAATGGATCTGAAAATTAGATGGTCAAGATCTTGAGGAGAAGAAAGTCCATGTAACTACGACAAAATAAACATGTTTGATGGATGGGTTCACGGTAATAAATTAGCATTTGGAAGAAGTGCAGAGACTTACAGCAATGGTGATTTCTTTTCTGTGAAAAGCTGGATAATGTGTGAGCTGTTTAGCACAAACCCAAGCAACACCGGCCCACTCAATCTCTTGGTCTATAGCTTTCAATTTCCTCGGAGGCTGAATCAATAATGCGAAATTCTTTAACATAGAAAACCTCTAGGGCAACAGATCACAGTAATCTAACACTCTAATCTCTAGCTTTCACAAGCATAAAACATACTCACCACAGCTTCATAGGAAACCGGAGCTTCAACTGTGTCATCAGTCTCTGAATCTGCATGAATAAACCAATCTTGTCAGAAAAATTCAGGCCCAGATAAAAGCACCACGTTCATTCATAGAATTGTGGAGCATATCATAAAAATAACTCTTACTTCATATGAATTATCAACCAGACAGAAGAAATACACAACCACCAACACTAAATACCCTATGCGAAAAAGGGGATAAAAGCATGAAATCTCCATCTCAAATGACTTGATTGACCGAAAACACAAAATACCGTAGCAAGAAAGGTGCACACTGAGCATTATACCAGCACTGACAGTCTTGTCATCATACAATGAATAGGTGTAAGCTACCTAACTGGCATCATCCATTGATTCAACAAATAGCTCGATGAGACAAAAATCAAGACACCGAACACAACAAGCCTTGTCCTTATCAGGCACTAGCTCCTTCATAGAAAAATGAATGTCAAAGCATGCTCCAGTATAATAAAGCATTTTGAGCAGAATTTAACTTTCATTGAGGAGCTAGAATCATAAAATCTCAAGACATGCACACACAGGGAGAACTTGTGTACTAAGTTATCTGAAATGGTCAAATGATTATTCTGTCTGAACATTAATGTGCAGACCAAAGTTTATAATGGAGAAATATATCAATTAACAAAGAGAGTGCTTACAGTTTGACTAGGTAAGTACACAAGCACACAACAACATAAACAGGTGCAGACACCAAACACAAAAAAAGTCAGATAAATGCACAAGAATGCACAACAATGCAGCAGACCAATGTCATGGGCAGGCAACCATAAGCAGGCACCACACCAGCAATCACAGATGCACCAAACAATGTCCCCAACGGAAGGCTACTCAAGAGTGCTGCAGAGTGAACCCTGAGGTAAAACTGGCCCTTGTTGAGTCCATGATGAAAAAAATCCTGGGGTTGGATTCAACACTCGGCATGTGTAGTTCTTCCAAAGAGAGCAAGTTGATCATGATGGGTACCAAAATGAAGCAAGTGGCAGTACATGATGCTTTGTGTCAGATCTCACATGTGTGATAACCACATGCACTCGCATTTTCCTCTCTACGCGACAACCCCCCAAACCACTCTCTCTCTCTCTCTCTCTCTCTCTCAGATTGGCACTTTAATGCAATTTATGGGAGTAATAGCATCATCATAACAAAGATCTACTTTTCTAAAGGAATGATAAAAATCAACATCGATCAGATTTCTAATATCATTAATAGCATCCGTTCTACAAGGAAAAATTCAGTATAATCATGGGCGAACTGCGATGAAGAAAGATAAATATTGTACAGTGAAGATAAGGATCAACAATCCATATAACTACCAACCTACAAACAATCTATCTAACAACAGAGTAGTGGGCTATATGCATTAAATATGTACAGCAAACTCATAATAGCTTCTTGGGATTTGTTACCCAGATAGATCTTTACAAGCCAATGATGAACTAGACTACTTGAAGGATATCACAGAACTCTTTTCAGAAAACCACCAGCTTATTAATTAAAATCTATCAAATAAAATGAAAAGATCATTGGAATATTTCAAAAGTTCATCATAAAAGGGAATAAATTCCAGTACCAAAAGCCAAAGGGGCAAAGACAATGCACAACATCAGTTTGCCTAGCAAAGAAAGAATCTGTAAAATCACCAAACAATGGTGTAAAGCAAGAGCAACCAAATAATTGGTTATTGAAGAAATCGATGATACCCATTTCATAACAGCAGTCAGCATACTTCATTGAAGAACTCATCGCAGAAGACCTCTCTCTCTCTCTCTCTCTCTCTCTCTCTCTAGATAAAAGGAAATTTTGATTCTGATCAAAGAACAGTTGTAGGACCAACTTAAATAGCGTGCAAAAGACACATGAGTGCAGCTCGTTTGGAAGAGAGTTTAATATAATCAATCCTGTAATATCGGCAAAAAATCTCTTCAAAACGGCAACTGCATAAATGCGGTCCTTAAGCCAAAGAATTAAGAGCCTTGACAAGATTTCGTGGTAATTTTATCGGTCAATGAACAGCCCATATCCAATAATCTCTCTCCCTCACTCTCTCCCCCTGGGCACATGTGCACATGACTACATACTAGAAAATCCCAAAAGGAAGTATAAGGCAGAGAAAACTTAGCACCCGCAAAAAGACAAAGACGGAATTAATACGAAGGGGACACAGAAAATACTTGTCTGCGATAATTGTACAGAATTAACAGAATCTTCTGCATCTACACAGTTAATCACTACTCTGCTCTTTAGTAGTTGAGTGTGCATGTAATGGCAGCTCGCTAAACCTCACACATATGCATATGCAGGGATTTAACATCACAGTTCAAGGTTATGAGCCTCGAAACTAGGAAGACCACTCGGCCCATGATGAATAACCATCATAGAAATTAAGGGTCCACATCATTATCATATGTAGGACCACTATTCCATGGAGGCTTTAAACAAATAGTCTCTTCAGTGACATTACAAATTTGGTAGTATTAAGTAGATATGTATCTTCATTTCACGGTGATAAATGCAATGCAAATCGCCTGTTTGAATACTAAAATGATTTTGAAGCGGGAACAACCAGGTGACACGGCTTCCTATTACTGCCGCTGCTGTTGTTCTTGAAGAATGGAGTATTATCAAAGATGATGGGTTTTCACAATTTTTAGGCAATTCTACGTCTTTAGGCAATATAATTCCTAAAGACATAGAAATGACACTAAGAACATCCCAAAGCGAAATGCTGAGTGATTCACGTCATTCCAAGCCCACAAAAACATGATTCTCGAGATGGATAGTGTAATTTCCAGTAACACAAGGGTCAGTAAGGCATTCAAGAATAAACACAGCGAGAACCTTTTTCCAGAAACAGCTTACAAATAAAAGAAGAAATTAAACATTTACTCCAGCAACAGTTTTTATTGCAATATCACCAAATGAACAATGGATATTAGGTGTAGGACTACTTCCACGGAGATACATCAGCCCAACATAGTAAGACAATATGATAGCTAGCTGCCTACATATTAATGATGGATTACTAACTGCCAAAACTCTAATGAGAGTATGTGATAATTATCTTCATCAGGTTTCTTATATTCAAGAACTTGACAGGAAACTACTCTTAAATACTTTGACAAGATCCAGAAGTAAATATTTCACTCCCTTAGAATGCTTACACTACTCCAGATCATCCAGCAAACGGTCCAATTTAAGTACTTAAATATCAACTAGGATTATTAAGATCCTTCCTCAGACCCAGCATCATAAAAGAAGTGCTATTATTGACACTATAATTATAGTGTCTTTCTCTTTCTCTCTCTCACATCACTTTCATCTTCGTAATTTGGGTTTGAACGGCATTAGCTCCCCTTACTTTAATAGAGTAATCATCACCCTCCTTAACTATCAACTCCAACATTTTGATCTTCGGCAAATGAATATCACTTTAAGCGCTGGTCCCTTAACACCTAAAAAATCTAGTGCTGACACATGTGCTAATCTGGAAAATCTTCCGAAGGTTATATAGCTAAAAAATGGTCACTGAATGCTAATAGCTCAAATTGGTAATGCTCTGATATTTATTGTGAAACAAACGCCAAAAAAGCTATTTTTGATGTCCTTAACCGCACATTGCCACCCATTATCCAGAGACATGTGAGCATGTCTAGCTCTGTCTCGAACATAATTGTGAATATTAAAGTTTCCAAATGATAATGATGGAAGAACCATGATTCGCCATTGAAAAGTGATTGTCAAAATTCTAGATAAACGAAAACCGTGTAGTACACCTACGGCGCTTTTGAAGGCTAACTCCACCATTACAAGCTCATTCCAAGGACAGTACCGATTCCCAATGGAAGGTTAGATTTGTTAGACCTTTTTTTTCATCTATTATCATATTTCCCAATCTTTAGCATCTCATCCAGCACATGTGCTCAACATAAAGTTAGAAGACATATATGGGTTCTCTATTAAATTGACTACAGTATCTAGTGGTGAGTGATTTACACTAGGAATGCAGAAACATACATGTCCTGAACCTGCCTCTCAACATGATCATGTTTTATATCTATATTCTGAAGAGAGGGTTTGCAAAGCCATCACGGCATCACATGTCACAATTCATATACTAGCCAACGAAGCCTGACCTATGAACTCGTTTGTTGGAAACCAAAATTTACAAACAATTGATATAACAATGCAAGGGAAACAAATGGCATTTAAAAAATATTGAGCACTCGTAGCACGTACTTCGAACTAATGAGGCGAGCAATTCCACGACTTCTCTTCTAGCTCGCCACTTTTTGTACCCTTTGATCAACCCATTGGACCCGTATAGCTGCACAAAATCATCTGTTGCGATATACATCATGTGCCTAATGCTCCTCTCAGTCCCAACAACTGCCAGCACTGAATTCCCCAACGCATCCTTCAAGTAATAATGCACCACCCTGTTTCCTCGCTCGGCACATACGATCCGCTCCTCCCACCCCACGAAACCGTCCTTATCATCAGACATTCTGAACCTCTAGACCATTCACAAGGGTTCCACTACAACCTCAAGAACAAAAAAAAAAAAAAAAGAATCCCTCAATTCAAGTCTACATAATCAAACCCCTTCAGTTGGACCACTGAGACACGCTTGGGACAGACAACCACAAAACCCTAACATCATTTCAACCCTCCTAAAACCATAAACCCATGTAAAAACCAAACGAAAAAAAAATAAAAAACGAAGCCCGGCTCAAGCCCCTGATAGCAAAAGCTCGCTCTGGCGTCAACCCAGACAAAGCAGCCGGAAAACAATCATGGGCGAGAGAGAAAATCACGAGGCTGAGAAACAGAACGAGCAAGGAACGGAAGGCACAGACTTTCCAGAGACATAAAGGCCAAGCAAAAACAAAGCCTGCCCAAATCACACACCTCCCGGACAGCTCCAGACACAAGAGACAACGAGAGTGATCGAAGAGGGGGAAAAGGGTCGTCCAGAGGAGAACGAGACGGGCAAGGGAGAGAAAAGGGTCTCACCGGCACCATAGAACTAGAAGGGAAAAGGAGGCATTTTGACGCCACCCCAGCAGCACACAGACAACAACGGTTGGCACTGCAAATGTGTTATATATAGTTTGACCGCCGCACGCCCGGAGAGACAGGGCCGGGGAGGGAGGAGTGGGGGCAGAGGAAACGAGAGAGAAGTGGGGTTAGGGGGGGGGACGCTTTGGGTTCAAGAGACCATCATCATCATCACACAATCCGCTAAATTCGGCAGGTGGGAGACAGATTGAAGCGAGCGGACCGCAGCGACACGACGAAGAGAAGAAATTCGAGCATCGTCGTACAATCAGCCAAAGCATTAACGATTAACGAGCGTAAAAAAAAAAAAGAAAGGCTGGTTTTTTTTTTTTTTTGGGCGTTTTACGGAGCAAGGCAAAGCGGCTAGGAGAGGACAAAAACCTTCCCCATGCGCCACCGGTTTTGTTTTGTGCAAGGCGAGGGAAAAACCTGGCCTGAAATTTGCTCGCGAAAAAGGTATTTCATGCGACGGAGACATCTGCTTTCGATGGTGAAACTTTGAAAGCAATTTTTGCCATCGAAAGACATCCTTGGAAAAGCACGTTCTCCCTTAATTATAATTTTACCTAGAAAATGCTTGCTTACGATGTTTTTTCGAGCTGACGCCGTTCTAATTTTTGTACTTGTGCCGACGGCTGTTGCATAACTAAAACTCCACGCATGGCGGAGGTGCCTCGCGGTGGTAGCTGATGGTAGTCATCGGCGATCATTGATCTTACTAGTGTGTAGTATGGTAGCCTAGTAAGCACATGACGGTAGTATCAGAAGTGGCGGTTGGTGGGCAGTGACCGGCAATTGGAGATGACTACCGAAGGCTTGAGGAGGATCAATTTTTTGGTGGTAGTATCACGAGCATCGGTAAGGGAGGCGTCGATGGCAGTTGGGCAATGGCGATGAATGGTGCCTGATGCCATTAATTATGATAGCCTTTGTGATCGATAATGATAAGAATGGAAACCACGACTTTTATCATTGCTTGTGGAAATAGTGAAATTTATGCAATTAATTATGATTGTCTGTCATTAATCTTTGGTAGAATCAGCTAGGAGATCGAAATAATGGTGGTTTATCCCGTGATGAATATGAGAGGCCGCTTATCTTTAACATGTGAACTTAGCCGATATAAAACTACATGATCGAACCAATTTTTTTCAATTTGTCGTTTAGATGTATCATTTCTCATTCATAATATCTTTCCGTTTAGTGGCATCTCAAATTTAGTTTTGGTTCTTCTCCTATTTCATTACTATTTAGTCCCCAAAGTTATCTCCCGTGACAATGTCAAGGCAAAATTCAAGTTTTCCTCCAAAAGTGATGGAATTTGGTGAGTCAGCACTGGTAAATTGACATGTGGCGCCTATACGTACAAGCTTCTGAAAAGTTGCACTTCGGTCCTTGTGCTTTTAGGAATGTTTAAGATCGGTTCCTATATCTTTTTTTTTTTTGCAATAATATTAGTCCTCATATCAAATTTTTTGGAAATGTCCTCTTCGTTTGATTGGTAAGGTTTTGAGTACGGTTGTTCCAAATGAGACTCAAATGGTGGTGTCTATAGTTTAATACATTATATTTATGTGTAATAAGGTTTTAGAGTTAATGGCTTTATTAATAATATATATATTAAAAACTACTTAATAATGAGACTTAAATTCGTCATCGTATACTAACAACTTTCCCACAACATAAACAGGTCTTATAATCAATTCGATATCAACTTGTTTATATTACTATAATTCAAAGATTTCTTCTAACCGACTTAAAATATTTTGCCTACAAAATATTGAGTTAAAGCTGTAGTTAATCATGTAAAAACTATCCAATTTTTGTCTAAAAGTAGACCTAGCTATATAAATCTATGCTATAGTCCAAAAATATATAGATGTATGCTGAAAATGAGGATGTTATGTTATTTCTTAGGATGAAATCATTTATTTTAATAAGACTTTCAATCAGATTGGGCACGCTTATAAAATGTGGTAAAAATCAATTCATACTTGATTTTGACTTCACATTTTCATAAGATTTCGGATTAAGACATGAATTGAATTCTAATTGAAAAATAGTGGAATGACTAATTTTATGAATAAAATAAAGTACAAGGACTAAATTTAACATTCCTAAGAGTACACGGACCAATAGTATAAATTTTTGGAAACTTGTAAATGTCAACACCACGAGTTTAGGTACTAGAACTGACTCAACATATTTCGTCTAATAATCGAATTCTGTCCATAAATTGTCATCCGAGATAAGTTGGGGAACTGAATTATAGCAAGAAATAGTATGGTGACAAAAAATGAATTCGGGTAAGAATATGAGGACGAGTTTGTAATTTCCCCTTAAATAAATACTTCTCCAATCAACAGCTTAATTTAGGACCACAAAACTCAAAATATTTTATGCTTTATTTTCGCAAAATCAAAACTTGTGGCAAATGCATTTGGCGGACCTTCTTTTTATTAATGCTCTGAAGATTGTCTTCAAAAATAAATTAGAGGAAGATAACAATGATACTTTTGAGTTTTCCAATTAAAGATAAGAACAAATGCAGCAGCAGCAGCAGCAACAACAACAAATCTCTAAAATGAAGAAAAAAAAAATTCATGAAATTATTTAGAAGGTCTTTTTCGCCAGCCCAGTCATAAGGCCTCAATTCTCAGAGCAAGCCCATCATCTCCATCTCCAATCTTGATCTTAGCCCGTGCAAATATGCCAGTCTGTCATCATTGTCCTCTCTTTTACATTGATAAGGCGCACCAAAAAATGCCACCACTCGTACGTACGAGCTAACAGAAGCAGTGACTCAACAAGAAATGAAGACCCTGGTTCTGCAATCTCAGTTCCTTCTTCTAAGAAGCACCAAGCTCTCCAACCCAAGATCCAATGCCACCACTTTCATCCCCTCAAGAATCATCACATCATGCAGTAAGCACCACCCTCCACCATCTCCTTCATCCTCATCATCACCAGCATCTTCCGAATGCAATTCCATTTCAAGACCCGCAAGAGCCTTCCATAAGTCCCAAAATCAGCGCTCTCATTATGTTTCACCAGATGGATGCTCGTAAAAGGTCGTTTTAGGTGCTGTTTCACTTGGGATTGTGCTGGTCCTTATGGGATCTGAAGACCAGCACCACAAGGCTTTGGCCTTTGGTCCCGAAGAGCCACTTGCAGAGGAGTTCTGAGAGAATGTCAAGAGATATGCACTGCATGCCCTCACCGTGTGTACAGGTGCTATTTATGCTATATTTCTGCTCATCTTGGAGCTGCTCAAGAACCCGATTTCCGCAATTCTGATCCTGATGATCTTAAGAGGTATCAGCTACATTGTGTACCAGGTGGGGGCTGCCATGGTTGGGGTCAACGAATTCTCTTATGATTATGCATATTAATTAATTTAAAGTCTCAATTTCTACTGAAGATAGATTCTCTCATGTCTTGTCATGTTGCTCTCTGCTTTTATTCCCTCGATACATGAACCATAGTTCTTAGCACAGTAGAACATTACCAAAGTCTTGCTCAGAAAATATGATGATGTTCATTGCTGATTGGTCATGCCTATCTCTTGCATGATGTCCTATAATGTCACTTGATGAACATAACTCTGTAACTATATGTTGTATGCTTGGCATATTAGAACGTATCCAATTACGGATAGTTTGGTTTTGGATTTTGAGATGGTTAAATACTCGGTAGGCTAGCTCAATTTATAAGTAGTTTGAATGAGTCCTTGAGATGTGTTTATTTTCGAGGCACAATGTCGTCTCAAGCTATTGACAACTAATTTATAGACTAATCGATCAATCGGCCAGCTCATGTTCTATTGCAAATATATAGAGCGCAATCAACATAATTAACTTGGCCATTATTGATGAGGACATAATATATTCGCTCTATTATGTCATCAACATACGAATTGTCAATTATTTTAATGAGTGCAAATGCTACCTGCTAAAATATTTTAGCGAAAAATGTATTCGACAATCAACATTATTGAAGTGGTTACAACAACCAGACATGTGAAAGTGAAGTGCTTGTTGATCGTGAAATTAAATAGCAAGAAGAGGGGCACACACACTATATTTGGGCTGATGGAGTCGGGGAAGAATACGAAGATCTTTTACACTCGACATTCCTATTCTGACTTGGCGTTGGACTCCGTGCGTGACAAGGACTGAAATAAGGAAATATCGGTTTGACTTTGACCAAGATCTTTTACCTCTTTTCATATATAAATATCCCCTTTTCATTAGATGTTAAGGTTGTCGCAGCGTGGTCGTCGTGCCGTTGAGGTCCAGTGAAAATTCTGTAGAATTACACTAATAATTCAAGTGTGGAAGCCAATTGATCTCGTGGTAAGATTTGTCAAATTCTTTGTGAAATTGAAAGATTATTTTGTGAAAAATTATAAGCTAACACTATGTAAAATATGGGTTAAAAAAAAAAGAAAGGTTCCATAAGTTAATAAGTCAATAGAAGCTACAGTGGACTCTTGGCCAAATTAAAAAGGCGGTCGAGAGCTCTTTGCCCGAGAAAATAGAAACGGAAAAGAAAGAGAGGAAGAGAAGAATAAGAAGAAGAAAGGGAGGATTTTGGGCAGCGCGAACCTTGCCTAGCCGATTCGACTTCATATCGCAATGCTCGTTAAGCACTCGCGCCCCTCGTTTGTCTGATCGGAGAAATTTTCCGATTTAGGGTTTAAATTCGAAATTTTGAGAAATTCGAGCCGCGAAGTTTGATTTTTAAGTCGTTGAACTGCGTATTTTTATAGAATTGGTATTTTACGGTGTTGCAGAGCCGTGGGATTTTACGGAACCTGATTTGAACTTACGATTTGCTGGATATGAATTTTTGAAGTTGAGTGCGTGCAGTGAACAGTGCGCGATCAGTGGTTTTTGGGCCGATTTTTGTTAGTTTTCAGCTCAATTTTAGGATGGCCAAGTTGGGATTCTT
Organism: Syzygium aromaticum; assembly: GCA_024500025.1. Taxonomy (NCBI): domain Eukaryota; kingdom Viridiplantae; phylum Streptophyta; class Magnoliopsida; order Myrtales; family Myrtaceae; genus Syzygium; species Syzygium aromaticum. The sequence continues at coordinate 2,145,945 of CM044888.1, read as the reverse complement.
ATAATGCTCGGAATAAGCTTTCTCTTGATTATAAGTTCGCTTAGAATGGAGTTTAGTAGAGAAAGTTATAGTGCAATCAAGTTTCGCGCTTAAGTTCCGTGTCGTGGACGAATTTGGATAATCACTTTGGACAGGTGATTTGGGGGCATCTTTTAGTCGTTATATTAGCGTCTAAGCCTAGTTTAGCCGAATCGTAGTTGAAGTAACATTTTACTCAGTTTTGATACCGTTTTTCGACTTATTGTTAGGTATTCGAGTGCGTTGACTCGAGAAACCGCCGTAGGTTAGTTTTTAGCTTTTCAAGGTGAGTGGTACTATTTCTTCTTTGAATTTGTAAACTCATGTTTAGAAAATAATATGTATTAGACATGTTACCATATAAGAAATATCATTTTGATTGTATAAAATTGGATCGAACATTTACTGCCATCTTGTGTATTTAAAACGAAAGATTATCTTTTGATTTTGGTTTGAATTTACTAAATGCAAATAGGTTTGCAAAACCTTTTGAGAAAGACTCATGAGGAGTTCTTACATTTGAATGTGGCTTATGAAGGGTTTTATATCGGTTTATGAAATGGTTTATGAAATAATTTTTGGAATGGGTTTTGTAGATTGATGGATGATATTGTTGTGGATTTTGATGCTCAGTGTCCCTGTGAATGCAAATGAGGGGTTGTGGGTATACCCATACTAGTTTAGGATATCCTTGTGGACTGAGCCATCGGCTTATAGTAGGTGGAGACCTTGCTAAAGGGGGAAATCTTGGTCACCTTTCACGGGATGTTATTCGTAATTATACTTAGATTTTTGAGCATGAGATTGGCCAATGGAATGGACCATTGGCGTGTGCTTTTCGACGAGATTGGCCAATGGAAGTGACCATTGGTTTCTTTTTTTGATATAATTAATTAAAACGAGATTTCCTATTGTGAAAAGGTTATGTTTAAAGTGGTATATAACGTATTTTGACCATGAAGTTTGTGATATGTTGGAGTTTGGTTAATTGAGCTTTCGTTTGGTCTTATAACCTTGTGTATAGTGGGTGTTCGATCTACTTAGAAGAAATATATTACTCATTAAGCCGTGATAGCTCATTCCTCTCATTTAACTTATTTTTCAGGTTCTTCATCGAGATACTAGTAGGCATCAGAGTTCCAGTGTCGGGGAGGACATTTTGATTGTTGGGAGTTTTTGGTACGAGTTACGCATAGATGTGGAGTTTAAGTTTTAGCTTGTTACTGGTTATGCTTTTGGCCTTTTGATAGATTGTAGTTAACTCTGATATTGTAACCAAATAAACTCTATATCATGTATATATATGTGGATGCATATATTATGATATTATGTGAGTTTTGGTTATGTTTAGGTTGAGTTCTTTGGTGAAAGGATGGCCGTGTCATGCCCTTATTCTTGTTGAGTTTGGGGTGTGACACACTATGCGAGTTATTGAGAATAATTAGAGCTTATGAAATATTAAGAGTGTTTGAATGATTCAAGTTCGGTTGTAATCTCCATTGTATTGTTTGATTTATAGTAGAATTATTTGATGCTCTTCCTGTGGACGTATGTCACCTAACCGAACTACGTAGATCTAATGTCCAATTTATTTTCTTATTTTTTTTATTTTATCGTTTGATCGCTTGCTTTCGCAACAATAATTAACTTGGCAATTATTAATAAGGACATAATATATTCACACTATCATGCCATGAACGTACGAATTGTCAATTATTTTTATGAGTGCAAATGCTACATGTTGAAATATTTTAGTAAAAACTGTTTTCCACAACATGCTATAGAATCAACATAATTAACTTGGCCATTATTAATAAGAACATAATATATGCGCACTATTATGCCATGGACATACGAATTGTCAATTATTTTAATGAGCGCAAATGTTACATGCTGAAATATTTTAGTAAAAACTGTTTTCCACAACATGACACATAATAAAAATAATTAACTCGGCCATTATTAATAAGAACATAATATATTCGCACTATTGTGCCATGAACAATTGTAGATTATTTTAATGAGTGCAAATGCTACACTTTGAAATATTTTAGTAAACACTATATTCGACAACATGCTATAGAATCAATTTATGAGTTGATCTAATCAGTTATATTATTGGTTTGAACGATCCTTGTTTCCTAAGATTGGCTTTGGGCCTTCCCTATGTAGCTTGGGTGGAAGGCGCAGAAGGCCTCCTTCCAAGGGTGCCCGAGCCATCACTAAGATACTGCTCTAGAAGAGCTAATTCTCATTTCCTTTTTTAAGGTTTATCAATATTGAATCGATGGAACGCAATTCTAGCTAAAACTTGTTCCACTTTTGAAAGACCCACTGTTATACTATCGGATCTCAAATTTTCATATATAAATGTAAGTAATGTATCTCATTTGTAAAGGATTTCTCCATAATGACCACGAACAGTTGCTCCTGTTAAATATGTACGAGCTTGTAAGTGTATGGTACTGTCAAAAATCCATACATTGAAGAAATTTCTTTTTCTAACGTGGGCACCGGGTTCTGTCCGTAATCATTTCCCATCGCAACCAAAAGAACTCTATTCCATGTGTGCGGTGTCAAATAACCATCTTTTGTGAATAGGATATCGAAGAATACTCCATGAATTACTTCAGAAATGGTGAAGAATAAGGACTGAAGCAACAAAAGAGACAATGAAAGAAAAGAACAACAATGGAATCTGGAAAGCACGACAGGTGGTCAGTCAGCTTCGAACGCAGGAAATCTAGCGTTGCCCTCTTGACAAAAGGAAAAGTTCATACGCAAAACTCAAGCTAGAAGGGCACAATTCTGCACATACGCCGTCAAGACAACTCTTGCGACATTCCGAAATTTCATCCATTTAAGACTTATGAAATAAGCGATTTTATTAATGTGCTTGTAGTTGATTCTCGCCCGGAACTGGTTATTTCTGGGATACTAACCATTAGGGAAAGGCTATCTAGGGATTTAAATTCGTACGATTAGAGAAATTTGATCGTGAACAGACTTTCGATCAGAAAATCGCCGAGGAGACATTTTAGGCCAACGTGGACCGATCTTAGGATAGTTATGAGCCGATTCGTCACTATCATATTAGTAGATTACGGGTGATTCCGTTTCACCACGAAATAAACTAACGAATGATCTAGAACCTATACCAAACGATTATACCCACTAGGAACTAGTGATCGATCATCGCGATTTTATTGACAATTGAGGTCGTCACGATTTGAACGATTTTGTATGTGACTCGATTTAGTATCAGTCACGGGTCGATTCTGCGAATTTCCTCAAAAAGCCGCCCGTTAGTCTGAGATACGCATGTCACCCCCCGAACCCCTCGGCATGCAACATCCCTACCTTGGTTGATATATTTGTGACGTCCCATGAAGCGTCGCTGACCCAACGCCCTAACAGAAATCAAAGCATAGGCGGAAGCAATAAATAAATAAACCCCGAACAATTACTATATGAGCCAATGATAGCCATATACCAATAACCATAGAAGAAAATAATTACACATTTATATTACTATTAAAAATCATTTGTACAATATATACAAGTACAACCAAAAGATACAAACGGTCAGCAACCACTCGATTGAAAAAGGGGTAAGCGGCTAGGGAGGTTAGGCTAAACTCATGGAAAGGGCTATAGTCCAAAAAGTAGCGGTCCTCACTACTAGCTATGAACACTGGGTGACCCTAAGGCTCCTAATCAGGGTCGGACGACTCGGTAGAATTGTCTGACGACTCCTCAGAGGCATACTCCTCATCTAAATTTAGTTCCGCAACCTCTCCGTCCTCCTCTACGTCCTGTTCCATGGCCTCGGACCCATATTCCTCCTCCTCCACGGGCTCTGGGTCCTATGCTATCACAGCAGGCTCCTCATTCATCTTCTCCTCCTGCATCGTCCATTCGGGTGTGGTCTGGGGATCGATCACCTCTCCATAAGCTATAACTGGGTACAACAACCCAACATCATCGACTAGGACATCAAAGGTCTTTAGGGACTCTCCCTCATTCCCATCGGCATCTCGGTGGCACCATACCACGTACTTTTGCGACTGGTAGAAATACTTGCCTACATCCACATATACTACTGACCGATATCTCACAAAAGCCTCTCCATTTCCTGAGGGGTAGGTACTGGTATACTGCCGGATCTGCATAGGGATCCCAAAAAGAGGCAATGGTCTCTCCATCTTCACGACTGAGAGTCTGAAAAGTTTCGGTTTACACAACCGTGAGACTAATCTCAGTAAGTTCAACCCCTAAACCTAGGCTAAGCTAGTATGCAATCTCCTGACCAGAAATAAACACTCAACAGCATAATACATCAATAATCACACTAGTCTCTGACCTTGCGGGTTAGACAGTTCAATATATAATGATCACGATATATACATAGAACGCGTAGTCGCACGTATGCCAAACACATGCTTATGAACCGAGTCTCACACACTCAAATGCTAATCAATGCATTCATATGCATGCAAATGTTGTTCGCATGTCATTTGCATTTCTCGGCCCATTAGCCCACACTGGCACACTGGCAATTGCCCAATTTATTAATATTTATTATGATTCAAGTCAACAATATTCACAATCCGGTGCGTCTAGCCTGCTTTAAAGTGCATGAGGCGCAGCACTGATTTAGCCCGATGTCTTTAGCCTGCTTCAAAGTGCATGATGCGTAACACTGATCTCCTTACGAACCAAAGCCTGCTTCAAAGTGTATGAGGATGGTCGTTTTCTGGACGTACCGGGCATCGTCCTGCTTCAAAGTGTATGAGGACGGTATCGACCCAAAGGTTATGACCCGAAGGTCCTTAGGTGATCACACAACTAATTGTTATCTGAACCCAGCGTAATACGTTTCAGGGTATTTTAAGTGATCACATGCTCATGGCAGGCACGCATTCTCGCACAATTTTGCCACATGCCACACTCTAGGTATACACAGTGCGTGTCCATATTATGCAGTACAATGTATCATGAGCATCCATATAATTTAAACACCCAATATCACAACATGTGCTCAATTGGCCCAATTAATACCGTGTGGCCTAATGTGCAATTCACAATTCAATAATTAATTGCAAGCTAAACATTGGCCAATCGTACTCCACAATAATTAGCCACACAACATGCGACATGGCAGTACGCAATCAATCATAATTAAGCACAAATTACGTACAATCAGTTAACCTGGACATACCTGGCAATTCCACCAATGAGCTCCTAAATTGGCCATTTAGTCCAATTATTCTCCTCAAGAAATTCTCATTGATCCACTAAATTTTTCCCAATTATAATTCTACCAATCGGTATACTAATTTCTTGCAGCAAGTACTAGTATTCCTAAATCAGTCTAGAAAATTGCACTATCAGTCCTAATCCGGGTTTAGGAATTTTATTCACTTAATCCAAGATCACGACGACGAGGAACGGCGGCCGATCACTGGTGAACAATGGAATCGGTGGCGACGTATCGACGGTGACGTACGGACGTCGTACGGACACTGTACGGACGGCGACGAATAGTGACGTATGGACGTTGGAAACATCCCTGAGGCAGCAGCTCGGTCGTTCAAGCTCCGGCACGGTGACGGTGAGGCTCCGGCGTGGTGGCGGTAGCGTTTCGAGAGGGAAAAGGGAGAGAAAGAGAGAGAGGGAGAGAGAGAAAAAGGTCGGACAGAGGTGAGGTTGAGGTTGGGGGTTGAGGTGGTTGACGGCAAGGCACGGTGGCCGGCGGCAGCGCTCCGGTGGTCGGCGGCGAGCTCCGGCTAAGCTTGCTGAGAGAGAGAGAGAGAGAGAGAGAGAGAGAGAGAGAGAGAGAGAGAGAGTGATCGGGAGGAGAGAGAGAGTGTTCTGGCCAGATGGGGGTGAGAGGAGAGAGAAGTTGGTCAAACATGGTCAAATATTAGGACTAGGGGGTGCCAAGTGTCACAAATCTAGCCAAAATGACCATTTTACCCCTCATCCAAGGGCTCACATTAGTTCTTATCCAATAATTCATGGGCTTTTTGGTCATTTGCTGCAATAATTAAGATAAGTCCAAATTTAATTAATTTCCCTAATTATCCCCCAAAATTTGAAACCAAAAATAGCCCAGGGGCAAAATTGTCATTTTTTCAGTCCTGGATCGAAGTTCCATTTTTTGCCCGTACCATCTCTAGATGTGCGTGGCTAACATAATGTGGTGTCGGAATCGCGAAATTCATCGCCCAAGCCCTCGAAAATTCAAATCTTGAAGGGCAAATTTGTCAATTTTTTCAATTTCTGTCGAAATTCCAATTTTTGGCCATAATGACCCTTGGTATACGTGGCCACCCTAAAATGGCATCGGCCTTGAAAAATAATCTCATTTGGCCTCGAAAAGCAACGCCGGTGTTCAGAGGGGCAAAATCGTAAATTTTCACTCCAGGATTGAAATTCCAATTTTTACTCGTACTAACTCCAAATGTGTATGGCCAGCATAATATGACGTTAGATTCCCAAAAATAGTTTTTTAAGCTTTCGAAAATCGACATCAAAATCCGGGGCCAATTCCGTGAACAAAACTCACTAAACTTTCAATTTCAGGGTCTCTCACTAACGGACGACTGTTTAGAGGTTACGTGTATCGACCTAGGGCTATTCGTATTGTGATGGTCTCAATCATTGAGAGAATGAGAAATTATCACTAGTTCCAGAGATCACGATCATTCGGTTCAAGTTCAGGACGATTGGCCACGTGCACTTTTAGTCTTGCATAATCATCTGCGTCCCTATTGTACATCGTTGACCTTGGCCAAACCCAATCTATTACTCTTTCCTAAGATCGGCCCACGTTGACCTAAAATATTCCCTCAGCGTCTCTCGTGATCGGTATCCGTTTCGCGATAGGATCCCCGGTCCATGTACCGTTTTCTAGTTAGGCATACCCCATTGGTTAGTATCCCAAGAGTGATCAGCTCTGGATGAGACTTATTGAAATGAAATGCGAAATAATATCAGTTTTATTGATCCCGAAATTACATCAAAATTCGAGCTATTACAACGCACAAGCTACATTATATAGAATTCAATTATTAAATTGAGACTGAATTGGGCATCTGCAGTATCGGAACCCTCGGGAGCTGAGCATGAGCCGGAACAAGAGGAATCCCAAGCGGGATACGATCCAATGGACGTGGATCTTGAGGTAATTCCCGAGGAAGACCATGAAGGAGGGAAAGAAAATCTTGAAGCAGAGCTGCAGGAGGATCTAGAAGCAGAACTAGAGAGTGAACAGGAGGGTGTACCAGTGTACAACTACAATCCCTATTATATGCCAGAGGATGAGTCAGTCGAGGAGTCGGCCGAGGAAGAGTAGAATGAGGTCTCAGGAGAGTCGGGTGACATAGATCACCCGATCGAGATTGAAGTTGAGTCAGAATCTTCTGTAGAAGCGACGATCCAAGAAGAGTCATATTCGAGTGATAGCGAGTCAGATTCTGAGTGGACGACGTCGCGAGAACGTCGGGGCTAACCAGAAAGCTGGGAGTAGATGTTGAAAGGGTAACATTTTTGGAGAGTAGGGTATCTACCTTTTTTGAGGTGTAGTGATAGTAGGTAAAAGTGGGTGTGCATGTATTTGGGGGACTAAGTTAATGGTGGAAGGATACAAGTGTGCATGTAGATGGATATTGTAAATATATGGTAATGCAATGTTGTAATTGTTGGCGGTTTGACGTGCTAGATTGTTCTGGTGTTCTTCAATTTAATGTTTGGATTTAATTATTTGTTTCCGCCGCATTCAGCTCTGATGTGAGAATTGAGTCGACGACGTATTCCTAGGATGTCACACCTGATCGACTCGTGATGGTGAGGTATCGAAAGCATTAGAGGAGTTCGGGGCGTGACAACTCTTCAACTCCAACGTCACAGAAAACTAGACCAGCCAGCTCCCTCATCGCTGACAAAGCAAAGTCACAGTATCGCTCACTCTGTCCAAAGGGTCACTATATTAATCCAATCCCAGCTCAACGCCCCCATAATAAATAAACAGCCAAATAAACAAATAATTCCAAGAGTACAATGACAGAATCAGGAACTTCAGCAGAAGAAACAAAGGAATCCACACACCTCTAGCTCCTATAGTAACAGAAAAAGCATCAGCTAAACTATCAATTCCAGACTGAAGAGCCTCTCTGCATCATTCCTTGCCAAAAGATATCTTCTTTGGACCTGCTCTTACCACAAAGTTTCCTACTTTTTGCCCGTTTCTCCATAGACCCAACAACCCCTATTTGCACTCAGATTCTGAACAGTGCACAGCGCCCAATTCTTCAATCACAATACAAATAAGCATAATTTGTAAAAGGGCATGAAGAAATTGAGGGAAAACAAAGGAAAAAGAGGAATTCACCGGAAAGAGCGGCTTCTGAGGGAGGATTGAAGGTGCTGTGAAGGAGGCAGACATTCTTATCTGAGGGCGGTTCTTCCTGGGCTATTCCTGCGGGGCTTAAACTTTAATGTTGACCCATGGGGTCAGGTCAACCGTAAAGTTTTCCTGGGTCCGGAACATATGGCATTTTCTTGGGGGGTGGGGGGGAAATTATACAAACAGTTCCCGAACTTTTATTTAATATATAATGTGTTCCATAAATTTTTTATTTATTTAATGTGGTTCATTAACTTTAACCCAATATTTAATATGGTTCTTGTACTTTCAATTTGTTCAATATTATCCTCGAACTTTTGGTTTGGAGACTCTTTGTATCATTATCCCTTTTTTAGGCAAGTGACAAGTTTTTCACTATTGCTCTATGTTTTTGTGTCCCGGATGATTTGGTGCCTGGTAGATAAAATCCTAGCGGGAGTTAACCCGACACTCAAATTTTGGAAAGCAACTTTAGAATTAAAAACTTTTTGGCTGAGTCGATGAAATGCGAAAGAGTAGAAGCGTATTAAAGACACCGAGTAGAAACGGACTACCAAAGAGTGAATGTTTTCGATATCTCCAATCTATTTTGCCAAAGAGAAAGGGAAAATCGATGGAGATGTCACCACCCACGGAGTTCAGACAAGATAGCTAGTTAACGTGATAAGCACATTGGTACAACAATGACGTAGTGAAATTCATATAACCAACTCCATATAGTGTGATAAGCTTGGGCCTATTGTTCTAGGTGTTCAAAATGTGCAATATTAGCAAGTGCTCGGACACGAAACTTAGGAAATGTGGGTTTTAGTCTAAATTAGGATATTTCTAGAAATAGTTGCAAATATTTATTCAGAATATCATATTTCGATGTCTTCTCACTTAAGAAGAAGAATCAATCACACAAAATGAAGCAGAAGCATTACTGATAAAGTTGGCGATTGTTACTAAGGCGTGTTAGCTGTTAGTGTCATTGATTAAGTACTAACTTGCTCACGGACGATTTCAAAAAACCCTCGAGTTGTTTAGACATTTATACAGTTGCGGATTACATAATTTTGATTTTACTACCATATTACAAAACTTATCTTATGCAAATTCATTTTTGCTTTCAAACGTTGCTTTTATAGGTGGTGTTCCCGAGCAATCGGGGAAAACTAAGGTTCCGTTCGTTTGCCGGAAAATATTCTCCTTTTGAAAAATATTTTCCCGAAAGTTATTTTCCTGAAAAATGTTTTCCTGGAATACAATTTTCTGGTGTTTGGCTAAAATTTGAAAAAGTTTTTGAAAATATTTTCTGGTGTTCAGCAACCGCCGATCCGGCGGCGTCTGGCGACCAGCGGCGTCCGGCAATCGGCGGTGGTGACTGGCGGCGGCGATTGGCAACCGACAGCGGTCGGCGGCGGCGGAAAACATTAGACCTAAAACTATCTTCCTGCTGAACTATCTCACAAAAGCTTTGCTTTTTGTGATGCTATTACGTTTATATGACTATGGCCACCATATCCATCCAAATCTGATCTTGTTAGTCTACTGCTGCCACCTATACCATGCCTTTGATCTGATCTTATCCTCCATACAAGCCGCGGCTCGAGCAGGCTTCGGAATGGAGCTGGAGCCGCAGTTCCGTGAGCCGTGCCTCTAGTCTTCACTTCAAGACTTCCGGGGAAGCGGTGGAACCTCATGGTCACCAACATCCTGCGATTGACTGTATATGAGCCAGTCCACAACGCTGCGTCGGTGGCTGGTGGGGGGCGCAAGTGGGCGGCGCTGCCAGCTGTGATGGCCGCCTTCCTGGTGTCGGGGCTCATGCACGAGCTGATGTTTTTCTACATGGGGCGTGTGAAGCCCACTTGGGAGGTCATGTGCTTTTTCGTGCTCCACGGGGCGTGTTTGGCGATCGAGGTGGTGGTGAAAAGGAAGTGCGGCACGAAGTGGCGGCTGCCGAGGGCTTTGACGGGTCCAACAACGGTGACATTCGTAATGGTGACCGGATCTTGGCTGTTTTTTCCGCAACACCTGATGAGGGATGGTGTCATCAAGAAGGCACTGGAAGAGTACGCGGCTGTAGGCGCGTTCATTAAGGACCTCGGTCGAGCTGTGATGTCTCGGATTCTATGAATTTGTTGATACAATATTTCATGATTCTAACTAATCAGAGAGTTGGGAATATCACCAAGTAGACATTCTTTGCCTAAATTTGATGGAAGAAAATGGGAGGTAATATTTGGAATAAGGCCTCTCTCGTTTCTTAATGCGAATTTCGGCATTGATTTTCTTTTGTGCTCTGTTGTTATTCCCATCTCTGTTTCAGGCAATACAAGACGATCTTTTATCATTGTCTTCTTCTTTTCTTCATCCTCCACCAGCGGCTGAGGACCTGATTCGGTTGTAGATCTTGAGCACTACTAAAGCTTTGGTTACTAATGCACTTTGCTACTGCCGGAAGCCCAGTACTTGCTATTTGTTTTGTATCCTTGGGAATTAGGGATTGTTTTTTTTTTTTTTTGTTCGGCAGCAGAGGTTTGGTCTCTTAGAAAGCCCAATTATCTGTACAGATTCACGACAGTCCGCCTCGCCACAAGTACAACATGGTCTTATTATTTTTTCGTGTCCATAAAAGAGGACCCGGGGGGCGTAAAATGCAGAAACTAAAATTAGAAATAGTGCAAGGATATTATACGGTCCACCCTTTGAATAGAGACAAGAAGACAAAATAAAAAAAAAATCAACTTTTTCGTGTTGAGGCCCTTGGGATTGGTAGGTAAACATAACAAATGACTTGGAATCTCGAAAGCATCTAGTCTTGAATAAGAGAGCATTGAGATAACACATTCTGAGATCCGAAAAGAGAAAAGGGAAGTCGCGAATAAAGAAGAAAATGTATTACTTACCAACTGTTCTACTAGCAGCCCTGTTCCTGTATGGCGCACAATCTGTTCTACCTCTACTGTTCGTGTGCGCTTGCAGATTCCTGTGGCGGAAAACGAGCACGGTCGCTCAGAGGTACGACGTGTTTTTGAGCTTCAAAAAAAAAAAAAAATACTAGCAACCCTGTTCCTGTATGACTCTGACTCACAATCTGTTCTACCACTACTGTTCGTGTGCGCTTACAGATTCCTGTGGCGGAAGACAAGCACGGTCCCTCAGAGGTACGACGTGTTTTTGAGCTTCAGAGGCGAGGACACTCGCACTGGCTTCACCGATTTCCTCTACAATGGCCTGGTAGCTGCCGGGTTCCACGTGTTCAGGGACGATAAGGCCCTCCGGGTCGGAAAGGAGATAGGCCAGGAGCTTCTCGGGGCCATCAGGAGTGTTGTAGGATCGCGATTCCCATCATCTCTAAAAACTATGCGCAGAGTAAATGGTGCCTCCGCGAGCTCACCGAGATTATGGAGTGCCACAGTACGGGTGGTGACAAATCAATCTTTCCTGTATTCTATAAAGTGGATGTTCTAGATTTAAAGGGCCCAGGAGGTGATTTTGCAGACGATCTATCCGGACATAGGGCCAGGTACAGCGAAGAAGTGCAAAAATGGACAAAAGCCCTGACTGCTGTAGGGTTGATTAGAGGATGGAGATCACAGACCATTGCTAATGGGTATGTATGTATGTATGAATGTGTGTCTGTCTGTCTCTGTGGATGTGTGTATTTCGAATCTACAGATCTATATCCATCACAAATCTGATTCCGAACAGCTGTGATACTTAGATGGGAATGACTGATCTGGAGTCGCGGAGTTAGGGGAAGGGAGGAATCAAACTTACGCCTAACCTTTGTTTCAAACATCAATATGTGGGCAGGCATGACGGAGAGCTGGTGAAAATCGTGATCAAAAGGGTTTCGAGCGAATTGAAGACAATGTGGATCGAAAGCCTCCCCGTATTTCCCATGTTGATGTCCGATTACCAAACAAGATCAGGTATCTCCCAATTCCATTTGAGCCAAGTGACTACCATTCGGAAGTGTTGTCATCTGAGAGTTTTGGCCCCCCTTCAATTCTCACATGGAGAAGGAATGCAAGCTTCGCATGATTTATGAACTGAAGCGATTTTGTGGCTCCTAAGAGTTACTCGGTCCTTTTGAATTTTCGTATGATTCGTATGGTTACTTGATCTTATCATCATCCCTTTGGTTTTTCTTGTTGGATCACAGTGTATGGTTACTTTTCGGAGAAGATGAGAGGAGAGGTGTTCTTGGCCTTTCACGGCCCTGATACTCTGATGCGGCTTTGCTGCTTGCCTCTACAGCAGCCTTGCGGATGCAGGCATCGGAGTGCTTAAAGATGATGATCCGTGCCTCATAGGTGCAGATCTTGTTCATGGGATTGACAATGCCATCGGCCACGGCAAAATATCAATTCCAATTCTCTCTGTAAATTATGCTTCCTCTCAATGGTGCCTCGACGATCTTGCTCGAATGGTTGATCGCAAGAAAAACAAGAGGGCAAAAGATATTGGCCATCTTCTACAAAGTGAAGCCCTCATATGTGAAAGAGATCTCGCATCGTTACGGAAAGCACATGAATAAGCATGAGAAAGTGGTCGACGCAGTTGTCTATGGGAAGTGGGAGCAAGCTCTTAAGGAGGTTGGGTCCTCCAAAGGATTGGAATCGACAAAATTCGCCGATGGGTACTTACTTTCATCAAATTCCCACCAAAATCTTAATTTGATACTATAACAGGAAACCTCTTATACTGCTTAGAGCTTACTTCAAATTTATTGGGCAATTGGCAGGGATGAAGGATTACTTTTGAAAAAGGTGGTCGACGAGGTTTTGAGCGTGTTGACAAATCCCCAAAAAACATGATCCATCCTCATCCTTCAAATATTGACTCAATCCTGAATCTTGGTAACTACTCATTTTTAGCATATGTGGTTCCTCTTTTACAAGAGGATTTTCCTCTACGATCAAACGTATCACCATTTTGTTTGTTCGTCGTCTGCATTAACTCTTTCGTAGACCAGCGAAAAGTCGTTTCGAATTTAAGAAACATGTTAAGCATGTTACATCGTGTAATTTCTTTAATAAAATGTCATTTTTGGTTTCAGGCGTGACACCGTTAATGAATGTCTCATGTCCGGATTTGACAAGATTGTTCCGTTACATGTAGAGAAAAGATGTGAAAAGAAGTGTGAATGAGGGCAGGGAGACCAAGGGGGGATGAAAGGAGGAGAGAAAAATTGTCTATACAACAAGTCCGGTCATCTTAGTTAGTGGTCTGAACTCTGAAGGAGCCATAAAGGAGTCGCTATTGATTTGAAGTAGACGGTCATCTCCTAAAATGCAAATTGCCTTCTAATAAAGTCTGGCCTGGAAGTTGAAGTAAACGGTCTGAACCCTAAAGGAACGATAAAGCCGTCCTGGCATCCTGGCTGCGCACAGCCGGATGCCGGCGGGCCCAAACCACTTGCAGGCCCTAGCCTGGAAGTTGCGGAACCGGGGCCATGAAGGGTGCCCTCCGCTAGTCGGTCTTCACGAGACTGCCCCTCGTGGCCCAGTCATCCTCGTTCCACAGGCTTGAGTACACCCTCATGCCTTGCTGGTTTGGGTACCCGACTCCCTAGCTCTGGTAGTTCCTGAACACTCGGATGGGTATGCTATCGACGTACCACTGCTCTCTACACGAAATCGCGATATGAGATTGTTGTGTCGTTATGTTGTCATGGAAAAATTTATGAAGTTAAAACCATTCTAGATGGAACCAATTAGACATCAATTGCTCTTTTCCGAACGCGATCCAACTCGAACTTACTGTTTTTGCCTTGATTATCCATTCTTTTGCCGTGCTCGACGGCAGCAAGAAAATTCCATCCTTTGTAGTAGTTACAAGAAAAATCTATCTCGAAATTAAGAGATTGGCGAGAGCTCCGTGGGACTTGAAACTTAACACAACTTCGGTGGGGTTCCAGTGAATTAATGACGTGGTTGTGGAAATTGGCCGCGGGGTCGAACCACGGGTAGAACTGCTGTTCTCTGTTACTGATTCCTTGAGTGATGGTGCAAGGTTGTCCGGAGATGTTGCTCAGGAATTCAAAGTCGATCTCATTGTGCTTTGGCCCCGTGGAAGAAAGCTGCAAATAATGTGCGCGTAAACGCGATTGAATCCTTAACATTTGTAAGTTTAGGGGCTTTTCTGCATAGATAAAATTTGATTTGATCTTACGTAGTCTGCAGTGACTATGCCAGCAATATTTCCAGGGACCAACTTGATCAGCACTTCGATGCTTCCAAACAGTTAAGCGCTCTTGGTTTGAAAGGCCGAGCCTGCAAATCCAAGGCGGAGATCCGGTATTTTCTGAATTGAAATTCTTTCAACAAAGATGTGAACTAGGAAGGATTGGTCGACGCAATACCGATATTCCACTTTGAAATTCCTTTATAATCAGACTGTCGGCTTCGATTAGAGTAGTAATGGTATTATGGTCGGATCCTTAACCCAGCAACTTTATAATCTGTCCATTCGCCTTAAGATCGACGATTATTAGTTCACGAAAGAAAACTCACCATTCATTATGATCGTTTGTTAGCAATAGGATTGTGCTAAAGATCAACGATTATTAGTCCTCAAAAGAAAAATCACCATTCATTACGTAACTATGCTATATAATCCGACAAAGCTATCCGAAAAGTGTTCCTACGGAGACAAAATGGCACAACGGTTGCTAACTTGCTACAACCAATTCAAGGGCAAGGATTTCTGTGAGTCGTGACTTTAGTCGACTTGTGATCGTCGGAACATCATTAGATCTCGAGGAAATGACAAAATCATCCCCAAATTAAGTTGCCCTTCGGAGAGTACAACATGATGAAAGTTGTAAGCTGGGAAGAGTTATTGTCTATCGTTGGCCTTTATGATAGAATTAGCTGGAAGGCTGAAGAGACGTTGGTCTATCTAGTAGGGGACTTCATGGGCCGCTTATCTCCAACAAGTGAACTTATATGATACAAAACTATATGATCGAATCTCTTTCTTTTTTTTTTTTTTTTTTTTTTTTTTTTTTTTTTTTTTTTTTTTTCAATTTGGCAATTTGATCTATGATTTCTAATTCATGTACATTGATAAGATCCTTCTGTTCAGCAGTACCTCAAATTTAATTTTGGTTCCTATACTATTTCAAAAGAGTGTCAAAACAATAATAAACTTATTGCATTGGTGCTAATTTAGTTATAAACCTTTCAATGGTGTCAATTTAGTTAAAAACCTTTTAACTTAGAGCCAATTCAGTCATTTTAGCTAATTTTGGCTATCTAGTTGGACATTACTGACGTGGATGCTAGTTGGCCTACGTGGCACAGCTGGCGTTAACGTGGATAACTTTTAATAATATTTTAATATTTTTTCAAAATTTTATTTATTTTTCTTTCTCTTTTCTCTTTTTTTTCCTTCCTTTCCTTCTTCCCCCAACTGGACGTTGGACCTCGGCGGTTGATTAGAGGAGAGGACTAGCAAGGTTGGCCTCACGCTAGGCTGGCAAGGGTCAAGGCTCGATTTCGCTAGATCTGACGAGGATTTGACAAGGTCGTGCCTTGCCTAGCCACTAGCAAGGCTTAAGCCCTCATTAGAGACCGCAAGGTCGCAACCTTGTCAGCCCTTGCCGGCCACCATAAAAAAAAAGAGAGAAAAAAAGAAAGAAAAAAATCGAAAAAATATTAAAAAGATTATTAAAATTATTCATGTTAGTGTCGGGCGTACGACATAGGCCGACCGGTGTTCACGTTAGCAATATCCGTCTAAAATTAACTGGAAGGACTGAATTAGCTTTAAGTCAAAAAGTTTATAACTAAATTGACACCATTAAAAGGTTTAATACTAAATTAACATCAATGTAATAGGTTTATGACTTTTCCAACACTTTTCCCGTTATTATTTAGTCCCCCAAGTTATCTCTAGGGGCAATTTTAGAACAAAATTCAATTTTTCCTCCATGAGTGTAATTTTTTTTTTCGTGATGCAACAACAAAACTTTACAACGAGGAAAAATAAAATTTCATTAAATAGCTAGGCAAAAGCAAGCCAAAATCCTAAACTATTTTCACGATGGCACATTTATCATAATTTTTTTTTGTGATTCGAAAAATTCCAAACATGTACCTATGTAACATATTTACCCAATGTTAAAATTTTGTCAATAAGAACTGATGAAAATATGCCTGTATGGACACTAGAAAGTAAACAATCTTGACATGATATTCACATGACTTAAGTGAAATAAAAACAATAATGTTTTGGCAGAAAAATTATTTGATGGAACTTTGATGAGGGGTGAATGTGTCATATAAATAAAAGTTTGGGGTCTTTTATATTACAAGAAAAAGTTTAGGGTAAATGTATCATAGTGAGTATAGTTTGAGAATTTTGATGTCATTAAAAAGTTCAGGATAAATGTGTTACAGTGAATATAATTTAGGATTTTTTGTGACTTTTTCTCAAAATAATTTAGAAGGTCTTGGGGACCGCCCAGATACAAGGACCAAATTCTCAGTGCAAGCCCATCTCCATCTCCAATCTTGATCTAGCCCGAGCAATTATCAGTCTGTCATCGTTATCCTCTCTTTCCGTTGATAAGGCGCACCAAAAAATGCCACCACCCATATATATGAGCTAAAAGAAACAGTAACTACTAACAGAAATGAAGTCACTGGTTCTGCAATCGCAGTTCCTTCTTCCAAGAAGCGCCAAGCTCTCCAACCCAAGATCCAATGCCACCACTTTCATCCCCTCAAGAATCATCACATCATGCAGCAAGCACCACTCTTCACCATCTCCTTCTTCATCATCATCACCAGCATCTTCCAAATGCAATTCCATTTCAAGACCCACAAGAGCCATCCAGAAGACCCAAAATCAGCACTCTCCTCACGTTTCACCAGATGGGTGGTCGAGAAAGGTGGTTTTAGGTGCTGTTTCACTTGGGATTGTGCTGGTCCTCATGGGGTTTGAAGACCACCACAACAAGGCTTTGGCCTTTGGTCCTGAAGGGCCACTTGCGGAGGAGTTCTGGGAGAATGTCAGGAGATATGCACTCTATGCCCTCACTGTGAGTACAGGCGCTATCTACACTATATTTCAGCCCATCTTGGAGCTGCTCAAGAACCCGATTTCCGCAATTCTGATCCTGATGATCTTAGGAGGCAGCATCTTCATTGTGTACCAGGTGGTGGCAACCATGGTTGGGGTCAACGAATTCTCTTATGAATATGCATATTAATTTAATCGGAAGTCTCAATTTTCCGGAAGACAGATTCTCAAATGTCTTTTCATGTTGCTCTTTGATTTTGTGTCTTTAACACATGAACCATGGTTCTCGGAATAGTAGAATATTAGCAAGTTTTGCTCACAATATATAATGATGTGCATTACTGGTTGGTTTTGCTTATCTCATGGATGATGTCTATAATGTCATCAGATGAACAGAATTTTGTAACTGCGTTCTGTATGCTTGGCATATTAGAACGTATCCAACTACAGATAGTTTGGTTTGGATTTTGAGAGGGTTAAATACACGGTAGGTTGGCTCAATTTGTAAGTAGTTTGATTGAGTCCTTCACAGTACACATCCATGTTAAGGGTGGTGCACAAATCTGTCTGAAGCCTCCAATAAAACTCATATAATACTAGTTGTCTGGGCATCCGCGAAGAGGGAAAAAGGCTTTGAATGATGCCAAAATGGGTTAATGAACTCTTCACAATTTGATCCAAACAGAAGAAAAAAGGCACATTGGACGTCCTTCATTTTCTAACCTAATTATCTGATTCAAGGTTAGTGCAAGATCTTCCATGTTGCTGCAAGTTCTAACATCAGCTGGTGGATACTCTCCCCGAGTTGTCTCTATCCCTTAAATTTGCCCTTTTATCGTTTCCTCGGAAGTGTGCAGGTTACTATGCTTTTTTCGAGTGTAATTCATGAAGTATGGCTAAACCTCTTATGTTAGTTTTGTCTAAACATGGGAGATAGTTGAACTGTTCTTTATCTCTAGTTCTTACTTGTCGAGACACTACATCCAGGCTTCCTGAATCAAAGATTACAATTTCCCGTTTCTTCAAATCCCCAGAAAAATCCATGCTTGCTCTAGGGGCTTAGCTTACTCTCTAAGATTCTGGACAAGTTCTATTGATTGTTGCAGTTCAATGAACATTTTCACAGATAAGTGCTTCTGAAGCCATTTTCATACTCATCAGTGATCATAAACTAATAAACTCTTACCGTCTTCTTAAAGATCTGCATTACGACATCAAAAAGTTATTTCTGCAAACCAGTAGACAATAGGCCTCTTCTTCTAACACGTCACCTGTCTGATATTATGCCAAACAAAAGAATGGTGATATGTTTGATTTTTTGCAGGCTTTAGATGTGTGATTATGCATGCTGCAGTGCCCACAGAAATCGCGTGTCATCTCGCCGTTTTATGAAGCAGTGGAGATGGATTATCACCATTAGTTCTGTCACTGCACTTTCATGTGAGAGCACGTGCATGAGCCGAAATTTAATCTTAATGATCAAAGCAAGTACATGAAGGTAACTATAACAGGATTAAGCCCTTGTCCATATCATGGCTAAATATCCAATCCTCCTCTGCCTCCTTTAGCCATCATTGCTTCTCTAATGTCTCGTGCAAATCCTCGCTAAATTCTTCACATTTCTGATTGTAATTGTTTTTATGTTCATGGTAACTAAACGTAACCAGGGAAACATAGGGAAATCACCACTTCTGTAGGAAGAAAAACCATTGAAATCGCCAAAACTACTACTTATGGGAGCTTCAGTCAACAAAACCATAGAACACCAAGATGCATAACCGTCTAAATGTTCAATAATGCTAGATAGACCTCAAATGTTCCTTAATGTCGTCTACAAGGTCCTACGCGAGTAGGCTCTTGGCATCTCACCCCTAATCACAACTCATCCAACTGAATAAAATGCCAATCTTGTGCATTTTGTCCAAGGTCCCACTTGATTAGTCACTCTGTTGGGGTTTGCAAAACTAGTTAGTGAATCAATTTTAGTAGATTTTTGTGTTCAGGGGTGCCTAAATGAAGGTGATGGCTCTGAAGATCAGATGCTATATGACATGAATTTGCCTCTGTGGACAAGACCTTCTAATTCAAAATGCATCACCATCGCAAAAGAGAGGGGGTGGGGGGGCTGAGGAGCAGAAAGTAGATACTGAGATGCTTACGAGGGAGTACGACTCAGGTAGAATTTCATTATTACGCTTGATGAGAACAAAGAGTATGTAAAATGCAAAGGACTTTTTAAATCCATGGTCTCACCTATCTTAATTGATCTAATACTCAGAATAAAGATGAAATTAATTATATATACTCTATCTGCTAGAAACATAGATTTGGACCAAGGCAGAATATTTTGGGACCATATTAATCAGACATAATGGCACTTTAAAGGTCGGTATTATGAGATTTGACTGAACTGCTGTAATTAAGTGACCTTTATATGTATTATGACTGCAAATCCAACCACAAAGGTCAGGCCCAAGTGCTCAAAGTATAGACTTAGCAAGCCTTCAGCAATTATATTAGTACTTGTTCTATTGTATTTTGGCAACATGGGTACATATTGTCATTTTCTGTATCCATTATTGGAATCAACTGTAGACAACACCATCAATCTCTTGGAAATATAGAAGCTCTTTCATTTCATGAAGATACCTTGAAGTCTTCTCGATGTTTATTTATTAACTGTTCAAACAAGAAATGAAGTTAAGGGATTTGCATGTATAACTAATTACTTGCTTATAAAAAAAAAGCCTGCTAAAAGAAGTAATAATATAAGTACCAGCCCTTCGTTCCCTTGTTAAGTGGTTATCAAGGCCGAATGAATCTGAAAGGTGCTTAAGGAAAGTTCAAATTCTCATTCACCTAACCCTTGCCGTTTTGATGTTTCAAGAAGGTTTTGACTCCCAATCTGCATCTAGTTGGGCTTTAGGAGCAGCTGTAGATTGCGAATTTATAATGATGTGACATCAAGAATACACTAGAAGTGGAATCTAGCTTCGTAACTAGAAAAATAGTAAATTAATTAGAAAGATTTTGAAATTGCTGTAAAAATGTAGAAATGTCTGATTCTGATGAAGTTAGGAATCTTGCCTGTTTTCTTCTCTCTTTCCCACTGTTAAAGACAATGTTTTCTTCAAACTTCAAAATTTTTTTTCCTAATATGTTAGACTGCCCCAGCTGTAACATAGCTTCGCCAAACAATTAATCTTAATTCTATACCTGAACGCTATTAAAAATGTGATATATATGAAGGTGAAACCATCTAACTGTCCCTTTTTAAGTTCAAGCTCCCAAGCACAGTTTCTGATTCCTATTATATTTTTAAGATTAATGATTCAGTGGGAGAACGACTTAGAGATTTGCAATTAAAAAACAGTAACATCTTAGTTGCAATTTTTACTCGACGAGTTCCTGAGACCACACCGTGGAGTAGTTATTGCGAATCCCATGTACCGACATGGAAGAGCTACATTTGATTAAAACGTGGATTTAGTTTGCCAAGCGAAAAAACTTATTTCGGATGTACCGCTGTACGGCAATATGCCAAAAAGATTCATCAAAGCTGTTCAAGATTCATACTTGCAAGAGAAAACTGCTAATGACCATATCAATGCCGCAGAGCTTTACAATTTCCTGAGGCTTCTGAAAATTCAGTAACAGTTGAATTCCTGAGACATTCCATTTTTTCTATGTCATTGATAGGAATAGAAGAGTCTTGAACGGACAAGGACCATAATTCCAGGAGAAATATCATCTGCAGGTCATGCCATGCCATTGTTCAATGTAGCAAAATGACAAAGAAAGAGGCAAGAGGAAGATAACAATGCTAATAATTTTGGCATGTTACATCCGTATGTATTTTTGCCATGTTCCAACGACAGAAGCAAATCCCATCATTTTAGATTCGCAGAAAGAATCATTACAAGATCTGCTTTTGGATGCTTTCTGGGGTTTTAGGTTAAGGATGTTGATGATGTGGACTACATGACATGTATAGGCAGAAGATTTAATTCCTTCAAGGGACACATGATGCTTTTAACTTTCTTTATGTAGTTATGTTTTTGTATAGATTCTGCACGTAATAAATTATATTCTACATACATCGAGCACAGACACCTATACATAAATAATGCTTGACCTGCATGATTAGGTAAAGAGGGAGCCTCCTTTTATCTTTACCATTTTGGGCAAGCAATTTTTCTTGTAGGTTTTGCTAGAAACTTCAAAGCAGCTACTTACCTTTTTTTCTTATCAAAATTGGAATAAAAAGATCTATACTCTTCCATGGGGGAGTGCCTCCAACTGACTTTTAAGTCCGTAACCATCTATTTTTTATAAAGTTGATTGCATATTCACATCCGACAATTCAAGAAGATATAGTTCGAATGTAGGTGCTTGCACCGAGGTGGAGCTGCAGTGGCAGGTTCATTGTATGACAATAGTTGACTATAGCTCAAATCTAAGATCCTGTATTTGGGTGTGGAACTTCTTCGATAATATTCGAAAAGGTTGGCTACTGAAAGATGATTAGTCTTCACACTTTTCAAGAACAAAAAGGTATGAAATTGCAATCACGAAAGGATATACTTGTCATTTTACATGTTGCTTCCCAGCACTTTAGGACTTCTATAAGAGGAGATAAAAGGGGCAGCATGATTCTATGTCGAGCCAAAACCCACAAAGCAAAAGAGAATTGCATCATTCACTTCCACAAACACAGCTTGCCTATTGAGCTTTGCACCCAATAACGAAACATTCAAGCAAAAGATGGATCAAAATGACATCTTGATGAAAGTCCAGCATGTTCACAAGAACAACCACTTCCTTAAAAGAGTTGTGAAATTTGTCATCTCAATCTCTCTACTGTCTTTCGTTGTGTGTTATTCCTCAGGATACACTCTCTTCCCTCACTCCTTCAACATCTGCTTCTCCACGATGCTCTTTTCAATTTTCACTCGCCCCCTCGACAGAAAGTTCATGTTCCTTGTTTGCAATGGGATCTTAGCTTTTCTTTCCAGGAGCTCCTCCAGTTTTGGCAGCTCTTCACCATCTGGGTCTGATCTTGATGGTGATGATGAATTGTTCAAGAAACAAGACAGGTCGGCTTTTGATGAGTCACCTGTGGATGCGATCAAAGTTTCAGCTTCTGAATCATCTGAAGTTGAAGCTGTGACTGCTGTGAATGCTGCTACTATTGGGGATAAAAACTACCAGGAAAACAATCTGTTTCTTGCAGCGGAAGAAGAAGAGGAGGAGAAACTTCAAGCTCAAGAAAAAGATAAAGAGGAAGAAGATGAAGCAGAGCAACAAGACGAGCAAATGTTACAACAAACTGGATTTGCCAATACAGGAATAGAAGAAGCAGAAGGAAATGAAATTTGGGTCATGGAAGACGATGACAGACTCAGCAAAAAAGAAGAAGAAGAACCAGAAGAATGTGGCTACTTGTGGAAAGAAACAGAACCACCAGCGGCTGCTACAGGGAGTGAAGAGATGATGAGTACAGAGGAGTTGAACAAAAAGTTTGAGGAATTCATTAGGAAGATGAAAGAGGAGATCAGGATTGAAGCAAAAAGTCAGCTGATTGCAGTGTGATTGCGAGACAATCATGTACATAATAAGCGAACTAAGCAAATTGCATCAAGGGGTTGCCTCTTTTAGGTGGATGACGACCAAACTCTCATATTATGACTTCTTTTCTTTTGTGAGGTTTGAGATCATCATGTTGTCTCTTTTAGCACTGTTAGTCCTGTCCTGGATCAAATAGCAGTTAAGTTTCATAAACAAAATGTCTAGCCTTTGTGTTTTTTTCCCCCCTCGAGTTATATCTCTGTGCTTAGCTCCCAATGTTCAATAGGAGTCAGTATCTGGAAGAATAAATTCCTATGCATCTTCATCTTTTTTTTACAGTTCTTCAGCAAGAGGAAATTCCAAGGAAAAGGAAAGACGATCATGTCGGAATCTATAAAAGGAAAGTAGGTGTTTTCAACATCACTTGTATCCAAAACTTTCAAATATCACGGCCTAATAAGCCCCCAAAAAAGAGTATCAATCCCGTAATCTTGGAGGTAATTCTGTAATTAATCGTCGTTTTGCACTCTCGTTATCTCTCCGCGTGAGACTTGGGTTTCCCGGTGTGGTTGGGACGAACGTGGAAATAGCTGGCTCTTCGGTTGGCTTGGGGCAGGGGTGATGTAGAAACTAGAGAGAGAGAAGGGAAAGAAACTCCCCTTGTTGTTGGACAAAGTAATTATTACTCTGACAGAACTTTAGTGTCATTGTCTTTCAACTGTAATGAAAGCTCGAACTCACGTGAGTGATGCGAACATTTGATGCAATAACTCAGTCCGCTGCAGAAAATCAAACTTCCGGTTCCTTCAGCATCAGAAACAATGGAAGCACTATACGATTAAACAGAAAGAGATGATGACATTAAGGAACGAGATTATCATGGCTGTCTTTTGTTTTTGTCTGAATCATGGTCTGAATCGCGACTGTTTGGTGACAGAAAGAATAACCAAAAACGCCAGCGCCATTACAGCTCTCTACTAGAAGTTGAATACAAATTTACCCGGCATATTCTTGTCTCGTTGGATGTTCATATAAGTCATCTAGGATTGTGTATTAGACACCTACCTATATTTTTCCATATCGCTCGTTATATTCCTCGAATTCCTCTAAATAATCACTCACACAAGGATTCGACTCTTCAAACATCTCATCTTAAGCGTGAGGGTGGGACGGTTTGCACATCTCTTAACAGGTTTAATTGCTGTGCGGTAATGCACGGCTCCAGACTGCTCTTGGTCAGCTAGAAGAAAGGTAGTCAGTGCTCGAGTAATCTTAACTGATCTTTGTTCTATGATTAGTTGTGTGATTCACATCATTGAAAATTTTAGACAAGAGTTGCTTATTTTTTTTAAAAGTTAGTGCATCATGAAAGCCAATACTAAAGTTGAGCGTATATGTCATTTGCATCGTAATATTCCAAAGTTCACCCTGTCATTGATTAATGTATGATTTGCTTTTTAGGCCGTCGAGCTAAAGATAGGTTATTAACATAGGTTATTTACCCTGCCAACTTTGCACGACTCTTCAATGAATCATTTTTTTTTCATCATATGTACTTGAAAATGTTCTTAGAGGCACACCAGAAGATGTGTGTGGTGGGGGAAAGGCGATTGAGACACAATATCTCATACCCTTTCTTTATTAACAACACACCTTATTATTGTGCAAGACCCACCAAAGATATGTACTGATCGTACCCAGTAACGAGACAAAGTTCATGATGAAATTCATTAGCTAGGAGATGCAAACGTGACTCTGAAATCTGAGCTTCAACCTCAATTATAACGTGCCTTTTAGACAAAGACAAGAGGGCCTCGATAAGACAAAGCAGAACACACCAAAACCGACTCTTGGGCCATTTTTTTGACGGCCACAATCAGACTAGGCAGAGCACACTGAAACCGACTCTTAGACAATCTTTCCAAGTGGTAGAAATTTCCTTGCTTTTGCCACCCCCCTCATGGGCTCTCCAGTGGAGGAGCTCCAAGTGTTGGTACTTTGAAATGATGCGATCCAATTATTGGGTGCATCAATCAATTCAAGTAAGATGTAAGAGGAGAAATCAGCATACTATCAGTTGAGACCCTCTTGGTTTCATCATCAATTTCTTGTGGGTCTACTGATCTTGTCATGGAATGTCAAGCTAAATATTGGACACACTCAAGAACCCAATAATGTACGGGGGCTGTTGAAACTTGAAAGCAATCATCATGTCTAAGAATGCATGCACATTAAAAACGGAAAAAGGACACCAGAAGTGCCATAAGTTGTGTATGGAGGTCACTTTAGTGCTATAACTTTTTTTCGGATTATTTTGATGCCAAAATCAGAGGAAATTAAATCACTTTAGTGATTCTGGCCAAAAAGCTGATGTGGCATTTATATTTTAAAAAAAATAGTCTGACTTATACACATGAAAATTATGTGATTTTTTTTTTTGAATTTTTTAATCATTTTTTTCCTTACTTTTTCCCGGTTACTGGTCCAGTGATCGGTTAAAGATGAGGGCCGGCAAGGCTTGTGGTGAAGCTTACCCCGTCGGCCACCCCTCACTAGCCCCTGGCTGGGTGAGGTTGCCTCACCACCAAAGGCGAGGCCGACCTTGCTGTCGCCTGAGTCGTGACAGCGAGGTCTCCCCTCGCCCAACAAAGGTGAGGCCGATCTCGCCAGATTTGGCGAAGCTTGCCCCGCCGGCCACCTGCGAGCTTTGCTAGATCTAGCGAGGCCAACCTCACCGTCGCTTGGGTCGCGACGGCGAGGTCCCCTCTTGCCTAGCAAAGGTGAGGCCGACCTCGCCGTCGCCTGGGTCAAGGCGACGGCGAGGTCGGCCTCGCTTTTGCTGGGTGAGGTGAGACCTCGCCGTCGCGAGGGTCATGACGGCGAGGTCGGCCTCGCCAAATTTGGCGAAGCTCGCCCCGCCAGCGAGTTTCTCCAGATCTGGCGAGACCGACCTCGTTGTCACAACCCAAGCGACAGTGAGGTCGGCCTCACCTTTGCTAGGCGAGCTTTGCCAGAGGCTGGGGAGGTTGGCCTCGCCGGCCCTCCCCTTTGGCCGATCGCCGGACCGGCGACCGGGAATAAGTTAGGAAAAAAAAGATTAAAAATTTTGAAAAAAAAAGGCCACATAACTTTTACGTGTACAAGTCAGATCATTTTTTTAAAATATAAATGCCACATCAGCTTTTTGGTCAAAGTCACTAATGTGATCTATTTTCCTTCAATTTTGGCACCAAAGTGATCCGAAAAAAAGGTATGGCATCAAAGTGACCTCTGTACACAACTTATGACACTTCTGGTGTTCTTTTATCCATTAAAAACCCTCTAGCGTGGAAGATGAGTTCGTGTTCCTAAAGGACATAAAAATCTCAAAGTAAAATCTACACCGTGTTATGACCCAGATACTGAATAGGGTCGTGTCCTCTATTCTATACGTGGTTGCCTTGATAAATCAATATAATGTAAGGATGATTTTTATTGATTCCATGTTACGGAAGATCAGACCGGATTGATGTTTGATATACTCTTGAATTCTTGCATCAGTACTCAACTGAACCGAAAAACTCAGTACATTTTTTCTAAAACACAAATATTCATGGCAAAACTTTCCTCCAAAGAAAGACTATATTCATGAGCATCAGTAGCAAATTGAAATAAGGAAAAAAGTTTAGGGCCATTCTACAGCACAATGAAACAAGGCAAGCCCCCAAAGTGCCAATATCTTAACGTGACTATGAAAGGACATGTAAGCTCGGAACTCAAGGTGAGGGAGACATTCCTCTCTCCTAGTACTGTGTTGTGAAAACCGGCCATTTGTTGAGCTTCGTACACTTATGTGGTCTAAAAAATTCTGCCTATCATTTTCAAAATCTGTACAACTTTACCATATCAACAAAATATCTGATTAAATGGGGTGTGCTTGGCTTTAGACATGGGGTCCATCATGATCGAGAGAGAGAGAGAGAGAGAGAGAGAGAGAGAGAGAGAGAGAGAGAAGGTTCAGATTGAACTGGAATCATGTCAAAATAACAGGGGCATATGACATGATAAAAAACAGAGTGGTCTAGAAACATCCCACAAACGAAGGAGAACTGATAAAATGCCAAGTGTTTTGGCTCTGTCTTGGAGTGTAGACAATTCGGCAGTCACAGTCATTTGTCAAACAATACTTAATCCGTACTACACATAAAAATACCATCTGTACCTCTCCGTATGTGCATGTGAATGTGGGGTCCTAGAAATCCAATGACCACAACAGCATTTCTTTCGAGAAACATGCTACACACACTCAAAAACCTATCTTCTAATCGTAAACTTTTAAGGAAAATGGTCTCCAAATATGGTATCGGAATATAAGTTTTTTCTTTTTCCTTCGGCCGAAGCGTCGTAGCATAGGTGACAAGTTTGTCATTCCGCACATTTTCCTGTTCATGTTCTCGGCCAAATGGCCCAATGCCTGTGTTCCTTACTTTGTAAGGTAAAGCTTGAAATGGGAAACTGTTAACATAGTATGCACTGTGGTTCAATAACTTTGACAGTCTACACTTTCGCAAATAGTAGTGGCCCAACAACTATTGAACAGAACCAGGAGACTTTTACAAATGGGATCATCAACAATCGGTCTCTCTTCAGAAGACTTGAACCTGAATCAACAATAACAAGTGTAGAAAATTCTAAAATAAGCCACTGCACCAAAAATTTTACTCAGCTGGAGAAATGACACAGGGCATGATAAGAAGTTTTAAGATCACGATTTGATGTAAGGCCTATCTAGATAGATGTTTATCTTTTGCTTTTTGCTTCATCTAACTTTCATGACAGATGCACATTGAAATTTTGACAACATATAAATGTTTACACAAAAATTCACATATAATTTTTCATAAATTTTTTTAATTTGGATAATATTTTAAATTTTGACAAAAATTTGATTTTACTTATTCCTAAACAAACAAATCCTTATATTCCTTGTATTTGGGATTTTAACTTTTAGATTACTATCTTTGAGACTCGGGTATTTTTATTTCAGTTATTCGTTAATTGATTAGATTCAAGATAACATTTAATGAGATTTTCTTTACTTCTATTGAATAGTTTCCGGTTAAATTTGATTTAGGATTTCTTTAGGTTTGTTGAGCTCTTTATATTGCTCCCCTCTTTTATTGTAAATAGTTTATATCTTTGAATTAATAAACTATCAAGATTTTATCTCTGGCGCGCTTTGTGTGTCTTTCAGGTGTACCTTTGCGAGTTAACTCATGTCTACTGTTTAAGCTGCATCAAGCTAAAGATAGAAGTCTCCCAGCCTTAACAATGAAGAACAGAAGCTAATGCAAGTTAAACATTCACACTTCTATTTACCCGAAAAAAGGGAGAGAGATATTATACCATCCATTTGAAACAATCCATTAACACGAGATGTCACGAAGATATGTCATGTCTTCCCAGCATGAGATACCATTGACTGCCAAGCCAAAAGATATGCAAATTGCTTTGCGCTTTCAAGAAGATTCACAAAAGAAATGTAATAACAGAAAAGAACTAAGCTTTCTCATCAAGACATTCGTCTTTGTTGGTGAAATGCAGCTAATCTACTTCAGTTATTTTTTGCCTACAAATCGTACAAAGAGTACCTCGTGCCAATGTCCTCATCCTTGGTTCTTCATCTTCAGCTTCAGAAGTGATTCACTTGGAGCCACCGATGGGCGATTGCAGAGTAATGATGTCTATATCAAGTCCCCGCATGTACGGTCCACTCCCTCTCGTGCTCGACCGCGGAAACAGAGTAAAAGATCTTCACTTCTCTTCACATTTCTGACCATTTTCAATCATCTTCTCAGTTCTTCATGTGAAAAATGCAAGAAGCTCAGACACGCGTAAGTAACACAAGCACCATCAGAAAGATCATCCAGTTGGAGAAAGTGTCAAATCCACCGCGATTCCATCGGTCTCTGGCATGCTCCTAACTTCTTCAAGGATCCTCCTGACTTCTTTCATTAATTCCCTGCGGACATAATTGGTACGCCCCCTTGTAAGCGATGATTCTGTGAACAGCAACTCACTGAGGGACTGATATTCTTGAAACCATTCATTGTCAGTATCTTGAGGAGCAAGTTCATCATAACATGTTATAGAGCTTTCTTGGCGCCATCTAGTAATGAAGTATTTATCGGGAAGTTGAAAGTAATTCTTTCTAATAAAAACAGAAAGGGCATGTCTGCATAAAATCCCTGAAGATTCAAATTCCTTACATGAGCAGTGAATATGCTCTTCTTCTGGTATCCACATGACAAGACAGTCGCCATCCATCTTCTTATAATGGCGTAAAAGGTAGGAACCATCAGCCAGTTCAGACATTGCATATTGCATGGTCAGCATGAGTTCATTTTGCAAAGCATTGAATGCAAAAGGTGTTAGAATGCTTCGAGCATGCTCTTCCATTGGAATGCACGCTTTGGAAGGCATATACTGCATTTCATGGTGTGACTGGTTTTGAAAAGTAGCCGATATTCCTACCTGAAAAAAGCCCAATAACTCAACATTGAGAAGGGGGAAGAAAAGGCAATCAAATGGAATATAAGGTCTCGGAGAGGACAAAACCTTCAAGTGCTATACCTGGTCAAAAAAACTACGCAAGCATGCATTTGGGCTGAAGATTCCTTTCAGGAATGAGTCTACAGATCTAAAAAATGCAACACTTGTCATTCGAGCAAGAAAGTGACCCCTTGTATAGCACAAAGCCCAAGAAGTCCGAATTGAATTAAGTAAAGCAATGTGTTTATCTGCACCCAGTCCAAACTGAGAAACCATTTCATTCCATCGTAACTCATAGTCCTCTGTATTCTCTACACAATGCAATGCATCAAACTCAGATCTGAAGTCTGCAAATCGAGATCCAAGTGGAACAGAGAACCAACTTGATACCTTGGGCAAAATATTCCATATGCAAGTAACGTGTTTTGTGTTTGGTAATTCGCCCCTCACTGCATCTCTGAGGCCTGGGTCCAGATCAGTTAAGATTGTCTGAGGACTTCTTCCTCTCATAAACCGAACAAAACTCTGTATCCAGGGAGAGAAACATCATCTATGAGGAAATGCAGAGCACATGATATGGATCTATCTAGAGGGACAGAGAGATAAACCTGTAAAGCCCAGGCAAATGATCGTGGTGCCTCGTCCTGCAACAGAACACATCCGAAAATGATCATTCTGCCATTGCTGTCAATGCCAAACCATGCCCCAAACAGCATACCGTAAGTGATTGATCGGTACGATGTGTCAAAATGCACCACATCACCGAACATGGTATATGCACTAACTGACTCGCCGTATGACCAAGCAATGTGCTCAAGTTTGTCATTTTCATCCATGCTATAATCATAACTAAAGCCTTCATCTGCCTCCTTCGAGGCCTTGCAGGCCTCAAGAAGTTCCATTATATCGTTTTCTCTCTTCTCATTGAGCAAAGCGTCATTTTCTTGAACAACTTTCTTCCTGTTCTGAACAAAGTTCCTAACATCCCTCTCCAAGAATGGCAATTGTCCACCTTGAATCCCCTTTTCTAATTCCAAGACCTTCACTATGCGATGAATTGGAAACCCAGCTTTCGATAGCAAAAGTATCCGCTCTTGATCGGCTTGATGAATCTTTCTGTAAGCAGGCAAGAGACGAACCTGGTCGCCTTCCAGCAGCTCATGATTGTGAACATTACTGAATTGCACAACAAACCACTGCGAAACGCCGTCCACAACCTCCTTCAACAAGTACATCTTCGCATCGCAGCCGCACCGGACAGATTTCCGATCCCTATGGTGCTCCCCACTAGGTTTCTTCCTCACAGGTGCGTACCCGGACCGATAACAAACAAAGTCGCGCTTGTAAATACCCAACTGAGGGCTCAATCTCGAGCGCTCTTTCCTAACGGAGAAACCATTCTTCCTTGCGAAGTTGCCGTAATACTCGAATGCATCATCGTCGCTCTTGAACACCATCCCCACATACGGGACCACCATAGCCTCGGCCGCCGCCGCTTTCGCTTTCGCCAACTGCGAGGCAACCACGGCCTCCTCATTATTGCCTTCGCACGTAACAAAGCATTTCCAATCCCCACACGGGCATTGCTGCCGCTGTATCCATATGTTCTTTGACGACAACGATGTCATAACACAAAACTATCGAACGCTAGCACTACACAGCTCTCAACACAGAAATATCAATACCCAATTGATCCAAGAAGAAGCAAATATCAATCCTAGATGTCCAAGTTGAAAGCTACAAGCAGTAGTATGATGGTGTAACCTTGTCAAGATTAGTTCTTTATCTCCCCCCTTCCCTTAGAACAACAGACTAACCTGTAGCACAGCCATTAAGAGAAAAAAACAAGGAGGACTTCGAGCTATGCTGAAAATGGCTGCCTTCTTTTGAGCAGTGAAATTTGATATCTGCACCTACGCGATATGCTAAGGGACTATAAAAACTAGAGAATCAGAGGTCGAAGTAAAACCCTAGCTGCTCTGCCTGCTTGCTTGTATGCTTCTTCAACAGTCTCATTTTCTCTTTTCGCTTCCTTCATCCTTCGGACCGACTCCAACTTGATCAGAAAATTTTCTTTCCTTTTCCAGGAAAAGAGAAAGGGAAACGCAAACCCGTGAAGTTCGCAGATGGGCCCTTTTCAGTGTTCAGCCAACGAAGGCCGAATGAGACAGTGTTTGGGGGCCTCGCGCTTGGGCCCAAATTGCCATTTTCGGATTCGCAGTTCAAAAGGCAGTTACTTTTTTAATCATTATGTAACTGAATTTTCAATTCCACATCAGGGGATTCATCTCCTCCGTGATGGTGCCTGAAAGGACGCTTATCTTCACGGGATTTCACGTGTGCATATTAATGCGGGGAACACAGTTCGGTTCGATAATGGGTGCGTGGAAACAACGGGGCGTAACTCTTCAGCTTCCTCTTCGGGAAAAGTTTGGATCTTGCAGCCCTTTTTCCCATTTCTCAAGGAGGGCAATGTAATCTTGTGGGAAGCCATTTTCTCTATTATGAACTCGCTTCCTCAGGTAAATTCGGACAAAAGCCGGCCGTTTCATTTTCAGCTCCAAGACGTGGACATGCACGTATGCCTTTGCCGTGAATCTCCCGTGTTTCTTATTCGTGCGTGTCTTTTGGGTGTCCTCATGATCATCTGACCTTTCTATGATGTGTTGCAGATTAAGTAGTGTTTACAAGATCGCGAATTCTTGTATGTGTCTAAGAGATCCATTCATGTCCTCCTAAGTTTGCCATTCTGTTCGAAGGGATGAATTCTTGTTTAGTCCAAGCCTTCTTGGCATTATTTGCTCATCCATTTACATGCTTGGCTGCGTTTCACCTGCAATATGGTCAACGTTGATTGAAATTGTCCTTGGTCATGGTAAAAAACAGGCAATGTCTAAAGGGAAACAGGGTCTCTCTATTCTCACAATTTGTAAGCCTGAGATCTGTTTCATGAAATCAAAGAGAATCGCCTGTTTAAGGTTATTTGGGAGTGAAAGCTGCGAAATTTTCACCTTCACTCTGCATCACATAGAGGGACCAGGCATTAGATTGCGGGGTATGGGGAGCTTGAGCTCATGGCGAAGTTTGAACACACCCACTACTGGACGGTAAACAAGACCGACAGAAAATTCACGGAATGTCCCTTGACCGATTGCTGAATGCTCCAAAAATGCAGGCTGCTTAAGAAGGACGAATCTGCAGCATTTGATATGGCCTATGATGATACCAGAGAATCCTTGATTGGGAATTCAGCTGATGCTTCGAATCATCCCAAGGACAAGAGCAACGCAGTCCAAAGAAGAAGACACCGCCACAAGTTTCCTTCAGTGGATAGTTTCCCCGAGCAGAATGGCACTGAACCTCATCTTCTCGAGTCTACTAAAGAACCCACATCTAGAAAAATCCTCATAGTTGTGGCTGCATACCTTGGTGTAGGAAGCTTTAGTTTCTTTCTCCTAAGGAACCAAATCTCAGGCAAGAAGACGAATAGTCTACTCGATGCCCTTTACTTTTGTGTTGTCACCATGACTACTGTGGGATATGGAGATCTTGTCCCAAGTAGCTCATTGGCGAAACTTCTTGCCTCAACATATGTTTTTGCAGGAATGGCTCTTGGTGGGCTGATCCTAAGCAAAGCGGCCGATTACGTTCTCGAAAAGCAGGAAATGCTTTTAGTAAGAGCTATGCACATGAATGAAAAGGTTGGTCCAGCTGAAATCCTGAAGGAGGTCGAAGTCCACAAAATCAGATATAAATTTCTCACTTCCCTCTTTCTTCTTGGGGTCCTGACTGTACTTGGAACCGTGTTTCTGTTGGTTGTTGAGAAATTTACATTTGTCGATGCTTTCTATTGTGTTTGCGCTACCATTACTACTCTGGGCTATGGAGATGAAAGTTTCTCGACCACCAGCGGCAGAATCTTTGCCGTGTTTTGGATACTGGCTAGTACCACATGTGTGGCTCAGTTTTTCTTCTACCTCACTGAAATGTACACAGAAAGCAGGCAAAGATCATTGGTAAAATGGGTTCTCACACGAGATGTTACGTGCTCTGATTTAGAGGCAGCAGATCTTGATCAGGACAAAGTTGTCAGGTGAATTTTAATAATCTAATACAAATTCAATTATGCAAATAACTGATTTGAGCAAATGTCTGAGTTTCTTGCTGGCGCTTTCTTTTTGCAGCGCTGCGGAGTTTGTTGTATACAAGCTACAGGAAATGGGAAAGATCAGCCAGGAAGATGTTACGGCAATCTTAGAGAGGTTCCAGAATCTTGACGTTGATCAGTCTGGAACTTTGACAACATCTGATATAGTCCAGTCCCGTAATTAGGGGGTTTTGCTGCTTGTTTCCGAGGAGTATACTTACATACTTTAGTCTTGTATCACTCATACGCCCTGCCATTACTTGGCGATGATGCTGAAGTTTTCTCTGTTAGCTTCAACCATAAGTGAGTGTCTCCCCTATCTATAAAATCACTGGCACAAAGTAAATCCAAAAGGTGGAACTCATGTATCCCTGCCTGAATCTCAGCATCTAGCAGCAGATGCTAGATACCATGAGTCAGATGGTCTGCGACATCAGCTTCACACAATTTATTGAATTTCATCGTCGATCTGTTGCAGTCTCACTTTTACATGACAGAAGTTGCTACCGCGGTGCATGCAACAAAGTCTGCAGTTTTCCTACTGAAACGTTTTGTTCATGATGACTTTATGTTCCTAGATCTATCTGAACAGCACGATCATAGTCATCGTGCAAACGGACTTAATTTGAATCGGCTGTCCTCATTGATTAAAACTTCAATTGGTGACTGGGTAATTTAATCTGTTTAAAATACCAAACCACCTGCTCATCCTCAAACAGGATCATAAAATCATTGACCTTCCCACCAAACCTTATTGTTCCTTCTGTCTCATACGAACAAATACAAGCATCCACCAAATTTGACAGATCCTCCAACTAAGCACAACCGATATAAAATAAAATCTTTAGCAAGTGAACATGTACATGCGATGCCAACCTATTCATGATCCAATCACATGACAGTGCACGACTCAGGGTTCTCTTCACTGAAGTAGTCGGAGCGGTTTGTGTTATAGCCCCTATTCACACCATAACCGCCCTCACTGTAGTAAGCCGGCACCCCGTGATAGTATGGCACAGCGCCGTATCCTTGGTAGTACGGCTGAGGCGGCTGAGGCGGCTGAGGCAGCTGGTAGTACATTCCACTCGGATAAATCATGGGATATCCTGAAACGGGGTCAACAATATGCTTGTGAACTTGCGCTTCCTTCTTTTCGCCTTCTTTAGGCTTGTCTCCTCCTCCTCCCTCTTTCTTTTTCTCGCCTTCTTTCGGTTTGTCTGCAGCTGGTGCATCCTTCTTCTTTTCGCCCTCTTTTGGTTTATCCCCTCCCTTCTTCTTCTCTTCCTCCTTAGGCTTCTCGCCTTCTTTCTTCTTTTCGGGCTCCTTCTTCTCGCGGACTATCTCGATCTTCTCCACTGTTTTTCCACCTTTGCGGTGTATTTTGTCACGGATTCTCTCAGGGCAACAGCTTACCACAGTGATTAGCACCTTGTTCTCCTTCTCGTTGAATACTTGGTCTCGGATTTCTCTTGTTCCCAAATCGATAACACCGATAAATGAACTTAGTTTCCTTTCTACAGCTAAATTTTGGTACTAAAGTTTACATAACATAATACTACTCGGAGAATCTAATTCACCAATGTTCTAATCCTAAATTCATAATTAGAATAGGAACAATGTGTGGAAGACTTTCAATTTCGGAAGAAACAGAATTACCGTTCACGAAATACGACAGTCTGGGATTAGAAATCCAGACATACAGTCGTTAGCTCATTATGACTTTAAAAATCATTTAGCATGAAAGCTCTATTTATTGCTGAGTGTGATTCGCCCACTGAAGTCATATGGAGTCGATGGTGGTAATGAACAAATAAAAAACAGGACAACCACCAACACAGGCAAAGTGAGACTCACCAGGGAATTTGCAGATCACTTTCTTGATCTTCTTGACGCAGCGATAGCACTTCAGGTCAACCGCTATGACCATTGCTACTTTCTACAGTCCACAGTCACACACACATACGCACAAACGCAGAGAAGGTGAGTGAACAGTACAAGCAAAGATCTTTTGTACTTTGCAAACAAAAATGAAGCTCAAAGAAGAAGAGAGAAGAAGCATGGCTCTTTCTGACATCAGAAGATTGAGAAAAAATCCTACCTTTTTTATGCAAGAACGTAAAAATGGTCATCATATATGAGTTGTAATGATCCTTCTATCAGTTACAAATACACGGTCTTGATAAATTGAAAGGATGAGGAAGATGAGATGCACCTTTTCAGCCATAGCTCTCCTCTCCGGTGAGTTTCAGCGAGATCTGATCTCTCAAGCTTGAGGAGGAATACGAGTGACCGTGAAACTCTGTCTCTCTCTCTTTGAGGAGTGAGAGCTCAAGGGAGATAGACAGACGATAGTGAAGTGAACGGGCAAATATCAAAGAGGGTCACATTCATATAAACGAGGACAAGAAATCCTTGCATCGTGTAAACATGTAAGCCTCTGGGGCGGCCGCGAATGGGGGGGCCACATGTGTCGGCTCGTGTAGATATTCACGTTGTCATTTGATGACTGTCGAGACATTGTTGCTGGTATTCAGCGCCTTCACCGAATGCACTCATTCGGGCCATTGAAATTTGAATCCTTCGCTCCATCAAACTCGACGGCCGAGATCATCAGATGGACGCGCCCGGCGTCCATCGGACGGGTGTGATGATCTTGTTGGGTAGTGGGGGTGGGGTCCGATGTTTTGATTCTTTTCCAAATCTTTCTTGTTCTGCATGTTCTGGTCCCTGATGGAAACTTCCCACCTTCCGACTCCCTATCTGGTGATCTCACAAAACCAGAAAAACAGAGAGAAAAAAACAGGTGATGTCGAGTCTACGGCACGTCGTTTGCTTTGGCTGAAATAATTGACTGGGGGAGGAGTCCTTCTTCGCTTTGGCTTCACATGCCAGTCACCTTTCGGTTCACAGGAACACATGGAAACCCAATATTGCTACAAATTAAGTGTCATATTTTCCGGGTCGAATTGCTGATTACGAATGTCGATCTCCTTCACGCGCAAACAAAATTGAAAATCAAAATGTGGGTGGCTTTCGTATCTCGTGATCCATCAGTCGGAGCAATAATTGAATGAAGTTTTCTCCGGCTCTAGGGATAATCGATATGCAAAAGGGCATGTACGAAATGTTATCGGACTTTAGTCTTGTTAGGTGTTTCGATATGTACCACTAGCTTAGATCATACCACATTGTTCTATTAAGGTTTTCTTGTTGCATAGAACTCAAAATTAGTCTTTGTAGCTTCATGTATCTAATGTGGTGCACCCGATAAATTCAAAAGTTAAGACATGTAAGTCCTACAGTTTTCGTACGATGCTAATTGTGCTTCAAAGTTCCGTGTCGTGACTTTTGTTTCGCGATGGATTCTGAGTGATGAGGCTACGTAAATTAGGTTTTAGAGACCAAATTCGTAATCCCAAGAGAAAATTCAAACGTTAAAAGCATGTTCTTCTACCCCCCGACAAAATGCACGGGTTCAAATCACCGCATGATCGGATGGGCACGAATTTCCCCTAATTACTCTTTGTGTGTGTGTGAGATGAGGAAAGCCTGCCATACCCAATTGGGGGTTAGTCGGCAGTGATCCAAAACTAAATGGGAGATCGGATCCAATT
Source organism: Syzygium aromaticum (assembly GCA_024500025.1). NCBI lineage: Eukaryota > Viridiplantae > Streptophyta > Magnoliopsida > Myrtales > Myrtaceae > Syzygium > Syzygium aromaticum. Next base: position 2,108,633 of record CM044888.1, on the reverse strand, counting down.
GTTGACCAGAATGCAATTAGACGGTGTTGAACTGATCGAAAAGATCTCACCGGGAACCGCCGGTTTCGACAGTCAATTATCGACTGGTGCCGAGAGCAAAAACCTCTCTTGGTCCCACTATGATTCGGCGGGGCTCCGATCCATTGACCGGTCACGCTGCGAAAAGTTTAACTCTTCTTGTTTTCTTGAGGAATGGAATGCAAAGCACATACACAACGTGCAAAGCATTTTCTTATTGTGGGTGCTGACAAGGCACAGCGAGTGCATGAGTATGATGATATGCTTTTGGATCGTGGCTTCTTTGCTGGCTCCGCGTCTCAAAAGAGCTCTCTCCTTTTGACCAAACAAGCAATGTATGGAATCTGAAGCCATCATTAGCCCATTGATTAACAAATTGGAATTGAGCTACTCACGCATGAGAAAATTATAGGGCATGCGAGATTTCATGCCTTGGCTAGGAAAATTGAACTCGTCTCCCTCGACTTTCGGCTTTCAAAATATCCGAGATTGTCCGGGAGAAAATTGAATCGCAGAATTTGTTTGTTTTTTTTTTAACATAATTGGATTGAAATTGAGCTTTCGAGAGAACTTATAGTCCCAAGCAACAAAAGAGTGGACTGTAAATGAAGGTGGACGATTCTTGTACGGCCAATTTGGTAAAGAGTTTAGTGCAATTAATAAGGAGGCAGACGGTTGATGGTCATGGGCATTAAAGCCCGCAATCTAGACCTATCCAAGCGTGGAAATTTATGAAGTGGGTTTGGTTGAAACTTGGTTGAAGGTCAAGAAAAGGTTAAAAGAGATCGCCTGCCCGCATTCAATAAATTCATAGTACTTTAATGTTGGTGTCCAGTACACCAATCCGCACTAGTACTTCTCTTTCTTCCTTTTATTTTTTTGTATGATAAGAAAGATCGCGAAACTAGGTTCAGAAAAGATGAAGGACAAAGACGAGAGCAACTACACGTAAAAACATACTTTATTATATGCATATACTTGATGGTAACTTGAATAGAAAGTTAAGGCCGTGAAATTAGATATGTAGCAAATCCATAGGTCATTTTGTATTTGACAAATCATGCGTGGCATTAAGATTTTTGGTGGAGTAATTTGATAGTAGTAGAAGTGGTCACGCATAAAACATAGACACGACGAGCCTTCTTCTCTTAATTTTACATCTTCTTTTTTCTAAATTTTTTGACTCCATCTCTCCCTTGGATTATTGTGTGCGATAATGCCTGATAAGGCATACAATTGTTCTCCATACACTGTTGAACAACCTTTGCTTTATGTAAGTGGTTTTGCTATTCTTCTTTGCATTTTGTCATTCTTTTGAGAAGTTAATGGAATCTGACATGGAAAGATTGCATTGCTTTTTTTTCTTTCCCAACATGGAATTGCCAAAGCACAAGTTCATTTAGAAAAGACTTACTTTTGTCGGTAGATTGCTGTTAATTGGCTTTGTACTCCATAGTATGATCAATTATTGGTGTACTTTAAGAAAGTAATCGTAAAGCTCGAACGCGACTGTAGATCTGTTTGTTCTCTGCGCAGGAAGGCAAAAGTAAATGGGAGGATGTTTGTCTTCCTAAGAAAGGAGGGCTTGGGTTGAGGCAGCTGTGTCAGTGGCATGAAACTCTTATCATAAAATGGTTTTACTCTCCTCTTTATTGATGAAGATATTCGACGCCATCTTTTTATAGTTCTGTTGATTTTTTGTTGAAGATAGAAGTTACACGGAGTCCGAGCAAACTTTTGTGCACCTCGGCTGGTTCTCCTTTACAGGCGATCTTATAGGTGCCCTCCTCACATCGGCATAGTGCATTCGGGATTTTACTCCGACGGTGCCTCAACAAGCCTTGAATCCAAGACCACGAAAAGAGGAGCAAGCTTCATCATCTGAGCCTACGCCTTGATTTTTTTTTTAGTTATGTTCAGTTTTTTTGGAGTGAAATTGAAATAGCATATAGATTGAATATGTAGATTTTAAAATCGGATATATTGAGGAACTCAAGTCATTTACAAAGTATTTGCTATGAAACAGACTTTTAAGGAACTCAAATTCATTTTTCTTTTAGATTTTGAACTTCACATTGCGCACAAAGTCTGGTGAATCAAAATATGTATTTTTTTCGCGATACGAGATTTTCATTCAGATTTTTCTCTTTTTGGACAAGAGATTACTTGTTCCCTGTTTCCCATCAAATAGTTTCTTTGGTAATATATTTGTTGTAAATAGCATTTTGTAAATATCATTTTGTAAATATCATTTTCCTTGTCGAAATATCATTTTGTAAATATCATTTTCCTTACCATTTTGTATTAGATATCAAGAAATAAATTTAAGAAATTGAAACTAACAGAGTACTGCCTCTGATAAATAGCCAAGTCACTGGTCCTTGTCGAAAGAACCTATTACAATTTTAATCACATCAGATGTCACTAAACTGTATAATGAAGCATATTTAATTTGCAAAACGAATTACAAGTTTGAGACAAAATTAAAATTGCGTTAACGACCCCCCCACCAGACCGAATTCCGGCGGACTCACTCCGGCCACCGGAATCTGGTTGTCGGGATTCGGCGGCCTCATTTCGGCGGTTGGATTCTGCCCGTTGGAATCCCTTCCTTGGATTTCGGCCGGGACCGCCCCCCACAGACATGTGTAAGCCCGTGGATTTTCAGCTGCGAAACCCCTCCCGCCGGAATTCGGCCGCCACCCCCCTGGCCGGATTTCAGCTGCGAAACCCCTCCCGCCGGAATTCGGCTGTCAACCCCCTGCTGGAATTCGGCCGCCAACCACCCGGAATCGCACGACGAATCCTGCGGCCGCAACCCCCCTGCCCCCCGGCGGCGACCCCCAACCCACCCGGCCGCAACCCCCTCTCCGCGCGGCCGCGAGCCCCACCCGCGCGGCCACGACCCCCCTCCCCCCCGGCGAAACCCCCCGGCTGTTACCCCCGACATTCCCGCGGCGACAGCACAATGGACTATTGGTAGGCGAGTATTTACCACGGATGGCGAGGCGGACGGCAAGGGCAGCGACGGTGAGTAGGCATGGACGGCGAAGAGGACGAGAAGAGAAAGAAATTTTGTTGAGCCCAAAATACTTGGTAGACACAAATGTGTTGTTACCGAACAAAATATACGCGTTTCTCTATTTTCGTTGCAAAATTTGTTGAAAATTTCAAACGAATTTTGCAACTAATTGAAATTTCCAACGAATTTTACAACGAAATTCAAATTTCCAACGAAATTTTCAACAAAATTGAAAAATGAAAAAAAAATTCCAACGCTTTTTTTTTGAAATTCCAACAACATTTCCAACGAATTGGAAAATTCCTTGGAAATTTTCAACAAATTTTCGTTAATAAGGAATAAGAACCAATATTTGAAATTCGTTGCAAAATTCGTGGGAAATTTCCCACTAATTTTGCAATGAAATTACTTAACAATTAAATAATTTTACCGAAAACTATAAATTTGTTGGAAAATTTGTTGAAACTTTCCAACGAATTTCATTTTAGCGGAAAAACAAAAAAATTTAAATATCCATTGGAAAAGTCGTTGGAAATTTCCAATGAATTTTTAATAAACAAAAAAAAGGGAAAGTTTGAATACGTTGAAAAATTCGTTGGAAATTTCCAACGAATTTTGCAACGAAATTAGTTAACAATTAAATTATTTTCCGAAAACTTTGAATTGGTTGGAAAGTTCATTGGAAATTTCCAACGAACTTTCTAATGAATTTAATTTTAACGAGCAACAAAACTTTAAAGAATTCATTGGAAAATTCGTTGGAAATTTCCAACGAATTTTCCTATGAAATTAGTTCACAATTAAATTAATTAAGCGAAAATTTAAATTCGTTGGAAAATTTGTTGGAAAGTTGCAACGAATTTTCCAATGAATTTCTTTTTAACGAAAAACAAAAACATTTAAAAATTCGTTAAAAAATTCGTTGCAACTGTCCAACGAATTTTTCAACGAATTTTCCAACAAATTTTTTATAAACAGAACAAATGAGAATTTTTGAAATTCGTTGTAAAATTCGTAGAAAATTTCCCACGAATTTTGCAACGAAATTAGTTAACAATTAAATTATTTTACGGAAAACTTTGAATTGGTTGGATTGGTCGTTTGAAATTTCCAACGAATTTTTTTTAAAGAACAACAAAACTTTTAAAAATTCGTTAGAAAATTCGTTGAAAACTTCCAACGAACTTTCCAACGAATTTTTAATAAACAGAAGAAAAAGAAAAGTTTGAATTCGTTGGAAAATTCATGGGAAATTTCCCACGAATTTTCAACGAAAGTAGTTAACAATTAAATTAGTAAAACAAAAATTTCAATTCGTTTCAAAATTCGTTGGAAATTTTTAACGAATTTGATTCTGGCGGAACAACATGAATTTTTTAAAATTTGTTGAAAAATTCGTTGGAAATTTCCAATGAATTTTGCAACAAAATTAATTAACAATTAAATAATTATTCAACGAAAACTTTGAATTGGTTGGAAAGTTCGTTGGAAATTTCCAGCGAATTTTCCAACGAATTTAATTTTAACGGGCAACAAAACTTTTAAGAATTCGTTGGAAATTTTCAACGAATTTTCCAACGAATTTAGTTCATAATTAAATTAATTAAGCGAAAATTTAAATTCGTTGAAAATTTGCAACGAATTTTTCAACGAATTTCATTTTAACGGAAAACAAAAAATTTTAAAAATTCGTTGGAAAATTCATTGCAACTTTCCAATGAATTTTTCAACGAATTTTTCATAAACAGAACAAATGAGAATTTTTGAAATTCGTTGGAAAATTCGTGGGAAATTTCCTACATATTTTGCAACGAAATTTGTTAACAATTAAATTATTTTACGGAAAACTTTGAATTGGTTGGAAAGTTCGTTGGAAATTTCCAACGAACTTTTCAACGAATTTAATTTTAACGGGCAACAAAACTTTTAAGAATTTGTTGGAAAATTCATTGAAAATTTCCAACCAAATTAGTTCACAATTAAATTAATTAAGCGAAATTTAAATTCATTGGAAAAATCATTGGAAATTTACAACGAATTTTCCAACGAATTCCATTTTAACGAAAAACAAAAACTTTTAAAAATTCGTTGGAAAATTCGTTGCAACTTTTCAACGAATTTGCCAACGAATTTTTCATCAACAGAAGAAAAGGGAATGTTTCAATTCGGTGCAAAATTTGTGGAAAATTTCCCATGAATTTTTCAATGAAATTACAAAACTCTTTAATTTTGTAACCGAAATTTGAAATTTGTTAAAAAATTCGTTAGAAATTTCCAACGAATTTTCTAACAAATTTTAATTTCGCCGAAAAACAAAAAGTTTTAAAAATTAGTTGCAAAATTCGTTAGAAATTTCCAACGAATTTTGCAACGATTTTTATTTCACCCTAAGAACTTTGTTTATTAAAATTTTATTGCAAAATTCGTTGGAAATTTCCAACGAATTTTGCAACGTTTTTTAAAGAAGCAAAAAAAAAAAGGTTATTTTGAAGGAAATTATTACAGAACAAAATTAATATACCAAATTATGAAATTAATTGCAAAATTCGTTGGAAATTTCCAACGAATTGCTATTAATTCGAACAATAAGGTGTTTTTTCAATTCATGGGAAATTTCCCACGAATTTTAAGTACCCAGTATTGTTTGAAATTTTTTTTAATGTGTGTGAAATTTGGTTGCGTGGCTTTGTGTCGAATATTTTCATTTCGTGGCTAAATATTAGGCGAATTAGCCACATATTGTAATGATAACAACAACATGAACAACAACAATAATAATTACGACAACAGAAATATTAAAAATTACGACAACAACAAGACACGCGTGTCGCATTACTACTAATAATTAAACATAATTAGTAAAAAGTCTCAAAAATCATAATCTTCATTTTCATCTGCATCTTCACCTTCATCTTCACCTTCTTCTTCGTCTTCATCTTCTTCCTGATCATCATCTTCATCATCTGTCTCCAAATCACATTGTGTACCAACTTGAAAATTTGATTACCGAATTTCAGTTGGATTTACATCGATCATCGTACCACATGGATCTTGTAAAGTAGGAATGTTGTATTCAGCAGTTTCATTCATGTTACAAACTTCCTCTTGTTGATATGTCGTGTCCTTCCAGTATTTCTCAATTTTCTTTCTTATTTTGGTTTTACATACAGCCCACCAATCGGCTTTGTCACGCCTCAAACTAGGATATGATGCATAATAGACGTGAATTGCTTGTTGTGCCAAGACAAATGGTTCATGTTTCATATATCTTTTATTGTGATTTATTTCAACCAAATTAAATTTGGTATGCACATTCATTCCTTTCACGGGGTCGAACTACATGCATTTAAATAGGATAACCCGCATTAACGATCCATGGTACTCAATCTCTATGATTTCTTCTAACAAGCCATAGAAATTACATTACGAATTGCCACAATTGGATAATTGAACACACACCCCACTATTCATTGTGGCCTTTCACATTCCATATTCGTGAGTGTGAAAATTATACCCGTTAATGAAATATGCTGGTCAAGTTCGTACTCTTGACTTTGGATCCCATGACAGATGATATAGCATTCCTTGATGTTCAACTTGAACATCAATACTGTGAACCTAAGGTGACACACACGCAATGTCAATAATATATATTTTAAAATATGATGTATAAAAAATTCGAATAAATAGGATTTCGTCCATATTCAACTTACATATGTTTTGAACCATGTTGCAAATTGTTCCTGGCACAAACGGTCAAACTCATTTGGTGGTAGTCCATACATTGCATTTCGGAAATTTCTAGTAACAAATACCATTTATGTATTAGCAACGGTTTGACACACATGACGTATACGTACAAATGTACACTTACTCGAAGTATGGCTCAACTTCTGGATAGTTCAATAAAATATATGTATGGGCTGTCAGCTTTTCTTCATCTGTTAAGTGACGAAACTTATATGTGCCGTTAGGTCGACCCAAATAATTGAAAATAAAGAATGATTTGCAATTGGGATCAATGGGACCCTCATTATTTCTTCGAGCTCTCCGCCTTTTGCATTGCACGTGCGGCTCAAAATAGTATGATGCAAATGTTGTTACTTTTTCCACAATATATGCATTACAAATTGAAGTTTCGACACATGCCTTATTCTTTACTTTTTTCTTCAAATAATATAAGAATCTAGTTGCAGTAGAAAAAAAGTTTATTGTAACATAATATGTAATGAAGTAATTTCACATTTAATTTTAAAAAAATTTACCTCTCAAATGGATACATCCATCGAAATTGGACGGGACCTGCAACTTTGGTCTCATAAGTCAAGTGAACTAAGAGATGCTCCATTGAATCAAAGAACGATGGAGGAAATATCCTTTCTAAATTGCAAAGGATAATTGAAATATTTCTATCTAGTTTCTCAATGTGTGATGATTTCAACGTTATTGAGCAAATATCATGCAGGAAATTACTTAACTCTATAATGGCCCCCCATACAAAGTTTGGTAGAACTTTCTTGAAGGCTATTGAAATTAGTCTTTTCATAAATATGTGACAATCATGACTCTTCATACCTGTAAACTTGCATTTATTCATATCAACGCATTTGCCGAGATTGGAAGCATATTCATTAGGAAATCGCACCGATTTCAATCATTGACAAACGACTCATCTCTGTTCCTTGTCCAATGTATAAACTGCTTTGGGTTTCGGTCCCCTGTTGCTTGCATCCGCATTTAGTGTTGGTCGATCGCAAATATCCCTCATATCTTTTCTTGCGTTCAAGTTGTCTTTTGTTTTTCCAGTGACATTCATCACAGTATTTATGACATTGTCGAAAACGTTCTTCTCTATGTGCATGACGCTAAGATTATGATGAATATGATGGGCATTTCAATATGGTAGATCCCAAAATAAACTGCGTTTAGTCCACTTATGTGTACTTCCATACGCAAAAGTTGTGCCGTGAGGGTTTTCAACAACAATTGGAAACTTTTGTACGCGTTCCCAAATTTGATGCCCGGTCAACCTCAATGGTGGATATGTTCTTTTGATCCTATTCTTTATGAACTCTTTTTTATTCCTTCTGAATGTATGATTAAGCGGCAAAAATTGCCTGTGACAATCAAATAGCAGGCCTTTTTACCATGTTTTAATCTGAAAGCCTTGGATCTCTCCATATAAATCGGACATCCTAAGATCCCAGCTGTACTCCATCCAGATAACATTCCATAAGCAGGGAAGTCATTTATCGTCCAAAGAAGCGCATCCTTCATTACAAATGTTTGGTCGGTAAAAATGTTATACGTAAGGACACTTTCAACCTATAGTTGTTGTAATTCTTCAATCAATGGTTGCATATAAATATCTATGGCCTTTTTCGGATTTTGCGGGCCAGGCATGCTCAATGTCAAAAACATATAAGGTGTCTTCATGGACATACCGAGTCGAAGATTATACGGAGTTAAGATAACTGGCCAACATGAATAACTTTTTCCTGATTTCCCAAATGGGGCAAATCTATCAGCACACAGACTTAACCTAATGTTTCGAGGCTCTAGCGCAAATTCGGGGTATGTTCTATCAAAATGTTGCCATGCCTCTGCATTTGAAGGATGACACATTAGATCCTCTTCTGTTTCATGATTTGCATACCAAGTCATGTGTTCAGCAGTGGCTTGCAACGTATAAAGCCTTTGCAACCTGGGGATTAAGGGCAAATAAAACATTTGCTTGCATGGTCTACGCTTCTGATTACGATCCTGCCTCCTATTAATCTTGTACCTAGGTTGGTTACAGAATTTGTAAGATTCTATATATTCATCATCTCTCCAATATAACATAGAACCCATGGCACATACATCAATCCGTACAACTGGAAGACCTAAATTATCCACCAACTTTTTCATATCGTAAAAGTCATTTGGCATGATGTTATCACGAGGCATTATTTCCTGTATTACTTCAACAAAAGAGTTGAAGCAATTCACAAATACATTATGCTCTGCCTTGATATTTAACAGTCTTGCCGTCACTGATACCTTCGTGTGGTTGTCACAATCTGCCTATAAAGGTTCATATGCCATTTTCAACATTTCCCTAAAATTATTACATTGAGAAGTTCCGTCACACACATTCTCATCACAACCTATAACTCCTATCTCTTCCAATTATGCTGCATGACTAGTTCCCACTTGTTCAGGTGCAGGAGTAAAACTAGTACTTGCATGATTCAATTCTGAATCCAAATTATGACTGGCTTCATCAAACACCATCCCTTGATATGGGTTCAATTGTTCGAAATAGCTACATTCTTCCCTAACTAAAAATTGATCGTTTTTTCGATATCCGTTATCATATATAAATGGTTCACCATGGCTAGTCCAATTATAATAGTTTGGAGTAGACCCAAATCTACAAAGATATTCTTTAACTTTATCAATGGCTAGAAATTTTCTATTACTGCACTTTTTACATGGACACCTTAACTTATTTCCATCCATAAACTCATATTTACTACTAGCAAAGTTCAAAAATAGTTTCAACCCGATACGAAACTCATCAGTCAATCCTTGCCGTCCAGGTAAGTTCTTATTATACATCCAACCCCTGTCTCTTTGCATTGTGTCTGTATAAAAATAAAAAAATTATCCTAAATTATTCAACATATTATATATTGTTTAATATTGTTAATTAAAACCATAAAATGCACAAAATTACAATTATGTTGTTTACGAAACAATTACTTTAAACTTGAAAAATTTGAAGAATTTACCATGTCAAGAAGACTTACCAAGTATTTGGCTGAAATCTTTGTAGTAGAAAGTGAACAATTTGATGAGAATTGTAACATTCAATTGGATTGCAAGATCTTCGAATGGACACGTACCTAAAATAAAAAATAATTACATAAGATTCGTCCATTGAATACATTTTATTTATTCCTTTCTTTTTCTTTTCCTTTTTTCTCCCTTTCTTATTAGCCGGGCCAATGACTGACGAGGTCGCCGGCCATGGTGAGCTCGGCCCTCGCCAGTCTCGGCGAGCTCACCAAGAACTCTCATAGATATGGGCAAATTTCCAACGAATTATGCAACGATTTTCTATTATGCCGAACAATAACGTGTTATTCAATTCGTTCCAAAATTCGTGAGAAATTTCTCACCAATTTTGCTACGAAATGTGTACATATCAAAATTAATGAATCGATTTTTTGAATTCGTTGCAAAATTCGTTGTAAATTTTCCAACGAATTTTGGAATGAATTTATATTAATCGGAACAAGAAGGTGTTTTTTGACTTATTTGCAAAAATGATGGGCAATTTGTCACAAATTTTGCAACGAAAGTAGTATACAACAAAATTAATATACCGAATATTGAAATTCGTTGCAAAATTCGTTGGAAATTTTGCAACGAATTTTCATTAAACCTTATTTTTCAGCATATTTTTGAAATTCATTGGAAATTTTCAAAGAATTTTGCAATGAATTTCAAGAACACATTATTTTTAGGCATATTCGAAATTCGTTGCAAAATTCGTTGGAAATTTCCAACGAATTTTGCAACGAATTTCGAATATGCCTAAAAATAATGTGTTCTTGAAATTCATTGCAAAATTCTTTGAAAATTTCCAATGAATTTCAAAAATATGCTGAAAAATAAGGTTTAATGAAAATTCGTTGCAAAATTTGTTGGAAATTTTCAGTGAATTTTGCAACGAATTATGCCTAAAAATAATGTGTTCTTCCAATTCGTTGCAAAATTCGTTGGAATTTTCCAACGAATTTTGCAACAAATTTCAAATATACAAGAAAATAAGGTTTAATGGAAATTCGTTGCAAAATTCGTTGGAAATTTTCAACGAATTTTGTAACGAATTTTAAATATGCCTAAAAATAATGTGTTCTTCCAATTCGTTATAAAATTCGTTACAAATTTCCAACGAATTTTGCAACGAATTTCCATTAAACCTTATTTTTCCACATATTTGGAATTCGTTGCAAAATTCATTAGAAATTTCTAACGAATTTTGCAATGAATTCAAAGGACCTCTCAGCATGTTTGAAATTCGTTGCAAAATTCATTGGAAATTTTCAACAAATTTTGCAATAAATTTCCATTAAACCTTATTTTTCCACATATTTGGATTTCGTTGCAAAATTCGTTGGAAATTTCCAACGAATTTTGCAACGAATTCAAAGGACCTCTTGGCATGTTTGAAATTCGTTGCAAAATTCGTTGGGAATTTCTAATGAATTTTGCAACAAATTTAGACTACATAGAAGTGTTTTTCAATTCGTTGGAAAATTCGTGGGAAATTTCCCACGAATTTTGTAACAAAATTAGAACACAACTAAATGAATGCACCGAAAATTGAACAAAACTAAATTAGAACACAACTAAATTAAACTTAAAAAAATTTGCGAAAATTACCATGTCAAGAAGACTTATCAAATATTGACAATTTGATGAGAATCGCAATATTCAATTGGATTGGGAGACCTTCGAATGGACACGTACCTAGAGCCGCCACAGGCTCACCCTCAACGCCCAGTCGGAGCTGCTGGACTCGGTCTCAGCGCTGTTCACGTGGTTCAATGCGATTACTCAGATCTTGAGATACCTACTGCGGCTGTCGAGGCGATTATTTACCGCGGTTGACAAGGCGGACGGCGAGGGCAGTGACGGCGAGAAGGACCGCGAGGTGGACGACGAAGAGGACGACGAGAAAGAGAGTTTGTTGAGTCAAAAATAATCGGTACACACGAAATGTTTGTTGCCGAACATATAAACATGTTTTTCTATTTTCGTTGTAAAATTCGTTCAACTAATGTAAAATTTCCAACGAATTTTGCAACAAATTTTAATTTTCCAACGAATTTCACATTTTTGGCCAATAATTGCACTGAGTTATTTTAGTTGGAAAATTCGTCGGAAATTTCCGACGAATTTTCCAACGAAATTCAAAAATAATTGCACCGAAACCTATTTAGTTGGAAATTCGTTGGAAATTCCAACGAATTTTCCAACGAAGTTAGTACAAACAAAAATTATTGTACCGAATATCGAAATTCGTTACAAAATTCGTCGGTAATTTCCAACGAATTTTGTAACAAATTTCAATGAATCGAAACTATAGTGTTTAATATTTCGTTGCAAAATTCGTTGGAATTTACCAATGAATTTTGCCACGAAATTGGTACATAACTAATTTAATGTAGCCAAAATTTAAGTTCGTTGCTAAATTCGTTGCAAATTTTCAACGAATTTTGCAATAAATTTTAAATTTCCAACGAATTTCACATTTCTGGCCAATAATTGCACTGAGTTATTTTCGTTGGAAAATTTGTTGGAAATTTCTGACGAATTTTCGAATGAAATTCAAAAATAATTGCACTGAAAACCTATTTCGTTGGAAAATTTGTTGGAAATTCCAACGAATTTTCCAACGAAGTTAGTACAAACAAAAATTATTGGACCGAATATCGAAATTTGTTGCAAAATTCGTTGGTAATTTCCAACGAATTTTGCAACAAATTTCAGTGAATCAGAACTATAGTATTTCTTCTTGTATTCGTTGCAAAATTCGTTGGGAAATTCGTTGCAAAATGCGTTGCAAAATTCGTTGGATTTCAAATATGCCGAACAATTATTCATCTTTTTGAATTCGTTGCAAAATTCGTTGGAATATTCCAATGAATTTTGCAACAAATTTCCAATATGCCGAACAATTGTGTTATTTTTGAATTCGTTGGAAAATTCGTTGGATATTTCCAACGAATTTTGCAAGGAAAAATTTTTCGTCGCTGATTTCCTATGAATTTTGCGACGAAAAATTTTTCGTTGTTAATTTCCGATGAATTTTTACATTTATTGGAAAAGTTGTTGCAAATTTCCAACAAAATTTTTTTCATCGCAAATTTTCGTGGCAAAAAACCGGTTTTTTTGTAGTGTTTGTAGGCGAGGAAGCATGCTAAGGGTCTGTGGAACTTCGCTAATTAGAGTAGACGATAGATCTATAATTCTTAGAAAAGGCAGACTTCCAATTCCAGAAGGAAGTTGACCTTCTAAATTCTCACTATTGATTCGAAGGACTTCCAGATTTTGAAGCATTCAAATAGAACTAGGTAACTCCCATGAATTTGCTGAATCTAATCCATCAAAGTCACTTGAAAAGTGCACCTCATGTAATGATCTCAACTTCCATGAGGAATTTGGGACTTTCTTCACTTTACACCATAGTACAGAGAAGCTCTCAAGATTCACTAGCTCCCTGATTTCTTCAGGCAAATCTTCAAGAGAAGAGCACGAATGAATCATCAGATCAATCAGAGACTTCAACTTCCCAATAGAGCCATCAATTTTCCGCAAATTGGAACAATCATCGAAAGTAAGTCTCTCTAAATTCGGGCATCCAGAGAAGTCTGGTGTCCTGATTATTTTGGGAAACTTACTAGAGAAAGAACTTTCAATTTCCTTGCCATTTGTCAAAATGAATGCATTATTAAATGGATGAACAGTCATATATTTCTTTCAAAGAAAATAGAACAAGAATAAGTATATTACAGACCTTGATCATGCTTTGCAGTTTCGAATCATCTATGAATTCATTGTCCATTAATTCAAGAATGACCACATTCTTTAAGTGCATGTTGGTTAGCTTAGAGGTTGGAGAAGGACAACTCCAACAAATCCATCTTAAATTGGTAAGATGATTCGCTAAGTTACCAACAAAGGTTCCCCCATTTAATTTGAGGTATCTTAGATGTTCAAACCTTCCAATCTCTTCACTTCTAATAATGACCTCAAGATACTTCAGCGTAGATCAAGATCCAATGCTTGAACATTTTTTTTTGGTAAAGGTAAAAGTGTATATAACTTTTCAAATCACCAAATACAAAGGGAAGCTAAAAACTATCCAAATCCCAATAGGGACAATAGTCCAAGGGGATAAGGAAACTAAGCAAAAGCTTTACAACAGGAGCAACAACAAGCAAAGCAAAGGACTAAACACAACCAAATTAAGAAAAAATGGAAGGTGAAAGTCTCCAGTTTCTTTGTAATCTCCTATTCAAAGGCGTGTCGGCGACTCTTCCAAAGGTTGGAGCTTTGTCCTTCACCACTTTGATGACGTGTTTGCGCATCCCCAGAATGAAAATATCCTTGTTCCGGAAGATAGAATTATTCCTTTCAATCCATATTACATGACAAAGAGCACCAAAGGAGAACCTAGAAAGACGATGAGCAAAAGAGGATCTACCACAAACCTTCATTGCCCATCTAATATGCTCATGCCACGGACGGTTGCGCCAAGGCAGGTAGCATTTAGTTGCCCAAAAAGACGCCAATCTTTTTGTAGAGGAGCACTCAAAAAAGAGGTGATTAATTGAGTCCGGGACCTCCCCACAAAATACGCACATATTATGCTTGAACATTTTTCATCTGCATATGAAGGCAAGAAATGAGTGAACTTTAATAATTTATTTTAGAGGAAAAGGATTAAAATGGGAGAAAAAAGAAAGAAAAAAGAGCATCCTAGTGCTTTACCTCCTTTGTGGTATATGATGTAGTGTTCAGCGAATAATTCAAGCAAAACTTTACTTAAAGAAAGAAATCTCAAAATTTAATATTGATGATAATGTTTTGTCCTCAAAACAAACCCTATATACTCTTTTATAAGAGTTAAATCTAATTACAATAAGAAATCTAATCATAATAGGAAAGTTACCTAATCTGAATTGGAAACCTAATCATAATAGGAAAGTTACCTAATTTGAATTAGAAACCTAATCATAATAGGAATTCTAATCATAATAGGAAAGTTAATAAGCATCAAATAGCAAAATTATAAAAACGACCCTTAAAATTAACTCAATAAAAAAAAAAAAATGATGTCGTTGACAGGTCCACCGGTTCTAGTTGCATTATCGTTTTGCCTTTTGTTTGGACTTCTGTCTGTTCAATCGGTCCAAAAATGCACAACTAATAGATTTCGCATCATTCTTCTCCACTTGAAAAGAACTCGTCCTCGAGTTAAAATCAGAATCTAGATATAGCAGCTTTGTAGACTCATGAAATGGTGACAAATCAGCAACATTAAAAGTCATGGATATGTCCATGCTATGTGGAAGGTCTATAACATAAGCATTATCGTTGATCTTCTTGCTGACAGCGTAAGGTCCATACTTCTTTGGTTGCAATTTACTATAAGATCTAGCTGGTAATCGTTCTTTACGAAAAAAAACCATGACTTGATCACCTACCGCAAACACCTGTTTTCACTTGTGCTTATCTGCTACAGCTTTATACTTTTGATTAACTTCCTCCAGTTTCTGTTTGACTTCATGATGTACCTCCACAATCTGTTTAGCCATATGATTTGCTGTTACATTTTTATTTGCTTGCTTAGGTAACTGTACTAAATCCAGAGTATGCTGAGGCGCCTTTGTATAAACAACAGAAAAAGGTGACCTACCAATAGAATTATGAACTACATTATTGTAAGTAAACTCTGCTTGTGATAAAGCAACATCCTATTGCTTCGACTTATCTCCACAAATGCTTCGAATCAAGTTTCCCAGAGTTCTATTAACCACTTCTGTTTGCCCATTAGTCTGCGGGTGCGCAGAGCTACTAAAATTCAAAGATGAATCAAACAGTTTCCATGAAGTTTGCAAAAAATGCCCTAGAAATTTACTATCCTTATACGAGGTAATAAATTTGGGCACATCATGCAAATGAACCACTTCCTTAAAGTTAAAGAATAATCTGGCCACACTTACTGTATCAGAAGTTTTTCTATAAGGAATGAAGTGCATCGTCTTGGAAAATCTGTCAATCGCAACGAAAACAGAATCCACGCCTCTTTGTGTCAGTGGTAAAGCAAGCATAAAATCCATGGACAGATCTTCCCATATAAAATTAGTAATAGGTAAGGCATATATAAACCTGTATTATTAGATTTCCCCTTAGCAGTCTGGCAAACATAACATTTTTGTACGTACCCGCTGACATCTCTACGTAACTAGGGCCAGTAAAATCGCTCCCGAACTGCAGCAATAGTTTTATCACGACACAGGTGTGCAGCTAATCCTCCATCATGTAAATCACGAATTACCTTCTCTCGTAATGATGTTCGAGGAAGGCAAAGCTGGTTGCTACGCATCAAATAGCCATCATGCATATAAAATTCTTGCACAGGTTGACCAGAAGCACATGACTTCCAAATTTGTCTAAAGTTATCATCATCTGCATAACAATCTTTTAGCTGCTCGAACCCCAAGATGTCTTGGCTTAATGTAATCAATAAGCTAGCTCTCCTATTCAATGCATCTACTACGATATTATGCACACCTGACTTGTGCTGTAATCTAAAAAGAAATTTTTGCAAAAATTGACACTATCGCACATGCATATCTTTGCTAATCCTCTTCTGACTATTAAGATATTTCAAAACTTCATGATTAGAATAAATGACGAATTCTTTTCCAATCAGATAATGCTCCCAAGTCTTCAAAGCCCTTACGACAGAATAAAATTCTTTGTTATAAGTGCTCCACTTTTGTCTCGCCTCGCTAAGCTTCTCACTGAACTAGCAAATTGGTCTACGCTCTTGAGATAAAACAACTCCTATACCAACTCCATTAGCATCACAGTCCACTTTAAAAAATTTATGAAAATCAGGTAAGGCAAGAATATGTGTAGTACATAACTTTTCCTTTAGAATAGCAAAACTATTCTCTACTTCCTCTCTTCATAGAAATTTGCCTTTCTTCATACATTCAGTAATTGAGGCTGCGATAGTACTGAAATTCTTAATAAATCACCGATAGAAAGTGCCAACCTATGAAAACTCCTAACGTTAGAAACTGTTTTAGGTGTCGGCCACTCTCTGATTGTTCTTACCTTCACCTCATCTACCTTTATTCCTTTAGCAGTAATAATAAACCCTAGGAATAACAGTTTATTAGTTAAAAACTGCACTTCTTAAGATTAATATACAGTTTATTAGTTTGCAAAGCTATCAATACCTTCTTTGCATAAAATGATCATCCTCAGTCTTACTATAAATCAGGATATCATCAAAATAAACTACAACAAATTTGCCAATAAAATATTTTAGAACTTGATTCATAAGCCTCATGAAAGTGCTTGGAGCATTGAAAAGTCCGAAAGGCATCACTAACCATTCGTACAATCCCTCATTTGTTTTGAAAGTTGTCTTCCATTCATCTTCGGGCCGAATCCGAATATGATGGTATCCATTTTTCAAATCCAGCTTCGAAAACCATTTAGCACCGTATAAGCTATCCAACATATCATTCAATCTCGGAATTGAAAACTTGTAGCCCACAGTTATCTTATTAATGGCCATGCTATCTATACACATCCGCCAACTCCAACTTTTCTTAGGAGTCAATAAGGCCGTAACAACACATGGGCTCATGCTATTTTGAATGTGCCCCTTTCGCAACAACTCCTCCACATTCTCTTTTAGAATCTCGCTCTCTTTAGGACTCATCCTATAGTGCGGTAAATTAGGTAGACTAGCACAAGGAATTAAGTCGATATGGTGTTGAATATCGCACATAGGTGATAACCCATCTGGAATCTCTTCAGGCATCAGTTCGCTAAATTCCTTCAATAAAGGCTTGATTGCTTCAAGCTACTCCTGCACTTGTAATTCAGCCTCAGTCTCAATTGCTTGTTTCACGATCAGCACGTGAATCTGTCGAGTCTCCATAACCTCAGCTTCAAATTTCCTTGTAAGGGTAAGAATATTATTTTCAGAAGATTGTTTTCCTTTGTTCTTCAGCGACAGCAACGTATGCTTCACTCCATCCTTCACGAGGTTATACTGATTACTTTTTCCCGAATACTGAGCATCTACATCAAATTGCCATGGTCTCCCAAATAACACATGACATACATCCATGTCTACTACATCACAATACAGCTCAGCATGATATTTTCCAATGGAGAATGGAATTTTGCATCGTTCAGTTATCTAAATGTTTTCCGCTCCAGATTTAATCCATCATAACGTATAGGGATTAGGATGCTTTTCCACGCGTATTCCTAACTTTTTCACTGTCTCATTCCCAATAATATTCTCTATGCTTCAACTATTAACAACCACAGCAAAGATCTTTTTTAGAATGGTGCACCTGGTTTGGAGTAACTGATGACGCTGCGAATCATCTTCCTATTTTGGGGCCAACATCATTCTGTGCACCACATAGTTTACTTGCTCATCTTCTTCATTTTCAAAATCATCGTCCTCACCATCCGGCGCACAGCAATATCCATCCTCCTCTTCTCTCGCTACTGCGTTTACGGTTTTTCTCTGAGGACATTCATTAGATCGGTGCCTAGGCTGATTATACCTGTAACACTTTATCGCGGCTAGTTTAGCATAAGGGTTAGGGTTCACAGTTTTCTGTGCTTGCGTTCCCTTATCCCTCAGCTCGTTCATAGGCTGCTTTTCTATTGCCTTATCTTCCTGATTTCACCCTGCGTTAAAGCGATTATTGAAACTGCTATGATCTACCGAACTGCTCGAATTGTTACATCGATAATTTTCGTAACCTTTTCTTCCCGTCTTGCTACATCAATTTTGACTTCATTGCCATATTCTTGGCTTCAGTTAAATTTCGCAAAAACTACACTCCAATTTTATCAGGAATAAAGAGTTTCAAGCCATCGAGATATCTAGCCACATGCTGTCCCTCCGTCTCTGATAAATTATTCCGCTTCGCCAATCTCATAAATTTGGCCGTATACTCATGCATAGTTTGATTGCTCTATTGGCAATGTTGGCACTGCTGGAACATAATCTGTTCATAATCGAGTGGAAGGAATTCTTGCTTCAACAGCCTTCTCATTCTAGTCCAAGTTCGAACTCTATCTTTTCCTTCTCGCTCCCTCTTATTTTGCAATCTCTCCCACCATACAGATGCGCCCCCTTTTAATCTACAGGCTACTAATTGCACCCTTTTCTCACCAGGGGTCCCCATATAATCGAAAAATCTATCTATATCAGCAATCAAATCTAGAAATTATTCTATGTCCAAACTTCCATTAAAATAAGGAATATCAACTTTCAATTTAAATTCGTTATCTTCATGATCATCGTAACGTTGTCTTCCATCTCTCCGATCATACCCTCTGTGAAATCCTCCATGACGACGTTTGCCGCCATAATTAGCACATTCCGCTTCAAAATAATCGTTTTCTTCTTCTTCCGAACTCTTTAAAACAGAAGGTTATTCTACTTGCAGACAGGAACAGGCCTATCAACAGGATCATTGCGAGCAAGATTTGCACCCGGCCTTCTGTCGTTCCGCTGATTCCGGTTCACATCAATGCCGAGACCTTCGAACCAATATGTTAACTTGTCAAATTGTTCTTCGAAACGACGAAGATTTTGATCGAATCGTTGATCCAAGCGTTCCATTAAACGTTGCTCCAAATGTTGCATCGCGTCGTCCCCAAGGGTTGGGGCTCCAGTCTCCTGAGCATCGTCATGAAGACCATAGCCAATCGCCATAGGCTCTGATACCACCTGACGCAGTGTTCAGCGAATAATTCAAGCAAAACTTTGCTTAGAGAAAGAAATCTTGAAATTCAATATTGATGATAATGTTCTGTCCTCAAAACAAACCCTATACACCCCTTTATAGGAGTTAAATCTAATTACAATAGGAAACCTAATCATAATAGGAAAGTTACCTAATTTGAATTGGTAACCTAATCATAATAGGAAAGTTACCTAATCTGAATTGGAAACCTAATCATAATAGGAAAGTTAATAAGCATCAAATAGCAAAATTACAAAAACGACCCTTAAAATTAACTCATAAAAAAATATCCGATGTCGTCGACAAATCCATTGGTTCTAGTCATATCATCGTTTTGCCTTCCGTTTAGACTTCTGTCTGTTCAATCGGTCCAGAAACGCACCACTAATAGATTCTGCATCATTATAGTATCAAGGATCTCATTGCAATTCCGTAACCTGCTAAGCTTTCAGGGATTTATTGGATTTTCTTGACGACGAATTTCTATTTCAAGATCTATGAGTTAATCATGCATCCAGAAATTATTGTCCTCCCCAATCTTTACCAAAGACATGCTGATTAGGACATCAATTCTAGTTTTAGGGAAAAACTGACAATCTCTCCACATGTAAATTGCATTGTGTTATCCCTACCAATAAAAAAGCATGCGATATTGAGAAAATTGTTGTTGCTCAAAATTCAAGGCATCAAAGCTGATCTTCAACTTTCCGAAACCATCCTTATGAGGTGATTTTCTTAACTTGTCCAATATCTCTTTCCGTAGTTCTTGCCTTTTGTGGAAGAGTAACGAATCAATTACTTCTAGAGCCAATGGAAGTCTCCTAGTAGAAGATATGATTTTCCTTGAAAGATTATTCTAATCATTTGGAGGAGAGTCTCTATTAAATGCATGCCTACTGAAAAGTTCAAGGGCACAATCAGTACTCATCATCTCCATTTCATAATCTAAAATTTGAAACTTCAAACTATTGATTCACAAAACATCTTCATTTCTAGTTGTAATCAATATTCTAGATCCTAAATACAAAGTACTCTTTCCAACTAATTTCCTCACTTGTTCGCTGTTATCAACATCATCAAGTACAATGAAGAGTTTCTTATTCCAAAGTGCTTGTCCAATCCTCTTCGTTCCATAATCAATTTCGTCAATGCTCCTTGTTCTTGCATGAATGCCGATTTCAGATAATAACTTCTTTTGCAACTCGACTAAGCCATTAGTTCTTGATGACTTCGCTCGAACATCTTCAAGGAAACAACAACAGCTTCTAAAATGAGAAGAGAGTTGGTTGAAGACAACCTTAGCAAGAGTCGTTTTACCGATACCTCCCATGCCATAAATTTGAATGAGTCGAATGTTGCAAGAATCGACGTCTAACAATTTGCTTACTGCTTTAACTCGTTCATCAATTCCAACTAAATGTTCAGTAACAAATTTATGTTTTGTCTTCAACTTTTCCACAACCTCCTCAACTACCAAGTTGATCAGTTTGCCTTGACTGCCACAATGGAAAACCATTTTAGCGGGGGAAAAGCAAAATCGCGATTTCCTGGCTAATAATGACGTTATTCAAGCACCGTATAGACTACACAACAAATGGATAAATAATGTTTGACCTTAACGATCTAGAAGTGATCCTCTAAGAGTCCACATTGGACATTAACATTGCTCCAAAACATACTGTTTTGCACTTGGCGACACGTGGGCCATCTGATGACCCGAAAATTGACTTAGAGTCCAAATGAGATTAGCTATCTTGGGATTATGTTGATAAATTTTGGTGCAAAATAGATTGTATGAATATTTTGCATTTGAAATTGACACTTTACGATATATGTTCGAGGGATGATTATAAAAATTGAACACGGTGCATTCAAGAGGAGAAATGTTTAATGCGTTGAAAGTTTAAACGAGTAGATAGGCATGTGCATGGCATTTCATTATCCCAATCTGTTTCCTCTCACTAACCACAATCAAATATTAATTTAGCTACCTAGCTATTCATATCATTACTCGCTCATTATACAAGATGACCTTGTTAAGAAGTTTCACATTTTTTGACAAACGTAGCATAGGTTCATCATTCAGTATTACTTTAATGAAACTCCCATGTCAATCTTACTATCATTTTTATGTCCATGATTAAGTGCTGAAAAGAATTGGGGAAACAAGTATCTAGAAAACAGCTAGCTTACCCTTTATACTTCTTCACTTCCCACCCCTTTATTGCATCAACCTCCATAAGAGCCTCTCTACACGCATCTACTTGCTCATTGCTCAACTTCTTCTTGTTGTGCTCCAAATTTAGTATCGTATCCCGATACAACGGAGTTTTAAGCTTAACATCATCAGGTTCCACGTCGAAGAAAATAGGTAGGATCTCTTTATTACCTTCTTATTTGAAGGTATTTGCCACGATTTGCACAAATTCGCAGAGGCACCATTGGCTCGAAGCGTAGGTCTAAGAGAAAACGGGTATGTATATCCTAGAGTTGTTGATTGCTTGCTGAAGCGATCCATCAATTCTTTCCCTGACATGGAGCCCTTCGTTGTCTCAAAAGATGCAGATTCCAGCACCAGTCAAGCTATGGAAGAGGACATCGGTGAATCCAGTCCAATTGTCAGGTCCTTTGAAGCTCAGGAACACTTGGTACTTGCTTCCTGGTGATGTTCCTGCATCTAAGCTCACCATAGCAGTAGTTTGCAGCTTAGCAGATTTAGATCTCTCTCTCTCAGCTTAGCAGATCTAGAATGAATGAGATCATTGATATCTGTTTAAAAGATGAAACTGACTTGTCAATAATTGAGGAGTGTGTTGCTGTTGAATGAGTAGCTGAGATGAAAAAGATGTTTGTGGAGGGAGAGAGAAGGGTGGAATAGATATTTGGGAAACGCGTATTCCACGCACAGGACCACCTCAATTTCTTGCCTGACTGTCCTAAGCATATACGAACATTCAACATAGCCGACCGTTTCTAACAAATTCTATATAACATTTCTGAATGGATCACCCCTTTAATTTGTGAAAGTTGTAGAAGGTGGCCGCGACTACACGTCATGAGGAAAATAATCAAATGTTACTGTTAGTGGGCATATCCATAGATCATTCTGTATTGAACAAATAATGCGCGGTCTTTGAACTGTGGTGGAGTAATTTGATAGTGGTAGAAGTGGCCGTCCACAAAAAAAATAGACGAGACGAGACTTCTTGAGCTTTTCTTATTTACATATTTTTTAATTCTTATTTTACTGTTAAACAACCTTTGCATTTTCTCATTTTATGCAGAAGTTAGTAAAATCTGATGCAGAAAGATTAAATTGCTTTTTTTTTCTTTTTTTGTCTTGACAGCATGGAATTGCCAAAGCACAGGTTCATTGCAATGCCAAAGCATCAGAATGCAAATGTATAAACACCTAAAAAGAAAGAAGCAATAAGTGTATCAAAAATTCTAAAATTTATTGTAATAGTGCAATCAGTCCTAGGACATTTAAATAGCACAATTCAATTTTAAAACTTGTCAAATTAATGCAATCAAATCCAATGAAAATGCCGACATGACAATCTTTTTATGATAGATGTGGCACCATAGGAAAAGGCTTGGAAAAGTTTTAATAGAAAAGCTAAAATCAAAAAGAAAAAGGCCAGAAAAGTTTAGAAAGTCGAACCAACTCTGTTAAATATTTTGAAACCCATTGAACTGAAATTCTTGCACTTGAGATCATGAGAGCTCTAAACTTGACAAATTTCCTAATTTGGATGAGAAGTGAACAATTGCATAGAGGTTAGCATGACCAAAAATTAACGAAGACAATGGAAGTTGTGCTAGCGTTCGCAAGTCCTACCTAGACAAACGAAATTTCTTTAACTGAGAAAATGAAGCCAATCAGAAGGAGCGGGGACATTGAGAAGTTTCAAGCTCAACTTAACCTATATAAACAACCTCCCAATCCACCCTCAATCACTTGAATAAATTTTACCTCATTGTCTCCAACTAGAGCCATCAAATTGGTCCGATTGAACCAAATTAGTCAAAGATCTAGAAGAACCCGCAACAATTTAGATGAGACTTGTTGATTGTTTAATCTTTCGGGAAGCCTTGTCAGTTCTTGCATCTCATCACTTTTTATTAACTGAAGCGTTTACCATCTCTGGAACTTCACGGATGCAAGACACGATAAGCGTAAGATTCATAGTGAGGGCAAACCCATCGGTTCTAGAAGGCAGTTGTCACGATTTCACGTACTTCCAGATTCTCAAGCATTCCCATGCACTGTTTGCATATGAATTTGATTTGAAGTACTCAGTTGAAAAGTACAACGTGACATCCTTAAATTTACCTATTTGAGATTTATAAAATGAATGGTTTTATGAACGTACTTGTAGTGAGTTCTCGCCCGGAATTGATCATTCCTGGGATACTAACCATTACGGAAAGACTAATTAGGGATTTAAATTCGTACGACTAAAGAAATTCGTTCGTGAACCGATTTTCGACCATAAAATCGTCGAGGTGATATTTTGAGCCAATGTAGGCCGATTTTAGGATAGTTATGGGCCGATTCGTCACTGTCATATGAGTGGATCACAGGTGATTCCGTTTGATCACGACATGAATTGACGAATGATCCAGAACCTATACCGAATGATCGCGTCCATCGGAACTAACGATCGATCCTCGCGATTTCAATGACAACTGAGGTCGTCACGATCTGAATGAACTTGCACGTGACTTGATTTAGTATCAGTCACGAGTCGGATACACGAATTTCCCCAAAAGCCGCCTATTAGTCAGAGATACGCTCGAGTTACGTTTTATAAAATTCAATTATTAAATTAGAGACCGATTTCGGCATAGAAAATTTTGGATGTCTCGACAGGACATTTGGACAACGTTGTTATTAGAATATTTAACCTTAGATTTTCTCGAATCCTTCAGAAAAATTGAATTTCGGTGAATGATGGAAAATGACCATTTTACCCCTGAAGGTTTATTAAGGCTAAGTATTAGAGGGGAAGGGCATTTTGGTCATTTTGCCCTAATTTTTGGAAAGGACAATTTTGCCCTTGGAATTTTATGAAATTCCCAAATTGCCCTTGAATATTTTTGGAAAAGATTCGATTTCGGCCGTCGATCTCGGTCGTCAATCTCAGGATAAGAACAAATCTTGACTGTCGATTGGATTTGTGAGAGAATGGCAAGATTGTAATTTTGCCAAAAAGTGGTCAAAGTTGGACTATTTAGACCAAATTTCTCTCTCTCTCTCTCTCTCTCTCTCTCTCTCTCTCTCATTGAGAGCTCTCTCTCTCCCTTGGCCGCCGTCCGCCGCACCGCTGTCCACTGTGCCGCCACTGTGCCCCCACCCTCACGCTGCCGCACCGCCGTCCCCCTCTCCCTCTTGGTTCCCTCTCTCTCTTGGCTCACCTTCACCCTCTCTCTCTTGGCCCACCCTCACCCTCTCTCTCTTGGCCGAGAGGAACTAGCCACTGCCCAAGCCTTCGCCGCCCGCCGCCGTGCCGTTCGTCGCCGCCGCAAGCCGCAGTGAGATCGCCGGCTTACCACCGCTTTCCGCTTCAGCCGAGTTAATCTAGAGTTCGGGTAAATTCAATTTGAACCCTCGCCTAGTATATCGGGTAATTCCGGACCCATTTAGACGTAGATTAATATAGTTTTAAAGGCGGAATTGGTTAGCGGGCCTTAGGAATGAATTTGGGAAGTTTTGGTGGAAATTTAGAGGCCAAAGGTGGGCTGTGAATGGCTGAAGTGCGTGCTGTGATGTGCTGTTCAGTATGTAAATTGGGTATTTGGATTCGGCATTTAATTGTGTGAAATTGTCGTGAAGGGCCGGAATTGATTTGCCAAAGTTTGGATGTGGAAAAATAGCAATTTGTATGTTGGTTATGTGTTTGAACTGTGACTAAATTGTTGTGATGTAATTGGGTGCAATTGCGTGCATTTGATTGATGTAGTGTGTGCACGTGTGAGAATTTAGGTGTGCGATGTGCGCGTGATCACTAAAAAGCCCCGAGGCGTATTTACGCGGGGTATAGATAAAATATATGGCATGTGAGTATGTTCGTGTGATCACTAAATTCCTGAGGTGTGTTTACACGGGGAATTGAACCGGCTTGAGGCGTGTTTACGCGGGTCATGATACGACTGTGGGATCGGACCGAGGTGTGTGATGCTCGAGGCGTAATCGTGTAGGCCTGAGGCATGTTTACGTGGGCCGAGGAAAGAGATTGAGAATGAGACGTGTGGTAAGGCAAGTGAAAGTGAGATTGGGCCTGAGGCGTATTTACGCAAGTCACGATGAGAAAGTGAAAGCCTTAGGCGTGTTTACGCGGGCTAAGAAAGTGATTGAGCATGAGACGGTATGAAGAGGCAAGTTTAATGAAATGACGTGATGGTGCGTGATCGAGTGTGAATATGGGCTGGAATCGTTGTGTGATTGATGTGTGTTTTGGCATGGAAATGAGTATGGTTTGGGAAGTGTGTGTGGTTCGAGGTGCGTGTGGTTTGAAATGTGTGTGAGATTTGAATATTGTGTTTGTGAACTAATGTGCAGGTTGGGTATGCTAAGAGTCCAGGTAAGTGCGATTGCGTGGATAGTGTTTGTTTGTATTGCTCGTTTGCGTATCTGAATTTGTCTGGAATATGTGGTAGCCTAGGTAGAGTTTAGGTTACAACTTATTGAGAAGTGTCTTAAGGTTGTTTCAACCAAACCAATGCAAAGCTCCCGCCCGAGCCATGAACCTCCCACCATTACCGCCACAGTGTTTTGGGATATCCATGCACACCGACCACGAGGTCGTAGAGTACCCTGTAGGTGATGATTATACCTGGATTAGGTATACATTAGTGGTATGGGTAGACATAGGTCTACCTCTCTAGCAGGCTCATTCATATATGGCATGGATGTTTAGGGACGGGGTGGATGAGTTTGGACCCCGTCTGAGGATTCGATGTACCCTTTGATAGAGTAGGGGACTGGGATTCGATGGTCGTATCCCCTCCCGACGGGGAGATAACTAGTTTGGAAGCTAGTTTAGCTCACTCACGACACCAGCACGTCCCTGCAGCGCCTGAGCCGATAGTAGCATGCCGGATCTTGAGCCGGAGGAGTCGCAGGCCAAGTACGACCCGATAGACGTGGATATGAGTATAGAGCCAGAGCAGGAAGACGAGCCAGTAGCTGAGCAGGAGGACGAGCTAGTGGAGGCCCTAGAGGAGGAGTAGGAGGAGTTTGAAGACGAGGAGAGGATTGAGGTTCAGATCGAGTCAGGTGATGAGGGAAATATGATTGAGGTTGACCTGATTCAGAGTCATCGGATGAGCATGCACCTGAGGAGGGATCAGATGATGATACTGAGGCTAGCGAGTCTGAGTGGACGCCTTCGAGAGGGCGTAGGGGCTAGTTCTGGGAGCGGAGTGATGGTTTGAGAGCGTCTCATTTTTGGGTAGTGCTGATCTAGGGAGTTGATCTATTTGTTTTGGAAGTTAGTAGTTACTAGTTCGGTGTGCCTGTAAAGTATAGTGGATATTATGAATCTTTGAAAGTGTAATATATATACTTGGTGGTTTGGCAATCTATTTCTTCCTGGTGTTCTCCAATTTTATTGTCTGGGAATTTATATTTGTTTCTGCCGCAATTAACTCTGATGGGATCATTGGGTCGGAGATGTTTCCTGGGACGTCGCACTGATTCAACCGAGGAGAGGGATGTCGCGAGCTCGATGGGGTTCGAGGCGTGACACACGACATACTTAACAATGTAGTTTCTTCACTCGGTGACACCAGCCCAGAGTCAAGCACTGGGTATTCATGAGGCCTCCGATTTCTTCAAGAAAATTTTCAAGATGATGGCAACCATGTATATTCAAGTCGATCAGACATTTTAACTTACCAATAAAGCTGCCAATTTTCCTCAAATTGGAACAATGTTGGAAAATAAGGCTCTCTAAAGTCGAGCAACTAGAGAAGTCGGTCTTGTGGTTATGTGAAAACAGCTTAGAAGGAAAAAAAAACTTTCAATTGCACTGCCTGTTGGAAATATGGGATAAATTGATGGGTAAATGAATGAGAAATTGATGCTCAAAGAACACTTTTGAGTTGGAAGTGGGAAGTGGAAAAACACTAGTCCCGCATCGAAAAAGAAGGAAGGTTATGTAGTGCTTTATATATAGTTACACTTATTTGAAGTGGTAACTATCATAGCACAAACTTTCTGCTTCGCGCGCAGGCGCAGGGGGAGTGCAAATCCGACGCCCAACAAGCTGAAACTTGGGCGCGAGTGCACATCTCGCGTACACGATTGCAAGACCGAAAAGTGGGTCTCGCGATGAGCCCAATTTTGCTTTCTGATTTAATTTGCAGATTTAATTAGTTGTTATTCTCATTCGTATTGATTTTATAACGGTAGATTTAATCGTCCGTTATTCGTATTGATTTTATAACGGCAGATTTAATCGGCCGTTCTTATCCTCGAATTGATCTCCCCTCTGTTCCTTTTTATCGAAATCATTCTTCCTCTGGTCTTACACTCTCTGCATT
This sequence comes from Syzygium aromaticum, assembly GCA_024500025.1. NCBI lineage: Eukaryota > Viridiplantae > Streptophyta > Magnoliopsida > Myrtales > Myrtaceae > Syzygium > Syzygium aromaticum. Next base: position 2,080,460 of record CM044888.1, on the reverse strand, counting down.
TGCATTGTTTTCGAAAGTGTTCATTTCGAGTTTGTTCAAGTTCGCTGGAACCTTGGAAGTGCCGTGATCTCTTCTTCGCTATTAACTGTTGTATCCTGGGAGATGGACGTTCATGAAACCTCAATTGCGTGCTAGAGGGAATGAATCTGTTTTAAGGAAATTGTGTCAAACACAGACCTCGGTATTCATTTGTATCGATTCCAACTTTGTTATTGCAATTTCGTTTCTTTATAATTCTATATTGTTTGTAATATTTATGCTAATGCCGATTTGAATTTTCGTAACAATCTTAAAACAAATTCGACGTTTTACAATTCAAATGGCTACTGGAAACGAACTTGTGGATGTGGCAGCCAATAACATCACAAAAGACTCTACCAATGCCTCAGCTGTCCAACTGCCTGGCTCATCCTTTGTTCCTTCGGTGGTTTTTATCCACCATGGTGAGGAACTTGAAAAGTTCGATGGATCGAACTTTAAAAGGTGGCAGCAAAAAATGTTGTTTTATTTGACAACCTTGAATCTTGCGAGATTCTTGACTGAGGAAGCTCCTAAGTTATCCGATGGAGAAACGGATAAGCAAGCCTTCAAGGCTGTTGAAGCATGGAAGCACTCTGACTTTTTGTGTAGGAACTATGTCTTCAATGGCTTACATGACTCGTTGTACAATGTCTATTGTGCAAAAAAGACGGCAAAGGAGTTATAGGAAGCCTTGGACCGGAAATATAAAACAGAGGATGCCGGAGCAAAGAAATTTGTTGTCGGTCGATTCTTTAACTATAAAATGGTGGATTTTAAAACTGTGATCAGTCAAGTGCAAGAAATTCAAGTGATCTTGCATGAAATTCAGGCTGAAGGAATGATCTTGAGTGAAACCTTCCAAGTAGCTATTATTATTGAAAAACTACCTCCTGGGTGGAAGGATTTCAAGAACTATCTCAAGCATAAGCGAAAGTAAATGAACCTGGAAGAGCTGATTGTTAGACTTCGAATTGAAGAAGACAATAGAGGATTTGAACGCAAAGGGTTCAATCCTACTACAACTAAGGCAAATGTTGTGGAGCTTAGGTAAGGCCACAAGAACAAGAAGATTGCCAAGCCAAAATTGGGACCAAAAGGAGGAGTTTCCAAGAACAAGTTTTAAGGAAAATGCTTCAATTATGGCAAGATGAGGCATAGATCTGTGGATTCCAGACTTCCGAAGAAGAAGAATTATGAGGCAAATATGGTGAATGGCATCGCTCAAGATGTGTCAAACATAAACCTTTCTGCATTGATTTCTAAAGTAAACTTAGTTGGGTCCAATCCAAAGGAATGGTGGATTGACACTGGTGCTACTAGGCACATATGCTATAACAAGGACCTGTTCACAAATCTTGAACCAATTAATGGGGAAAAGGTTTTCATGGGAAACTCTGCCTCTTCTGTTGTCGAAGGCCAAGAGAAGGTGTTGCTGAAGATGACCTCTGGAAAAGAGCTTACTCTAAACAATGTTCTATATGTGCCAGAAATTCGAAAAAACCTGATTTCTGGGTCTTTGTTGAACAAGCATGGATTTCGAATGGTGTTTGAGTCAGATAAAGTTATTTTGTCTAAATCCGGAATGTATGTGGAGAAAGGATATGTAACTAATGGGCTTTTTAAGCTCAATGTAATGACAATTATCAATAAAGATAATAAGTCTTCCGTTTATTTGCTTGAGTCTTCCAATTTATGGCATGGTAAACTAAGACACGTTAATTATGATGCATTGTGTAGATTAATTAACTTGGAACATATACCTTCATTTCAAATTGATTCAAAACATAAATGTGAAATTTGTGTTGAGGCAAAATTAACGAGATCATCATTTCAAACAATTGAAAGAAACACCGAACCCCCTGAATTAATTCATAGTGATGTTTGCGATTTGAAATTCGTACAAACGAGAAGTGGTAATAAATATTTTATTACCTTTATCAATGATAACACTAAATACTGCTATGTGTATTTGCTTAAAAGCAAAGATGAAGCCTTAGAGAAATTTATTCTCTATAAGAATGAAGTTGAAAATCAACTTAATAAGAGAATTAAAAGATTGAGAAGTGATAGAGGTGGCGAGTACGAAGTACCAATTGGTGAATTCTGTGCACAACACGGAATTATACATGAAATAACTATGCCTTACTCTCCTCAATCAAATGGTGTTGCTGAACGTAAAAATCGCACATTGAAAGAAATGATGAACGCGATATTACTAAATTCAGGTTTGCCTCAAAATATGTAGGGAGAAGCTATATTATCAAGCAATTACCTTTTAAATAAGGTACCTTGAAAGAAAGAGGATAAAACTTCTTATGAGTTATGGAAAGGTAGGAGACCATCCTACAAACACTTACGAGTGTGGGGGTGTCTTGCAAAAGAGGCGTTTCCAACACTAAAGAAAACAAATATAGGTCCTAAAATGGTGGACTGTATCTTTATAGGCTATGCACATAACAGTAATGCATATCGATTTCTTGTGCATGAATCTAAAATTTCAGATATACACAAGAATACGATCATGGAATCTAGGAACGCATCATTCTTTGAGAATGTATTTCCTTGTAAATCCAATGATGGATCAAGTTCATCTAAACGAAAGAATGAAACGATGAATGAAGAAAGTCACGATTCGGCTCATGAAATTCATGACTCAGATCATGAACTGGAACCGAGATGTAGCAAAAGAGCAAGAGTAGAAAAATATTTTGGAAATGAATTTCTAACTTATTTGTTAGAAAAGGAACTATTAAATTATGCAGAAGCTGTGAATTCTTCTGAGGGACCTCTATGGAAAGAATCAATAAAAAGTGAAGTTAATTCTATTTTGCAGAATCATACTTGGGAGCTAGTGAATCTTCCTCCTGGTTGTAAGCCTTTAAAGTCCAAATGGATTTTAAAAAGAAAATGAAAGTAGATGGCTCTGTTGATAAGTACAAAGCCAGACTTGTGATCAAAGGATACAAATAACGAGAATGCTTAGATTACTTCGATACTTATTCTCCTGTGGCGAAAATAACTTCCATTAGGATGATACTTGCAATTGTAGAATTGCGAAATCTCAAAGTACATCAAATGGATGTAAAAACAGCTTTCCTAAATGGTGATTTGGATGAAGAAATCTACATGGAATAACTTGAGGATTTTATAGTTCCAGGACAAGAAAGGAAAGTTTGTAAATTGGTAAAATCATTGTATGGCCTAAAACAAGCACCAAAGCAGTGGCATGAAAAGTTTGATAATGCAATGATTATCAATGGTTTTAAGATCAATGAATGTAATAAATGTGTCTACATTAAAGAGACAACAAATGGCTATGTCATTTTGTGTCTTTACGTAGATGACATACTAATTGTTGGTAGAGATGATAAAATGATCAAATCTACCAAGTATATGTTGAATTCAAGATTTGACATGAAAGATATGGGACTTCCTGATATGATTTTAGGAATTAAAATCACAAGAACGTCAGAAGGTCTTATTTTGAACCTGTCACACTATGTGGACAAGATTCTTGAAAAATTCAACATGAATGATTCTGGTATTGCTAGAACACCATTAGACAATAGTCTTCATCTATCCAAGAATAGAGGAGAGGGTATTTCTCAAGTAGAGTACTCTAGAGTTGTTGGAAATCTAATGTACTTAATGAGTTGTACTAGACCAGACATTGCCTATACGGTTAGTAAATTGAGTAAATATACGAGCAATTCGAGTGCTGACCATTGGAAAGCAATAGTGAGAGTATTTAGGTACTTACGATATACTCGGAATTATGGCCTGTATTATACCAGATACCCACATGTTCTGGAAGGATATAGTGATGCGAACTGGATATCTAATATAAAAAACTCAAAATCTACTAGTGAATATGTATTCACACTAGCAGGAGTAGTCGTATCTTGAAAATCCTGTAAACAAACTGTTATAGCCAAATCCACAATGGAATCTGAATTTATAGCTTTAGATAAATGTGGTGAAGAGGCTGAATGGCTACACCATTTCTTAGAGGATATTCCAAAATGGCAAAATCCCGTGCCACCAATAAGTATACATTGTGATTGTCAATTTGCGATTGGAAGAGCATAGAATAATATGTATAATAATAAGTCTAGACATATACGTCGTAGACATAATACCATTAGACAACTACTCTCAATAGGAATTATCTCAATTGATTATGTAAAGTCAAGGGATAATATTGCGGATCCGCTAACCAAAGGGTTAAATAGAGAGTTAGTTAACAAATCGATAAGATAAGAGAAATGGGATTGAAGCCCATGAAAGAATAAGTTGGTATAAAGGAAACCCAACCTATTTAACTGGAGATCCCAAGATCTAGGTTCAAAGGGACAACCTAATTATATAAATTTAGTGATGTCACTGTAGGGGTTATCTCTAAAACCATTTCTATATAAAATAACAGTGATATTGTAAAGGAAATGATAGCATTTTGCTTTAATGATTCTTAAGTGGAGTAAACAAATTACTCAAAATTAAGTGATCACCTATGTGAGAGAGAAGTGGGGCCGCTTCAAAGGAGAATTATTTAAGGGCTGAATTATTTAGAAACTCTTGCAGAACCAGGTTGATGTTCATGGCCAAAATGAACTTAACTATGAGAATTGAACAAACATTTAGATGATTCTTGTGTGAAGTGTATGGTTCATTTACATAAGAAAGCTAGACAGTTCAAGGATATCATGTCTACTGGACAACTAGTAAAGTAAATATACTTTCATAAGGAAAGGTTCAAAGGGTAACACTTACCTATCCTATGCAGGTTTCAATTGTTGAATACTATCATAGAGTCAAAACCAAAACAATTTTCATTCATGTGGGGGATTGTTGGAAATATAGGATAAATTGATGGGTAAATGAATGAGAAATTGATGCTCAAAGAGCACCCTTGAGTTGGAAGTGGGAAGCGAAAAAACACTAATCCCACATCGGAAAAAAAAGAAGGCTATGGAGTGCTTTATATACAATTACACTTATTTGAAGTGATAACTATCATAGCACAAACTCTTTGCCTCGCGCGCAGGCGCAGGGGGGGTGCAAATTCGACGCTCAACAAGCTGAAACTTGGGCGTGAGCACACATCCCGCGTACACGATTGCAAGACTGAAAAGTGGGTCTCGTGACGAATCTAATTTTGCCTTCTGATTTAATTTTTTTCAACTCAAACAGTTACGAGTTTCATAACGTGCAACAAATTTAATCAGTCGTTATTCTCATTCGTATTGATTTTATAATGGCAAATTTAATTGTCCGTTTTTTGTATTGATTTTATAATGGCATATTTAATCGGCCCTTATTCTCGAATTGATCTCCCCTCTATTCCTTTTTATCGAAATCATTCTTCCTCTGGTTTTACACTCTCTGCATTTGCACTGTTTTTGAAAGTGTTCATTTCGAGTTTGTTCAAGTTCGCCGGAAGCTTGGAAGTGCCGTGTTCTTTTCTTCGCTGTTAACCGTTGTATCATGGGAGACGGATGTTCACGAAACCTCAATCACGTGCTAGAGGGAACGAATCTATTTTAAGGAAACTGTGTCAAACACAGGCCTCAGTATTTATTTGTATCGATTCCAACTTTGTTATTGCAATTTCGTTTCTTTATAATTCTGTATTGTTTGTAATATTTATGCTAATGCCAATTTGAATTTTCGTAACACTGCCATCTATAAAAAATGAACACCACTATTCATCAGATGAAACAATCACATATTTGTTGAATAGAATAGAAAAAAAGCTAACTTGACCAAGCTCCGTAGTTTCAAATCATCTACGAAGTCATTCTGTGGAAATGGAAGAAGGACCACATTCTTTAAGTGCATATTAGTTGGCTTAGACGTTCGAGGAGGATGACTCCAAAAATTCCATTTTAATTTGGTAAGACGATTCGCTAAGTTACCGATGAGGGTTCCCATTTAAAAGATGGTACAAGAGGAAGAGACTCAATTGGAGCCATATGCTCTGAAGAGAACTTTCAAATTCTAAATCAATAAATTGTTGTGTGAGTGTTGACGTAGGTTTGTGTATAAAAATGAACCACTACAAATTATTGTGTGATTGTCTTCATTCACTCTGGTCTGCGTATCATCGTCAGACACGCCGTTCTGTTTAAGATACCATCCTGAGTGCCGATTGTTTAGTATTTTATAAAAGTTTTTATTATCATCACTCAACCTATTTAACCCCCTTTTAGGTTGCTTTGTTAGCCCCAACAAAGTCTAGTCTTGTGATTATGTGAGAACACCGGAGAAGGAAAAAAAACTCACATTTAACTGCCATCCGTAAAACGTGAATGCCAGTATTCATCGGAGGAATGATAACATGAGTTAAATAGGTTAGGAAAAAGCATGGCACACCTTTGATTAAGCTCCCTAGTTTCAGATCGTCTATGAAGCCATTGTCTGAAAATTGAAGAAAGACCAAATTCTTTTAAGTGCATATTGGTTGGGAGCCAAAGCTCGAGCTTAAAAGCAAAGATGAGTTAAAGAAACGAATGCCTTATAGGCAAAAACGCATAGGCCACAAATACAATACAGACAAGGGGGGCCTTTAAACCAGGCCAACGGTGACATCTTCTCGCTTTGCTTTGCCAGACGCCATTGGCATCAATTACAAAAAATGGGCAAGTATGTCATCCTCCAATGCATTTTGGAGTGTTTCTGTACTCTCTTACCTCTGCTTTCAGGCAACTTTCGTTCCGTACTCTCCAGTTCCGCTGTCAAACAACCAGCCAGCTTGCCCTCTTTTCCCGCAAACATCACATTATGTCAAAGCTCAGGCATTGGAACAACACTCTCCCTCCAGCCTTGCCCTCTGCTTTAATTTCCGTTTGAAGTGGCTTTTAATAAGGAAAGAGTAAACAGGGGAAGATGCAGTAAAGAAGACATTCGAAGATCGCCCATCGTCGCATCTCTCTTTCTTGCCTTATCCTCCTCTGCTTAAATTCCTGTTCCTGTTTGAAGTGGCTTCTAATCAAACTATAAAATCTCAAATAAGTATTTTAGGCGCTTTCAGAACACGCATCCTACGATTAAAAATATATATCATAAGAGAGGAATAGCTTCGCATTTAATAACGTCATCAACTCCGTGGAGTTAGCTTAATTATTAGGGAGCAGACATATGCTTGCGGTTAATATGCACGACATGAGTTCGATTTCTGACACTTCCCAGTACAAACAATTCATATTTGAGCCAACAAATCAAGTTTTGGCTCGAATCTTACTTGATTCATGAGGTCAACAACATATTTCATGGGTTCGACATCCACTTAAGATATAAACTTCCTTACGACACAAAGACAAAAAAGAAAAGAGAAACAATACGATATTACCAGAAAATTACCAGGCCTAGACAATGCTAAAGTAAATTAATTACGCCACCAATCAAGCACTAGGATGGATAGAGTTGAAAAATAAAGCAATCAAATGGCAAGATCATGTTAAGCACAACGTAAACAACCACGCCACACGACCAATAAGATGAATGCATGAACGATGACATTTTTCTGAATTAATGAAGTTTTTCCACTTATTTTTATACCAATTGACCTTGTCCCCTAGCTTATCCGAAATTTTAGAACTTTCTCATCGACGGAAAGGAAAGAAGAACGGAAAAAAGGAGTAGGAACAAGAAAAGGAAAATGAGAAAACACAATTATGAAAATAAAACTTACAAGAGTGTCAAAATTTAGATTGGTGTCGGAACAAGTGACATCGATTTGAATGCATCTTTCTCTATCGATGACATCTTCATTTTTCCGATAACAATATGTAAATTGAAACGCCAAATCTCTCTTTTCAGTTACTTAAATGTTAACTACGTTATACAGAGAAGGTTCAGTGAGACTCGCCTGCTGGTGTCTGTAGGAATTGAGGGAGCCCCGAAAGTCTTCCTCACAGCCGGAGATATCTATGTGGCAATCATTTGGCATATCGTGCCATGATGATGGATGCCAATTCCTAAGTGCATTCTCGAACGTTGTCAACGATCCAAAATCTGGGAACTCACCGATGTGAAGCAGCCTGACACCCTGCAGCCCATCGTTGCCAAAAACTGTGAGATACTTGAGGTTCTTTAAGTTTGGCAAATACCGCAGACTTTCCACATTACGACAACCAAAAAGGGTGAAGTATTCCAATGATTCCAATGTATCGGGAATGTCTATCGTGTATATCTCAGGGCAACCCCCAAGAATGAAACATTGCAAACTTCTTAAAGGATCTCGATGGAAACGATATTGTCCCTTCCCAACGATAAGACACCTCATTGTTCCTTACTGAATAAACTAGACTTTCCAGGGTTTGGCACCGTTGAATAGACAATGCCTCCAGTGATTCGGACACCCAAGGAAATTGGATCTCAACTAGCTTTGGACAAACTAAGATATCAACAACTTTCGACTTGCTCATCCTTGATAGCCTGAATTTCTCGAGGAGTGCACAACTTACCACATGGAGTTCCGTTACATTTGGAAGTTGAAGCCCATCGAGTTGAAGTACTTGCATTTGAGGCCCAAAGAGCTCTAAATATGACAAATTTTGCAGGTTTGGAGAGAGTGACTCAATTGAATTAAAATTATCAAGGCGTTGCTTTTGCAGAGACAAGGGAAGTTGTGGATATGTTTGAAGGTCCAACCCATAAAAATCAAGTTGGTTTAGCAGAGGAAAGGAAGCCAGCTCAGCAGGAGCAGGGACATTGTGACGTCCAAATCTCGTTTTAGTCAGTTTGGGTAACCCCCCAATCCACCACAACCTACTTTTGCAAAGTTTATATCCTCCTCCTTTCCAACCATTTAGATCCAACTCCACCAAATTAGTCCAGTTCGAGAGATCCGGGGTTCCCCGCAACGATTCAGATGACACTAGTAGATGGGTTAAACTTGTTGGGAGCGCCGGCAACTCTTGAATCTTATTACATTCCCTCAACTTCAATCTTTGTAGGCGAGAAAGCTTCTTAACGGTCTCTGGAACTTCACTAACACCAGTATATGATAGATCTAGGGTTCTTAGAAAAGGCAAACTTCCGATTTCATAAGGAAGTTGTCCTTTTAAATGCTCATTATTGACTAGAAGCACTTCCAGCTTCTGAAGCATTCCAATAGTACTAGGTAACTCCCATGAATTTGTTGAATCCAAGTCATCAAACCTACTTTCAAAGTGCACCTCACGCAATAGTTTCAACTTCCATATGGAACTTGGGAGTTTCTTCACTTTACACTCTTGTACAGAGAAGTGCTGCAAATTCACTAGATCCCCGATTTCTTTAGGCAAATCTTCAAGACCAAAGCAATCATAGATCCTCAGATAAATCAGACACTTCAACTTGCCAATAGAGTCGTCAATTTTCCTCAAATTGGAACACTGTTCGAAAGTAAGCCTCTCTAAATTTGGGCATCCAGAAAAGCTTGGTGTTCTGATTATGCTGTGACAACTTTCAAGAGAAAGAACTTTCAATTTTCGTGCCATCTGTCAAAATCAAAGCAAAATTCAAGGGACGAATATTCGAATATTACTTTCAAAGAAAATATAATATAAATAACAGTAATACTCACCTTGATTATGCTTTGTAGTGTCGAATCATCCATCAAGTCACTATGTGAAAATAAAAGAAAGACCACACTCTTTAAGTGCACATTGGTTCGCTTAAAAAACAACGGAGGAGACTGCCTCCATAAAATCCAGCTTAAATTGGTTAGACTATTCACTAAGGGTGCGAATAATAATCATTTTGCTTCAAAAATCAAATTCTTGCCAGAAATTGATTTGTAGAATTCTTGCTAGAAATTGATTTCTGGAGGAGAAATATGTTTGGTAAAACATGACTAATTATGCTCTAGAAATTAATTTCTGAAATAGAAATCTATTTTGATTTGTTGATTTTTTTTGCACCTAAAAAAATTTAAATTTTACTCAAAGTGGGTGACCGCAGGTATTATAAGCCATTTTGTAAAGTTTTGAAAATTTTTATTTTTTTAAATTTTTTTTGGGCACCTAAAAAAATTTAAATTTCACTCAAAGTGGATGGCCATAGGTATTCTAAACCATTTTGTAAAGTTTTGAATTTTTTTATTTTTTTGGGCACTTCAAAAAATTTAAATTTTACTCAAAGTGGGTGGCTACAGGTATTCTAAGCCATTTTGTGAAGTTTTGAAATTTTTTATTTTTTATTATTTTTTTGGGCACTTCAAAAAATTTAAATTTCACTCAAAGTGGGTGGCCACAAGCATTTTAAGCCATTTTGTGAAGTTTTGAAAATTTTTATTTATTTTTATTATTTTTCTTTTTTTTTGGATACCTCAAAAAATTTAAATTTCACTCAAAGTAGGTGGCCACAGGTATTTTAAACCATTTTGTGAAATTTTGAAATTTTTGATTTTTTTTAGCACCTCAAAAAATTTAAATTTCACTCAAAGTGGGTGGCTATATGTGTTTTAAGCTATTTTGTGAAGTTTTGAAATTTTTAATTTTTTTGATTTTTTTTTAAAAAATTTACCAAATTTCATATTTTCCCGAAATCTGACTCTTTTTAAGCCATTTTCTGTAAATTTTTATGAATTTTTCTAGAATTTTTCAATTTTTATGCATTTTCTAAAAAAAATTATGAGAAAATAGGGAAAATGCATTCCGGAATCAAGAAGTTATAAAAAGTAGCTTCTTTTTTTCTTGCCAAAAACTCATTCTGAAATCAAGAATGCATTCTGGAATCAAGTATTTTTAACAAACGCATTTTTATTCTAGAATGCAAAAATCTCTCCAGAATGCATTTCGGAAATTTTTTAACAAACGTCATTCTGTTCTGAAATGCATTCCGGAACAGAATTTTTATTTCGGAATGCATTCCATGCGCACCCTAAGTTGCCATTGAAGGATCCACCATTTAATTTGAGGTGCATTTGATGTTCAGACCTCCCAATCTTTTCACTTAGAATGAGATCTAGGTAAGTGTAGCATAGATTAAGACCCACTGCTTGAACGTTGTTCTTCTGCATATGAGAGCAACAAATGAGCGGTATTCAGTATTCTATTTCAGAGGAAAAGGATTAAAGGGGAAAAAGAAGGAAACATAGTGCAGCGTGGAAGATTTTCTAGTATGGAAACTACTAGTTTCCTCTTGGAGTGCTTTACCTCCTCTGTCGATCTTATATCAAGGATCTCCTCGTTAATCCATAATCTACTATACTTTTCAGGATTTATTGGATTTTCTTGACGAACAAGTTCTCTTCCAAGATCTTTGAGTTGATCGTGCATCCAAACCTTATTATTCTCCACAATCTTTACCAAAGACATGTTAATGAGGACATCAACTCCGGTATCCGCAGAAAACTCATGATCTTTCCATATGTAAATTGCATTCATCTTATCCATACCAATGAAATGGCAAACAATATCAAGAAAAATTTGTCGTTGCTTGAAACTTAAGGCATCATAGCTAATCTTCAACTTTCCAAAAACATCCTCCTGAGGTGCTTTGCTTAAATTATTCAATGCCTCTTGCCATATTCCTTGCCCTTTTTCATAGAGGAACAAACCAATTACTTCAAGAGCCGACGGAAGCCTCTCGGTGGCAGATACGATTTTTCTTGAAAGATCATAATAATCATCTGAAGGAGAGTGGCTGTCAAATGCATGCCTACTGAAAAGCTCAAGTGCACAATTAGTACTCATCACCTTCATTTCATAATCTAAAATATGGTAATCTCGTCTATGGATTCGCAAAATATCTTTGTTTCTAGTTGTAATTAGTATTCTAGATCCTAAAAGCAAAGTATTCTTTCCAACTAATTTCTCCACTTGTTCGTTATTATCAACATCATCAAGTACAATGAGAACTTTCTTATTGGAAAGTGCTTCTCCAATCCTTTGCATTCCATAACCAATTTCATCAATATTCCTTGTTCCTGCATGAATGGCAATTTCAGATAATAACTTCTTTTGCAACTCAACTAAGCCATCAGTTCTCTCAATGACTTTGCTTGAACATCTTCAAGGAAACAACTATACTTTCCAAAATGAGAAGAGACACGGTTGAAGACGACCTTGGCGAGAGTTGTTTTACTGATACCCCCCATACCATAAATTTTAATGAGTCTCACATCACTAGAGTTGACATCTAACAATTCATTTACTGCTTCAACTCGATCATCAATTCCAACTAAATGTTCAGTCACTAATCTATGTTCTCTCTTCAATTTTTCCACATCCTCCTCAATTACCAATTTGATCAGTTCACCATGGCTGCCACAATAAAAAAAACCATTTTAGTGGTGGTTGGGGGGAGGAAGGGATGCAAAATCACGATTACCTGGCTAGTGGTGATATGTTATTCAAGAACCGGAACAGCTACACAATAATCGGACAAGTAATGGACCATAACAATCTAGAAGTGACCTTCTAAGAGTCCTACTGGACACTAACATCACTCCAAAACAATGCTTTTATGCACTTGGAAACTTGTGTGCATGTCATTGACCCGAAATTTAACTTGATTCCAACATGAGATTAGCAATCCTAAGATTATGCTAATAACTTGCGCTAGTAGATGTACAAATATTGATGCATTGTAAATGGACATTTTTATGATTTATGCTCAAGCGACAAGTTATAAAAGTTAAAATGATATATTCAAGAGTAGATATGTTTAACGTATGGAAAGATTAAATGATCAGATAAGAATGTGCATGGCATTTCATTATCCCATTTTGTTTCCTCCCACTACACCCAATCAAATAGGAGTTTTTTTTTTTGGTCCAACTAGGTACCATTTCATTCATTCATTCAAAGTAGTACTACACAAGTGTTGAGGACAAAGACAAGAGTCAAGGCATAATAAATCCCAAAGGTGTTGAAGTGGCTTAGATAGCCAATTACAAGGGAGTATCCTTTTCCGTTTGGCCTTCGCGGTCCAATCTGCAACTTGGTTGGCTTCCCGTGAGCAGTGGGCTAAGGAAACACTTTTCAATTGAGCTAATAAGTCTTTGCAATCCTCAAAAAAACTCCGCAGGTACCATGAGCTTTGGCTTGGTTCAGCTGAGAATTTCACCACAGCTTCATTATCTATCAGGACTTCCACGTGCAGCACACCATTTTGCCTAAGTTCGGTGGTATCTACCAGCCACTCCAACGCTTCCTTCAGCGCTAGGACTTCGATCTCAAGGGCTGAAGAAGCTGCAAAATTCTTTGCGAATCCAGCCATTATCACTCCCCGGTGATCTCGACACACTCCCGCCGCTGATCCCTCTTCAGAGCCGTCGAGGCAAGACCCATCCAAGTTGAATCTCCAGACCCCCTTTACTGGTGGCGACCATTGCTCGGGTAGCATTTTCTTCTCCGTCCACTGATTCAGCGCATGCATGTTCCACTGGCGGAAGATGTTGGTTAGTGTTTAGGCATTTTCGACAATTGTTTTCGGGTTGGTTCGTCTGTTCTGGAATACAAATGCGTTTCGCTCTTTCCAAATTAGCCATAGAATTCCAACAACCCATTCTCGAGAAGAAGAACCGGCTCTTGAGATAAGCACTTCATCTACCCATCTGTCTATCCTTGTTATGTTCATCGGAGATGCCTGCACATTTAGTCTCCGATCTGACCAGATTGCTTTGGTCCAGTCGCAGAGGACGAAAAAATGTTCAGTAGTTTCGGGGGCCTTCCGACAAATCAGACAAAGCGGGTTAGGTACTACTTTCCTTTTGCACAAGTTCTCCTTCGTGGGTAGGGCATTTTGGCACATGCTCCACAAAAAAAAGGCGAATTTTAGGTTTAGTGTGTAGCTTCCATATTTTAGTCCATAGGGACCAAGGTGGCTGGTATGACGAGGATGCTTGTTTCATGTCTGACTTTGATAGTGCTGAGCGTAGTCTATTGTATCCCTGCTTCACCGAGTACTCCCCTGTAGTGTTTCCTGTCCAGACTAATTGATCCCCTTCTAAGTTCGGCCTAATCCGAATGGCAAGTATTTCTTTCACAATGTTCTCTTCAAATAGCTCCTGCAATTGGTGTTCCTTCCACATATTCAATCCTTGGTCGATTAAATCTGCAACTCTTTGGGGGTCTTCTCGATTGGCTGGACCCCCGGTAACACCGAACTCTAGCCATTTGTCCTCTCTTATATCAATACTTTCTCCGTTTCCAACCACCCATTTTACTTCAGAACTCATCGCGTCCCTTCCCATAATCAAACTTTGCCACCCCCAAGAAGGGCGGGAGCCTTTTTTTGCATTCCATAGGTTGCCTCTTCAGAAGTAAATCCCTTTCAAAAGCTGGCTCCATAAGGTAGTAAGAGAGTGTGCGAATCTCCATGCTTGCTTGGCCAACATCGCCTTGTTAAAAGTAACAAGGTCTTTGAAACCCAAACCTCCATCTACTTTTCTTGCTTTGAGAGTCTCCCAATTCTTCCAGTGAATTCCGGACTTGGATGAGTTTTGTTTCCACCAAAAGGATGCTATCTGCTGCTCTATGGCTTTGCACACTGAGATAGGGATCTTGAATATCGACATAGAATATTGAGGAAGCGCTTGTACTACTGTTTTAATCAAAGTCTCCTTTCCCGCCTTAGATAACAATTTCTCTTTCCAGCCTCCATCTTCATGTTTACCCTTGCCAAAATCCATGCAAATATCTGTTTTTTAGTTTGACCACAATCCGAGGGAATGCCCAAGTATTTTCCAGTTTTCTCCATAACTGGTACTCTCAGTGCACTCGCCATGTTGCTTTTCAGGCTTTGTGGATAGCCTGCACTAAAGAAGACCCCGGATTTGTTCAGATTGATTCCTTGTCCTGAACCAAAGCAATATTGATTTAAAATGTTAGCCAAATTCTGACATTCCCCCACAGTTCCATCCAGAAAGAATACTGCGTCATCAGCAAATAAGAGATGAGACAAGGTGGGGCAGTTTCTATTCAGTCTTATACCCTTTAAACTTCCATCCTCCACTGCTTTGCTTAATAGAGAAGAGAGCGCATTTGCCATGATTATAAATAAGTAAGGAGATAGTGGATCCCCTTGCCTAATTCCTCGAGATGGCCAGAAGAAGTGTAATGGTTCTCCATTGATTTTGACACTGAATGTGACGGTGGAAATACACTGCTTTACCAATGACACCCACTTCTCACCAAAACCCATTTTCAGCATATATGCACATAAGAAGTCCCATTCCACTCTATCATATGCTTTCTGCATATCCAGCTTTAGTATCGCCTGAAACTTCCGTTTCCTCTCCCTAATTCTCAATTGGTGGAGGACTTCTTGAACTATTAAGATGTTGTCTTGAATTAGTCTTTCGCTAACAAAGGCAATTTGTTCTGAGGCGATAAGATTCGGGAGCCAAGGCTTAAGGCGATTCACCATTACCTTCGAGATAACCTTGTAACTGAAGTTACACAAGCTAATGGGTCTAAACTGGGTAATACTTTCTGGATTAGAAACTTTAGGAATGAGAACAATATGTGTTTTGCTGAGCTCGGGGTCAAGTCTACCTGAAATGAAGAAATTGCTGACTAGCAAGTGAAGGTCATGCTGTATGTCCTCCCAGTGATGGTGGTAGAATTGGCCATTCATCCCATCGGGGCCTGGGGCTTTGGCAGCGCCTAGTTGAAAAACAGCTTTCTTCACCTCCTCTAAGGTTACTGGCGCTTCCAAAGCTTCGTTCATCCCTTCATGGGCAAGAGGAGGGCACTGGTCTAGAATCGGCTGGAAGTTCCTATTACCCACTGATTCATACAAAGACTGGTAAAAACTTGTAATGTGTTGCTTTAGTGCATTGGGTTCTCGACACCAATAATCATCCACCTTCAGCATTGAGATCTCGTTCCTTTGTCTACGCTGAACCGTAGTGGCGTGGAAGTATTTTGTGTTCCCGTCTCCCCATTTGAGCCAATTAATTCGAGACCTCATCCCCCAGTATAGTTCTTCTTGCCTCCACAAATTCTCAATATGCTCTTTGATGCATTGCACTTCCTCTATACTTGACTCCCTAACATCTGTATTTGTGAGGTCCATGAGTTCTCTTTTCAAAGACGCTATTTGGGAACGGGCATTGGAGAATCTCTTTTTACTCCACTCGATCAATGCTTCTATGATCTTTTTCAGCTTGCTCGCGAAGTCTTTAGGCATGTCTTCCTTATTCCATATCTTCCGCACTAACTCCTTGCACTGGGGCTCTTCCACCCAAAATGCCTCAAATTTGAATTCCTTTTTCCTCTTGATGAATGTTGGGGAAAGTGTAAGGAGAATTGGGCTATGATCGGAACCTATTGCTGGTAAGGCATAAGCCTCCGCATTGGGGAACAACACTCTCCAGTCAATGTTGCATAGAGCCCTGTCTAATCTCTTCTTAACAAGAGCTTCCCTATCCCTGTTGTTCGTCCAAGTAAATGCACACCCCTTGCTTTCAATGTCCATTAATGAGCACCTATTCAGAAAGTCGCGGAAAGTCACTAGCCTGTAATGGTCCGCCTCTCTAATGCCTACCTTTTCCCAGCAGTACAAAATTTTGTTGAAGTCTCCAATACAAATCCATGGGAGGTGATTTGCTGAGCTTATCGCTTGTATTTGCTGCCACAGCTGAAGTCTTTCCTGAAAGATTGTGGGGGCATGTAAAAAGGTGATACGCATCATGTTCCCACTATCTTGGTCCCTACAGGATACATCAATGAACTCCTTTGAGCTATCTTCAACTACCACTTCCACGCCTTCATTCCACAAAACAGCCAAACCCCCCGCTATCCCTATAGGATCAACTATCACCGCTTGTTGAAATTGAAGTTGCCTCCTGACTCTGTCTACTACTGTTTTTTTATTCTTAGT
Source organism: Syzygium aromaticum (assembly GCA_024500025.1). Taxonomy (NCBI): domain Eukaryota; kingdom Viridiplantae; phylum Streptophyta; class Magnoliopsida; order Myrtales; family Myrtaceae; genus Syzygium; species Syzygium aromaticum. The sequence continues at coordinate 2,063,621 of CM044888.1, read as the reverse complement.
TTCCATTAGGAACACCAAGTTTGGTCTATCTTGAGCCACTAAGGCTCTGAGATGCTGGACTGTCAAGGGTGTACCCAACCCTTGGCTGTTCCAGCTCAAAATCTTCATATTTCCCCCGGAGGCCTATTAGGGCTAGCCTCCAAAGCCCATTCGCTCATCCCAGCCACCATCTGAATTGGTGTTTCAAGTAGTGCTTCCTCGTTAATAGATTGATGGAGAAAGTCATGCCATCCGCATGAGTTGAGTGCTTTCTGTTTCTTTGACACAGCCACCTTCTTAAAGGATTTGAGCCCAATCTTATCTTTCCTCAAGGATTTACCTCGTTTGCCCTCCCTAGCCAGATCAAATAGGACGGTTTGGTTATCTTGCTTAGTCTTCCCCTTAAGCGTGTTAGGTCTCTCAGCTTGCTGGTTTTCGCCCTTCAATTCAGATCTTATAATTAGCTCCATGGATGTTCCAGCTTGCTGGTTAGTGCCTACAACTCCAGTCCCCTCCTTATCTTTAGTACTTGGCACCTCTGGCTCTACTAGGATAATCTCTCTTGGCGTTTCCGGGATCGTTTCTTCATCCTCTGACATTGGCCCCTGTTTTTCATAGAAAATCTTCCAGTAAGGACTGAATTCTCGTGCTTCCACTTTTAGCCATCGCCCGCATTTGCCCTCGTTGTTTTCTTCAAGCCTCGATTCCTTCTTCGGTGCTTCTATGCAGAAGGTAGCATAATGACCTATCCTTCCACACGAATAGTAATAATGTGGAAGTCTCACATATCTGAAGTCCACCTAGAGTTTCTTGTAACCTAAGTCCACAATAGTTCCTGATTTCAAAGGGGAGGATAAGTTCAGGTATACCTTTGCTTTGCCATTCTTATGAGGGCAGCCACCTCTCGACTCCAATTTCACCTCCAAGACTCTTCCGATTTTTCCCGCCACCCTCCACATCACTTCCTCTGTTACTCTCCCTCGGGGAAGGCCTAGTACATGAACCCAAAACGCGCAATGTGTGAATTCGTAACAGTGCTCGGGAGTGTCTGGGTTCCCTTGCTGGAGGAACAATAAATTAATCGAGAAGGACCAAGGGCCTGTTTCCAACACTCTCTTCTTCTCCTCCACCAGATTGAAGGAATGAAAAGAACCCTGGCTCAATGAGCTCACACTCTACCAACTCAGTCTTCCACGCTTTCCTCATCGTGCTTAGAAAAGCTTGGAAGTTAACATTTGATTTTGAAAATAACTTCCCATACAACAGACGATCGCATTCCTTTCTTTTTTTTCTTCATTAATATCTCCTATAATCGGTACTACATCATCTTCAGACCACAGATTCCCAAGTTTCTTACACAAGACAGCCAGGCGAACATCGCTACCTCTCTCACCTTCCATAGTTGAGGCTGGAAAGCTGGGGTGCCGCTGGCAAGTGAGCCCTCTGTAGCTATCTGCCTTGCTTTTTTGGTTTTCTTTGATGCAGGGGGGCAATTGCCCTTGGAACTTGAACCCACAAGAGAGTCGCACCCATCACTCTCCCTTCTCTGTTGCTGCCATTTTCAGAATCTTCACAGGAGCGCAGTTGGAGGCCACTGCCGATGACTTGCTGTGGATGCTGAGGTTGGGTGGGTTGCGAGTAGAGTGATTGAAGGGACTCTGGTGAAATTGGTTTAGGGGAAAAGTATGCGGGAAGGTTTAGAAGTGGTGAGGGTAAGCAAATACGGTTTGTACAGGTAGAGAGACTCCACCCTCTTACATTGATTAGTTCTTGAAGCAGGATCATCTCGGAAGAGGGAGCATTTCAAATAGGGTAAAACGGAGACCGTAGGGTCGAAATGTTTCTGGTAAGGAGGAAGCAGGGGTGGGTGAGAGTTAGGGCTTAGGGCATCGAAGGATTTTGGGGAAATCTATCACCATGGATGGGGAGGAGCTCCACCAGAGAGGAGAGAAGATTTTGAGGGACGGAGAGTTTATCGTAATCAAATAGGAGTTTAGCTACCTAGCTATTATGTCATTATTCGGCCAATCTATAAGATGATCCTGTTACGCAGTTTCACATATTTTGACACGCGTGGCATAGGTGCGTCATTTAGTGTTATTACAGTAAAAGTCCCACCTCAGTCATACCGGAATTTTTACATCTATGATAAAGTGCTAACGAGAATTGGGGTTACCCTTTGTACTTCTTCACTTCCCACCCCTTTATTGCGCCAACCTCCTTGAGAACCTCTCTCCATGCATTTACTTGCTCACTGCTTAGCTTCTTCTTGATCTGCAAACTTAATATGGCATTGGCATACAACGCAGTTTTCAACTTAATGTCGTCAGGTTCCACATCCAAGAAAATAGGTAGAATCTCTTTATCACCTTCCGATTTGGAGGTGTTTGCCACAATCTGCTCGAGCTCGCGAAGGCACCATTTGCTTGAAGCATAGGTCCGAGAAAAGACGGGTATGTAGATCCTGGAATTGTCCATCGCTCGCTCAAGCGATCCATCAATCCTTTCACTAACAGGGAGCTCTTCATCATCTCGGAAGACGCAAATTCTATGATTGATCAGGCTATGGAAGAGGACGTCAGTGAACCCAGTGCGAGTGTTGGGTCCTCTGAAACTCAGGAACACTTGATAGTCAGTTCCCAATGCCGTTGCCGCATTTGAGCTCGCCATAGCAGTCGGTAGTTTGCTCGGTTTGGCGATCTCTCTCTCTCCCCTGTGTGTGGGAGGGTTTGGGGCGTGCCTTAACACTTCTTAGAATGGTTGATGAGAAAATGATCGAAACAGAAAGTCGTAATTTTTGAAGACGAAGACCATAAAATCAAATGCCGTTGGTCGATGATAAAGAAACCAAAGATGATGGACCCATGTGCAAAAACCAAAAAAAAATTAAGGGCTTTCTTTCTTTTCCAAAAGTTGAAATTATCATCCGACTCCTTGGAAGACCAAAGAGTATCGGGGACGAAAAGTAGTCAGGATAGCCAGCCCCTGTGATAACATAATGTAAGCATTAAAAAGCGTAGAATGTGGTAGCATCAGCGCGTACTTTTAGTTAAATTATTTTAAAGAACAATAATATATTTTTTTAATTCACTAATGGTGTCGAGACATTAATTTCCATATTTGCAATGACAATATTGCGTAAATTGACTGTTTCACACTTTTGGCACTTTGGTTAGCGTGAATTAGGTGTTGAAATAAACGTGTGAGTTGTGTTAGAGAAATCCAACGTTGGAGAATTAATATGGTGTTGAGCAGTTAATATATCGTAATTGATCTATAATTCATTGGCTTAAGTTTTTGAGTTAAAGTTGGTCCAACTAGATATGTTGACGGGGTCGGACTTAAGCACAAGGGAAGAAAGGTATCGGGTTTCTGCTGCATGCTCCTAACAAATGGTATCAAAGCCGATGGTTGATTAATGAGCCTCCAATCTGTTCAGGTGTTTAATGAATATCTCAACAAAGAAATCTCATGATCAACGCTTGCTTCGAGTGGAAATTACCATTACGTTTGGTCTGGCAAGAAGTGACCATGGATAGTTGGTTGGTGACGCGAGATAAAAATCATGGGTGATGCAATCTTAAGTTAGTAGTTGATGATGGTGTGAGTTGTGTTAGAGAAGTCTCATATTGGATAATTGATGTAGTGTTGAACAGTTAATATATCATAGTTGACCTATAACTTATTTACTTAAGTTTTTGAGTAAAAGTGTGTCCAATTGGATATGTTGATGGGTTCAGACTTGAACTCTCTCTTAGGGATTTCCTCATGTGAAGGTATCGAACTTCTACTATACATTCCCAACACTAGAAACCAATTAAAAGGGATAAAATTCAGATAAATATGAAAGAAAATTAAGGAATTGGAAGGGAAATTAATGTTTATGTCAAAAAAAAAATTATTTTTTGTGAAACAAGTACTAATTGCACAGTCACTTGTTCATCCTGTGAGGATATAAGCCTCGAGCAATAATAATAAGTGAGGATTCCCCTTCCACTCACCAAGAATATGATTTTTTTTGTCCTTTCCTTCCTTTTTATTATTTTATCTTCTCGAAGATGTATTCAATTATATCATTTTAGATGCTCGCCTACTTCCGTTTTCTTTCTAAAATACATGTCTTCATCTTACTTTACGATGATACATGCTCGTCGAATTTTTTTGTAACGAATTTCTAGAACAACATATGTACAAATTTGAATCCTCGAGTAATGGCCAAGTGATGAATTTTTTATTTTATTTTAGATAGGTTTGGATTCAACAAAATATGTGTCAAAAAATGTGTTGAGACATTTTTATTAAGTATGCTTAACAAGACCCTAGTTTAATTTCCCCCAATATAGGATCTTTGTCGTTAGTTGTAGCCAACTTCAAAAGATCGTTGATTATTTCCGCCCAATTCATCAGTCATAAAAATGATAAAACGATTCCCAACGAGTAATACAAATAATCGAAATATATTATGGAGCCTTGGTCACCCCGAGAGCATGGGCATGTGTTTCCGCTAATTACTCTTTTGGGTGTGTGATAAGGAGAGCATGGGCATGGGTATTATCGGTCGTTCCACAAGTGAGTAATAAAGCTCTTCTTTGTATTTTTTAAGAAATGCAACGTGCAAAGCATGTTCTTGTAGTTGTTGGGGGTGCTGACAAGGTACAACATTTGCATGAGTATGATGATAATGCTTTTGTATCGTGGCTTCTTGGCTGGGTCCGTCTCTTAAAGAGCTCTCTCCTTTTTGACCAAACAACCAATATGAAATCTTAAGCCATCATTAGCCCACTAATTAACAAATTGGAATTGAGCTAATCATGCTTGAGAAATTAGCACATACTAGATTTCATACCTTGGTCTGGAAATTGAACTGGTCACGCTTGACTAGCCAATTTCGAAAATTGGAGATTATTTGGGAGAAAATCGAATTGAAGAATTTGTTTTGTTAGATAGTTTGATTGAAAAATTACATTTCGATAAAACGGTTGACTGTAAATTTAGGTGGATGATTCTTGTATGGCCAATTTGGTAAGGAGTCAGTCAACTGCAAGTAGTAAAAGGCCGATGGTTGATGGTCATAGACATGAAGCCTGCAATCTACACCTATTTATGAAATGTGTGGGTTGAAATTGGTGGAAGGTCAAAAGAATGTGTCTACTACAACTAGTACTTGTCTTTCTATTTTTCATTTTACTTTTCGATAAACAAGATCGTGACATTAAGTTCATGAAAGCTCAAGGGCAGAGTTCGCGAATAAATACATGCAAAAATATGCTTTTTTTATGTCCATTAACTTGATGGATAAGACTTCTTGAGCTTTTTTTAATTTATATATATTTATTTTCGACTCCATCCCTCCCTTGGATTATCGTGTGATTATGACTAACAATGCATACAATTATTCTCCATATGCTGTTAAATAACCTTTGCTTTTTGTAAGTGGTTTTACTTTTCTTTCTTTTCATTTTCTCATTCTATTAAGAAGTTAGTGGAATCTTACGTAAAAAGATTGAATTCTTTTTTTTTTTATCAAATAACATGGAATTGTCAAAGCACAGGTTCATTACAATGCCAAAGCATGAGAGAACGAAGGCTTAAACAAAAAAAAAAAAGGGAGAAGCAATAAGTGGACCAAAAATTTTAAAAATTATCGCTTCAGTATAATAAAATCCAGAAATTTTCAAATTGGAGAATCAAATCCTTCAATTTTTAAGGGGAAAATTCCAATTTGAGGTCCAAAATAGGGCCATTTTCTCAATTTGGGGTCTCAAGTGAACTTAGTGCCAAATTGATACCCAAAGTCCTCAAAAAGTGTCAGACAAGGGTCTGGGTCGTCGGCCGGCCAAAATACCCATCGGCCGGCGATCCCGCAACTGTTCCGGCGAACGGAAATAGTGATTTTATATATTTTTTTCTTTTTTCTGTTCCTTTTCCTCCGACGACCCGCTCCGCCACATTGCCGCCGCCGTCGTCCCCGACTCCTCCTCCTCCTCCTCCGGCGGGGTCACCCGCTGCTACCGCCGCCGCGGCGAGTCGGGCAACATCAAGGACAGGCTGAGCCGGTTCTCCTCGACCTTCTCTAGCGCGTCGTCTAGGGGCGGCGGCGACGGCGACGGCGGCGGGGGCGGGGGAGGGGGGGCTCGGAGGGGGCATGAAGTGGTCCACCTCTGACACCGAGCTCCAGTCAAGATCGAGCGACGGGACGGCGCCCACGGCCTCGGGGAGCGGGTGCAGCACGCCGCCACGGAGCACCGCGTCGACCGCCAACTGGCAGAGCCGCTAGTTGCCGGTCCACACCAGGCCCACCGCCCCTCCCACGGGATTTATCATCCTCCCCACAACTTCGAACAGCAGTGACTGAAACAGAGTTGCAAGAGCGCGCACGGACCAAACCCAGGTCAGGATTCGATATCCACAACACACAGACACCGACAACACTTGAGATTCCCAACACGAATTTCACCCAGGAAGCTTGGGACATGGGGGAAAAAGACCGTTTTTTTTTTTCATCACACTCTAGCGAACTACTGGAAGCTGGTAACAAAAGAAGCAGGGTGGTGGGGATCGTACCATGGCAGTGGGCGGTGGGGGTGGCGGAGACGAAGGACATGAGGGCGGCGCGGCCGAAGATCTTGGCGACAAAGAGAGTGGCGTGGGACTGGGCCTGTGGGACTTGGTGATCCCGCGACTGTTCCGGCGAGGGATGCTCTCGCCGGATCTGGCGAGGGTCGCACTCGCTCGGCCCTGGGTCGCTCTCGCTGGCAAGGGCCGCCTCCGCCTGAGTCCAGCGACCTCCGCCGGCCCCGGTAATGGCCGGCGGAGGGAAAGGAGAAAAAAAAAAGAGGAAAAGGAACAGAAAAAAATAGAAAATATATATAAACATTGTTTTCATTCGCCGGAACAGTCGCAGGATCGCTGGCCGGCGGGTATTTTGGCCAGTCGGCGACCCAAACCCTTGTTTGACACTTTTTGAGGACTTTGGGTACTAATTTGGTACTAAGTCCACTTGGGACCCTAAATTGAGAAAATGGCCTTACTTTGGACCCCAAATTGGAATTTTCCCAATTTTTAAGATTAGTGCAATTGAACTTAATGATATTCCTTACCAAAAAAAAACTTAATGAAATGCCGACATGACAGTTTTTTTTTTTAATGTATTTTAAAGAGGGATGTGGTACCAATGAAAATGCTTGAATAAGTTTGAAACAAAAAAGCTAAAAATGAAAAAAAAGGAAAAAACTAAAATTGTTTTACAAAGAAAACATAAGCTGAAAATCTAAAAAGAAAATCCAAAGATTGGAGCGAGCTACCAAACAAATAAGCCACGAAGAGGGGTGTGCGATGCACTATTCACCTCAGATTATAATATAAGTTGGATCAGCTAATATACGAATCCAAACCTGAAAGGGTGGACCAAATAAAAATGGAAATTGTATCGTGTCGTGCTCCTGATCCATTCACACGACTCATTTATTAACTACTAACTGATATTGCTGCGTTTATCTGGTTTTCATATATAGAAGCTTAAATCCCATGAGCCTGATTTAACGATGTGCAAATTCTCAAATGCTCCAAACCGATCTATGAGCACAGCATTTTCTCATTGGTGCGAGACCAGATCAGACCAGAGTGCTAATCATGATTTTTGGCCGGGCTATATGACAAGTCCCAATTGTACAACTGCTCGTTAGGTATTGCGTTGTCAACACAGGATGACATTTTCCATACATTATACAGTTCTAATAAAAACTCAGTCTAAGTCTAGCAAGTTAGCATCTTCCTTTTTTATTTTTTTAAATTGACTTGAAGTGCCAAATCTCCACCTTCAGTGTGTATAAAATAAACAATATTCATTATATCTCTACCACTAGATAAAATACGTGAAATTATAACATGATCTCCGACAGGAGTGTCATTATTTAGCGATCTAATGATTGGTAATGATCAAATCTAAGTATTGGTGGGAATAAGGGAAGACATGATGAACGTTTGGCATCACCGGCTCCCTTCTATTTCTCTCTCTCTCTCTCTTCAATTTCTTTTTTCATTTTTCCACACACACACACACACACACACACACACACACACACATATATATATATATATATATATATATATATATATATATATATATATATATATTGCCAAGTTGGAGGTGTCAAATCTTGAAACAATACATTCAGGCGGCATGCAAGCTGTTTTAATAATTTCGAGGATGTTAGGAAAATGAAATAAAAATATTTTTATTTTTTATGAGAACTTGATATTTCAAGCTATGTACATTCTAGTTGTAATCAATATTCTGGATCCTGAGCACAAAATACTCCTTCCAACTAATTTCTCGACTTGGTGGCTGCTATCTATATCATCAAGTACAATGAGGACTTTTTTTTATTGCAAAGTGCCTCTCTAGTCCTCTTCATTCCCTAATCAATTTCGTCAATGCTCCCTGTTCTTGCATGAACGCCGATTTCGGATAGTAACTTTTTTTGCAACTCAACTAAGATATCGGTTCTTGATGATTTTTCTTGAACATTTTCAAGAAAACAACAGCTTTTCCAAAATGAGAAGAGAGTTGGTTGAAGACAACCGTTGCAAGAGTCATTTTACCAATACAGCCATGCCATGTATTTTAGCCGCACACCACCAAAGTGAACATCTAACAATTAACTTACTGCTTTAACTCGATCATCAATTCCAACTAAATGTTTGGTTGCCGAGCTATGTTTTGTCTTTAGTTTGTCCAGGACCTCCTGAACTACCAATTTGATCATTTAGCTGTGGCTGCCATAATGGAAACTATTTTTTTTTTTGGTCGGTAGTGGAAACCATTTTAGTAGGGGGAAAATGCGGAATCATGATTACCTAGTTAGAAGTGATGTATTCAAGCACTGGATAAATCACACTGTACTCGAATTAAAAATGAGACCTTAACAATCTAGAAGCGATCTCCTAAGAGTCTATATGGGATATGAACATCACTCGGTAACGTATATTTTATGTCCTTGGCAACACGTGCGCCATGTCATGACTCAAAATATGACTTAATTCCAACATGAAATTGGCAATCTTGGGTTCGAGCAAAATAGATGTATTAATATTTATGCGTTTAAAATTGACAATTTATGGTTTATGTTCAATTGACGATGATAGAAGTCGAACATCGTGTACTCAAGAGGAGAAATGTTTAACGCATTGAAAGATTATATAATTAGATAGGAAGGTGCACGACATTCCATTGTTACTTTCTTTTTCCTCCCACTGCCTACAAGGAAAATAGGGGAAACAAGCATCTCGAATGTAGCTAACTTACCCTTTGTATTTGTTCACTTCCCACCCCTTTATTGCACCAACATCCATGAGAGCCTCTCTCCATACATCTACTTGCACATTGCTCAACTTCTTCTCACACTCCAAACTTAGTATGGCATCGCGAGACAATGGAGTTTTCAACTTAATATCGTCAGGTTCCACATTGAAGAAAATTTGTAGAATCTCTTTGTTACCTTCCGATTTGGAGATGTTTGCCATGATCTATCCAAGCTCGCAGAGGCATCATTTGCTCGAACCATAGGTCCAAGAGAAGATAGGTATGTAGATCCTGGAGTTGTCAATTGCTCATTGGAGTCCATCGATCCTTTCACTGACATAGAGCTCTTCATCATCTCGGAAAATGCAAATTCCAGCATCGACCAGGCTATGGAAGAGGACGTCGGTGAATCCAGTGCGAGTGTCGGGTTCCCTAAAGTTCAGGAACACTTGGTACTCGCTTCCCGATGACATTCCTGCCTCTGAGCTCGCCATAGGTGTAGCTTGTTCAGCTTAGCAGATGTGTCTCACTCTCTGACCCGATGACTTTAACAGAGGAAGAGGCCACGTCAACACGTCAAGAGGAAATAATTGAGCAATGAATAGAAATACCAATCAAACCTCTGCCTTTTCTAGATAACATTTCTGAATATAAAATGGTTGAAACAGAAAGTCGATTGGATTGACGGTATGACAATAGGGTTTTTGGACTTTAAAGCTCGCCCTTTTCCAAACTTAGATGGCATAGTGGAGTACTGCTTGGTCACTTTTATTTAATCAACAAGGCTATTTAAAAACTTACGATGGACGACTAAGCCGGTCAGGTTGATCAGTCTTGCGTTGGATGAATGTCGACAGGATTGTCCCGTTAGAAGATGATAATCACATACTTCCGTGTGCTTAGGACACAGTTTAGCTATCATGAAATAGGATTGCATCTCCTTAATTTTCTCCTTTTGTTTGTTTATGGGATGGCTAAGAAAAATAGTCGATTCATTTTGCTTGCTCTTTTGGCTTTCATAATCTCTCTTCTTCAAAAAAGATTCTTATTTCGAATTTAGTTTCGATGCAGAAATTAACCTCATGTAAACGGACATTTTATGGTTGAAACAGAGAGTCGTTAGTTTTGACGATGAAGACCACAAAACCAAATGCTAGTTGCTGATGTGAAAAATTAAATGTGGCTAAATAAATGGCCGATCAACTGGAAATACATAGCAAAACACCAGAAATGCCCAGCTCTTTACAAGTTCTGTCTACTTTGTGTCTCAAATGAAAGACATTCCATGGAAATATATATCTCTGTTACATAGTAGTTCTGCTCAAATGAAAGTCAATCCCGCATCTGAGCTCGCCATAACAGTAGTTTGCTCGGCTTATGAGAAGAAGAGGCGTGATCCTTTATTAGGCCTTTGCCATTGACTGAGACTGACCCGATGTTTTCAACTTAGAACGCGGCCGCGTCAACACGTGATGAGGAAATAATGGAGGAGTTATAGGAAAACCAATCAAATGCTATTGGGTCTATGAGGAAATGATTGAAACAGAAAGTCGCAATTTTTTTTACGACGAAGACCATAAAATCAAATGCTATTGGTCGACGAGGTAAAACGACTAAACATGTGGCCTTGTAAATTGCAAATTCGATAAAACGGCTTGTTTGTTGATTAGAGAATTACAATCACTTGATACATTAAAAGAGGTTATTGACGTTTGTATAAAAGATAATATTGACGGGTCATTAATTGAGGAGTATGTTATTGTTGAATTAGTAGATGTGTCACGCCCCGAACCCCAGCGGGCTCGCGACACCCCTTTGATGGCCGTATTGAACGCGACGTCCCAGGACGCGTCGCCGACCCATACGAAACACGCAAAGACATACGTAAGCGGAAGCGAAATTTAAGCAACCCTGACGATAGTTGATGATAAGAGATAGCACTACAACATTCACAACTACACAACATCAAAAGGGAATAGTGGTTGGGTAGCTTACTTCACTATACAAAAAAGAGGCATCCAAAGATGAAACGAAGCATTAAATGCCCAAGGTCACTTCCGGTCTCTGAACCGCACGTGACGACTATCCGTCATTCCAAACCTGAAAATGTTTAACAACGGGAGATGTGATAAATCTCAATAAGTAAACAACCTAAACCCCACATAGGCCAATGCATACCCAGACGAGTCTCCACGTGCAATATAACAACCGACAAACAAAATCCACGTGAACGTACTTACCTCTCCTCAAATCATGCTCCAACTTTGCATATTAGTCAATTTACATTAATGCAATAACACCCAATGTACATATCACTATCATTCGAGCGACATACACAAGTACATTCACCCAATTCAGTTAAGCATATGTCGCATTCGTGTTCAGCCACTTTCCACAACCCGGGTTAACATCTCATAGGTCAGCCCTCCGATTAATCTGGGTTTTGTCTCATATCAACACACCTTAGGACCTTTCTCACGACACAAGTCAACGCCCCATAGGTCCTTTTCCACTTTTTCACGACCCGCGTAAACACGCCTCAGGTCAACCTTCCGATTAATCCGAGCTTTATCTTGTGTCAACATGCTTCATGACCTTTCTCATGACTCGGGTCAATACCCCACAGGTTCTTTCTCACAACCCGGGGTCAACACCCTACAAGTTGGTAGCCCTCCGATCAATCGAGCTTGTTCAAGCAAACACACACGCCATATAATTCAATCAATTCCCACGTCATTCACATAATCAAACCATGCCATAATATACTCAATCACCACTCATTCCAATCAATTCATGTGAGTACCAAATTTGTTCCTTAAGGCATCACAAGTTCACCACGTTGCACAACTAGCACTCTAACACATTTCAAGTGCCCTATTTCCAAGTCCTAAACTCACTACAATAGCTCACAATTCCAGTATTCAAGCCAGACACAAACAGCCCAAAAACTAACATGAGTCATCCACTCTCGAGCATCGAAATTCGCTCACAAGTGCTGCGACAATTCAGCCACACATGTGCCCACCATTTTATCACATTTGACTCACATTCCAAGCCATAAACTAACCAACATTAGTCCATCAAAATTGCAGTCGAACCAACCATGCACAATCACCATTTAACCCCCTAAAATAACCACAATTTAGTCTAACAATTAATCACAATTCCATCCCTGACTTAGCCATTGAACCGATACTAATCATATCCTAATCAAGTCTCAAAATACCTATTATATTAAGTAGGGTTTAGGAAGTCACTTACCTAAATTTGGCATGGGAAAAATCGACACGGGCCCAAAATGGCCAAGGTGAACAGTGGCGGCTCATCGCGGGCGAAGGCGTGACGAGCACGATGGCCGGCAAGGAGCTCGACCATGGCCGGGGCACTCGGTACGGCACTCAGCCACGGGCCGACAATGGCCTGGGCGGTCGACGACAGCTGGGCGACCTTGGCACGGGCAGGGGCAGTGGCCTGGGTTGTCTAGCCACGGCCTGGGGGAGTGGCTGGGCACAGGCAATGGTTCGGCCACGACCAAGCAACAGCGGCCAGGCGTGCTGGACGAGTGGCTTGGCTGGTCGGCGAGCTGGCTAGGCGGCACGGTGGTGGCGACAAGCTACGGCGGCGACGATGGTGAGCTGGACAAGTGGTTGGGCTAGCTGGCGATGGTGGCGGCGTGCGGCGGCTAGGCACTTAGCACGGGCATAGGAGCAGGCATGCGGCTGACTAGTTGGCGAGCGAGCTGGCCGGCGTGCTGGGCAAACGTCAACGGTGGCAGGCTCTGCCAGGCGAGTGGCAATGGCGACAGGTGAGCTAGTGACAACAGCGATGATGACGGCGATAATGGCGGCTGGGCGAGGCGGAATAAGGACAAGTTAGGGCGAAGGAAGCCAGGGGAAGGGGAAGGAAAAGGGGGGTTGCGGTGACGATGGCGCAGTTGGCGGCGACGGGGTGGTCGGGAGGCGACATGGCGGTGTCGCAGGTGGTTGGGCGAGGCTGGATGGTAAGTTGGTGGTCGGCGGTGAGCAGCAAAAGAAGTAGAAGCAAAAGCCACAGCCTAGGAGAAAAGGAAGAGAAGAAGAAGAAGAAGAAGAAGAGAAAAAGAAAGAGAGAGAGATAGGGGGACAAGTTTGCCATGCAGGGGGGAGGGGAACGTGACCAGGGGGAAAAGAGAGAGAAAGAGAGAGAGAAGTCAAATTTTGTCATCGAGTGTGATCTAACAGCCACAATTCGATCTCGTGAGCTTGATCCAATGGTCCCAAAAATCCCAATTCAAAATAAAGAAAAGACCAACAGACACCAAATAAAACACACTATGAGGGAGGTCTATTAGTCCAAATCTGTACCCGGTTCGAATTTCACTTTTCACTTATTCTGGGCAATATTGATATTGGCCACAATAATATCGACATTGTTCAATTAAATTCGTCACAAAATTCCAAGAAATTCGACACCAAAGTTCAGGTTCTAAACAACTGCCAAATTCGATCGAATGAGATTTTAGCGAAATCTGGGTGAAGAACACTAGAAGTGCCAAAACTTGTGTACAACGCTTGCTTTAGTGTCAAAAGTTTGTTTCAAATCACTTAAATGCCAAAATCGAAGAAAACCGATCACTTAAGTACCGACGGCGAGAAATTCCGGCCAAATTAATATGTAGCTTGTTTAATTAAAATTTTAATCTACGTGGCATTTCCACGTGTTTATTTCGAATTTTAAATTATTTTTTTGGTTTTTTTTCTGTTTTTTCCTTCTTTTCTTTTTTTCTTTTTTTTCTTCTTCTTCATTTGGCCGGTGGCCAGTGTCCAGCCACTGGCCACGGCCAGCCTCCTGGTCTCGCTCAGACAAGATCGCCGTCACCTGCCACAAGCAAGGCCTAGCCGACCTTCGCCTGGGTGAGGGTGAACAAGCCCCGAAGAGAGTTGGCCTCGCCTCTCCTAGGCAAGGGCGACCCCCAGCGAGGCGAGGCTAGATTTGGCTAGGGCCGACCTCTCCAGATCTAGTGAGGTCGGCCCTTACCCAGGCCACGGCGGCCTCGTTGGGGGGTCGCCTTACCTGGGCACGCCCTTACCTAGGTGAGGCGAGGCTGGCCCTCGCCCAGGCCATGGCGGCCTCGCCAGGAGTCGCTCGGGGGAAGGCGACCCCCGATAAGGCTATTGTGGCTTGGGCGAAGGTCGATCCCGCCAGATCCGTCAAGGCCGACCCTCTCCTAGGACATGGTGAGCACACCAGGCGTCGCCCGGGGGAAAGCGACCCTTGGTGAGGCCGCCATGGCCTGGGCAAAGGCCGGCCTCGCCTCGCTGAGCCATGCCTCGCCTAGGCAAGGGCGAGCCCCGACGAGGCGAGGTCGGCCCTTGCTTAGGCTAGCCAAATGAAGAAGAAGAAGAAAAAAAAGAAAAAAATCAAAAAAAAATTAAAATATTATTAAATATTGTCCTCTTCAACTTCGACGTGCCACGTAGGACTGAGAAATTAATAAAATATGGCCACGTCAGATTTCCGATGACCCAAATTGAAGTCGACACTTAAGTGATCATTTTTTCAAAAAAGTGACACTTAAGTGATCCGAAACAAACTTTTGGCACTAAAATTGTGACGTTCTGAAATCCAACCCACTTGGGATTTATGAAATGAATAGTTTATGGACGTGCTTGTAGTTAGATCTCGCACGGAATTGATCACTTCAGGAATACTAACTGTTAGGGAAATGCTAATTAAGGATTTAAATTCGTGTGAACAAAGAACTCGATTGTGAACCGACCTTCGACCATGAAATTGTCGAGGTGACATTTTGAGTCACTGTAGGTCGATCTAAGGATAGTTAGGGATCAGTTCACCATTGTTATACGAGTGGATTGCGGGTGATTCCGTTTGACCACGAAATGAATTGACGAATAATTCTAAATCTATACCAAACGATTGTGCCCGTCGGAACTAGCGATTGATCCTTGCGATTAAGTGACTACCAAGGTCGTCACAACCCGAGTGGAACTTGAACATGGCATGATTCAGTATCGGCCACGGGTCAATAATGAGAATTTCCCCAAAAGTCACTCATTAGTATGAGATATGCACAAGTTGCGTTATTTCGAACTTAATCATTAATTAGAGACCAAGTTGGGCATTGAAAATTTAGAAAATCACAACAGATCATTTGGACGATGTCGTCATTTGCTCGGGTAGCCTCGAATTTGCCCGAATCCTTCAGAAAAATTTAATTTTGTTGAGAAATGGAAAATGACCTTTTTACCCCTAGAAGTTTGTTAAGGCCAATGTAATTGGGGAAGGACATTTTGGTCATTTCAGTCATTTCGCCCTAGCCTTAGAAATAGAGATTTTTGGACAATTGTGCCCTTTGACTTTTTGAGAAATCTCCAAATTGCCCTTGGATATTTTGGAAAAGATTCGATCCGGACCGTTGATCTTAAGATAAGATCGAATCTAGGCCGTTGATTTGGAATATGAGAAAGGGGCATGGTGGTCATTTTGCATTGGTCTAGACACCAATTATTGGTGTTCTTCATTTATATACTCATTTCTCTCTCTCTCTCTCTCTCTCTCTCTCTCTCTCTCTCTCCCCCCTCCTGACTGAACCAGCCTTGCTCACCGTGCCCTTGGCCGTTCGACCTAGCCAGCAACCGTCGCCGCCCTCCCGTCCAGCCGAAGCAGCAACCCCGAAGCTGGTCACCGCTTGCCGTGACCCCTTGCCTCCCCCACCGTTTCTCTCTCCTGTTCTATCCCACCGAAACACCATCATAATTATCCTGTCCTATTCATCCATGGAAGACAAGCCAGCAGACCGCTGCCAGCCACCGCCGATCGCCGTCCAGCCGACTGCCACCAACCGCTAGCCGTCGCTGCACACCGTCTTGAGGCCGTTGATCTGCCGTTCCATTTCCGCTCTAGCCAAGCTAGCCTAGAATTCGTGTAAGTCGCTTCCTAAACCCTATTTAGGATGTCGGGTATCGATAGACGCGATTAAGGGTTAAATTAGGTTAATTAGTGTCGGTTTAGGGGTTAATTGAATAGATTGGTTTGGGGATTGATATTGGCTGATTTGAGGTTGAAATGGTGATGTTTTGGGACTAATTTGAGATCGAGTTAAGTGCTGAACATCGGAGATTGAATCGACGAGCATTTGGCTCAACTTAAGGGCATATGGTGTTGGTTTGGCGTGTTATGAGGTGGCTGGATTTTGGCACTATTTATAACTCGAAATAAGTGTGGAAAGGCTAAAAATGTACTCATTGTGTGGTTGTGATTGTGGGCCCGATAGTGGCCTTGTATGTTTGTTGAATCGTGTTTTGGTTGATTGAAATGTGAGTCGTTATGTGCACGCTTGGGCTGAATTGAACTTGATTGTCAATTGGCCATGTTGGGTGCTTATTAAGCATGAGAAATGTGTGTGATTTGGTGCGTGCACGGGCCAAGTGTGATTGGCCAGTATATTGGCATGTAGGTGTCGAGCAAGTGAACGAGTGAGAAATCGTGTATGATGTGGTATGTGTGGTTACGAAAATCCCTGAGGCTGTACCATTATGGGGGAATTGATCCATCCTGAGGTGGTACTACTATGCGGGACAATGCTCGGTATTACCGAAGGACAGCCAACTTGAGGCGGTACCATTACGCGGGTTGTGTCGTAGGTGATGGGTGTTGAGTCTGAGGTGGTACCATTACGCAGGCAAGATACACGACCTGAGGTAGTACCATTATACGGGTCATGAAGTGTTGTTATGAATAGTTGTAGTGAACTTAAGGCGATACTATTACGCGGGTCATTAGCGAGTTAAGTGGAAAATACGAGATGATCGCAATAAACCTGAGACAGTACCATTACGCGGGTCACTAGCGAGTCGGATAAAAATAATGTGATAAGGTAGGAACGAGTGTGTGAAATGTAATTAGAGTGTACATGTGATTGGAAATTGTACTGTTGTGACTAACATATAGGTTGCACCCAGGAAATGCCCAGGTAAGTATAAATTGTGTGCTTGCTACATGATGGCTGAGTGTGGTTGTGTCTGTGATTGTTTGGAGGTACATGATAGCTTGGATGAGGTTTAGGGTGTATATTTATTGAGATGTGATCTCATAGTTATTTCAACCAACAATTTCAGAACCCCGGCCTGAGCCATGAATCTTCCACCACTGTCGCCGCAACATTTTGGGATTCCTATGCAAATCGACCACGATGTTATAAAATACCCGATAATGACAACATGATCTGGGTTAAGCATACTATCATAGTTTGGGTAGATATAGGACTATCCCTCTAGCAGACCCATACGTACACTGCCTAGATGTTCAGAGATGGGGTAAATGAGTTTGACCCTGTCCAAGGCTTTGATGTCCCCTTTGATGGAGTTGGGGATTGGGATTCATCAGCCATACCCCCTCTTGATGGTGAGATGATTACTTTGGAGACTAGTCTAGTGCAGTCTGGACTTCAGCTTGCGCTTGCAGCACCTGAGCCCTCGGGGGCCGAGCATGAACCAGAGCCAGAAGAATCCCAGGCTGGATATGATCTGATGAATGTAGACCTCGAGGTGATACTAGAGGAAGAACCAGAACAAGAAGAAGACCCTAAAGCAGAACCTGAAGAAGCCCCAGAAGTAGAGCCTGAAGAAGAATCAGAAGACGCACCAGTGTACGAGCCAGAGTACGATCCCGAGTATGTGCGAGAGGACGAGTTGGACAAGGAGACAATTGAAGAGGAGCGGGTTGAGGTTCCAGCGAAGTCAAGCAATATAGACTACTTGATTAAGATCGAGGCCGAGCTGGAGTCCTCAGAGGACCAGACAGTTCAAGGGGATTCAGACTCGAGTGCCGAGGAGTCGGACTCAAAGTGAGCGCTGTCTCGTGGGCGTAGGGGCTAGTGTAGGGGTTGGGAATAGGTCTCTTAAGGTGTACCACTTTTGGCTGATAGGGTACCCGGGCTATCGATCTTTTTGATATCGGTGGTGTATAATTGATAGTACGGTGTGCGTGTGTAGGAGATAGATTGTATATGATGGATGTTGTATAAAGTTGGTTAAGTAATGAATAAATCCATTCTCCCTTTTACCCTAGTTATTTCTTGTCCAAGTATTTATGGCTTTCACTGGTTGTTTTAAATCTCTGATAAGTTGAATTGGGTCAGCGATACCTTGGGACATCACATTATTCAACCAGAGAAGTGTGTCGCGTGCTCGATAGGGTTCGGGCATGACAAAAGTGAGCGCCATACATAAATTTTGGCACTTCTAGTGTTCTTCACCCAGCGATATCTCTAATTTAAAATAATCTGAAAATGATCAGTTCTTGGCAAGATTTAACTATAAGTGCACTGACGAAATACACGTTTTATAAATCCCAAAAATGGATCGAAATTCGGAATATCACAACTCTTCCTCCCTTACAAAAATTTCATTCTCGAAATTTACAATGCAAACCCAACTATTCAAACAAATTGGGATATCGATGTTGCATCAATTCTTCGCTTTCCCATGTCACACCTTCAGTTCCATGATGCTCCTAAATTACTTTGACCATTGGAATTATCTTGTTCTGTAACACTCGTTCCATTCCGTCCTCGATCATTACTAGCTTTTCCATGTAGACACTCTGTCATCCACATCTATTTTTTCATAATTCCGCATGTGGGTCGGATCCGGTTCGTATTTCTTTAACATAGACATGTGAAACACATTGTGAACTTAGGACAAAATAGGCGACAGCACAAGACGATAGGCCAAAGTGCTGATTTTCTCTAAGATCTCGAATGGACCCATGTACGTCGGGCTCGACTTTCCTTTCTTGCCAAACCACGACAATCCTCTTAGTGGCGATACTTTAAGGAAAACATGGTCCCTCACCTGAAATTCCAAAGGCCTACGTCTCCGGTCTGCATAATTCTTTTGGAGGCTCTGAGTGGTCTGAAGTCTGTCCCGAATCACCTTGATTGTCTCGACTGATTATTGAACTAACTCTGGACCCATTATACTCCTTTCACCAACTTTGTCCTAACATACCGACGTTCTACAAGCTCTGCCATACAACGCTTCAAACGGAGCCATTCTGATACTCTGCTGATAGCTATTGTTGTAGGCAAATTTAACTAAATGTAACTGTTCTTCCTAACTGCCCTTAAAATCCAACACACATGCTTGCAGCATGTCTTTCAAAGTCTGAATCATCCTCTCAAACTGGCCATCCGTTTAGGGATGATAGGCCGTGCTAAACTGTAACTTCGTTCCTAATGCCGTATGAAGACTTTTCCAAAAAGCGGCAGTAAACTTAGGATCACAGCCTTACCAAAAAAAAAAAAAAAACTTAGGATCACAGTCTGAAGTAATCATCACTGGCACTCTGTGAAGATGGACTATTTGTCACATGTATATCTCAGCATACCTTTCCAAGGCAAAACCCTTTTGCACCGGCAAAAAATGTGTTGACTTTGTCAATCGGTCAACTACCACCTAAATCGAATCATGACCCCTCTGACTCCTCAGTAATCCCATTACAAAATCCATCGTGAGGTGTTTCCACTTCCATTCAGGGATTTCCAATTGTTGCAACATTCCACCCGGCTTGTAATGTTGCGCTTTCATTTGCTGACATATTAAACACTTAGCCACGTGCTTGGCTACATCCACTTTCATGTCGTTCCACCAATAATGCTGTCGCAAGTTCTGATACATCTTCGTATTACCCTGATGAATACTATAATTACTACGATGAGCTTCAGACAAAATCTCTTCCTTCAGTTCTGCATCATCGGGCACACATAACCGTCCACGGAACTTTATTATCCCATCCTTGGATATTTGAAAGTCCGGTTTCCTTTTGGTGACATCCATATCCAGAATCTTCTAAATCTCCAGGTCCGTCGATTGTAGAGCCTTAATCTTAATCTGGATTTCTGGTTCATTCCTCAATGCGGCAAGCAAACTTGAGACATGACTCACTTCAAATTTAAACTCTGAATCCCCGAACTCTCTCCAACACAGTCCATTCCATAACCATCATATGCGCGATGCTCGATTTCCGGCTCAGTGCATCCACCACTTTATTAGCTTTTCAAGGGTGATACAGAATATCGCAGTTATAATCTTTAAGGAGTTCCATCCAATGACGCTATCTCATGTTTAATTCCTTTTAGGAGAACAAGTACCTTAAATTTTGATGGTCCGTATAGATCTGAAATTTCTCCCCACACAAATAGTGTCTCCAAATCTTAAAAGCGAAGATAATTGCAGCCAATTCCAAGTCATGTGTCGGATAATTCAGCTCATGTAGTCTCAATTGTCGCAATGCGTATGCCACCACTCTTCCATGTTGCATTAGCATGCATCCCAGTTCTCTTAGCGATGCGTCAATTGTAGATCTCATACCCTCTCGGACCTAACGGGATTGTCAACACTGGCATGGTCGTCAATCTCTGCTTTAACTCTTGAAAACTCATTTCACACTTATCCGTCCATTCAAACCTTGTCTCCTTCTTTAGTAACCGCATCAACGGCGTCGCTAATGCCGAAAACCTCTCCAAAAAGCGTCTGTAATAACTTGCCAGACTCAAGAAGCTCTGAACCTTGGTTACTGTTGTCGGCCTCGGCCAATTCGTGATGGCTTCGATCTTCGTCGGATTCACTGTAATTCCTTCTCAGGATACCACATATCCTAAGAATGCCACTCAATGAAGCCAAAATTCGCACTTACTGAACTTAGCGTAGAGTGCATGATCCCTTAAAGTCCATAGAACCTTTTCCAAATGTAACTCATGTTTAGCGGAACTCTTCAAATATACCAAGATATTGTCTATGAACACGATTACAAACTGTTCCAGAAATTCCTTAAATACCTGATTCATTAAATCCATAAAGGCTGCAGGAGCATTAGTCAATCCAAACGGTATCACCGTAAACTCGTAATGCCCATACCTCGTCCTAAATGCCATTTTTGGTATATCATCCTTCTTAATCCTCAATTGGTGGTAACCCGTCCTTAAATAGATTTTAGAAAATGTCGATACTCCTTGCAACTGATTAAATAGGTTGTCTATTCTTGGTAGTGGGTACTTATTCTTAATGGTCACCTGATTCAACTATCTATAGTCAATGCACAACCTTAATGACCCATCTTTCTTCCTCACAAACAACACTAGCGCTTCTCATGGAGACGCACTCGGGCAAATAAAGCCCTTATCTAACAACTCCTGCATTTGAACCTTTAATTCATTTAATTCTGACAATGACATCCTCTAGGGCACTTTCGAGATCGGTTTTGTTTCTAGGGCCAACTCTACCACAAACTCAACTTCTCTATCGGGTGGCAATCTTGACAATTCCTAAGAAAAGACATCGAAAAAATTGCGCACCACAGCTATATCTTCTAGCCTTGGCTCTCTAGCCATCAAGTCAACTATGGACACCAGAAATCCTTGGCGCCCTTCGTCCAGCAGCTTTGTTACCTCGAGCAACAAAATCCAAGGGATCGAGGTTCCTTCTTAGTTTCCCACAAACTCGAATCTAGGATGTCTAACCGGATTAAATTGGATCACCCTACTACTACAATTCATAGCAGCTCTCTAATTGACTAACTAGTCCATACCAACAATCACATCAAAGTCAAACATAGCTAAAACCGTCAAATCTATCATTTCTTCCTTATCGCCAATCACTATTTTACAATCAAGACATCCAAATGCAATCAACACTTTATCATTCAACAAAGTAGTCACACACAACATAACTTCAAGCGGTTTCGGCTCAATCCCAGACAATTTAACGAACTACTCAGATATAAACGAATGCGATGCCCCCGATCAAATAAGGCATATGCAGCATGATCACAGAGAGAGACCATACTTGTGACCATGCCAGGCGTGTCCTCGGCTTCCCTTCTTGCCATTGCATACACTCGTTCTTGGCCCAGCGGCCTATTTTGATTGGCCGGCTAGATAGCTCCATATTGATTTCCATTCTGGGGCGGCGGCGGCGATAGCGCAGGTGACCTAGCCTGTCTGTTGTTGGGGTAGTTCCTCATTTAATGGCCCTTTCCACCACATATAAAACATGCTCCGCCTCTATTCGGGCAAGGTCCGCTGCTATGCCTCCCTCCACATATCCAACATGGGGCATTTCAAAAATGATTCGGCTTCCCGATATTCCTCCGAACGGGATGGACAAAATGACTATTTCTAGTCATAGGTCTCTTCCCAAAATGACGATTGTCTCATGCCGGGGTTTGCTGCGATCCAGAGGCGGTAGCCAGATCCATCAAATTACACTCAATTGCCTAAGCTCGGTCATATATCTCATGATAACTCCTCAGGTTCAACGATGTCATTTGACTACGAAGGTTTGGCTTCAACCCATCTCGGAACCTCTTGGCTTGTACACTGGGTCCTCTACCACTCTTGGGGCAAATTTGGACAGCCTTGTAAACTCGGCTTCGTACTGATCCATCAACATTTAACCTTGGCGAAGTCTCATGAACTTATTCAATTTCCGCTCTCGAGCACTTTTCGAGAAATACTTGCCATTGAAAGTCTCAGTAAATATGGCCCAAGTCAGAGCAGTGCCAGCAATGAACACTTGACCTCTAGTGGCTCTCCACCAATCGCTTGCATTTTCCTGAAATTGGTGTACTGTTAGGGCTACTTTTTCCTCTTCAGTGCATTCTAACACTTTGAAGGCTTTTCCTAGCTTTTCCACCAATCGAGGTGCAACCTCAATATTACCTCTACCCTCGAACTTCAGAGGCTTCAGCTTCAAGAACTGTTCAACCAGTTTAGACATCGGCCTATTTGCATTCACTTGGCCCTGAGCGGGATGCCCACCATTCCCATTGTTCCTATTGTTTCCATCGTTTCCATTACTTCCATTGGCCTCATTAGCGGCAGCCACAATGACCTCAGCAACAGCAGCGATAGTAGCATTCCGCTCTTTAGTCTGTCTACCCATTAAAATTCTGACTTTTTGTAGTACCCTCAGAATTCCATCCACCCAGGAATCCTCTACAGCTCTAGCTTGCGAAGCCACACGACCTCGACCTTGACCTCGACCTCAACCTCTTCCTCAACCACTCATCCTCACGGGATCTCACACTCGCCTACTTGCTATAATTCCACTCAGGAAATAAAGACCTAGGCTAACTATGGCAGTCTAAAGCCCAAGGTAGTAAATCACAACAACAATTCACTGAGCAGATAGCCAATCACAAACATCACTCAACCACAAACAATAGAGTTCGTGCACTTATCTCAAGTCCTGACACACCTGCACCTCACATATATTGCATAAAATCACTTAGCAATCATAATCACGTAGCCTGGGGTACGCATGGCACACGAGTCTCCCTAACTAGCTACTCCAAAGTTATCGCTCTTTATCACTTCAGGTTTCGATCAACTTGGATTGACCTGACCTTGCTATGATATCAAATCAATGGGGATGTTATGCCCCGAACTTTAATGGGCTCGCGACACCACTTCAATGGCCATATTGAATGCGACATCCCAAGACACATCGCCGACCCATTCAAAACACGCAAAGACGTACGTAAGTGGAAGCGAAATTTAAGCAACCCTGATGATAGTTGATGACAAGGGGTAGCACTACAACATTCACAACTACACAACATCAAAAGAGAACAGTGGTTGGGTAGCCTACTTCACTATACAAAAGAAGGGCATCCAAAAATGAAACGAAGTATCAAATGCCCAAGGTCACTCCCGATCTCTAAACCTCACATGACGACTATCCATCACTCCAAACTTGAAAATGTTTAATAACGGGGGATGAGATAAATCTCAATAAGTAAACAACCTAAACCCCACATAGGCCAATGCGTACCCAGATGAGTCTCCCCATGCAATATAACAACCGACAAATAAAATCCACATGAATGTACTTACCTCTCCTCAAATTATGCTCCAACTCTGCATTCACCCAATTCAATTAAACACATATCACATGTGTATCCAGCCATTTTCCATAACCTAGGTCAACACTCCACAGATCAGCCCTCCGATCAATCCGGGCTTTATCCCATGTCAACACGCCTCAGGACCTTTCTCATGACCCAAGTCAACACCCCATAGGTCCTTTTTCACTTTCTCACGACCCACATAAACACGCCTCAGGTCAGCCCTCCGATTAATCCGGGCTTTATCCCATGTCAACACGCCTCATGACCTTTTTCACGACTCGGGTCAACACCCTATAGGTCCTTTCTCACAACCTGGGTCAACACCTTACAAGTTGGTAGCCCTTCGATCGATCCGGACTTGTTCAAATAAACATATACGCCACATAATTCAATCAATTCCCACATCATTCATATAATCAAACTACACCATAATATACTCAATTGCCACTTATTCCAATCAATCCATGCGAGTACCAAATTCGTTCCTTAAGGCATCACAAGTTCGCCACATTGCACAACTAGCATTCTAACACATTTCAAGTGTCACGCTCCAAACCCTATCGAGTACACAACATCCCTCCGAGATCAAGTATGCAACATCCCAGGATTTGTCACCGACCCAATCGAAACACTAGCGATTAAACGCACGCGGAAGCGAATACAAACACTCCATACAACATTCAAATAAATGGGGTAGTAAGAAAAACATTTCCCATAAAAACTAGCAAGTCATTATAAGCTCACAAAGATAACTTAAGAAGGTTTACACAATTACAAGCCTCACACGAAGCCACTTCCTAACGAGGCCACTGATACAAAAGGGAGGTTGACTTAAACTCCTTCACAACAAGGCATCCAAAAGGGCGATACATCCAATGCCCAACATCAACCTAGAACATCAAACTGCACATGATGACTACTCGTCATTCCAAGTCTGAAAATGTTTAACAACGAGGGATAAGATAAATCTCAATAAGTAACTATCTAAGCCTCGCTTAGGCTAACGCGTACTACCGAACAATCCTAATCATGCAACATGTCATAACAATCACAGATGCCTTTACCTCACCTCAGCACATACGCAAGCCCTTCATGTTAGAATCCCACCATAACATGGCCAATTGCTCATCAAGCTTGTACAACGCAATTCAAGGCATAATTATGCATAACACGGTTAATAATCTAGACGCGCTCATCAATTAACTCAAGCAACGCATTCTCCAATGCAAATCGCACTCATTAAGTCCAAATTATTAACGACCCCTCAGGCCACTGAACTCTCGCTGTTCTTCTGGTGTAACCAGTCATCGTCCTGTTACGTCGGCGACGGCAATGTTGGGGATTGAACACCCCCCGACAAGTCGGGTACCCAACGGCATTCCACTTAAGAGTATCGATCCGGCCTCTACCGCAATCGGCATCGTTTGGAATTGAACACCCCCCAGCAACCCTGGGTACCAGACGGCATCCAAACTCCCGCCGGACATTGTCTAGAACTCCCGCCTAGACGGAATGTGTCATGACCATGCACACACCTCAGCAATTATTACCAATTTTTATTTTTGTAAATTAGCCCAATGTCAACTAAATCCGTCAAAATACCATGATAACACCAAATAATTCTCGAGAGAGAGAAAAATCGAGAATGTACAAAATCGGATCCAAACTAGGCAGTTACGCAGTGATCGAAATCCGTTTGAAATAAATAGTAAATCAACTCCAAAAAATCTAAAATTTTGATATGTTGTACAAAACATCTTGATAAACATTTTTTATGAGGACACGAAATCCATTTCCTACTGTAAATACCTCGTTTTAACACTCAAAGTCGGACAGAACCCGATTCGTTCGGACAGCCCCTCAGACCATCAAAATATAACTCATTCAGTACCCAAATCACTTTGGAAAGCTCTGAAATTTTTATATGTCATAGACATGGATGTTATTAACAATTTTTGTGAAGGAATTTTGTTGAAAAGAGGTTTGAAAAAAATTATAGAAAATCGGAAAGACCAAAAGATCGGGTGAACAATAAATCTGGTAAACTGAATTTGGTCTAAAAATGGACTTAAGAATGACCCTAAATGATCTCCAAAAATTCCAGATTTAATTTATGTTATACTACAAAATGTTATGAGAAATTTTCATAAAGAACGCTTCCTCAAATTTGGCCCACACAAGTCACAGTAAAAATAGCAAAATCTAACGAAACAGCAGCAATGTTACCGGAAATCAACCAACATGCACCAACAAGCAAACCAAGCACAACCAACCACTAAACTAACTATCCACAGCCCTAATCCACCCTTAAACATGTTCATTAGTAATCCATTATCCTGATCAAGGCTTAGGAAGCACTTACTAGGAGCCTAAGCAAAAAAAACTGAGCGAAAGGAGCAGCTCAATCAAGGCAAAGCAGCAGCAACGACGCCGGAGCAGCAGCAGCCTCAACGGACCAGCAGCGGCTCACGGTGGAGTTGGATGGAGATGGAGGCTGAACGGTGGTACTGGTCGAGCTGCACAAACCAGAGGAAATAGAATGAAGAAGCAAGTAGCAGCGAAGCAACAACATAAAATAAACTAGAAGCAACAAGCGTGGGAGTGGTCAGCAAAGTAGAAGTCAACAGTAAAGAAACAATGTAAGGGGAAGTTAGCAGCAGCATGGTAGTGACAGAAACAACGTAGGGCAGCATGGGCAACTTGAGGGGTTAGTGGATGTAGCAGTAAGAAGCAGAAGCAAGCCAGAAATGGCATGGGCAAAGCAGAAGCAACACGGCAGCAGAAGCAGCAGGAAGTCCATCATGGCAGCTGCATGGGGAGGTCAGCAATGTGGGGCAACAACAAAGTCAGCAGTAGAAGTAATCATGTAGAGGAAGAAGCAACACGTGAAGGAGTAGTAGGAAGTCAGCAGCAACGTGGGGTTAGCAGTGGTAAGGCAGAAGCAGAAACAACAACAGTCAGTAGAAATAACAATGGGTTAGCAGCGGGAAAAGAGGAGTGAACAACGTAGGGGCAGTAGCGACATGGGGGAGCAGAGAGAGAGAGAGAGAGAGAGAGAGAAGGGTTTCAACATTATCCTACAAATATTTTGTCCACAATTTTCCTTTTTCCGCAATTCCAATCAACCTGATAATTGGCCACACTTTAACGAGATGACGTCCAATAAATTAATCATGGAAATCTTGAAACTCCGATACCCAATTCGGATTCTAATTAATGGCCAAATTCAATCGAACGTGACTTTAGTGCATCTCAAACTAACGGGCAACTTTTAGGAATTTACGTGTATCGGCTCGTGGCCGATTTGATATCAAGCCACATCTAAATTTACTCGAGTCATGGCAATCTCAATTGTCATGTAATTGCGAAGGTCAATCACTAGTTCCAAATGACACGATCGTTTAGATTAGGTTTATGATCGTTCGAAATTTTTACAATAGCCAAGTGGAATCACCCCTGACCCAATTGTATGACATTTGCGAATCGTTCCATAACCATCCTTGGATCAGCCTTTAACGGCCAAAAATATTCCATCGCCAATCCTTGTGGTCAAAGTGTCAATTCATGGCCAAGTTCCTAGGTCCACGTACCTGATTTCTAGCTAGCCATTCCCTAACGGTTAGTCTACTTGAGAGTGATCAATTCCGAATAAGATTTCATTGAAAGCGCAATTCCGAATGAGATTTCATTGAAAATGCATTGAAGAAATATTCATTTCAAAAATCCCAAAAATGGGTCGAAATTTAGAATGTCACATCAAGTGCCTCATTTCTAAGTCCTAAACTCACTACAATAGCTCATAATTCCAGTATTCAAGCCGGACACAAATAGCCTACAAACCAACACGAATCATCCACTCTCAAGCATCGAAATTCGCTCACAAGTGCCTCAACAATTCAGCCACACACGTGCCCACCATTTCATCACATTCGACTCATATTCCAAGCCATAAACTAACCAACATTAGTCCATCAAAATTGCAGTCAAACCAGCCATGCATAATCACCATTTAACCCCTAAAATAACCACAATTTAGTCTAACAATTAATTACATTCTAATCACAATTCCATCCCTAACTTAGCCATTGAATTGATACTAATCACACCTTCAACAAGTCTAAAAATACTTATTATACTAAGTAGGGTTTAGGAAGTCACTTACCTAAATTTGGCCTAGAAAAAATCGACATGGGCCCAAAATGGCCTGGATGAACAGTGGCGGCTTGGCGCGAGAGAGGGCGCGACGGGCATAGTGGTCGGTAAGGTGCTCAGCCACAGCCGAGGCACTCAACATGGTACTCGGCCAAGGGTGAGGCGCTCGGCCACAGGCAGGTAACGGCCTGGGCGGTTGGCGATAGCTGGGCAAGCTCGGTACGGGCAGGGACAATGGCCTGGGCTGTCCAACCATGGCCTGGGTGAGCGGTTGGGCGCGAGCAATAGGCTTGGCCACGACCAAGTGTGCTGGGCGAGTGGCCTGGTTGGCCAGCAAGCTGGCTGGCCGGGTGGCTGGGTAGGGCGGTGGCGGCGATGGCGATGGCGATGGCGATGGCGAGCTGGGCGAGTGGCTAGGCTGGCTGGCGACAGGGGCGACGTGCGACGACTAGGCACTCGAGCAGGCACACGACTGGCCGGCTAGTGAGCGAGCTGGCCAACGTGCTGGGCAAACGGAGACGACGGCGAGCTCGACCAGGCGAGCGACGATGGCTACGGACTAGCTGGTGATGATGGTGACAGCGGCAGCTAGGCGAGGTGGAACAGGGGCGAGTCGAGGCAAAGGAAACCAGGGGAAGGGGAAGGAGAAGGAGAACGGGGTTGCGACGACGATGGCGCGGCGGCAGCGATGCAACAATCGAGGGGCAATACAGCAGTGTCGCAGGTGGCTCAGCGAGGCCAGACGGTGAGCTGGTGGTCGACGGTGAGCAGCAAAAGAAGAAGAAGCGGAAACCATGGCTAAGCAGAGAAAGAAGAGAAGAAGAAGAAGAGAAAAAGGAAGAGATAGAGAGGGAGGGACACATCTTCCATGCAAGGGGGAGGGGACATGCATGGAGGGAAGGGGGACGTGACTAGGGGGAAAAGAGAGAGAGAGAGAGAGAGAGAGAGAGAGAGAGAGAGAGAGAGAGAGAGAGAGAAGTCAAATTTTGTTCTTGAGTACGATCCAATGGCCGCAATTCGATCTTGCGAGCTTGATCCAACGGTCCCAAAAATCTCAATTCAAAATAAAGAAAAGACCAACAGACACCAAATAAAATACACTACGAGAGAGGTTTATTAGTCTAAATTTGTATCCGATCCAAATTTCACTTTTCACTTATTTTTAGCAATATCGACGCTGACTACAATAATATCGACACAATCCAATTAAATTTATCACGAAACTCCGATAAATTCGATACTAAAGTTCGGGCTCTAAATAATGGTCAAATTCGATTAAATGCGATTTTAGCGAAATCTCTAATTTAAAATAACCCGAGAGTGATCAGTTCTGGGTGAGATTTAACTAGAAGTGCACTGATGAAATATACGTTTTGTAAATCTCAAAAGTGGATCGAAATTTGGAATGTCACAAGATAGGATCAAAAAAATGTTTGTTTTACAAGGTTGTTCGCTTGTTCAATTTAACTTAGATAAATCAATGCGAGTCAAAAGTCGAACCATTCAAGTGGACCGTTTCTAACCTCGAATTGCAGATGACGGTTTCGACTAAATTCATTTGGCTAAGTCTTTGACAAAATGCCAAGTGTCTTGGCTCTGTCTTGGAGTGTAGACGATTCAGCAGTCACAGTCATTTGTCAAACAATACTTAATCCGTACTACACATAAAAATAAATCTGTACCTATCCGTATGTGCATGTAAATGTGGGGTCCTAGAGATCCAATCACCACAACGGCATTTCTTTCGAGAAACATGCTACATACACTCAAAAACCCATCTTCTAATCGTAAACTTTTAAGGAAAATGGCTCCCAACATGGCATCGGAATATAAGTTTTTTCTTTTTCCTTCGGCCGAAGCATCGTAGCATAGGTGACAAGTTTGTTATTCCGCACATTTTCCTGTTCATATTCTCGGCCAAATGGCCCAATGCCCGTGTTCCTTACTTTGTAAGGTAAAGCTTGAAATGGAAAACTATTAACATAGTATGCACTGTGGTTCAATAACTTTGACAGTCTACACTTTTACAAATAGTAGTGGCCCAACAACTTATTGAACAGAACCATGAGACTTTTACAAATGGGCCCATCAGCAATCGGTCTCTCTACAGAAGACTTGAACCTGAATCAACAATAAGCCACTGCGCCAAAAATTTTACTCAGCTAGAGAAATGACAGAGGACATGATAAGAAGTTTTAAGATCACGATTTGATGTAAGGCCTATCTAGATAGATGTTTATCTTTTTTTTTTTTTTAAATAACACGAATCGAAGCAACAAGAACTGAATCTCAGTGGATCGTGGCAGCTAGATATTTATCTTTTGCTTTTTGCTTCATCTAACGTTCATGACAGGTGCACATTGAAATTTTGACAACATATAAATGTTTACATAAAAATTCACATATAATTTTTCATAATTTTTTTTAATTTGGATAATATTTTAAATTTTGAAAAAGAATTGATTTTACTTATTCCTAAACAAACAAGTCCTTATATTCCTTGTATTTGGGATTTTAGCTTTTAAATTATTATCTTAGAGACTCGGGTAATTTTATTTCAGTTATTCGTTAATTGATTAGATTCAAAATAACATTTAATGAGATTTTTTTTACTTATATTGAATAGTTCCGGTTAAATTTAACTTAGGATTTCTTTAGGTTTGTTGAGCTCTTTATATTGGTCCCCTCTTTTATTGTAAATAGTTTATATCTTTGAATTAATAAACTATCAAGATTTTATCTCTGGCGCGCTTTGTGTGTCTTTCAGGTGTACCTTTGCGAGTTAACTCATGTCTACTGTTTAAGCTGCATCAAGCTAAAGATAGAAGTCTCCCAGCCTTAACAATGAAGAACAGAAGCTAATGCAAGTTAGACATTCACACTTCTATTTACCCGAAAAAAAGGAGCGAGATATTATACCATCCATTTGAAACAATCCATTAACACGAGATGTCACGAAGATATGTCAATGTCTTCCCAGCATGAGATACCATTGACTGCCAAGCCAAAAGATATGCAAATTGCTTTGCGCTTTCAAGAAGATTCACAAAAGAAATGTAATAACAGAAAAGAACTAAGCTTTCTCATCAAGACATTCGTCTTTGTTGGTGAAATGCAGCTAATCTACTTCAGTTATTTTTTGCCTACAAATCGTACAAAGAGTACCTCGTGCCAATGTCCTCATCCTTGGTTCTTCATCTTCAGCTTCAGAAGTGATTCACTAGGAGCCACCGATGGGCGATTGCAGAGTAATGATGTCTATATCAAGTCCCCGCATGTACTGTCCACTCCCTCTTGTGCTCGACCGCGGAAACAGAGTAAAAGATCTTCACTTCTCTTCACATTTCTGACCATTTTCAATCATCTTCTCAGTTCTTCATGTGAAAAATGCAAGAAGCTCAGGCACGTGTAAGTAACACAAGCACCATCAGAAAGATCATCCAGTTGGAGAAAGTGTCAAATCCACTGCGATGCCATCGGTCTCTGGCATGCTCCTAACTTCTTCAAGGATCCTCCTGACTTCTTTCATTAATTCCCTGCGGACATAATTGGTACGCCCCCTTGTAAGTGACGATTCTGTGAACAGCAACTCACTGAGGGACTGATATTCTCGAAACCATTCATTGTCAGTATCTTGAGGAGCAAGTTCATCATAACATCTTATAGAGCTTTCTCGGCGCCATCTAGTAATGAAGTACTTATCGAGTTGAAAGTAATTCTTTCTAATAAAAACAGAAAGGGCATGTCTGCATAAAATCCCTGAAGATTCAAATTCCTTACATGAGCAGTGAATATGCTCTTCTTCTGGTATCCACATGACAAGACAGTCGCCATCCATCTTCTTATAATGGCGTAAAAGGTAGGAACCATCAGCCAATTCAGACATTGCATATTGCATGGCCAGCACGAGTTCATTTTGCAAAGCATTGAATGCAAAAGGTGTTAGAATGCTTCGAGCATGCTCTTCCATTGGAATGCACGCTTTGGAAGGCATATACTGCATTTCATGGTGTGACTGGTTTTGAAAAGTAGCCGATATTCCTACCTGAAAAAAGCCCAATAACTCAACATTGAGAAGGGGGAAGAAAAGGCAATCAAATGGAATATAAGGTCTCGGAGAGGACAAAACCTTCAAGTGCTATACCTGGTCAAAAAAACTACGCAAGCATGCATTTGGGCTGAAGATTCCGTTCAGGAATGAGTCTACAGATCTAAAAAATGCAACACTTGTCATTCGAGCAAGAAAGTGACCCCTTGTATAGCACAAAGCCCAA
Source organism: Syzygium aromaticum (assembly GCA_024500025.1). Lineage (NCBI taxonomy): Eukaryota > Viridiplantae > Streptophyta > Magnoliopsida > Myrtales > Myrtaceae > Syzygium > Syzygium aromaticum. The sequence goes on along the minus strand of CM044888.1, from coordinate 2,031,002 downwards.
GAAGTCCGAATTGAATGAAGTAAAGCAATGTGTTTTTCTGAACCCAGTCCAAACTGAGAAACCATTTCATTCCATCGTAACTCAAAGTCCTCTGTATTCTCTATACAATGCAATGCATCAAACTCAGATCTGAAGTCTGCAGATTGAGATCCAAGTGGAACAGAGAACCAACTTGATACCTTGGGCAAAATATTCCATATGCAAGTAACGTGTTTTGTGTTTGGTAATTCTCCCCTCACTGCATCTCTGAGGCCTGGGTCCAGATCAGTTAAGATTGTCTGAGGACTTCTTCCTCTCAGAAACCGAACAAAACTCTGTATCCAGGGAGAGAAACATCATCTATGAGGAAATGCAGAGTACATGATATGGATCTATCTAGAGGGACAGAGAGATAAACCTGTAAAGCCCAGGTAAATGATCGTGGTGCCTCGTCCTGCAACAGAACACATCAAAAAATGATCATTCTGCCATTGCTGTCAATGCCAAACCATGCCCCAAACAACATACCATAAGTGATTGATCAGTATGACATGTCAAAATGCACCACATCACCGAACATGGTATACGCACTAACTGATTCGCCGTATGACCAAGCGATGTGCTCAAGTTTGTCATTTTCATCCACGCTATAATCATAACTAAAGCCTTCATTGTAGAAAAAGACTCTCCTTTTGTATTCAATGAATATGTTTTCTGTACATTTACAATGCTCAAACCTGTTATATATATAGGGACATATGATAACCCTAATTAGGAGATATACAATAGGAAGGATTCTATACTAGGAAGAAATCTTCACAATAAAAAAAAAACCTAACAAATATGCTAAAATAGCTCACGACCACATTCATCTGCCTCCTTCCAGGCCTTGCAGGCCTCAAGAAGTTCCATTATATCGTTTTCTCTCTTCTCATTGAGCAAAGCATCATTTTCTTGATCAACTTTCTTCCTGTTCTAAACAAAGTTCCTAACATCCCTCTCCAAGAAAGGCAATTGTCCACCTTGAATCCCTTTTTCTAATTCCAAGACCTTCACTATGCGATGAATCAGAAACCCAGCCTCTGATAGCAAAAGTATCCGCTCTTGATCAGCTTCATGAATCTTTCTGTAAGCAGGCAAGAGACGAACCTGGTCGTCTTCCAGCAGCTCATGATTGTGAACATTACTGAGTTGCACAACAAACCACTGCGAAACGTCGTCCACTCCTTCGACAAGTACATCTTCACATCGCAGCCGCACCAGACGGATTTCCAATCCCTATGGTGCTCCCCACTAGGCTTCCTCCTCACAGGCGTGAACCCGGACCAATAACAAACAAAGTCGCGCTTGTAAATACCCAACTGAGGGCTCAATCTTGAGCGCTCTTTCCTAACGGAGAAACCATTCTTCCTCACAAAGTTGCCATAACACTCGAATGCGTCATCGTCGCTCTTGAACACCATCCCCACATACAGGACCACCATAGCCTCGGCCGCCGCCGGTTTCACTTTCGCCAACTGGGAGGCAACTGTGGCCTCTTCATTATCGCCTTCGCATGTAACAAAGCATTTCCAATCCCCACACGGGCATTGCTGCCGCTGTATCCATATGTTCTTTGACAACAACGATGTCATAATACAAAACTATCGAATGCTAGCGCTACACAGCTCTCAACACAGAAATGTCAATACCCAAGTGATCAAAGAAGCAGCAAATATCAATCCTAGATGTCCTAGTTGAAAGCTACAAGCAGCAGTATGATGGTGTAACCTTGTCAAGATTAGCTCTCCATCTCCCCCCTTTCCCTTAGAACAACAGACTAACCTGTAGCACAGCCATTAAGAGAAAAAAACAAGGACTTCGAGCTATGCTGAAAATGGCTGCCTTCTTTTGAGCAGTGAAATTTGATATCTGCCCCTACGCGATATGCTAAGGGACTATAAAAACAAGAGAATCAGAGGTCGAAGTAAAACCCGAGCTGCTCTGCCTGCTTGCTTGCTTCTTCAACAGTCTCATTTTCTCGTTTCTCTTCCTTCGTTCTCCAGACTGACTCCAACTTGATCAGAAAATTTTCTTTCGTTTTCCAGGAAAAGAGAGGGGAAACGCAAACCCGTGAAGTTCAGATGGGCCCTTTTGAGCCAACAAAGGCCGAATGAGACAGTGTTTTGGGGACTCACGCTTGGGCCCAAATTGCCATTTTTGGATTCGCAGTCGCAGTTCAAAAGGCAGTTCCTTTTTTTTATCATTATGTAATTGAATTTTCAATTCCACATCAGGGGATTCATCTCCTCCATGATGGTGCCTGAAAGGACGCTTATATTCACGGAATTTCACGTGTGCATATTAATGCGGGGAACACAGTTCGGTTAGATAATGGGTGCGTGGAAACAACGTGGCGTAACTCTTCAGCTTCCTCTTTCGCAAAAGTTCGGATCTTGCAGTCCTTTTTCCCATTTCTCAAGGAGGGCAATGCAATCTTTTGGGAAGCCATTTTCTCTTTTATGAACTCGCTTCCTCAGGTAAATCGGACAAAAGCCCGTCGTTTCATTTTCAGCTCCAAGACGTAGACATGCACGTATGCCTTTGCCGTGAATCTCCCGTGTTTCTTATTCGTGGATCTCTTTTGGGTATCCTCATGATCATCTGACCTTTCTGGGATGTGTTGCAGATTAAGTAGTGCTTAAAATATCGTGAATTCTTGTATGTGTCTAAGAGATCCATTCATGTCCTCCTAAGTTTGCCATTCTGTTCGAAGGGATGAATTCTTGTTTAGTCCGAGCCTTCTTGACATTATTTAGTTGCTCATCCATTTACATGCTTGGCTGCGTTTCATCTGCAATATGGTCAACGTTGATTGAAATTGTCCTTGGTAAAAAAAGGCAATGTCTAAAAGGAAACAGAGTCTCTCTATTCTCACAATTTATAAGCCTGAGATCTGTTTCATGAAATCAAAGAGAATCGCCAGTTTAAGGTTATTTGGGAGTGAAAGCTGCGAAATTTTCACCTTCACTCTGCATCACATAGAGGGACCAGGGACCAGGCATTAGATTGCGGCGTACGGGGAACTTGAGCTCATGGCGAAGTTTGAACACAACCACTACTGGACGGTAAACAAGACCGACAGAAAATTCACGGAATGTCCCCTGACCGATTGCTGAATGCTCCAAAAATGCAGGCTGCTTAAGAAGGACGAATCTGCAGCATTTGATAGGCCTATGATGATACCAGAGAATCCTTGGTTGGGAATTCAGCTGATGCTTCGAATCATCCCAAGGACAAGAGCAATGCAGTCCAAAGAAGAAGACACCGCCACAATTCTCCTTCAGTGGATAGTTTCCCCGAGCAGAATGGCACCGAACCTCATCTTCTCGAGTCTACTAAAGAACCCACATTTAGAAAAATCCTTAATAGTTGTGGCTGCATACCTTGGTGTAGGATGCTTTAGTTTCTTTCTCCTGAGGAACCAAATCTCGGACAAGAAGACGAATGGTCTACTCGATGCCCTTTACTTTTGTGTTGTCACCATGACTACTGTGGGATATGGAGATCTTGTCCCAAGTAGCTCATTGGCGAAACTTCTTGCCTCGACATATGTTTTTGCAGGAATGGCTCTTGGTGGGAAGATCCTAAGCAAAGCAGCCAATTACGTTCTCGAAAAGCAGGAAATGCTTTTAGCAAGAGCTATGCACATGAATGAAAAGGTTGGTCCAGCCAAAATCCTGAAGGAGGTTTTTTTTTTCCAGTCTGAAGGAGGTTGAAGTCCACAAAATCAGATATAAATTTCTCACTTCCCTCATTCTTCTTGGGGTCCTAAATGTACTTGGAACCGTGTTTCTGTTGGTTGTCCAGAAATTTACATTTGTCAATGCTTTCTATTGTGTTTGCGCTACCATTACTGCTCTGGGCTATGGAGATGAAAGTTTCTCGACCACCAGCGGCAGAATCTTTGCCGTGTTTTGGATACTGGCTAGTACCATTTGTGTGGCTCAGTTTGTCTTCTACCTCAATGAAATGTACACAGAAAGCAGGCAAAGATCATTGGTAAAATGGGTTCTCACACGAAACGTTACGTGCTCGGATTTAGAGGCAGCAGATCTTGATCATGACAAAGTTGTCAGGTGAATTTTAATCTACTACAAATTCAATTATGCAAATAATTTATTTGACCAAATGTCTGAGTTTCTTGCTGGCGCTTTCTTTTTGCAGCGCTTCGGAGTTTGTTGTATACAAGCTACAGGAAATGGGAAAGATCAGCCAGGAAGATGTTACAGCGTTCTTAGAGAGGTTCCAGAATCTTGACGTTGATCAGTCTGGAACTTTGACAACATCCGATTTAGTCCAGTCCCGAAATTAGGGGGTTTTGCTGCTTTCCAAGGATTATACTTACATACTTTTAGTCTTGTATCACTCGTACGCCCCGCCATTACTTGCTGATGATGCTGAAGTTCTCTCTGTTAGCTTCAACCATAAGTGAATTGTCTCCCCTATCTATAAAATCACTGGCAAAAAGCAAATCCAAAATGTGGAACTCATGTATCCCTGCCTGAATCTCAGCAACTAGCAGCAGATGCTAGATTCTATGAGTCAGATGGTCTGCAACATCAGCTTCACAAAATTGTTGAATTTCATCGTCTGTCTGTTGCAGTCTCACTTTTACACGACAGAAGTTGCTACCACGGTGCGTGCAACAAAGTCTGTTGTTTGCCAACTGAAATGTTTTGTCCATAATGACTTTCAAGTTCCTAAATCTGTCTGAACAGCACGATCATAGCCATCATGCAAACGGACTTAATTTAAATCGGCTATCCTAAAAACTTCAACTGGTGACTGGGTAATTTAATCTGTCTAAAATGCCAAACGACCTACTCATCCTCTTTTAGCAAACAGAATCATAAAATCATTGATCTTCCCACCAAACCTTATTGTTCTTTTTCTGTCTCATAATACAAGTATCCACCAAATTTGACAGATCCTCTCCAACCAAGCACAACTGATATAAAAATAAAACCTTTAGCAAGTGAACATGTACATGCGACATCAACCCATTCATGATCCAATTAAATGACAGTGCACGACTCAGGGTTCTCTTCACTGAAGTAGTTGGAGCGGTTTGTGTTATAGCCCCTGTTCACACCTTAACTGCCCTCGCTGTAATAAGCCGGCACCCCGTGATGGTTCTCTTCACTGAAGTAGTTGGAGCGGTTTGTGTTATAGCCCCTGTTCACACCTTAACTGCCCTCGCTGTAATAAGCCGGCACCCCGTGATAGTATGGCACGGCGCCGTATCCTTGGTAATACGGCTGAGGCGGCTGGTAGTACATTCCACTCGGATAAATCATGGGATATCCCGAAACAGGCTCGACAATAAGCTTGTCACCTCCAACTACTGCTTTTCCATTTGTATCGTTCGTATCGCCGACTGCTGGTGGCTCCCTTTCCTTCTTCCCTTCCTCCTTAGGCTTCTCGCCTTCTTTCTTCTTTTCGGGCTCCTTCTTCTCGCGGACTATCTCGATCTTCTCCACTGTTTTTCCACCTTTGCGGTGTATTTTGTCACGGATTCTCTCAGGGCAACAGCTTACCACAGTGATTAGCACCTTGTTCTCCTTCTCGTTGAATACTTGGTCTCGGATTTCTCTTGTTCCCAAATCGATAACACCGATAAATGAACTTAGTTTCCTTTCTACAGCTAAATTTTGGTACTAAAGTTTACATAACATAATACTACTCGGAGAATCTAATTCACCAATGTTCTCATCCTAAATTCATAATTAGAATAGGAACAATGTGTGGAAGACTTTCAATTTCGGAAGAAACAGAATTACCGTTCACGAAATACGACAGTCTGGGATTAGAAATCCAGACATACAGTCGTTAGCTCATTATGACTTTAAAAATCATTTAGCATGAAAGCTCTATTTATTGCTGAGTGTGATTCGCCCGCTGAAGTCATATGGAGTCGATGGTGGTAATGAACAAAGAAAAAACAGGACAACCACCAACACAGGCAAAGTGAGACTCACCAGGGAATTTGCAGATCACTTTCTTGATCTTCTTGACACAGCGATAGCACTTCAGGTCAACCGCTATGACCATTGCTACTTTCTACAGTCCACAGTCACACAAACATACGCACAAACGCAGAGAAGGTGAGTGAACAGTACAAGCAAAGATCTTTTGTACTTTGCAAACAAAAATGAAGCTAAAAGAAGAAGAGAGAAGAAGCATGGCTCTTTCTGACATCAGAAGATTGAGAAAAAATCCTACCTTTTTTATGCAAGAACGTAAAAATGGTCATCATATATGAGTTGTAATGATCCTTCTATCAGTTACAAATACAGGGTCTTGATAAATTGAAAGGATGAGGAAGATGAGATGCACCTTTTCAGCCATAGCTCTCCTCTCCGGCGAGATCTGATCGCTCAAGCTTTAGGAGGAATACGACTGACTGTGAAACTCACTCTCTCTTTTGAGGAGTAAGAGCTCTCATAGGAGATGAATAGACAGATGTTGGTAAAGTGAACGGGCAAGACTAAGGAGGGTCACATTCATATAAACGAGGACAAGAAATCCTTGAATCGTGTGAACGGATAAGCCTGCGGGCGGCCGCGAATGGGAGGGCCACATGTGTCGGCTCGTGGGGATGTTCACGTTGTCATTTGATGACTGTCAAGACATTGTTGCTGGTATTCAGCGCCTTCGCCGAATGCACTCATTCGGGCCATTGAAATTTGGATACTTCCCTCCCATCGAACTCGACGGCCGAGATCGCCAGATGAACGCCGGACGCGTCCATCGGACCGTGTGATGATCTTGATGGGTGATGGTTGTGGGGTCTCATGTTAGCTGATTCTTTTACAAAATCTTTCTTGATCTCCATGTTCCGGTCCTTGATGGAAACTTCCCACCTTCCAACTCCCTATCTGGTGATCTCACAAAACCAGGAAAACAAATATAGAAAAAAACAGGTGATGTCGAGTCTACGGCACGTCGTTTGCTTTGGCTGCAATAATTGACTGGGGGAGGAGTCCTTCTTCGCTTTGGCTTCACATTGCAGTCACCTTTAGGTTCTCAGGAACGTATGGAAAACGATTATTAGGGGAGACGCCATTCTTTAGACTTGAAAAGGAAATAACAGGGGATGAGTCGGGAAGACTCAGCAAGTAAACCTACTAATATCAAGCGATGACGAAGGGATCGCCATTAGTACAAGTCGGCCCTTACCGCACCCACATCGATGGCAGATCAATAGCAAAGTTCATACAAGAGAACATCAAGCATGACTATAACATGTGCACCTTGCCATTCAAGTTTTGGTTATATCTACAAAACAAACGTCAAACACGAAATATGATTAAATTGAGAAATGAACCAACTACAACCAACTAAACAATTGAGAAACGGTCCAAGCAAACCGTGTCGCAACTTCATTTCTCAATATTAGAAAGTTTACTTACTCTATGAAATAGAACTAGAACAAGAAAGAAACACGAGAGTCTCGGCGAATCTCAAGCTTGAACACGAGCACACGGGTCTTAGATGTGGCTTCCTATTGACCGAACAATAAGGAAAGACACGGGTTAATCGGTGAGCTCTCTCTCTCTCTCTCTCTCTCTCTCTCTCTCTCTCTCTCTCTCTCTTTTCTCGATATGAACAAGAAGCAAGAAAGCAAGAGAGAAAGGTGGCCGACTGTGTGAGGAGAGCGTGGTATGAGAATGGCATGATAGAGAGGGGAGGGCTTCACATGGGGTTTTTTTCTCTCTTCTTATATATATAGACATTCTTATTTAGTCATCACTCAAAGCCATTAATGCATGCCATGATGATAGTGCCTCTAAAGTCCAACTAATTATGGTTTGTCAAGATGAAGAGGCCTCTAAAGTCCAAGCCCATTTAATGCTAGTCGTGATGAAATGGGTCTCTAAAGTCTTATGGCCAATAATGAAGGCTTCTTGAGGAAGATTTGACTAGGTCAAAGCTTATCTTCTAGTTTTTTCCCAATTAAACAAACATGGAGCCTATTTTGGCCTTCTAAAAATATCGATTCGGCTCACAATAACTCAGCACGGTCGGGTTGCACAATAACAACTAATTGATATTTAAGTCGCAAACCTATATTATAATCAATTCCATGATTTCCAAGGATTTTCCACGACAAAACATGTATAATAATTTCGTTCAACCTGAGGTTCGGCGCGGCAATGTCCTCAAATATCACCAAAAGACATCAAGTTAAGATTCCATGTTCTTATATAGAAATTGATGAATCTTTGAAATCTGACAAAACTGGATAGCTTTGCCCTGTTCACGAAATCAGACTTGAAAACATAGTAAATGAACTCCGAAAATTCTCAAATTTGAATATGTCATAAACAAGGTCTTAACAAACATTTCTCATGAAGAAGACAAAATCAGAATCTTTTTGTAAACACCATTTTTAGTAACTCAAAGACAGACTAAAAAAAGTTTACTGGAACAGAATTCTTGTTTCTCAAAGTAAGCTCTGTCCAGAATCCAAATCATCTCGAAAAATTTTCAAATTTATATACTTTATAGAAAAAGAAGTTCCCAACAACTTTTATGGAGGAAACTTTTCCAAAATTATCCCAAAAAAGCTTGTAGAAAATAAAGAAAGGGTGAACATCACCGAAATACTCATTCTGAGCAGTTTTACACAATCCGGAAATGAGGCCGTCGTACTATTCATATCAAGTCCAAAAATTCTGAAATTAAAGTATGTAAAACTTCAAGATGTTTGGAGAAACTTTCAAGAAGAAAATATTTGGAAATTCGGATCATAAAAGTCTACACAAAAATAATAAAACAAAGGGTATAAAGGATCCGAAATTGGGTTTTCTATAACAATAGTAAAACTTAGTTCCAAATGGAAAACTACCAAATTTAAACCATAGCCATTTTCCAGAGACTAAAATTAAGGATGTTACAATTCTACCCCTCTAAAAAAATTTCGTCCCCGAAATTTAAAACGTACCTGGGATTTAACTTACTTTAATACCTTTATAGCATTCACTGTAATTTGGACTAGCTCCGGACTAACGACTTTTCTTTCCCCGACCTCGTTCCAACATACTAGAGTGAAGCAAGCTTGACCGTGCTTCCACTGTGCTACTTTGATAAAATTTTCTTCAAACATAGTTTACTTACTTATAACAATCATGAAGATTACACTTATCATTTTAAGTAACAGTTCCCGTCTTACTATCAAGGGTTAATACCACGAAAAATCATAAACTAGTACACATGTGACAATTTTACCCCAAACTTTTTTTTTTACAAAAAAAAACCTCAAATTGATACACCCGTGACAAATTTACCCCGAACTATTTTTTTTACCGCAAAAAATCCGAAACTGATATATTTGTGATAATTTTACCCCAAACTATTTCTTTAACCACCAAAAACTCCACACCGGTACACCTGTGACAATTTTACCTCCGAACTAATTTTTTGACCACTAAAAACTCCAAACTGGTATATTTGTGACAAATTTACCCTCTGTTAGTGTCCGTTAAATTATATTAATATCACAAAAAATCACAAAGTAGTAAACTTGTGACAGACAGAGGGGTAAAACCCAAAACCGGTACACATGTTAATTACCACGTGTCATTAAATTTAGCAATTTAACAGTAAAATTTAACGGAAACTAACGGAGGGTAAATTTGTCACAGATGTACCAATTCGGGGTTTTTTGTGGCTAAAAAATTAGTTCGAGGGTAAAATTATCACAGGTATACCAATATAGGATTTTTGATGGTCAAAAACATAGTTCTGGGTAAAATTATCACATGTATACCAGTTTAGGGTTTTTTGTGGTAAAAAAAATAGTTTTGGGTAAATTTGTCACAAGTGTACTAGTTTGAGGTTTTTCATGGTATTAACCCTACTTTCAATTCAGTATCTAGTTCGGTTTATTCCTTTTCTTACCCACCATCCTAGAAGCCTGCCAGGAGCCGCACCTTGTTCAGGTCTTTAACCTCGGCGATCACTCTTGCTAAAAGTCGCACTTTGATAAGGTTTCTTGCCCCGGCGTCCACTTCCTAGCCAAAAGCCGCTCTTTGATCAGGTTATGCCCCGGCAATCACTCCCCGCCCTCATCGGATCAGGTTATGTCAAAATTCAACAACCTTCTCTTGGCTCAACACCGAACTGCAACTTACTAGAAGGGAATCTACTTGGACTTCTATTTTGAGGTTGTGGCGTCCTGATGGGACTTTCCTTTTTCCTTAGCAGTCACAGCCTGGTCCTAAGCACTTATTTTGCTATCAATAGTCTAACAAGACTTTCTATAACACAAGAATAGGTCAGTGATCACAAACAAACAAAAACACTTAACTTATTCAATCACAATTAATCATTTACATGCATAGGGGTGTTTCCTAGCTAACTACCCAAACTTTAGCACACCTTATCACTCTAGGTCTTTATTTCCACTTTGATTTCAAAATCGTTTTCCCAATTTGGTGCATAGTTCAATCATTCTTGCCCTTAGCCATCCTAGAAACCTCTAGGAGCCGCTCAATGATCAGGCCTTTCACCTTGGCGGCACTTCTGCCTAGAGGTTGCTCAATGATTAGGCCTCTTACCCCGGCGCCCCCTCTGTCAAAAACCGCTTCATGATCAGGCCGTATGGCCCCGGCACCACTCCCTGCCCTTGTTGGACTGGCCAATTGCAAGCTGCCTCGAACTGCACCTACTAGAAGGAAAACCTGCTTTGATACCAAATTAGACTGTAACGACCCCATCTCGAAGTTATTCTTGTGACGTCCCGTTCATTATTATCTTTCGTTACACACAAACGGAAGCATATCTCGGGACAATTACAATCAATACACACAGCAAAAATAAGATAAAAAGCATCATGAGCAAACTTTATGTTTATAGTGCATGTGACCATATTAACAAGCCCTTCGGGTCTTGGCAACAAGACATATTTCACATGCACTATGAATAGCAAAACTCGGCTTGGGTGATCATATTCCCTCTACTTTGTCTTCTTGCTTCTAACTCCATCCACATCTCCTCCTCGCTTCCCATTCGCATGGCCGATCTATACCCTACCCGTGGCATACCTCGGAGCCGGCCCACCTATACCGCCAAAAAGGTCCATTGAACCCACATAGGGGTCCAACCCATTCTCCGTCAGTGTAGCCATACCATGCTACGTACGGGTGAGGCATCAAGTTCGTTAGGCCCTCATCAACCATCACATACGTCGTGATCTAGCGGCAAGCTTGGCCTTCTCGGGCATTTATCACGGTAAGCACTTCAGCTCTCATTTCTACGGGATTACTGAACCGAGTTAGGAGAGACGCCATTCTTCGAACCTGAAAAGGAAACAACGAGGGATGAGTCGGGAAGATTCAGCAAGTAACCTACTAATATCAAGCGAGGATGAGGGGATCGCCGTTAGCACAAATCGACCCTTACCGCACCCGCATCGATGACAGATTAATAATAAAATTCATACAAGAAAACATCAAGCATGGCTATAACATGTATACCTTACCATTCAAGTCTCGGTTCTATATCCAAAACAAACGTCAAACACGAAATATGATTAAATCGAGAAATGAACCAACTACAACTAACCAAATTATCGAGAAACGGTCCAAACAAACCGTGTTATAACGTATCACAACTTCCTTTCCCAATATTAGGAAGTTTACTTATTCTATGAAATAGAACTAGAACAAGAAAGGAACACGGGAGTCTCGGTGAATCTCGGGCTTTAACACGAGCACACGGGCCTTGGATGTGGCTTCCTATTGACCGAACAACAAGGAAAGACACGGGCTAGTCGGGGAGCTCTCTCTCTCTTTTTCTCTTTCTCGATATGAACAAGAAGCAAGGAAACAAGAGAGAAGGGTGGCCAAGTGTATGAGGAGAGAGTGGCGTGAAAATGGCGTGAGAGAGAGGGGAGGGTTTCACGTGGGGTTCTTTCTCTCTTTCTATATATATAGACATTTTTATTTGATCATCACTCAAGGCCATTAATGCATGTCATGATGTTGGTCCCTTCAAAGTCCAACTAATTATGGCTTGTCATGATTAAGAGGTCTCTAAAGTCCAAGCCCATTTAATACTAGTTATGATGAAAGGGGTCCCTAAAGTCTTATGGCCAATAATGGAGGCTTCTTGAGGAAGATTTGACTAGTTCAAAGCTTATCTTTTAGTTTCTTCCCAATTAAACAAACGTGGAGCCTATTTTGGCCTTCTAGAAATGTCGATTTGGCTCACAATAACTCAGCACCATTGGGTTGCACAATAAACAACTAATCGACATTTAAGTCGCAAACCCGCATCATAATCAATTTTATGATTTCCGAGGGTTTTTCACAACAAAACATGTATAATAATCTCGTTCAACCCAAAGTTCAGCACGAAAATGTCCTCAAATATCACCAAAAGACATCAAGTCGAGATTCCAACATTCTCATATAAAAATTGATGAATCTTTGAAATCTGATAAAACTGGACAGTTTTGCACTGTTCACGAAATCGAACCTAAAAACATAGTAAATAGACTCTGAAAATTCTTAAATTTGAATATGTCATAAACAAAGCCTTAACAAACATTTGTCATGAAGAAGACAAAATTGGAATCTTTCTGTAAACACCATTTTTAGTACCTCAAAGACAAATTTAAAACAGTTTACTGGAATAGAATTCTTGTTTCTCAAAATAAGCTCTGTCCAGAATTCAAATCATCTCGAAAAATTCTCAAATTTATATTCGTTATAGAAAAAGAAGTTCTCAACAACTTTTGTGAAGAAAACTTTTCCAAAATTGTCCCAGAAAAGCTTGTAGAAAATAAAGAAAATGTGAACATCACCGAAATACCCATTCTTGACAAGTTTTACAAGGTTAGGAAATGAGGTTATCGTACTACTATATCAAGTCCAAAAATTCTGAAATTAAAGTATGTAAAACTTCAAGATGTTTGGATAAACTTTTAAGAAGAAAGTGTTTGGAAATTCGGATCACAAAAGTCTCCACAAAAATAACAATACGAAGGGGTATAAATGATCCGAAATTGGGTTTTCCAAAACAAGAGTAAAACTTGGTTCCAATTGGAAAACTACCAAACTTAAAACATAACCATTTCCCAGAAACTGAAATTGAGGATGTTACAGAAGTGGTGCCACAGGAAAAAAAAACATGAAAAAGTACTCAAAAAATAGGCTAAAAATGAAAAACAAAGAAGCAAGAAAAGAAACAGAAGCTGAAAAATTAAAAGGGAAAAACAAAGATTTAGAAAAAAAACAAAAAAACAAAAACTGAGAGACAAAGCAAAGGCTGGCGGCATTGTTACCCTAATTTCGCTAGTGAAAGCCCTCGACCCTCGCTAGCCCCCGCGTGCCCGAGCGGTATTGGCGCCACCACTTGTCACCGTTGTGTGAAGGTCGGTCCACCTCTTTGGTCATAGCGACTTCTTCAAATATAATGATTCTCTGGACTTCGTTGAGACACTTTGGGACAATGGAGCTAACAAGTGACATGAGCTCGTGAACTTGCAATCAGACAATTGATACGTTAAATTAATTGCAATAAACTCTTACCAAATTGGTGATACTTATGAAGTACGATCGGACCCGGATAGCAAGTGATCCAAGCAGGCAAGCAACTTACTGGTTAAGTAGATATTGGCAAATTCAAAGTAGTTATTGTAATCTTGTCAAATGTTTATATAGTTTATTAATATAGATAATTGGGCATTTAGAAAACTCACTTTTGTTGGTAGATTGCTGTAAATTAGCTTTGTACTCCATTAATGTGATCAATTATTGGTATACTTTCTTAATGTTACCAAACAAAGTAATGGAAAAGCTCGAAAGTGTCCGTAGATCTGTTCGCCGCAGAAAGGCAAAAAGTCAAATGGGAGGATGTTTGTCTTCCTAAGAAAGGAGGGCGTGGGTTGAGGTCACTGTATCGGTGGAATAAAACCGTTTGAATATAGGGAAAAGGTTATGAAAAATTTCAAACTATAACCATTGTAAAATATTTATCTCAAATTTTTTTTTATTACACCAAAAATCTCAAATTATGAACATTATAATACATTTACCCTTCATTAGGGTTCTATTAAAAATCTCCGTTAAAACTCTGACGTGACGCTTACGTGGCGTCATATCAGAAAAAATTTTAAAAAATTCAAAAAAAGTCACTACTTATTACAAGTTACTATTTATCGTCTTCAAAGTTACTGTTTATCGTCTTCTCGCTCGGCCAGAGCTCCTCCGAAGCTCATCCATCCCTGCCCACTGCTGCCTGGACCTCCGGAAGCTTCATCGTAGTTGTCAACCATGGCAGCCGCAAGCTTGAAAGATGCTTTCTCGATACAAAATGAAAGGAAGAAAGAGAAGGAAAATGCGACATTTGCTTTTGCTTCAAGATTCTATTACTTTGTTTTTTTCTTTTCTCTTCGATAAAAATCATTTTCTTTTGAGATTAAAATCATTACTCTTATTTCTTTTTTTAATTTTTCGATAATATAAAAAAGGGCCTGTAAGCTCATAATCTAAGAGTTGCTAGCCATGTGAAGTCGTTGGAAAAGATAATAGTGGTCTTTTTTGTTCATCGAGGAAGGGTACGTGCCTTATTTGGGATAATTGAAAAGTGAGATGATTTTTTTTCCTTGATATAAATACACGATATTTTCTGGATTTGCCCCGCCTGCTGTGTCAGAACTTCAAAGGATACTGCATCGCGCCATGGCCACTGGGCCCCAGTGCTCTTTGTTAGTAATTTTCCAAGTCGCAATAGCAGGGTCAATGAAAAAAATGAAAAAGAATGGAAGAAATAACAGCAACATAAACTCATTTTCGAGGCACCAATAATTGTCTCTCTAAGCTTTTATATGTCTTGTGCACATGGAAATAACAGGATTGTCATAACTTTCGTACATCACTTACTTAAGTATTATAGCCTTTTTTTTAAACTTACTTAAGTGATTTGTTGGAGTAAAATAGATCATTTGAATATAATTTCTGGTAAATCGTTTTACATAAATTTTTTTCTTAACTTTTCATTCCGATGGGGATTTTTTTGAATTTTTTCTTTTTCTTTTTCTTTTCTTTTCTTTACTTTTTTTTTGTGCTAGCAAGGGTCACTAGTGACCCTTGCTAGCCGCGAAGGCCTCACTCAACCCTAGGTAAGGTCATTGCCAGCCATGAGCAAGAGGGTCTTTGCCTGTGGTCAGTGGAGCTACGAAGGCCTCCCCCAAAGGCATTGCAGCCTCGCCGGCCACAAGCGAGGGCGCAAAGGCCCTTGCTAGATTTGGGCTAAGCTAGTCCAAATCTGGCAAGGGCCTTCGCGCCGTCACCCACGGCCGGCAAGGGTTGTTGGCATGGAAAAAATAAAGAAAAAAAGGAAAAAAAATGAATAAATTCAAAAAAATAATAAATAAAAGAAATAAAAAAATATTACAAAAATCATTCATGTTAGTGCCTACGATGCTATGTAGGATGATTGGTATCCATGTTGGATTTTTTGGCCAGGCAAATGGCCCATAACACTTAAGTGATTGATTTTTTAAATTTGTGGCGCTTAAATGAGAAAAAAAAATTATGACTCTCAAGTGAATACCACATGAAAGTTATGGCACTCATACTATTCTTATCTCATGTCTCATGGTATCTGTACAGCATCAATCTTCTTCTTGTGGCGTAATTTGCGACTTAAAAATAATTGGTAAACTTGAGAAGCTAGCAAGTCTCTGTCCGCTTTCATTTAGATAGTTCGGCCTATTAAATTTGATAAGAAAAAAAAATTGTTTTTTTCTCGTTGCAGAACACCTAAGTGTGAGAATTCACACTTAACATTTTTAAAATGATCATTACATATATTGCTTATTTTTCTTACTTCATTCTTTTTGTTCAAACCCTCGTTATAAAGGTCATATCGGTTGAACCAGAGGAATTGCACACTGGCCCACACTCCAATTCAACCTCCGTTATCATTTTCAAAACATTGCCTATAATTAGAGACCGGAATGGTGGACTAAAAGTCACCAATATTTTCTTGAAAAATGGGTATGTGGAAATCTTTAATTAAGACCCTCGCCTTTGATTCATATATCTATCCATTTTTTTTGGACGACTGCCCTCTTAATTTATTATAATTCCATCTGGTTTATTTGAAAAGAAGTGCAAATGTATATATAGATTATACCAATGTGAATTGGATATCGTCTTCCAAGTGCAAGTGTATATATAGATCATACCAATGGGAATTTGGATATCGTTGCTCAAAACCCGCTTCTACAAGCAAGAGGTTCCATCAAAAGATTTAACGTTTCAAACATATGGAGAGAGAGAGAGAGAGATTGATAACATAAGAGTATAAAAATTAAAATTTACGATATTTTGTATAAGATCTATTTCCCAAAGATAATTTCTCGGACCATGCCTTTAGTCGGTGGATTGTAAATTTTGGACATGACACACATGTACAGATAAATGTGGATGATGTCCATGTTATCATAACTTAATGCTTGTACTTATTATTATATTATCTAACTGGAATGGGCCCAACTTTTCGAGACTCCATCTATTTCACCGTCTCATGTGATAACTGATGATAAAACAGATGTTAGAAACTATAGCCCAACTTTTGGCTTGATTATTCTGTTCAACATATTTTGTCATCCATTTGTAGATCGAGGCATCATCCCGGATATTCTAATATAGATCAATACATATTCTGTTTTAGTTAAAAACTTGTTTAACTAAAAAAATAAAATGCTTATCTTCTTTATGAACAAGAGATTATAGTAAGCATCATTGAGCTCTAGGTAATATCATTTAGATTATAGCAAACCGTCTATAACCTCAAGTTATCTCGATAAGTAGTACCTCGTTACACCTATGTTGTCTATCATGAAATAAGGGATGAGCATGGTATTCGACGCCTCCTAATGTTGTCTATCACAAACTTAGTGACAAATTTAATGATATTTATGCAAGTAGGATTTGTAAAGTTGACATTTGAGAGAATATTAAGAGGGACAATCAAATGAGAAATTAAAATTTCGATGAAAATCTATTATATCCATCTAACCATGTGCCAAAAAAAAAAAATAAAAACAAATTGCGTGGACAGCAGCGGACCACTCCAAGGTTCCTTACGTCGCTCACAAAGTACACGAAGCGGAGATCCAACAGAGTGCGAATTTATGTGAAGCTGAGTGCAGAGAAAATTTAAAGATTGCACAAGAAGCACCCGCACAACTCTATTCTTGATTCCGCCTACTAAAAAAGTAAAAAAATCATAAAATTATCCATGTTGACCCCGATTGTACCATATAGGATGGTTTGCACTGAGTAGATCACCACGTTAGTAATTTCCGATCAAAATTGACCGGAAGGATTAAATTAGTAAATGATTAAAGATTTACGATTAAATTGATCAAATTAAAAAATTTATGATTGAATTGGCACAAGCATAATAAATTTTAAAATTTTTTTTGGTAATTTTCCTATTATGAATGACTTCATGCTCAATGCAAAATGTAAACCGCACGCCCCTATGAATTGCTTTGCTCTTCCCTCTTATAGTGATTGAGAGTCGAATTGACGTTGACCTTACCCTTCAACTTATTAAAAAACGCATGTGTCACATACCGGCCCGTGACACATGCGTCAAGCGTCAGAAGTCATCCAAGCTTCTTCCGAGATATTTCCACAAAATTTCCACACAGCACAACTTCAGCCAAATTTCTTGACCAATCTATCATTTTTGAAGCATAACTATTCAACATCTTGTAAAGTTGCCAGTAAGGGAGATGATTAAGTGGCTCTTAAAGAATAGCATCATGCAAAAGCCAATTTCCAGTATGAACAACTTGACTCTAACATGAGAATTGATTCTTTTTTGGCCAAATACCTAAGTGTTGATTGAACTCATTACTTAGCAAAAGATCAATTATCCTTGAAGTCTTTGGGGGAGGGTATTCTTGCCAATCTAGAGGAAGGGATTGATTTGCTGGGTCTTGGACAAAAGGCGAGGATGAAAGAAAGCAAATTTGACTCATTGGCAAAACGCAATCCATCACAAGATCTCGTATATCCCAAGCAAATCTAATTTATCTTTTGGGACAAGAGAAAAAGTGATTTCCACTACGAACACCTTGCAAAGGAGATGATGATTTCCACTATTGATGCCTTGACTCTGACATAAACTATCGATTATTTCAATTAGTGGGGTAGGGGAGAGCTCATTTTCACTTTGATTTGCGTGGCCAGCTGATCCAATTGTGAGGAACGCGGAAAAATTTAGAACTGAATTAGTAAAGATGTAATAAATTTATAACTTTTTGAATAAATTTTTTCATTGATGGTCCCATTATTCCTGAATTTTTCACACAAAGTTCATCAGGAAAGTTGTCCAAAAAGTTTAATTTTACATAAGGCATGTGGCCTAATGGCCGGGTGGTTGATTGGGGTGGCAACATGGGACTGGCATCAAAGTTATGTGTTGATAAAGCAGTGATTTAACCCGTTGAAAGCAAAGTAAAGTTATGTAAAGTGTCAAAAGTGGTGATTTATGTGTGTTGATCAAGTTGTGATGTTTTGTCGCCTTGTTTTGTTTTTCTTTGTCCGATGTTCAATTGCAATTATTATCTAGGCAAGTTGGACAAAACCACATAAATCCATGTTGAGAGACTTAGCATGTGTACTCGAGAATCTTTTTGAAAATTATTCATTCACTTAGCTCCTTGGCCTGTCTTTTACGACTTGAAGATATGATTGAGATTGTACTAGATTACCATATATGAGTGATTATCATATTTCAGACTTCTCTTAGTGATTTAACCCCGTTGAAAGCAAAACAAAGTTATGTAAAGTGTTGAAAGTGGTGATTTATGTGTGTTGATCAAGTCGTGATGTTTTGTTGCCTTGTTTTGTTTGTCTCTGTCCGATGCTCAATTGCAATTTTTATTTGGGCAAGTTGGACAAAACCACAAAAATCCATGTCGAGAGATTTAACATGTGTACTCGAGAATCTTTTTGAAAACTATTCGTTCACTTAGCTCTTTGGCCTGCTTTTCACGATTTGAAAGTATGATTGGGATTGTACTAGATTACCATATATGGATGATTACCATATTTCAGACTTCTCTTGTTGCGAATTGAGATTTCTACTAGAATTTGAGGGACAGAGAGAGCATGAGAAGGAGTTAAGAGTAGTATGTAGATTAGAAGACATCAATCTTGTATCTGATGATGCAATTTCTGGACACAGCAGACATAAATGTCGCTGTTGATCAGAGAAGAAAGGGCAAAGCGTGAAGGAAGAGAAACTGTGTAGGGCATATTGAATTCTCTTGCACAAGTACGATGGTGTGATTGTTTTCTTTTTTCGAAAAATTATTGATATTCGGTGAAAGCCTAATCGAGTATCAATTTCTCTAAAAAAGAGATGAACCTGAGAGTTGGTCGGATGAACGATGAAGCGGAAGATGAATGGAGAAAAGAAGGAAAAAGAAAAGAAAAGAAAAAAATGGCCACTAGACAAAAATGCTCATTAATTTTTTATTTGATATTAAGTTGATTACTATAGATTTTTATTTAAAATAATGTTTACTTTGAGCCTTATTTAAAAAAAAAAGGTCGTCATTTTAAGTTTTTATTTGAAATTTTACCGAAACTGTGTATGGCGATGAAGATATTATTAATTAAGCCCTTTCAATTATGTTTTGTCTCGTACGAATCTTTTCTTTTGGAAAAAACGGTATCCTCTTTCCAAACGTTTGTAAGAGAGGAAGGGGCATCGTATGGTGAGCCCATGTGAATCACGACTTATCAGTCTAAAGACGACAAAGGGCTCGAGGAAAATGCCACACTTTACGGGACCCATGCCACATGGGGCTAATTTTTTTTAAAAAAAATATAAATTTCAGGTTGAATGATAACTATGACATTAATTTTTTTTATGAAATAAAAAATTATCAATTTTCACTATTATCCTAAATTTAGCCCCAATTAACTCTCTATCGAAAGTCATCATTATTTGAAAAAAAAAAAAAGGTTCTGATCATGAGTTTGACGAATTTTGTTTATGACGTCTCTCTATAGGTGATGGTCTACAGTTTCAGATTATGACAAAATGACAGAATTTGGCTGGAGAGATTCAATATAGAGATCTTTAGACTTGCCGATGAAATGAATGAGACGATGAACAACTTCAAGAAAATAATGAATAATGCTTTTAATTTAGTCAAGCCACGTAATTTTATTAATGAGGTGGAATAGATAAGTTGGACAAATGATAATTCTAAGAGAGGATCAAATTTAAAATTTGAGTAAAAAATGATGATTTTTTTACGAGATAAAAAAATTGCGATTAAAATTATTATTTGATCTAAAATTGGTATTTTTTTTTTCGAAATTAAGCCAATAATTATTGCCTTTTTTTTTTGTTTTTGCTAAAACAATAATTGTTGCCTTTGTTTTGTCTTGTCCTTGTCCCGATCGTCACTTGCAATTATTGATTTGGACAAAACCACGTGATGACCTCGTCAATCCCACATGTCCTTTTCACTTCGACTTGCCAGGCTACGCGGTCCAATCACAAAGAGACCGACGAAAATATCTTCTTAAATGTCCAGAGGCATGGGGGTACTCTTGCCAATTAACAGGAAGGGATTGCTTTGGTGGTCTTGGTCAAAAAGGTGAGGCTTGAAGAAACAAATTTTGCCTCGTTGAAGAAACGCAGCCATCCCAAGATTTCGTATATGCCGAGCACGTCTGGTTCATCCTCTTAGTAAAAACTGATGGGTCGAGTGAGGAACCATCAGTTCATTCTTGCCAATTTAGAGTAAGGGATTACATTTGCTGGTCTTCGACAAAAGGTGAGAGGGTTAAAGAAGTAAAATTGCCTCATTTAAGATTTCCTTTATCTTAAGCCCATGTGGTTCATCCTTTGGAGCAAGAGAAAATGTTAAGCTTTGTTCAAGTGCAAGGGCTTGTAGTTCTTGAAGAGGAGAAACGCGTCGGTAAGAAACACTGCGCCAATCATGAGAAATCCATGGAGACGCTGCTCTTTGTTCTGAGATATTTGCTTTGATGAACTCTAGGTTCACGGCGAATCAACGAGGCGTGAAGGTAATCAAATCTTCCGATTGTACGGCCTTCCAGGATTCGGGGACAACTTGATCTTTTTTAAAGGTAACTTATTTCCAAACACAAAACCCGTTTTACAGTAAATTTATCACTGTGCTGTTCTTAGTTCAATACCATCGATATAAATAAGACACTTAAAAAACAATACAGCTCCCTTTTTCGAAATTGTTATCACATATATTGTTTACTTTTCTTACTCCATTCGTTTTATTCAAACCGGTTGGTATAAATTATTGGATAAGTTGAACCTAGTAGTATAGCATTTTGGCCCTCACTCCACGGTTCCATACCTCGCGCACGAAGTGCATGAAACGATGATTCGACGGAGTGCAAATTTATGTGAAGCTAAATACGGAGAAAAATACAAGATTGCAAGAAAAATATAAATTCTATTGAAAATGTAAATTGCGAGAAAAGCCAATTGATGTAATGAAAAAAATAGATACAAACGTAGATTGTAGGTTTGCTTGATTGTCGAAATGGAGAGCTTTACGGCTCTCTTGCAACTTCCAACTTTAAGGACGAGTACTAAAACGTGCAACTTCCCTGTACATCTCTAAAGCCATAAGTTCTTTATGCTTCTCGGCCGAGTTCTCCATCAGATCAACTAAGTCCATTCATTTCATTCTTTTAAGGCTACAAGATAACAAATTATCTAAGTGAGCACGAAAGTTACATCAAATATAGCCTAAATTGACATATTAGTAAAAATTGGATACCAACAATTTACTATAAATGTTTTTATATTAGCCCACTTTTGTTCGTGTTGATATGTGTTCGGTTCGTATTTGATAATCTTGAACCGTGTAATGTTCACCAGACTATACTATATATTTCCTTGTCTGTGGATTTGCTCAAATCAACGTAGTCAATCTATGTGATTTTTTACCGAGGGAATTAGTATATCTTGCTTATCAATTACTGACAAGAAAGTTTGGGGAGGGGGGTGGGGAAGTGGGCCGGGGGGTGTGGGTTGGAAGAACCCTTTGGATCTCCTCGCAGTCTAGCTTGGTCGAATTGCATATTCAACTTAGCTACATCGAGGGACCACCCTTCTTTTACAATTTCTTTTTTTATTTTAATTAAAGAAAACGCCTTTCAATTGGCCGTAATTAACCTTGACTTAACTATTTCTTTAAACAATTTTTGCGGCGATTTTTCAACAACAAACCTTGTTAACAATGGCATTTTTCTGATTGCTAGTGGTTAGCAAGGTCTATCGAAGCTTAGATAATAATTTACGTTGCCATAAAAAATATGTTGCTCTTTTGAGTCAAGCTAGACTTGCCCTCGAGCATCAGGCTGAGCCATTGACAACGATTTATAGTAGTTCGGCCCAATCAACGCCTACTCCACTTCTCGAGACCATTCAAGAGTTAAGCCCATTCCACCATATTTGAAACCTTTGTAAAACCTCATACAAAGGTTGGTTTACAGTGGAAATAAAACTCCTCTACAAGCAAGGTGAATTCATTTACAAACAAATTCTCTCGTGAGAAGTTGATTTGCAAGTAAACACTAGAGAGATTTTGTAAGTACTTTCATGTACACACATGCCCAAGACAATGGGCTACCTTTTTTTCGAAAAATAAATTCTCCCGACTACTTTCCATCGGTGGCGATAGTCCCCGAGTTGTTACTAACACTTCATGACTAGTTTTTCGACCATCGAGACTGCCAAATGTCCACTTAAACTCAAAAATGGCCTAAACACTGGCTGGGTTGGGCGAGCGAAATTCAAATTTAAACTGTAGGAGCCAGGAATTTAGCCAAACCTGACTGGCTATCCTGCCATTGTTTAGCTGGGTACCTAGATATGTTTTTAGACAAGCTCGGTCTTCTTTAACCCTCTCCAAATTGCACAAACTTGCAGAAAACATAGCCAAGTAATTTACAACGATTAGAAATATACAAAAAAGAGTTTTGGAAATTCGGTTCATCAGTGACAACTTGTGAATAAAAGGTGCCACCTAAGATTATGTTTGACTGCCAAAAATTTAAATATGATAAATGTAACCTTTTGACAGGCTAATCTATTATATGAATTGGCAAAAAAATCTAGTGTATTAAAATAACATATAAGGTAACAACCAAGGGTTTTGTGATGGCTTACGTGAGCTTCATCTTCACTAACGAGTAATGATACCAAGAAAAGACGATATAAGTGCGAGGATGTGACCATCCTACAAAATTTTGTTTATGAAATCATATTTTTAGACACTTTAGCTTTTGGTAATTGATGATTAACTGAATTTCAAACAAGAAATATATTTTAGTCACTCAACAAAAAACATAGAAGATGAAGAGATGAGATGAGAGAGAAAAAAATAGGGTGAACGGGTAACTGACTTTGAATCTGGACATAGAAAGTTATTCTGGTCAATTTTAAAAAAAAATTGTGTATCAAATTAAAGAGGGATGCTTCTTACCAAAAAAAAAATTAAAGAGGGATGGAAATAGCCCTGCCCTTTTTTTTGGTGCAATGTTGTTCTTTAATTTAGAATTTCTCACAATTAAATGAAGGCACTTTTTTTAAAAAAATTCTCTTTTAATTATAGGGCACATGGCATCTACTCTGCTCTAAGAATTATTTGTAACCTCTCACATGTTCAAATCGAAGTGGGTACAAACACCAAAACAATTGCCAGCAGTCAAATTTTTATTGTTCACTATTTTTATTAAAAGAACTTCTTTCTTGCAAAATCTTGAAAATGAAAGAAATGCTTTAATCTTTAAAATATTGAGAAATTTTATTCAAATTATTCTAACTCTCAATATTTAAAAGAATCGACAATATGCATGTCATGTTTCTTCCTCATGTTTTAGGTTTAAATTTGGACACCCTTGAACTTCATCTTGAGGAAAACTTTGAGTGGAACAAAAATTAAAGAAAACTGGGAGCGTACGTTTTTTGATTTGCATGCATTGTGCTGATGTCTTTTCTTTCTTTCTTTTGTTGTGACCTCCTCGAACTGGTCTTGCTACCTAAGGGATCTGGTCAATGGATTACTAAGTTAAAACCTTGCTCGGGCTCTCCCAAATCTATAATAATTTGCGACTTAGGTTTAAGTTATTAACATGCAAGTTAATTTTATCTAGAAATCGTCACTAATAAGTTTTTGGTGGATCGATTAAATATCTAAGTAAAGCGTAAGAGAATTGCTTTACTTATACAAACCAGAGTTCAATGGGTTTGGAGACTTGATTACATTAATTAACCAACTAGTACTCTTTTGGTACTTGACCTTGTTCAATCACTACCTAATGTGTTCATGCAACATTCTTATCAATTGTGAATCCTAAAATTGTATCCCTAACTAGGCTAAGGGTAACAACCAATAAATGAAAAGGGCGCAATCAAGTAGTAATCAAAATTGAAATGTAGCCTAACATTTATCTCTAAAAACATTCAAAAACCCTATGGTGAAGCCCTAAGGGCTTGTTCAATTAGAGCAAAATTTTATCAAAGATTTTCAAACATTTTTAAGAAAAACTACTAAAAAAAGATTTTTTTTTAAATTAAAAAATAAATTTTAATTTTTTTATCTGAAATGGGTCCCGGGTCAGATTTCCAGATTCGGTCCGGGTTGGGTCCGACCCAGGTCCGAGGACCCGGATTGATCAGCCCTCAGCCGGATTGGCCTAATGCTTGGGCTCGTCTAAGCCCAAAATAAAAAAAAGCAAACCCTAAAGACTAAATACACTAAGCTCAATCCACTAGGAATAAAACCCTAAAATAACACCTCAGCCCATTATGCCTAATCTGGCCCACCTACAATCGGCCCAAAACACAAACCCTACCCCGTCAGACCTGTGCGCCCAACCCGGCTACCAGCGCCGCCGACCTCCCCCATCGTGGCGTCCCCCTCGCCCGAGCCGCACGCTGCTCCTATCGCGGCCGGCCCTAGCACCGGTGGTCAGTCCCCAACCAGCCAAGCCTCGACGCATCCTTGGCCAAGCCGAGCTCCGAGGCTAGCGACCTCCTAACGTCGGCCAATGGACAAACGAAACAAATTTGGCAACTACCACGAAAACAACCACTCCGCCAACTGAAAGCGCGCCCACGAAGGAAGCGCGGCACCACCACAAACAACACGACATGCACAGAGAAATGTATAACGATCAACTAGTGCTCGGGATTAAACCATTCTATACGAAAACTTATAGATTTCATTCAGGCATTATATCAAACACATTGCGAGCGTCCAAGGAAAAACCGAACCAATGGAGGCTCGAACATCAACCACAATCAACACAACATAGAAGATAGCATACAACGGCTACTGCGGAAGGCTCGCCGACGCTTGGGAACGACTGAAAATGAGCGCCGGCGAGCCTCGGCCCTGGCCGGCCGAGTCTCCAAAAAATAGAGCAAAGGGGGAGCCTAAACAGGGGGGATTGATGGGTCGCCCCTATCCGGCCCGGCGATGGCAAATGAGGGCGAGCTCGATAGATCGGACTATGTTCGGTCGCCTTGTACATCTCCGAGCCAGAATCCTCGAGGAATCAACCGCGAATCAAACAAAACGAGACCCGACGAGAGCTCGGGGCCGAGACCCACCGTGACATTATCGCAGGAAAAGGGATGTGCCGGAGGGTAGTCAGCTGCGGATGAGGTGTGGCGGTCACCGACGAAGGCCCCTTCAATCTCGGTTTTCTCTCTCGATTTCGATCTCTCTCTCTGCTCTCTCCTCTGTTTTTCGCTCTCTCGATTCCAATGGCTCCACCCCCTCCACCTTTTGTTTTGGCCACCCTTTAAAGCTGGTTGGCACGCCCGACCGCAATCCTGTTGCGGCTGGCTTGGCCCCGACCCTGAGATCGCGCTCGGCGATCCTCTGCCACGCTCCGCGCCCCTCTGTCTTCCCTACTCCGTCCCTACCAAGGGTGTCAAAAGAACCCGGTCAAACACGATCTGACCCAACCCGAACAGAAAATTTTCGTATTGGGTCGGGTTGGACCTTAACTTGTCTGGGTAGCAGTAAAAACAAGGCCTCAGCTTGTTTCGGATCTACCCAAGCCCATCCGAAACAAACAAGGATTGTTTGTTCTTCTTGCACCCAAGCCCACCTCTAAGGCTGAAACCCTATCTTCTTCTTCCATTCTGATGAGAGCTCCGGATCTCGTCCTTCTCCTCCTTCTCCTCTTCCTCCGAAACCATTTGATTCTCCTCCTCCCCCTCCTCCTCCTCTTCCTTCTTCTTCTTAACCATCAACCTTGTTTTTGCTTCTGCTTCTGCTTCTTCTTCTTAGCTTCTCATGTGGGTTTCTTTTCCTTAGCACGATCACCTGCTTCGGAATCTCTCTCTCGATGGATTTTGGGATTTGATCTGGGATTTTATGTGGATGTGAGTTGATTTGCCGTTTGAACAAATGGAGGAGGAAGAGGTTGTCATTCTGACCTTCGATCGTGCAACGGTGCAGTCGCACTCTCAAGCGCCTGACCTCTGGTCGTGCGATCCAGACCACCCGCGGAACCATCTCTTCCTCCAACTCCTCTGCGAAGCTCACCAATAGCTCTGGATCTACAAGCAGTTCGTCTTCCAGGACGCTCTTGCCCTTCAACCTCTCAACCCTGTTTCTACCCAAGCTCGTTGTGACGTCTCCTCCCTCGAGCTCGAGCCAGAGCCAGAGCCAGAGCCTTTCTGCCTTGACCAGAAGATCCTTCTCTTGCGAGAGCCTCTCGGCGGTCTGACTCCTCCCCGGCGTCCCTTTTGTCTTTAACTGATCTATCGCCTTTGGAATCCTCGGCCAGATTTGGTTTCCGATGCTTCTCCCTCAAGCTCTCTTCCCTCTCTTCTTTCAATTTCTTCACCTTCAACTGCAAGGACCTTTGTGCCGAAACAACGACGGTGTGGTCGTCGGGGAGGGCGGCGTCAGGGGAGGGATGGGGGGAGAAGCGGCGCTTGAGGTCAAGGTACTGGAGACGACAGTGGTCGAGGATGATGAGGGGGAGGGAGCTTCGGGATTGGACTAGACAGGGTCCCAGAAGTGGAAGCCATGGCCCTTAACGGCGCAAGCGTGGAGGAAATTGACGAAGTCCATTAAAAATCTCAAACACGAAACTCGACCCGGCCCGACCCGACTTGACCCGTCCCAATCGTGCAGTTATATCTTGTTCGGGTCTTGTTTCGGGTTAGGCCAAACACATAGGTTCATTATTTTGGATTGGATTGGGTATCATAAAAACCCGACCCAACCCGACCCATCACATCCCTAATCCCTACCGCTTGTACTTCCCTCTTCAGAGGCGTTGGCAAAGAAAGAGGAACAGTGTGTGGGCCGGGCCGGCAGAAAGGGAAGATGGGCCAGCTTGCACGGAGGGAAAGAAAGGAAAAAATAAAAAATAAAAAAAGAAAAGAAAAGGAAGAGTTGGGCTGAGCCCAGCTAGAAAAGGAGATAGGGGCCGGGTCACCTGGCTGGCCCCCCCCCCTTTTTAAAAGGATAAATTCTAATTAATCCTATTACTATCAATGCAAGTGCTCCTAATACTTATATGTTTATGCAATTTAAAAATCATTTTTGTTTAGGGGTTAGAAATTAATCCTTAATTTTCTATGCAATTAAACCTTAAATGAATAGACAAAATTTAGGTGTCAATATCTTTGATTCTTTTTTTTTCCTCATTCCGATTGTTTCAGGATAATGGAAGGCCTTAAGATTATTCTAAATTGCTCTTGCTGATATTCCTCAGACTCTCCTGTTTATATACGTTGCTCTTGCCTCCGTACACTCAAGGTGCTCTCTCTCTCTCTCTCTCTCATCTTTGGTTTTGTTTCAATGTTCTCATTGTTTTATCACTTTGTTCTTCCTTTCTTTTCATAAATCGAGTAATTAGTTATGTCCTCTCTTCAGTTTCCATCGGGCCCATTTGTTTAAGAAAAAACAAGGAGGACGAAAAAGAGGAAAAAAGGTCGGGAAAAAATTTCTCGAAAAGAAGGAAGAAATGCCCGGGAGTTTTTTTACGTCCGTTGCGGTGAACCTAGTTTCGGGAGTCGGTGAGTACCTGTTTGCTCCCATTGGCCGTCAATTTGGGTACGTGCTATGCTACAAGAGCTACGTCGAAGATCTCAAAAATGGAGTCCAGGAGCTGGAGTTTGCAAAGGAAAGGCTGCAGTGCTCCGTCAACGAAGCCGAGTATGACGGAAAACCTATACACAGTGATGTTAAGAATTGGCTGGAGAGTGCGACAAAGGAGGCTGAGGAAGCACAACACCTGTTAGAACGTGGCAAAAGCGCAAAGGACGCTTGCTTTCGCGGGTGGATTCCCAACCCCTTGGTGCGCCATCCAATGGGCAGAAAGGCGAAGGAGAAAACTAAAGTCATTCGGGGACTCTATGAGAAAAGCAGAAATAATGACTTCAACAAGGTCTACCATGAGAATATTCCGAGAGGAATTGTCACTGCCACCACTTCCACGACAAGATCTGTTGACAAGAAAGAAGATGCCCTGGAGTCGAGGGCTTCAATCATAGAGGATGTAATGAAGGCTATAGCTGATGATAAGGTCCATGTGATTGGGGTGTATGGACCAGGTGGGGTTGGCAAGTCCAAGCTTTTGGAGGATGTCAAAAGGCGAGTTGAAGGAGAGAAGCTGTTTGATGAGATTGCCATGGCAAATGTATCACGCAATCTAGATCTAAAAAGAATCCAGGGAGAAATCGCTGACGCGCTAGGCCTAACGCTAACTAATGTGGAAACTATTCGTGGAAGAGCAGATAATTTGCGTAACAGATTAGATGATCCTAAGAAAAACATTCTCATCATTTTAGATAATTTGTGGAATAAGCTAGAGTTGAAAGAAGTTGGAATCCCTTGTGAATATGATAATAAAGCAAGAGGCTGCAAGCTATTGCTAACATCTAGATGCCGAGATGTTTTGCGCATTGACATGGGCTCTGATCGAGAATTCCGAGTCAATAAGTTAAAGCATGGAGAAGCCCGAAGACTTTTTGAAAGGACAATCGAGGACAAAGCTAATGATCCTGAGTTTAAGAGCCTAGTGGATGGAGTGGTCGAGAAATGTGGAGGCTTGCCACTTTTTATTGTTTCATTGGCAAAAAGGTTGAAGCATGGAGATCTAGCTGCATGGAGGAATGCATTGGATATAGAAAGGTCGGATATAAAATCACATGTGGAACTAAATTACAAAGACTTAAATGATGAGAGGATCAGATCAGTGTTCTTGGTTTGTGCTCTACACCCTGGGAGAAGTTCCATGAGGGATTTGCTTATTTACTGCACGGGTTTGGACTTATATAAAAAATTCAGCAAGACCGTCGAAAACGCTAGAGATAGTTTGACGATGGATCTACATAGCCTGCAGGACTCTTCTTTGTTACTAGATAGTGATGACAAGGAAGGGTTCAAAATGCATGACATAATTGTTGATGTGGCCAGCTCTATTGCTTCCTCAGAATGGAATGCCTTGGTCGGGAGGAGGGGTGATGGGTTTAAAAAATGGTCAAAGGACGAGCTTAGAAAATGCACAGCAATATCCTTCCCTAGTGTTGGCATTGAGGAGCTTCCTGAAAAATTGGATTGCCCAAACTTGAAAATGCTTCTCTTACTCGATCACAAACCGTCTCTCAAAATTCCCCCCTCTTTTTTTGAATCTATGGAGAAGCTCCAAGTCTTGGACATTACTGGCTTATGTCTCATCTCTCTACCTTCATCGATAGAGCTCCTTGAAAACCTTAGGTCCCTATGTCTTGATCAGTGCGAACTGGACGATGTCACCGTTCTTGGAAGGCTAAAAGGATTGCAGTTCCTAAGTATCCTTCACTCTACAATAGCTCGGCTGCCCAAAGAAATAGGTGGATTAACGGAATTGAGATTTTTGGACTTAAGGGGATGCACTGAGCTCAAAGTTATTGAACCTGGCACGCTCGGAAGCTTGGTTTATTTAGAAGAACTCTATATGGAAGACAGTTTTGGTCGGTGGGAAGCCGAGGATGAAGCACCGCGAAGCAATGCCAGCCTAGCTGAGTTGAAGAACATGAAGAATTTGAGCACTCTGTCCATTACCATTCCTCATTCTGTCAATCTCTCAAGAGACCTACCATTTGGGAAACTGAACAAGTATAAAATCCAAATTGGGGAAGTTTGGAATTGGTTGGGCGAATACAAAGAATCCAGAACTTTAAAGCTTAAGCTGGATTCAGGCAATCTTCTTCTTGAAGAGTGGGTGCAGAAATGTTTGCAGAGAGCGCAAGATATCCACTTGGATGGATTGCAAGGTGGCCACGATAGCATTCACGATTTGTGCATCGAAGGATATGAGGAATTGAAGCATCTTCACGTGCAAAATAGCCCCTCATTTCAGTATGTTGTACACTCCAAAGAGAATGTCCAGTGCACTGCATTTGCAAGATTGGAATCCTTTTTTCTCAAGAATCTGAACAACTTGGAGAAGATTTGTCGTGGCTATTTGTCCCAAGAATCCTTCAGCAAATTAAAGACTGTGAAGGTGGACAACTGTGGTAAAATCAAACATTTGTTTCCTTTGTCCATGATGAGAATATTATTGCAGCTTGAAGAGATTGAAATAAGCAGATGCCACTTGATGCAACAAATTGTTGCGGATGTTGAGTCTGAAGATGGAGATGAAATAGATGATGATCCCAAAATGAATTCGTGCAATTTGCGGAGGCTAACATTACGAAACTTGCCAATGATGATGAGCTTTTGTAAAACCCTGGACCATTCGGTTGATTTCTTTGATGGGCAACAGGTATGTAATTTGTTTTTCAGATTTTGTGCATGGATATTATATGTGAGAGTACTGTAGGACATAGAAAAATTAAATAAATAATTTGTTTTGAGATTTGGTTTTCTAGAATAATTAAGACAAACAATTATTTAATTTTTAAAAATGGAATTGATATGTGATATGTGAATACATAAAAACATTTATACATTTGTTAATTACATCTCAATTTATTTGTGTTATGTTGTCAACATTGTTAAAGAAGCACTGTACTATTTATAGATTTTTTTTAAATAATCTAGAAGTTTATCATTGCTTAATGATAAAATCGAATATGTATACACAAACATTTATGGATATATTCATAAGTTGAAGGAAGTTTATACGACCTTAATAATTTTTATGACCTTTACTTTATAATGAATGGACATATGTAGAATTCTATTAAATCTGCTTCACTAAAGTGAAAGAAAGAACTAGAAAAAATTTCAATGGTTGAATATAGCTACAGTGTGTCAAATAACATCCAAATCAATTACTTATAATTTTGCAGTTATAATCGCAAGTTGCTCTTTTTTTTTTTTTCCCAGTGATTGTAATGAGTTGTGGAAGGTGAAATGGACCTTTGTGGAATTGGGGTTGGACACAAAATTCCATTATACTCTTAATTGTTGATTGACGGAACTATTACGTGACTACAAATGAATAATCAAACATCATACGATAGGCCAAATTGTTTTTTTAACCTTGCTAAATTAATGGGATGTTAGTCGGATAATTAATTTTTTTTTCTAATTAATGTAAGCTGTTGGACCTTTTGTGGTGATCAAATCTACCACAAATCTTTGTTCTAACCACTTATCTAATATTACTTGTAGAACTTATGTGCGCTGCACATGTCAAAATTTCTTTTTTGTAATGAAATATTGCTTAAAAGTATTAATTAGCAACACATCTAACATTCATTTGTGTGCTATGGCTTTGATTTACAATTGCTTTTTAACTGTTCTGTCTGTATAAAATACAAAAATGGAAACTCTTTTTTATTTTTTATTTTAAATTATGTTCATCACGTGAGCCAAACCGCAAAAGCATGATGTTGGACTAAAATCATTCGTTGAATTAAGTAATTCATTTTCTTGAAATAAAATTTGCCATATAAATTAGCTCTTTGATAAGGAAGCGCATCTTAGGTCCTTATATGGGTAAATTAATTCCTTTAATGAAATTGACTTTGATGCCGATAAGGTGCTCCTGGGGTCAGTTCATGGTTCTTATTGCCAACCGTTGATCTTACAGTGATGAACCATTTTTTGTTTTCAAATTTCGGCCAATATGGCATATATTCTGCATTACATATATGTTAGGAAATCATGTATCCTATAGTGCTATGTATGGGGACAACAAATCCTTCTGACTATTTTAGTATTTCTCTCATAATTTACAATAACTTTTTACTTTCAATCTCTCGATGAGAGATGTATTTTTTAAAATACTTCGGATAAAATGCCATGCTCAAATTACACCTGCAAATCAATTAAATGTATAGTTTTCTCTGTTTGTCAATTTAGTTCATGACTACTTGGTAGAAAATAATTCGTTTGAGGTATTATATAAAATCATAGTCAATGACTAAAAATTCAATTGAACCTATGCCATGAATTTGGAAATTTAGGTAGAAAGCACAAAATGTGAGGGTAAATTTAATAACCTCAATAATTCGGGGACCATGAATTCTATATTCAATGGAGTCCAAGTACAAAATAGCTAAATGATAAGTGAGTGTAAAGTTGATAAATTTTAAAGAAGAATAAGGTAAAATTCAAAAATCACTCCTCCGCTTTTTCTTCCATTATTTTTAAATTTATTTTATGAGATTATTTCCTTTATTATTATTTCTCATGCAACTCGTATTTCTAGTTACAAGCATTATCATGAGATGGTGTGGGGTTATTCATCCTTTACAGCTAATAAAGCTACAGAGTTTGGAAGCCATAACCATTGAAAGATGTCAATTAATACGAGAAGTATTTGATCTGGAAGCATTGACAACCAACGGGCAAGTCGAGATTTTGTCGCGATTGAGAGAATTAACCTTGAGCGACTTACCAAGTTTAGGACACATATGGAACAAAAATACACAAAGAACATTGTGTTTTCGAAACTTAAGGACACTGAAGGTGCAAAACTGTGAAAATTTGAGGTTTCTCTTTTCTTCTTCCATGGCCAAAGCACTCGGGCAAATAAAAGAAATAGAAATTGAAAATTGTAAATTGATGGAGGTAATTATCGATGATCAAGAAGAAGAATCAGAGGAAGCTGCAGCCACTGACACCTTAGAGTTTCCTCTGTTAACCTCATTGTGTCTTGAGGATTTGCCAAATCTCAAGACATTCTCTTATGGAAAGTACTGTATTCAATGTCCATCCCTAAGAAGACTAACGATATCCGGATGCCCCAAAATGATAACATTCTCTTTATTCGAAGGAAAGCAACAGTCGATGACAGTTGATACAGGTTTACAACAAGCGTTTGGTCGTATCAACTCTGGCTTGTCCATGCCTGTTTTCTTCAATGAAAAGGTATGTAAGCATCTACAGTTTTTTTTTGTTGACCATTTTTCTAGTTCTAGTTAGTGAAGCTTTTTAATAGAAACTGGATCATTATTCTGTACCAGAAGTTTAGCAGTTTGCGGGGGGAAAAACTAACTTATTGTCTAGTCCCAATGATGCCCCCGAGTTTTCGGCATGATAAAATTCTGCACCAAATATACAATGTTTCTATGCAGGTTCATTTTCCAAGCTTGGAAGAACTGGAGCTTTCATCCATGTGCGAATTAAAGAGGATATGGCCCAATCAACTCCACAGACAGTCCTTCTACAAACTCGAATCGCTCACCGTTGGACATTGTGAAAATCTATTACATGTTTTTCCTTCGAAGTCAATGGATGGGTTGCAGAGCCTTAATAAAATTGAGGTGGTCGACTGTCCCTCCTTGGAAGCATTATTTGAACCGATAAGTCTCAGCGCTGAGGAAAGGCCAAAGCCATTGGTCCTGTCAACATTAAAAAAATTGAAGTTGTTGAATTTATCAAGGCTCCGAGACATTTTGAAGAGTGACTGCAAAGTAACCTTGGCATTTCCTTGCCTAATGGAAGTGAACGTGAGCCATTGTCATAGTTTGCCATATCTCTTCTCAAGTGCCATGGCCATAACTCTTGATAAACTTGCGGGGCTTGATGTTTCCTGTTGCAATAACCTGCGGGGCATAATTGCAATGGAAAATGGAAAAGGGAATACTGTAGAGACATTGAAGTTCCGTCATTTAAGCACACTCAAACTTGGTGACCTTGAGAACTTGATTAGTTTCCGCTCCACGAGTTGTGCTGGTGATGTGTTACATCCTCTATTTGATGAGAAGGTATCATATCCCAATTTATCTGATCAGTTATTTTACTCTGTTTTTTATGCTTTGGCCCTAAGCAATTTTGTGTATTTTCGGTTTATCTCTATGCATTTGTAGCTTGCGTTTCCAAAGTTAGAAGAGCTACACATCGAGGGAATTCAACAGAAAGAACTATGGAACGAAAAAATTCTTGTGGAGTCCTTTTGTCGTCTAAAGGTCCTCAAGGTGAACCAGTGTCCCAACCTAAGGAATGTGATTCCTTCATTCACGTGGAAGAGGCTACTTCGCCGTATGGAGTCCTTGACTGTTGAGAAGTGCCCACGTCTGAGAAACCTTTTTACAATGTCTATGGCAAAAAGTCTGGGACAACTACAATATCTTCGTCTTGGTGATTGTGGAGAGATGGAGTACATTGTTGCCAGAGAAGAGGAGAAACATGAAGAAGTCGCCGACAAAATTGTAATTCCTCAACTTGTCACTATGTATCTTCACAACATGCCAAGACTCAAAAGTTTCTGCCATGGGAAGCATATTTCAGAGTGGCCCTCCTTGAAAGAGTTTACTATCAAAGATTGTAAAGCCGTGGAGGTGATTCTAGGAGATGCTAATTGTAGAAAATTAGAGGGCAGTGTTCCAACGCAGCAACCACTTTTACTTGTCGAAAAGGTTTGCACTCCTTCTTTAATGACATATCTAGTTTCTTGTCCCTGATAGTTTTAGCTAGACAATGTAGGGGTCCGTGAGTTTACTTATGCTAACTTATCAGTTTCTTTCTACAAATCTTTGACCTTAAATAAGAAACACCTCAAAGCTACTTCTTTAACAAACACATCGACATGAATATCAAAACTTTTTCTTGAGTTTAAAAAAACTTTATATTTTTTTATTTCTTTTTAAAATCTTAGACTCATGTGATGTTTCCTTAATATTGTAGCTGAAGTACAAATATTAATGAGAGTCTAAGCTTCAATTTAGCTAGTTTTAACTAGTTTAGATTCTAGACGATGCAGAAGATGTTGGCTTAAATTTAAATCTTATACAACGTAAGATCAATGGTTAATGATGGTACAAGTCCTAAAACTTCTGTTGGTTCGACACTAACTTGCCGGATCAATGGCGAGGCTCGCCCTTGCCACGGCCTTTGGCGAGAGCTCAAGCCTCGCCATAGTCGGGTGAGGCCCAACCTCACCAAATCTGGTGAGGTCGAGCCTCGCCTTGGTCAGGCGAGGCTGCCCTCGCCAGTGGCCAACGAGGTTGAGCTCGTCGGCCTCTGGCCTTTAGCCGGTTGCTGGTCCGACGACTAGCCAGAAGAAGGAGAAACAAAAAAAAAAAGAAAAAAAAGAAAAAAATTAAAATTCAAAAAAAATTAAAATATTATTTAAGTTGTCCACGTTAGTGTCACGTTGGCGCTGGTGACTGGTCGTCGGCTGGCAGGCGTTCGCGTCGGCAAATTCGGATCAAAATTGGCCGGAAGGACTAAATTGGTACAAAAACAAAAGGTTTAGGATTGAATTGACACCAATTTAAAAGGTTTAGGACTTAATTGCCACCAAAAAAAGGTTTATGACTAAATTGGCACAAATGCAAAAGGTTTAGGATTAAATTGACACTAAAAAAATGTTTAGGACTTTTTTGACACTTTTTCCTAAGATCAATGGTTAATGACGGTACAAGTCCTAAAACTTCTGTTGGTTCGACACTAAAGTTTGAATTTTTTTTACATACATTTAAGTCGTAAATTATCACACTCTAAGCATTTCAAGACTTGTTAAATCTATCCCCATTTTGTACATAAAAATCTGCATTTTTTTTTATCATATTTTCAGTCCCACAAGGTATTAACGCGGTGATGGGCTTCCTCAACCACAAAGGGACCTCTTTCACTATTACCACATTGGGAAAATCGAAAAGAAAATTAAAACAAAACTAAAAATTAGAAAAAAAATAATCAGCACTACTAAGAAACTGAAAAAAAAAAAAAGAAGAAAAAGTCCTGGGAGGGACTGCCGCTGAAAGAGAGGAAGGGTTGGATAGGCAGTGGCACTGCCGCTTCCCTTCCCGACGACGGCCAAAAACCCTTGCCAGGTTCACAGCAAGGCCGTCGACTCTTGATGGCCAACGTCGCGGGCTAGCCCTGAATGTGAGCAAGAAATGGCCTGCTAGTGCCCTTGCCAGATTTGGGTGAGGGCAAGCGTGCTCACTCACTTGGTGGCAAGGAGCCAAGTCCAGCAATTGTTGGTGGCCGGGCAAGGGTGCTAGGTGCCCTAGCCATGACTTGGGTAACGGTTGCGGCTATCGCCAGTGCAAAGGCCCTGACCCCTCTCTCTCTCTCTAATGTGGTGTCACCACATTAGGACCTCATATTTACAATAAAAAAAGAAAAATTTGATAAAAAAAATGTCATATATACTTTCCATCCTCTTGAAACTAATATGGGCAATACAAGGACTCAAATGCTGAATCGGAACAAATTTTACTACCAAACCAAAAAAAAATAGTTCTTAAATATGCCTAACCGGCATAAGTTTTAGGACTCATCTGTCATTATTCCTAAAATAAATTAAAATGGTTGTGATGTGAAAATTGCTCCACAAGTCCTAAAACATATTTATGATAGGCAATCGAGTCATAAGATTTTCAATTGGTGTAATGAAGTCCTAAACCTTTATTAGAAAGTGCAATCAAGTCCTAAACGTTTTGGTTGATGTAATTAATTCCTAAATTAATACAAATAAATGCAATTTGAGATTGCCCCATAGACTATCTAAGTTATTGTGTACTAAAAGAACTTGATTATGCATTTTCAAAAAGATTTAAAACTTGACCAAACCAATTGAGAGGTTTAGGATCTGTCTACATTTCATATATATAATTTAGGACTTCTAATGCACCTTTATTTTCCGATTATG
Source organism: Syzygium aromaticum (assembly GCA_024500025.1). NCBI lineage: Eukaryota > Viridiplantae > Streptophyta > Magnoliopsida > Myrtales > Myrtaceae > Syzygium > Syzygium aromaticum. The sequence continues at coordinate 1,993,860 of CM044888.1, read as the reverse complement.
ACTAAAACTGTGTGTAGTTAACATAATATTTTAATCTTTGTGGTCAAACCTAGTAAGCTTAATCAAATGCTAAACAAAGGAGATTTGGTATTAAATGGAATCATGGACTTAGCAAGTCTGTATTCGTGGCTCTGCATGAACCAGTATTTTCTACGCATGGCAAGAGAGTGGCTGCTACATGCATTATGTGCAAATAACTCAATTGCACTTACATGGAATCTATAATTCAATGGTAGTGTTATTTTTTTTTGTCTATTATATTTTAACTCTTAACTCACTCTCAAACTTTTGTCTTACCTCTTTACAGAGCGTAGGAATCCAAACTCACATCTGAAACTAAAAGTCCCCACCCTAACCCTCATGAGAAGATGGGGAATGTAACTCTCCATCTCCCCCTTTCCAAGCACGAAGGGTGGCCACTGAGGCAAATTCTAGTGGTTAATGACAGTGTCATTCACTATCACAAAAATTTGAAGAGATTTTTACTAGGTGTATGATACATATGTTAGCAACTGACAATATAGAAAGTGCATAGCAAGGTTGGTTCAGATTCACAAATATTGAGGGAAATTAGATAGCAAGAAAGGAGGGAAAGAGAGAGAGAGCGAGAGAGCTGCCAATTCAGGCCAAACTCATTAGTAAATGAATTCATCCTCAAAACTGAAGAAAATTAGTATCTTGGCCAATATGTATAGGTAATTAAAAAAAGAGTTCAAACTAAGTAAGCATATCTAAAATAAGAAAAATAAATCAAGATACGTATCTTAAATTCTTGATAGTATCAAATAAACAAACTAATTAAAGAAACAAATCAGGAAGGTGGTTGAGAATCATCTCATAAATCAATCTCCCCCACCATGAAGAAGTCAAGTCCTTTCTCCGGTGGCTCTTCCCGTGAGTCGGATTCGGATATGTACCTATGGAGTGTAACGCTATAGAAAGTATTTTAGAACAAATTTTAGCATCACAAATTTTTCACTTCTGTGAGTGATCGGTAGGAGAAATTACATTCCCAAATTTATTAAATTTCGGAAGGTGTTTCAATAAATTCATCCAGATTAGTTAGTACAATGTTACGCCACTTGCTTCACTATGCTCATAAGCAAGAGTCTTTATTTAACTCTTCAAGACATTGAGAGTACTTATCCATGCCATTTTGCTCATTAGTGAACTGATTTTGGACCATTTTCATGTCTTCCTTACAATTTTTGATTGAATCTATTCAATTCTCACCAAGATTGTTGAAATATTTTCTCAGATCATTAAAATTTGTTATACTCTTCAAGATTGTTAAGGATTTATAATAATCAATATCATGGCAATAGACGTATTACTCCTGACAATCAAAAGTATTAGAATAACATGATAATCATAATAATAGTAACTTCCACACCAATCGATGTAATGATATTGATAACCCCTGCTCTTATCAAATTTTGATATACCAGATTTAATAAATATTGCAACATTATTCAAAGAGAAAATTATGCCAAACATAGAGTGGCTGAAGTTTCAATAGGCATGAGTGCCATATATCTCCATGAGCATATAGGATCAGAAATGCAAGTGTAGCAAAAGAATAAGTACCATAGCATTGGTCCTTGGTCTAGAATCGTTGCACAACGATAAGACATTCTCAAAGCAAAGTTCTAATACATTTAACGTTGAAGGGATCTAGCCCAAAGACCGATTGATGAAGAACAGATTTAGATCCGACACCAACTAATGTTGAATAAAAGCATGTAGAAAGTTAGGTTTGGATTCATTGAAAGGGGAGGAAATCAAATCATAAGAACAGAGGGAGAAACTAGAGAGAGATGAAAGAAATAGAAAGGCCAATTCAGGCGGGGAAAAAATATGTCAGATAGACATACTTCTTAATCAAATTAATTCAACATTAGATCTAAAGGAAATTATTTTCTGGGTTTATTTTCATAGGCAACTTAAATAAGAGAGCTCAGCTTTTAAGATAAATAATTCAAGAACAATATCCTAAATCTTCGAAAATTTCGAATAAGTGACCTAAATAAAAATAAACAAATCAGCTGGTGGTTGGAAAGTCCCGTCCAACATCAATTGAACAGCACATACTTGCACTCTACCATCTTTTGATTTAATTGTTGGATTTTTTTTTCTTTTGTAATTGTCGTGTTTCCTTGGAGTCTATACTATGTCGGAGAAATTTTGAAGTGCAAGGTCCACCAAGCATTGGGTTTTGCTAATTGGTTTATGTTTTGTCGGCATCATTACCTCATTATGCACAAGCTATATTTTTTAAATGGTTCAAAGAAATGGGAGGGTATATTGGCTATTTTTTATTTGTGTGTTGTAGTGAGCGACATCTAAGATAGGCTAAATTTGATGTTTATGGGAAACATATTATGCGCGAAATTAATTTGCTTGTCTGACTAAGAAGGCTATGGGTCATGTTACTGCTCAAACATAATTCTGAGAATGGATTTTAGCGGGGTGGCATGTGCTAAAAAGAAAATAACTCGCATCTAGTCTTCTTTTCTTTCTATTATATTGATAAAGTCTATCATGTGATTTTCCTTTTTCTTGAAATTACAGTATTCTCCTTTTTAGGGGAACAAAGAGTCGACTCTAACTAATTTAATTGAAAAATAACAGGATGATTTTCCTAGTATGGAGTCAATGCAGATTTCGCACATGGATAACGTGGAGAAGATATGGCTTGATGATATTGCTTCAAATGCCTTTAGCAAACTCAAGACACTATTAGTGGAGTATTGTGAGAAACTTTCATCCATATTTTTATCTTATACTATGCTCACAAGATTTCAAAACCTAGAGAATATAACTGTAACTGATTGTGGATCATTAAAAGTGGTATTTCACGTCCAAGAAAACAATTTTAGCGAAGCTCATTCTACAAGCACTTTTCAATTGAGAAAATTAATTTTGATGCGTCTCCCAAAAATGAAGCACGTGTGGAGTGGACTTTCTCAAGGAGGTATTTCCTTTAGACACTTACAATGCATGAAAGTTAAGGAGTGTGGGAGTCTCAAAAGTTTATTCCCAAGCTTGGTGGCAAAAAGTATGACTCGGCTTGAAGTACTTCTAGTACGGTCATGTGGGGTGGAGCAAATTATAACAGAGGAACACGAAGCAGGCACGACTACAATTGATCTCTTCTTTTCGCAATTGACTGACCTGAAGCTACTTGATTTGCCGGAACTGAGGAGCTTCTACAAGAATAGTCACACTTCAACATGGCCACTCTTGAAGGAATTGCGAGTGAGACACTGTGGCAAGATGAGTTCATTCTCGTTCGCTTGTGAAACCCAAAGCTGCCAAGGTACAACTACCAACGAGAACACTGCACTCTTTTCTTTTGCAAAGGTACGATCCTTAATTCTAACTCTCTACTTTGGTCTTCAGTGTTTTATATGCATAGCTCTCGTTGCTTTGTTATTCTCAGTAAGAAATTGAAATTGTCAAACATTTCACGCTTATTAATACTAGCCTAACCACACCTGTGAATTGCTTAGAAATTTGAAGATTCAGTTAATTTTTCCCGCTCATATTCTTTGGAATATAATCGAGTGATCCCAGCTAGTTAGTTTGAAAAACAAAAAAACTTATTATGGATTAACTTGCGTAGACAGTTATGCTTCTAATGAGTAGCTGGTGTCTTATCGAGTCCATCATGTTGGTGGCATGTATTATGACTGGGATTTATCTATTTAAGTTAAGTTGACCTTCCTCGTCCGCCAAAATTAAAAAAAAATTGTATTATGTTAATTTGGCATATTGCTAGCTTAGCTACGAACGAAACAAAGTTCCATGCTCGAACATTGTGAACATGGTTGGTAACTAACAAGTATCGCAGCTAACTTGCTTACCCAGTCACGTGTCAGTAATTTATTAATAGGTTTTGACAAATAACAACATTTATTTGTACTTAAAAAATTACCAAATACTTTAATAATCTATTAGCGTTTACTTTTGTGGGTTACCAATGCCTTTAAAGATACTAAGTTTTATTTGAAACTATCAACCTTTATTTGATTAATATACCAATATTCAACTGATTTTAGGTATTTACCAACTTTTTTTTATCTACCTACATTTGTTATTATGATTACGAACACTTTAAAAAAATAAATTTTATTTAAAATTACCAACCTTAATTTGATTGACGTACCAATTTCATTAACATATCCACTAACTTTCATTACTCGCAAATTTTTTATCTTTTTTTGGCTTTGAATAGAGCAAACTTTTTTTTTTACTTTCAAAATTACCAACTACTTTAATAGTCAACCAACATATATTTATGGCTCACCATCATGTTTGAAATTACTAACCTTATTTTACTGTACTTACTTTGATTGGTGTAGCAAGATTGTCACATTTAGATACAAACTGATTTTAATTACTTACCAACAATTGATCTTGTTATGTTTTAAAAAGTACCAATATTTGAAAAATTATGAACAATAGTTATTCCTGTGACTAAACAATGCCTTTGAAATTACTAACTTTAATTTGAAATTACAAACCTTAATTTGATTGATGAATCAATATTCATCAAATTAGGATACCAACTGCTTTTAATCAATGACCAACTTTTTATCTTGTAAATTTTGTAACGTGTAAATATTATTTTATACTTTCAAGATCATCAACTACTTTAATAACCTACCAACAATTATTCAATGGCTTACCAATGCCTTTGAAGTTACTAATATTTATTCGGAAATTACCAATCTTAAGTGGTATATTAGTGAAATACCAATACGGAATTAGGCTCTAATTTTTTTTTATCTCTGGGAACCCTAAAAACATCCATTTATTTGGGGTTATTTTACTTTTGGTTTGTTTCCTATCTTACTTGACATTTCATTTTGATATTGTAAGAATGAACAATTTGTTTTAATTATCTACTCCTTTTCCATCAAATTTTGGATATCTAAATCTGTATCTTGTTTTATCGCTTCTTTGCCCGTGTCCCATCTCTTCAATTCATTTTCCAGTTTTGTCAATCATCAGTTTAGTTTGATTGCATTTTTCTCTTAGTTATAAAAAGGTGAAGCCATTCGCTACTTATGATCAATAGTAAAACAAATATGAGAACTACACCTTAGAAAACAGAGTGCAACATAGTAATTCAATATCTTACTATTGAAGCACATCTACATATTATAAAAGTAACATGATTTAATAAAACAAATAAGTTATGTTTTAAGTAATCCTACGAACTTGTTGAAATACATATGTGTTTATTTTGCCTTTTGGATTTAATTAACAATTGAAATAGCTGACTTACCAACTTTTTATGTTGACTAGACTTTCTTTATCCAATTCACCAAACATAATTTGATTGAATTGGGCACACCACTAACAACAGATATCCCTTTTATAATGGTCACCAATGCTTGCTCGTCTGGTTCCAGAAAGTTTTATTTTTAAAGATAAAACGAGCTGAAAGCCTACCGGTTCTTTTTCCTTTCTTTTCCCTAAATGGAAGGACATTTTAGTGATTGGACTTTTGGTGGGCTAGTTAAACGAATTTCCTTCCCTCCCACAGGTCATTCCACAATTGGAGCGATTGACATTGACGAGAGAGGATATTGTGATGATGCAGCAAGATTACGTCTTTGGCAAACTCAGAGATTTGGCTTTGGCATGCTACCATAATAAAAATGTTGTTTTTCCCTCCAACTTCCTTCTTCACAGATTCCCCAATCTAGAAATTCTTGCCGTGGTTTGTAGTTCCTTCGAGGAAGTATTTCCAGAAGATGCATCTAGACATGGGGCAGTGACTCCCTGTGGAGGACTTACTGACATGGAAAAACCTCTTAAGGCACTTGGAAATCTGAAGCAACTTGAGCTGATGAACCTGTGGTCCCTGAGGCAAGTATGGAAAGATGGCTCCTTGATGGCTGAAATTCTTAAACATATTGAAATTATGTTTGTTTTGGAGTGCCCGAGTTTATCAATAGTATTTCCATCCCCGAATTCATTCGAGAGATTGAAGCAATTAGAAGTAAGGGATTGCGTTGGTTTAGTTCACATGGGGATTTGCTCAGCAGTGACAAGTCTGGTGCAACTTACTTGGCTAAACCTAAGTAATTGTGATGCAATGGAAGACGTGGTAACAGATGATGGAAATGGAGTAGAGGAGATCTCTTTCCCCAAGCTGCGAGAGTTGATACTTAACGGTTTACCAAGCCTTGAGAGCTTCTCCTCCTCTAGTTGTGCCTTTATGTTTCCATCATTGAAGCGTATCATCGTCACGCAGTGCCCCAAGATGAATATATTCTGCAAGGGTGCCTTGAGGACACCAAAACTAAAAAAATTACTCCTCTTCGACAGGGATGATGAAGGGCGTTGGGAGGGTGACCTTAATACCACCATCCGAATCGTACCAACTTGAAACGGTCCACTCCGAATTCAGTAAGGCGGGTAAATTCATGTGCCTAACCAAAAGGAAGAAATTTGCATTCTTCGAGTTCTATATTGGCTCATATGAAGTCAGTCTTTCTTAAAATAATGTTTGACTGGGTTTGAAATGAATCGAACACGATTCGAAAATTAGGGACTTTTGGGCACTTACTCACGAATGCATTCTAGCCGTTTGATGAATTGCTTAGCATAACCTGTGTCGATGTTGCTTCGAAGATTGTAAGGTTGTGTTATATAAGGCTGTGTGCTTGCCCACTTCTATGGTTAATCTTGAGGAGTCTCAGTAGTTAGCCATTGTCTTACTAAGAATGTTTGTTTCTTTTAGGTGTCATGCTCGCTACAAGCAAAGCGGATGCTTTTATTTGCCAGAAAGTGTCTCCTGTAGTAAGATGTTGAAGGAAGCCTTTTGCAACCTGCGCACTAATAGTGTTCTAGTGCATGGTGCCGACATGGTATTCATAGTGGGCAGGCGCTTCATTGAATATCTTGTTCTTTTCCTAGTTTAGGATGCCCTCTCTATGTCATTTCCTGGATAGTGGTACTGGTGCAGTAGAATGGTTGAGCAAATAATCAATTGAAATCCTATATCGAACTATTTAGAGATTTTGTATGAGTGTTGGCTTTTAGGTGACCCCATTTAGTAGGTAAGACTTAATCTTTTGTTAAAGGTTTTGATAGGGTATTAGATGCAGAGTCTTCCGGGTCTTCATGTTCTAAGATAGTGCCCAGGTCGACTACTCAAACAATAGGATCAAGAGAGTGACTTGTACACACGGAAATTTCGTCACAAAATCAAGCAGAAATTTCAATTTTATTATAGTTCAGGAAAATGGTCATAACTTTGTCGATACTGATCGAATTGACTTGATTCTAATGCCAAAAAAATGAAGATTAATGGATCTACAACTTTTATGTTTTGCCTTTTCTCAAATAAGCACTGTAGAATTGTCGATTTAGGAAGGAAGTGGACAATCAAGATTGGTTAGGATGCGGAAAAAGGATAGGAACTTCAGTGGTTGTTCTTTTAGGCCTCTAAGGAAGTTGAAATAGCATCAATTCTTCTAGATTGATGGTTGCAACTCTTCAAGGATGTTACCACCCGCCTGGGTGGCGCTGCTGGAGCGCGCACTCTTCCTCTCGCAAAAGGTTGAGTGTTCGAATTCCGGGCGCCGCAGGGTGACTTAACCGGTGGCACGTGTGTGGTGGCTAGCACGTGTCGCCTCCAGGGTTTACTCTCCGGCTATCGGCCGTGCGGGGGTTCCCTGGGTTATCAAAAAAAAAAAAAAAAAAAAAAAAAAACTCTTCAAGGATGAAGACTCTAAAATCTCTGACTCTTCAAGAATGGAATAAAAACTCTTTTAAATTTTCTAGGGGTATGAACTTTTTGAGATTTAAGAGAATTGCACTAAATAAATTTCATCAATCAAATTCAGTCTTCTTTTTACATAAGCTTGATGGTCTTTTATAGCAAAACAAAAGAAAAGCGAAAGTCTAAAGTCAATTCTAGAAACTGGAAATTATTAAAGCACATAAAAACTAGAAGCTATTAAAGTACAATATTCCAATGCTTGTGGCTGTCTCGAGAAGTCTTGTTGCAAGCCTTCAATGTATGGGTAATGACAATGCCTTTATGACAAAGTCAAAGATGAGAATGTTCACTTATCAATGAGGTTCTTCAATTGCCGATGAGGTCTATCAATACTAGGCTTATTGATGAGAGTGTCATCGAGCTTGAATACGTGCTGACCTTCTTGGCTGAATGAGTTGGTCTTGAATATGGGCTGCATCATTCCCCCCTTTTTAAAAATAATTCGTCCTCAAATTTGAATCACCATCATTAGAAGAATCACCCATATAAGTTGTCAAATGCTGAACATTGAACACATCATGTATCTTCATATGAGAAGGCAACTTTAGTTGGTTTGCATTAGGATTGATGCACTCGAGAACTTCAAGTGGACCAAGCTTTCAATCACTAAGGTTGTCGTAGCTTCCAATAGGATGATGCTCCGGTGGCAAATAAGCCCACAAAGTCTCCCGACTCAAAGACGATTTCACACCGACATTTATCGACATCCTTTTTATAGGACTCAGCTTTACTCTCCAACCTTTGGCGCACATCTTCATGAACTATCCTCATTTGAGAAACAATATCATCCACCTTATCGATTGATTTTTCAGCAAAAGGAATAGGTGCAAGATCAAGAGCCGTCTGATGTCCACATACAATCACAAAGGGATTGTATCTAGTGGTACAGTTCACCGAACAATTATATGTGAATTCTCCAAGTGACAACCATGTCTCCCAAGAGTAGGGATTATCATCAATCAAGGTCCTCAATAGATTCCCTAATGAATGATTGACAACTTTAGTTTATCTATCTGTTTGGGGATGAAACACAGTACTATATCATAGCTTAGTACCAATACTCTTCCATAATTGATGCCAAAAGTGACTAAGAAACTTGGTGTCCCTATCGGAAGTAATAGTCTTAGGAATGCCATGTAACTTGTAGATTTCTTTGAAGAATAACTTAGCAATCCATGAGGCATCCATTGTTTTGCGACAAGGAATGAAGTGTGCCATTTTTGAAAATCTATCGACAATCACAAAGATTGAATTCATACCTCTAAGTGTACGTGATAGTCCAAGGACAAAGTCCATAGAGATATCTTCCCAAGGGGCTTATGGTATTGGCAAAAGCAAATAAAGACATACATTAGTAGCTTGTCCCTTTCCTACTTGGCAATGTTGACACCTCATCACATGTCGATATACATCTTGTGTCATATGGGGCCAAAAATATTTGGCTGAAACAAGTTGCATAATCTTATCACGTTCAAAAGGTCCATCACGGTGAATTTCATCGATCACCCTTTGTAGAAGAGAGCAATCTTGTCACACTCCGAACTCCAACGGGCTCGTGACACCCCTTCGACGGACGTATTGAACGCGATGTCTCAGGACACGTCGCCGATCCAGACGGAATATCCAAAGTCGTATGCAAGCGGAAGCGAAATTTAAACAACCCAAACAAGAAACATTTAAGGAAGGGTAGCTGAAAGGCACGTACTCAAAATAAGAATACATTTAATATAACTTACAACCTTCACATTTACATCACCTTAAACTAGGCTACTAACATCGAACCAGGTTCATTAAAAGGGCGGTGGTTGGGTAGCCTAACTTCGCTATTAAAAAGGGACATCAAAAAAGGGGTGAAGTATTAATATCCAAAACCACTCTCGGTTTCCAAATTGCGCGTGACGACTATTCGTCACTTTAAGCCTGAAAATGTTTAACAACTGGAATGAGATAAATTTCAATAAGTAGACAACCTAAACTCCACCTAGGCCAATGCATACCCAGACAAGTTTCAACATGCAATTTAATCATCGACAAATTAGAATTCACATAGACATACTTACTTCGCCTCCAATCATAAGCCAATTCTGCATATTAGTCAAACATTATAACGCAATAATAGCCCAAGCACATATCACAATCACCCGAGCGTCATATATACATGCATTCATCCACTTTGACCAAATACATTAAACCTGCACATCCATCCAACTATTCACGACCTGCGTAAACACGGCTCATGTCCTTTTTCATAGCTCGCGTCAACATGCCTCAAGCATTTTCTCACAGCCCACGTCAACACGCTTCAGGCTTAACTTTCTTTCCAATGATCCGCGTAAACATACCTCAGGCCCAACTTTCCTTCCACAGCCCGCGTCAACACACCTTAGGCTATTCAGACATGCACACACGCCATACAATTCAATCAATTTCGCGTTAATCACATATTCAAATCACACCACAGTATACTTAAATGCCACTTATTCCAATCAATCCACACAAGTATCAAATTCATTCCTCAAAGCATCACAAGTCAACCACATTACCTGACCATCGTTCTAGCACAATGCACATACCCAACTTCAAGTCATGAGCTCGCTACACTAGCCCACCAATCCGACATTCAAGCTAGTCACATTCAAGAATCCAATTTCACCCACGATTGCCACAACAAACTAGCCATACTCACGCCCACCAATCCATCACAAACCCCTCTCTTTTCAAACTGTCAAATGACCGACATTAGTCCCTCAAGTCCATCTTCGTACCAACCACAAACAATCGCCAATCGACCCCTAAAATCACCACATTTTACTCTATAACCGATCACATTCAATCAATAATTCCATCCCTAACTTAGCCACTAATCTGGTACTACTCAACTTCTAAACAAATTTAATAATACCCAATGTACTAAATAGGGATTAGGAAGTCACTTACCTAGGGTTGGCCTAGGAAAAACCGACAAGGGGTCCAAAATGGTCCGGTGGAACAGTGGCAGTTTGGCGTGAGCGAGGGCGCAACGGGCACGGTGGCCGGCCATGGCTTGGCACAACCTGGGACTCTTGGCTGTAGCCAGGCGAGCGGCCGGGCACATGGGCGAGCGGTTGGGCATGGCACGGACACGGCTGGGATGGCTCGGCCATGGCTTGGGCAAGTGGCTGGCGAGCTCGGCCACAGCCTGGACAGTGGCTAGGTGACACGGTCAGCGAGCTGGGGTGGAGGTTGGACGGTGAGCTGGCAACAACGACGGCGACAACGGCGGCAATGGGCTTGACCAAGCAAGTTGGGCTAATGGTCGGTGACGGGTAGCTGGGGCGGCGATGGGTCAGAAGGGGAGCTGGGGCGGTGGTTGGGCTGGTCCCAATGGGCGGCGGTCGTGAGGCGATGGCGTGTGACTGTCGGGCGACGACGAGCTCGACCCGACGAGCTGCGAGCAGTGAGCTAGGCTCGCGGTAGCAAGCGAGCCGACAACGGTGACAGCTTGCAATGGTTGGGTGGCAGGACGGGCCAATTGGTGGCTCAACAGTACCGAGCCGCGGTCGACACGACGGCGAGCTTGCTGCTTGTGCGCGAAAGGGAGGGGGGAGGAAGGAGAAGGGCAGTCGGCCCGAGGCAAGCAGCTGGACGGATGGCAGCGCTGGCAGCCGGGCATGCGGCGATGCAAGAAGGACGGTCGGTGAGCTATGGCTAGGCGCGCGTAGCGGTCGGGCAACAGGGAGCGGGAGCAGAGGCGACGTGAGCATGAGAGGGGGAGGGGACGTGCATAGGGAAGGGGAGAAAGGACGCGCAGCAGAGGAGGGGAGAGAGAGAGAGAGAGAGAGAGAGAGAGAGAGAGAGTCAACGCGATGAGTGTGATTCAACGGTTCATGTTCAAATCCGAAATCGATCCAATGGTCCACGAAAAATCCTAATTTACAAATGAGGAAAAGGCTAAAATGCTAACTAAAACACACTACGAGGGAAGTCTACTAGTCCAAATCCGCATTCGGTCAAAATTTCACTTTTCACCAATTTCGAGTAATATCAACATTGGCCACAAAAATATCAACACCATCTAATTAAATTCGTCACGAAACTCTGAGAAATTTGACACCAAAATTCGAGTTCTAAATAATGGCCAAATTCGATTGAGTGCGATTCTAGCGAAATCTCAAATTTAAAATAACCCAAGAGTGATCAGTTTTGGGCGAGATTTAACTATAAGCGCACTAATGAAATATTCGTTTTATAAATCCCAAAAATAGGTCGAATTTTGGAATGTTACAAATCTAGCACACATAGATGATTTCTTTTGAAAAGGAAGCTATCACATAAAGTAAAATCAGCGAGTTTCTTGTCTTTTGCATTTGAAATGATATTGGAAAAATAAGGATCTTCTTGATACAACTCCTCCTACATGGCACCCTTTCATCTTTCATTGTAAGCAAAGTAAGGAATGTGAAATTCCCAATCAAAAGTCTTGAGAGGTTCCTTATTAGGTGCCAAAGTAATTTTCTTTCCTCCACATAGAAAAAGAATATGTATTGTGGTAGCCATCATGGATAGTTCTTCTATCAAATTGCCACGGTAGACCAAGAATAATGTGACTAGCATCCATGGAGGGAACATTGCACCATATCTTATCAAAATAGATAGAGCAAAAGGAAAGATTGATAAGGTATTGTTTGGATATGGTTACCTCAGTACCTTTCTTCAACCACGACATTTTGTAAGGCGTTAGATGCACTTTCAACTACAATTTCAACTTGCTTGCCACCACGTCAGAAATCACATTTTCACAACAACCATAGTCAATAATTAATTGACATACCATCCCTAAAATGGTGCAGACTGAATGTAAAATATTGGTATGTAAGCACCTATCTCCGGTGTCATCTTTAGGAGTAAGGAAAATCTTTCTCACCATGAGAAGCTCGTCGGAATCAACATGTATTATTTGCTTGTCATTCACAACAACTTCATCATCTTTTAATTCTTCATCAAGTGGTTCCTTCGAGTTCTCATCAGATTTATTATCCACCAAGAAACCTTTATCGGCCAGTCAGTTCATATTGATTCGACAATTACTATCATGATGACAATCTTCCTGCAAGAATAACAACCCATACCGGTTGTAGTTGGTTGTTTCAAAATGTTGGGTTGAGAAGAAAGCTTGTTAGTAGATTGATTCGTAGCTTCAGGAACTTTGGCGGTGCCAGAGGTACTCCTGGTTGCCCGACTTGGCAAGGTAGAGGGTTATTGCCTACTAGAGAGAGAACGCTCCACTTTGAGTGCCTGTTGATGTGCATCTCCTAAGTTCCAAATGTTAAGAACTTTTAATGCATCTTGGTTATGAAGTTGAAGACCATTCAAATACTTGTTTACAAGCACCTCTTTCGAATCTTGAATGTTGTTGCGAATCACCAACTCATTGAATTCGTTGATGTATTGGTCTACTGTTCATGTACCTTATCTCATATTTTGGTACCTTTGGTAGAGCTCTCTCTTGTATCCTTTGGAAAAGAAATACTTTCGAATCTTATCCTCCATTTTTCTCCATGAAGTGATTAGAGCCTTGCTAACAGATTGGCGAGTCTGCTTCTCACGTCTCCACCAATCTATGGCCTTGCCTCGGAATCACATAACAATGATGCCAACTTAGTGATCATTCGGGATATTCCTATGCTAAAAAATTTCATTCACAAGTATCAACCAATTGACAATTTCATCAGCAAAATCGGTACGTGAAAATTATGAAATGTCTCTCTTGTTTTCCTTTTCTCAATCCGGTTCACGAACTTCTTGTGCTTGATATGGAGCATTCCTCCTTCAAGGAAAAGATTGAACACTTTCCGAAGAGAAGAATCACCATTGGATTCTCTAGTTCTGGAACGGGGCGGAGGACTATTTGCTTCAATCCTCAGACACTGAACTTATCGGGTCAAATCATCGATTTGTTGTTTCATATACTACTACAAGTTCTTAGCAAGTATGTACACTTCGTTCAATGGAATAGTTCTGCCATCTCGACATCATTTTTTGTGGAAACTACTACTGATTCTATAAAGAATGCTGAAGGCGTAACATCTAAACTTTTGCTTAATACTTCAAACATAATTCCAATTGGTTGTTTAGGATTGGAAAGGGGAAGCAAAGCACAGAAATATAGAATCATCTTGAAGAAGATAATAGGGGGGAAGAACTGTCACACCCCGAACTCCAACGGGCTTGCGACACTCCTTTGATGGCCGTATTGAATATGACGTCTCAGGACGCGTCGCCAACCTATATGAAACACGCAAAGACGTATGCAAGTGGAAGCGGAATTTAAGCAACCCTGACGATAGTTAATGACACGGGATAGCACTACAACAGTCACAAAATAAACAACATCAAAAGGGAACAATGGTTGGGTAGCTACTTCACTATACAAAAGAGGCGTATCCAAAGGTGAAACGAAACATCAAATGCCCAAGGTTACTTCCGGTCTTTGAACCACACGTGACAACTATCCATCACTCCAAACTTGAAATTGTTTAACAACGGGGGATGAGATAAATCTCAATAAGTAGACAACCTAAACCCTACATAGGTTAATGTATACCTAGACGAGTCTCTACATGCAATATAACAATCGACAAATAAAATCCACATGAACATACTTACCTCTCCTCAAATCATGCGCCAACTCTGCATATTAGTCAATTCACATTAATGCAATAACACCAAATGTACACATCACTATCATTCGCGCGCCATACACAAGTACATTCACCCAATTCAATTAAGCATATATCGCATGTGTGTCCAGCCACTTTCCACGACCCGAGTCAACACCCCACAAGTCAGCCCTCCAATTAATCCGAGCTTTGTCCCGCGTCAAAATACCTCAGGACCTTTCTCACAACCCGGGTAAACACCCTACATGTCCTTTTTCACTTTCTCATGACCCGTGTAAACATGCCTTAGGTCAGCTCTCCGATCAATTCAAGCTTTATCCTGTGTCAACACGCCTCAGGACCTTTCTCACGACCTGGGTCAACATCCTACAGGTCCTTTTTCACTTTCTCACGACCCGTGTAAACACGTCTCAGGTTAGCTCTCCAATCAATCCGGGCTTTGTCCCGCGTCAACACGCCTTAGAACCTTTCTCACGACTCAGGTCAACACCCCACAAGTCCTTTTTCACAACCCGAGTCAACACCCTACAGGTTGGTAGCCATTCGATTGATCCGGGCTTGTTCAAGCAAACAAACACGCCACATAATTCAATCAATTTCCACATCTTTCACATAATCAAATATCACACAACCTATTCCAAACGACCACAACACAATTCACCATTCTAACACGTCGTACTATTCAAATTCTATTCACAAACTCACCACATTATCCCACCAATCCGACATTCAAGTTGGCCACATCCAAACATCAATTCCACCACAAACGCCATGACATCTTGGTCATTGGACTCACATAAATCAGCCACTAATTAAGCCACACTATCACCACAATTTAATCTAACAATTAATTACGTTCGTATAACAATCCTATTCCAAGCTTAACCACTAAACCGATACTAATCACATCATAAACAAGTCTAAATAATACCTATTATATTAGATAGGGTTTAGGAAGTCACTTATCTAAATTTAGCTCGAAAAAAACCGGCAATGAGCCAAAATGACCCGGGTGAATAGTAACAACTTGACGCAGGCTAGGGCGCAACGGGCACGGTGACCGGCCACGGCTCGGCATGGCCCTCAGCCATGCCCGGGACTTTTGGCCATGGCCCGGGTGGGAGACCGGTGAGCTGGGTGAGGGGCCTAGCTAGTTGGCAAGCTAGCTGGCCCGGCTAGTTGGGTGGCATGGCGGCGGTGATGAGTGGGCACGCGGCAGCGATGGGCCCGGCCAGGCAATGCACATGGTGACGTCTAGTGGCTGGCTAAGCTATCGGGAGCTCGGCCGGCACACAACAGGGGCGATGAGACTCGCGGTGGTTGAGGCGGACGGTCGCGGTGGCTGAGGCGGACGGTCGTGGTGGTTAGGCTTTATCCTGGCGAGTTGGTGACGACGACACAATGGGCGAGCTTGCTACTCACGCGTGACAAGGAGGAGAAAGAGGGAGAAGGGCGGTTGATCCAGGGGTGGACGGTGGGATGGACAGAGGCATTGGTGGTTGGGCGTACGGTGGCGCAAGGCGAACGACCAGCAAGCTGTGGCTGGGCATGCGTGCTGGTCAGGCAGTGGGCAGCAGAAGCAGGAGCAGCGGCGAGGGAACGAAGGAAGAAGAAGAAGAAAAGAAGAAAAAAGAAGGAAGAAAGAAAGAAAATAAAGAAGAAGGAGGAGGAGGAGGAGGAGGAGGAGGAGGAGGAGGAGAGAGAGAGAGAGAGAGAGAGAGAGAGAGAGAGAGAGAGTGGACATTTGCATGGCAGACGTGCGTAGGGGGAGAGGACCCGCAGCAGAGAGAGAGAGAGTTAACGCACTCGAGTGCGATCCAACGGTCCTTGTACAAATCCGAAATCGATCCAATGGTCCACGATAAACCCTAATTATTAAATTAGGAAAAAGAGCCAAACATTAACTAAAATCAACTCAGAGGGAGGTCTACTAGTCTAAATTCGCACCCGGTCTAAATTTCATTTTTTGCTAATCCTGGGCAATATCGACGTTGGCCATAATAATATCGACACCGTCCAATTAAATTTGTTACGAAACTCCGAGAAATTTGACACCAAAGTTCGGGCTCTAAATAACGGCCGAATTTGATTGAGTGTGATTCTAGCGAAATCTCTAATTTAAAAATAACCCAAGAGTGATCAGTTTCGAACGAGATTTTATTATAAGCACACTGACGAAATACATGCTTTATAAATCTCAAAAATAGGTCGAAATTCGGAATGTCATAAGAATAGTAAAAGTGTCAAAACTTGTGTATGATGCTCACTTTAGTGCCAAAAATTTTTTACGGTTCACTTAAGTGTCAAATTGGAGGAAAAATGATCACTTAAGTGCCAACGGTGAGAAATTTTGGCCAAATTAATACGTGGCTTTTATAATTAAAATTTTAATTTGAGTTGGATTTTTCTAAAAATTTTCGGTCTATGTAGCATTTCCATGTGTATATTTTGATTTGTTTAAATATTTCTTTTGATTTTTTTCTTTTCTTTCTTTCTTCTTCTTCTTTAACCTTTGGCTAGTGACCGGTGAAAAAAAGAAAAAAATCATAAGAAATATTTAAAAAATCAAAAAATATTAAAATATTATTAAATATTGTTCTTGTCAGCGCCGACGTGCCATGTAGGACTAAGAAATTAATAAAATATGGCCACGTTAGATTTTCGGTGACCCAAATCGGAGTTGGTATTTAAGTGATTTGAAAAAAACTTTTGACACTAAAGTGATCGCCGTACACAAATTTTGACACTTCTAGTATTCTTCCCATAGATAATAGCTAGTGGTCAAGGCTTCCATTAGGCACGTAGTTGGAGACTACCACTATTTCTTCTCTTTCCATGAAAAACTCTTATAGGCTTGCTGGGTTCTATGTTGAAGCGCGGCTATTAATTGAATTTCGTCTTTGAATTCTTGTACGCCTTGTGTGGATCTTCAAGATAGTCTCTTCCTACAATAGTCCATCGACAAGGAAGTGTGACATTCAACAAAGTGCATATATAAGAGCAAACAGAGAAAATTACCAAAAAAGTCATAAACTTATTATACTTATGCCAATTCAATCCTAAACTTTTCAATTTGGCCAATTTAGTCATCAACCTTTTAACAATTTATCAATATAATTCATCCAGTCAATTTTCACATGAAATTGATGATGTGGACACTAGCTGTTCTACGTGGCACTATTGATGCTGATGTGAAATTTTTTTAAAATTTTTATATATTTTTACATTTTTTTATTAATTTTTCCTTCTCTTTTTTTTTTATTGTTAAGGCTAGGCAAGGGGCCGCTCGCCACTAGGTGAGAGCTTACATCCCTCACTCAAAGCTAGGAGAGGGCCACGAGCCCTTGCTGGCCCTCGCCTAGTGGCTAGTAGGGGTCGCTAGGTCTTGGCTGGCCATAACAATAAAAAAAAAGAAAATAAAAAAATTTATAAAAAATTTCAAAATTTATAAAAAATTCAAAAACTTTCCACATCAACGTCAACCATGCAACGCAGGATAGTTGATATCCATGTCATCAATTTCCAGCTAAAATTGGCCGGATGAACTTCATTGGCAAACTGTTAAAACCTTTAGGATTGACTTGATATAGGAGCAATAGGTTTAGGACATTTTTTATAATTTTTCCAAGGTACATATTGTTAGGACAATGAGAACAACCTTGAAAGAACTGTATCTTGAAAGACAACATCAACAGCACATTATTGTTCTGTTTTGGAGTATCTAATTCATTTGCAGAAATTTTGAATTGATGTTAAGGGTGATCGTGGAGCATACTCTAATTTAGGTTGGTAATTTCATATAAGAGATCGTAAATATGAAGTTTTAGTAAGTTATGCAAATAAAAATTGGTATGTTCATGCACTTTAAAATTTTCAAGTCAAACTAATATTTTCACCAAAATACATATTTAATTTCTAACAAGATACCGGGAAAAAAAGTTATATATCAATTTTTTTTATCATTAGTTTTTGGCGCTTACTAGCGCTTAATAAAATTTACTAGTACGGAATGAAAATATCCTTATTTTCACTACGCAACAATAAAACTTTGCTCTTACAGTAGCTGTCCTTTCTATTGTCTTGAAATATAAAAGAAGACAAACCATAACAAACCAAAGAGTTCGGTGCTATCTAAATAGTTCCTGTTGCTCTCAAAGGGAGATTGGACTTCCACACAGTTTGCAATTTGGAGCATAAAATCTCGTTCCTTGCAAAAGAGAGCTTCCATACTTTGTATGATACTCGGTTTTGACGTACATTGATAAGAGGATTTCGAGCGTGCTCCATGATCTTTTACCTTTCTTTATCATAGAGCCACATCTGTAAAACAGCCGCCGATCACTGAACATTGCGACGTTGTCTTGCTGCATCTCGATCGATCCGAGTTTCGATCTTGAGATGGTTGTTTGTGCTTCACACTTGAGATGAAGAATGCAGGTTGCTCGGGCACAGGGAGGTTAACAGAGTGGGCACTGCTAAGCATAACAAGAACTGTATCTATAGCAGGTCGGGCTTCATTGTCGTTCTGAATGCAGAGCAAGCCAGTGTGAACGCATCTGATCACTTTGTTTGCTGAGTAAGATTCACTCAGTGTCAAATCCACAATTTGCGCCAATGCTCCGATTCTCCAGTGTTCCCAGACCTAGAAATTATGTTTGTTCTGTCATTGATTTACCAAAAATTGAATGAAATTGCGGGATCAAATTGTACTCACATAGTCTAGAAGGCCCACATAGTGATATGATACATAAGAATACTGATTCTTCTTGCCAGTTATGATCTCTAGCATTAGCACCCTGAAGCTGAACACATTGGGTTTTACTGAGAATTGTCCATACATGGCGTATTCAGGAGACATGTAGCCATTGTGAATCAGTTCAAAGAGGAAGACAGTCATGATTCTCGTGAATGAGCATAGTTCGCTTAAAGATCAAGATGTTAAGGCACAATATACTATATGCATTAGAAAATCCAATTAAAGGCCGAATTTGTTAGCATAATTATTGCAAATTATCCGGTGGCTTGTTCCTACCACGGACCGAAGTAATATGAAGTTGAACTCATAAAGTTCCAACGATTCTGTTTGCTCTTCCTTGAGTCTACTCAGCACCCAAAATCCTTGCTGTATTAAAGTTAGAGATTTTCGGGTTCATATCCTTTCTCTCCGTTTTCTCTTTCTCTCTCTCTCTGGAATTTTGTCGAACAACTTCATTATGTGGGGAATGTTTTTCCCGCCCACTTTGATCCCTTCGCTAGGGCAGTTCTAGCCTCTAACTGACTCCCCAGCCGGTTGGAGCGGATAAGGATGGATTCTCCAACTATCCATTTCCCTTTTCATGTGCTAAAAAAGAGGGGAATAGGTCGATGAAGGGGCGGGCTGAGCTGGGCTTTTTCTTCTCCTTTTCCCGCGTGTGTCCCAGCCGGGTGAGGAAGAAGACTGACCCGGGTCGGGTTGAATCGGATTTGACTGATTCGGCAGACCCGGGTTGGTCTAATTTTTACAAATTTGACCCCATTTTGACCAAATTTCATGATTTTGATCCCAAATTTTAATTCCTTGACACTTTTTACCTTGAAATGTGGGATCAGTTTGAATTTTTATCTCAATTAGACCAAAATTTCCCAAATTTACATTCAGTCCAATTGGGCTTTTGTTCAATTCAGTGTCCAAATGATCTAATTAAGCCAAATTGAGGCCAAAATTGAATTACCTATGTTCAATTAACCCTAGGGAAGATATGGGTTTCAATAAAAAATTTAAAATTGCGTATGATCCCCAATTTGGGTATTAAAATCCCTAATTTTCAATTAATTTTCGAAGCTTTTCAATTATTTTGTCAAATGATGAAATTGGACCAACCAATATGCAATTCAAGGTCCTATAATCAATTGCTGTAAAGACTCCATTGCTAAAAAATGACTTAATTGGATTTTTTATTCAATTAGGATATAAAATTGCCTAATTTTGGGTAAAACATATCCTCAATTGAAATTTTATAAAATTGATACTGCAGGGAAGAAATTGGAATTAAAAGAAGACTAATGACTATTTTTGGGAGATTTTTGGACTTCATTTGGTATCTTCTCTTGGTTTTTTTCTTTACTTTTACAAAAAGAAATTAAAAAAATCAAAGAAAAATCTAGAAAAATTATTTTTTGTTTAGAAATAGGTTCCTAAGCACGGCTGAGGTTCCTAATCCTAATTTTGTGAAATTTTTTTAAAATTGAAAACTTTGATAAAAAATCAAGTGTCAAAAAGTTTTATTTGATTGTATTCCATCCTCAAGTCTATTTTGGAAAGTACGAACGCTCTTTGAAGTTGATCAAACAAGTCGTCGATCCTTGGTAATGGATACTTGTTCTTGATCATCACTTGGTCACATTGCCAGTAGTCGATGCATAGACGCAACAATCCGTCTTTCTTCTTCACGAACAAAACTGGTGCTCCCCAAGGGGATGCACTAGGGCAAATGAACCCTTTATCAAGCAACTCTTGCATTTACACCTTCAGTTCCTTCAGTTCCAACAGTGCCATATGGTAGGGGACCTTGGAAATAAGCTATGTTTTTAGAGCTAACTTGATGACAAATTCTATCTCCTTTTCTGAGGGCAATTCGGACAATTCCTTTGGAAAGACGTCAGCAAAATCTTGCACCATGGTGATGTCTCCTAACTTTGGTTCTTCCATGGTCATGTTCACCATAGTTGCTAAATAACTTTGACACCCTTCCTCCAGTAGTTGAGCTACTTCAAGTGACAAAATCAAAGGTATTGAAGGTCCTCCCTCGTTTCCTACGAACTCGTAGCTAGGACTGCAGAACGGGTTGAACTGGATTACCTTACTATAATAGTTCACCGTAGCTCGTTGCTTTTCGAGCCAATCCATTCCGATAATGATGTCAAAGTCTTATATAGCCAAAATAGCTAGTCTATGATTTCTTTCCAACCACTTATAACTATTTCATACCCTTGACATCCTAAGATAGACAACACCTTGTCCTTCAGTAGGGTGGAAATACTAAGGACTGTTTCCAATGGTTTCGATTCCAATCTCACTAATCTAACGAATTGTTCAGCTACAAACGAATGTGTGGTGCTCGTATTTAAGAGTGCGCAAGAAGCATGTTCATGTAAGGAGATCGTACCTATGATCACAGCCTGAGAGTCCTTCGCTTCCTCTCTAGTTACAACGTATACTCTTCTTTGCGCTGGAGGGTCGATTGGGGTTGTTCTGTAGTGGGATTCCGGATTGTTGTCCCATGTGCAGCAGTTGAGGTTGCATCCCTGTTGATCGGCGTCGGTAATTTCTCACATGATGACCTTATTGGCCACACCCGAAACATGCTCCGATTTTGGTGGAGCACTAGCTTGTACCATGTCACTTTCTATAGAATCGACATATGCCATTTGGGGAGTACATCGGCTTTCAATGCCATTCTTCTTGTTGGGAGGGATGAAGTATTTTCCCCTGGTCATCGACCTCTTCCTAAATCGATGGTTGCCTAAGGTAGAAGAATATTGCGATCTAGATGCAGCTGCCCGTTCCGACAAATCTCTCTCTATTAGTTAGCCACACTCGTGCTGCTTGTTGTAATCCTTCAGGTTCAAGGGCACCAAGTGACTTTGAATTTTTGACTTCAGACCATCCCAATACCTCTTTGCTCTGTCCACTGGATCCTTGATCATTTTGGGCGTGCATTTTGATGGTTCCGTGAACTTGGCCTCATACTAGTTGACTGACATATAGTTTTGGCAAAGTTGCAAGAATTCCACCATCTTCTGTTCACGTGCACACTCAAAAAAGTATTTTTCGTTAAAAGCTTCAACAAAGGCATCCTAGGTTGGGATTGTTCCTTTAGGGAAAATCCTTCCTTGGGTGGTCTCTCACCAATTACTTGCGTTACCCTACAGTTGGTATACCGCTAGCATTACCTTGTTTGCCTTTGAGTACCTCAGGAGTGCGAAAGCCTTCTCCAGCTCCTTGATCCATAAGGTCGCTGCCTTGAGATCACCCGTCCCAGTAAACTTCGATGGTTTCAATTTCAGGAACTGCTAAACCAACTTGCGCATTTGTCGTCCACAATTCCCATTTCCAACTATTGGGGCATCATTGGGAGCGGCAACATCAGCGACAATAGCTTGATTCTAAGCATGTTGTCCTATCATATTTCCCATGATTCCCAGAGCTTGCATAATCCTATCTAGTCGGCAATCCTCTAGTGCCCTTCCTCTTACACCTACTTGGCTCTGGGCTGCCCTTTCTTTAGGGGCCCTTGGTTCTAGGTTACTCATTTCATAGGGGTTCTAAGGGAAAGTTCACTCTACAATCCCAACAAAAGGTTAGGAATCTAGAATGCCTAATCAAGAAAACAATCAACACTCACAAGCACGGGGTGTTTTCCTAACTAATTATTCCTAAAACCCAACGCACCTTAGCACTCTAGGTAATAATGATGCTTTGATATCAAATTGATGGGGTTGTCAGGCCTAGCGCCCTAACCATCGAGCCTCGAGCACGCGACAACCGCGAGGTCATTGAAATGTGACGTCCCATGAGGCGTCACCGACCTAACATTTTGGTGTACACATGTGGAAGCAAATTCATACTCACCCAACCAACAACACAAAAGAAGGATAGCATGGAAAACACATACACAAAAGCATGCTTCATATATATATATATATATATATATATATATGCATGGACAACCCACATCGGAAGTAAGGATAATTACATGCCTATTACATGGGCCCTTTTTCGAATTACATAACAAAAAGGAGAGGGGGTCAGTGTCTACCTAACTCCTCTATCTACGAGGGTTAACTCAAAAAGAACATGGATTCCTCCACGTTCGGGCATACTATGGCTCCACTTTGGGGTCGTAGTCCGGATCCTACTCTGGATTACTAACAACATCATCGGGGACATTTGACATTGTAAGGTCCCACAGAATTGCGCTCAGTGCACCCAGCGGTCCGTCAAAGCCCTAGAGTGGTCCCAAAGCTCTCCCCCGAACCAAACATACCATACTTTAAAATGATGAGGAATTAAGTTAGTAAGCCCCTCGTTGACCCAAATGGTCGTTATGTACTCCTCGTACACCGTATTCGTCCCCAGTACTAGATACTCGACCACCTCTACATCTTGATCTACCGGGACACCAAAATATACAATTCGAGTGTCTATACTAAGGGCCTGAAAAGGGTTAAGTAACAACACACGAGTAAAACTCAACAAGTAGAATGTCTAAATCTCGTATAGGAGAATACCTTGCCTCGGAAACATGAACAGTAACCTCAACCTCTTCGCATGCCGTAACGCAATCAAATAATCACATGTGAATTCTTACCTCCTGTCGGTACGCAAAATTCACACGAATAATCACATGCGAAGCCTTGCTTCTAATTGGCATGCAACAAATACACATAATAATGAAGAACACTTCATATCACATATTCATGCACAGTGCACCCACATGTGTTCCGATTATTATGACCGCTCACAGCCACGATCGACACTCACGTCGGTGATCTTCCAGTGTAACTAGGCATCGTCCTGCCCCATCAGGCACTACTATGTCTCGACCTCGCTCGAAGACGACATTCAATTAAGAGCTTCGTTCTGAAATCCATCCACGAACGGCAACCAAAATCTATCGGGCATTGTCGCTCGCAATCATGCAGGAATGGAACCATCCACGACATTGTCCTGCCCCATCAGGCACTACTATGTCTCGACCTCGCTCGAAGACGACATTCAATTAAGAGCTTCGTTCTGAAATCCATCCACGAACGGCAACCAAAATCTATCGGGCATTGTCGCTCGCAATCATGCAGGAATGGAACCATTTATGTGATCACGCAAACACATCAAGCACTCAAGCCACTTATTATCTTTCACTTAAGCCAATGCAAGAGCATTTAGTGCTCACACAGTTAAACATCTAAAATCCCTCACACGTAAAATTGTACTAAAATAATCACACGTGAACAACTGCAAACCTTCTACATGCGAAATCACACATACTTCACTTACAAATCTTCCTTGTAAAGATGGACGCACGCAAGATGATGTACAATGTCGGTTTTTCATAAACTCCTAACTACGTGACAACATGTGACTTTTATTACAACGAACAATCACAAGAACATGTACACTCCACTTGATCTTTATAACATAAACATGCATCAAGGAAACACATAAATCCACTCGGCAATCAATAATGAGAATGAGAATAGCGGAAGCAATTCATGAGCAAACCATACGAAATTGCTATGCGGGCTCCCCCTTCCTAAAACAAGTAAAACAAGGTAAGACAAGCATTAGCATTATCCAACGATAATTCCAACTAGCCTTCCATACCTACATAATCCATCCAAAATAATCCTTAGCCAAGGATAGCCACACGCATGATGGAATAAGCTCAAACAAGACTAAACTTAAGTTCGAAATGCGTAGGATAATGTCCTATCCAACTAAACACTTACGAAACCGGTTAGACTATGGTCAATGGCAAACAAACGGCGACGATGAGGATGGGGATAGCTTGGTGCGGCGACACGACAATGAGTGGCGGCATGGCGTGGATGAATGGCAGTGGATGGCGGTGAGTGGTGCGGTGGTGGTCGGCGGAAGGTGAGAAGAGGGCGTGGGAGGAAGAGAGAGAGAGAGAGAGAGAGAGAGAGAGGTTTGGCAAAAGGGGGTGACCGAAGGTGAGAGGGAGAGAGTGAAAGAAATGAGAGTGAATGAGAAGATGAGAGATAAATGCAAGAGTCTTCCCCCTTAAGTCTCTTGCAAGGGAGAGAGAAGCCAATAATTCTCTTTGCACTCAATGACTCTAAGTTTAGGCTAGCCTAACCTTCCCTTAAAACCCTCCTAACCAAGTGAATGGAAGGCCAAGAAGCCTTCTTGAAATATCTCCATCAAGTCTTATAAATGCAAGATAAAGAGCACATGCTTCAAATGGGAAACCAACTAGTTTCTTGTCTTTCACCCCTAAAGTGTTGCCCAACCTCAACTAGCAAGACAAACAATCTTGTCTTTTCTCAATTAAGGCTTTTAGAAGGTGTATTAAATGCTAAAACAGTATTTATGCACATGGCATATTAATATGCAACCTTTTAAAAATCACCAAAGGCCCAAAACATGGGTAAGAAGGATTTTATTGGCGCCTAATCAAGGCCAAATAAGTCTAATGATACTTAATTAATCATCGTCGGATTGAGAATATCACAGCTCGGGCTCAGCCAAGGCCATTGAGCTTGAGCTTGCCTGTGGCCATCACTGGGCGAGCCTCGAGCTCACTGGTGGCCGTTGCTAGCTGGTTGTGACAGAGGAAGGAAGAAAAAGAAAAGGAAAGAAAAGAAAAAAGAAAAAAGAAATTAAAAAATAAAACAATTCCAATTTTTTTTCAAGAAAAGAAAAGAAAAAATAAAAAAGAGAAAAAAATAATGAAAAATTCGATTTTCTTAAAAATAAAAGTCAGGGAGTAGATAAATATATTCTTTATAATGTCATTTGCAGTGAGGGTGATTTCCTTCGTGGAGATCTTTCTTGTTTGATTAGTGGTTGGATGTGGTCTGGGCAGTAAAACCCAATGGAGGTAGTGAGTCTGTTGGTCAACATTGTTTGGATCAAACAGAAAGAAGAAAGTAGTCTTTTGCAATGAACTTACTAAGGAGATCTGAATCTTCCTCTAGTTTTTTATCACAAATATCCTCAGATCAAGGACTAGTAAATAGAGAAGAAATTTTTTTTTTGGTAAGGAAAAAAAAATTAGTATAGAAGAAATTAGAGATGAAATTAGAGATCTGAAATTTTTTTAGTAAATAGAGAAGAAATTAGTATAGAAGATTTTAATAAATCCATAGAAAGTTGGATCATTCCAAAAATCAAGCTTAATCAAATTTATGAGCATTCAAAATTTAAAATTTTTGGACACAATGATTTTTTTTTTTTTGGTAAGGATTTGGACACAATGATTATATTATTGTTATTGAAGAAAGAGATGTACCACTTTTTAATTTTTTTGCTTCAATACAACTTTTGAATAAACATTCTATAAAGAAACATTCCCAAAAATGGAATTATATGCATATAGGATTAGTACAGGTTGGTGCAAAACCCCTTACCAAAGAAAGTTTAGATACTTCTTTACTTCTTGTTTTAAGAGATGCGAGACTTTTGAAATATGATGAATCTATTCTCGGATCTATAGAAACAAGTCTTTGCAATTGACCAATTTATTTTGATAGTCATCCTGGTCTTATCATTTCTCTTAAAGACAAAAATATTTTAAAATCCCTTACTCTTCAAATAAAAACTCATAATCATTCAATAGCTGAAAGTTCTATTCCCATAGCTCTTATTTACAGAGTTTATTATAAGGTAATAAATTCTGCTTTTGGTAGCAAAGCTTTTAAACTAAATTTCAATATAGAAACTCTTCTTTTACAAACAAAAATTTCTAAAGCAGATATTACCATTCCTATGACCATTCCTTGGAATTGTATCTTCTTGATCAATGGGAATTAGAAAACCAAATTCCCTAACAAATCATTCAAAACTTTGATCCTACTAATATTATTCAACACCTTGAAGGAAGAGTAACCATACAATTTTCCAGAAGATCTATTGATATTCCTAGAAGGACTTGTGACATCAGATCAATTTCTTCTTAGCATTCCACTTCTTCTTGAAGATCTATAGATTCTATTCCAAATATTCCTTTAAATAATCCTGAGGAAGCATCTGCGAGTGCTTCTCTTCTTCAAAATATCAGTGGTATAGATAGCAGAGTGGGAATTTCCAGACCAGTTTATCAACATACTCATGATTTCCCTGATCCAACTCCTTTTGAAATAGAAGACCCTGAAATCAATGTTTTAGAATCAGTTTTTGAACTAGATAAAATAATTTTTAATCAAAAATTTAATTCTTTTGATCAGAGAATGGTTCTTTGAGAATTTTCAAAAACAAGCACTCAAAATCAAAAAAGAGTATTATGATTACTTGTACCAACATGAAGTCCAAGTATTCTTCTTTGATTGGTTTGAAAACAAATTTCTAGAAGAAAAACAGATTTTTGTTGTGGATCAATTTTATAAATGGAAATTAGACAATGACCAAGTTATCGAGTCTAATCATCCTCCTTTTAGAAAAATTAAAATTGAACATCGATAAACTGAAATAATAACTTTTCCTTTCAAAGCAGCTTCTGAAATAGATGGCATAGGAATCAAAAAAATTGTTAAGCTAAATAATTTTTCAAATCAACATCTTCATACTATAGAAAAACAATTAGATTGAATAGAAATTTCAGTCCAAAATAATTTTTCATCTTCTTCAAAATTGACTTCTAAAAAGGATTTAAAAACACTACTCTTCAAGAATTCTGAAATTCCAAAAAACCTTAGTCTTGAATTCGCTAAAGCCTTAGAAGATAGGAGAAAACTCCTCAAAGGAAAAGCAATTTTAAATCCTAAAAATCTTTTGATTTTAGATACTCCTTTAAGTCAAAGCCAAACACTCATGACCATATTGAATCTTCCAATCAAATCAATCTTTTGGATAAATTTGATACTTAATCAATTTCTAAATAAATTGTATCACTTGGAAGGATCCCCAAAAATTATATTATTCTTGCGCCACTCCTCCCGACATTCTCATAGAAGAAACGTTTTCAAAAATTGAAAACAAATATTCTTCTGATGTAATTTATAATGGAATATAGATGGTGTTTCTGAACAAAACCTTACAAATATTTTGACCCAAATGGTTATGCTTGCAAATACTTATAAAATCATTCATAACATTTCTGATCATTTTGTTGCCTATCTTTTAATAGCCGGTTTTACTGGTTAGCTCAAAGGATGGTGGGATAACTACCTGAATGATAAATAAAGGTCTCAAATTCTAAATGCTGACAAAATCGATAATTTTGGTCAAAGCATAGTTGATGAAAATAACCAATCTATCCAAGATGCTGTTAATATTTTGATATTCTCTATATCCCAATATTTTCTAGGAGATTCTTCTCATATCCTTGATAAAAACCAAGACCTTTTATCCAATATGAAATGTAGATCTTTAGGAGAATTCAGAGAATACAAAGAAATATTTTCGCAATGAGTTTTCTAAAGAATAAATTGTAACAAATCCTTTTGGAAAGAAAAATTTCTTACTGGTTTACCAAAGCTCATAGAAAAACAAGTTCACAATAAGATAAGAGAAGAATATGGAAACCAAATTCTATATGACCATATTTCTTATGTTGAATTAAGCTCTTATGTTTATAAAATAGGAATACAATTGTGTACCAATATTCGTCTTAAAAAACAGTAGAAGAAGTAACAAAAACTTTCTAACAAAGGATTAGGAGATTTTTGTGCCCAATATGATCCATCTTTTGATTCTTTTGAAAAACATAAATGTTCATGAAAATGTTTTCCTAAACAAAAGGATCAAAAGAAATCTTATAAGAAACCTTATAAGAAGAAATTTGATAAAAATTTTCTAAGAAAAAAGAAAATGATAATTTTGATAAAACCAAGAAACCAAGAAAAAATTTTCAAAACATTACTTCCTATAATTGTGGCAAAAAAGGTCATACTTCCAAACTTTTGCAAAATCAGCAAAAAGATAAATAAGTTAAATTTGGATGAAGAAACTATCAATCAGCTCAACTAAGTAATGATTGAAATCGACAGTAGTTCTTATAATAAATCTAGTTTGGAAAAGAGTCTTCAAGTTTGTGATTTAGAAACCTCTTCATCCTCGACTTTAGAAAGTGAAGATAAAGATGTCATCAATTTTGAAATAAATGTTTTAATTAAAGATGAAGAAATTCTTTTGCAAACAATTAATCAAATTATTGACCCGGAAACAAAAATAAAATATTTAAATAATTTTCAAAAATCCAAGCCAATTTCCCATTCTGATAATCCCTATAATATTTCTACCATACTTAATAAAGAAAAGAAAGCAAGTTTTAAACCCATTTCTATAAGTGATCTTAATCATGAAATCAATAAACAAAAGCAAGAAATCCCGTATCTCTAAGCTGCTTAGGAAATTATGCAAAGAGATATTTTAGATATTAAAATGAAAAACTTAAGAGGAAAACAAAAGGAAGAAGATTTTGAAGAAAATGAAATCTCTAAACTCCCTTCTCCTTACGATACAAACTTCCTTTTAATGCTTTTCGAAATAACAACCAGAAAGTGGATTATCAATATTACTATAAAAGTCCATAATGAGTTTAATTTAAAAACAACATCCCTTTTTGACACTAGTGCAAATCTCAATTGTATAAAAAAAGGTCTTATATGTCACGCCCCGCACCCTACGGTATGCCACATCCCTCGCAAAGGTCGATTCGAGTGCGACGTCCCAGGATGCGTTGCCGACCCAACATCCAACACAGAGATTAAAGCACATGTGGAAGCAAACAAACACCCGTACAATAACATAACACATAACCAAGAATAGCCGCATAACTAACAACATGAACAAATATACATTTGCAATAAAACTGAGAACCATATACAACATCTATTTACAGCTTACACTCCAAAAATCAAAAGCGGGTCAACAGCCACCAACATCAAAAAGGGGGGGTAAGTGGCTCGGCGGTCAAGCACTATATCTAGCCGGGCTCCTCCCAAAACGTATCGGTACGCCTACCATCCTCAAGGCTGGGGGTCTGAAAAATTTGGTTTATACAATAGTGAGAATAAATCTCAGCGAGTGGGTTTCCTAAACCTAAGCTAGGCTAACATGCACCTCCTAACGGATACCAAACAACACACAGTCTAAACCATAAATGACTTAGGCCCTCGGGCCTAAATCCAATAATTAACTGACCTTGCAGGTTAGGCACCTTTGACAAAATTGTAATGATAGCACATAACTCAATCGAGGCACATACACACATCACTTGGTCACAAAGCATGTTAGGCTTATGCTCGTGCTCATGCGCGTGCCCATGTCTCATCAATGTAATGTTGCACACTTGCACTTATGCACGCTTGCCATTTATCAATTCTCCTCCGACACGCTTTAAACGTATCAGGTCCGACCCGCGTAAAATGTATCAGGTCCATGACTTCGAGATCGATCTCTAGCCCGCATAAAACGTATTAGGCTCATGGCACAACACCCGTGTAAAACGCATCAGGTTTGGCCATCTTCCAGTAGTCCGGACATCGTTCCACGTAACACCCCTCAGGACGGGTTCAATACTTCGCGTAAAACGCATCAGGGCTTTATGTGATCATACATTTACATACACTAGTCATTATCTGAACCTCACGTAAAACGCATCAGGGTGTTTAAGTGATCACACGCTCATGTCGTTCGTGCACACTCGTATATGCACATGCCATGCCAATGCTCAAGATGTACACCCATGGCCATAAAGTTCGCACTTGGGCATTCAATAATTTCACAATGAGCAATCAACACGATTCGGCTATTTATTCCAAACAACGCCACAACATGCTCAGTTCACATTTCGATATACCCAATCAACATAATAGAACGTCCACTAAGCAATTTAAGACGCTTGTGCATGGTACATGATCTACGCACAACAAATCACGCACTTAGATCAACATGAATTCACGCACCTGATGTCACGTCCCGCACCCTACGGCGTTCCACATCTCTCGCAAATGTCGATTCGAGTGCAACGTCTCAGAACACGTCGCCGACCCAACGCCCAACATAGAGATTAAAGCACACGTGCAAGCAATACAACACTCGGACAATTTTAAACCATATCACCAAGGATAGCCACACATAAACAACATGAACAAATATACACTTGCATTAAAAATTAGGAACCATATACATTATCCATTTACAACTTGCGCTCAAAAATCAAAAGCGGGTCAATAGCCACTACTGACAAAAAGGGGTAGGTAGCCTGGGCAGTCAAGGATTACTATCAACTAGAAGGGGCTCTAGTCAAAAAGCACTGGCCCGATCTATCTAAGACTAAGGCTAATTTAAGGCACCCAGTCGGAGTCGGATCCCGATGACTTGGAAGAGCTATCAAACAGCTTGACATCAGAGTCTAGAGAATCCTGCTCGGACTTGGCCCCAACTGACTCCTCCTCGGAATCCATTGGCTCAGCCTTGTCCTCCGGCTCTACGTCTTGCTCCATGGGCTCAGGTTCATCGTCCTCCGACTCCATCGGCACCGGTTTCGCGTTCCCATCCTCCGGCATGCGGTCAGAGCTTGCCAGTTCCCCATCGGGACACTAGGGGTCAAGATCCCCAACATTCGTCAGCGGAACCTCAAAAGATCGGAAAGGTCTGTAGGTCCCCTCCTGGTCCCGGATACACCATGCTACATACCTATGGGCTTGGTTAAGATCCTCGCCCGCTTCGACCCAAACTGTGGAAAAATATCTAACCCAAAAATCCTCGTTTCCTGCTGGGTACACCGTCTCCTCCCGATCTATCCAGAGAGGAATCCCAAAACGGACTGGCACTGAAGACATCTCAAGGCCGGAGGTCTGAAAATTTGGGTTTAAACAACTATGAGAATAAATCTCAGCGAATAAGTTCCCTAAACCTAAGCTAGGCTAATATGCACCTCTTAACGGACACCAAACAACAAGCAATCTAACCAAAAGTGACTTAGGCTCTTGGGCCCAAATCTGACATGTAATAATCCTGCAGGTTAGGAACTTTATATATAAATAGTAAAACTGGCATAGAACTCAATCGTGGCACATATACGCATATCGTTTCACCATGACGCATGTCATGCATTTGTGGTCCAATGTGATGATTTGGAAGTGGTTTAGTGGCCTAAAGTGATCTGGTTGGTGATCGATTAATGTAGGTTCGATCGAATCATTAGGTGGATTAATCGCGGTCTAAATGCGAAATGTAATGGGCGCAACAATCGGGCCGTATAGTGATTGTTTATGTGGTGGATTTGGGAGCCTAATGTGATGATTTGGAGGTGGATTAGAGGCCTAGAGGGGATTGATTAGTGGGTGGACATAGTGGAATTTATCGGGCCTTGTTCGGCGAAATTGAGGATTAATTGTGAATGGCCGTGTGTGCTTGATTTGTCCATTAAGTGGCAGATTGTTTATGGCTTGGTAGTGGTTACATGATGCCAGGATTGAGTACTTATGTGGCCGAGAAAGGTTCAGCTTGTTGGACCTTAGACTTGTGCAAGTTTAATGGCTTAATTGCGTGATTTTCGTGTGCCAATGATGTACCATGGCTGATTTGAATTAATTTATTGATTGAGCATATTGATTCATTAAATTGAATATGTGTGGTGAAAATTGAGCATATTGCGTTGTGAATTGAACACATGGTGTTGTGCAATTGAATGATCACTGTGAATTTCTCGAATACCCCAAGTATGAATGTTATAGCCATGAGTGTGCATCTCAAGCATTGGCACGGCATGTGCATATACGAGTGTGCACGAATGACATGTGCATTATGATCACTTAAAATGCCCTAATGCATTTTACGCGGGGTTCAGATAAAAATTGGTGACTGTGAATGTATGATCACAATAAGCCCTAATGCGTTTTACGCGGGGTAGTGAACCCGTCCTGAGGCGTGTTACGCGGGACGATGCCCGATTTACCGGAAGATGACCAACCTGATGCGTTTTACGCGGGTTATGTGTCATGAGCCTGATGCGTTTAACGCGGGCCAGAGATCGATCTCGAAGTGATAGACCTGATGCGTTTTACGCGGGTCGGACCTAATGCGTTTAACGCGGGTCGGAGGAAAAATTGATAAATGGCAAGAGTGCTAGCATGCAAGTGTGCAATGATGCATCGATGAGGCATGAGCATAAGTGCGAGCATGAGCATATGCATGACATGTGTAGTGACGAAGTGATATGCATATATGTGTCGTGATTGAATTCTATGGCATGATTGTGATTATATATCAATTGTCTAACCTGCAGGGTCAAGTAAGTTTTGGATTTGAGCCCGATGGCCTAAGTCATTTATTGGTTTAGACCATGTGTTGTTTGGTTGGTGTTCGTCGGGAGGTGCATGTTAGCCTAGTTTAGGTTTAGGGGGTCTACTCGCTGAGATTTATTCTCACTGTTGTTTAAACCCAACTTTTCAGACCCCCGACCTTGAGATGGATTCCGACCCTGAGGAGGAAGAGTCGATGGAGTGGGAGTCTGATCTCAAGCCACTTACCCCTTTCGTTGCCAGTGGCCGTTGACCCTTTTTGATTTAAGTGCTTATGTTGTAATGGATATTGTATATCTTCGTAGCTTATGCAAGTTATAATTATTGTTTGTGTCACTATCTTTGGTCATGTGTTTTATTGTTTGGGTATTGTGTTGCTTCCGCGTGTACTTGTTCTCTGAGATTTGGGCGTTGGGTCGGCGACGCGTCCTGGGACGTCGCACTCAAATCGACTTTTGCGAGGATGTGGTGCGCTGTAGGGTGCGGAGCGTGACAATAATTAGCCGGAATGCTTATGTGCTCGTGTGGTCACACGTCGGAGCTGTTTTGCTGTGTATCGCTTGACGATGCC
Organism: Syzygium aromaticum; assembly: GCA_024500025.1. Classification (NCBI taxonomy): domain Eukaryota; kingdom Viridiplantae; phylum Streptophyta; class Magnoliopsida; order Myrtales; family Myrtaceae; genus Syzygium; species Syzygium aromaticum. Next base: position 1,959,857 of record CM044888.1, on the reverse strand, counting down.
CGATTTATCGGATGCCTAGGGATTATCTGGATTGCCGATACCCCGGATGCCTTATCGCAGCCCAAGGCCGAACTCGATACTCCTTACAGGATACCATCTTACTGTGTATTGTTTGATATTGCCATACTGGAATGTTGTCATCCTATGTATCGTTTGACATAGCCGTGCCCAAGGGGGCGGGACGGAGCCCGATTTTTACCGGAAGACTGCTATCTTGCTGCAGATCACTTGATGTGCAGTGGCCCTGAGGGGGCGTAATAACTGGAATATGTATGATGCATAATGCCTGATTATGTGATAGAAATTGTTAGGCATGGTATGGGACGTGTCCAAGTGGATTTTATCTTATAATCGAGACACGCACGCCTGTGATGCATTTTCTGCATGGGTAATCTATTTAAATATTTCGAGTATGTGATATATTCATTTCATCAACGAGTGTACCAAGGCAAGGTAAAGATATCTGTGGTTGTTTAATGGTGTTACGATTGATGTTGTATTGCCTGGTTAGGGACCCCATGCGAGTTGGCCTTCTAAGCGGGGCTTAGGCCGTTAACTTATTGAGACTATTGTCTCATTTGTTGTTGTTAACCCCTTTTTCATGCCTTTAGCGTGTTGATGCACCCAGTTTAGTTCAGGATGTTTGGAAGCTGGCTTTTTGGGATTGAACTGTTGGTGGAGTAGATTGACCACAGCCTGCTATCTTTGGTTAGCTTTTTGTGGTAACGCCCAAAGTGGGCTTATAAGAATGTTTCCAGGGGTTAATCAAGTGAAAATCAAAATAGTGTTGTTTGACTGTTGTGATTTATTTTCCTGACTATCCCTATTTGTTGTTGTCCAGGGATTTTTGTGATCGCTTCTGCATGCGTAATTAAAAGATAAAATGAAGGTTCGGCGACGAGTCCTGAGACGTCGCATCATAACGACCATAGTGGAATGTTGCGTGTCCGTAGGGTTCGGGGCGTGACATCCCCACCCGAATTGGTATTAGAGTAAGGTCAGCTCGATCCAAGTTTAGTCGAGATCTGGAGTAATAAGGTGCGATGGATTTTGGGATAGTGAGTTAGGAAGACGCTAAATGCCTGTGCTTGAATGTTAGAGTTCTCGTTTTTCAGCGGGTTGTTCATTATTTCTAATTCCTTGTTGGAATTGAAAAGCAGGTTTCTGTAAAGATCCTGCAAGATGGACAATCCTAAACCCAAGGCCCCTAAGAGGAGGGCCGAGCCAGGTCAGGCTGGTGCTAGAAAGAGAGCACCAGGGGATCCTAGATTGGACCGGATTCTACAGGCTTTAGAGACCTTAGTAGGGCAATAGGCTCAGAATCAAGCTGCCGCCGTTGTGCCTGCACCTGCACCTGTGCTTGTAGATGTTCCGTTAACTGGCAATGAAAATGGGAATCAACCTATGCACAAGTTGATGGAGCAATTGCTGAAGCTCAAGTTGCCCAAGTTCACTGGCGTGGGTGATCCTAAGGCTTCAACCCTCTGGATCAGGGAGTTGAAAAAGGTTTTGCCTTGCTAAGATATTCGGATGTAGACAAGGTGACACTGGTAATCTACCAATTGCAAGGTAATGCCAGTACTTAGTGGGAAGCTACCCAAAGAAGAGTACTTCCCGAAGGTACGGCCCTAGTATGTGATGCCTTTGCGGATGCTTTTTACAACAAATACTTCTCAGACTGTGCTAAGGAGCAAAAGATGAATGAGTTTCAAAGTCCTCGACAGAACCAGTTGTCGGTAGACCAATACTAGGCAAAATTTGCTTAACTGACCGAGTATGCCCCAAGGTTGATTGAAGACCCAGTAGATAAGGCAAGAAGGTTTAGGGATGGACTGAAACTTGAGATCAAGGATCAACTGGTGCTCCTGAATCTGAAGAACTATGATAAGTTGTATGAGAGGGTGTAATTAATTGAGAGAAACTTGGCTGAGAAGACAGCCGCATCTGGATTGCGGTTTGTGCCAAACAAGGATAACCATCAGTTTGGGAAGAAACCGATGGTGGGAGGTAAATTTCCTGTCCCTCATAACAAGAAAGGTGGCGTGAGGAAGCCGGTGTACAACAATAATGGCCCCTGTCACTTATGTGGAAGGCGCCACAGATCAGCCCCATGTCCTGCTAGGACGGGTGCTTACTTTGGTTACGGCCAACATGACCATCATATCAGAGATTGTTTACACCAGGCAGCGGGAGCGCAAAGACCAATGCAGCAGGTAGGACAACCTGCAAGTAATGTCCCGCCAAACTAGTTGAATCGACCGCAAGTGCAAGGAAGAGTCTATGCTGTCACAAGGAAGGCGGCGGAGGACTTACCTACCGTAACTATAGGTACAATTTCGTTACATGGCCATGTTGCCTATGCCTTGTTTGATCATGGAGTTACACATTCATTTGTGGCTAAATAATTTGTGGAATTAGTGAGATTAAGTCTGAAACCACTGGGAGTAGTTTATAGTATTTCTACCCCTTTAAGGGATAGCATAATGTCTACAGTAGACTATACTGGCTGCAAGTTATCTGTTGGTGGTCATGAGGACAGCATAGATTTGATTGTTTTGACGATGTTCGACTTTGACGTAATTATTGGAATGGATTGGCTTACCAAGCAACGAGCCACGGTAAACTGCTATTGTAAGACGATACAGTTTGAGCTAGTAGGGAGTATCGGTTTTGAGTTTGTCGGGAATCAAGGAGGACCTTCGATTCCTTTGATCTCATCACTCGAGGCGACTCGGTTATTGGATGTGGGTTGCCAAGGTTATTTGGCAACTGTAATGGATACATCGGTAGAGGAGCTGAGAATGGAAAATATCGCTATGGTACAAGAGTTTTTGGCCGTCTTCCCTGAGAAATTGCTTGGATTGCCCCCAGATAGAGAGATAGAATTCGTGATTGAGTTAGCCATTGGAACGAAACCGATTTCTAAGGCACCTTACAGAATGGCGTTGTCGGAATTGAAGGAGTTAAAGGTTTAGATGTAGGAATTGTTGGACAAATGATTTATTCGTCCTAGTGCATCGCCTTGGGGAGCACTAGTTCTATTTATAAGGAAGAAGGATAGGTCGTTGCGCTTTTGCATCGACTGTTGGCAACTCAATCAGGTAACGGTTAAGAATAAGTATCCGTTACCCAGGATAGATGATTTGTTCGACCAACTTCAAGGGGTTTCGGTATTTTTGAAGATAGACCTGAGGACAGGTTATCACCACTTGAGGATTAGAAAGGAAGATATACCAAAGACAGCATTTAGAATACGCTATGGACACTATGAGTTTACCGTGATACCGTTTGGTCAAACAAATGTGCCTGCAGCTTTTATGGACTTGATAAACAGGGTGTTCAAAGAGTATTTGGACAAGTTCGTGATCGTGTTCATTGATGACATTTTGGTGTATTCAAGGAATTCAGAGGAACACCAATAGCATTTGAAGACAGTGATGCAAATCCTTCGAGATCATAAGTTGTATGCCAAGTTTAGTAAGTGTGAGCTTTGGTTAACTCGAGTGGCTTTTCTTAGACACGTGATTTCTGGAAGAGGAATTTCAGTAGACCCGATTAAGATTAAGGCGGTTATGAATTGGCCTAGACCAACGATGGTAACTGAAGTTCGGAGTTTCTTGGGATTAGCTGGCTATTATAGTAGGTTCGTGGAAAAGTTTTCTGCTATAGCCATGCCCTTGACGCGGTTACTAAAAAAGGACACGAAATTCAAATGGACGGATAAGTGTGAGCGTAGTTTTCAAGAGCTTAAGCAGAAACTAAGTACTGCGCCTGTTCTAACGTTACCGTCTAGCTTAGGAGGATATGAAATCTACAGCGACACGTCATACAGAGGATTGGGATGTGTTTTAATGCAATATGGAAGAGTTGTGGCATATTCGTCCCGACAATTAAGACCACATGAATTGAATTACCTGACGCACGACTTGGAATTGGTTGCTATCATATTCGCGCTTAAGATTTAGAGACATTATTTGTGTGGAGAAAGGTTTCATATCTATACGGATCACCAAAGTCTAAAGTATCTATTTTCGTAGAAAGAATTAAATATGAGACAACGTAGATGGATGGAGCTGCTTAAGGACTATGATTGTGATATTTTGTATCATCCTAGTAAGGCTAATAAGGTAGCCGATGCATTGAGTCGAAAGTCCTCGATTGCGCATATGATGGTTCAAGAATAGATTTTGCTTGAAGGAATTCGGGATTTGGATTTCAGGTTCGAGGTAAGTTAACTCTCGAGTTTTATAGCTACTCTCAGAATTAAGCTCGAAGTGCAAATCAGGATTAAAGTAGCGCAACTTTCGAATCCCGAGCTACAAAAGATTCTGCAAATGGACACAACTAAGAGAAAACCTAACTTTCAAGTATTCGAGAATGGGATCTTGAAGTTTCGTGGACGGTTATATGTACCCAATGATGAAAGACTTAATGAGGAAATTTTAGCAGAAGCTCATTGCAGTAACTCCAGTATTCATCTGGGCAGCACAAATATGTATCAGAATCTTCGTCAATATTATTGGTGAAATGGCATGAAATGAGATATTGCCAAACATGTGGCTAGATGTTTAACATGTCAACAGACGAAGGCTCAACACTGTAAACTTGGTGGACTATTGCAACCACTAGAAATACTAGAATGGAAATGGGAGCATATCACGATGGATTTCGTGATGGGTCTACCGAGGAGCCAACGAGGTAATGATTCCATCTAGGTCGGGGTAGATAGATTCAAGAAGTCTGCTCATTTCATTCCGATGCAAAAGGATTTTGTCATGGACAAATACGCTAAGTTGTACGTGAGGCATATAGTTCGTCTTCATAGCGTGCCAGTGACAGTCACGTCAGATCGAGATCCCAAGTTCACCGCCACGTTATGAAAGAATCTTCAAGGCGCCATGGGAACAAAGCTGCAGTATAGCACTGCTTTTCATTTGCAGACAGATGGACAATCCAAGAGAACGATTCAAGCTCTCGAGGATATGCTGCGAGCCTACGTTCTGGATTCCAAAGAGAGTTGGGAAGAACAGTTACATCTTGTCGAATTCGCGTTCAACAACAATTATCAACAGAGTATCAAAATGGCACTTTTCGGAGCACTTTATGGCAAACCCTGTAGGACTCCAGTTTGTTGGAACGAAGTTGGAGAACGAAAGATTTTTGGACCCGAGTTGATGCAACAGTCGTCGGATGCTGTTAAAGTCATCAAGGATAAGCTAAGGACTGCTCGCCAAAAGAATTATGCAAACCGGAGACGTAGGCCCTTGGAATTTCAAGTGGGGGACCACGTTTTCCTCAAAGTGTCACCGATGAGAGGATTATCATGGATTGGCAAGAAAGGAAAGTTGAGTCCGAGATACGTAGGTCCATTCGAGGTTTTAGAAAGAATCAGTACTTTGGCCTACCGTCTTGCACTACCGCCAAATTTGTCCTAAGTTCATAACGTATTTCATGTTTCTATGCTAAGGAAATATGAACCGAACACGACTCACGTGCTGAATTATGAAGAAATGGAAGTGGACAACAGAGTGTCGTACATGAAAGGCCGGTCAGAATTAATGACAGAATAGAACGAGTATTACGGAACAAGACAATTCCGATGGTCAAGGAAATTTAGGAGCACCATGGAACCGAAGGTGCAACACAGGAAAGCGAGGAGTTGATGCAACACCAATATCCCCATTTGTTTGAGTAATTGGGTTGGATTGCAAATTTTGAGAACAAAATTTTTGTAAAGGGGGAAGAATTGTGACATTCTGAATTTCGATCCATTTTTGGGATTTATAAAACATGTAATTCGCCAATGTGTTTATAGTAAAATCTCGTCCGAGAACTGATCACTTTCGGTTATTGTTTTTAAAATTGAGATGTCGCTAGAATCGCATTCGATCGAATTTAGCCATTATTTAGAGCCCGAACTTTGGTGTCGAATTTTTCGGAGTTTCATGATAAATTTAATTAAATGGTGTCGATATTATTGTGGCCAACCTCAATATTGCCCGAGATATGTGAAAAGTAAATTTTTGACCGGATGCGGATTTGGACTGGTAGACCTTACTTGTAGTGTATTTTAGTTATTTTCTTTTGACCATTTTTTTCCTAATTATTAATTAGGATTTTCGGAGACCGTTGGATCGCTTTCGGATTTGAATCATGGCCGTTGGATCGCACTTGAGTGCGATGTGACCATTCTCTCTCTCTCTCTCTCTCTCTGCCGCACGCCACCTAGTCGTGCACGTTTCCCCCTTTGTCAGTCTCTCTCTCTTCATTTTCTTTATTTTCTTTTTCTTTTTTTTCCTTCTCTTCTTATTCTTCCTTCTCCTTCCTCCCTTCCGCCTGACTGCTTTTGCTCCCTGTCCTTGCTACCCGACGCCGACCACGCCTCGCCGAAACTAGCGCAGCCACCGCCGCCGTCTGCCTTGCACCACCACTCGCCTAGCCACCGCTCTGTCCATCTGGCCACCTTCCTCGACCCAGCTGCTTTTCTCCTTCGCATCGTGCACAGCAGCAGGTCGCCGTCGCATCCGCCGTAGTTCGGTGCTACCCAACCGTCGTCAGCCTGTCCTCCGTTGCCCGGCCACTCGAGCGATGCCGTCGTGCCGCCCATCACTGCCACGAGCCCAGCTCGCAGCCTGCAGCTCACTGAGCCGAGCTCGCCCCTACCTAGCTCCACTCGCCGCTATGCACCGCCGTCCCCAACATCCGCCACTGCGCGTTGTCCACCCCGACCTTTGCTCATTGCCCCTGACCGTCGCCGTCACCCCTCAGCTGCTGTCTTCACCACCCACAGCCGCTCCTTCGTCACGCCGATCACTGTTGCCGAGCTCGCCGATCCGCCGCCACTCGTCTCTGCCGCTCACCGTCGCTATCTAGCACCCCCAGCCGCCGCCACCAGCCGCCACTTTCGCTGGGAACAGCCCCTAGAATAGCTTCACAGTGGCCGCTTCTTCGTTGCTTCCATTTGCTGTCGTCCACCGACCGCCGAGCCCAAGCCGAAAACCACCGCAGACCGCCCTTGTCACCGCCATCATGCTCTTGTCTTTGCTGACATTAGCCAAGTAAGTTAACCCCTAATTCAGTGTTTAGGGTATTAAACTTGCTTAAGGTAGTTTAGATTATGTTTATGTTAATTTATTAATTGTTTAAGTAGGATTGGTGATAGGTTATCGCCGGGTGATAAGTTATCGTTGGAGATCATGATAAGCTATCGTTATGTTTGTGATAAGTTATATATTATCTCATTAAATAAATTATTTTCAAAATTAAATATTATTATTTTATTATTAAATAATTAATTTCCGAAATTAAATATTAATATTTTCGGAAAATTTCTAACGTTGAATTGTGATTGTTTTATGCACAAATTGTGATGCCAATATTGGTTTTCGCCGTATAAGTTGGCGTATTTAGAAAATGATTTAAATGATTATGATTTGAGAAAATATTTTGATCTTTGAAAATAAATTATTTTAGGATATTATTAAATAATTAATTTTTGAATTTATTTATTATTAGTTCGAAAAATTTTTAATCTCAAATTATGATTTCTATGCTTGATTGGTGATGATTATGCCGTGAATCGTCGTATTAATTTGATTTATGACCAATTGTTTGAATGGAAATTTTCAAGAAAATTTATGAGATTTTTGGAATTAAACTATTATTTGGTTATGCCAAGAAATGATAGTGATACTTTGTGATTGATAAACGTGTTTGGCATCGAAGCTTGCAAGAATTGATTGACTGTTTACATGTGTGACCACTTGGTTTGTTATGCGGTATTGTGTGAGCACTATTCATAGACGTATAGGCTAATTGAAAAGATAATAATTGACCGGAATGCTTATGTGCTCGTGTGGTCACACGTCGAAGCCGTTTTGCTGTGTATCGCTTGATGATACCCGATTTATCGGATGCCTGGGGATTATCTAGATTGTCGATACCCCGGATGCCTTATCGCGGCCCGAGACCGGACTCGATGCTCCTTATAGGATAATATCTTACTGTGTATCGTTTGATGTTGCCATAATGGAATGCCATCATCCTATGTATCGTTTGACGTAGTCGTGCCTGAGGGGGCGGGACAGAGCCCAGTTTTTACCGGAAGACTGCCATCTTGCTGCAAATCGCTTGATATGTAGTGGCCCCGAGGGGATGTAATAACTGGAATACGTGTGATACTTAGTGCCTGATTATATGATATAAACTATTAGGTATGGTATGGGACGTGTTCAAGTGGATTCTATCTTATAATCATGATACGCATGCCTGTGATGCATTTTCTGCATGGATAATCTATTTAAATGTTTCGAGTATGTGATATATTCATTTCATCAACGAGTATACCAAGGTGAGGTAAGGATGCATGTGGTTGTTTAATGATGTTACTATTAATTATGTATTGCCTGATTAGGGAACCCCGTGCGAGTTGGCCTTTTAAACGAGGCTTAGACCGTTAACTTATTAAAATTGTTGTCTCATTTGTTGTTGTTAACCCCTTTTTCATGCTCTTAGCGTATTGATGCACCCAGTTTGGTTCAGGGTGTCTAGAAGCTGGCTTTTTGGGATTGAACTGTTGGTGGAGTAGATTGACCCCAACCTGTTATCTTTTGTTAGCTTTTTGTGGTAACGCCCGAGTGGGCTTGTAAAAATATTCCCAGGGGTTAATCGAGTGAAAACCAAAATAGTGTTGTTTGACTGTTGTAATTTATTTTCTTGACTATCCATATTTGTTATTGTCAGGGGATTTTTGTGATTGCTTCCGCATGTGTAATTAAAAGATAAAATGAAGGGTCGACGACGAGTCTTGGGATGTCGCATCGTAACGACCATAGTGGGATGTTGCATGTTCGTAGGGTTCGGGGCATGACACGAGGGGCGAGAGACGACTAGTGGGCCGCGACGGTGGGCAATGGGTGGCAATGGCAAGCGACGAGTGGGCGAGTGGCTAGTTGCGACGACAAACGATGAAAAGAGTTTTTATTTATCATTTCTCTTCCAGAAATAAAAAAGTAGAAAATTGTCACTACTCATTTTTATTCCAAACTTATTTCTGAAATTAAAATTTGTTACAAAAATAGAAAAATGAAATTACATTACCAGACGAATCTCTATTCATAACTTATTCTCGGGAGCAGAAAAATAAAAAAATAGAGAAACAAAATAGTTATCATGTGCACCCAAGTGGCTAGCATAACGAAAGTTATCAAAAGACCAAAATTGCTTGCAATCGGTATAATTCTAAAGTCATCGATAAATTTCCTATACCGTTGATAAATTATGTTCAATATCCAATCATAGAATGATTCTTGAAAATTAAAATCACGATCAATTTTGCAAGAAAGTTTCCAAAAAGAAATAACATTATTAGAAATGATGTAGTCAAATTGACCTATAATACGGACGAACTAATGTCCATCGTGTTTAATCTCTTTGTCAATGTGCGCTATATAAAAGAATATAAATAGAAGCTGATCCAAATTCCTTGAAAGATACCAATTAAAGTTAAATATGTACTGCATTTGTTAAAAAAAAGGTATGAGAAAGCATCTAAATATAAGAGGAACCAATATCATCTATTAAAAATATTGTAAATCATGTGGGATTTGCATAGTGATTAAGGAACATAATTGTGAGCGCGGGTTATGCCCATCACGTCAGTTTGATATCGCACAACACCAAATGCAAACAATTTAATATCGACGTCACATCTGCCCGGTCTTTGACTTATACCTTACTTGACATGAGATCAATAAGATATTCTACAGGCATGATGTCTTATCTGCCTTAGATGTAAGCTTCTACGGTCCGATTGAACCAAATCGGTCAAAGATACTACCCGGAACAATTTAATTGACACTTGTAGATTGTTTAATATTCTGGGAAGCCTTGCAGTTATTGAGTCTCATCACTTTTTATCAACTGAAGTGTTTACTATCACTGATTGTGTACGACAATCGTAGGATTATCAGAAACGGCAAACTTCCGATCTCAAAAGGAAGTTGAACTTTCAAATTTTAGGTCATGACTTCAAGTAGTTCTAGATTCTCAAGCATTCCCATGCATTGTTTGGAGATGAATTTGATTTGAGCTAATCTGTTGAAAAGTACTACTTACAAAGTTCTATATGGAATCTGGTAGTTTCTGTGACATTCCGAAATTCCATCAATTGGAATTTATAAAATAACTGAATTTTATGAAATGTACTCGTAGTAAATTCTCGCCCGAAACTGATCATTCCTAGGATGCTAACCATTAGGGAAAGGCTAACAGAAGAAATCAAATTCGCGCGACTAGAGAAAATTCTATCGTGAATGGATTTCGACCATTAAATCGCTGAAGTGATATTTTGAACCACTGTTGGCCGATCTAAGGATAGTCAGGGGTCAGTTCGCCACTATTATAGTAGTGGATCGCGGGTGATTTCGCTGGACTACGAAATGACTTGACGAATGATCCTGAACCTATACCAAACGATCGTACCCCTCGGAGCTAGTGATTGATCTTTGCGATTTTAATGACAACCGAGGTCATCACGTACCGAACGAACTTGCACGTGACTTGATTTATTGTCAGTCACGGGTCGAATATGTGAATTTCCCCACCAAGCCGTCCGTTAGTTTGAGAAATGCTTGAGTTGCGTTTAAAACAATTTAATTATTGAATTTAGCCCAAATTGAACACTGGAGAATTAGGAAGTCACGGCAGAATGTTAGGACGACGTCGCGGAAGACACATGCGATTTTTGGGTGAGCTCGGAACCTTCAAAAAAATTCAATTTGGACAATAAATTGAGAAAATGACCAAATACCCCTAAGGATTAATAAAGGGTATGCTTTAAGGGTAAATGGCATTTTGGTAATTTTGCCCTAACTTTTTGGTTAGACAATTTTACCCTTGGATTTTTGAGAAATTACAAGAATACCCTTGGAGATTTTTGGGTGAGATTTGATCTCGGCCTTCGGTTTCAAGGTAAGATCAAATCTGGACCGTTGAATAAAAAATGTGAGAAAGGGGCGTTTTGGTCATTTGCCATTTTGGTCTAAAATCACTATTTAAGTCAAGATAACTCTCTCTCTCCTCATTCCCTCTCTCTCCCTCTTATGGCAGCACACCCCCCCACCGTGGACTCTCACTCTCTCTTTCTCTTCCTCTCTTGGCTGTGGACACCACCGGCCACCACCGCAAGTCGCCGCCGTTCACCATTGAGCCGATCGTCGCCATTTGTCACCGCCACCGCTTTTGCTCTAACCGTGATAGTTTAGAGTTTGGTAAGTTGTAATCTAACCCTTGCCTAGGACGTCAGGTATTTTCGGACTCGTTTGGGTGCGGTTTAGGAGATTTAAAGGTTGATTAAGGTGTTAATCTTGGTTGTTGGTGGCTGATCATGGCTGTTACTAGCTGATCGTGACTATTGGTGGCTGTTACGGGTTGGATTAGACGTATGGGAATGAGTTTTGGTGGTTGAATTTTGGTAGAAATCGGTTCGGGTTTAAATCCGTGAGGTTTGGCGTGATTCTCGGATTCGCGGTTACTGTATCTGCCTGGATTGCTATTTTTGTAGAGAATTTTGTGGGCCGAATTTGAAAACGTTTTCTTCATGAAAGTTGTTCCCAACATCTTGGAGTATGACATACTTTAATTTGGGAATTTTTTGAAATCATTTGAGGCCATTCGGAAGTCCATCTTTGGACCGAAATAAAACTGCCCGATTTACTGTTCACTCGACCTTTTGGATTGTTCAAATTTTTATAAATTTTTTCAGGCCTATTTTCAAAATAGTTCCTTCATGAAAATTGTTGGGGACATTTGTTACTATAACATATAAAAATTTCAAGGCTTTCTAAGGTGATTTGGGTATTGAAAAAAATATATTTTGAGGACAAAACGGTTTGTTGGAGCGAGTTGATTTTCGTCTGATTTTCAGTGATCAAAAGGAGCGTTTACAATTGAAACTAGATTTCGAGTTCTTCATGGGAAATATTTAGCAAGATGTTTTACGCAACGTACCTAAATTTCAGAATTTTTTGGAGCTCGTTTACTATTTATTTGAAGGGGATTTCGGTCACGGTGTAAACTGCCTAATTTTGCCTTGATTCTTTGGATGTTTGTTTTTATGAGCAGAATGGTGGAGGTGTCGAGGTTGAATAGTTGCTGCATCGTGACCAGAATTTAGACTTGAATTTGAATGTGTGTTATATGAGTTGCTTTGAGGATGAAATGACGATGTTTTGAGGCTAAATGGAGTGTCGGATGTTGTGGGATGGAATTGACGAGCTTAGGGATCAATCTAAGGATAAATGGTGACGGTTTGGTGTGTGGTGGTATGGCTAGATTGTGGTGTTTAATATACTTGAAAATGTCGAAATTATGTCTATGAACGTGGCTGTGTTTGTGGGCCCATGAACGGCCTTGTGTGTTTATTAAACTGTGATTTGATGGATTGAAATGTGCTTGATTATGTGCACGCGTGGGCCAAATTGAATTAATTATTGAAATTGGCCATGTCGAATGCTAAGTGAGCATGCTTTACGTGTTAATTGATATGTACATGAGCCATGTTTAATGGGCCAGTTGGGTGTGATAAATGCTTGTTGAGCATGTGCATGGGTAAGAAAAAAGTGTGCTGTGATATGTAATTGTGAAATTTATGTGAAGGTGTGGAATTGTGAGGATGGGATCGAGCTGAGTATCATAAGCTCGGGCAGCGATCATGTAGGTCTGTTGCATTTGGCACAGGCTGAGGCTTAAAAAAGCGAGAATGAGAATCGGTCCGAGGCACGATCAGCTCGGGTGAGACCGGGATTGGATCAAGGCATTATAAGCTTGGGTTCTGATCATGTAGGCCTGTTGCATTTGATGCGAGCTGAGTATTGGGGTCAGGCCCAAGGCGTGTGATGCTCAAGTCATGATCGAGGCCTGAGGCATGTACGTTTACGCGGGCCAGAAGTGTGGTGATAAGGGGTCGCAGTGTACCTAAGGCATGTACGTTTACGCGAGTCACTAGCGAGTGACGTGGGAAATGATGAGTGGTCGCAGTGTACCTGAGGCGTATACGTTTACATGGGTCACTGGTGAGTAATGTGGGAAGTGACGAGTAGTCGCAATGTACCTGAGGTGTATATGTTTATGCGAGTCACTAGCGGGTGATGTGCAAAAGAGAAAATGAGAACGGAAAGAATGTGTGAAATGGGAATTGTACATGCGCGTGATTGCATTATGACGTGATTGTGATTAAGCGCAGAGTGTACGCATGATAGGCTATGGCAGGAATAATTGATGTGTCTGCGTTGTGATGATTTGACGTGCATGAATGTGTGTGTTTGTAAGATTGTCTGGAGGTACGTGATAGCCTAAATAGGGTTTATGTTATAACTTATTGAGAAGTGTCTTATGATTGTATAAACCAAATCATTTCAGATAAACCGCCTATACAAGGAATCAGTTGCCACCGCTGCCACCAAAACGTTTTGGTACAGTCATGCATACCGAGGATAATTTCGTAGAGTACACTATGAATAGACGCCGTACTGAGTACGCAAGGACTAGTGCGGAGGTGATGGGCTAGTGTTCATGGAGTACCGCTTTTGGTAGATATGGTATTTGCCTCTTGTTGGTGTATGGTTTTTAAGGTAACCGTAGTGAGTACGTATAAATTTTATGGACTCAAAGAATGGCGGACGAGTATAAGTGTACTTGTATATGGATGCTGTAAATATAATTGATAATGTAAGGTTTGTAAGTGTTGGCGGTTGAGCGTACAAGTTTAATTCTGGTATTCTCAAATTTATTGTTCGGATTTAATTATTTGTTTCCGCTACGATTGACTCTGATGCAAGACCGTTGAGTCGGCGACATATTCCTGGGATGTCGCACCGTTCGACTCAAGGAAGTGAGGTGTGGAAAGCATTAGGTTTGAGTCGGGGTGTAACAGTTTCTTCGCTCAATCCAGATAGTTTCTTCACTGGATGACACCACCCTAAAGTCAAGCGCTGGTGATAGATGATGCCTCCGATTACTTCGGACAAATTTACAAGATGATGGCAACCGTTGATATTCTTGTCGATCAGATACTTTAACTTCACAATAGAACTGTCGATTATCCTCACATTGGACGTTGTTCGAAAACAAGGCTTTCTAAAGTCAAGCATCTGGAGAAGTCCAGTCTTGTGATTATGTGAGAACAACGTAGGAGAAAAAGAACTTTCATTTTCACTACCATTTGTAAAATACGAACGCCACTATTTATCGGATGAACGACCACACATTAGTTAAATAGAGTAGAAAAAAGAATGGCACACCTTGATTAAGCTCCCTAGTTTCAAATCGTCTATGAAGCCATTGTCTGAAAATTGAAGACAGACCACATTCTTTTAAGGTACCGCATGAAAACCATTCTGGTTCTGCCCAGAACTGGTTTTTTGTTCCCAGAATCAGTTTTGGACCAGAAACCCGTTTGGTAACGCAATTTCATTTTTCTATTTCCGGGACAAGTTTGCTTCCAAAACTGATTCTGAAACCAGAAATGAGAACAAAAAAAAGTTGGTTTTTCATTTCTGGAACAAAAGTGAGAACCATTTCTGAGGAATTCATTTTCTTCAACACACATTCATATGAAAGTCACGACATTTGAGATGAGAAAAAAAAGCAAAAAATCAAAAATTTCAAAACTTAACAGAATGGTTTAGAATTTGTGGCTACCCACTTTCAGTGAAATTTAAATTTTTTTAGGTGGCGAAAAAATTTAAAAAAATAAAAAAATAAAAATTTTCAAAATTTCACAAAATGACTTAGAAAACCTATGGCCACCCACTTTGAGCAAAATTTAATTTTTTTAGATGCCAAAAAAAATAAAAAATAATCAAAAAAATCTAAAATTTAAAAACTTCACAGAATGTCTTAGAATACATGTGGCCACCCAATTTGAGCGAAATTTTATTTTTTTAGGTGCCAAAAAAAATAAAAAAAAGTAAAAAATAAAAAATTTAAAAACTTCACAAAATGACTTAAAATACCCGTGGCCACCCACTTTGAGCGAAATTTAATTTTTTTAAATGCCAAAAAAAATAAAAATAAGCAAAAAAGTAAATATTTCAAAACTTTACAGAATGATTTAAAATACTTGTGGCCACTCATTTTGAGCGAAATTTTATTTTTTTAGGTGCCGAAAAAAAAAAAAAATTTCAAAACTTCACAAAATTGCTTAAAATACCTGTGGCCATCCACTTTTAAGCGAAATTTAAATTTTTTCAGGTGCCGAAAAAAATAAAAAAAAATAAAACAAAAAACTTCACATAATTGCTTAGAATACCTATGGCCACCCACTTTGAGTGAAATTTAATTTTTTTTAGGTGTCGAAAAAAAAATAAAAATAAGCAAAAAAGAAAAATTTTCAAAACTTTACAGAATGACTTAAATACTTGTGGCCACCCACTTTAAGCAAAATTTTATTTTTTTAGGTGCTGAAAAAAAAACAAAAAATCAAAATTTTTTGAAATTTCACTCAAAGTGGATGGCCACATGTATTCTAAGTCATTTTGTGAAGTTTTGAAATTTTTGATTTTTATGTTTTTTTTTTTCACCTAAAAAAATTTAAATTTCGCTCAAAGTGGATGGCCACATGTATTCTAAGTCATTCTATAAAGTTTTAAAATTTTTGATTTTTTTCTTTTTTTTCACCTCCAAAAATTAAAATTTCACTCAAAGTGGGTGCCCACAGGTATTCTAAGCCATTCTGTGAAGTTTTGAAATTTTTGAGTTTTTGAATTTTTTTGGGCACCTTAAAAAATTTAAATTTCACTCAGAGTGGGTGACCACATGTATTCTAAACTATTTTGTGAAGTTTTGAAATTTTTGATTTTTTGATTTTTTTGGGCACCTAAAAAAATTTAAATTTCACTAAAAGTGGGTGGCCACAGGTATTCTAAGCAATTCCGTAAAGTTTTGAAATTTTTGATTTCTTGATTTTTTTTGAAAAAATTCAACAAATTTCCTATTTTCCCAAAATCTGAATTTTTTTTTTATTTTCTCGACATTTTGATGATTTTTTCTGGAATTTTTCAATTTTTTGGGATTTTCTGAATTTTTTTAAAGATTTTTATGAATTTTTCGGATTTATTATTATTTTTATTCCATTTCTAAAAAAATGGATTTCTGTTCCTGGAAATAGAATTTTCTATTGTTTATCAAACGGGTTTTTGTTTCAGAAAATAGAAATTTTGTGCTGTTATCAAACGGGTTTCTGTTCCAAAAATAGAAATTTTTTGTCATTATCAAATGGGTTTTTTTTCTCAGAAACTCATCCAGGAACTAGAAATAGAAAAATCTATTTCTGGTTCAGGAACTCATTCCGGAACAGAATGGTTATCATTCGCTACCTAAGTGCATATTGGTTGGGAGCCAAAGCTCGAGCTTTAAAGCAAAAGACGAATTAAAGAAACGAATTCGTTCTAGGCAAAAACACATGGGCCACAAATCCAGTACAGAATTAAAGAAACGAATTCCTTCTAGGCAAAAACACATGGGCCACAAATCCAGTACAGACAAGGGGGGCCTTTATAACCGGCCAACGGTGACATCTTCTGGGTTTGCTTTACTGGACGCCATTGGCATCAATTACAAAAATGGGCAAGTATATCATCCTCCATTGCATTTTCGAGTGTTTCTATACTCTCTAGCTCTGCTTTCAGCCAGCTTCCTTCTGACTTGATGGCGAGCGTCCTCTGACTTCTTTCGGAGAGGGGCCTCACCGCTTCTACTGTCAAAGAACCAGCCAGCTTGCCATCTTTTCCCGCAATCAACATCACATTCTGTTGAAGCTCAGGCATTGGAAGGACTCTCTCCCCAGCCTTCTCCTCTGCTTTCATTCCTGTTTGAGGTTAATCGAACTGGAAAAAACAGGGAAGGCTGCAGTGGAGGAAACTGTTGAAGCTCAGGCATTGGAACGACACTCTCCCCACTCCTCTCCTGTTTAATTCCTGTTCCTGTTTGAAGTGGCGTTTAATCAACCTGTAAAATAAGTCTCACAAATATCTTGCTTGATGAAAAAGGGTTGCGAAGTACCGAATCACGCTAGCTGATGGACCAACTTGAGAGAGAGAGAGAGAGAGGGGAACTTTTACTCTCAAGTTTTTATTTATTAGGCAAAAGAAAGGAAGAATCTAGCAAAACAGCAACAAACAGCTCCAAGTTGCAGTGGTTTTTTTCAACAATCTACATCTACCCGAATGATCACATTCACAGCCCAATTTGAAATACAAACTTAAAGCGAAAACCTCGCCTTCTTCTTTCACTTCCCTGTTTATCCTCAACATCCAAAGTTACCAATACGGCAATCCCCAACTCCTCAATCCAGAAAAAGAAAATGCAAAAGCAGGGCAATCTTCAAAAAGTAAAAAAAAAAAAATGCCCCAATGAGAAATTACCGCCCAGAAGCTCCAATTTTCCTTTTGTTCATAGCGAGGGCTTTCGAAAGGAAAAGGGCCGAGAGACAAGCTGCAGCTCCAATTTTCAACAGGAACGACACTCTCCCCAACATTCTCCTATGCTTTAGTTCCTGTTCCTGTTTGAAGTGGCTTTTAATCAAACTGCACAATCTTGAATAGGTATTTTAGGTGCTTTTGGAACACACATCCTACATGGCCGGACCCAACCACATCCAAATTCAAGTAACACTCAATTCCATCGAGGACATAAGTTGCTTGATTAGTGGATAGGTGGACCATGTAAGTTGTGTTCTTGAAACACCTCGGTTAGCAAAATTTTGCGAGTTGTGCGATGAGTATCTCATTCTTTTAATGTTCTATCTTCACTCTTGGAATCGCAACCACCAAAGTCATCTTCTCAATGAATATTATCAAGTAAGAAACAGACAACAAAGTGGAGTTACGCTAAACTAGACAATTCGCTCTATATAAAACGAAAATAACATTTTAATAAGCGACTATGAAGGACTCTATATATCTCTTCTAGACATTGAAGTTTATGAAATCATTTTGACAAAAACTAACCTTGTCCTGTAGACTTGCTACGAATATGGAACTTTCTCATTTATAAAAAAGGAAAGGAAAACAGAAAGAAAAAAAAAAAGCAAAGAAGAAAGATAAACAATATCATATTATCAGAAAATTACTGGGCCTAGACAATGCTAAACTACATAACCACACCACCAATCAAACACTAGGAGTAGTTTTCTTTAGTCTAAAAATATAGCAGTCAAATGGCAAGACCATGCTTTGCAGAAGGTATGGTTTTTTCATGAATTACTCATGGACACACATTTCATGTTATTTCTGCAATAACTTTGTTGCCCGATTTTCCTTTCCAGGAACTCCAGTTTTACAAAGCCTAGTCATATTTTCTACAAATCATCCAATTGAAAATTCTTTTAGTGTAATCAAGTAGACAAAACCTTCCCTCCTCCTCTTTTTCCCTCTTTTTTGTTGTTTAATAACCTGTAGTTTCTCCTTTACTTGATATTGTACATGCATACATACGTTTTGTCTGGTCAAGTTCTGTAGATCACAATCTCGAAACCTGCTCTCTTGGCACTTATCGATTCAATTAGTAAGTCATCCTACGTAACAAAAAGTTCAATGAGTAGAGGAAAAGTACTCTACTCCACCTGAGTTAAATTGATGGACCACGTGAGTTACGCTCTAAGAGGACGTCCTTTACATAAAATGAGCAAATCATCTAGGACATGTGAAATGAGTATATCATTATTTAGCTTCCTATGTTAATTATCAAAATCACAAAGTACCATCTCATCTCCATAATAAATAGTACAAGTAGGAAGTCGATATTATTTTAAGTAAAAAAAAAAACTTATCAAAACAATTCACTCCTTATTTGAGAAGATGTATGGACATAAAATGCACTTTTTTAATTATTAACTAACTTTCGTCCCAAAAAAAAAGTTTATAACAAACTGAACGATGACATTTCTTATGGAATAATGAGGTTCTTCCACTTATTTTGATTCCCATTTACCTTGTCCCCTAGCTTATCTAAAATTTTGAAACTTCCTAATGGATTGAAAGGTAAGAAAAAGGGAATAAAGGAGTAATAAACAAGAAAAGAAAAATGAAAATGCACAATTGGGAAAATAAAACTTGCAGGTGTGCCAAAATTTAGATCGGAGACCGAACACTTTAGATCAATTTAAATGCATCTCTCTCTATTGATGACATCTTCATTGGTTTGATCACAAGAGGTAAGTTGAAATACAAAATCTCCCTATTCAGTTAAGTAAATGTTAAATATGCGATAGAGAGAGAGAGAGTTCAATAAGACTCACCTTATGGTGCTTGCAGAACTCAAGTAAGCCCTGAAACTGAAGGTCTTTCTTGCAACCGGAGATGCGTTTGTGGCAATGCTTTGGCAATTTGGTGTTTGATACATCAATCACCCTTTCCAACGATTCGCATCCATAAACTCTTAACTCATCCAAAAATTCTAGCTCATCAAGGCCCTTGACGACCTGTAGCCGTTCGTTGTCCTGGATGCACAAACTCTTGAGGTTCTTTAAGTTTCACAAACCACCAAGACTTTGCACGTAAGGACATTCAACAAGGCTGAAGCGCTCCCATGATTCTGACCTACCGGCAATTTGTATCTCAAATATCTCATGGCAACCCGCAGAAGAAAACTTTTTAACTTATTTAAGGCTTTGGATGGAAGGATTAGTCTCCCTTCACAGCTACTCAACTCATTAGCAGATTCATTATTATCGTGCTTTGCTTCCCCTACATAAACTAGCCTTCCGAAGGACTTGCAATATTGAATATACAATAGCTCCACTGATTCGACCTGACAAAATTGGATCTCAGCTAGCTTTGGACAATCCACCACATTGACATGTTTCAAGTTCCTCATGCTTGATAGCCTGAATCTCTCTAGGGTTACACAGCTTCGCACAAGCAACTCACTTATATCTGGAAGTGGAAGCCCATCGAGTTGAAATTCTTGCATTGGAGAATTATAGAGCTGTAAACGAGACAAATTCTTCAGGTCCGGAGAGAGTGATGCAATTGAATTGAAATTATCAAGGCTTAACTTTTGTAGAGACAAGGGAAGTTTTGGAAAGGTCTGTGGGTCCAATCCAAACAAATCAAGTTTGTTTGGTAGAGAAAGGGAAGTCAGCTCAACAGGCACAAGGATATTGTGAAGTCCCAAGCTCAATCCAGTCAATTTGGTTAATTTCCCAATCCACCATAACTCACCAGTAATAAGTTTATTTCCTCCAATCCTATCATTTAGTTCCAACTCAACCAAATTAATCAAGTTTGAGATATCCGGGACTACTCGCAATGTTGCAGTTGACACTCGTAGATGGGTTAAACTTGTTGGGAGCGCCAGCAAGTCTTGAATCTCATGACATCCCCTCAAGTCCAATCTTTCCAGGCTAGGAAGCATGCTAATGGTCTTTGGAACTTCATTAATACGAGAGTATGACAGATCTAGGATTCTTAGAAAGAGCAAACTTCCGATTATAGAAGGAAGTTGACCTTTTAAAGTTTTATTGTTGACTTGAAGCACTTCCAGCTTCTCAAGCATTCCAATAGCACTAGGTAACTCCCAGGCATTTGCTGAATCTAATCCATCATAACGACTACAAAAGTGCACCTCGCGTAATGATTTCAACTTCCATATGGAATCTGGGAGTTTCTTCACTTCACAAGCATATACAGAGAAGTGTTGCAGATTCACTAGGTCCCCAATTTCTTCAGGCAAATCTTCGAGACCCAAGCAAGCATAAATACTCAGGTAAATCAAACACTTCAACTTCCCAATAGAGCCATCAATTTTCCTCAAATTGTAACAATTATTGAAAGAAAGCCTCTCTAAATTCGGGCATCCAGACAAGTCTGGTGTTCTTATTATTTTGTCACAACTTGCAACAGAAAGAACTTTCAATTTTGTTGTCGTCCGTCAAAAGGAATGCATTATTCAATGGATGTACAGTCAAATATTACTTTCAAAGAAAATAGAAAAGAATTAAGCATATTACACACCTTGATTAAGCTCTCCAGTGTTGAATCATCTATGAAGTCAGTTTTTGAAAATTCAAGAATGACCAAATTCTTTAAGTGCATATTGGTTGGTTTAGAAGTTGGAGGGGGATAACTCCAAAAGAACCATCTTAATTCTGTAAGACGATTCGCTAAATTATCAATGAAGGTTCACCAATTTAATTTGAGGTATCTTAGATGTTCGAACCTTCCAATCTCTTCACTTTCAATACCATTCTTAAGATAACTTTTGCGAAGATCAAGATCCAGTGCTTGAACGTTCCTCTTCATCTGCAAATGAGAGCAAGAAATGAGTCGTATCCAGTATTATATTCAGAGGAAAACGATTAAAATGGGATAAGAAGAAAGAAAAAAGAGCATGAGAGCGCAGAATATAGGATTTTCTAATAGAGAAACTATTAGTTTCCTCTCGAGGTGCTTTGCCTCCTTTGTAGTTATTGTATCAAGGATCTCCTCGTGAATCCATAACCTACTACGCTTTCCAGGATTCATTAGATTTTCTTGACGAACAATTTCTCTTCCAAGATCTCTGAGTTGATCATGCATCCAAAACTTGTCATTTTTTACAATTTTTACCAAACACATACTATTGAGGACATCAACCCCATCATCTTGGAGAAGTCCACAATCTTCCCACATGTATATTGCATTCGTCTTATTCTCACCAATGAAAAAGCATGCAATATCAAGGAAAATTTGTTGTTGCGCCAAACTTAAGGCATCATGGCTAATCTTCAACTTTGCTGAGACATCATCAACAAGTGCTTCCCTTAACTCCTTTAATGTCTTTTTCCATTGTTCCTGCGTTTTGTGGTAGAGGAGCGAACTAATTACTTCAAGAGCTAACGGAAGTCTCCCAGTAACAGATACAATATCCCTTGAAAGATCATTGTAATCATCTGCAGGGGAGTTTTTATGTCACGCCCCGAATCCCACGACATGCAACATCCCTACCTTGATCGATAAACTACGACGTCCCAGGAAGCGTCGCCGACCCACGCCCAAGTAGAGATCAAGCACAAGCGGAAGTAATAAATAAACAAACCCGGACAGTAACAATATGAACCAAGGATAGCCATTGCACCAGTCACTATAGCAGAAAATAATTACACATTTTATATTACTATTAAAACCATTTGTACAATATTTACGAGTACAACAAAAAGATACAAACGATCAGCAGCCACTCGATCAAAAAGGGGTAAGCGGCTAGGGAGGTCAGGCTAAAACTCAGGGAGAGGGCTACAGTCCAAAAAGTAATGACCCTCACTACTAGCTATGGACACTGGATGACCCTAAGGCTCCCAATTAGGGTTGGACGACTCTGAAGAATCATTTGACATCTCCTCAGAGGTATCCTCACTAGACCCTGACTCCTCCAACTCCATGGCCCATGCTCACTCATCCTCAGAATCCGACTCCAGCTTTGGGTCAAGGTAAAGTTCGAACCCCTCCTCGTCCGATCCTAGCTCCGCAATCTCTCTGTCCTAGTCTATGTCCTGCTCCATGGCCTTGGGTTCATCCTCATCCTCGTCCATCGGCTCGAGGTCCTCAACTAGTACATCAGGCTTCTCATCCATCTCCTCCTCCTGCATAACCCACTCGGGTGTGACCTGAGGATCGATCACCTCACCATCAGCTATAACTGGCTCCATCAACCCAACCTCATTGACCGGGATATCAAAGGTCCTGAGGGGCTGTCCCTCGTTTCCATTGGCATCCCGGTAGCACCATGCCACGTACTCCTGTGTCTGATAGAAGTACTCACCTACATTCACGAGTAGTACTGATCGATACCTCACAAAAGTATTCCCATTTCCTGAGGGGTAGGTATTAATATACTGCTAGATCTGCATAGGGATCTCAAAAAGATGTGGTAGTCTCGCCATCTTTACGGCTAAGGGTCCGAAAAGTTTCGGTTTACATAACCGTGAGACGAATCTCAACAAATTCAACCCCTAAACCTAGGCTAGGCTAGAATGCAATCTCCTGACTGGAAATAAACACTCAAAAGCATAATACAACAATAATCACACAAGTCTCTGACCCTGCAGGTTAGACAGTTCAATATATAATAATCACAGCACATACGTGGCACGCATAGTCACACGTACGCCAAACACATGATCATGCTTTTTAGTATTCGTATCGCTTGCCATACACCGAGTCTCACACACTCACATGCTAATCCATGCATTCTTATGCGTGCAAATGTCGTCAGCATGTCATATACATTTTCCAGCTCACTAGCCCACACTGGCACTCTGGCAATTACTCAATTTATTAATATTTATTACAACCCAAAAAACTCATCAGGTCCGGTGTCTATAGCCTGCTACAAAGTGCATCAGGCGCAACACCAATTTTGGCCCAGTGTGTATAGCCTGCTCCAAAGTGCATGAGGCGCAACACTGATCTCAGCCTAGTGTCTCTAGCCTGTTTCAAAGTGCATGAGGCGCAATACTGATCTCCTTACGAACCAGAGTCCGCGTAAAACGCATCAGGTTGGTTGTCTTCCAAACAAACCGAGCATTGTTCTGCTTCAAAGTGCACGAGGACGGCACACCCCGCGTAACACGCATTAGGGTGAAAAAGGTGATCACATGTACACACATTTCTAGTTATTATCTGAACCCCGCGTAAAATGTATCAGGATATTTTAGGTGATCACATGCTCATGGCGAGCACGCATTCTCGCACAATTTTATTACATGTCTTACTCTCGGCATACACAATGCATGTCCATGTTATGCAGTATAATGCACCACGAGCATCAATATAATTCAAACACTCAATGTTACAATACGTGTTCAATCGGCCCAATTATTACCTTGTGGCCTAACGAGCGATTCATAAATCAACAATTAATTTCAAACCAATCACTGACTAATTGCACTCCACATTAGTCGACCACATAAACATACGACATGGCAGTACACAATCAATCACAATTGAGCACAATTACGTAATAATCAGTCAACCCGGACATACCCGGCAATTTCACCTATGGGCTCCTAAATTGGCCATTCAATTCAATTATTCCTCAATGGATAGCCATTAAATCGTCACCTCTAGGCTAATTTTTGTCCTCAAATAATTCTCATTGATCCACTAAATTTTTCCCGATAATAATTCCTACCAATCGATATACTAATTTCTCTCAGCATGTACTAGTATTCCTAAACTAGTCTAGAAAATGCACTATCAGTCCTAATTCGGGTTTAGGAATTTTACTCACTTAATCCAACTCACGACAACGAGGAACGGCAGCCGGTCACTGGTGAACAGTGGAATTGGCAGCGGCGTTCTCGGCGAAGACGTACGGACAGGCGACGTACGAACGTCATATGGACGGCGACGTACGGACGTTGGAAACGTCACAGCGGCAGTAGCTCGACTGTTCGAGCTCCGGTGCGGTGGCGGTGATGCTCCGGGAGGAAAAAGGAAAGGAAAGAGAGAGAGGGAGAGAGAAAAAGGGGTCGGACGAAGGTGAGGCTGAGGCTGGGGGCTAAGGTGGTCGACGGCGCGGCACGGTGGATGGTGGCGGGGCTCCAGCGGCTGGCAGTGGTCCGGCAAGACTTGGCTGAGAGAGAGAAAAAGAGAGAGAGAGTGGCGAAGGAGGGCTGATCGGTGGGGGTTGGCCGAATGGAAGGGTGAGGAGAGAGAGAGGAGTCCAAGTTGGTCAAAAGTGGGGGTCTAGTGGGTGCCACTTGTCATCAATGTAGCCAAAATGACCATTTTACCCCTCATCCAAGGGCTCCCATTAATTCTCATTCAATAATTCATGGGCATTTTGGTCATTTGCATCAATAATTAAGATAAGTCTAAATTTAATTATTTTCCTTAATTATCCCCTAAAATTTGGAACTAAAAATGGCCAAGGGGCAAAACTGTCATTTTTCCGGTCTGAGGTCGAAGTTTCATTTTTCGTTCGCACCCACTCCAACTATGCGTGGCAAACATAATATGGCGTCGGAATCGCGAAATTAATCGCGCTAGTCCTTGAAAATCGCCATCGAAGTCCAAGGGCAAAAACGTAATAATTTTTCATCCCCGGGTTGAAATCCCAATTTTCGACCATACCTACTCCAAATACGCGTGGCCACCTTAAAATGGCATCAACCTCAAAAAATAATCTCATACGGCCTCAAAATCAATATCGGAATCCCGAAGGGCAAAATCGTAAATTTTTCCAATTTTAGTTGAAATTCCAATTTTTGGCTATAGTAGCCCTAAACATATGTGGCCACACCAAAATGACATTGGCAGCGAAAAATAGTCGCATATGACCTTAGAAATCCGCATCTAGATCTAGAGGGGTAAAACCGTAATTTTTCACTTTCGGGCCGAAATTTCATTTTTCGACTGTACCCGCTCCAAATATGCATGGCCACTCTAAAACGATATCGGCTTCACAAAATAATCGCAAACACCCATAGAATTTCAACATCGAAGTTCAAATCCAATTTGGCGATCAAAATTGCTCAATTTAAAATTTTAGAGCCTCTCACTAATAGGTGGTTATTTAGGGATTACGTGCATCGACCTAGGGTCACTCAAGTCATGATGGATTCGATTACCGGGAGAATGCAAGGAATTATTGGTTATTCCAAGGGTCACGATCGTTCGGTTCAAGTTCGAGATTTGTTCGCCACTCGTACTCTCGGTCGAGCGGAATCACTCGCAATCTGATCGTACATCATTGGCCAAACCAAATCCGTCACTTTCCTAAGATCGGCCCACACTGGTCCAAAATACTTCCTTGTCGTTTCTCGAAATCAGTGCCCGATTCTCGATCGAGTCCCCGGTCCACCTACCGTTTTGCTAGTTAGCCTTTCCCATTGGTCAGTATCCTGCGAGGGGCCAGCTCCGAGCGAGATGTACTAAAATCAGATGAGAAATAATATCCACTTCGTTGGATCCCAGAAATGAGTCGAAATTCATGATGTTACATTCTATCAAATGCATGCCTACTAAAAAGCTGAAGAGCATTATCAGTGCTCATCACCTCCATTTCATACTCTAATATTTGATACTTTGGTCTATAGATTTGCAAAATATTTTGATTTCTAGCTGTAATCAATATTCTGGATCCTGAATACAAAGTACTCTTTCCAACTAATTTCTCAACTTGTTGGCTATTATCTACATCATCAAGTACAATGAGGACTTTTTTATTGCAAGGTGCTTCTCTAGTCCTCTTCATTCCATAATCAATTTCATCGACACTCCTTGTTCCTACATGCATGCCGATTTCGGATAGTAACTTTTTTGGCAACTCAACTAAGCTATCAGTTCCTGATGATTTCTCTTGAACATTTTCAAGGAAACAACAGCTTTTTCCAAAATGAGAAATGAGTTAGTTGAAGACAACCTTTGCAATAGTCGTTTTACCGATACCGCCCATGCGATGTATTTTAATGAGCCGCACACCAACAGAGGGAACATCTAACAATTCACTTACTGCTTTAACTCGATCATCAATTCCAACTAAATGTTCGGTCACGGATCTATGTTTTGTCTTCAGTTTATCCAAGACCTCCTCAACTATCAATTTGATCATCTCGCCGTGGCTGCCACATTGGAAACCATTTTAGTATGGGGAAAATGGGGAATCATGATTACCTAGTTAAAAGCGATGTATTCAAGCACCGGATAAATCACACAGTAATTGAATTAAAAATGAGACCTTAACAATCTAGAAGCGATCTTCTAGGAGTCCATATGGGATATTAATATCACTCCGAAATGTATATTTTTTGTCCTTGGCAACACGTGCACCATGTCATGACCCGAAATATAACTTAATTCCAACATGAGATTGGCAATCTTGGGATTATGTTGATAAAGTTCGCGCAAAATAGATGTATTATTATTATGTGTTAAAAATTGACAATTTATGGTTTATGTTCAAGTGACGATTATAGAAGTCGAACATGGTGTACTGAAGAGGAGAAATGTTTAACACATTGAAAGATTATACAATTAGATAGGAAGGTGCATGACATTCCATTGTTACTTTCTTTTTCCTCCCATTGCCTACAAGGAAAATAGGGGAAACAAGCATCTTGAAAATAGCTAACTTACCCTTTGTATTTGTTCACTTCCCACCCCTTTATTGCACCAACATCCATGAGGGCCACTCTCCACGCATCTACTCGCACATTGCTCAACTTCTTCTCACGCTCCAAATTTAGTATGGCATCGCGATACAGCGGAGTTTTCAACTTAATATCATCAAGTTCCATGTCGAAGAAAATTGGTAGAATCTCTTTATTACCTTCCGATTTGGAGGTGTTTGCCACGATCTGTCCAAGCTCACAAAGGCACCATTTGCTCGAAGCATAGGTCTAAGAGAAGATAGGTATGTAGATCTTGGAGTTGTTGATCGCTCGTTGGAGTAGTCCATCGATCCTTTCACTGACACGGAGCTCTTCGTCATCTTAGAAAACGTAAATTCCAGCATCGACCAAGCTATGGAGGAGGACGTCTGTGAATCTAGTGCGAGTGTTGGGTCCCCTAAAGTTCAGGAACACTTGGTATTCGCTTTCCGATGACATTCCTACCTCTGAGCTCGCCATAAGTGTAGCTTGTTCAGCTTAGCAGATGTGTCTCTCACTCTCTGTGACCCGATGATTTTAACAGAGAAATAGGCCGCATAAACACGTCATGAGGAAATAATTGAGCAATGAATAGGAATACCAATCAAACCTTTGCCTTTTCTAGATAACGTTTCTGGATATAAAATTGTTAAAGCAGAAAGTCGATTGGATTGACGGTATGACAATAGGCTTTTTGGACTTTAAGGCTCTATTCGTTTCACGGAAAATATTGTGTTTTTGGAAAATATTTTTTTGGAAGTCATTTTCCTGGAAAATGTTTTCCCGGAACATAATTTTCCGGTGTTCGGCAACCAATATGAAAAAATTTCTGAAAATATTTTTTGCCGGCGATCGCGACGGCGACTAGCGACCGACAGCAGTGGCCAGCCACGGTGGCGAACGAGCTGCAGGTGGCGACCGACGAGTGGCGGCGGTGGCGGCCAACGACCGCGGTCGGCGGCGGCGACCGACGAGCGGCAGTCGGCGACCAGCAACGGCAACGGCAGCGACCAGCGACCGGTGGTGGCAGCCGGCCACGGCAGCAGACGAGCAGCCGCCGGCGACCAATGACCACCGGCAACCGCGGCCAGCAATTGGCGGCCGGCAACCATAGCCGGCGACCGCGGCCAGCAACCGGCGGCCGGCAACCATAGCCGGCGGCCGCGGCGATCGACAAGCGGCGGCAGCAACCGACGAGCGGCGGCCAGCGACAGCGATCGACGAGCGGCGGCCAGCGACAGCGACCGACGAGCGGCGGCCAGCGACAGCGACCGACGAGCGGCGGCCAGCTACAGCGACCGACGAGTGGCGACGGCCGGCGGCTGGCAGCTGCGACCAGCGACCGGCGATGGTGGCGGCAGCAGCGGTCAGTGACTGGAATGGGGAAGGAGGAGTTTGGCG
The DNA here is from genome assembly GCA_024500025.1 of Syzygium aromaticum. Classification (NCBI taxonomy): domain Eukaryota; kingdom Viridiplantae; phylum Streptophyta; class Magnoliopsida; order Myrtales; family Myrtaceae; genus Syzygium; species Syzygium aromaticum. The sequence goes on along the minus strand of CM044888.1, from coordinate 1,931,323 downwards.
GAAAATAATTTTCGCTTTTCAAAAGCGGAAATCATTTTCTTCAAAACAATGAAAAATTTGGGGGTGTGGGCGGAAAATGTTTTCCGAACACCGGAAAACACGGAAAATGTTTTTCGGAAAAATATTTTTCTTAAAACAAACGGAGCCTAAAGCTCTCCCTTTTCCAAACATAGATGGCGTAGTGGAGTACTGCTTGGTCACTTTCATTCAATCAACAAGGCTATTTAAGAACTTACAATGGACGACTATGCCGGTCAAGTTGAGCTGTCTTGCGTTAGATGAATGTCGACAGGATTGTCCCGTTAGAAGATGATAATCACATACTTCCGTGTGCTTAGGACACTGTTTAGCTGTCATGAAATAGGATTGCATCTCCTTAATTTTCTCCTTTTGTTTTTGTTTATGTGATGGCTAAGAAAAATAGTCGACTTCATCTTGCTTGCTCTTGAGGCTTTTCATAATCTCTGATCTTCAAAAACAATTGTTATTACCAATTTAGCTTTGATGCAGAAATTAACCACATGTAAACGGACATTTTATGGTTGAAACAGAGGGTCGTTAGTTTTGACGATGAAGACCATAAAATCAAATGCTACTTGCTGATGAGAAAAACTAAATGTGGCTAAATAAATGGCCGATTAAACGGAAATAAATAGCAAAATACCAGAAATGCCCAGCTCTTTACAACTTCTGTCTACTTTGTGTCTCAAATGAAAGTCATTCCATGGAGATAAACATCTCTGTTCCATAGTAGTTTTGCTCAAATGAAAGTCAATCCTGCACCTAACCTTGCCATAACAGTAGTTTGCTCGGCTTAGCAGAAGAAGAGGCGTGATCCTTTGTTAGGCCTTTGCCATTGATTGAGACTCACCCGATGTTTTCAACGTAGAACGTGGCCGCGTCAACACTGTTGGAGTTAGCAAATACTTTGGGGACCCTTGTTTCTCATACTGGGCACGCCCATATGAGCTTAGGGAAATCGAAATATGATCCGACGACGTGTGACCTCTGCGCACGGAATGCGAGAGTTTGGGAGCAGCACCCCTAACATAGGGTTCCTGCTGACCGGACAGCGGGCGAGGGTCCCGCTAACCGGACATCGGATTTGCTGGCCCGTTTGTTATGGGATTAAAGGGATTCAAATAAGCTTGGGCTTTGAGTCCATTTTAAGTCCTATATATATTATACTTGTATGAAATATTATTGTAACGAGTGGTTGTAGTTGTAAACCTAAATAATAGTGGAATCCCTTTGCAGGACGTAACCCTATTCGGGATGAACCTGGATAAACTCACGCATCATTTAATTTTCTTCTATTCTCTACATGATCGTTCTGATTCGGTTTGCGACATACCCCCCATCAAACACGTCATGAGGAAAATAGTGGAGTAGTTATAGGAAAACCAATCAAATGCTATTGGGTCTATGAGGAAATGGTTGAAACAGACAGTCGCAATTTTTTTTCGACGAAGACCATAACATCATATGCTATTGGTCGACGAGGAAAATGGACTAAGCATGTGGCCATGTATCGCAAATATGTTAAAATGGCTTGTTTGTTGATTAGAGAATTACAATCGCTTGATCCAACGAAAAAGATTATTGACGTTTGTACAAAATATGAAATTGACGGGTCATTATTTGAGTATGTTACTGTTGAATTAGTAGATTAAACAAAAGAAATGTTTGCTTTCCAACGTCGTTGGCTTGTTCAATTTAACTTAATTAAATAAATGCAAGTGGAACTGTTCTGAGCGGACCCTTTCTAACCTCAAATTGCAAATGATGGTTTCAACTAAAATCATTTGGCTAAGTTTTTTTTTTTTTTTTATTTCGTTTCAACGAGTCGGGAATTGCTCAATTGAACCATAGGTTGATACCAATCTCCATGCTCTAGACATGGTACGAATAGAGATGCCCTACAGTTGTCATCGAAACCTCCCCCTCTTTAACTTTTCTCTTATTCGAGTGATGAAATGAAACAAATTCCGCCATCAACTCGAATTGGATAGTAGAAAGAGGAGAGAGGACTAGCAATGTCTGACCGCGAGTAACTTACAAAAAGTTAAAAGTCGTCGAATGTGACCATGTCAAGACGTCATGAGGAAATAATGGAGTATTTTAGCAAAGTAAAAAAAAGGAAACAAAGGGGTAGTTACAGGAAAACCAATCAAATGCATACAATCAAATGGTTGAAACAGAAATCGTAATATTTTACGACGAAGACCATAAAATCAAATGCTATTGGTTCATGAGAAAGGAAGATGGAGCAGTGTATATAGGAAAACCAATCAAGCCCTTGTCCCTTGTGGGAGTCCAATGGAATCCATCTTTTTCCAAACGCAGATTCCTTAGTGGAGTAATGCTTTATCACTTTCATTTAATCAACAGGGCTACTTTAGAAAACTCACAATTGACGACCATGCGGCCAGGGTGAGCTGGCTATGGGAACACTACCTGTCGATGTAGACAGAGTATGGGAAGGTGGATAGCTTACATGAAGTCGAGAATTGCCGGTGTTGGCATCAAAGGGTTCGCATTTTGTGAGGATATTTTTTGCTTTTTGTTGAATACTGAGGTTCCTTCAAGTAAACCATCAACGTAGTCATAGTTCTCACGTTATGTATGATTTGCACTCATAATCGCTATATGTTATCTTGATATGTTCCTATAGATCGATTGATGTCATCGTTCCAAAACGAAATTTAAAGGATGAGAAAAGACAGTGGTTCTACCGTAAAGTGTGTACGATTGTGACAAGCAAAAGGTTAGTGACAAAAATGTCAGATTCGAGAAGGCAAATACATATGGTCCGTAGCATAAACATATGGATGTCCATTGGGAATCAAAAGACGCTTTTCTCGAATCTGTCATTTTATCACTAACCTTTTGCTTTTCTCGACCGAAAAATCAAAAGATGGAGAGAAAACAATCTAGTTCCTTTCTCTCTATATTATCATTTCTTTTATTTTACGTGTTCATCATCAGTGTTATCCAGTCAGGCATTTAAACGGCCATTGCACCATCCGAGTTTCCGCAGGAGTACCTCCTGTCTTCCGAACACTAGACAGAATGGATTGGGCTTTCTGCACAACCATCCGGACGCCCGGACTGCTATGTCCGATTGCCCGGCTGCCTAGGTAGCTTCATGAAATGGCTACAACATGTGTCTGTCTCAAAACACTTGAAACAAATAACAGCAAACTACGTATTTCAGCATAATTAGAAGTGATTTGGAATGATGAAAACTAATTTATGGTCAATTGTAGTTAATGGGGTTTGGCCTGATTTGCATGTAGCCTCGAGTACTATTAGTTTCTTATAAAGGAAGAGGAAAGGGGGAAGAAATAATGTAGCTAGGAAGCCTCCATCTACTTTTACTAGAGTCATCATCAACATTGGAAACACTACCTTAGGGAAGAGAAGATATTCATCCATCCTATGTTGCTGTGAAGAAGGAGAAAAACAAAACGGTAGTGTCCCCGTATACTTTGCCTAATGTAGGAAGTGCTCTCCCGTACTTTTCTTTTCGGTAAAACTCCCCTTCAAACTATGCAAATTCACACAGACGCTTCTTCGCATACGTTTTCTGATGTTCGGTGCATGAAATATTCTACGCCGCGTGACATATTAGCAAATTTTGGAATGAAATTACGGTACCGCAATCTTTCATTCCGGATTGTGGATTAAAATTTACTTTGTAGATTGAAACAATATGAAAGATGCTGACCTTTCTTATTTCTTGGTTCATATAATTAGAGTGTCGAAATACGTTGATTTGTCATGCTAGGCAAGATTTTCCAGAGCCTCCTGCCGCGTAGCCCGCACAGTAGTCATGGCAGACTCCTATGTCACACCTCGAACCCCCGTCGAGCCCGCGATATCCCGCCTCCGGTCGAACCGTTGCGACGTCCCAGGTTATCACCAACCTCATTTAAACATTAGAGATTTAATCGCACAAACGGAAACCATAAATACCCTGACAAATTAAATTTTGGAGAATTGGAAGAATATACATTTGCATTATCAATGAAACTTGTTCCAAACTATATACAATATTACAAACCTTAGTTCACCAGTGCACACATTTCTACACCCTTCAAAAGTAAGAATAAAAACCGATGACCTAGTATGCTAACTTCCAAAAAAGCTGCCCTTCCAAAAAGCCTACCGTTCAACCTGTATCAGCCTCTAACGCCCCTTGCTTGGCGTCCACTCGGAACCTGACTCCACATCATCCGAGTCTGAACTCTCGTCAACCGTCTACATCCCTAAAATACCAGGCTGTGTACACGTTTGTTTCCCACAATGACAATCCTACTTCCACAAACACGGTCGTCATGTGTCTTATCCAGGTCATCCCATCACCCATCGGGAACTCTGCTACCTTGTACTCTGTATGCACTGGTATTCCAAAACGTACTGGTGGTGGTGGTGGTGGAGGGTTCATCACTCAGGTCGGGGTTCTGAAAATTATTAGTTTACACAACCATGAAATTATATCTCAGTAAGTACACCCCTAAACCCAACATAGGCTATCACATACCTCCAAACAATCACACAAACACACACACATTCGTACACATCAAGCCATCACATCGCAGGTACATTAAATAATATTGTTAGGCTCAATCATGCGCACACCCGTACTCAATCACAATCACATCATATGCAAACATACGCATGTACCTTTCTCATCCCATTATTCCTTCCATTCTCATTTTTCACTCTCACTTTCCTTGCCAGTGACCCCCGTTGAAGTACACGCCTCAGGCACACTACGAACATTCATTTTTCCATAACACTCGCCGGTGACTCACGTTAAAGTACACGCCTCAGGCACACTGCGACCATTAATTACATCACTTCCGACCTACGTTGAAGTACACCTCGGCCATGTTTCTTTCCCACGTAAACATACACGCCTCAAGCTCAACATCTACCACCCACTGCACAACCCGCGTTGAAGTACACGCCTCAGGCTGACAGTCTTCCGGTAATACCGGGCATCGTCCCGCGTTGAAGTACACGCCTCAGAACGGCACAATTTTCCACCATTTTTCGTGACATGCCACACATACCATCACTTTCTTGCTCATACACACGCTCAGCGCACATTTTACCATGATCAATTGGCCCATCACATACGGCCCATGCACGCATAAATTCACACGTATCACATGCTCACTCAGCATTTGACATAGCAATTTTAATAATTAATTCAATCTAACTCACGTGCACACCCAACAGACATATTTCAATCACTTAATTATACAATAATACACTCAATTAAATCATCACAATTTATTAATAATTCAAATATACATCAAAAGCGTTAATTTCCATTTTTCTCCCACCAAACGGTGTCAGATTAATTCCGATCCTTCACGGGACTTTCTCGCCATTAAATACCAATTCTAAAAATCTAACTTGCGTCCCAAACAAATCATCACAGCCCCATGAACAGTAATTCGCAGCTTGTAATTCACCTCAAATTGTCCTCCAAAAATTCCAAAAATAATCCTCAAGGTCCGCCACAACATTCCAATCTTAAACCCCAATATTTCGCACCCGCATATTGTCAATTTCACCCCAAATCAAATTTTCCGTCGATACCCAATAGCCTAAATTAGGATTAGAGTGTGATTTACCGAGTTCTAGAATGAATCTGTTAGAACGGGAAGCAGCGGCACTCTACGGTGACGGCATACGACTCACAGCCGCATCCGGCTTGAGCGGCGGCGGTCCGGCTCTTCTTGGCCGTGAGCCAAGACCTCACGGGGAGAGAGAGAGAGAGAGAGAGAGAGAGAGAGAGAGAGAGAGAGAGAGAGAGAGGGACAATGAGGGCTGGTGGTGTGGCGGTTTGAGGCTAGTACGGTGGCTTGAGGGCGGTTCGGGTGGTGGCGGCGAGCGGCGACGCTAGCAATGGGCATCCGACATGGAGGAGGGCGGTCGGTGGAAGTTCACGGGAGAGAGGGAGGGGGTTCACGGCAAGGGGAAGGGAAGAGTAGGGAGGGAGAAAGATATTTTGGACTCAAATAGTATATTTTGACCAATTGCGGAAGTGACCAAATTACCCTTTCCTCTCAATTTTAATTCAACGGTCCCGATTCGATCTTATCTTGATCCGACGGCCGAGATCAATTCTTGTACAAAAATATCCAAGGGTATACTTGTAATTTTCCAAAAATCCAAGGGTAAAATTGTCCAATCAAAATTTTAGGGCAAAATTACCAAAATGCCCTTTATCCTTAAAACATACCCTTTAATAAATCCTAGGGATATTTTGGTCACTTTCTCCGTTTCTCATCCAAATTGAATTTTTCCGAAGGAATTGAGCACACCAAAAAATGACACGTGTCATGTGCAATGTCGTCTTAACATTCCGTCGTGACTTCCTAATTTTCCGATGTCCAATTTAGGCAAAAATCCAATAATTAAATTCTATTAAACGCAACTCGAGTGTTTCTCGAGTTAACGGGCGGCTTGCTGGGGAAATTCGCAGAATCGACTTATGACTAATACTGAATCAAGTCACATACAAGTCCGTTCGGTGTGTGACGACCTCGGTTGTTATTAAAATCGTGAAGATCAATCACTTGATCCGAGGGATATGATTGTTCAGTATAATTTCAGAATCATTCATCAAGTCGTTTCGTGGTCCAACGGAATCACCCGCGATCCACTACTAAGACAGTGACAAACTGACCCCTAACTATCCTTGAATCGGCCAACAGTGGCTTAAAATATCACTTTCGCGATTTAATGGTCGAAATCCATTCACGATCGAATTTTCTTTAGTCGCGCGAATTTAATTCCCCTATTAGCTTTTCCCAGAAATGATCAGTTCCGGGTGAGAATTTGCTGTGAGCACATCTCATAAAACTCAATTATTCAATAAATTCCAATTGGTGGAATTTCGGAATGTCACATTCTATCACGACGACAGCCTCCTAACGCATAGTCTTCAACAGCAACTATGGCAACACGATAATAGCCATGCGTTTTTTCTAATTGTTTATCCAAAAGAAAAAGAGTAAACTTGAGTTTGGATGTAAGATCACTGAAAACCCAAATCATAAAGACGATATATAGACTTGAAAACCCAAATCATAAAGACGATATATAGACTAAGTAACTGAAAGAATGATGGCCACAAAAAAAAATCATTGAAAAACTCTTTAAAGGTCCGCCACGAATTTTTACTAGAGGGGATATGAAAACCATGTAACTATTTCTCCACACATTTCACTGTTGATGTGATGTCCGTCACTTTTTAAGTATTGGACCAACTTTTTTGGGTCTGGTTCCTCAGAAATTGGATTAAGAACACAGGGTTCTATCATAAAGATAGTAGGAAAGATAAAAGGAGTTTCTTCCTTTTCTTTGCGGAATTTGATGGTTACAGTACCATCTCTTTGTCTGACAAATTCAGATTCTGAAGATTGAAGAGGTTGGCTAATTTGGTGGAACTTTTCATAATTTGTAACCCAAGAATCAGGAAGAAGTTTGGCTAACTTTTCTTTTGGGATCTGCCGAGGAATATGAATACAAGAAACCTGATCATTTTGCATTGAGATGAACAGTGCATCTTCATTTCCATGTTGGAAATTCAGATCTAAGGCATGATTTTGGACTCTATACACCATTTGGTAGAGAAGAGTTGCGGCAATGGAATCGGCAGTTTGAGGAGCTTTAGTAAGCTGAAGTTGTACTTTCAAGAAAGAAAATAGCTGGGGATCGGAAAGGGCAATATTGAAATTTAGATAAAGGGTTACGAAAACTATTCCAGCATTTAAGGTGGTTTGGACAGTACCAATACAAACATGCTAGTATTCTAGGAACCTACTATCCAAAAGAGCCATTCTTGCTACAACAGGCAAACCTTTTCTCCCATGAAAGGTAAGAGCAAGACGGACTGCGCCATAGTGAATGTACGAATACCCTTCTTGGATCCACTGTTTCGGAAATTCAGGAGGAATTTGAAAAGTAACAAAGTACTCCTTTTCAGAAGCAGGAATTGGGTGCTGGTCAAACTTGGAAGACTGGACGTATTCTTTGACTTCTTTCGGAGTTTGACGGATGAGATGTCTTATAGACCTGATGGGTGAAAAAGATGTAGTAGGTTTGGCAAAGGCTGAATATGGATTCATGAGAGAAAGTTATGTTTTGGAAATCTTGGTTTCATCACTAAGAGAGACTTCATAGAGATAATCTATCTTAGAGGCATGTGAAGTACGGAACTCAGTTAAAGTTGAAGAAGAAGACGATGGAGTAAGAGAAGCAATAAGAACGATTGGACCTGTATCTGGGTCGGTCATAATGAGGAGAAAGGATTCTTCGCAGCACTGGACAATTACCAACTAAGCGCATAGAACGAACCAAGCTAGACATAAAATCATGCTCTAATACCAATGAGGGTATCTATACTGAAAGCCAGGGAAAATCAGGTCAGCTTACACCAGGTCAGCTATTCCACATGGGCAAATCTTTTGTTCAAGCCCTTCAGGAACTGCCTCTTAGTTGCAAAACTACCCGAAAATTTAGCTCAGAATATAGAGACGCTCAAAGTGACCAGGATGATGTTATGCCTAACTGGCCGAGCTGCCTTTTTTAGAGGATCATGCCAGGCTTTGAAGAAAGGAATTTTAGAGAGCCATAGAAAGTAAGAGAATTGAAATTTTACAACTTTCCCTCTTATTCAAACCGAAGGATTACACAGCCTTATATAGGCATTGGGGAATACATGCTAGACGAGAGTCCAGGTAAGACAAAGCACACTTAGAACGGGGTACATTAATGGACTCGTGTCCACAAATACACAAACTTTACCTAACTAAGTACATTATTTGGCACCCTTACTCGTAGAACACTTAAAACCTATTTATAGGTGGAACATGATTCTAGTACAAGCTTATCTCCATCCAGAGTTGTAGTCATAATTTGAACTGTCTGAACTATTTGCACGTTCGTATTCTGCTATTTGTCTCTGTGTCAGAATATGTTCGAAGTTATCTTCAGTGATAACTGGCGCTGGGTTCGAGGAAGAGGATGCATGTGTCGAAAGGTTTGGAAGAGCAGTATTTGGAGCGTTTTGTGGTAACAGGAGGTCATTCCACATTCTGATGCCAAGGCTTGATTGCGGATTTGGTTCAGGTAAGACTGACTGGGTCAACACTGGTTGGGGCCAATTTCCTAGTTGTGTATAGTAAGAGGAGGAGCTGGCGTCAAGTCCAACGGATAAGGACAATGGTTCATGGTCATAAGGGTCTTGAGAGAGTGGTCCACCCCATGGATCTTGAGATGACTGCACTGGATCTTGAGATGATTGTGCTGGATCTTGAGATGACTATATTGGATCTCCTATATCTGACATTTCGTGATATTATGATAATCCGAGCTGTGTCTATGCCTGTTCGTGCTCGTATTCTCTGAGTGCCTGTCTTGTTGTAGAGGAAGATCCTTCGTGATCCCATGAGACGGGTGTGAAGTAATCTCATGCTTCTTCTGGAATAATGCGATTTTCTTGGCATAGGATCCTTTGGAGTTCTCTGTAATTATATTCAACAGAACCAATGCGACTGGGGAACGATTTATAAACACGTGCAACCTGGAGTTCTGCCTGAGGCTTAAAGGTAGTAGTACCTACTGCGGCGGGAGTATTGGAAATGGTACCATTATGCACAAAAGTCCAAGGACGGTGGAGGAGTACAATAGTATGTATTTCCGAATCATCTCGAACTTTTTTCACCTCTTCCAGAAAGAGTCGTTTCCAATAAACAGGAGGGTAAAACCATTTGAGCACAGTTAAAAGGTTTTTCTCGTGTTCATTTAGCTGAACGTGGTTAACCAGAAGCAAGTTGGTCAATTGGAGAATAAATTTTCTGGTAGGAAACTCAATAGCTATTACATACTTGTTGGTTAGATACCATAATAGGCATTTAAGTTTGTCAGGGAAATTATTTTTTCTCCAAAGTAACGGGTGACTGAAAGGGTACCTCGAGTGTAATCCAGAAGAGTCAAGAATAGATCCTCCATAGTGACGAAAAAGATCTATGTGGCATTACCACATGAGATTGTCAAGATTTTCAATGAGCTTATCCTTTTGAATTTGCTCAATTATTTCTTGAGGATAGTCCAGGCTTGGCCAATCTCGGAATCGTTCAATCTTGTACTTGTCTGCCCGGAGCGGGAAGGAATGCCTGAGAATATACATGTTGATTTCTGCCTATGCTTTCGGTCTAGAGAGAAAATCTGCAAGCACATTTTTCTTTCCTGCAATGTGTTTGGTTTTAAAAGAATATTTCGAAAACCATTCAGCCCATCTAGGTAGCTGAGGATGAGGGATTTGCTTCTGCTTGAATTTGGTCATTTGGGGAAAAGAAGCCATATCCAGTTCTACCAAAAAATGATGGCTAATAAGATGGAATTCAAACTTTTTTATTCCATTCTTTACTGCCAAAATTTCTTTGAAGGTAGAATGATAATGCATTTCTGCCTGAGAAAACTTGCCACTTTTGTAAGCGCAAAGATGTCGCTTACCATGAAGTTCTTCGAACAATATGGCTGCCCAATATTCATCACTGGCATTAGTCTGTAAAATTCTCGTCCCTGTGGATGGGATTTGCAAAGGGGGAAGATCTTGCATAATTTCTTTGAGTTCTGCAGCTGCTTTAGTTTGTGCCTTTCCCCATGATACTGGATACCTTTTTAACATCAGTTGCAAAGGAATTAACAACCTCGCAATATTCGGGACAAAATCTCTAAGATAATTTATTATCCCAAGAAATTGTTGAACTTGCTGGGTTGTAAAATTATTTTCAGGAAATTTTAATAATTCCCTGGCAATGTGTGGTCCTGGATAATATGTACCTTTGCTAAGGTGCATGCCGAGGAATTCAACTTCTGTTTGGGTAATGATCATCTTTTCTTGAGAAAGAACGATGCCATATTTCTTCACAATTTCTGCAAACTGCTCAAGAAGTTGACAGTGGGATTCTTCGTCTGGGCTATAGAGCAATATGTCGTCAATATAGACAGTTGCGCTAGATAAGATTGGCTGGAATATGCGACACATAGCCTTTTGGAATAAGGAAGGAGCAACCTTGAGACCAAATGGAAGAACTCGCCATTGAAAGTGTTGGTTGGGGATACAGAATCCCATCTTCGGTCTGTCATCAGGATGAATGCCCAATTGCCAGAATCCGGCTTTAAGATCAAACTTTGAATAAATATGGGCTTTAGTGATTCCCGCAAAAAGGGAATTTCAAGAAGACAAAGGGAATTTGTCATCTTGGAGGAAAAGATTGAGAGATTGGTAGTTGATCACCAATCTTATTTTTCCCCGATTTTGCTCAGCACGTTTATTGACATAGAAGGCTTCACAAGCCCATTGAGAATTTGAAGTTTCAATAAGGCCTTGTTGTAACAATTCTGAGCATTCTTTTTGAGCAAGAGCCAAATGCTCTGGATTCATTCCCGAATGACTTGCCTTTGTAGAATTTATTTTCTCATTTTTCTTGAAGGGGAGTCAAGCATAGAATTCTAGATTTTTCCACAAAGGATGAGAACATTTTTGGGAGAACTGGAAATAATTTTCTGAGCATGATTCTAATAGTTTCTGCATGATTGGATCTAACAGACTCATTTGAATGGAAAAGAGTCTTTGGTTATTGACGAATTCAGAGAATTGGTCTTTATACCTAAGTCCTTTTCCAGGAACAATCCTTAAGTCCGGAAGTTGAGTCATGATATCCCACCCAATAATCAAGTCTTTATCAGGAAGACTAGATCCAAGAATTTTAGTGGTAATAGAGCACTGTGGGAAAAACTGAATGGACACAGGTGTGGTGCGAACATTTGTAGAAAAAGTATCTCCTGAAGCAGAGTTAAAATACCGAACACAAGAAGTCCAGTATTCTTCAAGGAGAACTTTAGTGTCTAGGATTGAAGCACTAGCACTAGTATCTACGAGAGCAATGACTGAAATTGGTTTGGCAAACTTTGAGAGATAAATTTTGACTGGGAAGTGGGGACAATGAAGTTGATTGGAATGTATACCAGGGTCTTGATTTTCTGGTTGTGATGATAGATGGAAAAGTTCTTCAGGTTCCGAGTCAAAATCTGTTTCACTGGGGGTGTGATAATAAGGAATGATGCAAAGTGTTTGATCAGTGGGATTTTCATCGATAGAGAACAGGGATTTAATATCATCATTGTCAATAGACATTCCTGTTTCTAATTCGATGTTATGAATGAGATGATTCTGACCTTTTTTTGCTTGGGGACAGTTTTTGGCAAAGTGGCCCTTCTTATTACAAATAAAGCAACGATTTGGTTTCTTGCGTCCTGTGAAGTTTCTTCGTTTCCGTAAAAATCGTCATTTCCTCTCCCTTCTGAAATGCTTGGATCTCTTGACTCGATACTTTTTGAAGTGCTTGTTTTTCTTTCAATATTCTCCGCAGGATCCGTCACAATCTTTCTTTGAACATTTGATCTTCAAATATTGCTTAGAGCAAGCACCATCGAGTTCACGATTGTCTCTGATGTAATTCTTCATCATCTGTCTTCGGAGGCAAAGTTCATCAAGACAAAGATGAATTTTTTGTTGCAGTTCTCCAAAAGGAATATCAACAATTCTTCTTTGCTTGTTGAGAAAAGATCTCTCAACCTATTGGGAGAGTTCTTTAGGAATGGAGACTAAGAAGACTTGTTTCAAATTTGGATCAGCTCCTAGGCCATAAAAGAGTTTAAGCATTTCTCTGTAATGATGATCTAGGTGTCTTTTTTGAAGAGAACAACACTTTCTTTCAAAATATTCTCTTCTTTTGAGTTCAAGAAGATCAGCTGGTTTTCCTATGAAATATAGGTACATGATTCCAATGGCTTGGGAAAAGTCTTGCAGAAGAAGAAAAGTCATCTGATCTGTTTCAGAAGTTGATTGTCACCAGTGTTTAAGGCTTCCAGTGAACCTTGTAGCAAATTCTAGAAGAACATCATATTTGCTTTCAACAGTAAGAGCTCTGGTGTTCAACCAAGCATGGAATTCATCCAATCTTTCTGGCCATTTGAAATAAGGAGTGTCATCAAGAGTAAAAAACTATTTGGATGAGGAAACAGAAGTATGAGATGGGTTACTGATTTGGATAACTTCTGGTTCAGATGGATTTAGTTCCATTTCTTGTTCTGGTGGATCAGCCATGAAAATTGGAGGAGTAGTTGGTGGTACTTAGAAAGATTCAACGGAAGGAATTGGGAAAGTGGACAAAGAGGAATAGGATAGGGAGTCAGATTCTGAATCTGAGCTTAGCAAATTTGATACATTTGCTTTTTGAGAAATGTACTCTGGTAGATGTTGGTCTGAATTAGTTTTTGGATTTTATTGTTAATCTTTGCTTAAATCCCTCAAAAAAGATTCCAAGGGATTTGAGATTATCATCTGCAGGTCAAAACTCTTTTCAGGTTTTTCAGAGGATTCAGGAACAAATTTTTCTTTCATTCTTTCCTTTCGGAGCTTCTCCATTTCCCGAATGCGATTGCGCATTTCTATTATATCACTTCTGTCTCGTTGAGTAGAAGTTTCGACTGCAAGAGCAGCTGCAGCAAAAACTGGAGAACTTTGCGGTGGTGGAAGAGAGTATTCGATTCTTGAAATGGAGAAAAAATCAGTAGGCTTGAATTTTCCTTCTTCAAGAAGACTGATTTGCCTTCTGAGTTTCTCTATTTCATTTTTCGGACTTTCAAGATGATGGTAGCCGAGATGCTGGCCTGATTCTAGAGCATGAAGTCTTTTCTGGAAATCCACAAGCATCTTTTTGATGGACTCATCGTACCTTCGGATGTCTTGTTGTATATCAATAATTTTGGAGTCAAGCGTCTTGAAAGCCTGATTTTGTGCCAGGAGAGTTTCCGACTGCCAATTAAGAACAGCCTCAGCAGCAGGCGTTCTTTTTGGCCTTCCACGTTCATCCACATCAATAGGAGAAGGGATTTTTGGAGCATGAAGGTATCTTCGTTGTGGATCAGTAAATTCCTTAGTAGCAGGAAAAGAAAGTTGAGAACTTTCAACAGGATTTAGAGGAGGGAAATCAGCTTCATTAAACATGGAGATAGATGGAAGTTGCCCAGTAGTTGGGTTTTCAGGAAAGACTAGAATTTCAAGTGGATGAGAATTTTTCTTTGCCCACTTATAGATGGGTTTGCAAAAAGGAGAAACAACAGATTTTTTATATAGGGGTGAAACTGGAGGTGATGGTGGGGATAATGGAGGTGATGGAATTGATGGGGATGATGAAGGTGATGGTGTACCATATGAAACCATAAACCGGTATCTACTATTTTCTCCAAGAGTATCAATGGTAGGGTCTCCATCTAAATATCTTTGGTAGAAGCTGTCCTTGGCCTTCCTAGCTTTTCGCTTGAGCCTGGTAGCTGGATCTACTTCATCTGGGGAGTTTATGCATGAAGAACATTGGCAAAAAGGATCCCGGAAACAATGACCATAAGGGTCTTTGTAGTGATGGACAGGATATCCGTCACTTTTGAAGTATTGGACCAACTTTTTTGGGTCTGGTTCCTCAGGAATTGGATTAGGAACACAGGGTTTTATCATAAAGATAGTAGGAAAGATAGAAGGAGTTTCTTCCTTTTCTTTGCGGAATTTGATGGTTACAGTACCATATCTTTGTCTGACAAATTCAGATTCTGAAGATTGAAGAGGTTGGCTAATTTGGTGGAGCTTTTCATAATTTGTAATCCAAGAATCGGGAAGAAGTTTGGCTCACTTTTCTTTTGGGATCTGTCGAGGAATATGAATACAAAAAGCCTGATCATTTTGCATGGAGATGAACAGTGCATTTTCATTTCCATGTTGGAAATTCAGATCTAAGGCATGATTTTGGACTCTATACACCATTTGGTAGTGAAGAGTTGCGGCAATGGAATTGGCAATTTGAGGAGCTTCAGTAAGCTGAAGTTGTACTTTCAAGAAAGAAAGTAGCTGGGGATCGGAAAGAGCAATATTGAAATTTGGATAAAGGGTTACGAAGACTGTTCCAGCATTTAAGGTGGTTTGGACAGTACCAATACAAGCATGCTGGTATTCTAGGAACCTAGTATCCAAAAGAGCTATTCTTGCTACAACAGGCAAACATTTTCTCCCATGAAAGGTAAGAGCAAGACGGACTGCGCCATAGTGAATATGCGAATACCCTTGTTGGATCCACTGTTTGGGAAATTCAGGAGGAATTTGAAGAGTAACAAAGTACTCCTTTTCAGAAGCAGGAATTAGGTGCTTGTCAAACTTGGAAGACTAGACGTATTCTTTGACTTTTTTCGGAGATTGACGGATGAGATGTCTTATAGACCTGATGGGTGAAAAAGATGTGTAGGTTTGGCAAAGGCTGAATATGGATTCATGAGAGGAAGTTGTGTTTCGGAAATCTTGGTTTCATCACTAAGAGAGACTTCATAGAGATAATCTATCTTAAAGGCATGTGAAGTACGGAACTCAGTTAAAGTTGAAGAAGAAGACGATGGAGTAAGAGAAGCAGTAAGAACGATTGGAGCTGTATCTGGGTCGGTCATAATAAGGAGAAAGGATTCTTCGCAGCACTGGACAATTACCAACTAAGCGCATAGAACGAACCAAGCTAGACATAAAACCATGCTCTGATACCAATGAGGGGATCTATACTAAAAGCCAGAGAAAACCAGGTCAGCTTACAGCAGGTATGCTATTCCATATGGGCGAACCTCTTGTTCAAGCCCTTCAGAAACTGCCTTTTAGCTGCAAAACTACCCTGAGATTTATGTCAGAGTATAGAGACGCTCAGAGTGACCAAGATGATGTTATGCCTAACTGGCGGAGCCGCCTTTCTTAGAGGATCATGCCAGGCTTTGAAGAAAGGAATTTTAGATGATGTTATGGTCATTATTTCTGGGATCCTTTTTGCCAATGTTCTTCATGCACAAACTCCCTAGATGAAGTAGATCCAGCTACCAGGCTCAAGCGAAAAGCTAGGAAGGCCAAAGACAGCTTCTACCAAAGATATTTAGATGGAGACCCTACCATTTATACTCTTGGAGAAAATAGTGGATACCAGTTTATGGTTTCATATGGTACACCATCATCTTCATCATCCCCATCAATTCCATCACCTCCATTATCCCCATCATCACCTCCAGTTTCACCCCTATATAAAAAATCTGTTGTTTCTCCTTTTTACAAACCCATCTATAAGTGGGCAAAGAAAAATTCTCATCCACTTGAAATCCCAGTCTTTCCTGAAAACCCAACTACTGGGCAACTTCCATCTATCTCCATGTTTAATGAAGCTGATTTCCCTCCTCTAAATCCTGTTGAAAGTTCTCAACTTTCTTTTCCTGCTACTGAGGAATTTACTGATCCACAACGAAGATACCTTCATGCTCCAAAAATCCCTTCTCTCCATTGATGTGGATGAACGTGGAAGGCCAAAAAGAACGCCTGCTGCTGAGGCTATTCTCAATTGGCAGTCGGAAACTCTCCGGCACAAAATCAAGCTTTCAAGACGCTTGACTCCAAAATTATTGATGTACAACAAGACATCCGAAGGTACGATGAGTCCATCAAAAAGATGCTTGTGGATTTCTAGAAAAGACTTCATGCTCTAGAATCAGGCCAGCATCTCGGCTACCATTATCTTGAAAGTCCGAAAAATGAAATAGAGAAACTCAGAAGGCAAATCAGTCTTCTTGAAGAAGGAAAATTCAAGCCTACTGATTTTTTCTCTATTCCAAAAATTGGATACTCTCTTCCACCACCGCAAAGTTCTCCAGTTTTTGCTGCAGCTGCTCTTGCAGCCGAAACTTCTACTTAACGAGACAGAAGTGATATGACAGAAATGCACAATCGCATTCGGGAAATGGAGAAGCTCCGAAAGGAAAGAATAAAAGAAAAATCTGTTCCTGAATCCTCTGAAAAACCTTAAAAGAGTTTTGACCTGCAGATGATGATCTCAAATCCCTTGGAATCTTTTTTGAGGGATTTAAGCAAAGATCAACAACAAAATCCAAAAGCTGATTCAGACCAACATCTACCAGAGTACACTTCTCAAAAAGCAAATGTATCAAATTTGCTAAGCTCAGATTCAGAATCTGACTCCCTATCCTATTCCTCTTCGTCCACTTTCCCAATTCCTTTCATTGAATCTTTTCAAGTACCACCAACTACTCCTCCAATTTTCATGGCTGATCCACCAGAACAAGAAGTAGAACCAAATCCATCTAAACCAGAAGTTATCCAAATCAGTAACCCATCTCATACTTTTGTTTCCTCATCAAAACAGTTTTTTACTCTTGATGACACTTTTTATTCCAAATGGCCAGAAAGATTGGATGAATTCCATGCTTGGTTGAACACCAGAGCTCTTACTGTTGAAAGCAAATATGATGTTCTTCTAGAATTCGCTACAAGGTTCACTGGAAGCCTTAAACACTGGTGGCAATCAACTTCTGAAACAGATCAGATGACTTTTCTTCTTCTGCAAGACTTTTCCCAGGCCATTGGAATCATTTACCTATATTTCATAGGAAAACCTGCTGATCTTCTTGAACTCAAAAGAAGAGAATATTTTGAAAGAAAGTGTTGTTCTCTTCAAAAAAGACACCTAGATCGCCATTACAGAGAAATGCTTAAACTCTTTTATGGCCTAGGAGCTGATCCAAATTTGAAACAAGTCTTCTTAGTCTCCATTCCTAAAGAACTCTCCCAACAGGTTGAGAGATCTTTTCTCAACAAGCAAAGAAGAATTGTTGATATTCCTTTTGGAGAACTGCAACAAGAAATTCATCTTTGTCTTGATGAACTTTGCCTCCGAAGACAGATGATGAAAAACTACATCAGAGACAATTGTGAACTCGATGGTGCTTGCTATAAGCAATATTTGAAGATCAAATGTTCAAAGAAAGATTGTGACGGATCCTGCGGAGAATATTCAAAGAAAAACAAGCACTTCAAAAAGTATCGAGTCAAGAGATCCAAGCATTTCAGAAGGAAGAAGAAATGGCGATTCTTGCGGAAACAAAGAAACTTCACAGGACGCAAGAAACCAAATCGTTGCTTCATTTGCAACAAGAAGGGCCACTTTGCCAAAAACTGTCCCCAAGCAAAGAAAGGTCAGAATCATCTCATTCATAACATCGAATTAGAAATAGGAATTTCTCTTGACAATGATGATATTGAATCCCTGTTCTCTGTCGATGAAAATCTCACTGATCAAACACTTTGCATCATTCCTTATTATCACACCCCCAGTGAAACAGATTCTGACTCGGAACCTGAAGAACTTTTCCATCTATCATCACAACCAGAAAATCAAGACCCTGGTATACATTCCAATCAATTTCATTGTCCCCACTTCCCAGTCAAAATTTATCTCTCAAAGTTTGCCAAACCAATTTTAGTCATTGCTCTCGTAGATACTGGTGCTAATACTTCAATCCTAGACACTAAAGTTCTCCCTGAAGAATACTGGACTTCCTGTGTTCGGTATTTTAACTCTGCTTCAGGAGACACTTTTTCTACAAATGTTCGCACCACACCTATGTCCATTCAGTTTTTCCCACAGTGCTCTATTACCACTAAAATTCTTGGATCTAGTCTTCCTAATAAATACTTGATTATTGGGTGGGATATCATGACTCAACTTCCGGACTTAAGGATTGTTCCTGGAAAAGGACTTAGGTATAAAGACCAATTCTCTGAATTCATCAATATCCAATGACTCTTTTCCATTCAAATGAGTCTGTTAGATCCAATCATGCAGAAACTATTAGAATCATGCTCAAAAAATCATTTCCAGTTCTCCCAAAAATGTTCTCATCCTTTGTGGAAAAATTCAGAATTCTATGCTCAACTCCCCTTCAAGAAAAATAAGGATATAAATCCTACAAAGGCAAGTCATTCAGGAATAAATCCAGAGCATTTGGCTCTTGCTCAAAAAGAATGCTCAGAATTGTTACAACAAGACCTTATTGAAACTTCAAATTCTCAATGGGCTTGTGAAGCCTTCTATGTCAATAAACGTGCTGAGCAAAATCGGGGAAAAATGAGATTGGTGATCAACTACCAATCTCTCAATCTTTTCCTCCAAGATGATAAATTCCCTTTGTCTTCTCGAAATTCCCTTTTTGCAGGAATCACCAAAGCCCATATTTATTCAAAGTTTGATCTTAAAGCTGAATTCTGGCAATTGGGCATTCATCTTGATGACAGACCGAAGATGGGATTCTGTATCCCCAATCAACACTTTCAATGGCGAGTTCTTCCATTTGGTCTCAAGGTTGCTCCTTCCTTATTCCAAAAGGCTATGTGTCGCATATTCCAGCCAATCTTATCTAGCGCAACTGTCTATATTGACGACATATTGCTCTATAGCCCAGACGAAGAATCCCACTGTCAACTTCTTAAGCAGTTTGCAGAAATTGTGAAGAAATATGGCATCATTCTTTCTCAAAAAAAGATGACCATTGCCCAAACAGAAGTTGAATTCCTCGGCATGCACCTTAGCAAAGGTACATATTATCCAGGACCGCACATCACCAGGGAATTATTAAAATTTCCTGAAAATAATTTTACAACCTAGCAAGTTTAACAATTTCTTGGGATAATCAATTATCTCAGAAATTTTGTCCCGAATATTGCGAGGTTGTTAATTCCTTTGCAACTGATGTTAAAAAAGCATCCAGTACCATGGGGAAAGGCACAAACCAAAGCAGTTGCAGAACTCAAAGAAATTATGCAAGATCTTCCCCCTTTGCAAATCCAATCCACAGGGAAAAGAATTTTACAGACTGATGCCAGTGATGAATATTGGGCAGCCATATTGTTCGAAGAACTTCATGGTAAGCGACATCTTTGCGCTTACAAAAGTGGCAAGTTTTCTCAGGCAGAAATGCATTATTATTCTACCTTCAAAGAAATTTTGGCAGTAAAGAATGGAATAAAAAAGTTTGAATTCCATGTTATTGGCCATCATTTTTTAGTAGAACTGGATATGGCTTCTTTTCCCCAAATGACCAAATTCAAGCAGAAGCAAATCCCTCATCCTTAGCTACCTAGATGGGCTGAATGGTTTTCGAAATATTCTTTCGAAACCAAACACATTGCAGGAAAGAAAAATGTGCTTGCAGATTTTCTCTCCAGACCGAAAGCATCGGCAGAAATCAACATGTATATTCTCAAGCATTCCTTCCCGCTCCGGGCAGACAAGTACAAGATTGAACGATTCCGAGATTGGCCAAGCTTGGACTATCCTCAAGAAATAATTGAGCAAATTCAAAAGGATAAGCTCATTGAAAATCTTGACAATCTCATGTGACAATGCCACACAGACCTTTTTCGTCACCATGGAAGATCTATTGTTGACTCTTCTGGATTACACTCGAGGTACCCTTTCATTCACCCATTACTTTGGAGAAAAAATGATTTCCCTGACAAACTTAAATGGCTATTATAGTATCTAACCAACAAGTATGTAATAGCTATTGAGTTTCCTACCAGAAAATTTATTCTCCAATTGACCAACTTGCTTTTGGCTAACCACGTTCAGCTAAATGAACATGAGAAAAACCTTTTAACTGTGCTCAAATGGTTTTACCCTCCTGTTTATTGGAAATGACTCTTTCTTGAAGAGGTGAAAAACGTTCGAGATGATCCGGAAATACACACTGTTGTACTCCTCCACCGTCCTTGGACTTTTGTGCATAATAATGGTACCATTTCCAATACTCCCGCCGTAGTAGGTACTACTACCTACAAGCCTCAGACAGAACTCCAGGTTGTACGTGTCTATAAATCGTTCCCCAGTCGCATTGGTTCTGTTGAATATAATTACAGAGAACTCCAAAGGATCCTATGCCAAGAAAATCGCATTATTCTAGAAGAAACAAGAGATTACTTCACACCCGTCTTATGGGATCACGAAGGATCTTCCTCTACAACAAGACAGGCACTTAGAGAATACGAGCACGAACAGGCACAGACACAGCTCAAATTATCACAAGATCACGAAATGTCAGATATAGGAGATCCAGCACAGTCATCTCAAGATCCAGTGCAGTCATCTCAAGATCCACGGGGTGGACCACTCTCTCAAGACCCTTATGACTATGAACCATTGTTCTTATCCGTTGGACTTGACGCCAGCTCCTCCTCTTACTATACACAATTAGGAAATTGGCCCCAACCAGTGTTGACCCAGTCAGTCTTACCTGAACCAAATCCGCAATCAAGCCTTGGCATCAGAATGTGGAATGACCTCCTGTTACCACAAAACGCTCCAAATACTGCTCTTCCAGACCTTTCGACACATGCATCCTCTTCCTCGAACCCAGCGCCAGTTATCACTGAAGATAACTTCGAACATATTCTAACACAGAGAGAGCTAGCAAAATGCGAACGTGCAAATAGTTCAGACAGTTCAAATTATGACTACAACTCTGGATGGAGATAAGCTTGTACTATAATCATGTTCCACCTATAAATAGGTTTTAAGTGTTCTACGAGTAATGGTGCCAAATAATGTACTTAGTTAGGTAAAGTTTGTGTGTTTGTGGACACGAGTCCATTAATGTACCCCGTTCTAAGTGTGCTTTGTCTTACCTGGACCCTCGTCCAGCATGTATTCCCCAACGCCTATATAAGGCCGTGTAATCCTTCGGTTTGAATAAGAGGGAAAGTTGTAAAATTTCAATTCTCTCACTTTCCATGGCTCTCTAAAATTCCTTTCTTCAAAGCCTAGCATGACCCTCTAAGAAAGGCAGCTCGGCCAGTTAAGCATAACATCATCCTGGTCACTCTAAGCATCTCTATACTCTGAGCTAAATCTCCGGGTAATTTTGCAGCTAAAAGGCAGTTCCTGAAGGGCTTGAACAAGAGGTTCGCCCATGTGGAATAGCATACCTGCTGTAAGCTGACCTGGTTTTCCCTGGCTTTCAGTATTTATCCCCTCATTGGTATCAACTACTACTCAAATCAACGGTGATGAATTTGAAATATTTAGAGAAAAAATTTATATAGATTGTCGATAATATTAATCTTGTAATAAAAATTAGTCGAAGTCCAGCTTGGTAGCATCTTTACTTTCTTTTTTAAACTGACTTGAAGTGCCACCATTACAATCTCCAGCCTTGAAGTGTATTAAGTATAAAGTATTTTTATTTTAAATCTTTGCCGTTAGATATTAATTAGCGATCCATTGACTGGCAATAATCAAATCTAATCATCGGAGGAGCATGGGGTTTCAAATTTTGTAGTACTATATTCACCCGGCTTGCAAAACGCGTTAATAATTCAGAGGATGGTAGGAAAGTAGAAGAAAAATACTACTTTTTGTTTGAATTGTTTATGAGAACTTGAGGTGAGTCAAGCATTTATTGTGATCTAGTTTTTCTTATAATTGAGTTGAATCTAATCTCGAGCATGGATGCTATATTGAGTTAAGTTTAGGCGTGAGCATGAGAAATCGAATTTTGTCATATTTAGAACCGATATCAACAATTTCAAGTCAGACTTTACATAAAAAAACTACTGCAAATCAATAAATAGCTCGTTGCATCTTTACAGTTTTTTTATAATGAATACCTTATCTTAGACTCTTTAGTGCATTGAACTTTGAATGTTAGTTTTTTTTTTTTTGTTGAAAGAATACTGTATTCATTGCTCAAAAATATATATGAGAAGTACATAGTCTTTTATGGCAAAGCAAATTGAAGCAGAACAAGCCCAAAATATAACAAAACAAAGCCAAATCCTAAAAACAAAGAAAATCAGCATAGTACCAGCAAGATGAAGCATACAGTCAGTTTCATAAAAATGGATCTGTCAAGCAAAGTAATCAACGGCCGATCATTGAATCTCGTATCATCATCAGTGATGAGCTCATGCCGAAAATTCATTCTCCAATAATTACGACGTTGCCAGCTGGCAAAGCACACATAAATTTGACTTCCTCTACACCATCATCGGGTGGAGACAATCAAAATGGTTTAAAAAAACTCAGATCTAACTTTTGGAAGAGTAAATCTTCATAATTCAGTGAGACACTTTAACTCCTGTGATCATCATTGAAATTGGAGGCAGAGAACCTATACACGGACAGAGCACAGAGGTATCGAATCCCCAAAAAATAAATAAACTCCCAAATCTAAATCAGGAGAGAAAATCTCTTAGATTTAGAACTAAATTAGGAGAGTGCAAACTCTCGGATCTAGAATTAGACCAGAAGAAGAGAGCTCCCAGATCTAGATCAGGAGAGAAGAAAAAACAAGAAAAGAACAAAAAGATACAATCAAAATCAACGGGAGGGGAGAGCGAGACTAGCTCAAACCCTCCCCTAAGGCTGAAGCTTGAATAAAACAATGAAGAGAGAAGAGAGAGGGAAAGAACAAAACTTTTCGGCTACTCCAATAGGCGGGTCTGCAAACATTTATGCATTTTTATTCCAAACCTGCATGTTAACAAGTATCACCCGAGTTGTCTTCAAAACTTCACAAGCCTTCGAAACATGTCACAAGCCTCCGAAACATGTACCATATCCAGTCGAAGGAAGATTCCTGACAAATAAAATTTCAAAAAATCTTGCGAGAAAAACTTTGAAGAAAAGAACAAGAAGATTAGAATTATGCAGTAAAATCAACCAGTAATACATATCAAGTAGTGTTTATCATGTTTGATCTCTTTGTCAATGTATATTATATACAATAAAATAGATAGAAGCTGTTCTAAATTCCTCGAAAAACACTGATGAAAGTCAAATATATAGGTTCTAACTGCAAATGTCGATATTGAAATATGAGAAAGGATATAAGGAACCTATATCATCTAAAAACTATCGTAATTCATGTGGTTCGCAGAGTGATTAAGGAACGGACTTATGTGCATGGATTATGCACATCACATCATATTGATTTCCCAAGTCACCAAATGCAAATAATTTCACATCGAAGCCACATCCACCTGATCTTTGACTCATACTCTACCTAGTCCACGAGATCAATAAGATATTCTATGGGCATGATGCCTTATCTGTTTCTAGAAAATGACCATGGCTAATAGAATATATAATGGTGTTGGCCTCCATTTAAGAAATAAACTTTCTCGATACAAAAAAAAAATAGAAAGATAAAAGAGAAACAATATCATAGTATCAGAAAATTACAGGGCCTAAACAATGCTAAACTAAATAACCACACCACCAATCCACTTAAGATATAAACTTTGCAGAAGGTATAGTTTTTTCGTAAATTACTCATGGACATGCATTTTAGGTTTTTTTCTGCAATAACTTTGTCTGCCCAATTTTCTTTCCCATAAACTCTAGTTTCACAATGCCCCATCATATTAACTACAAATCATCCAATTGAGAATTCTGTCAATGAAATCAAGTAGACAAAGCCTTCCCTCCTCCTCTTTCCCACCTCATTTGCTGTTTATCGACCTTCAGTTTCTCCTCTATTTGAAATTGTACATGCCTACATACGTTTTCTCTGTCAAGTTCTATAGATCAAAACCTTAAAGCCTGCTCTATTGTTACTTATCGATTCAATCAGTAAGTTTTCGTGTACATGATTGAGCAAAAGTATTACAGGAGTTTAAAAAAAAAAAAAAAAAGAATCATCCTCCGTAACAAGAAGTTAAATTGGAGGACCGAGTCAAATATGAGCTAAGAGTGCGTCCTTTACATACCACGTGCGAATTATCCACAGCACATGAATCTTTAAGCTTCCTATCTTGACTTTGAAAAATCGCATAGTACCAATCTTATAACCGTAATAAATAGTGTCGGTAAAGAAATCGATACCATTTAGGTAAAAACAAAATTCATCTAAGCAATTCACTTCTTATTTGAAAAGACGGGTGAAACATAGAAAGTAACTTTTTTGAATAATAAGAAACTGAAGGATGACGTTTCTTCTAGATTAATGAAGCTCATCCACTTATTTTGCTACCGATTGACCTTGTCCACTAGCTTATGTAGTTTTTTGTAACTTTCTCATGGCCGGGAAGGAAAGAAAAAAGGGGGAAAAAGAAGTAGAAACAGCAAAAGGAAAATGAGAAAATACAATTGGGAAAATAAAACTTAATGCATCTTTATCTCTTCACGACATCTTTATTGTTTCGATAACAAGTAAAACTGAAATTCCAAATCTGACATTTCAGTCAATCAAATGTTAACTACGCAATAGAGAGAAGGGTCAGCGAAACTCACCTTCTGCTGCTTGTAAGACTCGAGGGAACCCCGAAAGTCTTTCCTGCAACCGAAGATGAGTATTTTGCAATCATTTGGCAATCTGGTACTCGATACATCAATCAACCTTTCCAATGATCCGCATCAATGAACTGTTAAGTAATCCAAAAACTCTAGCTCGTCAAGGCCCTTGACAACCCGTAGCCGTTCGTTGTGGCCGATGTCTAGTGACTTGAGGTTCTTTAAGTTTGACAAACCACCAAGACTTTGCACATAAGGACAATGAGAAAGAGAAAAGTATTCCAATGATTCTGACGTACCGACAATTTGTATGTCGAGTATCTTAGGGAAACCCCCTAGGCTGAAAGTTTGCAACTTATTTAAGAATCCCAATGGAAGGATTAGTCTCCCTTCATAGCTAATCAACTCATTAGTAGGCTCACTGTTATCGTGTCCTGCTTCCCCCACATGAACTAGCCTTCCAAAGGACTCACAACGATCAACAAACAAGTCCTCCAGTAATTCCAACCCAGAAAATTGGATCTCAACTAGCTTTTCACATAGTAATACCTTGACATCTTTCAGCTTCCTCATGCTTGATAGCTTGAATCTCTCAAGAGATGCACATCTCCGCACACCGAACTCCCTTATATTTGGAAATTGAAGCCCATTGAGTTGAAATTCTTGCATTGGAGACCTATAGAGCTCTAAACATGACAAATTTATCAGGTTTGGAGAGAGTGACACCATTCGATTGAAATTATCAAGGCGCAGCCTTGTTAGAGACAAGGGAAGTTGCGGAAAGTTTTGCAGATCAAATCCAAACAAATCAAGTTGGTTCAACTGACGAAGGGAAGCCAGCTCAGTAGGAACAGGAAGATTGTGAAGTCCAAAGCTCAATTTGGTCAGTTTGGATAACCTCCCAATCCACCATAATTCACTAGTACAAAGTTTATCTCCTCCTCCTCCCCAATCATTTAGATCCAACTCAACCAAACTAGTCAAGTTCGAGAGATGCGGGACTACCCGCAACAATTTAGATGACACTTGTAGATGGGTTAAACTTGTTGGGAGCATCGGCAACTCTTGAATCTCATGACATTCCTTCAACTCCAATCTTTGCAGGCGAGGAAGCATGCTAACAGTCTTTGGAACTTCACTAACACTAGTATTTGATAAATCTAGGATTCTTAGAAAGGGCAAGCTTCCGATTTCATAAGGAAGTTGACCTTTTAAATTAAAATTATTGGCTTGAAGCACTTCTAGCTTCCAAAGCATTCCAATAGCACTAGGTAACTCCCATGCAAATGCTGAATCTAATGGGTCAAAGAAATTAACAAAGTACACCTCACGTAATGATTTCAAGTTCCATATGGACTTTGGGACTTTCTTTACTTTACACCTTTGCAAAGCGAAGTGCTTCAGATTATATAGGTCCCCAATTTCTTCGGGAAAATCTTCAAGATTAAAACATGAATAAATCCTTAGGTAAGTTAGACACTTCAACTTCCCAATAGAGCTGTCAATTTTCCTCAGATTGAAACAAGATTCAAAAGTAAGCCTCTCTAAATTCGGGCATCCAGAGAAGTTTGTTGTTCTTACTATGCTGACAACTTTTGAGAGTAAGAACTTTCAATTTTCTTGCCATCTGTCAAACCAATGCAATATTTAATAAATGAATTGTCAGATGATACATTCAAGGACAATAAAATAGAGATAAGCATGTAACATACCTTGATAAAGCTCTGTAATGTTGAATCATCCATGAAGTCAACTTCTTCAAATTCAACAATGACCATATTCTTCAAGTGCATATTCGATGGTTTAGACACATGAGGAGGAGAACTCCAAGATATCCATCTTAATTCGGTGAGACGATTCTCTAAGTTACCAACAAAGGTTCCCCAATCTAATTTGAGGTACCTTCGACGCTCAAACCTTCCAATCTCTTCACTTTTAATAGCGTCCTTAAGGTAACTTTTGCGTAAATCAAGATCCAGTGCTTGAACGTTGCTCTTCATCTACAAATGAGAGCAAGAAATGAGTGGTATTCAGTATTCAATTTCGAAGGAAAAGGATTAAAATGGAAAAAGATGAAAACCAAAAAAGCAACTACTGCAGCAAAGTGGAATTTCTAGTAAAGAATCTATTGGTTTTCTCTCGAGGTACTCTACCTCCTTTGTGGTTATTGTATCAAGGATCTCCTCATGAATCCATAACCTACTATGCTTCCCAGGATTCGTTAGATTTTCTTGACGGACAATTTCCCTTCCAAAATCTCTAAGTTGATCGTGCATCCAAAACTCATTGTCCTTAACAATCTTGACCAAAGACATGTAAATGAGGACATCAACTTCGGTATTTGCAGCATACTCACAATCTTTCCACATGTAAATTGGATTTGTCTTATCCTCACCAATGAAAAAGCATGCAATATCAAGAAAGATTTGTTGTTGCACCGAAGTTAAGGCATCATAGCTAATTTTCAACTTTACAAAAACATCCTCATGAGGTGCTTTGCTTAACTTCTCCAATGTCTCTTGCCAAATATGTTGCCTTTTATCGTAGAGGAACGAGCCAATTACTTCAAGAGTCAATGGAAGTCTCCCTGTAACATATGTGATTTCCCTTGATAGGTCATTGTAATCATATGAAGGAGAGTCACTATTAAATGCATGCCAATTGAAAAGCTCAAGCGCACAATCAAGACTCATCACCTCCATCTCATAATCTAAAATTTGATACTTTGGTCTATGGATTCACAAAACATCTTTATTTCTAGTGGTAATCACTATTCTTGATCCTGTATGCAAAATACTCTCTCCAACTAATTTCTCCACTTGTTTGCTTACTGCTTCTACTCGTTCGTTTATTCCAACTAAATGTTCAGTCACCTTCCTATGTTTTGTCTTCAAAGCTTTCACGACCTTCTCAACTACCAATTTGATCAACTCACCATGGCTGCCACAATAGAAAACCATTTAGAAGGGGTAAAAACGTGAAATCACGATTACCTAGCTAAAAGTGATGATATTCAAGCACCGGATAAACTACATAGCAATCGGATAAATAATGGGACCTTAACAACCTCGAAGTGATCTTCTAGAAATAAGAGTCCCACCTCAATCATACTGGAATTTATACATCTATATCAAGTGTTAAGCAAAATTGCGAAAACAAACATCTTGAAAATTGTCTTTACCAAAAAAAAAAAAAAAAACATCTTGAAAATTGCTAGCTTACCCTTTATACTTTTTCACTTCCCACCCCTTTATCGCATCAACCTCCATGAGGCCCCTCTCCACACATCTATTTCTTCAATGCTCGACTTCTTCTCGCGCTCCAAATTTAAAATGGCGTCGCGATACAGTGGAGTTTTTAGCTTAATATCGTCAGGTTCTACATCAAAGAAAATCGGTAGGATCTCTTTATTACCCTCTGATCCAAAGGTGTTTGCCATGATCTGCGCGAGCTCGCAGAGGCACCATTGGCTCGATGCATAGGTCTGAGAGAATATGGGTATATAGATCTTGGAATTGTCGATCACTCGCTGGAGCGATCCATGGATCCTTTCACCAACACGGAGCTCTTCGTCGTCTCGAAAGACACGGATTCCAGCATCAATCAAGCTATGATAGAGGAAGTCAGTGAATCCAATGCGAGTATCGGGTCCTCTGAAACTTAGGAATACTTGGTACTCACTTCCTGATGACGGTCCTGCATCTGAGATCGCCATAACAGTAGTTTGCTCAGCTCAGCATCTCTCTCTCTCACCAACACAGAGAAAGAGGCCGCGTCAACACTTCTTGAGGAAATAATTGAGCAGCGAATAGGAGCCAATCAAACCTCAGCATCATCTAGATAACATTTCTTGAGGAAATAATTGAGCAGCGAATAGGAACCGATCAAACCCCAGCATTATCTAGATAGCATTTCTTGAGGATATAATTGGTGCTGTCGACGAAGGCCATAAAATCAGATCCTATTGGTCGATGAGAAAAACTAAATGTGGCCAGATAAATGGCCGACCGAGCAGAAATATATAGCAAAAGACCATAATTCTTTGACACACATCTCTGTTACATAATTTGACCCACTATACAAAAAATCTTTGGCTTGTCATCGAGTGATTGAAACGAGAGAAATTGAAGCATATTGAGCGTTCTTGAGTTCTATCTCTTCGCTGCTGCATTGTTGTCAATTGAGTGCTAATCCTAAAACTTAGCAAGATTGGCTAAACACACGAGAAGTTATTGCACTTAGAGTGAAGGCAGCTGTCTAGGTAAGAGACAAAGTGTTCAAATGAATCTTTGTAAACAATAAGAGGTGTGGTCTATAATTTGAGGAGAATGCCTACTATGCTTTGTGTACAAGATATGGGAATGACTATTGGGTGGAGTCCAATAATTACTTAGCTTATAGGAGGGTAGTTGCAGAAGGAATCGGGTCCGCGCGGCGGAAGGCTTTACGCTTATAATAAGGCAATATTTTGCAGTCCTGGCTTAACCAGTGGATTTCAACTCAATTGGGCTGCTAGATGTAGAAGAGAGGAGAAGGCACAATCAACCCAAACCTTCATAAATCTCGTTTGTAATTTCGCTTTCACTAAACTCTTTAATTTCCGCTTTGCTATTTCACTTGCATATAGATTCAATTTTTTAGAAAAAGTGGTCGGCTCAACATATTTGAAAACTTGCTTGTGTATGTGGACCTAACAATTTCGATTGCTATGTCGGAGGTGTCAAATTTTGTAATACTACAGTAATGCGGCTGGTAAGCCGTGTTAATAATTTAAAGGATGTTACTAAGGAAAACGGAAGAAAAACATTACTTTTAAATTTATTTTTCATGGGAACTTGAGATAGAGTCCAAGCTTTACATGGTGATTTAGTTTTCAACAATTGAGTCGAATCGAGTTTAATCTTGAGCACATATGTTGTATTGAGTTGTTGGATATGTTTGTTTGTAAAACAAATATTTAAGGCACTTTCCTTGTCCCACATAGGAAAGAAATGAATGTTTTGGTCACTTTATCAGTGAAAAGTGGATTATACTACTTTGAAATAAGAAAATGGTTTAGTGGGCTAGACCCCACTATACCCGCGTGCGGGTGCGCGAGTAATTGCGCGTTTTTGACGCGCTTAGCACTTTGCGCGATCAACAATTCAATTATTATTTTCATTTTCGAAATTATTTTTTAATTTATTTATTTTTACTCATTTTAGCTTGTGACTGGTCGGACATAATTTTCATTTGTGACCGTTCGAAAAGAAAAGAAAAAAACCGTCTGTTTTAGGACACGAAAAGGTGTGTCTGAATTGCAAGTTCCGAACGTGAATGGTCATGTTAGAACGACGGTTATCACAAACGAAGAGTCATGTTCGAAGTTCAATTTTCGGACATGAACAGGTGTGTCCGATTCGACATGTTAGATACCAAAAGGTATGGTTCACTTGTCGTATATATATATTTTAGAGAGCATTTTTTCAATTGACCGATTTTCTTCAAGAAAAAACACAGCCTTCTCTCTAATTGTTTCTTTTGAGAGTTTAAGGAGATTTTCTGGAATTGCTATCCAAAAAATCTCACGTGACTTTGTTGTATCCTGAAGGGAATTTGCCAGAAGCCTGTAGCAACTTTGTGGGGCAAATTGATCCTAAAAGAAAGTGATTACACGCCTCAAAGTCCGATTAAATTTCGATTCCATTTCTTCCCCGTACAATATTTTCCCAACATGAGTTGAGCTCAAGCACGGGGTTGAGAAAACCAAATTTAGTCATATTCTCATTTCAATATTAAACATTCAATGTCAAGTCAACCTTGGCATTAAATCAATAAACTACATCAAATCAATTTATTGCTCGAATTGCATCTTTATAGCTTTTCTTTTTAGTGAAATATCTTACTGTAGACTCCTTAGTGCATTGACCTCGCACCAGTAGTACATATCAGCTAATGTCTACCGTTTATGATCTTTGTCAATGTATACTATAGAAGAAAATAGATAGAAGCTGTTAAGATTGAAATACAAGGAAGGATTTATACATAAGAGGAAACAATATCATTCAAAAAGATGTCGTAAATCATGTGAGATTTGTAGCGATTAAGAAGCGGAATTGTGTTTGGATTTATGCACATCACATGAGTTTAACTTTTCACATTGAAACCATCCACCCGATCTTTGGCTTATAACTTACCTGGTCCATTAGATCAGTAATATATAATAATGGTCTGACGCCTTATCTGCCTAAGATATAAGCTTCTAAGAGAGAAAAATTATATGCTACTACCAGAAAATAACCGGGCTAGCTATAAATCAAGTTGATAAAGCCTTCCCTCCTCCTCCTCCCCCTTTCTATATAACATAGTTATTCAAGTAGTTTAATGAAATGTCATCTATTTGAATTCGCATTTGCTTAGGTACAGTTTTTCTTGTTAAGTGTCTCACCACTTTGACCAAAACTGGTTTTGAAAACCAATCCAGCTAAATTAGGAAGTTTTTATGTTATAAATCGACTAAATTACAGTAGAAAGTAAAACCTAGACTGAACCTACATGCTAAGGTTGAATAAGTAGCAAAAATCGACTCTATATTCTAGCTAAAATAAAATCATCACGACTAAAAATATAAAGGTTAATACCACGAAAAATCCCAAATTGGCATACATGTGACAAATTTACCCCAAACTATTTTTTTGACCACAAAAAATCCTAAACTGGTACATCTGTGACGATTTTATCCCGAACTATTTTTTTGACCATCAAAAACCCCACACTAGTATACCTGTGACGATTTTACCCCCAAACTAATTTTTTGGCCATCAAAAATCTCAAATTGGTACACTTGCGACAAATTTACCATCTGTTAGTTTTCATTAAATTTTACTGTCAAATTGTTAAGTTTAATAACACGTGGTAATTGACATGTGTACCGATTTTGGGTTTTAGCCCTCTATTTGTCACAAATTTACCAATTTGTGATTTTTTGTGATATTAATATAATTTAACAGATACTAACAAAGAGTAAATTTGTCACAAATGTATCAGTTTGAAGTTTTTAGCTGTCAAAAAATTAGTTCGAGGATAAAATTGTCACAAGTGTACCAATGTGGGGTTTTTGGTGACCAAAGAAATAGTTCGGGGTAAAATTGTCACAAGTGTACCAATTTGGGTTTTTTGGTGGTCAAAAAAATAGTTCGGGGTAAATTTGTCACAGGTGTACCAGTTTAGGGTTTTTTGTGATCAAAAAAATAGTTCGGGGTAAAATTGTCATAAGTGTATCAGTTTAGGGTTTTTCATAGTATTAACCCAAAATATAAATGCCTAAAAGATTGACTGCTTTAATTCCTGTTCAAAGTGGCTTTTTAATCAAACTGCAAGACGCAGGAGGGGATGCAGAAATACATCATCCACCAATTAGTTTTTCATTGTTCTTTTAGAATGAAATACCTTAGGTAAAATATTTTAGGTATTCTGCATCAGTGAGCCTTTCCGATGATCTGCATTTATAAAGTACTAACTTGTTCAAAACCCTCTAACTCTCGTGCATTTTCTTGAAATGAATCTAACAATTCACATAATGATTTCAGCTTTCATATGAAATTCGGGATTTTCTTCAATTTTATACACAGCTCTAAAGAGAAGCGCTCCAGATTCTCTAGGAACCCTGTTTCTTTTGGGCAAATCTTCAAGCTGAAGGCAATTATCAATATTCAGGTCAAGTAAACACTTTAACTTCCCCATAGAATCGATAATTTTCCCCAAATTATCACAATGTTGGAAAGTCAACCTCTCTAAAGGTGAGCATCCTTACAAGTCTCTGGTTCTGATTATGCGACTACAACTTTCAAGAAAATGAACTTACAATTTTCTTACCGCCTGGAAAAATAAACGCGTTATCCAATGGTGAGAAGTCTATATGTTGCCTTCAGAGAAAAAAGAACAGAATCAAATATATTACACACCTTGATTGAGTTTCAAATCTCGTATCATCTATTAAGTCATTGCCTGAACATTCACTACATTCTTTAGGTTGGGAAAAGTGCCAAAAAAATCCTAAACAATTTGCATTAGTGCCAATTTAGTCATAAACCTTTTTTTGGTATCAATTAAATCCTAAACCTTTTGCATTTATGTCAATTTAATCCTAAACCTTTTTCGGTGTCAATTAAGTCCTAAACCTTTTAAATATGTGTCAATTCAGTTCTAAACCTTTTGTTTTTGTACCAATTTAATCCTTCAGACTAATTTTGATCGGAATTTGCTAACGTGGACGCCTGCCGGCCAATGACCGGCACTAATGTGGTGCTAACATGGACAACTTAAATAATATTTTAATATTTTTTTCCTTTTTTCTTTTTTTTTTCAATTTTTTTATTGGTTTCTCCTTTCTCTGACCGGTCGCCGGCCACTGGCAAGGGCGACCTCGCCAGATCCGATGAGGTCGGGCCTCACCCGACCGTAGCGAGGCTTGAGCCCTCACCGGAGGCCGCGGCGAGGGCGAACCTCGCCATGGTCGAGCGAGGCCCGACCTCACCGGATTTGGCAAGGTCGGGCCTCGCCTAGTTGCCGATGACGCCCGACCTTGCCAGATCTGGCAAGGTCGAGCCTCACTCAACCATGGCGAGGTTCGCCCTTGCCGCGACCTCCGGCGAAGGCTCGAGCCTCACCTGACCAAGGCGAGGCCACCCTCGCTAGTGGCCGACGAGATCGAGCTCGCCAGCTAGAGAAAGGAGAGACCAAAAAAAAAAGGAAAATAAAAAAATAAAAAAAATAAATATTCAAAAAAATATTAAAATATTTTTTAATTTATCCGCATCAGCGCCGGTGACTGGTCGTCGGTCAGCAGGTGTCCACGTCGGCAAATTCTGGTCAAAATTGACCGGAATGACTAAATTAGCATAAAAACAAAAGGTTTAGAAATGAATTTGCACCAATTTAAAAAGTTTAAGACTTAATTGGTACCAAAAGAAGGTTTAGGACTAAATTGGCACAAATGCAAAAGGTTTAGGACTAAATTGACATAAAAAAAGGTTTAGGACTAAATTGGCACTAATGCAAAAAGTTTAGAACTTTTTTGGCACTTTTCTTTCTTTAGGTACATGCCTGAGCATTTATAGATTCTTGATGACTTTTCTCGAACGTTTTCAAGGAAGCAACAACACTCGTGGAAGGTAGAAGAAAGTTGGTTGAGATAACCTTGACAAGAGTCGCCTTATGGATACCATCCATGCCATGAACTTTAGTGAGTCACACATCGACATCTATCATCAACTTATCCACAACCTTCTCAATCGACCAATTTGATTAGTTCACCTTGGCTGTCACAATGGAAGACCTTGTTGATGGGGGTAAATTGTGAATAAAAACAATCTAGTAGTAACCGATACAACTCCACCAGACTGGAGCCCAATCTCATTCCATCAGACTACACCACAATAATGGGATAAACAGGGGAACATTAACAATCTAGAAGTGATCTGCTCAAGTCCATTTTGAATTTAAGATAATAATTTTTATACGATACTTTAAGGTTTATCATGTGATATCTTATAAGCGTCGCATTCCTCTACTACAACTCCAACGAAAACATGAGGCCTGTAGGAAAAAATCAGATTTATGTTTTTATTATTTTACGACAACACGGAACTGTATGAATTTTGGATGAGAAAGTTGCATTAATTCTATGATTCTACTTTGTTCTGGTAATGCACATAACCTGCTCGAGCGAAATGCGTCTAAGAACTTTTTGCGAAGTAATTCCTGGTGTTGTTCGATTTGAATATGTGATGATCACTTTTGAATGTTTGGAAGTCGTTTCATCAGCTATTAGATGAGATAGGTCATGGTTACCGAAATTTGCCTCCATGACTGGTTGTTATGATTCTCGGTTCCGGGATGTTTGCACGTTCTGAGGATGGCCTGTGATGTTGACTGGTGGGCACAAGAGCTACAGTCATTGACTAGAATACTCAGTCCCGGTGGTGTTTATTGTCACATCCCGAACCCCATCGAGCACGCGACACCCCTCGAGCTCAGTCGAATTAGTGCGACGCTCCAGAAAACGACGCCGCCCAATGATTTCATCACAATTGATTCGCAGCAGACACAAACATAATATCCCAGTCAATAAATATTGGACACCTAGGGAGAATCAATTTACTCAGCCACCAAACATAACATTAAACTTCCAAAAATTTTTACAATATCCACCATTCATTTCCACAAAACATAATTTACATGCACGCTGAACTAATAACTACAAACCACCGATAACACAAAAAGATCAGCAACCTACTGGGTTAGCACCATCAAAAACGGGTCACAACCAATTCTAACAACCAACTCCTACGCCCACGGGATGGCATCCACTCAGACTGGCTCCCCTCGTCGTCCTCGTCTATCGGATATTCCATAACATTATTGTCAGCATGCATCACAATCCCAAAACGCTACGGCGGCGATGGCGATAGGTTCATGACTCAAG
Source organism: Syzygium aromaticum (assembly GCA_024500025.1). Lineage (NCBI taxonomy): Eukaryota > Viridiplantae > Streptophyta > Magnoliopsida > Myrtales > Myrtaceae > Syzygium > Syzygium aromaticum. The sequence continues at coordinate 1,895,608 of CM044888.1, read as the reverse complement.
CGGGTGCTCTGAAATGGTTTGGTTAAAACAACCATGAGACATTTCTCAATAAGTCACAACCTAAGCCCCACCTAGATTATCATGTATTTCCAGACAAATTCAGACACACAATCAAGCAATTCACACAAATATCATCCATACAATTACATGTACCTAAACTCTTGGCAAACCCAGCCTGCACATTAGTGCTTAATCACAACAAACAAACCTTACACACATATTACCATCCATTCTCATTCGCAGAAACACATATCAATCACATCATGCCCGATCACGCACCACCACATCATTTTCATTAAACTTGCCATCACGACCTGCGTAAACACGCCTCAGATCGGATCTCACTTTCACTTGCCACATCGTATCATCTCATACTCATTCACTTTCCTCAGCCCGCGTAAACACACATCAGGCTTATCCGATCGCAACCCGCGTAAACACTCCTCAAGCTCGATCCCAATCTCACTTTCTTTCCTCAGTCCGCGCCAAATGCGACAGGCCTACATGATCGAAACCCGAGCTTAAAATGCCTCAGTCCGATCTCGGTCCCACCCGAGCTGATCATGTCTCGGACCGAACTCATTCTCACTTTCTTTCCTTAACCCGCGCCAAATATGACAAGCCTACGTGATCGCGACCCGAGCTTATAATACTCGACCCGATCCTACAGTCGTATCACGGCCCGCGTAAACACACCTCAAGCCGGTTCAGTTCCCCGCGTAAACACGCCTCAGGGATTTAATGATCACACGAACATACTCACATGCCAATCATTTTATCTGCACCCCGCGTAAACACGTATGAGGGCCTTTTAGTGATCACACATACATCGCACGCCACAATTCTCACATGTGCACATACTCGAACATTAAATATGCGCACTCAGACGCACCCAAATCAATCGTTCAATTCAACCACATCACAAATATGCAACCAACACACAAATTGCTATTTTTCACACCCGAAACTACGGCATTTCACTTCCGGCCCTTCACGGCACTTTCACGAAATTACAAGCCAGATCCAGTAACGCCATCTACACATCGAACAACAATTCACAGCACTCAAACCAGCCAAAACCAGCGTTCAATCGGCCTCTAAATTTCCACCAAAATATTCTAATTTCATCCCTATGGCCAGATAACCAATTCAGCCGCCCTTAATTCTACACTAATCTGTGTCTAAACGGGTCCGAAAATACCCGATATACTAAGCGAGAGTTAGATCGCGACTTACCCAAACTCTAGACTAACTCAGCTAGAGCGAAAAGGGCAGTGGTAGGCCGATGGCCTCACGACGGCTTGCGACGGCGACGATTGGCGAGACGATGGAGCCGGCGATGGCTCAGCTTGGGCCGGCTTGCTCACGGCCACGTGAGAGAGAGAGAGAGGGTGGGTGAGCCGAGACGAAGAGAAAGGGAACAGCGGCGGGATGGCGGACGGGCGACTGGAGCGGCAGCGGCGCAGGGGCGTGAGGGTGGTGTGGCCAAGGGGGATCGATGAGGGAGAGAGAGGAGAGAGAGAATGAGCCGTGGGGGAGGGGAAAGGAATGAGGAAAGAGAGAGAGAGAGAGAGAGAGAGAGAGAGAGAGAGAATTGCCTTATAAACTAAGAAATATCCCCATTTTGGCAAAATGACCATCTTGCCCCTCTCTCTACTTTTCAATCAATGGCCAAGGTTCGTTCTTATCTTGAGATCGATAGCTACGATCTAATCTTTTCTAAAAATATCCAATGGCAATTTGGGAATTTCATAAAATTCAAAGGGCAAAATTGTTCATTCCAAAAGTTAGGGCAAAATGACCAAAATGCCCTTCCCCTTTAATACGGTCATTTTTCGATGCCTTAATAAACCTCCAGGGATAAAACGGTCATTTTTCATCTTTTGCCGAAATTCAGTTTTTCTAAAAGATTCGGGAAAATCCAAGGATGAACATTCCAATAACAACGTCATCCAAATGTCCTGTCGTGACATCCATAATTTTCGATGCCCAAATTGATCTCTAATTCAATAACTAAATTTTATATAACATAACTTGAGCGTGTCTCTGACTAACATGCGGCTTTTGAGGAAATTCGCATATTCGACCCGTGACTAATACTAAATCAAGTCACGTGCAAGTTCATTCAGATTGTGATGACCTCGGTTGTCAATGTAATCACAAGGATCGATCGCTAGTTCCGATGGGCACGACCGTTCGGTATAGGTTCTGGATCGTTCGTCAATTCATTTCGTGGTCAAATGAAATTACCCGTGATCTACTCATATGACAGTGACGAATCGGCCCATAACTATCCTAAGATTGATCTACATTAGCTCAAAATGTCACCTCAATAATTCTATGGTCGAAAGTCGATTCACGATCGAATTTCTCTAGTCGTACAAATTTAAATCCCTAATTAGCCTTTCCCTAATAGTTAACATCCCATGAATGATCAGTTCCGGGCAAAAACTAACTACAAGTACGTTCATAAAATCACTCATTTCATAAATCCCAAATGGGCAAATTTCAAAATGTCACATTTATGATTTATGTTTCTATGGTATCAATGTTAAGCTTCCTTTCTCTTCCTGTGTATCCATGTTAATCGACGAACGGCGATCTTGGGTATAGCGACCAGCGACGATGGCAGTGGTTGATAGTCATGCTCCTGTGACCAGAGGCGATTTATGGTGATGTATACTTGGTTATAGTGTGAGTTTGAGAAAGAATAATCTTCAACCATGATTTTGGGGTTAATGTGATTGATGACTAAAATGTAAGAAAAGTTAGATAAGAAAAGGAAGAAAATGTGAATGGGTCTTGATAGATTTAGGCTTGATGTTGAGCTAATGAATGGGTTTTATTATAATCAAAGCTAAAAGTGAGGGAGGGTCTAGTAGGAGATTAGCATGGGCCAGACATAGTCATGAAAGAAAAAGGGCCCTAAAATTGAATTTTGATTTTCAAAAGGTTTACTTCCAATTGTAAAGAGAGCTTAATAAGAGCCCAATTTATGTCCATAGCCCAAAACCGCAAAGCTTAATCGCAGCCTATATTCGGACTGGACCAAAGGGCCTAGCCCGAGTCCCTGTTTCTAGAAAATAATAAATAATAAAATAGAAAATCCGAAAAGAGAAAATTAGAAATTTGGTTTAAAAGTACGTTTTTAATTAGATTCCCAGATTTTAGCATTAGATTTAGCTTAGTTTCATTTCATCAGAATTCTTTGATTTTTAGTGCAAGTCATGCTTTTACTTGATGGTTTGGTGATTAGTGTGTTCATTACTGATTAGATTTTTTATTCTTAGTTTAGTTTAGGATCACTTAGGATTAGTATGATTGATTAGTTTTAATGAATGAAAGATATTTAGTTTGAGAACTATAATAGTAGTAGTAGTAGTAGTAGTAGTAGTAGTAGTAGAAGTAGGAGGAGGAGCAAAAGGAGTTGTTTAGAGACAACACTTCAAAAAAAATTAAATAAAGCATAGTAAATAGCTTAGTTGAATGTAGCAATTATCTCAAATAACTGAATAGGTAACGTGAAAGTGTTGTGACCTAGGAGAAATTTGAGGCAGATTAAATGAGTACCCATTATCCCAATGCCCGATTGGGATCCCAACTTAGGATGACAAAGTACTGACTTGGGGCTTCTCGTTTTCTCCTAAAGTTTCGATAATCTACATTACCCATTTTAAGATAGGATATTCTCTAAAATCAAGCTCATAAGGGTTGTTGTCCTAGGGCTTACTAAAGAAGCCACGCTATATTCTTTGCACAACTCATATCGGGTTACTTTACTCCATTTTACTTTTTTGGTTGTTTTTTCGTTACTCTCTTAAATCGATTGATTGCATTTCTTTTATGATGCTTTTTTTGAGTTGTGATTTGCTTGTTTTAGTTGTATGTTTATGTTACACTTTAGGACTAATGAACACAAAAAAATTTGTATGGACACTTAACAGACAAGAATTTTAGGACTCATAATTGGATAAGAAGATTGTGTTGTGATTTGCTTGTTTTGATCGATTTAGGTTACACTTTGGGACCATAATAAACACAAAAAAATTGCGTGGACACTTAGTTAACAAGAATTCTAGGACTCATAATTGGATAAGAAGATTGCATATGACACCACAAATGACAAATAATTAAGTTTAAGTACCAAAAGTGCACTGATTATGTAATCAAGTCCCTAACTTTCAATCTTTGGCTGTGTAGGAAGTGGGGTATACTCCCACACCTCACTTAATTTCTAATTAATCTCAATAGGTTAGTGGCGACTCCTAATTTATAATTCTCATAGGATTAATCGAATAAATATGAAAATTCCAGCGTTTGCGCAAGGTAAGGAATTGGGAGAACTCACGTCGATTGAGGACTATTGATCCACCTTTGACATTATTATCTCTAAATCGGTATTTCCGTCTTCTCTTGTCATGAGGGTCGCAACAATAACCTGTAGCATGTCAATGCAAGAGAAAGTATTGAAGATCGAATCACTCGTAAAACACACATTTCCTTCAACTGCCAGGCCTAAGGAATCCTGCGTGTCATGACATGATAATTGACTTAGGCATGTTTGGCAACTTGCCAAATAATAAAAATTTATGTTCTTTTGTTCTCAAAATCAATTTGGGAATAGAAATCCGATTGTTAAATTTTTTGTGCCCGGGCACAATTTTACAAAACATTATTCCCAAAATCAATTTTGGAACATAATCAAGAAACAAAAAAGAGTAATTTCTTAATTCTGGAATAATTTTTTCATTTCTAATTCTTCTTGGTTTTCTTCTTCATTTTTGATTTGTTCTTCATCTTCTTCTACGTCTACCATCAGCCTGCCGCCGGCCGGCCAGCAACTAGCTACTGGCCGGGGCCGATGAGGGCGACCCTCGCCGCCCCTAGCAACGGTGAGGTCGAGCCTCACTCGGCCAAGGCAAGGCTGACCTCGCCGTCGCCACCCCCAGCGATGGCGAGGTCAGCCTCGCCAGATCTAGGTGAGGTCAAGCCTCGCTTAGCCAAGGCAAGGTTAACCTTGCCATCGCCAGGGGTGGTGACGGCAAGGTTGGCCTCACCAAATCTGGGTGAGGTCGAGCCTCGCCTAGCCAAGGTGAAGCCGACCTCGTCGTCGCAACTGGCAAGGGCGACGACGTCCTCACCGACCCTAGCTTATGGCCGGTCGCCGACGCCGATGACCGGCCATGACCAAGGAAAGGAAGGAAAACAAAGAAAAAAAAGGGAAAAAAGAAAAGAAAGAAATATTAAAAAATTATTAATAAAAAGAAATTTTGTGTAGTTACTAAACGCATTTCTATTCTTTTTCTATTCTAATAATAAAAATTTTGGGCAGTTACTAAACGGCTTAAAATGTTTAGAAATTGTTCATGGGCACAAAATCAAAAAGAATCATTTCTAAGCAGAATCAATTCTCAAGCACAGAATCATTGTTATGCGCACCATTAATCTTAAGGGAACCAGTTCTAAAGAACTTGATTCTGATAGAGTAGGTTCTAAGTTTTTGATCTGAAATTGATCTTCCCTAAATGTAATGTCCACCTACTAATGCTATGAAGTACATTATGAATCAAGAAAATCTAGAACTAGATCAGCATCTGGGCATTTCTTTCCATGATATGCAAGCGAAATAAGAGAGCTTAAAATTTTCCACAAATTGCTAAAACGTTTCATGAATATAACTAAATGCTTGTGTTTGTAGGTGCTTGATTTTAGGCCCTAATTCGATGGCTCTATTGTTAGCACAGAACCCAGGTCCAGTACTATTAAGTAGTTGAAATTCAGCTAAAGGGACATGCCAAAAAACAAAAAGGTTTGTAACCCTAGAGCATGAGTACCATTTCATTATCCTTTGGAATTTCGACATTTAAGTCTCGCATCGAGAATGCAAATAAGTTTCTCGTAGTTTTAACCATAATTCCCCAAGGTTTTAAAGCCTCTTAAACTTTTAAAACTGGTCTATTGAGTTCTACAAACTTATTTGAACACTCATGTGTCTCTCCATGTAGACAAAATATGGGAAGGTAGGTACTTACATGAAGTCGAGATTTGATGGTGTTTAGCATCAAAGGGTTCGTATCGAGTGAGGATATTTTTATTTCTCGTTTGATACTAAGGTTTCTCCAAGGAAATCGTCAGCATAGTCATAGCTCTCAAATCATGTATGATATGCACAAAAAATCACTTTATGTTCTCTCGTTGGCATTCCCTCTAAAATGGATTGATCTTATCGTTCGAAAACCAAATTAATATGTTAAAGAAAAGAAAAGGTGATTCTAGGGTGAAGTATATACGATTGCGACAAACAAAAAGGTTAGTAAAATATGTCAGATTGGAGAAGACCTCAAGTTGCACTTTTCGACCCCCAAAAACAAAATCAGAAGGAATTAAAAAATAATAAAATAGAAAAACACTCCAGTTGCTTTCCCTCTATTTTATTATTTCTTTTAATTTTCCCTCCAACCATGCCCATTTTAGCCGAACAATTCACCTCCCTTTCGGTATGGACGTGGCTTTTGCTTTCAGAAGTCTTGAAGATAAGACTTTGGCATCACCTTTTGACATGTGGGAAATTGGAGAGAATAGTAGCTTCAATTTTTTCCCTTTGTCCGCCGCAATATCCTGATGATTAGTGAATTTTTATCTGCAAAATAATCGGTCGATATTGTAAGGAATCTTGCCAATATGCTAAAGTGCGAGCTATATTGAGTTTTTCCTCTTATTACAATTTGTTGTGGATATGAATCTCTGTTCCATTCATTCAGTCAAAAATTTCAGTTCCAATTTCTCCATCGCATAATTTGAAAAAGAATAGGTTGTGCTAGAGATACTAAAGCTTTTTTCAACCAATAAAAATTAGACACATCGTTTAGTAAATAAGGTTTATTAAGAAGTCTAGTACATATAGCATTATTCTTTTTAAAATGCAGAATTTAAAATGATGATATAATCTTCTCTTAACAATTAATTAACTTATCATATATTCACCTATTTTTGAGGAATTTTCTCTTCTAGAAAACAAAAAAAAAATACAAATTTTAAACTGGATTTATCACTCACAAATTGTTGTGCTAATTTTCTTTAAACATAGCAAATAATCTTTCAACAAAACAAATTACGGTAGCTTCTCGATGAGAAATGTACTTAAAATTAGATGGTTTAGATAGAATTTATTTTTCTGATACAAGTACGTTGGGCTCAAACTTGTGTGGGAGCTATTTAACTCTCATCGATGAGCATAGATTGACTTTTGCAAAGCTGAAATCGCCCATACATATCTATACAATAAAACTACATATAAGCACCTATAAAAAAAAAAACCGAAATATAGGTTGTGTTTGTTTGAGAGAAAGAATTATTTATAAATTAATTTTTTGAACTTTTTACACGTTTGATTTGCTGAAAATGATCGGTCAACAGAAAATCATAATGATCGGTCAATAGAAAATTAATTTTTTGAACTTTTCATCTTATTACAATTTGCCGTGGATATGAATCTTTGTTCCATTCATTCAGTCAAAAATTTTAGTTCCGATTTCTCCATGGCATAATTTGAAAAAGAATAGGCTGTGCTAGAGAAACTATAACTTTTTTTCACCAATAAAAATTAGACACGTCGTTTAGTAAATAAGGTTTATTAAGAAGTCTAGTACATATAGCGTTATTCTTTCGAAAATGAAGAATTGAATGATCTTATTAGGAAGATACTGCTGACATCTTCACTTGAGAGTTAATTAACTTATCATATATTCACCTATTTTTGAGGAATTTCTCTTCTAAAAAAAAGAAAAAAAAAAGCAAAATTTTGATTGCAATTAACGCTCACAGATTGTTCTGTTAATTTTCTTTAAAAACAGCAAATAATCTATCGTCAAAACAAATTACACTTCTCAATCGTGCGATAGCTTCTCGATGAGAAATGTACTTAAAATTAGATGGTTTAGATAGAATTTATTTTTCTGATACAAGTATGTTCCCCTCAAACTTATGTGGGAGCTATTTAACTCTTATCGATGAGCATAGATTGACTTTTGCAAAGCCGAAATCGCCCATATATCTATAAAATAAAACTCTATAAAATAAAACTACACCTATAAAAAAAAAACCGAAATATATGATGCATTTGTTTGAGAGAAAGAATTATTTATAAATTAATTTTTTGAACTTTTCACATGTTTGGTTTGCTGAAAATAATCGGTCAACAGAAAATCATAATAAAAAATATGCATGTTTAGAGTTAGCAAAACGAATTTTTTAAATTGAAAAGAAAAAAATATTTTCCCGGAAAATTAATTTTTTAAAAAATATTTTTCATTATCACGAAATTTTTTTCCAAACAAACGCATCTATAGAGTGCAACACTTATGTGTGGAATATAATTGTTTATAGTACATGGTTTGAGATTCTTTGGGCGAGCGTCAACTTGGGCGCATGGGGACGAAAAATCAATCAACCTATTTTCCTTTTCTCACTTCTTTTCCCGCTTTCACTTTCATTTCACAGAAGAAGGAAAAAAAAAACAAAAGAGAAAAGAAAAGAATGGATGAAGATAGAGCTTATCGTGCCACGTGTCGGTCGGTGGGTGTCGGCCCTCCTCGTGGGCCCCACCCGATTCCTCCCCTTGACTTTTCCGTAGTCGGTGCTCTGGTCTCCTCCTCAAAGCCAGCCCACCATCCCTTACATTGCATGTTCATCTTCCATCCCATGATTCACTAAGATTTAGAATCCTAAAAGGGACAACGTTTTTTAGGGGCGACCAAACATTAGAAATCAAATTAAAATAAAAACCTCATAAAATATTGTATTTCAATTAAAGTATAGTGCTTTATCCATGAGATCTGAAAAGGGAACGAACAAATTTCATTGACAATAATTGTTATTGATTGAATAGTTGATAGATGTACGTGATAGAGCAAATCGATTACCACATGTAATATTTAGGAAAAAAATTTAATTTATAAATATTCAACTAATTGGAATCTGATATTCTTCTTTTCTTTGTGATTTGAATTTAGGATTCAAACAGTAACTAAGCATTTTACCCCGGACAAGCCGAAAGATTGAGGGCTAGGGTGGAGACCCTTTGAGCAAAGTACATCGTCATCTGACTCGAATTTTTGTTTAGACTTGGAAAAAAGCTGCCCAAAATCCATAAACTTAACACCACTTTTGATGTTTATTGCAAGCATCATCATTAAAGAACGATCTTACTTAATCTTTACCTATATCACTACAAAAAGAATGACCATGCTTTATGACCCCTTTGGACTGAGACAATGTGGACCATGCTTTTTGAATGGAGAACATGATTTAAGTAATGATAATCTTAGAAATTGGCTATTTAATTACTCGTCACACAAAGACAGTTCGGCCTATGGAAATTTATCCCATAAAGTGATTCTCGAGTTGAGACTTCATTTTTAAATCGCTAGATCAATTGACAAACAATGTGTTTGTGTAAGTTATTGTTAGCTTCAAGGATATGCCTAAATGCACACCGAAAGAAATAGCGAGTCGATAAAAAATTCCAACTTATTATGACTAAAGAAACGTGAAATCTCTTTTATTGACCCATAATTTTCGTGCGAATGATTTGTTTGATAGAATCTCAGGAAATTGTGGACTAAATCTAACATACAAAAGTTAGCTCAAATCCATTGGAATTATCAAATTCAAAGATAATCAAGTTGAATGAGGGCTTTCTCACCAATAGATGATACACATGTTATAAGGTCAAATATAACTGTAGTCATGTGCCTCTATCCAACTATGTAAGCGCACGCCGAATGATATGTGTGCGATTCAATAAAGCTAGAGAAACCCTATCCATTTCTTTTTGACTATGCAACTTAAGCCATGCATTTAAAAGAACCAATCTCCATCCCTTCCTAAACTTTTCTTTATTTTATACATTATCTATTTTAATACATTTTTTCTAAAGTTAGTGGGTTGGCACACTTATCTCGACATTTGACTATGTAAAATTTTTTTACAAAGTCGGTTTGTAAAGTGATTGAGAAACTCTTATTGGATTTGCTTGAATCTGTCATATATATTTAATCTAGTTAGAATTTATACACCACCACTTTATAAAATTGAATTTAGAAAAACTAATCTTCGTAACCCTAGCATCTCGAATACAAAATTGGTTAGCTAATTTTGCTCCACAGGAAATTTAGCTTACGCTTAAATTGTGCATGTGAAAAATTGCTCTTACTGCTTAGTAAATCATGCTAGTATGATTTGCCAAGTACATGCTGGCAATTAAATTCGACACTTCACTAGTTAGAAGAAATTATGAAATAGATTAACTTTTCGGATTGGGAAAACGATGAATTTGAGACATGTTCTTTTGTTGTTGTGAGAATAGGGACATCATACGGGGAGGTAGACTGTTAGATGGAATTATTGCCATTTTGTCCTACTCTTTTATTTGCCAGCCCGATCCGCCATAATTACGGCATGAAAAGTTGTACCAGCAATTTGCACGGTGGAAAACGAATTGCATATGAAGGGAATTCTTGTTTTTTCTTCTTAGCATTCATGTCACGATCCATGCACGATGTTGCGAGAGTGATAAGCTTTAGGATGGATAAGTTTCATATTAATAATTTAGAATCTATCATGTCATAGTGGATTCACAATTTTTGGAATTGAGAATCGAACTCTAAACTGGCCCACTTTTGTTTCTTGCTTATTTTTTTAATCAAGCAAATTGATCTTTTATTTATAATATTAAAACTATCCTACAAAAATGTAAACATAAGACCAAACCAAATACTTTTAACACAAGAAAGTAAGTGAGTTTTAAATAAAAGACATTTAGGATGCGCATGGCAATGATTCTGTGCCTGAAAATTGATTTTACCCAAAAATAATTCTTTTTTATTCTGTATCCGGAAATAATTTCTAAATATTTAAAGGCGTTTGGTAACTACCCAAAATTTCTATTCTTAAAATAGAAAAAAAAAACAGAAATACGTTTAGTAACTACACAAAATTTCTTTTTATTAATAATATTTTAATAATAATTTGAATTTTGTAATATTTCTTTCTTTTTTTCTTTTTTTTCTTTTTTTTTTCTTTCTTTCTCTTCCCTTCCTTGGCCATGGCCGATCGCCAGCGCCGGCAAGGTCTCGCAGCCCTCGCTGCCAGCCTCGCCAGTTGCGACGGCGAAATTGGCCACACCGACCCTAACCTGCTGCCGATCGCCGGTGGCTAATGGTAGGCAAAGAAAACAAACCAAGAGGAAGAAGAAAACCAAGAAGAATCAAAAATGAAAAATTTGTTCCTAGAATCAAGAAGCTAATTTTTTTGCTTCTTGATTCTATTCCAAAACTAATTATGAGAATAATTTTTTGCAAATTTGTGCTCATGCACAAAAATTTTAACAAACGGATTTCTGTTCCCAAACCGATTCCGGGAGCAAAAGAACAAAAATTTTCACTATTTGGTAACTTGTCAAACGGGCCCTTAGGATTTATTTTGAACAATCGTAAAACTGATTCTTTTGGGAAACCGGTCTTACAAGGTCAATTCTCGAATGGAATCGACAGCTTTTTTTTTTACAAGATCGAAAATCAAACCGACCAAGGCCTCACATGTGAACCGGCTTGAAACCGATCAAGTAAGGCCGATTTGGTTGAGTTCTGGAATTGAATTGGTCCAATTGTTTTGATATTTGTTGAAAAATTATTTATATTTCGAGTGCATCACTGAGAACTATTCAAACCTTTTCGGAGTGCATGAATTAACCTTGATTTATGCGTGAATTACATTTACTTTTATGATATTTGTTGGAAAAATGTTCATGTTAATTAGTGTTTTTTTTTTCCTTGCATGGCAAATGAGACGACTTAATGAAAGAAATGTGTCTGGAAAATTTTGACTCAGTATAGAATGTGATCCCCGAACTTTTAATTTGTTTAATGTGGTCCTTCAACTTTAACCAAATCCGCAATATTATCCCTCAACTTTTAATTTGTTTAATATCGTCTATAAACTTTTTGCAAGTCTATGAATTATATGAAAATATTCAATGTGTTCATTCTATTAATTTAAATTCAGAGACTATAATGAATATTTTCATATAATTTTGGGGATTATATTGAACATTTACTAAAAGTTCAAGGATCACATTGAAGAAATTAAAAATTCATGAACCATATTGAATATTAAGTTAAAATTTTATAGATTATATTGGATAAATTAAAAAGTTAGGGTCCATATTATATATTCGGTCAAATTTCAAAGAATGTTCGGTTGATTATCCCTTTATATGTCACATTCACACGATATAATCGTTAGATAAAAATATTTTTCTCGATGAGATTCTGCTGCTGCTAAAGGACGATAAAGGCAGCCTACCATAAACAATTCCACGTCAGATTTTCAGAATCCTCCCTCACCTACTTATGATGTACTGCCTCTTTCTCCTGAGACGGAAATTCGTAGAGAGAGAGAGAGAGAGAGAGAGTAGCGACCAGAAGTGGAAGAGACCTCCTTTTGCTGAACACATCGAAGGGAAAGCTCTTCCAGGTCCGTCACAGAAATGGGTGAAGTGAGTTCTTTCTCATCATTTATCAATTACTTTCCTTCTCCCACTTTGATTTCTCTCCCGTAGCGTTCCCAGAGACTGAAGTGTTGTTCCTCTGTTTGTGGTAACAATGAAGGAGAATAAAGAGGGGAAGAAGGAGGAGGAGAAGAAGGAGGAGGCCAAGGAAGGAGAGAAGAAGGACGAGAAGAAAGAGGAGGCGCCGCCGGAGATCGTGCTCAAGGTCGATATGCATTGCGAGGCCTGTGCCAGAAAAGTTGCAAGAGCTCTGAAAGGGTTTGAAGGTCGCATTGTTATTTAATTTTTAATTAAAGCCATTTTTCTATTATGAAAAAATTTGTCACCACTCTCCATGTGAGTTTTTTATATTCAATTCCACTGGAATGTATGTCATCATTCAAAAATTTAAAAAATTTACAGATGGGACAACTTCTTAGCTTAAGGGTTTGCTCTCTTTTGGGTTTCAAACTCAATTTTATATTACTCGCTTGTGAGATCATGCACATCATCCTTAAAAGTACTTGACCGTTGAGATGCATGATGTTTCCTAATTAAATCCAGTCAATTTTGCTTGAGTGGATTTCAATTATACTTAAATCTCCCTTTTTAAACCCCTTTTAGGTAGTAGTTCTGTTTCCCAATCTGATTATCTTGAGGATTCTATTCAAGAGTGCTTTTAGAACACTTGTCAAGCATCTGTGTAAAGAAATTTTGTAATATTCATTATGCTGACAATTCTTATTCTGGGTATAATCAATACTTTGAGAATTTTAATTTTTTTCTAATGCACTCGATGAGTGTCTCAAAACTACTCGATAACATAAACAATGAATTTTAAATTTTAGGAAAATTGCATAAGATTTTTTTTTCTTTTTTGGCCAAAGAGATTGCCATATAATTTGATTTGATTGTTGGGGGCATGGATTCAGGTGTGGAAGAGGTGACCACAGATAGCAAGGCCGGTAAAGTGGTGGTGAAAGGGAAGTCGGCAGACCCTGTGAAAGTGTGCGAGAGGCTGCAAAAGAAAAGTGGGAGGAAAGTGGAGTTAATCTCGCCTTTGCCCAAGCCTCCCGAGGAGGAGAAAAAGGAAGAAGCCAAAGAACCACCCAAGGAAGAGAAAACAGAGGAGGTAATTTTAAATTAAATTTAATGTTGTTTATTTTGTCAGATTTCAAATCAGTCATAGCCACACCACCAAACCCCAACTACCTTTCTTCTTCTTCTTCTAGTTTTTTGCTAAAAAGGGAATAACCAGGGTCAGTTGATTATCATGGCAACATATTGAGGGCTTCAGTAAAATCATTTAAAGCACTAACTAGATCCACCCACTTCCTCAATCATCTTTTTGTTCAGCTTGAATATTCACCTCCCTTCAATTTCAATGATTATAACCATACACGATGACATCATGTGGGAAAAATGACATCAAATGAGAATCATTTGTGAGGGTTTTAATTTCTAAATCAAACTATTGCTCTTGTGAATCGCGTAGAATCAGCCTGTCCAAATTGATCCAGCCGTCTATGATCTCGCATGAATTCGACAATGGAATTGGCACGAAATAGTTGAATGTCTAAGATGGTATGGTTCAAGTGACAACACTTGATGATGATTTACTTCATTGAATGAGAATGGAGATGTGGTTCCATCAATAAAACCCTCATAGAATGCGACAGTAAATTAGTAAATTTGGGTAAAGTTGGGGAGTGAATGTAGTAAAGTTGCTCTTTAATACTTCTGACATGAAAATAACTAGACAGGGTCAGCAAAAGATGGCACATGCTGTGTAGGCACAGTGAGCAATGAGTTGGAGCTACGAGAGAGGGGGCTGTTGAAGTGGGGCTGAACCCCACATGTTTGATCGATTTCGATCGTTAGCCTTTGTTGTTTAATATAGTGGAGTCATGCAGAGGGTCACGAGCGAAACCCTAACTTTAAAAAAGGTGATGAAAAGGAACCCACAAGTTCTTTTTTTATAATTATTTTATCTCTTAATTTTGGCCATCCTCCATGTATCACAAGGTTGAATTTGGTCACGTGAACTATGTAAACCATATGGAAATTAAGTAGTTGATGATCTCTATTGTTCATAAGTTCATGCGATTTCAAATTTTTTCGGGAAAAAATAGTTATTCGACGCGTACCAAATCATAATTCATGAGTATAAATCTTGATATTTGGTCTTGCTTGTTACTTTGTGTTTTATTTCCGGATTATTTCGTGAATGTGTGTTTATTATGTCGACATTTCATGTCCATTTCCTAACGGTAAATAGGTTAAATTAAAGAAAAGGAAAAAGGTAGGTGAATCGTACGTGGGTCTCCATGAGGAGGACCCAAGCTACACAAATTGGTCCGGGAGTTAGGTTATGGTCTCTTTTGTCATTTTGCTTCGTACGTACCTTGGGTTATGACTGCTTTTTGGCTTCTTTTTGCCTCTTGCGCCTTCACACTCCTGTAAAAACATTAGTCCTATTGAATTGAATAATAATACTAGGGATACTACATGTGTAAGGTACATTTTATCAATAATTACAATAAATGTTTGATGTGACAAGAGAAGACCCTCCAACATATAATGGCACATTTTATACCATATGTTAGTCTGTATAAAACTTGTGACTTACCTAGTAAATAGCTCTTGGTAAAACATTTTACTAACCCTAGCTTTACAAATTCACTTTGTCACTTATAATTAGTGGCACCTTGTTGCAAATTTATGTTCATGGAATCGCTATTCGCTATTACTACTAGGAAAAGCTACAGCAAGGAGCTTGAATGATTGTGCTTGTTGTTGTTGTGAAATGCAATGCCGATTTATGACGTCATATTCCTTTGTCCCTAATGTCCATGTTTTTTTCCCTCTTGGCTGATCCGACGTTCATGTGATTGACAATTACTAATTTTCTATGGCTGGTTGTGAAGCCTCCGGCTCCGATAACAGTCGTGTTGAAGGTTGGAATGCATTGTGAAGCATGCGCTCAAGTTTTACAGAAACGAATTCGGAAAATTCAAGGCAAGTTGTCTGCTTTTGACTTGTTGAGCCGTAAACCTTTCAGGAAGACTCAAACCTTTCAGGAAGACTCATTCTGTCGATGTTTTGCAGGAGTGGAGACGGTGGCAACCGACGTCGCGAGTGATCAGGTGATAGTCAAAGGCGTGATCGACCCGTCGAAGCTGGTCGACTATGTGAAAAAAAGGACAGGGAAGCACGCGTCGATTGTGAAGGACGAGGAGAAGAAGGAAGAAAGCAAGGAAGGAGAGAAGAAGGACGGCGAGGAAGGGAAGGACGACGATGACACGAAGATGGACATAAAGAAGAGCGAGTACTGGCCCTCCAAGTACTACATGGAATATTACTCGTACCCGCCTCAGATCTTCAGCGACGAGAACCCGAACGCTTGCTCTGTGATGTAGTGCAGAGAGTTTCGAACCTCGGACTCAGTTAAGAGTACGTGGCGAGGCAATTTTCCGTTGTACTTAAAGCTTGCCAATAAAGAGATTCGCGAGGCCGGGAGTCGTTGGCTAATTGTAATCCGTTGATGTTCTGTAATCTGTGTTACTTAATTGTCTACTCTCTTGATGTGAAAGTGTAGATTGAATTTTCAGCAAATATGGCTCTGCAATAACCTGTACATCACCCCCCCCCCCCCCCCTCTCTCTCTCTCTCTCTCTCTCTCTCTCTCTCTCTCTCAAGCTAGGAATTCGTTTTCGATATTAATAGTCTTGCTTCCTAGAAGCCAAGCTACATTTTTCGAGAAAAGTACAAAAAAAGTCATAAACATATTGTATTGACATCAATTTAGTCATAAACTTTTTAATTAAACCAATTTAATTCTAAACCATTTTCACATTGATACTAATTCAGTACATCAAGCCAATATAAGCCGGAAATCACTGACGTGGACGCCAGCTATTCTACGTGGCACAACTGGTACTGACATAGACATTTTAAAAATTTTTTTGATAATTTTTACTTTTTTTTCCTTCCATTTTCCTTTTGTTGGTGCCGGTGGCTAGTCGCCAGCTACTGGCCATAGGCCATGACTGATGAGGGCTCGCCCAGGCTCTAGCAAGGTCTAGCAAAGCCGACCCTCGTCCAGGCCAAGGCGGCCTCGTAGCGCTTTGCTTGGGCAATGGCGAGGCTCGGCCTCCTCAACGCAAGACCATCCCTCGCGCAGGCCACAGCAAGGTTTGCCGTCGCCCCCAGCGAGGCACAGCACAATGAGGCCACCCTAGCCTAGGCAAGAGTCGGCCTCGAAGGCTAGGGCAGTATCGCTAGAGCTCACTCTCGTCCAGGCGTGGCCGAACAAAACTGATCCTCACCTCTGGCTGGCGACTAGCCACTGACACCAACAAAAAGAAAAGCGAAAGAAAAGGGAAAGAAATAAAAGGAAAACAATTCAAAAAATTATTAAAAATGTCGACGTTGGCACCGGACGTGTCACATAGGATAGCTAGTGTCCACGTCATTGATTTACAGTCTAAATTGGTCTGATGGACTGAATTGATATCAATACAATCTATTAATGACTTATTTGTTACTTTTCCCTTTATTTTCGTGTAAAAAGTTTAAAATTGAGGTTGAAGAGAATGTTCAAGATCGCATTTTCACAACACGATAAATGCCGCGAACCATGATGGACTACGTTGTCAATTGATCCATGACTGAGGAACATTCTTAGTTTCTTATTCGCTATATCTGGTCTTCATCGTGCGCGAGCTTGTGGCACCAGAATTTTTTATGCAGAAATCGTCGACATCGAGCATCGACTATGCGAGAAAATGGTGTCGGTGCCTAGAGTGTCATCCATAAGTGCATCCCCACAGAGTATGCCGACCAGCTGTTGCGGAAAAATATGGTGGAGGACTTATTTCCCTTTCGATTCTATATTTGGACCCCTACCTGGACCGGAAAAAGACCCGACTAGAATCGCAACTCGCCCATGGACATACTACTATTCCATCTCCAACACCAGTGTCAACATCAGGATAGGAAGTTTCAGTTCGTCGTGTCCCTCCACATTATCGAGAATCCGACTCGAAAAAGGAACACATCGAACCAGTTCAGTATCGAGATCTTCGGGGGCCAGTGGGATTTAATCTCTTGTCAAAACAATTGCTCAGCAATCTTTGTCAACCAGTGCCCTCATCTCTCCAGATTAAGGGCCTTGTTAGCATTTGCGGCATTGGACCACTAGGCCACTCATGGACCGTATTGCAGATTCATGCTCATCACATACAAATTATGGTGGTATCTGAAAAGGATGCACTGGGGTCTTCGCATGGTCGTATTCGACGGAACAAAAGGCTAATGGTTAGCATGGGAATCGCCGAAAGGCCGATACTTCCAAAGAAGTCTTGATGCAGTGTCTGACGCAATGGGCGTCTCTCCATTTTTAGTGGAGATTCTTTGAGAGAATGGGACTCAAAGGGCAATATCAATTAGAGTATGAACCACTGTTATCTGATTTTTGAACGTGTAATAGAAGCCCGATACCTTCATCTGAAGAGATCGCTAAGAGGAAGTTCAAGTTTGAGCCCGTCAACGCATCCAATTGGACATGTCATTACTTAAAAGTTTAAGTCAATGAGTTATATATTAACTACTTCACACCACTTCAATTATCCAACGTGGGACATTTCTAACATGAGTTATATGTGTATATCAACAATCTCTCCCTTACATGTAAACCCAGTGTTAGATATGCTCCTCTTTAATGCCCATCTTTTTTCATACTAAACCAAGAAGTCTGTCATTGGGACCGTGTTGCTACATCACAACATCCACCTTCAACCCTAGTCTCTTTTGCCAAATCAAACCATGAAGGTTTCCCTCGGAAAGGTCTCCTTTTCCAGACTAAACCAAGCAGTCTACCATCTAGCTCGTGTTACTATGCCACGACGTCCGCCTTCAACCATGGTCTCTTTCGCCAGATTGAACCATGAAGGTTGCCCCCGAAAATGTCTCTTTTTCTAAACCGAACCAAGCAGTCTACCATCAGGCCTGTGTCACTACACCACAATGTCCACCTTCGACTCTAGTCTCTTTCACCAAATCAAACCATGAAGGCTGCCCCCGGAAATTGACTTCACCAAACACCAGAACATATTGGCCTTCATTCAAGTATCTTTTGCACTAAACATATCTCAATTTGAATCTTCATTAAGGTACACCTTTCTCCAAACCAAACCAAAAAGTTTGACATTGGCCCCGTGTTGCTATACTATAATGTCCACCTCCAACTCCGATCTCTTTCGCCAAATCGAATCATGAAGGTTACCCTTGGAAAGATCTCTTTTTCCAAACTGAACCAAGTAGTCTACCATCAGGAACATCCGCCTTCAAACCCAATGTCTTTTGCCATGAAGGTTTCTCCCGGAAAGGTCTCTTTCTTCAAATCATACCAAGCAGTCTACCATCAAGCTCGTGTTGCTACACCACAACGTTCACCTTCAACCCTGGACTCTTTCTCCAAATCAAACCATGAAGGTTGCCCTCGAAAACCGACTTCACCAAACAACGGAACATATTGGGGCTAGAGTATCAATCAACCATTGACTCAGCAGATACCTTTGCTTGGAAGATCGCCAAGGGAGAGCTCTAGTTCGAACTCGTAAACATATTTAATTGGACACACTTGTACTAAAAAATTTAAGCAAATGAGTGATGAGCCATCTATAATATATTAATTACTCCACAGAACTCAAATATGAAACTTTTCTAACACAATTCACACGTGTATCTTAATTATTGAATTCTTAATAATTGAATAAATAATTGCCAGAGCAACATTTGGACTATGCATTTGAGGTAACTTTCTACATAAGGAAATTATCTCAGAGCTCTAGATGAGAATAGAAAGTTACAAAGACCAACTTCGGTTAAGTGTATGTGCAACGAGAAGATTGAGTGGATAAAAAGAAGGGCATTGACAAGTGCTGTAGGAATACTGGTTAAATAATCAATTAAGAAAATTTTAATATTTTTTTAATGGGCCGACTCTTATCGTGTTGTGCGTTATTTATATTCTGAAAACTGAATTATTTAACGTTAAGTATACTTAATGCTCTTTAACGTTGTTCAAATTTAATTTATATCAAGAAGCCTTCTCTGGAACGTCAAGATCATCAAGGAGTAGAGTTTTGATTGATATTGTTGCCATCTCATCAAAGTAGCCATAGTTCATTTGGTTAAATAAAAAAAAGTCATCAATTATTTGGCACTCCAGTTGTGCATATCATCCTCAGGTGGCCCTATTGCTCTGTCACGGCCTAGAGCTTAGATTCCTGCTATTCCTGTGAAGGAACAAAACTCTCAATATTGGCAAAAATTCCAAAAATAATTTGTCTTGAAATTTTCAGAGTGTTATCTGTCGTTTTCAAGAAGAGATGTTACAGTTTGGTAAATGTATGAGTAACTTTTATCATTACGTTGGTAACTTTCAAAAAGTGATAGTAAATTACGATTGTATAGAATTATCTAAATTTTGGTGTGCAGTTTCAGTCGTATGCGTAGAGTCAAAAGTAACATTACTTGACTTTTACTCCACCTCGTACTCGATAGTGTAATGAGGACGAGTCCGCTCAAAATAAATAATAGTTGTGACTCAAACTAAATATTTCGATTACAATAATGGATTCTATTCTAACATTTAGGGATCGTCGATGCCGGTCTCTTTTTCTCACCCTTTTACCGATAAATAGGAAAATCTCATAGTATATATGGGCATTGGTCTTATTAGGCCCTAGTTGTAGTTAGACTAACTAGATCTTTTTCTTAACTAATGTCTATGAATGTGCATCTGACCAATCCGTTTCCATGAATTGACTAGGGCTCCACATAGCTACGATAGTTTGGTTTTCAAGAGCACTCCAAATCCGAGACACTAAGTACTAACTAAGCACTTGGCAAGACAACCAATCCTTTGGTGTTCGTTTGTTCGAGTCTGAGCAAGTCGAGTTTGCCTCTGGAATCAAAATATGTTTTCTCTTATGCTATTCATTGAATGTTACTAGAGATTATTTGGTCTTTATAATGCATATCTAGTCTTTATTGTGAGCCTACTGTCAACTATCCTAAAATCTTAAGTTATTAGATAAAGGTATGGTTTACTATTTAAATATTCTAACACCAAGCTCGTGTAGGCTGGATTTTGACTTGAGCCTAAAGCGTAAAAATATATAATTAAAGAGGCAAATAGAGGTATGAAAGATCTAAATTCAAGAACTTCTGCTCATATACCAAGTTGAGATTTTGTGGTACAATGCCAACTATTTTAAAAGTTTAAAACTTTTGATTCGGACTTTTTAACATTCATGGCAATTTATTTTTCTTTGTTTGCTGCCTAAGGGTTCTTCGAAATCTATATCAATCTTTAGAAAAGTTTCAACCGATTGACAGAGACATGATTGAGTACTTTAGTGCGCAGTGGATAACACAGGCAGACATTTGATTTAAGAATGAAGTAGGAAACAAGAAGAACCGTCCAATAAATAAGCTTTTCTAGATTTGAATATAATTGTCCATTATCATGTCAAGACTTCTTAATCAAATATAAACCATCCAGCAATAACTTACTAATTCAATAAATCTTGTTTGCAACATGGCAGAAATATCTTAATAACTACACCTGTTGTATCATCTAACTTATCCGGTATAATTATGTCAAACAAGATCGCGTATCATAAAAATTGAAAAAAAATTGACATAAATTAGAATATAAAAAAGAAAATGAGCCTGGCATCTTAATTTTTGTGGATTTTAAAATATGATACATTTGGCACATTTCATGTCACCGAACTGCCACTCATCCTCAAGTGGTGGAGGCCGTAACCAAGCCCAAATGAAGCTTTACGTATTAATCATTTCATCATTGTTTAAAATGGTGGTCCACCATGACAACTGAACTCTTTTGTTTCTATTGGATGATCTTGATGATCTGATCCTAGATAATTTATAATTGTTCCACATAATAAAAACCGAGAGTTGATTTTTTAACAACTCGATTGTTTGAATATGGAACTATGCGTACAAAAGATTTAATGCACAATTAATCTTATTAAATGTAATGGTGGTTTCCCACGTACGACGTGTCTAGCAAATTTATTAGAGGACGTGTTAGCGAGTACCTTTCGAAGCACCTGTCACCAAACTAGAAAAAAAGTTTCAATTTTCAAAACCCTAATTTCATATTTCGCTAGAACCATTGATGCAATGAACATTAAATAATTTTCTTAAACAGTTACTTAACAAGTTTTCAAAGATACACATTTACAAATTCTCCTTGTCACAGGAAAATTAACCCAATCAATCATAAACTTATTGTAAGATGTTAATTCAGTTGCAAATTTTCTAATTTTGTCAATTTATTCTTAAATTTTTGTGCGAAATTTCAATGTAATCATTCCATCAATTTTCGCCGGAAATTACTAAAATGGCGGCCTAGTTTTCGCCATCGCCATATAGCATTTCCCTAAAAAAACTAGCCGAAATGACTAAATTGGAATTTCGAGCAAAGGTATAGGACTAAATTGGAAAAATTGGAAAGATTATGACTAAATCGGCATTCGCACAATAGATTTAGGATTGATTGAACAATTCATTTCTTATCACATGTCTCTAGTCACTTACTTACTATGAAATCAAAGGTTCTACATTCCAAGTTTTTTACAGTATTTGTGTTTGATTTTTACAGTTCTTTATCTGATAATTTCTGTTTTATATTCAATCTTTTCTACTTCTAGGTTCACTAAATGTTCTAATGGGGGTACTCTTCAAAATGAAAATGATTTACATGCATGTGTCTAAGAGCTCAGCGTTTCCCTCTTTCAATTCAGCATGGCTTCTTGAATGAGCCCAAAACATGTTGGTCAACTGTCGCATGTAGAAACATAATATTTCTGTTTGGGATTATATGATAATTAAGTGAGAATTCCTATGGAGTGTAATGATAGATACACTAAATTGGATCTTCCAAATTAATTTAACGAGTTTGTGGCCGAATGCAATTGGGCCTTTGAACAAATGAGTCGTATTCAACGTCCAGTAAAACTCTGCCCCGTTATTTAATAAGTCAAATCAATTTACTGGTGTTAGTGCACTTATGGTAAAAGTGGAAAATGCCCTGCATTACATTTATTGACACACCCCTGATAAATTACCTGGCTCCTAGGATCCGAATGCGTCCTTCGAGACGTCTGATATAAAACTTTCCAACTTGGACATAAATTAAAGGATCTTTAGAGAAAGTGGAAGCAATAGAACTACGAGGAAAATTAGTAAGATACTGCCACTTGCCAGTGGCTTTTTTGCGGATTGAATGCTCTAATTCAACGAGGTTGATTAGGCTCAAGGAAAAGTACTGATTAGGTTAGACTCCCTAGTCTGTCAATAAACAATTACAATCGGAGCAATAGAGTGAGAAATTGCGGTCAGAACGTGTTAAAACGAGTATAAAAAGGAGAAATACTTGAATGATGTGAATATAATTTTACTTTATTAAACGAAAGCATTGTCTAACTTTTTTGAGGATGATGTTACGTATTTTAAAACCAGTAAAACTAATATTCTAACATATGAGTCGGATCTTTATTGAATGATGAATATGACGAAAGGCTCGCTTCTAATTCGCCCCTCATTTAGTATACAAAATTTAGTAAATTAGTTTTAATATACCCATAAGGTACTACTCAATATTTAAATATTGTAATAGTGCAAGACTTTCCTTCAATGGCTTCTCCTCCACGTTGAATTTGTTCCAAGAACTACAGTGGACATCTTGATCTTGTTATGAACCTTTGGCTTCCTAAATTATGCAAATATTTATGAGTAAAATGTTCATCATGATACATGCACTAATATACATCCGCCAAAGTGACTAGCGCAGATCAAAGACTGAGATCTGTGCTCCATTTTTTTGGGGGTTTGGAAAACTTGATAGCTTCAATGACTATCAACAATGAAGAGACCCAAGACCAAGAAAAGCCAAACAAAGATCACACAGGAGGAGATCAAGAACAAGAAGAAAGATGTGCAGTGGAAGAAGTGGCCTTGATCACAGGAAAAGATCAAGAGCAAGAAGAAAGATGTGCAGTGGAAGAAGTGGCCTTGGTCGTGCCGGAGACCGACAACCGGTCACTCCCGGTGATGACATTTCGTGTGTGGATCCTCGGCCTTACATCTTGCGTTGTCCTCATCTTCCTCAACACCTTCTTCATGTTCCGGACGCAGCCGCTGACCATCTCGTCCATCCTGATGCAGATCACCGTGTTGCCCATGGGCAAGCTCATGGCCAACTCTCTGCCTGCTAAGCAGTACCGGTTCTTCAGGTACAGCTTTAGCTTGAACCCAGGGCCTTTCAACATCAAAGAGCATGTTTTGATCACCATCTTCGCGAACTGTGGAGTGGCCACAGGCGGAGTTGATGCTTACTCCATTGGACCCATCACGGTGATGAAAACTTTTTACAAGCAGAACTTGAGCTTTCTCTGTTCCCTCATCATTGTCTTGACTACACAGGTACGACTCATTGTACTGGTCTTCCTTTGAGTAGCTACCATTCCTAGGTTCCGTCACTTTTTTTCCATTTTTCGTCGTCGGGGCCTGAGTTTAAATCATCAAGACAATGCTTTCTTTTTATGGCTTACCAGATATCTAGTTACCCAGTATGCATCGAACCGGGATTTTCTCATACCTAGCATGAAACAATGAAATTAGTGGTTAGTCATGTGCTTTCGATGTTATGTTCATTTCATACCGTGGAAAAATGATTACCGGAAGATGTTGCTCTCATTTCAAGATGTTGCTCGTGTGCTCCGTAAAGATTAATGAAGGGGAAAACATGTTCTTTTATTATAGGAAATGTAGAATTGAATTCGGGGGACCAGAATTTGTGTTGGCCAAGTTTTGAGTGACTGATGGGTCTGTTGCTGGATGATACAAATAGTTAGCAGGGTATGGCTGGGCTGGAATGTTTAGGAAGTACCTGGTGGATCCTGCTGAAATGTGGTGGCCTGCAAACCTTGCTCAGGTCTCTCTCTTCAGGTCTGTAAGTGTACTCTCTTCTTGCTTGTTTAGATATATGGTCTGAAAGGGAACTGATTATCCTAGGAAAGTTTTGATGGAACTCATGTGACCCTTTGACATTTATTAGGATGCATCGTCTCTTTGACTATAATTGCCTGGATGGGCTTAGAGGCTCTAAATGGTTCTGCTTGATTGTTATTTCAGGTCTGCTTATCTTGATAATGATTTGCCTGTTTTTCTTTTCAGAGCCCTCCATGAAAAAGAACACAAAACCAAAGGCCTAACACGAATGCAGTTTTTCCTCATGGCGCTCACAGCGAGCTTCGCTTACTACGTGCTCCCTGGCTATTTGTTCCCAGTCCTGACATTCTTCTCCTGGGTCTGCTGGGCGTGGCCCCGCAGCGTCACCGCCCAGCAAATCGGGTCAGGATACCATGGGCTCGGGATAGGCGCCTTCACCCTTGACTGGGCCGGCATCTCTGCCTATCGTGGAAGCCCGCTTGTGACGCCTTGGCAGACAATTGCCAATGTTGGGGTCGGCTTCGTTGTGTTCATATATGTGGTGGTGCCTCTGTGCTATTGGAAGTACAACCTCTTCTTCGCTCAGCGATTTCCCATATTCTCGAATCAGCTGTTTAAGTTCGACGGGCATAAGTACGATATCACCAAGATATTGACACCGAAATTTGATCTTGATGTAGCTGCTTATGAAAGCTACGGGAAGCTGTACCTAAACCCTATATTCGCAATATCGTTAGCATCGGGATTCGCTCGCATCGCGGCTACTTTCTCGCACGTGGCGTTGTTCCATGGCAGGTAACTTACTTCCATTATTTCCAAGATTAAGCAATCAGGGTATACCTATAGTCTTTGATAAATCGTGTTAGTTCTCAAATGGTTGCTTTTTTTTTGTATGATTCGGTAACTTCTTTTAGTATGGAGAGTGATACGATCATGATCAACTGACACATGCATAGTGTCATGCTACATTTCCATCTCGTAGTGATGTCATAAGAAGGAGCCGAGCTGCGATGAAGGACGTGAAAATGGACATTCACACGAAGCTGATGAGGCGTTACGAACAAGTCCCTCAATGGTGGTTCCACATTGTAGCAGTGGCATGCGTCGCCTTGTCGGTGATGATGTGCTTCGTGTGGAAAGACGTCGTGCAACTGCCATGGTGGCTGATGATTCTCGCCTTCGTCATGTCTTGGCTTGTTGTACTCCCCATTGGGGTCATTCAAGCAACCACAAACCTGGTAAAATTATGAAATTTCCTGATAAGTCGATTCTCGTTGTCTTCAGATTCCAAGACAACATTGGATCGGTCGGTAGCCCGGCTACATTAATTGACATAAGCAATGTGATGTTTCTCTGTGATTTCTTCTGCAGCAACCGGGATATGAAATCGTAGAACAGTTCCTGATCGGTTACATTTTGCCGGGAAAGCCCATAGCGACCTTGCTTTTCAAGATCTACGGGCGATTCAGCTTCGCCCATGCGCTGTTTTTCTTGTCGGACCTCAAACTCGGGCACTACATGAAGATCCCTCCGCGCTGCATGTTCACGGTTCAGGTATTTGCAGTTCGCTGGACAGTAAAGCCTTGAGATTAATCAGTTCCTCTTTCTGATATCTTTGTTTCCATTTGTGCAGCTCGTGGCTAGTCTAGTTTCGGGCATAGTTAACCTCGCGGTGGCTTGGTGGATGATGGGGAGCATCGAGAACATCTGCGATGTCGAGGCGCTCCATCCCGAGTCCCCATGGACGTGTCCCAAATTCACTGTCACGTTCGACAATTCGGTCATATGGGGATTGATTGGCCCAAGGAGGCTATTCGTACCGGACGGCTTGTACCGGAACTTGGTGTGGGTGTTCCTTGTCGGAGCTCTCTTGCCTCTGCCAATTTGGGCGCTGAGCAAGATGTTCCCGGAGAAGAAGTGGATCCGCCTGATAAACGTTCCCGTCCTGTCCTTTGGTTTCGCAGGGATCCCGCCAGCCTCTCCCGCGAACATCGCGAGCTGGCTCATCACAGGGATGTTCTTCAACTTTTTCATGTTCCGATACCGAAAGCGCTGGTGGCAGAAGTATAACTACGTTTTATCGGCGGCATTGGATGCCGGGACGGCTTTCATGGGCGTGTTCCTGTTCTTCGCTCTGCAGAATCAGAACAAGAACTTGAAATGGTGGGGGTCGGAGATTGACCACTGTCCGCTAGCAACTTGCCCGACTGAGCCCGGGGTCGTGGTCCACGGTTGCCCGGTTTTCCAATAGTGTTGTCCAGGTGAAATCGAACATGATTCAGTTAATTTGGTATCAAAAGTTCAGGATAAGGTAAGAATCGTTGAATTTCTTATCCTTCCCTAGTCACCTTGCTTCAGTTTTGTGCCCTAAATCGAAAGATACCTCGAATCTCCTCCGATTCTTCGTCATTGTCACGAGCGCAGTATGATGTCGATCAGACTAGTGATTTAGCTCTCAACCATCAAATTATGTTTCTGATCGCTAAGGTTGTTTATTTTTGGGTAACAAGGAACAATCCTAGTGATTGTAATTCAGTCTAGCATCAAAATGGGACATTCTCGCTTGACATGAGTTGTTTACTACTTTTTGCCTCGGGATTAGCTATAATCCGTTTGATAGTCTTTGGGCAAATCTAAAGTTTCACACTTACATTTTATGAGAGGATAACACATAATATTGAGTCGATCCTTACACCAAATTACGTATTTTATCTCTATGCTATTAAATTTCGATTAGTGTTAGTAAGTGTAAAAAAATTATTAGTGAAAAAAATGACCGGTGACTTTCTTTTCCAGGTAGATTGTTGTTAAATTATCGTAACTTTATAAAATTACCGATTATTCTATAGTTTGCAAATTCCAAATTTTTACACTAAAATACCAAATTTTACTTGCATAACTTTCTAATGCTTCGAAAAACTAATACGTTTCTGCATGCCTAAAATGCAATCCTCCCATAAACCAATATCTACAGACTTAAGATCAGGCAATTTTTCCCCTAATGCTAACACCCGCATCCCCTTTTTCGTTTATGTATCCCAGCCCTATAGTACCACAATTTGGACAGATTGCGACCTAGAAACTACTATTATTACTCTACTGCTTTCGGTAATATGTAGTGTTCCCAACTTTAGTCCCCGTGCTACAACCATAGAACCTTTAACAATCTTCCACGTGCTGTCCCAAAAAACTATTTGTGTATCTTGTGCTATGCAATTAATCTATAGAGATTAGATTTTTCTTAAAACCAAGAATCAATTTGACACGATGCAACTTTCATTAATAGCCGTTTGTAGTCTTTACGTGAACATTACCCTTCCTCGTAATATTCAAAGGTTCATCATAAAAGACAAGCCTTTCCAAACTTCCAAACAACAAAATTGTAATTGAGTCTAGAATCCAAAATTCAATCAGACTCTTGGCGCTCTAAATTAAGGCATCATGGACAAGGTCTCTTAAAAGGTTGCATTCACATATTTCTCCTCCTCTTTGATTTCGATCCTTATATTTGATTTTCTACTCTAGGACTTTTCAATCTTGTTTCAGATGACCCTTCTTTTCACAATCCTACCAAATTATTTCACCACGAGATTTGATTTGCTTCTCCCTCTGGACTTTGATATACCACTGTTTTGATTTTGAGCTCGTTGATTACTTTCCCCTTTGCCTTCAATACTCAAGGCAGCACCCAGAGATTTATACGACTCTCTTCTACAATATCCTCGCTATGCATAATATCTTGCATATCCAGAAGTTTCAACTTCTTCTAACCAGATGAACTGCCCACCACAGTGACAATTGCACTCCAACTTTCAAGCAAAGAAGATAAAAAAAAAAACGAAAGCTTTTACCTCGGCAACAAATTTGATTTCCACCAAACTTGTAATTACGTTGAATTCGTTGATGTGATCTATCACAAAAGCACTGTCTCTATCTTCAAATTGAACAAACAACGCATCCGATATACCTTATTTGATGCAGAAGGCTTCTTGTACATGTGGGACAATGCCCTCATCAAATTCGTTGTTGTCTTCATGTTGGCAATGTTGAAGGCAACATTCCGTGCCAACGTGAGACAAATCGCACTTTGGGCTTGCCTATCTAACCATTCCTACTCTACTTTCGTGATCAAATCTAATTTCTCTCACGACAGAGGCTAATGCAGGTTTTTCTAATACAACAAATATTTGATCTGCATTTTCAAGAAAGAAAAATCCTTGCTGTCGAACTAATTGATCTCCACCTTCCCTTTGTCCTTTTACATTGCTCCCACTATTTTGCCGAACCAAGCTCCGATACCAATGAGAAGAAATCAGAGAAGAAGACATGTGAAATTTTTTTTGGAAAACCCCTCTTCTGAATCAGAAAAGGAAAAAGCAAGGTGCGTCACTAGGAAATCTTTTTACTATCAATATCAATATCCGGTTACAATTGTAAGAAAGATTATCCTCATATATAGCAACAGTTTAGGACATACAAAATTATTGGGATAACTATATTACCTTAACAACATTTCTTTATTTCATCAAACTCCACAACTCCATCACTCTCATCTTCATAGCGATTTATCCTTTTCTGTTTGCATGGCAAGATCACTATCAATCCATTTAAAAAATTTGAATCGATTAACAGAGACGCGATTGAGTAATTTAATGAGCAGAAATGTTTGGGAAAACACAGGCTGAGATTCCACTTTGCGATTAAAGTAAATTAGCATATTGAGACTACTTAATCAAGTAGAACCATTCAGCAAGAACTTATAAATTGAACAAAGCTCGGATCCAACATGGCAGGAATATCTTATCATTTCATATGTTGCATAGCCAAACACAAATAAACATACCCAACCAACCATGTGCTTACATTTGTCTTTGGTTTCTTTTATAGCAATAAAATCGTTTAAAGTTTATGTAAATAATATTTTATAAGAAAGCAATGCATGCTTATGTACGATAATACATGTTTGTTTAACATCACTTTCATTACACAATATTCATCATGTCTAACTTGTAATTTTACTATTTGTTTTGTTTCTCTATGCTACTTTTTACTCATAAACTATAATACTCATGGCACAGTATCTTCACTTAATTGAAACATTCTCATGTCTCTTAAGCCTCATTCTTTTCTACTTTTGTGTTCACATACATACTATGAGTTCAAATGATCTAATTTTTCATTTTCATTATAACAAAACCTGGAATTGTTCTTCCAGAATTTCGAACACTCTTTCTCATTATCTTACTCTTAACTTTTATATGTACCGTTTTCGAAAATCATTTTTAAGTTTTACACAGCATCATGTACGCAGTCACGCTAGTATATAATATTGTAAGAAGCTTCATTCACAGTGATAGTGATGATGAAAATCTTATGAGATGACCGCACAAAATAAATAAATAAAAACGCTCTCTCACATGTGCTGGACACATGCTTTGATTGGAGAGCAGAAAAAAGATCTAATTTCTTTACAAAACTATATTTTATACTTCAAGGAAGACAAATAGGTGGGGCTATTTCCACATCATTTTAGATTATAACACACATTTTTTAAGTGGATTGACCAAAGTACCTTCAATATCTTTCGGAGCACAATCTTGTTCGAAACTTGAAAAGCAATCTTTCTTCATCCGATCACGAGTTCATGGGTTTGTCAACGCCGCGACGGTATAATGCTGTTGATTTGAGTTGGTAAGACATCATTTTTTTTTGTGGCTTTACGTGATTTTGATGGAGGGCCAAACCTAGTTACAATCTCCTTAAATTCAAACTTCTATTGTATCATCAAAGAACTCACCTCCTCTCAACATATATGTGACCATCTTGAATTTTGAGATTGTGAAAGGTATAAACGACTTTCTTCACGGTAGAACAATCTAAAAGTTTAGTCTCGATCTTCTCCTTTCCTTTTTGATTGTTTACCTTGTTTAATTTTTATGTTTTTTCAGATTGGAAGCAACAAATAGAATAAATGCCAATTTGAGTTTCTGTTTTGCCTTTCTGAGTGTAGAAGTAAATTGTGTTCTTCAAAAGGAAAATTTCTGAAGTAAACTGAGATAAGGAAGCAGCAATTCACGGATCATAATTGCGTAAAACTGTGTGTTGTTAAATATCAATGTATGCTTAATCAAAAGCTAAGGCTAATTTAGCTAATCAAATTAAAAACGCTGTATTTTAGGTAACAAAAAAAGTGAAGACAGCCCAACCCACAATAACGTATAAGCTACAAATTAGACTACCACAATCCCATACTCTCTGAAAATTGGCTGCGTCACGCATCCGGTAGCTACAGCAGAGAAAATAAATTTTAACATATTTTACTTGAACGAAAATATAAAAAAATTGAGCTAAAAACAACACATTTCCTCTCAATGAATAGCCTCTTATCTGCGAGCAGTGGAGGCCTTAACTAGGCTCAAATGAACCTTAATTCGACAGTTATCTAATGTCTATTTTTGTCTCGAAGACGGTGGTCCACAAAACATCTGCATGTTTTTGTTCTCACATTACAAGATTCTTATGGAGTTGATATGTTTAGTTATTGTTGTTATTGTTTTAAATATTTTCTGACAATGCCTTGAGAGGGCAGTTTGTCAGAATTTGACTTTTTTAATTCGAGTTGCTGTTTTTATAATCTTTATAAAAAAAAACAAAGAATTGTCGAATCGTGCTAGTTGGGTTACAAGGGAAACTGCGAGAGACTGGAAGCAATAATGGCGAAGGGACAAAAGATGTATGCATGAGAGCTTTGCTTTCCATCGATTTTTTTTTTTTTTTTTTTTGCTTTCCATCGATTCACATGATGAAATGTGGGGGGTCAAGGATGAAGGTGTTGATGAAGACCCTCTGTGCATAATATAATATAAACTTGTCATCTTGCAGTAGAGAGTCAGATGGCAGTCAGAATATGTCCAAAGGGAAGAACAAAGAAATTTGAAATTAGCTGCTGCAGCATTAAATAAAATCACGATGTATCTGATTGATGATTTGGTGTCAATCAGAGAAGACAAAGTACCTCGCTGGGACACTTTGACTAGCACGGTAGCATATGTGTGCGTAATGGAACGAGAGAGGGTGACCCTTTCTGTTTTATACCATGAGAATTGCAGATTCAATACTAAACCTACTATATGAATTTAAATTCTGTCATAAATCCTTGAATTGAATTGATATAGCCCTAAACCTTTTAGTGAAATATGCAATCAAGCCCTCATGGCCATGTTTTCGCTTGAATTTGCAATTCAATTCCGTTTTTTATGGATGAGATCGTTGTCGATTTGAGTAATATTATCCATATCTGGTCATCTGTCATGACACGAAGATGGTCGGCAATGATTGGATAAAATCGGTGTCTTTTCAAGAAATATCTCATTTAGTTTTCAAGGGCGACATTATACATTGAGCTAAAATTTATAAATCATTTGTATAGTTATTCCAAATGTTAATGTAGGATGATAAGATTATAAATTAAAATAGCATGTTTTACTTAGAAAGCAGGTTCAATTCGTCATTTCCTTTTTCTTTTTACCCTTGTCATTCTTGAAAAAATGAAAGAGACAGTAGGGTCTCGAGATCACCAAGGTTCAATAACAGCCACTTCCCGTCAAATCCTAGCAAATAATGAAGTGTGAAAAGCTCTGCTTGGAAAGCACAAAAGCCTTATAAGTCTTTTGATCATTATTATGTTTTTCTCGGGGAACCCCATTTAATATAGGTAACTCTCGGATTTATGCAATTGCATCAACCTCACAAATCAAATAAGAAGCAAGAAAAACTTGCAATGGACAACGAAAGCACGAAATCCTTTGCAATTGGTAATACAAGGAATCGAATTTGTGCGGTGCGCGACCAAAAACTCATGTCCCATTTGTATTATATAACTACCTCTGAGCTCAACACTTTCCAAGAGGAGTACCAAGGTCCAGTACAGGTAGAAAACAGAGGGAGGGAGCTCTGTCACTCCCAACACACTGGAGGCATAACACATCCAAGCTTTGAGAGCCATCACTAACCACCACGGGCCTGCCTTCAATGGCCGCCAAAGACCAAACGCTGGACCCGGAAAAGCCAAAGAAAGACTTCTCAGAAGAAGATGGAGAAGAAGTAGAAAGATGCCCGGTGGAAGAAGTGGCCTTGGTCGTGCCGGAAACGGACGACCCATCGCTCCCGGTGATGACATTCCGAGTGTGGACTCTCGGGTTGGCCTCGTGCGTTGTCCTCATCTTCCTCAACACCTTCTTCACCTTCCGGACGCAGCCCCTCACCATCTCGGCCATCCTCATGCAGATCGCGGTGTTGCCCATCGGCAGGCTCATGGCCAGGACTCTGCCCAGGAAAGAGTACCAGGTGTTTGGGTACGGCTTTAGCTTGAACCCGGGGCCTTTCAACATGAAGGAGCATGTGATCATCACCATTTTCGCCAACTGCGGAGTGTCCATCGGTGGGGGCGATGCGTACTCCATTGGAGCCATCACTGTCATGAAGGCTTATTACAAGCAGAACCTGAGCTTTCTCTGTGGCCTCCTCATTGTCTTGACCACACAGGTGAGGAAAAGAGTTGATTCCTTTGGCCCCCTTTTGACTAGTTCATGTGTTTTGTGGTCTGGGGTCTTTGTGTGTTCGCCTTTTCTTTTTCAATTATTGGTTAGATGTTTTCGAGTTGAAGTGAGAAGGCCAGGGTGTTCATAAAGCTTACTGTTTCAAGTTGTGTAACTATTATACAACTTTAGTGCGGTTATTGTTAGTAGTGTACCAAAAACCGCTGTCAGAAGTTTTAGGATTAGTTTTACATTTTAGTCTTAGTCTTACCCGAGTGCTAAAGCCTGTTTAAATGTTGTACTGTCTCATTCACAGACCCCTAACCCCATCTGTGGCCCTCGGTTGCAGTCGATGTTCTCTCCCACTTTGTGGTAGGAAAACTGGTAACTTTAGGCTGTTTCGGCTCGAGAGGACTAGTTGTTCTGCATCTGGTGTTTGTAATAAACTTCTTACAAAAGGACTCGGTCATTTAGTATGGAGCATGAATTAAGCATGTGGCATCAGGAGCTAGGAATATGCGACTAAAACATGACATATTGGGTCGGAATGGTTCGTTTCCTAGTTTAAAGTGGACTGAGATTGAGTTTTCTTAAGGAGCTCCAGATTGCATATAGTTTCAATTTCTCTCCTTATCCACTTGTATGATCCTCGAGTTGTCATATGTGTATTGTGGTAATTCTAAAAATCACTTGATCTTTATATTGTGGGTATCCAGGTACTGGGATATGGCTGGGCTGGATTGCTGAGGAAGTACCTTGTGGATCCTGTCGAAATGTGGTGGCCTGCAAATCTTGCTCAGGTTTCTCTGTTCAGGTCCGCAAAATGGTCGTAACATCTGAAGTTCTCATCGTCCATGAATTCCAGTTTATTGAAACTATCGAACTAATCATGCTTAGACGAAAGAAACAAAAGCAATCCATGTATTCTCTAGCACTAAGTTCTACAATCAATCAATACAAATGGATCTACTGTGAGATTATTCGTGTGTCTAAATAGTATCAAATCTGAAATAAGGGAAAACCAGCAAAATATGCACAATTAAATTTTTATTCTCGCTCTTCTCTTTATTCTTGCAAGCGGTTGAGTGAATCAGAAAGTCTCCAGTGAAAATTGCAGCCCCTTAATATGTCAATTGGAAGTGCATCCCTTCCTTGTTCCTCTCTATATCCTCTTTTATGTCGAACAGCATGACTCACTATTCTTTTTGTTCTTGCTTATTGGCAGAGCACTCCATGAAAGGGAACATAAAACAAGAGGATTTACCCGAATGCAGTTCTTTCTCATGGCAATGGGGGCGAGCTTTGTCTACTACGCACTTCCCGGCTATCTATTCCCGATCCTGACGTTCTTCTCTTGGGTCTGCTGGGCCTGGCCACGCAGTATCACTGCCCAACAAGTAGGATCAGGATACCATGGACTCGGGGTCGGCGCCTTCACGCTTGATTGGGCCGGAATCTCCGCTTATCACGGAAGCCCGCTCGTATCCCCATGGCATTCAATTGCCAATGTTGGGATCGGCTTCATCATGTTCATATACATAATAGTGCCTCTGTGCTACTGGAAGTACAACACTTTCGACGCTCGAAAGTTCCCAATATTTTCGAATCAGCTGTTCAAGTCTGATGGGCTCAAGTACGATACCACCAAGATATTGACCCCAGAATATGACCTCAATGTTTCTGCTTATGAAAGTTATGGGAAGCTATACTTGAGCCCTCTATTTGCCCTCTCAATAGCATCGGGATTCGCTCGGTTCACGGCTACGCTCACTCATGTGGCATTGTTCCATGGCAGGTAAATCTTTTTTGGTCCCTTCCAGCTTATTGATTTCAATTGAATAGATGTATTGGGTAATGTCACATTATCAACACCCACACGGATACATTCATGGAACTGTTTCATGCTTGTGTCCTATAGCGAGATTATGAAGCAAAGTAGAGCTGCCATCAAGAATGCAAAACTGGACATTCACGCAAAGCTAATGCAAAGTTACAAACAAGTACCTCAATGGTGGTTCCTCATTCTACTGTTAGGAAGTGCCGTCGTATCCCTTATAATGTCTTTCGTGTGGAAAGATGAAGTTCAGCTGCCATGGTGGGGGATGATATTCGCCTTCTGCTTGGCTTTTATTGTTACACTGCCAATCGGGGTCATTCAAGCGACCACCAACCAGGTAAAAATAGAGGTGCTAGCTACTAGGTCGCTTCTCTCTATGTTCTTTAATACAAGGTTTGCATTGCTAACATGCTGCTTTTCCATTTGCTTCTCTTTTTGCAGCAACCCGGATACGACATCATCGCGCAGTTCCTTATAGGGTATGTGCTCCCAGGAAAACCCATTGCAAATCTGCTTTTCAAGATCTACGGACGGATCAGCACCATTCATGCTCTCTCTTTCTTATCTGATCTCAAACTCGGGCACTACATGAAGATTCCGCCCCGCAGCATGTACACAGCTCAGGTATCTGCAGCTCCCAGGTTCCTGCTTTCGTGGCTCTCATTAGTAACCCGAGGTTGTATCTGTCATGGCATAATGGCTCTTTCTTTTCTTGGTTTTGGTGTTCTTTTTTCAGCTTGTTGGCACTCTGGTTTCTGGAGTGGTCAACCTCGCGGTTGCATGGTGGATGCTAGATAGCATCGAGAACATTTGCGACGTCGAAGCATTACACCCCGATTCTCCATGGACGTGCCCTAAGTACCGTGTTACCTTTGATGCTTCTGTTATATGGGGATTGATTGGACCAAGAAGGCTGTTCGGACCAGGAGGATTATACAGAAACCTGGTTTGGTTGTTCCTCATCGGAGCTGTCCTGCCTGTGCCAATTTGGGCATTGAGCAAAATCTTCCCAGAAAAGAAATGGATTGCCTTGATAAACATTCCGGTCATATCCTACGGATTCGCGGGAATGCCACCAGCCACTCCGACCAATATAGCAAGCTGGCTCATCACTGGAACGATCTTCAACTATTTTGTCTTTAGATACCGGAAAAGCTGGTGGCAGAAATATAATTATGTCTTATCCGCGGCATTGGATGCTGGGACGGCTTTTATGGGTGTTCTGTTGTTCTTCGCTCTGCAGAACGAGAACAAAAACTTGAAATGGTGGGGAACCGATATCGATCACTGTCCTCTAGCATCATGTCCGACCGCGCGAGGATTTAAGGTCCCAAATTGCCCAGTTTTCAATTAGTTGCGTCTATGTGAGCTTGCCCTTTAGTCATTTGTCTTGCAAATTTGGAGATAAGCAGAATGTGTATGCGTGTGAGCAGAGTAGCATAGATTTGTAAGATTTGAAATAGATAGGGAACCTGCTTTGTATTTCGTACACGATGGCATGCCTACTCTCAGTAATATATTAGTTATGGTTTATTCTCACTGAAGCAACTATCTCCACATATGGCCTCAATCTTGGACTTGGATGTTACCTTGATTTGCTATGTCACTAAATCAGAAATGCAACAATCAATCATGACTGTAATTTGAATCCTAAACATGATTAAAGAAGGCTGTCTTTCGATCTCTTCTCCGAAATGAGAGAGCACTTCTTAGTATTGCAATTCCAGTGCTACATGTTTGATAGATTCCTCGTTGCATGAGCGGGCGAAACCACGAAAGAGGCCAGACCAAATTATCGACGCGAACATCTATCCGATCAAATGGTCTACATCTAAATCGCTACAATTAGGCTCCATTCGCGATAGACTCTTTTCTGACCTCCTAGTATAAGCCACTGACAAAATGCATTACCCTCTTAATCAAATGGAAAAGACTGGCTGAATACTACACAGCCCACTCAGATACAAAGTACACATGCTCTACCTCTGCAAGGATTTATAGAGCACCACCGTCACGTACTTGGCTAAGAACCTGTGCGACGAGCCAAGTGCAACCACCGCAGGGCTGCTCCTCCCCTTCTGCATATAAAGATGGTTGAGCACCACGTGTTGGGGTCTTGACAAAGGCGGTGGAATCTCCATGTGGAGTGCCGGCACATTCAAAAGCGTGAGCTGTAGGTGAGGCGGAACCATGGGCGGCTCTTTTGCGTAATCCTCGGATCCAAGAAACAAGTTGTTATAGCTGGACTCCGGGGACTGTGGGGGTTCAAAGCTGGAGATGCTCTCGAGGTCTTCAGGAACAAAATCCTGCAGGGAAAAATCAGAAGTACCAGTCACCTCAATTGGAAACCAATTTGCACAATCAAATAGCAACTTCACATATATGACTGCACTTCCGGCAAAGTTTCCTCTTTACTGTCACAAGACGGAAATATATAATCCATACATCCAACTCAATGCACTAGCTGGGAAAACCACAGATGCAACATGCACACATCCCAGACTTCTGTGTCACTTGTGGGTGCATATTCATCCAAGTTAAGGCATGAGACTGTAAATTCATGATTTTCTTCATTCATCTCCCATAAACATATAAAGACGCATGACTAAGGTGGCCTTATAAAGAGGATCCTTCTTTATACTGTTAAACTTCATGTAAAATAACAAAATAAGCTTCGTCGCACGAAAAATGTCAAATTGCAAAAATCCCGTGCCTTGGCCTTCCACACGGACTTCGGTTCGTGTCTTACCAAATCCATGAATTAGTGAAATATTTCGTGATTTCAGCATTCACCGATCAAGTGATCCCTTGTCAAGAAAAAGGAAAGTATTGACAAGTAAGGTCTAATATTGGTTTATTCATGATCGAACCTTCTCGAATACATATAAATGAAGAGACGGACAGTATTGTAGAGGAAAACTTGATAGAATGCAACATAAGAAATTCCCATTCTCAAACTCGTCTAGCATAAAGATTGTGTGCAAGAACAAGGAATGCGCGTGAAACTGAACCAAATTCATGCCGATTCTTATGAAGCCATATATTACAGTGAAACTACTCAGAGGATGGCATCACCCCAATCCATTCACTTGATGGAATAACATTGCCATCATTGAGAAAGTAGAAAATTTTCACCAATTTGTTACTCTTTCACTAATATGAGAAAACAATCATGGAGTAAGGGACGCCAAAACAGAGAAGAAACTAAGTCATCCATATTAGATACTTGTATAAACTGCTTTTTCCCCCAAGGCCAAAAGGTTGTATAAACCATAAACTGCTGAAATGTAAAACATACACCGAGAGTGGCGACAGATGTTCAGCTAATGTCAAAAGAAAAAATCGCTTAAAACTAATTATTTTCTCAAGGGTCACCTCTGAAATCACGCGCGACATGCATGTGCATCAAGTATATGCTGATGTCAAGGGACGACACTTCCCGTCCGTGACATTCACAGGTTGCAATTCACTCTAGCAAAGTGCTTGCTTAGAAACTTTTTTCGTTTGGGATCGCTGCCCCAAGGAACTTTCCAGCTATGATGCAAAATTTTCAATTGCAGAGTATCTAGAATTCAGATTGAGTTGATATAACAAAATAGTCTCTGTCGGTTTCAATTTAAATCTTTAGTGCGGTGGATTTCTCATGCCATTTTGATAACCGTCCCTAGAATCCACTATCCAGTTGGGTGAAATCGTGGTGCTTCCTCAAAAAAGGATGTTCGTGCTTAGCTGATAATGATGAACTGGTCAGATTAACCAACCAGAACGAGGGACCCAAACTTTGAAAACAAGACAAAGTCTAATGGTGGATTATTCATTATGAACATAGCATGCATTAATCCAGATTGTCCAATAACTCATGCATGCTACTCAAAACAGCTATAGAATAAAGGAACATAGTGTCATGTACCTCGATGGATCAGTTACGAGATGCATCAAGACCTATACGACAATGAATACAGTCGTTGATCCATTCGATCATCTTATAGACATCAATAGCATTGGAACAAGATACTTGTACAAATTACCCATGTTCCAAAAAACGAGAAGATACATATAAAAATACTGAAAGTAGAATATCCATCCAAGTAGCAGATATTTCAAAGCTCAGTTATTCCCACAAACATCTGTCATTATCTAAGCAGTACTTGTCCCCAGAACAGATAGAGCTCACGGTTACTGCCTCAATCAGGATATAAAGTCATTCTTCCTCCAAAGGAACAATTCCAAGCATCTTTTGGAATGAGTACTATCATTTACCTTGTTTGGGGAAATCAACGGGCTCGGAAGAGTGCCATACATTGACAGACTAACTTGTTGAGCCCATTTATCAATCTGAGCATCTTAAAATCAGGATCTTTTGAACAGTTATGATTGTGCTTGTAAAATTTAAGAATTATCAAACTACCATTTAGACGGGGAAGAACAATCAACCAAGGGAAGATGGAATGAAGGAAGTTCTCCCACATATAAGAACTTAGAACACTAACCAATAAAAAAAAGAACAAGGCTAGAAACCCCAAGGTGAGGACCAGGACAATAAAAGAATGTTGAGCGAGGCAGTCAATGACAAAGAAGCCGTTCACCGTAGCTTCCACTTGGCACACTACCCTAATTCAAATTAGATTGTCAAAGAACGAACCATCCTTCCAGCCATCAACCCAACTGTAAATGAGACAAAAGCACCTTACTCCCGCTTGAAGACAAACTATCCATGGTAAAGGCATTTCCAGCCTCTTAGAACAATAACAACTCTGTTTTACTAACAACAAATCACATACCTGCAAGTCCAAAATGTTGTAAGCAGCTCCAACATCATCTTGGGCCCAGGGTAATTCGGGCGCATACCTCCACTGCCCATCAACAATGAACCGATACTGGTAAACACCCGATGGCAATACTTTCATTATTGTGAAGTCTTTCCCTGATTTCTGCAAGGGCATCCTGCTCGATAGGGTAAAGGTTTCAAACTTGAGGTCATGTGAAGTGCAGCTCCAGCAAAACATTGAGGACGAAACAACACCAGAACAGAGAGTTAAAGAAATAGAAGGGACGGAACCTTGTTTTCCAGTTGTCCCACGATCCCTCCACAGCAACTTCCTTACCACCATAACACCATGTGATCATGGTTGGTATCCCTTGTTCACTACATACATCTTCAAAACCCGAGGAAGTTTGCATCCAGGAGTGGCCAGAAACATGCATCTCATCTGGTCTCTGCAGTGGAGCCACCGGGACCTAAAGGTGACACCGGGAAGTAGTAGACAGCAAACTACGATTAGATCTTTTTAAGAATCTCAACGAAAGTAACTCATGACAAATAAACAAATATTTCCTTTTATTTGGAATAAACAGATTTCTGACCTAGGTACAAAATTGATCGTCGAGGCGTAAACATGGTAATGGTTTGGGGATCGACAAGATCTCATACAGATGAGAAATTGTTCAGCTCCCCACGATGTAGATCGGGCTTCACAAAGGAAGTCAGAAGCCCTACAAACTACGGGGATCGCAAATCACATAACAAAACAAGGAAGAATACTTTTTGCAGGAATGCTCCATTTCACATATCCCGGATCTTCATGTCCAGAAGGAATTGCACAGAAATTTGCAGCAGCTGAGTATTATTCCCACGCTGAGGAATTGCCATATGTTCTTAACCAAAAGAAAACCCAAGAATTCACTCGAACTTTAAACAAACGTCTGATGAACACCAAAGGAAAACACACGCAGAGGAGTAATTCATCATCAATCCAAAATCCCAGAAAGGTTTTCCAAGAGATCATCAATTCAACTATCAATCACAGTTCTCTACACAACCAACCT
Source organism: Syzygium aromaticum (assembly GCA_024500025.1). Classification (NCBI taxonomy): domain Eukaryota; kingdom Viridiplantae; phylum Streptophyta; class Magnoliopsida; order Myrtales; family Myrtaceae; genus Syzygium; species Syzygium aromaticum. The sequence goes on along the minus strand of CM044888.1, from coordinate 1,854,810 downwards.
TTTAACGATCACAAGAACTACTAAGCTCACAACAACAGACTCAAATCCAAAGTGAAATCTCTCCCAAACAGAAACCAAACAAGAGACGGCTTCATCAAATCAAAACCATTAAGAAACCACATGCAAAAGAAACTGCTACAAGTTTTTATTTTTCAGAGATTAAGTCCAACATCCTCCAAATGGGAGGAATGTCACGAAATCAAATCAACCCAGAAATAGAAAAGGGCAAAAAAAAAAAAAAAAAAAAAAAAAAAAACCAAAGGGCCTAACCTGAGGAGTGAACATCAGAGGAGACTGGGTGGCTCTTGGGCTGTGAGGAGGAGACTGACCTATCAACTCAGCCGGCGCAGGGTACCCAACGAGCCCCTCATCGGCCGCACCCATGCTATCCTGGGCACTACCATCACCACCGCCACCTTCTTCATCGACTCCAGATGGACTGCCCAACCCATCTTCCCTTCCGTTCACATTCCCCATCTTTTTTCCAATTAAAGCCTCTTCCTTTTATCCTACCTATCCTCAACGCTACGAAGGGGAAAACCCCCCCCCCCCCCCCCCTCCCCCCCTCAAGAATTAACACACCCCCCCACAAAGGAAAGAGAGAAGAAAAAAGATTAAACAAGAAGAACCCCCGCTCGCACAATTCAAGCTCGATTCGAACGCCTTTTTAAGGATTATACCCACGAACCCATTCGCCCCCGAAAAGTGCTACTTTCCCACTGTGAAGAAGCAGGCACCCATCGAAGCGACAGTGAAATGGGTCGCCCTGTTCGGGAGCAGGAACTTTTAAGGGTAAAGAAACGGATCAAAGCTAAAGGGGAGAGGGGGAGGGGGGAGAAAAGGATTAGAGAAACCCAAACGGAAAAAAGAACGCGAAGGGGAGAAAGCGAAACGAGACTTGGAGGAGGGGGAGCGAGCGAAGGAACGAGGCAGCCCCGCCCCGACCCAAGAAAGGGAGAACCCAAGAAAGGGAGAACCAAACAGCGAGAGAGAGGGGGAAGAAGGGGCAAATTGTACTCCGACGAGTTTGGAAGATCGGACGGATGGCCCAGTGATTGTGACGGGAAGGGAGGGACGGGGCTAGTGGGGGTGGGTGGGGGGAGGAATACTCGTCACGTCATCATTTGACAAAGTCCTCCCCTTTCTCTCCACCCTCCTCCTCCTCCTCCTCCTCCTCCTCCAACAGAGAGAGAGAGAGAAGAGAGGGAGATGGATGGGGGAGGGAGAGAGTCGATGATGCTGTTTTGGTAACCCGACTGCTATTTTGGTTGCTTATTAATACACCCTGTGCTCTCTCTTTTTTTTTTGGCCCTTTTCGATCCCCTCGGTTTGGTTCCCTTCCATCTCACCCCTTCCAAAGCTGCTCCTCACTCGTTGCATTATTTGTGCATAGGCCCCCCGGGATAAAAAAGGGTAGTATCACGGGTAGCTCCTCAAGCTTTTGCCCGATGTTTAATACCGTCTTCGAACTCTTTTTCTTATTCAAATTGATCCATGCTCGACGTGGTCCTTCCGTTAATCAGGCTTTCCTGTCGCCCGCTTTTTCCACCGATTACGTGGCACGCCAGCACGGAAGAATTTTGTGCATATCGATGTTGTAGAGTGTCCCGCTCGATTGAATGCTATAAATGAAATCCTTCTTCTTCTTCTTTTTGGCTCGTGGGCATCTGTGTTGTCGTGTCATGCCTCATCACCATCGCTCCCGGTGCCGAACCTCCGTGTTCAGCTCAACCTCGGGAGCTCTTTCTCTCACTCTCCGGCGGACCTCGAATAGAGGTCACGACCCAAGTGTGCAACCTCCGGCAATGACGGTCAACCATGAGGTGAGAGAGAATGGTACGGGGGTGACTTTTGGCTGTCGATGGTTGCAGATAAGAAATATGCGAAAAAGAGAATCAAGTAATTTGTGTGTATTTCAACATGAAATTACGCGAGCCTATTTATAGGTTTAATTATATGACTATATGAGGTAATGAAATAAACATAATACCAATTATAATCAATCGGAGACATGCACAATTAAATCTTGAGAAACATAAAAGATCGATGTATATATCTAATAGTTGCAATGGTCGAGACAGAGTTTCAATTAGCCTATGGTGATCGGGTAAGTCATGATGCAACGAGCGATGGCCAAGAGGTGGTGGTCAAGCCTGTCTCGTTCGTGGTCAAGTGTATCGTGTCGACAGCGAAAAGTTACAACAGCAGGTGGTGGTCGAGTTGGTGATGGTGGCGTCCGAGCGCAGCAGCAACAAGTTGCAACTAGAATGCCGGTTGAGCCATTGCTATACCTAGACGCCAAGCTATATAACTTGATGGCAAGTTAACGGTGGTAGCGTCCATGTTAGTTAGCTCCGCTAGTTTTTGTTACGGAAAAACTATATTAAGTGATATTTTAGAAGTTCAAGAATCATATTAAAGAAAAACAAGATTCGAGGATGACATTGAATGTCGAGAAAAAATTATGAAAATTATGGCGAAAATCTTAAAATTTGTCAAGTTCGTGCATTTCAGTCCTTAAACCGTCGAATCATACATTCAAATCCCAAAACTTTTCAACTTCTCATAATTAAGTCCTTTCGTTCGGTTCAACAGTTTTAAATGGATGAAAATACACACATGGCTTTTATATTAATTTTTTTCATCATACGTGACCGTTAATAATCCAACGTGGCATCCTACAAGAGAAAACGACGCCGTCCCCTTACAACCGCAATTAAAACAACCTAATTGAGACGCCATTTTCTTCCACCCCCGGATCATATAAGTGGAGCTGCAACTCAAAATCAAGAACCCTAATTCGTGTTCGATCAAGGACTACGGCAAGGGGAAGTATGCCTCATTCAACACGATCTAGTCAATCGACTCGCTTTGAAGTCGAATCAGAGGTATCTTGCGCCAAACATCACAGCAAACTGCATTGACGAGAATAAACCGAGGAAGAAGGTTTCACGGATGCGCTAGGTTTAATAGAACGTGCCAGGTTTAATATGCCAGGGAAGTGCAAGTTTTTTTGCGTGAGTTGATCGAAAAGTATAGTATCGAATAAGGGAAATTATTTCGGAGCTGATCGATGGAAGACAAAAGCTTGCCAATCGCAATTGAGCAAGGGAAATGCCTGACGAAGATGATGCTGATGAAGGGAACTCCTTCCATGTTGATGAAGGGAAAAGTGATGACCTTGAAGCAGGAGCCTGCACAAGCAAAGAAGGAGACGATAATGCATCCATGGATGCTTGTTCTTTCTTGGTTCTTGTTCTTGGTTATAGTTTTGATATGATGATCAATGAAAGAACTCCTGTTGTTGAAGTTGAGATCAAGTTGGCTTATACAAATGGCTGTGAGGTGTACACAGGAGTTCATTCAATAGCATACTCAACAGCTTCATTCAAACATCAGTTGCTGGTCCCTGCGTAAGATGGAACTTCATTTGATAGCATCAAACCACACTTCCGTTCAACAGCAGCTCCTTACACAAAACGACCAACTTCATTCAATAGCATTAGCAGCTCAACAGAGCTAATTCAGGTGCACAGAAGCAGTTCAGCTGTTGCATAAGACAAATTGAAAGATCACAAAAGGAACTAGATCAAACACATCCAAATTACTTGACATCCCTTACACCGGTGAATTTGTCAAATATCTTCTTTTCAGCATACACATGTTTAATATGATATTTGATAGTTTCTTTTTCCTACTGGTAGTACCTTAGTCAATTTAGTTTTCACCCATTTTCTTTATTTTTTTTTGTTTTTTACAGCAATTAAGAGTAAACAAGAGATTGGCCTCAAAAAATGAGATGAAAGCGCACTTTTTACCCCAATAAAAATCTTGTGCATCGCACGTTCTAAACGAAAAATTAATAGAGTATTAACAAATGAAACAAAATGAAAGTTCTAGGGTATTGTATGACGGTTGAAAGTTCGTCGCGAATGTGTACTGCTCCAAAGTTCATTGGGGTTTGGCGTAATTTTTTTCTAAAAAAAACAAAAAGAAAAATAATTTCGGATGATTAGAAATTTCACCCAAAAAAAAAAGCAATTTTAGGTGGTTGAGAGATTAAAGAAAAAGAGCAATTTTGGCCCAAAAACCATGTTTTACAGGAAAAAAAAAAAAAAAAAAAAAAAAAACAGAACAGAACAAAAGAAAGGGAGCAGCAATTTCTAGATGGGCCTAAGATTTCCCACCAGACCACTCAGGTCCAAACAATGCACCATTGGCAAGTGGACCATACCTGTACCCAGAAATAAAGCCTATAACACCCGAATTTGAATTAAAAAAATTATCTAAATATCGAATTTACACAACATCATCCAGCCACTGATTAAAATATACACCTTCAGAAAATCATCTGAACAAGTACAACTTGCCCAAGACCATGCAAATCGCCAACATGCTCTTGCCTTGCCTTCAAAATAATCGCCATTCAATATGTATCGAATTATATTCTCTGGACGGAACTGTCCCTTTTGTATGATCAACTAGCTACAGATTTCTATACATGACCCTCATATTGTTGCTTCTATATTCCATTGCAAGCCTTGAGGACTGCATGAGCATAAGCCTTATATTTCCCACCTCGTAACTACGAACCCCGTCCCGGACCGAAGCTAATCTCAACCTCTTGCGTCTATGGCCGCGAGCCGGTCGACAGAGTGAGCTTCTCGGGACTTGGAGGAGTTCAACCGAGCATTCCTCGGGCAGGTCCGGAATGGCGTGGAGGTGGGAAGGGAGATCGATGGTGAAGTCGCCAAATTCATCGGCGATGCCTCGAGTCCAAGCCAAACTGATCTCGTTCTTGCTTGTACGACATTTCACACCAACTAAAGCACCTGTGGATTGATTCCGACTACAGTCAGCATACAGTAATAGTCAAATAATCATGAAGGTCGTATCTTGCTATAGGGTTTCAAATGGGAGAGGGTTTTCAAATAGCAGAGTTCGAGTTTATAGGTAAAGACCGGAGACTGGCCAAGCATGAAGCTGATGACGAGCATTGCCGAGAAAGCGAGCCACGCACGAAACCGAGCCGGCGACCAAGACGGTCGACACCTTCTCCTCGCCGTATCCCGCCATTTCCACCAGCTCGTCTCGGCTCGAGAACTCGAGAGGCGAGCCCTCCACCGAAGCAGCTCCGTCGGAGATAAAGAGGAAGAAGAAGATGAAGAAGATGGTTATCGTCACAAGATCGCGGACGAAGCTCCAAAGCTAAGTACCTAATATTTATTCATGGGGTTTGCTCTTCAATCTCCGTTGCGTGTGCTTCGTGCAATGAAGATGAAGATTTACAAGGTGTAGTTGACATTTTCACTTAACTACCCTTTTTGACACTCTTCAATTGAATGCAATCAAAGTTTGCAAAGGATGAGCAGGGGAGATTTCGTGGACTAGATCCATAACGAGGGGCTTACTTGTCTTTATATCCTCGAAATCTCCGAAACGGAAGTTGGTAGTTAGAAGGGCAGTTGATACGTAAAGTTTGGTTTTCTTAACTTGATCTTTTACGTATCCTTATAGCTTGCATCGATAGGCAAGTTCTCATCCTCGATTTAGCTTTCGTAAGCTCACTTTACGAGCCATAAAATAGACAGAACTAATCGCAGCATCGAAATACATAGAAGCATACTACCTCGATGTAATAACTTAACAATACACAGTAACTTTCCCATCCAAAAGAGTTCGAATCTGCCCCAAATTAATCTTTTCAACAGATATATAGACCCACCTTCCTAAAATGCTAACCCTAAAGTAATATCTTTTTCCCATTTTAAGCAGGTTTTTTTTAGGATGAAACATTAACTCGACGCGACATTCGTGCAAGTAATTAGAAGGAGGAAGATTACGATTTGCTAATGGCAAGTTATTAGGAGATGATTAGACCTGATTTAGTCATCCAAATTGTCCAAAATATTATGACTCTAGAGAAAATTTACACCAAGAATCTAAACCTTACCTCCTCCTACCCTGTCTTTGAGATCTTGTGTGATCATTGACAACTGTTTAAAAACTTAAACTTGCATGATTTAATATTTGAATATTCTAATGCAATCCATCGCTGAGTTTTTCTCACCTCCCATGAGGTGAGGGGCTCCATCACTACTCGTTCCACACCCTCATCACACCTTTGCCTTGTTGTCTCTTCACTCCGTATCTATCTCCATTATTGCATACCTTGCATACGCCTAGCTAGTCACAACCACGAAGGCCACAACCATCTTGCCAATGGCGCACTTAGCCTCGGGCAATCTTAGTCTAGAGATCGCTTGCGACTGAGAATCTCGAATTGAGGTCACTATCTCATATTCTAGAGAGAGAGAGAGAGAGAGAGAGAGAGAGAGAGAGAAGAGTGGATAGATAGTGGCAACGCTGACAATGGCATTGAGCGGCTTGAATGGAGGTTGGTATCAATCACAAGGCGGCAACGAGTGGAGGAGTATGTGCAATGGGCGTCATGAAGTTAGTTGATTTGTCTTATGCGCCAACTTCAGGATGGAGGTTGGATTCATTATCTTAGTCATGGTACATAAAGCTGATTCGAAGTTTTTGAAATCGAGAAGCGGATCAATTCTTCCTGGAACTGCCTTTGAATCAATCAGGTAAGGCTAGCTTTGTCCTGTTTTCGGGTTGAATCCAACCGGTTGCTTGTCACCGGATGAAATGTAGTTGGCCAAAGAGAGTGCATCAAGCTATCACTATATAGGACAAACCAGTAAATTTTCATGGGCAAAATTTTTTCAACACCAAACTTGTCAATCACTTCTTCAAAGAGTTGAAGATGGTTCTAATAATATACAGCTTCCTGAATTCAAAAGGCACGCGGAAGTTAAAAATATCAGTCGTACATGCATGTTGCAGCCTGGTTGCTTTTTCCAATGTGCCCTTTGGCAGGATTCTCGTAGAATCTTCCCGCTTTTCGACACAAGTGGAGAAGCACAGGAAAGATGCAATTTCTTCGCTGCCTTCATGTTGAATCAACTTAAGAATGATGTTACATTATTAAACTCGTTGTCTTTTCAGCCGAAGTTGGGTTGCCTCTTACTGTGGTCATTGACACTCAAACACACCACTCCATGAGTGGCGTGCAATAGCTTGGCGGGAGAGGAAAACCCGACACTCATTGAAATGGGAAAGTACGCCGGAAGTTTCTTTTCACGAGAAAACCCCGCCTTAGAAATCCTTCATCGGTCCCTTAAGTCGAGAGTTAAACTAAGGTTCAAAAGCCTAATGGAAACACAAATTGGTGCGAGGAATCGAATTTGTGCCGTGCGCTTAATCAATTGAGGTTTGAGAAATCAAACTTCAACAATTTGATGAAAGTCCGAGAAAATTATTCAAAAAGTCATAAATCTATTGTATTTTTGTCAATTCAGTCCTAAACTTTTTATATTTGTGTTAATTCAATCCATTCGTCCAATTTGGCAGACTGGTGCTGACGTGAACACCGACTGACATTCTCGACCAACCTTGGCGTAACAATTTTTTTAATAATTTATAAGTTATCTTTTTAAATATTTTTTTTTTCATTTTTTCTTCTTTTTTTCTACCCTTCTTCCGTCTGGGTGGCCTGGCAAAGATCGTCCCCGGCGAGGGCGAGCCTCGCTCGTCCTTGCTTGGGAGAACCTAGCGACGACGAGATCGGCCTCGTCTTGATCGAGCAAGAATTAAAATACATGTCAAAGCCTAATGGAAAACATGAATTGGTGCGAGGGATCCGAATTCGTGCCGTGCATTTCATTGATCGAGGCTTCGAGGAATCGACACTTGAACAGTTTTGACCCATCGTCCCTCGTTTGTCTCGTCACGAGCTGGTCAACCAAGGACCTCCTCCCTCCCCACCACCTCCTCGAATCATCAAGGGCGCCCCATCACAGCCCACGTGGCGCCGGCCTCTTGGTGCGGGGCCCGCGGGGCATGATTGCGAGAAATCAGGGCCGTCCAACGTGGTGGGGAAGGGGCAAAGCATCTGCGGTCAAACCGCATGATGCATGGCGGATGGGGGGCGTGGAGCGAGGCTTTTTGACCCCCCCCACCCCGGAGGAATCCCATTTTCGTCCATTGGCTCCGCTCCACTAGCAGTTGAAAGAAACTTGGCAAAAAAAAAAACCAAAAAAAATAAATGAATGAATGAATTGGTAAAATCAAACCGAACGTCACGCTGACGTCATGGAATATGGCCACAAATGGCGGCGGCTTGGAGCGGCTTTGAGACCTCCCAACCCAACCCCCCCCCCACTAGCAACTTTGTCTGGCTACTAGTCCTTTTGGGTAGGGCACTCACTTCTCTGCATTTTAAATCCGTAAAAATGAATACTTTTTAGCAAAAAAAAAAGGCTAATTCCCAAAAGAGAAAAGCACAAATTTTATTTTGAGTGATAATTTTAACTCGAATTCTTTTTTTTATCTCAATAAAAAAAATTAACTTTTACTCGAATTGTAAATCTGGCCCTCGTGATATTAAAATTTTCAAATTGTTCGGACAATATTTGAGATTTAAGTGAAAATTATTGATTTTTTATAAGACAAAAAAAATTCCGAACCAAAATGATCAATGCAATTAAGCCCAAAAAAAAACATTGGCTGTTCGTCTAATTTTGTAATTTAAATTCATGTCTGCACTAAGGGAAAAATTGGCAGAAACGTCACTCCATGAGTGGCGGGCGATAGATAAGATGGGGCATAAAGATAATTATCCAGCGTCACTTGACCATCCGACACTTGTTAAGATGGAAAAGTATGCCAAAAGTTCTTTTCACAAGAAAACTCGTCTTAGAAAATGGTAGAAATTGAAGAGAATTGGAGAATTTCTGATTGTATTGTATTGATCTAATGTATACATGTACATAGTCTATTTATAGTGTACAAAAGAAAGAAAAAGAGGAAACAATATGCAAGAGATCATAATCAAATTAATCAAGGATCGATTAAATCAATTAGTCTCCAATTGATATCCATATCGGAATCTCCAATTAAATCATATCTCCAACACTCTCCCTCAAGCTGGTGGCCTATATATGTCGAGAACACCTAGCTTGCTTAGTAGATATATATGCTGTCTTTGACATAGTAGCTTAGTAAAGATGTCTGCAGGTTGTTCTATAATTCCAATTTCTTTTGTCACAAGGATCCCTTCTCGAATCTTATCTCGAGTAAAATGACAGTCAACTTCTATGTGTTTTGTTCTTTCATGAAAGACTAGATTTGCTACTAGTTTGAGTGTAGCATTGTTATCACAAAATAGTTCACTTGGTCCATTAAGTTGTATTCCAAGATCCGAGAGCAGTCCTTGTATCCACACTATTTCACAGACAGTCTTTGCCATGGCTCGATACTCGAATTCAGCTGATGACAATGATACAGTTGATTGCTTCTTCGTTTTCCATGAAATCAAGGACTTTCCCAATTTGATGCAAAAACTAGTAATAGATCTTCTAGTCATCAGGCAAGTAGCATAGTCTATATCACAGTAAGCTGTCATCTTCATGTTGCAATCACGAGACAAGAATATACCAAGTCCTGGGCACCCTTTTAAATACTTAACTACCTTCAATGCTGCATCATGTGAGATTGTTTCGGACTATGCATGAATTGGCTAAGTATTTGCACTGCATAACATATGTCAGGTCTTGTCATAGTGAGATATATCAGTTTCCCAACAAGTAGTTGATATCCCGAGGGGTCCTTAAGTAATGGATCCTTGATAGAAGCAGATGAATACCATACTCTTGTGTCGTTAATTTTGTGTTATGCTCAATCGAAATAATGACTGGCTTACATCCTGACAATCCTGCTTTGGAAACAATCTCCAAGATGAATTTTTGCTGACTAAGATTGATGCCTTTGTCGGATCAAACAATTTCAATACCAAGAAAATATTTGGGAGGACCCAAATCTTTGATGTGAAAAGCAGAGTGTAGATACTCTTTGAATTTTTTAACATCAGAGGCATCATTTCCCATGATAAGTATGTCATCAACATATATTAATAAATATATTGATGAAGTACCTGTAGTCCATGTGAATAAAGCATAATCATGTTTGGAATGCTGAAATCCTGCATTTGTCAGTGCTTCAGTGAATTTGGCATACCATTGTCTAGAAGCTTGTTTCAGCCCATATAGGGATTGACGGAGACGACATACTCGAGACTCCCTTTGTCTGCGTAAACCCTGTGGAAGTTCCATGTAGATTTCTTCATCGAGATCTCTATGTAGAAAAGCATTATGTACATCCATCTAATGTAATAGCCAATTGTTAATGGATGCAATTGACAAGAAGGAACGTACAATGACCTCTTTGGCAACTGGAGAAAAAGTCTCATGATAATCAAAACCTTCTCGTTGTGTGAATCATTTAGCAATTGAACGAGCCTTGTATCGTTCAACAGAACCATCAGCTTTGAACTTAATTTTGCATACCCATTTACATCCAATTGGCTTTCGATGTGAGGGTAGTGGAACAATATCCCAAGTGTGATTTTCCATGAGGGCATTAAGTTCATATGCCATGGCATCCTGCCATCGAAGATCATGTGCAGCTTCATAATATGAAGATGGCTCCTGTTCTTCCGAAATGCAACTAATGCAGCATATATGTTCTGGAGATAATTTACTAAAAGAGACATATGAGGAAACAGGATATTGTGTACCTGGTGAACTCATTGCAGAACATTTGTAGTCCTTTGTCCATGTAGGTGGACGAATATGCCGTTTAGAGCGTCGAGGTTGCTCAACTGGCAATTATTCAGATACTTCTGGAGAGAATTCTTGGGCAGGCTGTGGTGAATTCTCCATAGGTGATGTAGATGAATGAATATCCTCAAATAATATTGCTAGTGATTCCACTGCTTGATTTGAAAACTCCTTTATAATTTGTGCAGGTGGTTCTGGTGCAACAAAGACATATTGGGGAGCCATTGATAAATCCTCATCCGATAAGAACTGATGGCGGTCTGATAAAGATGATTCAGATGAGGAAGTCTTCTCTTGGAATGGGAATACATCTTCATGAAATATAACATCCCTGCTTATGAAAAAATGTTCTGTGGATATTTCCATAACCCTATATCCTTTCTGAAGAGGGGGGTATCCCATGAAAATACACTGAGTGGCTCGAGGTCCCATTTTGTCCCGAGGCCCCACAGTTGTTGCATAGCATAAATAGCCAAATACTCGAAGGTGATCAATATCCGGCTCTTTTCCAAAAAGCAATTCGAAAGGGGTCGGCCATTAAGAACACGAGTTGGCATATGATTAATTAGATAAGCTGCCGTGACTACACAATCTCCCCAAAATGTTTCAGGAATTGAAGCTTGATATTTTAATCCCTGAGCTACTTCTAAGAGATGTCTATGCTTGCGTTCTTCAACTCCATTTTGTTGTGGAGTGTAAGTACAAGAACTTTCATGAAGAATTCCATGGGAAGATAAAAATGATATGCAATCAAAAGTGAAAAATTCACATCCATTATCTGTACGAATTCTTTGGACAGATTTATGGAATTGATTTCTGACCAAAGAGAGAAATTTTGACATGTAAGAGAAGGTTTGGCTTTTAGATTGCATAAGGAAAACCCAAGTAGCACAGGTATAATCATCAACTATCGTGAGGAAGAAACGATAGCCGTCACGATGAGGGGTATGATAGGGACCCCAGATGTCCATATGGAGTAAGGAAAAAGGGCTGGTTGTTTGAGATGTACTGATTGGAAAAGATGCTCGAGATTGTTTAACCAAGGGACAAATTTGACATTTTGAATGAGGAAAACGCGCACTATGACCCAAGCGTTGATGAAAAAGGAGATTTTTATTGCTAGTGGTCGCATTATAAGAAATGCTCTTATTTAGTAAAGCTAAATCTCCTGGAGAGTCCATCCAAAAATATAGTCTTTGTGCAATACTACCCAAGCCCATCAGTTTCTAAGTCGAATGGTCCTGAAAGAGGCAATTCTTCGAATTGAATATGGCATGACAAGAATTATCCTTGCAAACTTTTGAGACAGATATGAGATTGAATTCAAAATCAGGAATATGTAGAACATTTTTAAGGATAAGATTAGGACCAAGACGAACAGTGCCAATTTTAGAAACATAGGTGACATTCCCATTTAGTAGGCGCACAGATATGGAAGGTTGTGAATTTTTGTGAACATGGGAAAATAGATGCTCATCGCAAACTGAATCAATTATCTATGCATCAGCTGATATTGAATTCGTCTTGTGAAGAATGGTACCCAAGAAACTTGCATTCTTGTCACTAGTCTGCAGTTGACTTAGAGCTTTCATAATATTCTGATATTGCTCTTGAGTAATTGTTCGATGTGTTCCATCAACTTTTTGTGCAGAGACTTGGTAAGCAGAAAATTCTTTTTCCTTTTTGTCTTTATCATTTGGTCTCCCGTGTAATTTCCAGCATGTGTCCACAGTATGGTGTGGTCGTTTGCAGTATTCACAATATCTATTTTTGAATTTCGAATTTTGCCCACTAACCTTTGCTAATGACGTGGCATTTCGTGAGCCATAGGATCCTTTATAATTGGGTGCTGACGTGGCTTGATCATGGCCATTGAATTCAGTCGAATTGATGGATAAATGTGGGCCGTCCGATTCAATGCGTGAATTCCAGCCGTCCGCTCAAGAAAGCCCTAGGGCGTTTCTCATTTACCTTTGACAGCGCAGCAATTCTTTTGGCCCCATCATTCTCGAAAGCTCCAGTCACTCCCTGTCCTCCGGTCGTCATCTCCGCCGCTGCAAGGCTAGATGGGAAGACGGCAAGGCTCACTCGTTCACCGATCTTTGCATGTTTGGTCGCGTCCCGACAGCCAATTGGTAGATCCAGCCTAGCGGAGGCGCCGGTTCCATCGCGAGGATTTGCAATCGGAAAGCTGAGTATGACTTGTTGAGTATCACTAAGAACCTTGTGGTCTTTTCCCTTTCTTTTATCTCTTTGTATTTTCGGAGTGTGGCCTCGGGTCCTTCGAGCCGCTCCTCAGCTGCCTTGAGCTCATTCCATAGAGCCGAGAGCCGGTTGAAGCAAGCGGTAACTGAAAGGTTCCCTTGCTTCAACTCCGACAAAGCTTGATTGATTGTGAATAATCTCGCCCGATCCAGCCGTTCGTACATCTCATGAATGTTTTCCCAAATTTTCTTTGTATCTTCAGTCGGTGGGAGGCCAGCAGCAACATCTGAAGCTAAGCAATTTCCTATCCAAGTGCGAACCAATTGGTTGCACTTCTTCCAGTGCCTCTGAAGTCATTCGTCAGAGGGAAAAGGTACGGCTCCGTCGAGGAAACCATCCTTGTCTTTTGTGACAAGGGCTCGCCAGAGATCCCTAGCCCAAGCGTTGTAATTCTCCGGTCCAGTGAGTTGCAAGGCAATGAGGCGCAACTCGGGTCCGTCGGCCGGCGAGGTATAGAGTGGGTCGCCGGGCTCAAGACGTCCGCCGCTACCAATTGGGAACGCATACGGTAGAGACCCGGGTTGAAGGACCAAGTAGGGATTCATCCCTAGACCCGGCGAAATGGATCCGGATCCGAATCCGTGACCCGGATTTGTCCAACCCATTCCACCATTCAGGTTGGTTTCGTGCGGTGGATGAGTAGGTCCATCCCCACTGGGCTAAGTTCCAGGCCCAGTTACATTTTCCTCTCCGTGTGGGCCATGTTGATAATTGGCCCATGCTTGTCCTGGTCCGATGGTCCATTGACCTTGGGTGGAATACCAGTGAGCTGGATGCCACAGAAATGGGCCGGGAATCTGAACTGGAGTAGGTCCAAATGCGGTTGACTGCTGAACAGAAGACCATCCATCACCAATTGGATTGATTTGATCCGACGATGCTGGAGTTTGAATTTTAGGTAAGTTGAGGGCTTCTTCATTTGTATTCTGATTTTCTGACATGGTATCAAAAAATGAATTCCTACCGGGTGGTTGATTTGTGTTGCAAGGTTTAGGATTGCAACAACTTAAAAAGAAACACCGGAGGCAATTCCAAAGCTGCGAAAGCTAGGCCAGGAAGAAAAGCTCTGATACCATGACAGAAATTGAAGAGAATTGGAGAATTTCTGATTGTATTATATTGATCTAATGTATACATGTACATAGTCTATTTATAGTGTACAAAAGAAAGAAAAAGAGGAAACAATATACAAGAGATCATAATCAAATTAATCAAGGATTGATTAAATCAATTAGTCTCCAATTGATATCCATATCGGAATCTCCAATCAAATCATATCTCCAACAGAAAATATCACATCAACCTCCTAAATTGAGAATTGAAATGTGGGTCGAAACCCGATAGAAACACGAACACATGCCTTAGGGTTTGATATATGTCCGGTACAATACATGTTCACCGTCGTGCATGGGAAAGTATTTCATGCGGTTTCTTTAATCACGATATGAATTGCGTGCCTTAATCGTGTCGTGGACGTTGACATGGCTTGGCAAGCAAAAGAGCTAAACACAGAAAAGACCAACCCCCGATAATTATCTTGATTTGTTGCTCATGGCATGTGTCGATTTACCAGCGGAAAAAGAAACACGAACTATCCTATTAAAAATGAGACGTAAGATCGCAACACCGTTTAATTAATGTCGATATTGTTTCTCTAGGATCAATGAACGTGGCAATTGCATGTTCGTAAAAATTCCTAGAAAGTTACTCACATGGCTAAAAGCAAAAGGTCTCGCAAGTTCTAAGGGAGTCCTCTGGAAGAGCGCAGCTTCTTGATGGAAAGACACTAAAACCAAAATGCAACTGTTGTGGAAACTTCTTTACCCGGAAAAGTCCAAATTTGATTTAACATAAAGAAGCTTTCTAGCCCTCGCTTTATCTAATCCAGAGCTAGGAACCGCATCACGCAACATTTAGTCAAAAAAAAAAAAAATATCGCGAAAATATCTGGCCATATCATTCCATATTTTAGTACGCGAGAATAAGTTATGACCGGGACTTTCGTTGGTTGATACTACGGAGAATCTCGCAGCGGCATCTTCAAGATCGGTTGACGGCAAAAATCATCCCCCAATATTTTTGAGGCATATGGATCTCCACAATGCCACGTCACCGGGATTAAATTAAATCAAAAAAAAAATTTAATCAATCGAGGGTGGAGGGGTTCCAATTCCATCTTTTAAAACGTTTAATGAAAGTCTCGCGTACATAGCGGAGAGAGCCAGAGCCGAGCCGAGCCGAGCCGAGCCGGGGGATCGGACAAGCAGAGGGCCCGGATCACGTGCGGGGCGAGGGGATCGGACGGCCCGGATCCCGCGATCCCGAGGCACATCGGACGGCACGCCGCGCGCCCAAGTCGCGTAAACTTATCGATAAACGAACGGCGGGGAAGGTCCCCACGTGTCACCCGCAACGCTCCTCCGATCCGATATTAAAAAAAGAGTAAAATCCAACCCGGCATCACATAACACAAATCATCAAGTCAGAGTCAAAAACCCTCCCACTTTCCCTACACGAAGGGAAGCCGAAGCGAAGCGCGCACACACACTCACGCTCACACTCTCTCTCTCTATTACCGTACGACCTCGGTCGTGTCCGAAAGGTCACAAAACCCTCCGGCGAGCAGAACAGCCAGCCACCACCGTCTTCGCTTCGAGCGACGTTCGTCCCCGCGCGCCTGAATTCTCGAGGGCTGCTCGTCGCCGCCCCTCGGCCAGGCGGCATCGAGGGGGGGTTCATGGCGGATTCCGACAACGACTCGGGAGGCCACAACGCCGGGAACAGCGAGTCCTCGGCCCTCGCCCGAGAGCAGGACCGCTTCCTCCCGATCGCCAACGTCAGCCGGATCATGAAGAAGGCGCTCCCCGCCAACGCCAAGATATCCAAGGAGGCCAAGGAGACGGTGCAGGTAAAAAAAAATGACGAGCGGCGGCGGCGGCGGCGGGCCTTGCCCTTGCCCTTGCCCTTCTTGTCGAACCCTTGTTGCTGCCGCGAACGGAGCTGTTATTTGGTGTGACAATTCGTTTGTCGGGACCTCCCGGATTTCCTCTGCAGGAGTGCGTGTCGGAGTTCATAAGTTTCATAACGGGGGAGGCGTCGGACAAGTGCCAGCGGGAGAAGCGGAAGACGATCAACGGGGACGATCTGCTCTGGGCCATGACCACGCTGGGGTTCGAGGAGTACGTGGAGCCCCTGAAGGTGTACCTGCAGAAGTTCCGGGAGATCGAGGGGGAGAAGACGGCGGCCATGGGGAAGGGCGGGGAGAGATCGGACGGCGGGGACGGCAGCAGCATCGGCGGCGGGGGCAGCGTCGTGAACAGCGGGAGCTCCGCGGGTGGGTATGGGGTTGGGGGAGGTGGGGGGATGTACGGGGGGATGATGATGATGGGGCATCATGTGCATCATGCGCATCATCAGAGTCACCATCACATGTATGGATCCGGTAGTGGAGGGTCATCTGGTGGGAGACCAAGGTAGGTTCTCCCCTTTTTCTCTTCCTTTTTCTTCTCATATATTAAAAACAAAAAGGAAAGAATTTAACTCCTTCTCCCTCCTTTTTAATTAAATTAGTAAAAATGCTGATGGTGATGATGATGCTGATGCCAAGCTTTTTCGTTTTAGTTTGCCTTTCTAGTTTCATCTTTTTCCTTAGTGGATCCAAGTAATGTTCACGAATGCTGTTAAAGAACAAAAGGGTTTTTTTTTACTCCTTCCCATTTCATTGGTCTTCACATCACACACGGAAAGAGAGAGAGACAGAGAGATTGTACTGTGTGGAGGAGCATAAGGGTATGATAGAGGCGATCTGGTGGGTGTTCTCATGGAGTAGGAAGGGAAGAAGAAGTTTTTACATGTATAATTGTGATTATTAGTGGATTAGTGATGGCTAATCTTTCGATGTTTTCCATCTTCGACACTGTGTAAATGCTGTAAGATTGAATGTAAGAAAGGTTCTGCTGTGATGGGTTGGTTTTTCAGTTGAAATGGAAGTGGATGAAGTGAGAGAGAGAGAGAGAGAGAGAGAGGAGTGGATAACGTTGTTGGTCTTTCTTTCCTTTTCCGATTTTATTTTTCCGAACCTGTGGAAACGATTTCGTTCTCAGTTAGTTGCCTTGTCGCTATAAATTTAGCAAAATCTACTCATGCAGGGAAAGATACGAAGTAAAGCCTCCATCACTTATCTGTCAGTCTCTCCCTCCCTCCCTGAGACTGATTTCAGCTGCTTTCAGGTGCCAATAGATAGCTAACTATAATTTAATGATGCTTGTGACCACGTTGGCATTTTTGGTCTGTGATTTTAATGGAGGTCTCACGTGAGCCAAATTTGAAAAGTTGGGTATTTGATTGAAGAAAAAGTTTAGATATTCAATTGTAGAATAGATAAGAGTTTAGATAATTATGGTGTCGTTATCCTTTTTTTGGGCTTCCCTAACTAATCAATTCTGCCACGAATTCTTTTGTCTAACAAAAACCTTCGGCTTTCACTATAGTCCCGATTTGCCTTCGTTATCCTTCTGTCCAAAAATTGCAAACAGTTTTTTAAAAAATTATCAACCTCGAGAAGCTATTTTTTTTTTTCCATACAAAGGTGATGGTATTGATGAAAATGCATGTTCTAATAATGAACCTCTAAGTGGCCTAGATAGTGATAATATTAAAGAAACTAGTGATGCTTTTTGGATGGAGGGTTAATTGGAGCACATTTGAGGTTAAAGTGAAAGTTAACGTAGACAAAAAAAAGTTTGGGACAAAATTAATATTAAGATTTTTAAGGGAATTAGGCCCTTTTTTATATATGCATGCATGAAAAAAGTCATGAAATTGAGATATAAGCACCACTCAAAGATAAAGAGCTGGTTGTCACATCCCAGACCCATCTCTTGTTCCTTTAAATGAGAGACCAAATTTGCTCTCATTAAATACTCAACAAAGAAATACTTGCTTTCTCCTCAGCCAAGCCTCCGCCAATGTCTGGCCAAGAAGAAGCCTCCTACAATGTGAACAGTAGTGGCGACTACAGTAGCTTGGTTTCTTAAGGTCGACGCCCGGCTGAGGGGTTGTAGGGGGGGGGGGGGGGGTGGTTGGCGGTGGCGGCGGAGAGATAGATAGAGAGAGAGAGAGAGAGAGGCGGCTCAGTCGATCGTGCTCGGAGGTTGGCTGAAGGGCTGCCAGAGAAGTCACGGGCGAGTGGCGTAGCAGTGGTGGCAGAGGGATGGTGGCCCGGGCAGGACATAGATGACAAAGAGGGAGAGAGAAGAAAGAGAGAGAGAGAGAGAGAGAGGGAGAGGGAGATAAAGGGGAGATCATGACTTTAGAACGTAATCATTCAGTCATACAAGCACGCACTCCGCATTCTGTTCTGTGATCACTGGTGACTTACATCCCTAATGTGCGCTTACTATTGCTGGAATAGGAGTCTGTTCCTTTCAAGCCAGTTAACCCTAAAGCTAACTCTGTCGCTCATGAACTAGCTCGATGGAAACCTCCCCCAAGTTCACCAACCAGCTGAGCTTGATGCTCCTTCAATGCATAGTCCGTCCTTCCCGTGAGTTTAGACGTAACATAACTGTTTTCCATGTGTGTAGTATGATTTGCCAAACAAAACAAATGGAAACACAGGGAAAAAAACGTCAATGATGATACTTTCTCTCCAGTAAAATAGATCTGGATTTCGACCGCTAGTCACTGTTAGAGGTAAGATAGTAGCGAGAGGAGTAGGTGAAGGTGAGGAGTCGGATTTGAAAGAGTGGACTTGCGACGAGGCATGGAGAGAGAGAGGCGAGTGCAGGTAGCGAAACCAGCAATGAGCGCCGAGCTCAAGTGTCGGCGACAGTGGCAGACGACCGCCTTTGAATGGAGCAATGTATCATGTCCATCAATCCTGTTCGCCCGGCAACTATGCTAGTGCCTTTACCAGCTTTCCTCTTACTAGAGATTCATGTGCACAAAACTCTCTTACAAAGGAAAGAGGGCAAGTCATCTTTGCAAACAAGCCCTTTGTCCATGTGGTGTGCGCGTACCTTTAATTTTCTCATTAGTCCGCTAATTTTCATTTAAGGGACCTAAGACAACTAAAACAAGCATCACACGCATTATTCTCTTCAGGTGCTTATCAATTACATACATCGACCGTTTGAAATGGTCACGCATAATTCTATCGGATCATCCCTCCCGACTCTTCATTATGATTTATGTGACTATACAGCGGCCGCATAATCCCAAATTTTAATTGTTCTAATATATTGTCGACATGAGATCTTGTCAGCACATTAACGGAGATGAACTCTTTACTCATATGTAGAATGACGCTTCAAAGTAGGGCCATTGACTTGCGTTCACATGTCATAATCAAGTTTTGTAATTTGAACGGTGTTTGTTTGCCGGATTAGAAGCAAAACTCACGCGGGAAGAAGAGAGGTACAGTCAGAACACGTCGTTCATTTATCTAAATCAAGCACTACATATGAGTATAATTACCCACAAATGAAAATATATACATATGAAACTCATAGATGAGGATACGGTTTATAAGAATCGGGGAGTCGGGCTTCGAAAATGCATTCGATTTTTTTCCCTTCGAACAAGCGAATATTTTTAAGAAATTTTTTTTAAAATTATTAATATTTTCGCAAAACAATCCAAAAAATGGATGTAATTTGATTCCAAGGTTAGGGGTAGGACCAACCGGTCCGCCGCCAAGCACCAAATACTGTTGGCGTGTCAACGGGTTTGGGTCAACACGGATTTTTCTCGATGGCCACTTAGCTCCATCGTAAATGCATGTACTACATATAGAATTTTCGAAGAAATTATGCACGATGGTACGCAATCCAATAATTCATTGTTTTTTTGTCAAACCAATAATCCAATAATTCGTGGTGTTCCTTGATGTTTAAGCCCGTCGTAAGCCACCCGAACAATCACATCAGGCAAGTTGGGCAAAGCTTAAAACACCGAAACACGCTTCGCCCCGCCCCGACTAGATGACTCAAGTTATATGCGGTTCGGATCTTAGGTTGGGCCGTATCAAGCATGCTTCCATAGTATTTCGAGCTAGTATTATGAAAACCCGACTCAACCTATTAACACTTTTAATAGAGTGATTCATCCTTTTTGGCTCAAGGCCAAAGTTCAATTATCCCGGTGTTCGTGGGACGCGCCACATCCGATGAGGATTAATCTAATGCTCAAAAAGCCTAGAAACTTCATTGATATGAAAAAAAAAAAAATAATAATTCCTGTCTATATGCACATTACGAAAAGTAAGGTGATAAAATAATCCTTTCTTTGGTATGAAATCAAAACCAAAGTGGTAAAGATAATTCTCGTCCCCTTCACTAAGCGGCCCTCGCCGGTGAAGACCGAGCGGTGGTTTGGTTCCGATCGGAATTCCCTATGCAGTTCTCCAATTTACTTTTTCTAAATTTTTGGGCTTACGTTTTTCTTTTTTTCTTATACTTTTAATTTTGGTTTTCTCTTCTTATTTTAATTTTTTTTTTTTTGTAGTCGCGACCTAAAAAATTTTCATTTTTCGGGCTAATGGATTATTAAGACTAAGCTTAACTCGAGCCCTCCCAAGCCCTACCAATTCGCAACTTAGGGTTTAAGTTTTTAACATGCAAATGTCTTCATACTTGGAGTCGCCACTAATCATTTTGTGGTAGGTCGATTAGAAACCTAAATAAAACATAGGGAGATATGTTTTATTCCTACGAACCAGAGATTCTAAGCTCGGGGACTTGATTACGCTAGATCTAGTCTAACGCCCTTTCGGTACATTTTCTTTTCAAAAATATTTTGGCATGCAGTTTGGATCCATTTCAACTTAATTACTAACATGTGAGGTGTTCATGTGGGTGCGCAAACCACCAATTTAACACTCAATAATTGAATATTAAATTGCAAGATTGAAAGAATTACTTACCTGGAAGCAACGCAAGCATCTGCATTGTTAGCTAGAAAATCACATCAATCAACCCTAATATGATTTCTAATTAACAAGCAATTCACTCAATATTTTTGGATTTTCTCTTATTTAAATGAGGGCTAGTCTACATGCAATGACGTGCAAAATTGACATGCGAATTAATGCAACCTAACATGCAAATTATATGTCATGCGACGACGTGACCTAACTCTAATGACAGGCAAATGATTTATTTTTGGTATTTTTCTCATTGAAATTCGGAATAAAAATATGCTTAAAATAACATGCAACCTATGATGACTTAACATATCCTAACATGACTTATTTTTGAGATTTTTGTTAAAATTCGAAATAATAAATTACTTAAATTAAGAATGCAATCTATCCTAATCTACCATAAAGCAATTTATTCTCTTTTTTTTTTGGGTTTTCATGAAAATTCGGAATTAAAAAATAACCTAAATAATCTAATAAGATTAGAATATTGCTTAATTTAAACTAGGAAATAGATTATCTCAAGTCCTAATTTAAATTAAATAATTACTCTATCTTCTAGATACATTTAGGGTTCCCTAAACATGCAAAACTCAAATTCAAATTCTAACTGATATTTTTTGAATTTTCTGTTTAAAGGAAAACAAATAATAAAAAAAAGACAAGGATAGCAACCACATTCAAATCGTCCACGCGATCCGCCAAATTTGTTTTAAACTCGGATTAGGCACAAAAATCGAACTATCGGTCATATCTATAGGGTTATAGATATTGACGGAAAGTCGATCATTCAAATTTGGAAAGCAGATAAAGATCATTATCGTATCCTAGTGATTATGGATAGGATAATAATTTTCCGTATCGCCACGTATCGTACCTTAGGAATAAGGTCAGATAGTCGTCCAGATACGTTGCTAAATTAGGAACGATTCCTAATTTTGAATATTTTCAAATATTGCGGATATATCGAACATTATCCTAAGATATCTAAATATCCACATGATATTCATGAAATATTCAAAACATGCAAATTAGAAAATTAAATATTCTGAAAAATATAGGATAATGTTCAATCATCTAATTTGCAGATAATCTCCAACTTTATCAATTTCGGAGAAACATCTTCTGAATTCTAAAAGAATGAAAATTAGATTTGGACACAGATACTGATCAGATTGTGAAAATTTCTTTTGAAAATCCAAATGACCTCCGATTTTGATGAAATTAGTATCAATGGAAAGATCTTGATCTCAGTATGAACTTTCATGAAGAAAACTTTTTCAGATTTTGAACACACAAATTTATGAAAATTGAAGAACACACGAAGGTCAATCTGGAACTGATCTGTCATCAGATTCATGCATATATGACGTTGCAGATCGTATCATGCTAACATGCTTGGAATTTTATGAAAATTTTATGGTGAACAGACAAAGATGTGATCTACAATTTTCATGAAGAAAGTTTTTTCAAAAAATGATCATAGAAAATCATAAAAATCACGGAACAGCACAACATCAGTCAGAACATTATCAAAACAGACTTCAACATCATATTCCAGATTCTGATCCTAACTTCCGAAATAGTTTTGACATAGCAAATCAAGTCCGATTGAGGCATATGATATATCAAATCAAAGCTTAAGACGTGCTTTACGATTCTCTAGTTCATCACTTCACAAGATTTTGATATTATCGAGCTGAAATCGGCATCTCAAGCATACTGGTTTCTATGTACGCGATTTTACAGAACAAAGTCCAAGTGCACTTACCTTGTTTAACGATGCTCCGGCACGAAATCGAGCGATCCGGCCTCCGTATTCAGATAAAAAACAACACGGAGAAGTCTCGAAAAGCTCGGCCGACCACAGTGATGTGAAAACGCCAAGGAGTGTTGCTGCAAGTTCTGGATCGCCGAAGGAAGTCGCCGATCAGTCGGTTCAACCGCTTGAACCGGCTGATCACATCATCGGCAGCAGCGTAGCGGAAGACAGCGACGTCGGCGGGCGGTTGAGGCGCGACAACGGCGGTGCGGCGGCGTGCGGCGTGCCCCCGGTGGTGGTGCGCGACGTCACTTTCTCTCTCACACTTGCCTTTCTCTAAAAATCAGATCTGAATTATGTGTTGTCCCCTCAAAATTCTGACCTAAACATGCTTATATAATACTAACCTAGGTCAATTAGATGGGCTCTCTAGTCCTAGTGGGCTTAGACTTGGGCTTAGGCCTTAATCTAATTTCTTATTTTATTTAATTCCTAAGCGGGCTGGATTAACTTGGGTTTTAATTTAATTGAACATAATGGGCTAAATTAAGTTCAAATTAAAACGACCAAACCTATTTGACTCGTAATTTTCGGCCCTTGCCTTACCGAGCGAACCGAGTCCCATTCGATGAAATTAAGCTCGTTTGCCATCACCGATCCGATGCAAAATGCGATTAAATTAAAATGAACCTAAACTATATGTTATGCAATTTAAATATTTTTGTTTAGGGGTTAAAAATTAATCCATAATTTTCTATGCAAATTACGACTAAATGATTAGTAAAATTTAGGTGTCAACACTTGTTAAACTCTCTCTCTCTAAACAAGCCACGTCAAAGATGAGGAAAATTTCAACTTGATACCTAAAGTTGAGTCATTTTCTCAAAAATGAGTCCAAAGTAGATAAAGTATTAAATAAGAGCTTGAAGTGCCCAATCAGTTTCAAATGGAGTTTCGAAGTGCCCAATTAATCTCAAGTAAGAGTCTGAGTTTGCAAACCGGTCAAATGCTCACCGGCTGGCAAGCACATTACTGTTCCAACGAACGGAACAGGAGCAATTTCGTCTTTTACTTCTTTTTTTCTCTTTTCCTTTTCCCTTTCCTTTTCTTCTTCCTCTTTTTTTTTTCTTTTCCCTTCGCCGACCATAGCTAGAGCCATGCGAAGGTGGCCGGCCTCAGGCGGAGGCGGCCCTTGTCGGGGTCGGGCAAGGGCTGCCCAACACCGGCGAGGATTGCCCAACGCCGATGAGGGCAACCCTTGCCCTCGCTAGATCAAGTGAGGGTTGCTCTCGCCCACCCCAGCCCAGGCGAGGGTGGCCCTCACCGGCATTAGGCCGACCTTGGGTTTTCCTCGCTAGCATTGGGCGACCCTCGCCAACGTTAGGTGGTCCTTGCCCAATGCCGGCAAGGGTGCCCTTTGCCTGAGGCCGGCCACCTTTGTCGGCCCTCGGCTATGGTCAGTAGAAAAAGAAGAGAAAAAAAAAGAAAAGAAGAAGAGAAAAAAAAAAGTAAAAGACAAGATTGCTCGTGTTCCGATTGTCAGAACAGTGATGTGCTTGCTGGCCGGTGAATATTTGACCAGCCGGCAAATTCAAGCTCTTACTTAAAACTAATTAGATACTTTGTTGGATACTTCGAACTCCTATTTGAGATTAGTTAGGCACTTTAACCCCTTATTTAATATTTTGTCCACTTTGGACTCCTTTTTGAAAAAATGGCATCGCTTTGGGTACTAAATTGAAATTTTCCCTCAAAGATCAGACGTGTTCTTCGTTAAGGCTAATAAGTTTGAACTTTCAATATCCCGAAAAAAAAAAAAAGACAACGTATTATCCAAAATGAGCCAAACCCCGTGACCACTCGACACGTCAGAGGGGCAAACCCGTAAATACACCCCAACCATGAACCGACCACCGTAATTTCCCAAATCACCCTCCTCATTTCACCACCAATCCCCCGCCTCCTCCCCAAAGGTCCCTCCTTTTTTTAACTTTGATCTCATCGCCGCCGATTACCGAACTTTTTTTTTACCTCCGCCGTCGCCGCCGCCGTCAACCCCATGGAACTCCTCGCCGGCGCCGCCCTCGCGGAGAGCGTGGACCCGTTTCCGGAGCCGTCCGCGGCGTTAGTCTGCCACCGGGGCCCGGACCCAGCGGCGGCCGGGGTCGGGTGCCCCGGCGAGGGCGATCACTGCCGCCGCCGCCGCCCGAAGCTGAGGCCGATCAGGTGCGCAGCCAGGTCGCCGCCGGAGGCCCCGGGGGGCGGCTGGGGCGGCGTCCGGGTGCGCGCGGGGGACGACGAGTCGTCCCAGGGTCCGAGCGGAGCTGGAGTTGCCAACGTGGTGGAGGAGGAGAAGCCCCGCGAGTGCGGGCTCGGGTCGGAGCTCGGCGAGGGGAGCGGGCACCCGGATAGTCCGGGGCGATTCTGGGAGGAGTCATGGTGGTGAGCCATTTCTTGCTTATGTTGCTGATTTGTTCTGTATTGAAAGCTCGCTAATTTGTGGCATTGTCGGTGTTCAACTTTTGCTTATTGATTATTAGTTGTTAAGCTCGTGTTTAATCATAGCTTTTTACCCACCGTGAGATGCTACTGCACCTTCGCTTTCACTCTTTCCTCTGTAAAATTTGTGAAAAGGGTACAGTCAAGTTCAAGTTTTTCCCAGTAGTGTTTGACTTGGGTGAATAGGTATGGGCCTTCTATGGTCGCTTGGGAACCGTGACCATTGACACTTGAAAAGTTTTCGATGAACGATGCTATCGGAACTGAGAAACTCAGGTGGGTATTGTAAGAGTATCCCATCGGTTCCTCGGGAATACTGGGAGGCATGTCATTTTAAGTGGTTGGTCACAGGGTAGGATTTATGGATTCCTTCCGATGGAATTACGAGGTCGAGATTGAACAACTGTGATACGTCGTGGAATGAAGCATGTAGCATGAGAGAGACTAATCTGATATGACGTGTGCTGATGGGAGAACCGTGATCTGGGGGATTCTAATCAATGTGAGCTATGGCAATGTGCTAATGAGTTTGCGGGTGTAGAGACCATGAAGAGAGGCTATTAATCGTCATTCATGCCTTGTGACACTCTGGCCACTAGCCTTGCTTTCTGTAAATGTGAGATGTTGTTAGCTGAGCTTACTAAAAGCTAACCAGTGCCCATGGAGGGAGCAGCCTGGTACTGAATTGTATAGCTAGTCATCTTGTGGCACTTGACCTTTTTCCCTTCATTTCCTCCTTCCCACTTGTATATTTTGATTTCTGTTGGATGCCACTAGGTGAATGCGTTGATTCATTGTTTTCTAACTCCTCTTTGAATAATACATGTGATTCAGCATTTCATGCATCTTGAATTGAGAATTGTTGTGAGAAAGAGTAATGATAGTATTGGCTTGACATTTTGGAAAATGTAATGCTTTTATTGACAAGATAGAAATTCATGGACTCCTGCTTTACCCTCGTTGAATGTGTGGCTATCATGTCGGTCTTTTCTCTGTCCTCAGTTCGTCATCAGATGAGGGCGATGATGCATCGACAGATGTTAGAGAACCTGATAACTGCAAGAGGAAGAGAAGAACGAGGAAGAAATTTGAGCTCTTCATGAAGAATATGGTGATGAAACTGATGGCAAGGCAGGAGCAGATGCACCAGGAATTAGTACAGATGTTAGAGAAGATGGAAAGGGAGAGAATCAGTAGGGAAGAGGCTTGGCATCGGCAGGAGATGGAACAAATAAAAAGGAATGAGGAACTAAGAGCACAAGAGACTTCTCGTAGTAGTCTTGCCCTTATTTCGTTCATCGAGAGACACATGGGCCACCAAGTCCCTCAGCAATTAAATAACTTGTCTGTTGAGGAAGATGAAGATGAAAATCAAGGTTCAAAGGACGAAGAGCTTGATCTGTCAAATTCTGCAAAAAAGTGCAATCCAAACCTGAAACCAAATAATGAGAGGTGGCCTGCGTCTGAAGTACAGGCACTCATAGCTCTCCGAGCGGCTTTGGAATCTAAGCTTCGCTCGGGGTTCAAACGCTCTATTTGGGAAGAAATATCACGTAGCATGTCGGCTATGGGATACAAGAGGAGCACAAAGAAATGCAGGGAGAAATGGGACAACATAAACAAGTACTTCAAGAAGTGGATAGCGAAAGGGATCAAGCGTCCGGCCTATAGCAAGTCTTGCCCGTATTTTCATGACCTGGATGTCTTGTACAAGACTGGACTGATTGATTCAACCAGCGCCCTCGATAGCATGAGCCACAAACAAGAGTGCGAGCCCCACACTGTCTAAGGTCTTCAGTGCATTCTAAACACTTCTGGTGGTATCCCCGAATTAAACATGGCAGATGGAAAGCCTTGTTCTTTCGATTGAGGTAGAGAGTTATTCTTTCTTCTATTTTTGCATCGGCTGTCCTCCAATCTGTGAGTTTACTGTGCTTCCTTTTCACTGTAAATGAAACAGTTTTTTGTCGAGGTTCGATGTTCCGTTGCCTTGAACCGGCTTTTGCAAATTGATGAGGCAGATGACAATGTAGTGTTTGAAATTTGTCTTTGGATAATTCATTAACTGTGAAGTGATCCATTTTCATGCATAAATAGTAGCAGGCCGTTAGATGATACCTTCGGTTCCATATTCTTGGACAGGAGTATCAGACAGCATTGCACTACCAGAAAACTTGAAGAACATTCAACTGAACACGCTACATAGAAATCAAAGGGTCATGTCCATTCGATTTTCGTGTATTTATGTAGGAGTTTTTACTCTTCATAGTTTATGATACTTGCTACTAAACCAGTACAACTCTCCATCCCTTGTGACGAGGAGTGAAAAGACAGCATCCATTAGCATAGCATAATAACTATATACTGTACACAAAATTCCTACGATCTTCTTCTTATTCATAACTTGTAATTTTGGATTCAGTTTTTGATCCGTTAATGCCTGGGAACATACTGCTCCAAATTCCCATCGAACACGGGGGAGACTAACGAGAATTTCGATTCATGACCCTGAGAAACATGCTAATTGTCATAGGCATTTTCAAGTAAACCGAGCAAGATCGCGAGTTCAGTTGTCTCGCCGACCTCGTTCTTTAGTCGCCACCTGACAACTTGATGTAGGCTAGGCTGTTCAAGAAATAATGGTTCATGGAAAAAAGGATAAATTCAACAGAAGAATCGCATCTTGGGTTCTTTAAACGTCGACACAATCTGTTTAGAAGGAGTAACTCATCATTCATCAATGCACCAACAGCAAGAGCAACCACAATTAGTAAACTTGACTGAACAATACAGAAATGTATGTTCTATACACCACAAAGATGGCAGGGTACGCTCACAAACAAAATGAGAGCGCGAGAGAGAGAGGGAAAAGGAAACGAAACATATAAGTCTAGAGCCTACACACTTATTTGGAGGATAAACAGAGGAAGACGAAAACCGCGGCGAGGACCACAGGGAAAAACAGGAGGGATAAACCCGGCGGTTGAACCGAACCCATCACCAACGGGGCCAGCAAGAGGACCGCGGCGACCACCACGATCATCAATATTGAACCGCTTCCCCACCCATAGTCTTCTTCCATCTTCAGAACACTCTTTCACTTCGATCCTCAATTATGGACACCAGAGATCAATGTCGGGAGTGTCGGCGTTTCGCAAAAAGGATGGCACGAGTTGCATATACAACGTTGGAGCGGTGGGTCTGTATATATAACGAGAGAGAGAGAGAGAGAGAGAGAGAGAGAGAGAGAGGCATCACAGGAACTGATGAAGCAATGCAATGGTTGGCGAGAGTGAGAGGCATCGCTTGCGTATTATGAGGAACTGCTGAAGCAATGCAACGTTTGGAGAGCGCAGGGGATTCGAGTACGTCCCATTGCATGGCCAATGTTTCATATTCCGCATGCTACATAACACTTTATAAAACTTTAATACATCTCTAATCCTAATAGTAGGAAAAACTTGCAAAGGACCCTCGTTGCCTGTTCTTTTTTTTGTTTTAGTATAAAACAGAAATTTTTACTCACGAAAAATGCAAGTATTCCATTATTTACTGTTATATCGGTTATTAATCTGCATTATCGAATCGGACTCTATGAGTTAATAAACTTTAAAAATATCAACTACTTGATCGACAATATGAGTCGAGTATGTGAATCAACTAGTAATATAAGTTGAAGTACATAATTAAGAATGATATCCATATTATATTTATACTGTTGCTTATAGTCGTGTCAAATGACACATCAAATATCACATAGTTATATTAATGACAGATAATTAATTGAATTTAAATAGCTTAACGATAACTGTGTATTAACTCATCATTCGAATTGATTGATTACTTACAAACTACAAATTATTGGGGAACATAATTATTTTCTGATTATAACTTTATGATGGAACTTGACTAATTAATAAACGGTTCATCTAGAAAAAATCCTTTATCAAATACGACGAACTATTTATTTATTTATTTATTTTGGTGAAGACGAACTATTTATTTAACCTTACCAAAAAAAAAAAACTATTTATTTAACTTCTAGTAATATCTATTTTCATTAGTTACACATACTCAAATTAAAATTATCGTTACATAAAAGGGTCAATTTTGTTAAGAGTTGTTAGTTTAAATGATCTGTTATGATTGCTCAATATGTATCTAAAAAGAGTTTTGTAACTATAAACATATTTTGTCATGATAGAATTGGGATTATCAATAAATGAGACATCACAAACTCTAGTGAGAACTTTCAAATTAGTCAATTTTCGAATCCTTGCGGCGTACCGGTATTCAACTATTGTTTTCAAAAACATGACTCCTAATGACTAAACATGTTGATTCACTTAGTTTAGACCTCTCGCTCTCTCTCTTTGAAATTTTGCTTGATTAGCTATATAATGAAAGAATAATGATCTTCCTAAAGTCTTCCCGTGAGATAGCAGTCAATAGCTTCCTTTTATGAAAATATGACAAAAGTGCACTTTGCTTCTCACGACTGCGAAACTTGAGGACATCTTTTACATTTGTATAACATAGAAATTTGATCTAACTTTCGGGTCAGCTTGAACAAAGTTGGTAACATGCGACATTGATGTTTTGTCCAAAATTCACAACAATAATTATTTAGATTCAGGAAAAATTTTTTGAAAGTCTTGAACCTATTATACGATGGCTAACTTCATTCTAAAACTTTTCAATCATGCCAATCTAAACCTTATGATAATATGCAAATGTGCAGCCGCCACGTTAATAATTTCCGGTCAAACTTAGTCAAAGGACCACATTAGCAAATCGTCAAAATGTTTAAAACTAATTTGGCAAAATTGAAAAGTTTAGAATTGAAATAATCGTCATACGATAAGTTTATAACTTTTTGGAAAATTATCCCTTTTTATTTGTTTCAACGAAAAAAACACTATGAGTGAATGCATATGTTTTTGAGTTTATGAAATGATTATTTCTGCTAATGAGATAATCGTAAGGTGGCCTTTATAATATAATTTTTTTGATGAATATAATTTTTAATTTGTGGAGTGGGGGAAAAAGGAAAAGAAATAAGAAGGGAAAGGGAGATGTCTTCCAAAATGTGCTGAATACGCGGCAAAATACTGTTTTCCCAAACCTGGTAACAATGATGACGTTGACGACAAGTCGGTGTGCTAAGTCCAATGGTCACTTTAAGATTGGGGCTTACTCGCGTTTACTCGGACTTGTTCAAAGTTCTCATTAACACGATAATTGAATTTTTCTTTTTCCTAAGTTTTCAATTATAAAATAGGAAAAATGACATAAATAATCTATGAATTTTAGCCTAATGTATAATGTCGTTCATGAACTTTTAATATATTTAATGTGGTCCATGAACTTCTTGCACATGTTCCATTTGATTCCGAACTACATATAATTGTTCAATGTTATTCTTGAATTTGAAATCATAGAATGGCAATGTTGAACATTTTTATCTAACTCACGGGCTAAAATGAACATACATCAAAAGTCTAGAGACCATATTGAACATACAACAAAAGTTCAGGGATAACATTGCACGTAGAGTTAAGATTTAGGATCGCATTCAATAAATTAAAAGTTTAGGGATAACATTACACATGAATTATTTGTGTCATAAGGTGGATGAATTATGAAAAATCTTATGATAAAAATGTTTATAAAACATATTATTTTAAGCCTATAAAATATGACTATATTTATCTTAAATCTAGTTTTATTATGCAAATAAAAATCGGTATAACGTACTGCTTTTGGAGAATAATTAATATTTCCATGTAATTTAGGTCTAGGAAATACAGCTTCAGGTTTGTTTTTTTCTCGTTTGTAGATGGTATATCAAAGCGTACAAAAAAAAAACTTTAGATCACCATAGGTAGATTGGTAATGTGTGCGCTAGAACGTCGAAACCGTGTTCAGAGCGACTATTATTATTATTATTTTGGCTTCTTAACTATGTTTGATTTCATAGCACTTCAAATTTCATTTGGTTCAATGATAAAACACTATGGGTATTTTGCAAATTGAATTTGCAGTATCGATTTTAGTACCTTGTGATCTATCTACCGTTCTAGAAGAAAGGTTGGGCGTATTGGAAAAGAATATATATAAAGGGTAGGAATGAGGTGCTATCAACTTTGACTGTGTCGTGAGATAGATCCTGAGATATTACCGGTCTGCAATCATCGCTGTGCGCGACCCAGTTTCACCTCAGGTCCCACCTTTCCTCTTTCAATGCCAGCACGAAACGAGTGACGCGAGACCTGGTCTCCCCCAAACTCTCTCCTCTCTTACATTAAACTGGGGACAACCTCAGATACTGCTCTTTGTCTCTTTCTAGCCCCTGAAACCAAGAACTGAATCTTCTTAGTTGCAAGATCGTCATCTGGGTAAGTTTTTTAGAGTTATATTGCTTATTTGCTGGGTCTCCGAAAGTTCTTTTGCCGATGAGTGGTTTTATCCGCTGTTTGAAGTTTTTGGGTTGAACCCATTTGTTCTTGGTGGCAGTATTGGCTCTTGTCCTGTAAAAATCTGGTCTTATCTGGAGCTGAAGCAGCATTGGATGCTTCCTTCGAAGCTCCCTATCCCTTTTTTTCTCTTTCACGATTCTTGTTTTGTTTTGGGGCCTGAACAGCATGACCCCCTCAGCGAAATTTGATGCTGTGGTTGTCGTCACACACATTAAAATATGAAGATAAAGAAAGTGTACTTTGCCCTGAATGCTATTCTATACTCAGCCTCGCAAGTCATAAAGTTTTGCCTTTTCTATGTGAAAAAAATAAAGTTTTCTGGCATGCGGTGGTGGATGACGACTGTATCGATCAGTTTGACGACACTTTCGGCGTGATTGTGCTTGTTCTTTGCTTCAGGTTTTCTAAAAGAATGCACTCAAATGCAATGCATCTCTATTATAGCTCCTGCTGCTTTGCATACACATTTTGGTTCTAGAATTCTATGTAGATTTCTCTGAACGATTGTTCATCTGTTAAAATGCTTGCTTTCTTTTAGGAACTTTGGAGGTGGAGTTTGATTTGGTAAATTTCTTGTTTCATTTTTCTGCAGATTCTTTTGTGGCGATATGATTTAACCATTATTATGTAAGAGAAATTTTCCCTTCCATTTTTTTTTCTCTTGAAACCCTTTTTAAGTTCTGCCTCTGCAGAAATTCTCTCTGTGAAGTCAAAGATGGGAGAGCCATTGGGACTGTTAAAAGTGACTGTCGTGAGAGGGAAAGGGCTAGTGATCAGGGACTTCAAGAGCAGCGATCCTTATGTTGTTGTCAAGTTGGGCAACCAGGTGAATGCTCGGTCTCTTGTTAGACCCTTCGTGTACCTAGTGTCTGTGCCTGTCAAGTTAATATTCAATTGGTTTTCGATGATCTGGTGCTGTGGGCCAGTTTTTAATGTGTGCTGAGGTATTAATTGTATGAGCACTAATGAATTGATGCCAGTGTTTTCGGCTGTCACACAGTGTAAGACATATTAAAGCACTTCTGTTGTCGATACTTTGTTAGTGTGAATGCCTCTTCCTTGAGACTTTTAATTCACTTCCATAGTTTGCGTTCACATATTCACTTCAGTGAAAATTTGGTGCTTACGACTGTCATCATTTAGCAGACTGCAAAGACCAGAGTTATAAACAGCTGCCTGAATCCTGTTTGGAATGAGGAGCTAAGTTTTTCCCTTGCAGAACCTGTGGGAATGCTAAACTTGGTAACTCTCTCTCTCTCTCTCTCTCTTTGCGCACGCATGCAAGTGCATTTGTCATTATATATACTACAGTTAAGATCGAGGTTTTGGAGCATAAAATGTATAATCTGCATTTCATCAATCCATTCCAAAGTTCCAGCTATGCTTATTAGTCGAAGAACGGAATGGTCGAATCTGTTTAATAATGTGAGAATTCTGATAAGTTATACTTTTAAAGCCAAAATCAACTCTTTTTTTTGGCTTTTCCTCTGTTCCATATCTTCTGGTTTGGGTTCTCATGCTCTTGATTAAATTGCTCATCAAGCCTCTCGCATCAAAGTCGTTAAACATGGTCGATTGCTTTATAAACCTGTGAGAGTATAACATCTTGGGAGACCTAACCGAAGTGTGTATTTACTGGTTTAAGTCTCGGAGAAAATGTTTCTTTTATCTCAAACAAGTCGTTAATCTCACTGTCCTCTTCCTTTTTCTACCTTACATTTTGTTCTTGTTCTGGAAACTTTTTAGAATTGGAAAACATGATGGGCGCATGCCCGTTATACTTAAGAACTTCACATGTCATCAATGAAGTAACTTAAGGCCATCAACTTATTGTGCAATTGCTGGCATATAATGACATATAATAATTCAATCACTTGCTGCAGGAAGTCTTTGACAGAGACCGTTTCAAAGCGGATGATAAAATGGGACATGCCCACATAGGCCTTCAGCCCATAGTCTCTGCTGCTAGACTGAGAGAGATCCTAAAGGTTTCCTCAGGTGAGACGACGCTGAGAAAGGTTGTCCCAGATGGCGAAAACTGCCTAGTCAGGGAAAGCTCCATCGCCTGCATAGATGGCGAGGTCGTGCAGGATGTGTGGTTGAGGCTCAGCGATGTCGAGTCCGGGGAGATTCAGTTGAAGATCAAGTTCATAGATAATTCTTTTGCAGGCACTAAATAGTGAACAAAACTCGAGGTTAGCTGAAGCATTGTAGCTAACAGCGTTCATGGCCTAATCGAGTTTAGACTTTTCGCATAGTTTAGGTTTTGCAAGGCGGTTAAACCACCAACTGAAGAATAACTACATTGTTGGTGCGTATGAAAAATAGTGTGTATGGAGTAGTGATGAAGTAGAAAGATTTTTCAATGTAATGTGATATCGTCTTACCCTTTTTATCATTTGGCAAGAGGTTGTTATAAAAAAGTAGCAAGGCCTTTGTAGTTCCCAGCGTGTGCCTATCTTGTCTTTCCACAGTACCATTTTGTTGACTTGTTCCTGCCCATGAGATCTATACACAATCACCCATGCTCACTCGAGGAAAATCTTGAAGGGGATATTACTGCATTCGGTCTCATCATCGGATTGACAAACTGTGATCTTGTGTCGTGCTGAATTCGATCGGAATGAACGTACTAAAAATTTTGTAATCGGGGTCAGAAGAGAAACCCAAGTTGAGAGATTATAAGATGCTTGGCAAAACGCCTTGCGGTCATAGCACATTCGCAACCATTACCAAGCATACAAAGTCGTGACACTTCATGGATGGTTCCCTGACAACATCATTAGTTGAAGGGAAAATTCCAAATCAGTATCCAAAATGGGTTCATTTTCTCGAAAAAAGGTTTAAATTGGACATAGTATTAAATAAGGGCCTGAATTCATTAGCTGGTCAAATGCTCACCGGCCGGTGAACACGTCATTATTCCGATCGCCAGAATAAGGGCAATATCGTCTTTTATTTTTAAAATTTATTTTGTTTCTTTTTTCCTTTTACTGTTTTTTCTTTCCCTTTTCTTTTTTTTTTCCTCTTTTCCCTCCGCCAGCCATAGTCGGGACTGGTGGAGGTTGCTGGCCTTAGGCGGAGGCTGCCCTCTCCAGCGTCGGGCGAGAGCAACCCTCTTGCTCTCGTTAGATCCAGTGAGGGTCGCCTTCACCCGCCCAGCCCAGGCGAGGGTGGCCCTCGCCTGACTTCGGCAAGAGTGGCCTCCGCCGGCCCCAGTTATGACTGATGGAGGGAAAATAGAAAAAAAAGAAAAGGGAAAAAAACAATAAAAGGAAAAAGAAACAAAAAAAAATTAAAAAAGTAAAAGACAAAATTGTCCTTATTCCGGTGATCGGAACAGTGATGTGCTTACCGACCGGTGAGCATTTGATTGGCCGATGAACCCAGGTTTTTACTTAAGACTAATTGGGCACTTTGAGCCTTTATTTGAGACAGATTGGGCACTTCAAATTCTTATTTGACATTATATCCACTTTGGACCCTTTTTTGAGAAAATGACCCTATTTTGTGTATTGATTTGGAATTTTCCCTTAGTTTAAGAGCAAGAAAGAAAAATTTATGCTTGCATACTATAATAGGATGACCTGTAAGATTTTCTAAGATTGCAGGAGCATTTCTTTTTTTTTTTTTGGTTCTTTTGGGAGGGAGGAATAACACAAATGGTCTTTGAATTTTGAATCAATGTGTAATATTATCCATAAACTTTTAATTTGTTTAATGTGATATTTAAATACATGAAAATGCTTAATGTTATCCTTGAATTTGAATTAATGGAAAGATAACATTGAATATTTTTATATAGTTCAGCAACTAACTTGAGCATGCACAAAAAATCTAAGGACTACATTGAATAAAGTTAAAAATTTAAGGACTACATTACATATTAAGTTAAAATTCAGGGATTACAATAATCAGATTAAAAGCTCAGGGACAACATTACGTATTGAATTTAAATTCAGTGATTGTTTGTATCATTATCCCATCTTTCGGGTTGTAAAGGATAATTAGAAAGAAAAAGGAAAAGAAGATAAAATGCTCAAGAAAGTGGAAAGTAAAATGGCCCATAAAAAGCGACCTCCTTTGGCGCTGGAAATGGCTGCTTGGCTCTTCTTCTTCGATCCTTTGGAAAAATGGCGATGACCCTTCGACTGAAATCGAAACCCATCTCGGCAGAAGAAGAAGAAGAAGAAGAAGAAGGAGAACAACCCACGCAGCCATCTCGCTCTGGCGATGAACTCGCGAAGAATTCGACGATGGTCGATCTTGGCAACGGGAGCGAAGTCGTGTACACGCCTCGCTTCCTCTCGCGCGACGAGTCCTGGCGGTTTTGCGACTACCTCGACAAGCACATTCCTTGGACGAGACCCTCCATCCGGGTCTTTGGTCGCTCTTGTTTGCAGGTCCTCTTTAACATATTATTCACGACGCGTTTGCATTTCTGCATGTTGCTGTTCTTGTTCGATGGTTCGGCAGTTAGGATGCCGTCTGAGAATGTGATCATGTCAGGGAAATACAGGTATATGGGAAAGAAGTTGAGCATAGTCTTTGATTGGGTGAATTGGCTAAAGTTGCGGTCTTTTGTGGATGAAACGATATTGTGGTTCTGGGTTTCTTGTTCAATATCAGAAGAAGCTGCTAGGGTTCATATCATTAGTTTGCAGGAGCTGCTCATTGTTTCGTTGATATATGCCTTGAGTCTTTAGTAAATGCCAGTGATGTTAAGTCGAAAGAAAGTGCTTTGCAAATTCATTGCATTTGACTCCGATGGGCGTGAATGAAGTTCTCTATATGCGCAATTTTTAATAGTTTGAGGTGAGAATCACGAGTGAAGATCTACATGTGAGTGCCTCAACTAAAGAGCTAAATTTAGTTTGCCCTTATCCTATGGATTCAAAGGCAATTTTCTCACATTGCCCAAAAGAGAAAAATAAATTCCATTTTCCCATGGGAGTGGTCGCAATTTGTATTCTTCTTATGCAGTTAGTTGATTATGTTAATTACCGGTGACTTTCTGTGGCGGTGCTATAATTGGTAAAACTGAAGACTCTGTTTGGGTCCTGATTACTGACGTTAGAAGAGTTGGGTGCAGAAGTATTTGACCTAGCTTTGTAATTGGCACTGTTATACTATCAGGTAACTTTACAGGTGTCAGTTAGTTTGTCTGTGATTCCCATTTGTTTGCTTGTCAAACAGAATGCATAGTTAGAACCATTAATTTGATGTAGTTAAGCAGATGGTGAAAACTCATTAGAGATTTTTGCAAGAGTTTGTAGGACTTGGCAGGTCCTTCTAGCTTGTGTGGTACTGCAGTGCTCAAGCAATGAAATGTTTTTGGTACTTGGAGACATTTGCCTATCTATGGTAAAGTATGAATTTTCTAATGCAGCCCAGAGATACTTGTTATGTCGCGAATGTCGGTCTGACAGACTTGGTGTACAGTGGATATCGGCCACATGCCTACTCGTGGGACGATTATCCTCCGCTCAAGGAAATCTTGGAGGCAGTAAGGGTGTTGTGGGATTGAGTTATATCACAATTTCCTCAAAAATAGTATTTTTGTGATTCTCTCTGTGTTAATATCTATCTATACTCTTTTCTGAAGGTTCACAAGGCACTTCCTGGGAGTAAATTCAATTCCCTTCTTCTAAATAGATATAA
Organism: Syzygium aromaticum; assembly: GCA_024500025.1. Taxonomy (NCBI): domain Eukaryota; kingdom Viridiplantae; phylum Streptophyta; class Magnoliopsida; order Myrtales; family Myrtaceae; genus Syzygium; species Syzygium aromaticum. The sequence goes on along the minus strand of CM044888.1, from coordinate 1,817,535 downwards.
AGGTGGCAATGACTATGCAGGTTGGCATTCTGACGACGAGAAACTATATGGATCTACTCCAGAAATCGCCTCTGTTTCCTTTGGATGTGAGCGTGAGTTTTTCCTCAAGAGGAAACCCAGTAAAACCTCCCGAGGTGAAGTTGTTGATCCTTTAATTTGCTGAAAGGAACCGCAAGAAACTATACCTAAACCCTGTTGATTCCTATGATACAGAACCTATCTTGACACTTTGACTATGATTAGAAGTCTATATTATTCAATGTACTGATGCCTTTTTTTTTTTTTTTTATCTTGGTGTGGTTGTTAGAAAGAAGACCGGGTGGTGAACCGGTGAGAAAACGATTGAGAATCAGCAGTGGTGCTGATCAACATACATTTGTCCTGAAGCATGGCTCCTTGCTAGTGATGAGAGGCTACACTCAACGGGATTGGATCCACTCGGTACCAAAGCGTGCCAAAGTGGAGGGGGTCCGGATCAATCTGACCTTCAGGCGCATCGTCTCGTAGTTGATGGAATTGCACAAACAAAGAAACAGAAGGAGATCAGCATAGTTTTTCTCATACCCATCTGCTGCATCTGTGTTGTGGAGATGCTACTTGTAGTTTGCTATCTTTTGTGCGCTCTTATTCATTGTCCGATGAGAGATTGGATTATACTAATCCTCAGTTTAAGTCCTTATGTTTCTGAGTGATCGTCAAGCAGCTAATATTATTATCCTTTTCCTTTTGGGTTCCCAGCAGTAGTACCAGCACTGTGCTGCTTTGTTTGTGCTGAAGTCATCATTCTATCCAATGTCCAAGATATCCAAACATGCTTCAAGATCTGGACATGACCTGTTCCGGGATAACCATTAATTGTATACTAATTGATAATTTTTAAATATGATTTAAAATTATTAATTGTTCAATATGAATCTCATCGTTCATTCAATATAGTTTACCAACCATATCTTAAACTTATTAATTATCATTCATAAATTTATTCTCAGCTTATGACTCCCCAAATATATGATATCATTCACGATTTCTTTAGCTAGGATTCATTAATGGCTTAAGCTGAACCTGAGAGAGCGAGATAATGTAATCACTGAGACTGACGGTCTGATAAAAAATCTATCATCAGTCCAGAGGAAAACAAGATACGATTAGGATTCTTTTCGCATAAATAATTTAGTTAAAAATACCACTACGCATCCCAAGGTGATGCGGGCATGAGCACGAACGAACCCACCTAATAAGCACAGCACGGCTTCTGTTCTGTCTTCAAGCTTTGATCAGCCAGCGCGCTGCTGCAGCAGCTCCTGAGTTCGTGCCCCGCTTCTTCGCACTTCGTAATTCTCTCCCGGCGTTCATAGTTTTTAGTACAATTCTCGTTTTTTTAACCCTTCTTTTTCCCCTCATCGTCTCTGGGCATGTCGCAGTTTCTGTTGAGAAGAACGTGGCTGGACACAGCGATGGCCTCTGTTTCGGAGTCTATACAATCCCGAGGTTCTTTCGTTTTTCTTGCTCAGTATTCACATACCCATGATTGAATGATCGCATGTCTTGGTTAATTTTGCTTGTCTGGCTCCGTTTCGTGGAACTCACGAGCGAATGAACAGAGCAGAAAAACAAAGGAAAGAAACAAGAGGCAGAGACACTGTAATAGATTTTCTCTCTGCTGACGATCAGCACAGAAAAAAATACGTGCTTTCCTTTGAGTTTTGATTTGGTGATTGAATTTGGGTGGCTGGCATAGCTCTTCTTCTGGATATAACATCTTGAGTAGTCCTAGTTCCATGGAAAGGGTAAATACTTGCCTTTGTTATAATTCATGGGAAGATGAGGTCAACAATGCCGTAACATTCGTATGGCCCTCATTTTGATCCATAACTTTGTCATAACTTTTAAAAAAAAATTCACTTGAGTGATATGATGAATACTATTTGGATAAATTTTACTGAAAACATATCCAACTTGGCTTTTTTTAGATTCAAAGTAGATAAACGATGGAATGATTTGATTTGGTCCCTTCCAATCGGCGATGGTGAGGCTCGAGAGGCGCTTGAGCCTGCATATTGTGGGGGATATTGGGGCGAGGAAAGGGTAAAACGACATCTTTTACATGCTTTTGATGACATCAATTCCCTTGCGAGTCACGCTGACTGATTTTATGTTAAATAAATCTCATGTCTGGTTTTTTGGCAAAAGAAATCGCCAACATCACTGAAATGAATCTTACCAAAAAAAAAAAAACATCACTGAAATGAACGTCTTTTAGAGGTAACGACACTATTGATCAATTGGAAAGATATGAGACATGTACGAAAGTTATGGCACCGATAGTGTCCCTTTCCCTATAATTCAATTGATTTTTTTCCAAGTTTGCATGTTTGATGTTTTGCCTCCAACAGATGTTTGTATTGTTGGTATTGCTCGTACGCCTATGGGTGGCTTGCTGGGTTCCCTTTCTTCTTTCTCAGCTACCCAGCTTGGCTCCATAGCTATTCAATGTAATACCCAATGCCCTTCTCTTTGATTTCGCACAATCATAGCGTGAGCTCTGAAAGGTCAATCTGATTGTGTTGCTCATGTTCGTTTTAAGGTGCTCTTAAGAGAGCTAATGTAGATCCTGCACTGGTGCAAGAGGTGTTCTTCGGGAATGTCCTAAGTGCAAATTTAGGGCAAGCCCCGGCTAGGCAGGCTGCTCTAGGCGCTGGCATACCTAATTCGGTAATTTGCACCACTGTGAACAAAGTTTGCGCATCAGGAATGAAAGGTGACCTTTTGTGACGAGGCTAAATACGCATTCTTTTCACTTTTGTTAGTGGTTCCCATTCTTAAGAGCGTTGACATGTTAAATCCCCTTGCTTTATCAGCTACAATGCTCGCTGCGCAGACCATTCAGTTGGGCATTAATGATTTTGTTGTGGCCGGCGGTATGGAAAGCATGTCTAATGCACCCAAATATCTAGCTGAAGCAAGGTTGGTATGTGTACTTTGCTGGTTTGTGTTCCAGACAGTTCTGGAACACATTTCTTCCAAATTGTAGATACATGAATTTTTCGTGTACCTTAAGGCTTATTTTAGTTGTTCTTCCCTAGTAAATCCAAAGCATATTTTCTACTAGCTATAAGGCTACATGAAGAATTCTAGAGCCTACCTCTGGATGGTATTGTTCCATATTGTTTTAACTTTCCTATTCATTATATTTGGCTGGACCCTGTGGAAAATTTTCTTGTTAAAGTTTCCAGGCAAGCATTTTGATGCACTTGTACGTTACTGGTTGAACAGGAGGGGATCTCGACTTGGACATGATAGTATTGTCGATGGCATGCTCAAAGATGGCCTTTGGGATGTTTACAATGACTTTGGAATGGGTGTTTGCGCAGAAATTTGTGCGGAGAATCATAGCATAACAAGAGAACAACAGGTATTGATTCACAATCTCACTCATTTTAAATTATCTTACTTCTCTTCACAACAATGAACTTGTTCTATATTTAACAGATCATATTTGGAGATACTTCTCTTCACATCTTGATGGAATTCATGATGCTGTCATTTCTGACGTGCATGTTGGAGGCTATGACTCTCTTCATGTGGCTTAACATTTAATGCATGAACTTTTTGTTGCTTGTGTGCTGCTTTAGCTGATTTTTTTTTACAGGGTGCTGTCATTTCTTAATTCCCTATGATGTGCATGTTTGAGGCTATGATTCTCTTCATGTGGCTTAACTGAAATTTTTGTTGCTTGTGTGCTGCTTCAGCTGATTCGGCTTAACTGGGAACAGGGATTTACATGGATTTACTCATGTTCCCTATTGGATGTGCTACAGGTTTCTCTATTGACTTGAAAGGATTTTACATCTCTTTTCATGGTTGATTACAGGATTCTTATGCTATCCAGAGCTTTGAAAGAGGAATTACTGCTCAAAATAGTGGTCTCTTTGCCTGGGAGATAGTTTCGGTGTGATCTCTATTTCACAGAACAGAAGTTCCTGGATTAAGTGATGCAATTCTTATTTAAGTATTGCACTTGCAGGTTGAAGTTTCGGGAGGAAGAGGAAAGCCGTCAACAATTGTAGATAAAGATGAAGGTTTAGGAAAGGTAATTACTCTGGTTTGGAGGTGTTAAAAACAGACATAATTTCAAATTCTTTTGCAGTTATTCAATTATGTTGGATCCCTTTGGTTAAGGAGGGATAATCAACAACAGAGGATAGATCGTAATACGGTGTCAATAAATAATATCATTAGGGTTTGTTTAGCTTTTCTTCATTTCTGGTGAGGCTACTACATTAGTTTCTTGCACTTTTTAGATGCCTTCTTATCCTGCCATCTCTCTTTTCCTCCCATAGTTTGACTCTGCAAAACTCAAGAAACTGAGACCAAGCTTCAAGGAGAGTGGCGGTTCTGTTACTGCCGGGAATGCATCTAGCATAAGGTATAAGCATGTGCTAGAGCATGCATTTCTGGACATCAAACTATCTTGGCTGTTTTGGTGGTTCCTGTGCCTAATCTTTCAACTCTCTTTATCATTCTGTGCAGTGATGGTGCAGCTGCACTAGTTCTAGTTAGTGGGAAGAAAGTACTTGAACTTGGGTTGCGAGTAATTGCAAAGATCAAAGGATATGCAGATGCTGCTCAGGTGCCATGAAAATAACTTCTTTTTTTTTTTACTTTTCTATCTCTAAAACTTTGATGGACAGTTACTGAAGTTTATTCTCTTGTAGGCACCCGAACTATTCACGACCGCTCCAGCCCTCGCAATACCAAAAGCCATTTCGAATGCTGGTCTTGATGCTAGTCAAATTGACTACTATGAAATTAATGAAGCATTTTCTGTACGTAGTTATGCTTAGATATGTGACACCAAGCTATGCATTCTTCTGGTGGATCTTCTGACCATAGTTCGGTACCTGTCCCTGCAGGTCGTGGTTCTTGCCAATCAAAAGCTACTTGCTCTTAAACCTGTGAGTGTTACAAAAAGTTACTCATACCATTCAGTTTAGTGCACTCTTAGATCAAGTCCTTTAAGTTCTCTTGCCTTTGAACTTATTCATTTGTTTTCGTACTTTTGATGTTTCCAACTACGTTACCTTATTAGGACCTTTGTTTACATCTGTTGGTTTCAGGAACGAGTCAATGTGCACGGTGGAGCTGTATCACTAGGACATCCAATAGGATGCAGTGGAGCTCGCATACTGATCACATTGTTAGGGGTAAGTTTTATTTGCATATATCTTGGCAATGTCGCTTCACTAGTGAGCTTGAAGCTGGTTGATCATCTCCTCTTTCTCTGTGGTGCTTAAGTAATTATGCACTTTGACCATCTCGGTAATTACATGGTGGTGATTTAGGTGCTGAGACAGAAGAACGGGAAGTATGGTGTAGGTGGGATCTGCAATGGGGGAGGTGGGGCATCTGCCCTTGTTGTTGAGCTCATGTAAGCCTTTACTGGAATATCCTTATTTCAGTTAATTTGGAGAAACTGGTTGTCCTGTTACAACCTCCTAATATATTGTGAATTGCTCAATCCTAACACAAAATTGAGAATTTCCCTCAGCTGCTTCAATAATTAATAGCATTTTGCACTATGCGTCCAGAGATGCTAGGACACACACATGCCTTGCACTTCTGCTTCTTTTTCTGTTGCCTCTAATCGAAATGTGTCCACTGCGTGCAAGATGCTAGAACATTCGACCTATTTGGTGGACTGGAAAGCAGTTTCGTCCCAAGAAAACGTCATGCAGTTAATCTGTGGGAACGCCTTAGGGCATCGGCGTCAAAGAAATGAAAAATAAATGGTTTCCCTAAAGAATGTAAAGTGTCACATGGAATCGCCTAGTCATTTGAACATTGGTCAGTAAGCCAGGAAATATTTTGTACAGCATCGATGCATCCTTTAAGAGAGCAATTAATTTCGAGTTTAGACACCCACATGTTCTTTGAGAGAGCAATTCACTTTGAGCTTAGACCCCAGAAGCACATCATTTGTGACCTGCTGCTGTGTTGCAACCATGGAATCTGAACTTACTAGGAGCTTTTTGTCTTTGCAGGTCATCTCTGCAGATCCGCCGTTCTTCCTTATAGTGGCTATTCTTTACATAAAACAACCGAATAAAACAAGATTGTACTCATTGGTGTATCTTTATCTTCGCTGGCAATGGAATGTGCAATCATTAGATCATGAGGAATGTCTGAAATATTCATTGGTGTAACTTAATCTTTGTTGGCAAGGGAATGTACAATCATAAGATCTTGAGAAATGTCTGAAATATTTCATTCTTGCATCCTCATGTCAATTGTTTTATGTCGTTCGCCCTCATCGACGGATTGGTTATAACTCTCAATAGAACATGATGCACATACTTAAGTGCTCAGTACTTAAACAGAATATTTTCACTGATTGAAATGGATAACGAATTTGAAGATATTGACTAGCTAGACTAGGTAGTAAAACATTTGAAACATCCGACAAAATCATATCGGATAAAGACGATGAAGAACATTTCCATCAAAATCTGAGAGCCTCCAAGAGTTCCCATTGTAGAAATGATACTAACTTGCATGTAGAAATGAATATTACAATATGCCCGAAGGTCATACATCTGATGGGAACATGGCTTTTGGCTATTCAGTACGCTAAGGTACATCCGGCTGGATTAGGTTACCTCGAGAAGATAACATAGATATTAGGGTGAGCCCTATGTATTGTGCCGTCATGTCGCGCAACTGGAAATGGCCCACACATCGTCGTTCATGTAATTGAATCAAGGAAATGATCAGCTCTTGTTAGATTCATCGCTGCACATAGGTGTCCGAAGCATTTCGATCCCAACAGCTTCAATCGCCATTGATTTTAAGGCCATCCAGCGAGTCAGGCATCCCACTTCCGTTTTCAAACTTTTGTAGTTCCGATTCTATGGTTTTGGCGATATCTGTCCCTTCTGTAGCAGGCTCAGGCAGAGCGACATGGACGGAGCCCTGTTTGATGGGTTGGGTGGGTTTACGAATCAGAGCTTGCTCCTTGATGTAGCTGTAAAGCTGTTGGTGAAAGGGATGGTCCAAGGAGTAGCAATTTTCCGGTCCGTGTGATGAATGCCGACCAGAACCCGATCCTTCCCCCTTGCAAAAATGTGGGAGGGAACTGTAATCCATTATCTACAAGGGGAGTACAAGAACCAATACGCAGAATTAGAAAGAATTCAATAGGAAGTCATAATAATCACTATGAATGCGATGGAATCGGAGACACCTAAATGAGTCGGATGAGTCCATGTTAGATGAAAACTATGATTTAGAGAGAGATAGAGAGGTTAATGAGCTTAATGCCATTCACTCTAGTCTAATTATCGTGCGAGAAGCTAAATGTCCAACCTTTAGTAGATCGTCACGTCCGCAACCAGGCAACACCTGAAGTTTCTTTCTTGTCCTCTCTTGCAAAAGTGGCTTCACAACCTGTTCAAAGTTGAAGCTTTACCCAGGTGCAATGACAAAAGAACATAAACAACCTCCAAAAGAAAGACAATTTTTATGCAACTGGTCAATACCTTCCAACAAGCAGAAAAGATGTATGGAGCGTTCACAATGTAATAGGTATTCGTCTTCTCAGGGTAGTTCAAGTCATCAACAGTCGTTATAATTGTCAACAACTAGACAAACATAAAAATTATAGTCAGCAATGACATACATTAAGGCTATGAATTAAAATGCATGTATGAACAAACATCCTCATCATAAAAAAAAATTACTTCGCCCTATTCTATTTCGTGATAGCACTGATTATTTGCGATTTCCATGGCTAGAATCTTAGCAATTACTTGGAAAAACACAGGCCATCTAAAGTATATTCACTCTTAACTTATTTGAAAGAAACCCACTAAATTACAAAAAAGGTCTTCTTACGAAACTGCTGAACAAACAGACCAATAAACAAAAGTAATATATCATCTTTGAGTCCACAAGCATCAGTGCAAGACATACGTGTGTATCCACGCATATTTACATATTGAGACATCCTACTTGTAAGAACATGTTTGTGTCACTCACAGAAGTATCTTTGCCCCACCATGCTTCATAAAATAGAAAGCCCCTTCAGTGAATGAGGCGTGATTAGAATAAAGGGGATATCTTGGTAGCTGAAGTAGCTCCTTTTGTTATTCCTTTTTCTTTTTTTTGCTGGAAAGCCGATGTAACTAGAAAATGCATGCGTATTAAATTAAGTGTTTCTTGTCAAACTATAATAATGATTATATATTGTACTATTATTAGTTGGTTACAAGTCCAGATAATACAAAGTGTGATTAAAATGGCTAATACCAACTATTTCGATTAGAGAAACGTGTTTCCCAAGGTAGGATGTTCTCAAGATACATCCCAAGTACAAAAGTGACTGTTAAAATCTCAGAAAATGGCGCAAAAAGAGTTGAATGTGAATCATCTGCACTTCAAAACAGCGACTTACCTTTATTTGACTAAGGGCTGAAATCCTCAGGCCGGTCATATCTAGAACCTTGAAACAGGTGGTAATAGGTCGCCCGTACCTCTTGGATGCTGAAGGCTACACCGATGATCACATGTCAAAATAACGTCTAAATCAGGTCATGATATTCCAGAGCTGACATAAGACTCACCAAAATTACACGGTCTCTGTATTCATTGATCTGAATATATGATTGCACGTAATGATGAACCTGAAAGTAATCAAGAATACCAGGTTCTCAGAAAGTTCATAAAGTTTGGTGGTTAATTAAGGAAGCACTAAAAGAAAGTACCTGATAGAAGCACTTACCGAAGCTTTGTCGTAGGTGCTAAGCCCAACCCCGAAAGCAAATACTGGGAGTCCCTGTACAATGACTGGTATAAGCATACATCCAATTTACGAAAAATCACCCGAAACTTTTTTCTCAGAGAGTGTGACACATACTATATGATGAATTGAATCATGTGGGTCATTCTATAATGTGAACATAGAGATGAAGATTTGGCGTTGAAAATACCTCCTTGGCGTAACCTGACAATCCGATAAGTTGTGAATCTCGCACAGCTCTGTACAAGTCAGCAGGGATAATCGGTTTCTGCCACCAAAGATTCAAAATAGTGTCAATTGAAGGTATCAGATAGTAAAATATTCCTAGACAATCTCAATATGAGATCAAACATATGGATCATGTTCACGAGCTGTGATTAAACCATGATGTCAGAATCCGTCAATTAAAGCACAATGCAGTCATATGTTCCTCATGTTCAGTTCTGATCCAGGTGGCAGACAACTTATGCAAGAAAATTTGTATATTTCCAGAGAAAACTGCCAATTTGACCAAAAGAAAGAATCTGTAGCAGTCAATTAACCTCAAGGTTACATAGTGACATTAGCTAAGAGTTTAAAGTCTTTAAGCATCCGTGTAAAATTACATACGCGCAATAACACATCCACTTCTTACATGCAAATAATCTACAGTTTTACATATCATTCACTTCAACAGCAGTTGGGGGGCAAATGCAAACAGAATCAGTTTATCTCTCCCTTACAATTCCAAAAATTGGCATGCAAACATCTAAGCAATTACTCTAGGAGAACATGTAAAGCTTGCATAGAATGTTAACTCACCGACAAAATGTCATCGATCTCATTTTGAACACGCCACTTCAAACAATCCAACAACTGCGAGAAAATGGATCCATTCATTTATGAAAGGGGTTCTAATGTAAAAGTTCCTTGTCATACAAAAGGACCGCTCTTTTAGGTAGTAGTAATTCTCACCATTTTATGGGCTTTGGCAACATTGCCTTCTCTCGCCTTTAGAAAACGCACCAGAGTTTCTTTAAGATAACCTTGATGAACGTTCTAATAAAATCAAAAGATGAATCAAAGAATCTAGTCAGTTCTCGTAAACCAGGAACTCAGAAAGAAGAAACATCCAAACACCTAAAACAAAAATAAACGAAGAACAAAGCAAGGGAATCATTATTGAGTGATAAACTAAGGTAAAAGTAAATATGATAATAGAGCCATGCTTCCATTGTAAATCATAAATCTTTTTTCAGCAACTGATAATCTACTCTAGTGAAAGACGTGGATGATATCCTAGAAAGGAGGAAGAGGAGACTGATAAGCTTCAGTTGCCTATAGAACTATTCTGTGCCACCCGATTTCAAGCAGCAGTACAGAAAACTCAAAAAAACAAATGACTTTTCTTTCTGCCTTTTGACAGAAAGTTGCGCAACCTATATCGAAGAGTATGCACTTAGTCATCTTTGGTAGAACTAAGTACTTATTAGAGTTGCACAAAAAGATTGAATAGTGGTGGAATATAGAGAAATTTCTCGTACATATGTGCGTGGATCAGATACTGACAGCCTGCATAGTTCAAGAGAATAGAGTCATGGGCTTATCTTCCCCTGTATTTTTTTTTCTTGCAGCATATGCACCTTGCGACATTGATAGGGAGCTACAACCTAAGTCATTGTAAGAGGCGGCTTGATCTGTGAAAGGGTGGCGAGGGGCCACCAACACTAGGCGTTACTATAGCCTGATAAAAAAAAGGGGGTAGCATGCAGATTGAAGCATCCATTCTAAGAATATCCATCTGATCTGAACCTTGACGTGTTTGGCTAACCTTCATGATTCAATTTAGAAACTACTAGATAGCATCAAATCCACAAATTCATACCTTCCCCGGGCAACCCAATATCATGCTCCAATCCATGAAAAACCACAACCTACTGTTTTGTTCATCTAATACTGATGCTACGACTGATTCCCTGAGCACGCAAATCCCTTTCATTAGAAAAACTAAGGGAAGGGAAGGCCAAAAACAGAAAACTTCCCTTGAACACAAGAACAAGCTCACCAGATGAACAAAAATTGTAAATTTATTCCAGGCTCCGACTGTCGAGCTCCAATCATGAAACTAGATCAACTCTTTATAAAACAAAAATGCAAATGAAACAATAGATCCTTCACAATCAAGAATCAGACAACACTAATTCGAATGAACCCAAAAACTCAAATCCAGTCCAGTCCGACAAGCATCCCACCACCTAGATCAAGACAATCTCGTCTATCGCAAGAGTTGAACAATCAAGTCCCAGAAAGAGATTGTTCCCCTAATAGCTAATTGAACTGATGGACATCAGCTGCACTCAGCATTTCCAACTACAATAAAGCAAGAAGATTTAAAACTAAGTACCCGAAATCGCCACTAGAGAAAAATTCAAGAAGAGCACAAGAAAATCTCAAACGAACTCCCCTCTGCATGAACAGATCAGAATATACCCAGAAACGAGAAAGGGAAGCAAAATGCGAACCTCGAATGTTCTCATCAACGGCTCGTCAACTGCCAGCAAAAGCCCAAGAAACAAAAAAAGAATTAGTAAAGAAAATAAGGGGAGATCAAGCAAACTAAAGCAAGAATGCGAACTGAAGAATCCGAAACCAAAGCGAATGAAGATAGAAAAACCAGCAACAACCCAGAGATTCAAGAATTCGCAGCTGAAACAGACCTCGATCCATCAAAGCCTGGAGCTCATTGATCGCTTCTGGAGGCACCGTAGCCATGACTTCTTGTTTCTTCGGCGACCCAATAAAGAAGTGCAAACGGCCCCGAGAAATTAATCTTTTTTCACTACTAGTTCAATCAATCTTGCTCACGTACCGCTACCATTCAAGCTTCACAGTACTTTCTTGACTCCTTTGCACTACTAATAATAGTCTACTCGCAGAGAGAGAGAGACCGGGGGGGGTGGGGGGGGTCGTCAATAGAGGCGGGCCAGAGGAAGCACCCATGTTTTGGTAGGAGAGCTTTTATACTTAGATTTAGATCTCGTGAAGAAAAGAAAACATCGGAACCAACCCATGTCTTGTTTCTTGACATTCTTGACAACATTCGTATATGTCTAAATTACTTTCCATTTCTCTATCTACTTTCTACACCGAATATGCGACTTTCTCTTTACACTAATTATCCAAATTTCCTAACAAAGATATACGATATCATTCAGAATAATAGCAAATCCTTTTCGCAATATTTTCCAGAAGTAATAAAATATTCTTTTCTGATGGAAAAAACTTAAATGAGACTTATTAGGGTGGCCCGTAAATTAAAATAAGCCCTTCCAAACGGCCTCCTTCATGGCTTATGTGTCGCGCGCGAAATCTCGATTTGTAGTTTAAAAGAAAAGGAGAAATTTGCGAGAGATGGGTGATGATTTTTAAGAGATGGGTTTTGTTTTGATTTGGGTTTGCTGAATATATTCAAAATAATAGGAGGAAGATAATTAAAAATAAGAAAAAAAAATCCAGAAAGCAGAAAAAGGGGAAGGTGAAGAATCCCTCAAGCTGAGGTACTGCCCTTGGGAGCCTTTTGCTTTTATTGATGATGGTGGTGTGGCTCCTCACCACATGCTTCCTTTCCCTTCATCACCGCTTTTTGTATTTTTTCCACCGGCCAATCTGGACCGCTCATCCAGTTGACCCCACGCGGTGCTGATGTACTTTTCTCACCCTTTTGATTAAGAAAGATTCTTCCCCCTCGTCGTTCTTATTAAATATAACATGCCAAGTCCTTAATATATGCTTTTAAGGACGGGATTACGACATAAGTGGCCCCCGGACTTTGATTCGATGTGTAATATGATTCATGAACTTTAATCAAATATGCAATATGATCTTTATATTTTTAATTTATTTAATGTGGTTTATGAACTTTTAGTACTTGTTCAATATTGTCCTTTTATGACGTCAAGTTCGGAGACGCCATTAAACATTTTTATGTAGTCTCGAGACTAATTTTAACTTGTTTCAAGAGTTTGGAGACCACATTGAATAAATTAAAAATATATGGACCATATTATAGATTGTGTCAAAGTACATGGACTATTTATGTCATTTTCCCAATCAATTTAAAGATCATGAGTCACGTTACATATAAAGATAAAGTTCATGGACCGTTTGTGTCATTTACCCTTTAAGGATTTATTTATGCTGCTTTTTTAAAGTACTTTTCGTGTTTCCTTCAAAACTTTGAAGTAAAGCACAATTTTTTTTAAATTTTTTCCGAAATTGTGAAAATTTTCAAATGACTTTACATGTCAATATTCATGAGATGGGAATATTTCAAATATTAAGTATTTGAATTAAATCAAATAACAAGCACTATAGAAAAAAAAAAAGAAAAAAGAGGGTAACTATCACTCTAAACAAAACTTTTAGCTAGTGATACTATATCTAAATGTATTTACGGTCATACGAATCATATACAACGAAACAGATGGACTCCAGTTCTGAAAACATGTATAGATTACTAATGTATTACTTTTGAGCGGCATTATATTTATCGTATCATGCATAAAATAAGCCGATATAATGTCTTAATTCATTTTTTTTATGTAATTCTTTTTTCTGGTTTGAAGGAAGGAGAAGGGTCGACAAATGGGAGTTTTGCTTCCTAATGCACGACGAGTATTTCTCAAAAGAAAAAAAGAACCATTTTATCTTGGTTAATTAAATATCTTAAGTATGAGCTATAATCATAAAGAATTCACAACTTTACCCAAAGAATTTCCCTAAATAATTGACTTATTACAATGAGTTATTAGAGATTGAACTTTAAAGAGACATCGTAGATAAAAGTACTTTATAAATATTCTGTTAAACTAAAATTAAAATTATTAAGGTACTCGAATGTCGAATGATTCTCCTAAAAAAAGCAAAAAGAACTTGTAAACTTCTCCGATTGGAACACAAAAGAAGAAGAAACAGCCGTTTAAGAAAGGTTAATCAAGATCACCAAATTAATTTGATTTACATTGAAGACATATTTCTTCTTCTCTCATCAATCTTACCATTATTGAGCTCTCAATGGGGGCTACTTCGGACCCTTTATGTTTAAGGGCGTGTCTAAAGTTATGTGAGGAGTGAAAACAGCGTGAACCTAGATTTCAATTTAAATTAGGTTTTTAAAATGAAGAAGGAATTGACATGATAAAATGATCATAATGAAGTACCTTAATATAGTAACAAGGACCCTCCTTATTCCATTAATGATCATTGAAAGTACGTCATGCTCTTTTTATTTTGAGCATATGTACCCAAAACCTCACATAACAAGTGACACAATCTATATTACGAAGAAGCTGGTGCATCAGTGCCCTCCGACGATCGATTTGCAGCGCTTCCATGCGTTTGAGCTTCTTTTCAGATACTCGGCGGCGCGAGCATGGAACTTATCGTTACTGAGGACTGCATCGACGAACTCGGAGTGGCAGGGATCGCCCATCTCCGCCAGGGTGCTGCAGCAAGAGTCGCTCACGTCGGGGCCGTCATGGAAGATGTTGTGGAAGAGCTCCTGCCCGCACTTCTGGGTCATTTTCTTGATGCACGCCTCGAGGGAGACGTCGTATGCCGGTGCTGGCTCGACGGCGGTGAGCGCCGGCTTCGAAACTGCCGCGGTGCAAGCAAGAAGAAGCACGGCAGAGACGATGGTGGACTTGGCCATGCTCGGTCGAGAGATTTTATTTCTGTTTTTTTTTTTTTTTAACTTTAGTGTTGTATTTAGGATGTTATTCGGAGGACATGATTGAGAGAAGACGCAGGTGTTCTTTTATAGGGTTATTAGGAAGAGGTTACATTGGAGTAATTATTAACGTTTTTGAAGAGTTCCTTCAATTTCATAGTCGACATTTAATGAAATTAGATTTGAGTTCATCATTGTTCACGCTCATCAGTTTCGTGGACATATTCGAATATAAACGCAAGAGAAGAGCAACCATACACGCGATACAATACGAAATGAGCACAAAAAATTAAATTTTTTTGTACTAGTGATAGAAATTTTGGCTTATATAACATATTTTGATTAATATGTATTTACACATTTTTATGGTTAATTAATGAAAAAACTAATGCTTTTGGCATGTTTTAAGGTTTGAAACTCATAAACTTTAAGAACCACATGGATCAAATTAGGCACATAATTAAATGTATAAATGCGTAGATTTGATGATGTGGTAAATCACATAGGTAGGTAAGTATCCAACACATAATTGGAGCGATCCGGCTTCATGGTACATAGGAAAAATTCGTAAAACGAAGATAGACACATGTAGCTTCAATGTTGCAAATTTAGATTAATCGTAAGTGCCTATGTATTCCATCCTATCTAATTAAGCACATATTCAAAGATACACACATATATGAGCTCTCTCACGCCCATTCACATGTTATAAGGGTTTCATCATAGAATTAATGAGGACAATACACACATCATGAAGCGCAGTAATTTGATGATGCAAGTTCATTTGGTCATCTAAACCCTTGTATAAAATGTCGACCCCGTACAATTGATCTCCTAGGCTTGTCATGAAATGATCAAAGTCGTCCCTTACGGTGTGGCGTAGGCGGTTGAAGGCGACTGATTGAAGGCTGCAATGGCATGTGATGGTGGCGAGGTGTTGCGGAGGCAAAGTTTCGGGTGTTAAAGGTTGGGATTTAGGGTTGTATATTGATGGATGAAATAAAATGGATAAGGGCACTTTTGAAAAAGAAAATCATGCTGTCGTAAATAGATGGCTGACTCTATACGAGGGAGGATATGCAAACTTGTATTTCCGAAAGTAGAAGGGAAAGCCTAATTAATTTACAAATCTATTGTATGGATACCAATTTAATCCTAAACTTTTAATTGAAAGTTTCAAAGTAGCCATTCCAATCAATTTTCGCCGGAATCACTAACTCAACGGTCTAATCATCGCTGGACGGGCACACCATGAAAGTGTTTTATTCAAAACATACACACCATTATGTCACACTAATATTCTTAGTTAAATACTGAAGCTCAAAAGTCCAATTCTACGTGGTTGAACTTTTTAGGGTTCATGATTCATACCATGATGTGTGCTCCTGCATATAATAATGTCAGCGATATCCAGTGATATGAGTGGTCAAAGGGACCAGTAAGTGGGAATACCCATCGGATGCTTGCGAATATGCCTGCCGATAGTGATGCATGTGAGCCCATCCCAAAGCGACCATAAATCCAAATAATCAATTAATATAATAACATTTTTTTTGGGACTAGCATTCAAGAAGCGGGGATAGCTCAGTTGGGAGAGCGTCAGACTGAAGATTTGAAGGTCGCGTGTTCGATCCACGCTCACCGCATTCTCCTTTTAAATCAATGTTTGGCTTTATTTTTGCCCTTCGTTTAGGATATGGTCGAATGAGTGTGTTGGCTGAGGTTAACAGTTTTCTTGCATTGTTAGATTTTGCATCTTTGTTTATTGGTTCATGCCGCATTCTCCTTTTTAATCAATGTTTGGCTTTATTTTTGCCCTTCGTTTAGTATATGGTCGGATGAGTGTGTTGGCTGAGGTTAACAGTTTTCTTGCATTGTTAGATTTTGCATCTTTGTTTATTGGTTCATGCGGCATCTCGGTCGCCAAAGCGATACACCTCCTTGGCCCCCAACGAAAGAAGCCGTCCATGCTCGAGTCGATCGAGCAATGCATGAAGGGCGAGTAGGGTCGGCCGGCTTACCAGCTTGACCGGCCCAAAAGGAATCAAGTGCTCAATTTGAGATTGTTTTCTCTCATACCCACAATCCTTGCTTTTGTATGGAGATCCATAACATCTGTCAAGCACTTCCTTGCAGAGGTCAGGAACGCAGCACGGTTCGCCGGGAGCACACAAAGTTCTTGAAGCTAAACACCTCTGTCACTTGCATGCTTAAGCCTAAAGAGTCGCCCTGTGCATCCCCGAAACTCTTGCTTGAATCAACACATTTCACAGAAAAGTGAGTCATCCCGCCAAATTGTGTCCTCAAGATGCAGTCCATGAACAGTTTGAATGACTTCTGCTACAGCATATGTACCGACCGAAAGCTGCCGATAGAACAGTCCGGGCCTACAGCAAGCTCTTTTGGGACAGAGAGAGA
This sequence comes from Syzygium aromaticum, assembly GCA_024500025.1. Taxonomy (NCBI): domain Eukaryota; kingdom Viridiplantae; phylum Streptophyta; class Magnoliopsida; order Myrtales; family Myrtaceae; genus Syzygium; species Syzygium aromaticum. The sequence goes on along the minus strand of CM044888.1, from coordinate 1,800,616 downwards.
GAGAGAGAGAGAGAGAGAGAGAGAGAGAGGTCAACTTTACGAACTGATGATATAATCCACATTTGATATCGTTAACGTGCATCAACAAACAAACACGGAGTTCCTTACCATCCTTTCTTACAACTTGCAAGCAGAGGAAACTCATCAAACTCACTCCTAAACAACCCCCCAGAGGATGATAAACAACTATATCCTGAATTATGAATATTGTGCCTAAACATCAAGTGCACTAAAAGAAATCAAACTCAAGGTAATTATCAGAACCTTTCTTATCAGGGATAGTGGCGGTAACAGCGGCCTTTTCGCTTGCTGGTGTTGGTGGTACTGGTATTCGCTCTATCTCAACTGGTTTCGGTACCTCTGGGGGTGTGGCGCAGCGAATCAGCGCCCAGTTTACACCTTCAAAGAAGGGATGTTGCTTGATCTCTGTTGCTCCTCGCTTATACGCCAATCTGTGCTGTGGTTCTTTCACTAGCAACCCTCTTATTAGATCCCTAGCTGCAAAACTGACCACAGGGGACTCTGGAAATCGCAGTGGCTGACCCACGACATTGAACAACGTGGCTCGGTTTCCAGAACCTTTGAAAGGGGTTTTACCAAATAAGAGCTCGTACAAAAAAATCCCGAAGGTCCACCAATCTACAGCACTTCCATGACCTTCTCCTTTAATAATCTCTGGTGCCAAGTACTCGTGGGTTCCAACAAATGACATTGACCGGGCATCAGTGGGTTCCGCAATGAGCTCAGGCAAGGGACTGACTTGGTTCCCAGTTTCTATTTTGGGTTTCCGGTCCTTCTTGGACTTACTGGAGAACAGGCGAGGCCCGAAGCACGTGGTGGGAACTGCACAGGATGGCTGGATGCAAGAAGGTTCAATGCAAGCTGGCTGGACACAATAGACAGGGTTCTTTCTGAGAGGCTCAGAATCGAGACATGATGTCTTAACAAGAGTTGGACTCACGGCGCAGCGAAGAGAAAGGTCAAAGTCCGATAGCATTATATGCCCATCATCCCTCACAAGAACATTCTCGGGTTTAAGATCGCGGTAAACAATCCCAAGCATATGGAGGTATTCTAGAGCCAGTAACACCTCAGCTACATAAAATCTGCAAATAAAGATCAGAGTAACTTTCAAGATTTGTTCACATGTAAGTGCCATATAACCAAACTATTTTTGAAGCCTTTTGAGGTCTTGCTCGCACAAGTCGTATGGTTGAAGATATATCTTTCCTAGCTACATTGTGACTTTTAGTTCCATCTTACTACATTGAAAAGTTTCACAAGGCGAAAGAAATCTTTAGGTTCAAGGAAGATCGTTATTTGAGTTACCATTACGTTTATACATCTTTCCGAAATGTAGACTGCCTATGTCATACTAGTCAAATTAAAGGTTGTACCGCTCCATGTGTAACCTGGGTTAAAATGAAGCATGAAACAATAAGAAATCTCTCTCTCTCTCTCTCTCTCTCTCTCTGTGCAAAGTCGACAAATTAGCATTGTCACCGGCTTTAAAGACACTGAAGACCAACTTAACTGAAAACCTAGCTACCTCGGCCTTCCCCACCAAGTCCCCAAACCACGAATGAAATCACTAAAGGAAAATTTTACTAGCTAAAGCTCAATCCAAACATGTACGAGTTCTAATAAAAGAGCATCAAGGATGAAGTTCACTTATCGTACTTTACTGCCTGCTCAGGGAAATATTTCCCGGGTTGCCTCTGTCTAAGAGTGTGCAAGTCTCCTCCGGGACAAAACTCCATGACCAAACATGAAAACTTATCAGTCTCAAAATGCGTATACAGAGTTGGGAGGAAGGGATGGTCCAGACATTGCAATATTTCTCTCTCCGTTTGAGCCCGGAGCAACTTTTTACGACTAGCTAAAGATGCCTTGTCCATCACCTTCATCGCAAAGTAACACTTCGTTCCACTCAACTCCGACAGATACACGCTGCCTATATCCCCGCAACCCAACCGCTTTAGCAGTCTGAAATGGCTCAAACCCAAGACTCCATCCCTCAATCGAACCGCTTGGATGGCTTCCCATCTCAAGTCATTTGCTTTATGAGGCTTGTTGACACTGCTGCTCAAACTGCTGCAGCTGCTTTCATCACTGATGTCACTGCTCGTGCTCCCTCTACACATGCTGCTCTTCCCACTCTCAACAAAGTCCACACGGTCAATAACCTTGCCACTTCCGCTCGTCTTAGCGAGGCTGCTGGCCCCGTCACTAACTTTGCCAGTTACAGAACTATTTTTCACACTTCCATGTTCTGATGTCTTCTTGTTCTGATCAACAGAGGCCACCCGTGAGCCTCCATTCTCAACAAATGCAGAATGCGCTTCAGATGATTTTTGCTCCAGATCAGGTGAGGAAGTGCTTAGATTCATTTTACTGACTAGAGATTCAACCGAGCCATTTTGATCTGGACGAGAGGACCTATTCTTCTCAGCAGGCTCAGCAGACTCATGCTTCGTATGGTTCTGCATAGATTTAGGTGATTTTTCATGATTCATGAGCTCAGGCTTGCTCCCTTTCAGGTTTTGTGAAGATAAAAAGCTGTGATCATTCCTCTGTACTGCGACAAAACCAGCTGCTTTGGCTTGCTGCTTAGGGGAAGCTCTCGAGGTAGTTTTAGAGGCCATAGGACTCAGCAAAAGCAGAGAATCTATAAACAAATCAAGATGAAGATACCCCTGGCTCGGGACTCATCATCAATGGAACTGCATCTTCCATCTGCTTGCCCACATAATATGAAGTCCAATTTCAGTTGTGGCAAAAATTTCTCCACTGGGAAAATATCAACCATGTTAAATTGGCGGAAACTCATCATTTTCATACTCAAATATTTTCCTACTCTTCACTTCATGCAGCACAGAAGAACATACCAAAAAGAAACATAAAGATCAGATTTGAAAGAGCACCGATTAACTTCCACCTGTGCTGAATCAGGAGCAAAAATGTGGACTTTCACAACAATGTAGTGCCTAACACCACATTCCGGGTTGCAGAAAGCCGTATAAAAACCTCGAATGAAATCAAGTATCTGTTACTCAACAACTCAAGAAACTAGGGATTTCGTCTGTAGCTACTGAAACCTAAAAGAGCCAGGAGCAATATTTCGACCCAGAAATTAGAAGCTCAAATTGCGAAAACGGAAAGGAAAAAAATAAGGTGAAATAAAAGCAAAGCAAAAGACTTCAAGGACCGCAGCAGGTAAAAGCATGAGCTAACAATAATCAGCTCCAAAAGATCATGCAAGCTCGTTCAGTTCTTGATTAACTACAAGCAAGTCGAGACTCAAGGCCATTGGAAGTCTCACCACACAAGCACGCGATCAAACACCAATTGAAGCAAATCAGATCTGGATCTCAAGACTGCAAATTTAAGCGGAACCACGACCCAGATCCTGGAATCTGGAGGAGACCCAGATGCTAAAACCTAACCCAGAAGGCGAACGGAAGCAGACCCAGAAAGGAAAACGCTCATAAATGGAGAAGAGAGAAAGATGGGAGACCGAAACAGTACCTGAATTGAAGGATCATGACTGGACTGAGCGCATTTAGCAGGGAAAGAGGGAGTGAATGACTCCGGATAATGCTGGGTGTAGAGAGAGACAGAGAGAACGAGAAAGGGAAAGCTTCAGACAGTGCTGAAAAAATGGGACTGGTGGAGAAGTAATTTTGGCCAAGAGAGAGAGAGAGAGAGAGAGAGAGAGAGAGAGGTCAATGCAAAGCTCTAAAGTGAGAGCTTTTTTGTGAATTCAATAATTTCAATGGGCGGTGTTTTGTCCCCGAACGAGAGGAGGGTCCTGATGGCCAAACAGGCCTTGTGGTCTCTCACCTGTCTGTCATGCCATGCACTCCTACCACCGCTTTGGCCAAAGAAGCTTCTTTCCAGGTGAATTTGCTACTTGCTTGCCCTTTCGCTTTTCTTTTGGCTTATTTCTAATCTCTTTATCCTCATTTTCTAGACAGTTTATGCTTGCTAAAGATGATAGAAGTGTTTGTTGCATAGCGAAAACTTTATTTTCGGCTCGAGTAAGTAGCCCGTTTTTCTCTATTGAAGACTTTTCGTGTCTAAATAAGCGTTTTTTAAAATCGAAAAGTCGCGCTAACCCACTTTATTCATGTGGCGTTATCTGACTTGTGCGTGGATGAAACGGTTATGTGCCAAGTATAATTGAGATGAAATGTGTATCCCTATATCCTTAAAAATGGGACAATTGGTTCTGTGATAAAATCATATTTTGTTAAAATTAGTTGTATATTGGATAGCAAATCCGCGTTAGCTTGATATTCAACCGGGCGAGGCCGAGTTCATTCATTTGAGATATATTTATTGGGGGAATTAATCTATGTAAAATATCATTGCATATTTAGTGATCGATTCCTTTAAGTTCCTTCTGCTCAGAAATCTATCGTTGATAACTAGATATCTTTTGCTATATCTGCTGATGAAATGAACCTAGCATCGCAGCTATTGAATACCTAATAACTTCAGCATCCATGAAGAGAAAGCCTGAGGGGCTTTACAAATTCTTTTGGTTTTATACTAAGATCAATTCTGGAAGATCTATTGAAATCTGGATGAAAAGGTCCAGAAATAGATAGATGAAACTTTAACAAAAAAACAGGTTTCACTAGGATTCAACACACTAGAGCTATTCCAAAACATGAATAAAATATAAAGAAGGGATTGATAAAATCTTGTTGCTAGATCCAGACTTTCCAAAATACAATATGCCAGCTAATTATACGGTTGTTATTGCCTAACTTTGCCCTAGACCCATATGTAAGATGCATGAGGTGGTCCATTATTACAGATTGGAATCAGATGGGAAGGTTTTAATTGCATTAATCCAAGGTGGGGTTTTTCCCATTTAAGGTTGTCCACGAGCAGAAAAAATTGCCCTTTAATTCGCCAATAAATGCATAGTTGCAATATCACCATTCCCTCGGGTCCCCAAAGATTAGAAGGCTGGGCATGAATTGTTGTGATGGGGATAACATAAGACTCTTGCACCACTAAAAAATTCAGTGTCCTACATAAATAATTAGCTTGTCCCACCAAAATTCTGAATGGTTAGCTCTACTTATATACCCATCTTTTTTTTGTGATGCAATATTTATATTTATATGAGACTTTGATATAGTGAGAAGTATTTTAAGGAATTTGGTTAACTGGTTGAGTACTTCAGTTTCTCTTTGCAGTTCAACAGCAGACATCCCTTTCATCAAAGCAAGGAGCAGCAATCATTCAACATGCTGCGTGCATGTCTTTGTCAATCAACATAAGAATAACTTTGATTTTGGCTTCACATTGTTAGGTTTTCCACTTAATACTTTTGACTGGTTCTTCTGGGGTTTACTTGGCAGTGGTCCAGCGGGGAACTTCGTAACCTAACTCTCTTGATCAAGCCATATGATTAGTGAAATTGGGCAAAATAACGAAAGTCGGGCATTGACATATACATCCGGGTCACTATCGCAATTGTTTCTCATAAGTTTACTTCAAATTACACCATTGGCTCTATGCAATTTCATGTATGATATGATGTCAAGATCAATCTCTTAATGCCGATTCCGATACGCAAATATCATACCTGTCATATCTATTCGTGTCAGCGTCTACTTGCCTTCGCCTGCGGATTTTCAACTTGAATCTTTTCACGTATGAACGAGGATCAAGTCCTTAAATTGGATCGATAGCTTAAATGGATTCTAAGTTGAAGGGGCGACGAAAAAGCAAATTTCCATCAATTTGGGTCGTCACGAATTTCTTTCTCCACGCATGCACTGTTCTCGTTTGGTTTCTGTTTGTCTAGTACAGATTTTGCTGGTTTAGGTCGCAATCGAACTTTTTGACCCATACATCGACGAAAGTATAATTAATTCAAGTACATGCAAGCTCAATTTAGTGGTAACCAATGTTGGACCATTTTGCGTAATCTTGACTATGATGCATCTTCTCTAGCGCACATCTAGTTTCCATCTAAAGTTTTTCTATTCACAAATAAAATGCATCTCACTTTAAACAGTACAGTCCAAAATAGAAGTTCGAAATCTTGCGCCCATTGAATAAGGTGAGTCTAGCATGAATTCATTCGATCTAAGAGCCCTAGATAATGTAGTGTGCTTAGAGCATGTAGGCCACTTATTGGATTGTTTAGTCTGGGGCATGCTAGGAACTACAGAAAATAATTTCACTATCATCTAACTCTCCGATCCTAAGCTCTAATTAAGGTAGAAACACACAAGAGAGAGTAGGAGAAGCTAAATTAGGTCGAGTTTTTCTAATGCGCTATCGAATGTGTGTCTATTACTCGTTCTGATTACACGGTAGATGAAAAACCTGACTCTGATTCACCCCCTCTTCTCTCGTGTCTAATTTTTAGTGATGGTTGTATTTAAATTTTCGCCCTGATATGGCGTGCATGTGCACTAGGTTATACCAAGAAGATGTCGCGAAATTAAATGATCATTCGTCTTGTCCATGTACCCTGTGAAGTACCTCATCATACAAATGCGTAGTCCTTAATAGTCATTAGGGTCGGTCTTCGGAGCCTTTAGGGACTGGGCAAGCCAGGTTCTCTGCCATTTTTTTTTATCCAGCTGTAACTATACTCTCAAGTACAGTGTCTTTGATTTTTAGTATACCCAAAGCTCAAACATTAAGGAGCATTCTACTAGTCCTTAGTTTTAGGCGCTCAATAGACTTGAGTTGAAATCGAATTTGATTGACGGGGACTCTAAATATTACCTAATCGAGCCTAGGTGATTCACGTGCACGTCCGTGAACATCTATTATTCGTTCCTGGACCTAAGTCACCTAACATAAGTGACTTCCGCCATCGACGAACCTTTTAATTTGACTTTTCTTCGTTTGGTATGCATAAGTAGCTCGTTGCACGTTTTATATCGACGGAGAAATATCCAAAATATAACTTAAGAAACTTCGGATTGAGACAGAATTTTGACCCAACAAGCTCAAGGAAGAATTTTTGGTGGGATCATCTGTTCAAGATTTATCATTTAAAAAAAAAGGCATCATAAAGAAAAGAACAAACAATTTAAATCTGCCTCGGAGTTGTAGATATCTAACAGTGATCGAAGGAATCTCTCTCGGAAATGCCTAGGGCATGGACCATGATCCTTGTGGACACGAACATAGAAAATGCTTTCTTGGTTTGGGAAAGCTGAATATGAAAAAGTAGTCCGGTGGAATCAGCAGACAAACCCCTTTATCTCTCTTTTCAAAGATTTGGAAAGTTTACTAATTACCCCAAAAAATAAAGAAGGAAAAAAAATGATATTAAAGAAACTATCAACATACAATTTATCGTATAATTAGGTGTTGCTATAGATCAACTTTCATGCGCCAAACTAAATCTATTTCTATTGTCTCGATTTAAGCGATTTTCATGTGGTGCTCATATAGATAAATACGAGTTGGCTTTGCTGCAATCATAAATTAGCTTTCGTGTGCCAAATTGAATCTATTTCTATCGTCTCGATTAAAGCGATTTTCATGTGTCGCTCGTAAAGATAAAATCGAGTTGGCTTTGCCTATAAGGCCTTTATGTTGTCTTTTTGCTAGCTATCAATAATAAAGCCTAGAGACGGTCTTAACGGGAACGACCCCCCATTATTATACACTTAGCCCCTGAGTGTTGCCAGTAATCAAGATTGAAGATGGTCTTAACTAGTCAAGTGTGCAAAGTAGATTGCTTTTTGCGTCTCCAAGGATTCGCCCTTTTTCCCCTGCTCTTTCCCAGACATAGAACGGAATAAAGACCCGATAATATACGCACTCATCTATATATAACAGCAAAGTGAAAATACAAAAAGGATCCGACATGTAGCAAGACAAAACACCACAAAAAGAAGAGAATAGAAGAAGAAGTCTGTCGGGTAACTGATACAGAGCATTCGCATCTGTAGATACATATACTCTATATACTATACGCCCCTCACCATGTCATAAAGGCTAGGGTTTTTCCTGGAGTATATGGTCCACGGAGTCTTGGCCTTGATATGCAAACTCGTATACAGTGTCCTGTCATCCTTTGGCTTTGTGATTCTTGGGCGTTTTAGAACATTAGGAAAAAGGAAAGAAGGAAAAGGGAAGCCTTTTTGCATGTGGTTCCACATGCACTCCCGTTCTCAGTTCATAGGTCAATTAATAATTGATGGTCTGATGATTTTTTTCTATTTTTACGCGAAGGCAGGCGAATATCTCGAATACAATATGCTAGAAAACAAAATATATCCACACACAGCTCCATGCATAGAGCTGCGAGCTCCACATGCTCTCTCTATTTCCCTCATATTTTAGAGGGCTTTTCAGATCTTGGCTTTATTGCTGTGTGGTCCTCTCTCTCTCTCTCTCTCTCTACTAATGGAAGCTAACATGTAGCTTTCTTAGGTCAACAATCAGTCACATTTTGCTGCAAGTTCTGTATGATGTTCTCGGATATCTTTTGGTCTTGATATAATTTACTTCATATAGCACAGTAAAAGGGAAATATGAAATACTAACGTGGTTATGCTAGTATATTCTCATTGATTTTTAGTAGAGAAATAATTTAGTGACAGTTGTTAATCTACTATGTCTATTCTGTGCCACAAAAAATAGTAACAAATGACCATAAATTGTTGTGGATCCCATTTTTTAAACAATTTTTGGCTCGTGGCATACTGTTTTTCTTACAGTGGTCGTTATTCTTACAGTGGTTCAAATGCTATTATGTTAGCGAATGCCTTTTCGAAATAATATGTTTGATGCAGTTAAATAGGCAGGTCCTGTTTCATTTTCACGACGAGATTTCTCAGTGCAATGTCTATTTTGACTAATAGATTTCAAGCTATTACTTAGTGAGACTTGGCTTGCTTCGAAGAGTCATCAGTCATCTTTTCTTTAAAATGCATTCGTGCATGCGAGACTCCTAGTTAAAGAAAAAAGCTCTAATAAATACGCAAAATCTAAACGTTCCAGGTTGGTTGGTGGTGATTTCTCATATAATTTGTCAATAATAGCCACCTGCATGCAACGAATTAGCCTCGCATGTAAACCAGCAAACACATCAAAATTTATTAGTTTTGATGTGTGAGGTGAATCTTCATATTAGCTTATCCTTTTGGTTCATCAAATTTATATATAAGTGTCACCATGGAAAAAACCAAGATTCCAATAGCAGTGAATAAGATTAACATAACAAATGTAAGTGGATTGAGATCGAATTCTCATTTCTTTTGGTGATTCCTATTGTGATGCACATGTGAGTTATATTAAGAATCTCACTTTGAAGAATTAATTTGGTGTGAAGTAATCGATATATTTTACTTGGCCTATCACTCATTGGCTTAAATATTTGAATAAACATAAATCTAACTGGATATGTTGATAGGTTTAGATCTGGATTCTCTTTTAACAATATTTTCAAGTGAAGATATTGGGCTTCTACTGCGCTTCCCAATAATTCTTCCGCCCAAGTTTTGATCAAACTGTCATCTCTGCTTTGTGTATGTCCCTCTCTCCTTATGAAAAGTCCAGAGTAACTATTTTTCTTTCTCTTCGAAGTCTAAAGTATTATTCAAATATTGGTAAATTATGAAAAATATTACGTGTCAGTGTTTACACATTGTGAAAATTTTCGGCATTCAAGATTAGAAAAAAGGTCAAGTTGCATCCATCGCTGAATTTGTAAAAAAAGCAAAATGTGAAAGGTAAAATCCCTCCCTCCATAGGTACTGTATGTCTATTCATGCTTCCATTTGTGCAAAATTTTCAACTTGCACCAAGCGGTAGAGGTCGAACCGATGGCCCCTCGCTCGAACTGTAGTTGCTTATGCAACTTTGAGAAGAATAATGACTTGTAGATAATATTTTGCACGAGATCGAACCCAGTACGTAGGCTTGTGATGAGCGTCGTTAATTGCATGAGATGCCTATCTTGCCACCAATGCGCTTGTGTCGAAGACGTCGTGCAACTGGTGGATCTAATACTAATCCATAAAAGATGGTAGGTGAATGCATGTTAGCGAATTTTTGAGGGCTCTCGAAAATAAGAGAGCAATGACTTTCTCAATCGGAGATGGACGGAATGGGCTCTCTTATGGACCGACCACAGTCTTTCACCACAAACATTAATCGATGGCCCAAAAATTGAAATTGGGCCTGTTCATGCGTAGCCCTGAAGTCCCACCAAGAAGTGTGAAATTCCCCGACAAAGTCAGTCCAAGAATGGTGCGCCACGTTGTCACACGATGTAAAATGTAATACCTAAAAAATAAAGATAAGCCTTAGCTTGAGAAACCACAGGGATTCAATGAAGAACTTGACCATTCGGATTCAACCAAGTTTATGATGATAGCGTCAGCAATTCCCTTTGATTGCACGTGAACATCAAATTTTGCTGGTTTAAGTTTCTTATTTCTTTTCCCCGCTGGCCAAATAGTTTCAGTCTCTTCATGTTACTTTGGGTTGCACCTTGAGCCACTGCAATTGCTGTAAAGATCGATGAATTAGTACTAAAATAAGCCAAAGTATCCTAATTAAACAGCGACTCTTACTCCGCCTAGTGTTTCTTGAAGTATCAAAGTAGAGGCCTCTGAAGTAATTCCCACGGATTACTCAATAGTCATCGAAAATACGGGGATCACATGAGTTGGCGAATCACACGTGACTAAGGTCGATATGTTAGAAAAATATTTACAATGACAGAATCAGCATTGAAAATCCAGAATAAAAAGAAAACAATAGGCTGAAATGATCTATATAATTACCACGAAACATAAGGTTGCATATAAAAACATATATTATATAAATTCAACATCGTAAATTTTGCTTTTAACATCTTGTCTTTAAAAGCGACCTTTCAAGTAACTTACCACAAAATAGAGGGTTGGATGTCAGAAGATAGGACCCAAAAATACCAAAAAAACCTTCGTCCATTGTTATATATCGCTGCCTATTGAGAAAGTATGATATGATAGATTCATGTACGAATGATAAGTGGTCAAAATCAATCGTAAGTTAAGAAATGCATGCAAATTTGTATTCTTTTTATGTGACCCATAATGAATCTTTCTATTTCTAAATTGTGATTTGTTAGGATTAATACGGAAGCGTGAGCAAAAACACAGAAAAAATGATGTGAGTAAGAAATAGATTGCATAAACGAAATCAGAATATAATGGATTTACATGGTTTGACGATGTGCCTACTACATGGGGAAAGATTGAAAAGGTGGCTTCATTATAATCAGGAAAGAAGAGATTAGAATCGTTCGATCACATTCACTTATAAGTGTTCCAACTTTTAGATTAAACCTGAACCCACAAGAATCAATCACAAGAAATGATTTTTATTATCCTGTCACTCTCTTGGATGATAGTTCTTCATGCTCTTTGTTAGGAAAACATCCCTATGATATTTTGATGATTCCAAAATGATCCCTGATGTGGTGATGATTCCAAAACAATTCTTAATGATCTTCGTGATAAGTGTAGATGTTCTTCATAGTGATGTGGTGATGATTTCAAGAGATTGTGATAATATCGATGGTCTTTGTGAGTTCATTGAAAATTGATTAGATCATAAGGATGAGGATCAAGATAGGTGGAGAATGAGACAAATACAACAAGGTGTTCATGAGGAATTAGAGATACCATAGTCGATCTGTCATCAACGTAAAGTTTTTGGGAGGTGACATACTCAGGAGGATTATTGAATGATGATTGCAAGTTGTTCCACACAATTTGACCGTGGACAAAACCAACAGACTGGTAATAAGGGTACACGCTATTATCAAGTTATAAGGAGCATTGTATTGTGTTGATATCAAGTCTTGCAAGGTGTTGGTCAACAAGCGCATCTGCGGATGACCGTTGGATGGGAAGGATATATCCATTGACAGGCTAAGAATCCATAGCAAGAGAACTGGAAATGATTTGGAGCAATGTTAACTGCCAATTACATTACAAAGGACTAAGCAATGAAAAACCAACTAGTGACTCACCGATTTATAAATACATTATAAAATTTGTCGTGCATCCATGATTTAAAGAGCTTTATCTTCCAAGCTAATTCAATGCTAAACTTGAAACTTGAGATATTCTTTCAATAAATCGTTATAGTAACAAGAAGAGAACTCGCCTCTATTTATTGAATCAAATCAAAGAACCAGTGCGAGGTCATGATCTTAGAAGATAATGGTGTGCTTTGGTTTATGGGGGGCATTTGGTAATTATTTTGTTCTCAAAAATAATTTCTGCTCGGAAATGATTTTTTTTATTTTGTTCTTGGGAATAATTTTTGAGAATTTGAAGATGTTTGGTAACTGCCCAAAATTTTTATTCTTGAAATAGAAAAAGAATAGAAATGTGTTCAATAATTGCACAAAATATTTTGAATTTTTTAAATTTCTTTCTTTTTTTTTTCCTTTTTCTTTTTTTCTTCTTTTCCTTCCTTGGCCTGTGGCTGGTCTCTGGCCATGGCCGGTGAGGGCCGCTCTCGCTGGCCCTAGTTGGATATGGCCGCGAGGGCCATAATGCCCTCGCCGGCCATGGCCAGAGACTAGCCATGGGCCAAGGAAGGAAAAGAAGAAAAAAATATTGTTTCTATTTTGATTCTTTTTTTGGTTCCTGGAAATAAGAAGTAACTTTTTTATTTTTATTTTTGATTATGTTCTAAAACTATTCCCGACAACAAATTTGTTCCCGAAAATAAAAAATTTACCAAACGGATTTATGTTATATTTTTGTTTCCAGGAACAGAAGAATAGAATCGGATACTGTTTAGCCGGTTACCAAACAGCCCCTTAGTGGACTTGTTTCAAATGAAGGAGTAAGCAGAGCCGGTGCTATTAACTCCTTAGATGTATTATTAAATTATGCAAATTATCTTTTTTAGTTTGGGATTAACAATAATAAGTAAGGGCTTGTTTGGTAACACTCATATTTCTCTATTTTTCTATTCTTTTATTTCTCGAAACAGAACAAAGATCAGAAATTTGTTTGGTAACATTAATAGATTTTTATATTCCTCAGAATAGAAAAGTGGTTAGGGAATAGATTTGGAACAAAAATAAGAAGTAAAAGAAATTTACTTCATTGTTCCTAGAAACAATTTCTGAAACAAGGTCACTTTCTTTTTCTTTTTTCCATTTTTTCCTTCCTTCTTCTTCCTCTTCTTGCCATTGTTGGGCCTTTGCAATGGCCAACGACGGCCAGAGATGAGGACTGGCAAGGCTTGACCTCACCCAGCTACTACAAGGTCAGCCTCACCATGGCCAGGCAAAGCCGACCTCGTGGGTGCTTGGCGAGGTTAACCTCGCCAGCCCTCATTTCCAGCTGGTTGTTGGGGTCGATTGTTGGCCATTGCCAAGGCTCGACGACTGGCTAAAGGAGGAAGAAGAAAGGAGGAAAAAAACGTAAAGAGAAAAGAAAAAACATAAAAAAATTATAAAAATTATAAAAAACTTAAAAAATTCCACATCATAAAAAAATTTTAGGGTCGTACCAAATGCTTTTTTTTCTATCCCTAGAATAAAAATTTTGTACAATTACCATACGTATTTTTTTGCTTAAAAACTTATCTAGAGAATAGAAACAAAAAAAAAACTATTTTTGAAACGAAATTGTTCGTGGGAGCGGAAATGTTACCAAACACATTCTAAGGCATGGATGCTTTTTGACTATCCGAGAAAGATTCGATGGGAATAGATTTAGAACAGAAACAAGAAGTAAAAGAAATTTACTTTTTTGTTCCCAGGTATTGACACATATTTTTAATTTGTCCAAAATTAGTTGCACAAAATTTAGGAACTAATTTTCTTTAATTCCTAAAACAAAAAATATTTCTATTTAAATGCATTACATATATAAATTAGGCATATTTGCACTAATATGGTCTTTTTAAAATGTTTCTTTTAAAAAAAAAATCAAATCAAGTCGGGCCGGGTTGGAACCGGGTCGACCCGGCCCATTTCTTTTTTTTTTTTCTTTCTTTTTTCTTTCCCTCCGCGCAAGCCCGGCCCACACCTCCCTTTCTCCCCCCTTCCTTTATCTCCCGCGCGCGGATTGGGCCCAGCCCCGGCCCAGCTTTTCTTTCTCCTTCTTCGCCCGTCGCTTTCTCTTGCCCTATTTTCCTCTGCTCCTGACGCTGCGTGACGTCGCCGAAGCAGCCGCATCATTGTCGTCATCTGGCCAGAGCAGTGCCGGGGCAGTACGCCATAGGGACTGGCCATTAATGGCTAGTCCCGTCTTCCCCATTTCCTGGCCCTCCCTCTTTCTATTTTTCCTCGCCTCCTCCCTGCCTCTCTGCTATGACCAGAACCGGCCCCCCTTGCACCGGCCTATGGCCACAGGATTCGCGGGCCAGCAGGCCGGTGCAAGCCATCGTCAGCTGACGATGGGGAGCCGAACAGTGGCCTAAGGCCACTAGAAACCAGAGAAAGAGAGAGAGAGAGAACGGGTCGGCCACAGAGAGTGAAATAGAGAGAGAGAGAGAGAGAGAGAGAGAGAGAGAGAGAGAGAGAGAGAGAGAGAGAGAACAGAGAGAGGGAGAGAGAGACGAAGAGCCGAGTGTTCGTCGGAGCTAAAGAAGAACCAGCAGTGATCGTCAACACCCCCAGACCAGCAAGAGAGCCTCCAGTCGCGTCGCCGAATGGTGAGCTTTCCTCGGTGCTCTGTTCGGCCCTATTTTTTTTGTGTCCGGCATGGCCGGGATTCGTGCCGGCTGTTTCACGCGAATCTTGACTTATACCGACGTCGATCGCAATCCCCACTCGCTGTCGGAAGTGAGCTGTGGTTGTTGGAGTCGACCGAATCGCCGGAAGAGGTCGAAATCCCTTGATTTCTACTACGCCCGCCATGTGTTCGATGAAATGTCCCAGTGAAACAGGTTCGATTTTGGTTGCCGGCCGGCGAAGGCGTGGCCGAACGGCGAGCCAAGCGGTCGGCAACGTTGGTGGCGGCCCTAGGGTTCGATTCAGGTGGCGGAGCCGATCTAGGTTGGCCGGCGGACGGCCAATTTTGGCCCCGCCAGCGTCCCCTTCATGCGGGTCTGCAATTTCTGGTCGGATTCGACCTGAATCAGCAGATCCAACCCTGGTAAACACCTGGGTCGGATTCGTTGACTCAGGTCGGTTCCGACTGACCCGGATCAGCCGATCCAACTCGAGTCAATGCCTGGGTCGGATCCGTTAACTCGGGTTGGATCCAACCGACCCGGGTTAGCCAACCCGACTCCGGTCAACGCCAAGGTCAGATCCGTTGACCCTGGTCGATTTTGACAGATCCGAATCCGGCGACCCGACTCGGTTTAATATTATATTTTTATTTTATTTTATTTTTTTTAAAAAAATTGTAAATTTTTTTTACCTTATATATATTATTATTATTATTTATTTTTTTGAAAAAAATTAAATTAAAATTTTTTTTAATAAAGGTTTTTTTATGTGATTTGTCTGATTGCTTTAATTTATTGTTATATTATTATGCATGTTATTTTAATTGCATAAATTGCTATATTTTAATTAGATAAGCCTATAAGATCATGTACTGTTGTAATCATGCATGCCTTTAATTAAATTTTAATTGCATGAACTGTCGTGTTTTGAATGTCATCTGACTTAGTTAGGACTAGAACCTTAGGCTGCATATCTACTTTGACTGCTAATCGCTTTTGATTATGCACTCGCTCGATTATTTCACATGTTAGGAGAAGAGTCCTAAAATTAATCCAAATTGCCTGACAAATGTTTTCAAAAAATGAACATGGTAAAAAGGTACCGAAAAGGCATTAGTTATCCAGCTAATATAACCAAGTCTCCGAGCTCGGTCAATTTTTGGTTCGTAGGAATATGGTGATTTTTCCATCGCTCTGTTTGGGTTTCTAATCGACCTACCCCAAGTCAATTAGTGGCGACTCCTTGATATAAACCATTTGCATGTTAAACACTTAAGCCTTAAGTCGCGATATGGTATGAGCTTGAGAGAGCCCGAGTTAAGTCTCAAACTTAGACTTAGCACGTATCATGCAAGCTCCCTCATTTTTTGAGCACGTTAAAAAAAAAATCCCGGGAGGTCGGTCGCAACAATCTGGCAACTCCACTAGGGACTCTTTGTTTTTAAAAATTGACTTAAGCCAATGTTTGCCCTGTTCAAAAATAATTTTTGTTTGGCAGCAAGGACTTCAGGTATGATCATAATATTAATGTATTATTTGTTCTTGTAAGTTCAAATTGATTGTTTATAAATTGTTATGCATACTTTAATAAGTTAGTACTACAATGTTGCACACACAACCATGTTGCTGGACTTGGGCCGCTATAGGACATTTTAGGATGGTGTTAAGAAAGATACGACGTTGAACGCGAGCCCACGATGTAAAGGTTATCTTTCTTTTCCCCGAAATTCATTTCTAAAAATCGTAAAGAAATATCTTTAGCCGCTATTCGCGTGACTATAAGATATTCTTTTCTATTTGGCCGGAGTTAAAAGGACTTGTCACCAATGCGAGACTGCGACGGTCAGGCACCCTTTTAATTCCATTTTGTTGAACCAGTCTAAAATAGAAATTGAATCTCACTCTTCATGAGCGTGTCGTTATGATTAACATGGTTCAAGGAAAGGTATATATTCTATCCCTCCTTATTTTATTATACAGTCTACTTACTTATTTGATTTGTTACCGACAGGTCACCTGTTGATTGCATTCTATACATGATGGGAAGAGCTGATGTCCAATTCATCCCTACTCCCAAAAAAGAGCTTCTAGCATGGTGGGACCAACTCAACCAGAATGCCCAGCAGTATGTCAAAGCAAGAATCGGTAGCTTACTTCCACTGCTCAAAATCAATATCCATTCTGGCATAATGCAAGCACTGGCACATTTCTGGTGTCTACAGACATCTACTTTCATATTTGGCAAATTTGAGATGATCCTGACTTTGGAAGAGTATAGTGTTGTCATTGAAAAACTTTTGAGATCTGAGCTCACTAAACATCTTTTAAGCGTGTCCCCTCTACCTGAATTATCTCAATTTTTGCGAACCAAGAGCGATACTATGATGAGAGTCATTAATACTCATTGTAATGCATGCCCATGATTTTTCTTAAATGAATGTTTTGAAAGCCAACCTATAAGCCAAAAAGACAAAATTTTTATCCTTGTTTTTATCGGGTGCGTCCTTTTTCCCATTGCAAAAATTCAATAAACCCCTCGATTGCTTTTGTGGCCAAACAAATTTGCACCGTGTTGAGTTATGTTAATTCAGTTTTAGTAGAAACATTTTTTTCTTTAAACCGTTTTAAACAAAATGATGACAAAATTATGAGGGCTGCCCTAGAAATTTTGCAAATCTGGTTTTCATTCCATTTGAGAGGATTTGGGCACTTCATGTAGCTTTTTGAGATTGATGATTTAATGCACCCGACACAAAGATTTGAAATTCTAAAAAGTCATTCTCCTAATAAGGATTACGCCACATGGATAAATTTTTTGAAAGACCCCGATCTCATGGCATTCCTATGATATTCTAAATGGTTCTATGAGGGTCAGGCTTGATATGCTCACTAGTTCCATAACCCCATTCCGCTGCTTGGTTTATTGGACATCACTTCATACTACCCATACCGGGTAGCCCGCCAATATAAGGCCCTCCAAGAAGTCTCGTTGCCCCGCAAAACAGACATGTTTCGAGTTCGGTTCACCCGCTCGAACTACAATTACGCTGACGAAATTCGCACCATCTAGGGGATATGGACTGAATGCCATCCTGAGAATATCCTGATGCCTAGGTTATTGAAGGGACGGGAAAAAGTCTACCATGCCTTTCTATTCTACATTACACATCACCAAATCCCGACAGATTTTCAGCCAAAGGTCCCAGATGTAACCAACAAGCCTAATCGCCAAGAACAAATTGATCAACTTGAAAAGACTATGGGGATGAAAGATACGCTTATTGCGGAGCTTGTTCGTGAAAATAAGTGACTTCAAGAGATTGGAGCTTTCCCATCGTTTATAGAATAAGTGTCTGGGGAGGGCACTCTTTTTGTTAAAAGCCCTGTATTTTTTTTTTTTTTAGTATTGATGTTTAGGGAGTTTGTTTTCCTTCTTTAAAAGTATTTTTAGGTTATAATATTATTAATATAACCCAGACTGTTTTTATGCCTTATATAATTTTTTTGCGACTTCATAACACCACTGCGATCATTGGCCCAGTGGTATCTGGGTGTGAAGCCGAACGGTTCGAGGCAACTGGGTTTCGAACCCCGGAGATGCCACATGTAATGTTTATATTAATAAAAACCTTTTTTTCTCATTTTTTTCTTCACAAATAAATAAAATATGCAATAATATTGTGATTAGGTCATGAAATGATTCTTTATTAGACATTATACTCATTTATTTCGGCATTTTCACAGGTAGTTACAAAAAAATGGCCGAAGAAAATGCCCGCTTCGATAATATGGAAAGCGAAATGAAAATGGTTTTCAACGCGCTGGAAAACATCACAAAGCAAATAGAATCCATCAATAACAAGCTCACGCCTGCACCTGCAGCAATTGAGGTGATGTTACTACCACCGTCCACCGAAAAGGACAAAACTTCCGCCATCGATAGTAAAATGCCCCTACTAGAAGACGATCCGCTTCTCCTGGCTGTCAGAAAAGCTAAACCTGAAAGCGCCCCGGTGACAAAGCATGACAAACGCCTTGCAAAAGTTGAGGAGATGCTGAAACTGCTACAAGGCCCGCAGCATGCTGTTTCACTTGACCTGTCTATATACAAGCGGGTCAAAGTACCAGAAAAATTCAAGATGCCAGAGTTTGAGAAGTATGATGGCACTTCATGCCCTAGACACCATTTACACATGTCTCATGTGCGGATGACTTAGTACGTAGATAATGAACCTCTCATGATTCAGACATTTCAAGCTAGTCTGACGGGAGCAGCTTTGACATGGTATATGTCAAAAGACGTGGACACTTTCAAATCTTAGGATGATGCCACCAATACATTCCTCTAGCAGTACCAATTCAATCTCGATGTCACCTTTACTCAAGATGATTTGGAACGCACCGAAAAAAAGAAGAATGAGTCCCTCAAAGAGTATGCCACCAGATGGAGAAATTTGGCCGCCCAGGTTACCCCACAACTCACTGAGAATGAACAAGTGAAGTTGTTCATTAAGGCTATTCCATATGAATACAGACACCGCTTGGTTGGTGCTACAGCCGAATTCCTTAATCGTCTTGTTTCTGTGGGCGAACGAATCAAAATGAGATTGCGTGACGGATGGTTTACGGACCCCGCTTCCACCAGTAGGAGGCTCAGCACGAGAATGGAGAAAGAAACCCTAGTAGACGCAAACATTGCATACACCTAGACCATTCAGTCTCCCTGAACAGTCAAGGTGAATAGTGAGTAGAAGCTAACCTCAAGTCGCCAACCTCCGAAGCGATATAATAAAAGGCAATTCACTCCGTTGCCCGGATCTCCCTCTTAGGTTTTGGCCATACTCCGAAAGAAAAACCTGTTGTTTACCGAGCCGAAATGTCCTAACACAGAAAGCGTCTTCTCGAATTATGATCCATCCAAGAAGTGTGACTATCACATAGGCAAGATAGGATATTCGACGGACGACTGCTATACCCTCAAACACCAAATCCAAAATTTGCTTGATACCAAAGCCTTTTCGTTCCAAACATCCAGGCCAAATGTTCAAAACAACTCATTACTCGAATATGAAAACAGAATTAATGCCGTATCCATTTTCGACCCTTGTCAAATTAAGAGTGAGAAGGTGTGTATTGGTGACATCTATAGCGCTATAGTGAAAGCGGGGTATTATCCTACTTGTGAAGTGCTGCCTTTATCCTTAATGAAAGAAAGGGTTGCCAGCATGGCTAAAGCAGGTGTAATTATGCGTGTCAAGCACACCGATATAGTGGCCACTATCTCCGAGATCATTATTAATTGGGACGAAGAACTTTTAGCCTTGAATACCGAAACAAATACATCCAGCCCCACATTTCTAAACGAACCTTCGTCCGATAACCTAGATAAGGAAAAAGAGTTGATGATTGAGATACCTCTAACCAAGGGACATATGGTGATCGAGGTATCTCAACCTTACCGATACGAGAGTGACAAAGCAGTCCCATGGTCCTACGAATTGGAAGCTGATCTAGTTATTAGGTCCGGACGAATATATGCTCAAGCCAATGCGTAACCTTCGAAGCCCGAGACTGATGAAGAAGCCAAAGAATTCCTGGCCATCGTCAAAGCCAGTGAATATAGTGTGGTGGACCAATTGCGCAAGTTGCCCGCCCAGATCTCTTTGTTGGAACTACTCCAAACGTCTATAAAGCATTAGAAATCCCTGATGAAAGTACTCAGCGAAGTAAACGTACAAGAGTCAATTGAACATGACAAGTTTGAAGCATTTGTGGGGTCCATCCTCCTGAAAGATCATATAACATTCTCGGAAGAAGAGTTTCCTGCTGAAGGATGGGGGCATACCAAGGGTCTCTATATCTCCGTCAAATATAGAAACTCCAATGTAGCTCGAGTTCTTATAGACAATGGATCGGCGTTGAATATCTGCCCGCTGGCAACCCTGCATGCCTCAATGTGGACACGTCCAAACTCTGTGCCTCCAAAACCTCAATCTGGGCGTTTGACAGAATGAAGAAGGACACCGTAGGTAAGATCGACCTTGATATCCAGATCGGCCCAACAGTATTTAGCATTTTGTTCCAAGTAATGGACATCCCCATTGCATTTAGTTTTCTACTAGGCCGTCCATAGATTCATTTCGCTGGAGTCGTACCATCAAGCCTTCACCAAAGTGTGAAATTTGTGGCCCAAGGAAAGTTGATCACAGTCCATAGGGAGGAGGACCATCGAATCTACCAAGAAACCGCCATCCCGTATGTTGAGCCAAGCGATAAAGTGGAATCTAGCTATCAGTCCATTGAGCTCGTGTCAATCGTATACGGGTATCAAGGAACTTCCCCTCCTACCCTTGATGTGTCAAAAGCTTCGATCATGGTAGGGAAGGTTATGATTGGAAATGGCTTCACTCCAGGCTAAGGACTCGGCAGAGGAGGCCGGGGCATCCGGGAGCCTATTCAAGCTGCCAGGAATCATTGTACGGCTAGCCTAGGGTATCGTGGGGGAAACCCACAGGTTAACAAGGGGCACGCAAAGGGTCAAATTGGCTTGTCATTTCCCCATATTCGGGAGACCTTCCTACCGCTTGCTAAATTGTTACAAGACGAGAAAATTTATCTCAATCGCTCAGGAGAATTAGAAGAAAGGTTCAAGCAGCTTGCCGAATGTTCAAGTCACCCGAGCTTCTCGATTCCTCCTGCAAATGTTCATATTAACCAACGTCAGAACCCAGACAAGCTCCCAATTGAAAAGGATTGTGGACGAGAGGAAGCGGTTGATAGTGTGGTTGCCCTATTTGATGACATCCTTATAGGGTCCACACACGAATACTCAACCTCAGAAATGAGTGCCTACCCGCTTGATTTATTTGTACGTTTGCGGCATCAGTTAGGCGAGCTACAGGATTTGCTGACATCTTTAATGGATATCATGCATCAAATCTCAGACATGTCACTACCGTCATCCAATCAGGAGCAGGCCGCCCAAGGAAATGGATCCGGAGGAAACACACCGTTAGGGGTTGTTCCTAACACGATTTGGCAAGACATCCAACTCTTACAATGGCAGGGCAATGTACGACAATACTCGCCAGCTCCTAAATCCATGGATGTGATATTCCTTATTTTTTTACGAAAAGGGCTAATCGCAAGGAGGCCAAAACACCATACTCCTGAGTACTTTATCAATTATGACTCCTCCAAGTCCTGTAATTATCATTCAAGAGAGGTCGGACACTCGCTGGATGAATGCAGCGCTCTGAAGAATAGAGTTCAAGACCTACTAGACGCCAGGACATTCACTTTTCGTGCCCATGGTTGTGTCATGATGAGGATGATCACTTGGTTGTACCTAGCCTCTGTGCTGCTACTCCCGAGCTTTCTGATGTAGCGCGTAAGGGAAAGACGATTATGGATATCCTGGGCCAGCCCAGTGATAAATTTGACTATTATGTTGACTACCAGTTGCCATCAAGTTTATATGAAGACCAACGGAATAGCATTCCTAGTGGATGTGACGACATGGAAAGGCCGACACCATTAAAGAGAGGGGTCGAGGAGCTGGATTCTTGGAACGACACTCTCGAGAATTTCTTTGTCAAAGCGATAGATGAAGGACCAGTGGAGGGAATGGGCGCAAGCTCACTTGAGTAGAATTCCTCTTCTCTCTTTTGCATGAATCCCTAGAAAATGGGCTATCCATGTGTTTTGTTTTGTTATCTTGTCGTCATTTCCGTTGAAAAAAATGTCGTTTTTGAATTTTCCCCCCTTTGTGGAGGTTGTAAATCCATGTATTGTAAATAAATAATGTTTTGAGGGCATGAGATAGTATCTCAAACCGGCCCGTTGATGATAACCAGCCATGAAAATGAAGGTATTCTGAGGCCCGGGCTATCTCATGTTTCCTCGTCTCAAAAGTTTTTCGAAAATCAAAGACACTTTTACTTTTTCATCAAAAAAATATTCTAAGAGGAAAATGATAATGAAAAATCCATATCCCCATTTGTTTTTCTAATCAATTTACCCTGTGTTTCAGGCGTGATCTTGCAACTTGTGGGGAATTAGTACGGTCCAGCTCGATGATGGAGATACTCACAGTAACGATTCATATAACTCAAGTGATGATCCCGCTGAGATCCGAAGAAATTGGGAGCAGTATGAATAATTCAAACCCCTTACAACCGAAGACACTGTTACCATCAATTTGAGATATACTCAAGATCCAAAAGAAGTCAAGATTGGAGCTAACCTTCCCAAAGAGAAAGTCATGCATATAATTGCTCTTCTCAAGGATTACCAAGACGTTTTCACATGGTCTTACTCTGATATGCCAAGACTAGACCCCCGGATTGTTGAGTACAGTTTGCCCATCAATCCCGACATACCTCCCAAGAAGCAAAGGTTACGAAGGACTAAACCCGAGTTATCGAAAAAGATCGAAGAAGAAGTGATGAAGTTGTTGAAAGAAGGGTTCATTGAGGTTTCGCAATACCTTGATTGGGTAGCAAACATCGTGCTAGTCAAGAAAAAAGATGGTCGAATTTGAGTCCGTGTTGATTATTGTGACTTGAATAAGGCCAAAGACAACTTCCTACTCCCCCACATAGATGTTCTTGTGGATAGTACTGCTGGATTCGAATTATTTTCTTTTATGGATGAATTCTCCGGGTATAACCAGATAAGGATGAATGAGGAAGACAAGGAGAAGACTGCGTTCATTACTCCATGGGAGACCTTTCACTATAAGGTTATGCCTTTTGGTCTGAAAAATGTTAGCGCAACATATCAACGTGCTATGGTCACTCTCTTTCATGACCTGATGCACAAAGAAATTGAAGTCTATGTTGATGACATGATCGCTAAAACCAGAAGCGGAGAAGACCATGTTGAGACTTGAAGAAGCTATTCAGTCGCTTGCGCGAATTCAAATTACGCTTGAACCCTGCAAAGTGTGTTTGGGACGACCTCTGGCAAATTACTCGGATTCATCATGAGTAGCAAAGGGATTGAAGTCGACCCCTCAAAAGTCAAAGCAATATGTGAACTGCAACCCCCGTCCACAGTAAGGGAGGTCAGAAGCCTTTTAGGAAGGTTGAATTACATCGCTCGATTCATCTCGTAACTCTCTGAGACTGCACGGTCTTTCTTCAAACTCCTCAAGAATGATGCCCAGATTAATTGGGATGAAGATTGTCGGAAAGCATTTGGAAAGCTGAAGCAGTATTTGATGGATCCCCCGGTATTAGTTCCACCAATCCTAGGGCATCCTTTGACTCTCTACTTAATGATTCATAGCGAATCGTTAGGAGCCCTGTTAGTCTAGAGCCACTCTGATGATGGAAAAGAACGAGCCATCTATTATCTGAGTAAGAAATTCACCATCTCGGAACAAAATTATTCCAAATAAGAAAAAACCTGCGTCGCACTGGTATGGGTGCTACATAGGTTCCGACAATATACTTTGCACCACCAGACATTTCTGGTAACTGAAAATGACCATATCCGATATTTGCTTAATCGACCGGCGTTAGTGGGAAAATTAGGCAAATAGCAAATTCTGATTTCAGAATTTGACATCCAAATATCATCACAAAAATCGGTGAAGGGTCGGGTGATCGCTGATATGTTAGCTGAATGCCCTGGGGAAATACATGAAGATGATCTTTCAAATGGCCATATTTTATCAACGGAGGAACATACGTGGACCATGTTTTTCGATGGAGTAGTAAACCCGTCTGGTTCTGGCACCGGGGCGGTTTTGATATCCCCAGATGGGCAGCATTATCTAGTAGCCGCGAAACTGGTGTTTCCTTGCACCAACAACATCACCGAGTATGAAGCATGCATTCTCGATTTACAAGCAGCAATTGACATGAAAATAATCAAACTAAAAGTATTCGACAATTCTACCTTAATCATACTCCAGACTGCGGGCGAATGGAAGACTAGGGATACTAAACTAGTACCCTATCATGACTGTCCGGAGGAGTTGGTTTCAGTATTCGATGATATTTCATTTAAATACCTGTCTAGATCTCATAACCAATTCGTCGATGCGCTGGCTATACTGTCGTCCATGTTACAGGTTACCAATGGCTTGGAAATAAAACCTCTGAAGATTGAAGTCTTGACCAGACCAGCCCATTGCATGATTGTGACTGAAGAACCCGATGGTAAACCATAGTATTACGATATCATGAATTTCATTAAGGAACAGCACTTCCCCGAAGGGAGTAGCCCTGCAGACAGGAGATATATAATGAAGATGACAAGAAAGTTCTTTGTTGATGGTGAGAACTTGTATAAGAGATCCTACGATTCTGTTTTGTTAAGATATGTGGACGCGAACGAAGCAACATGTATCATGCAGGAGTTGCACGAGGGAGTATGTGGCCCACACATGAATGGACACATGTTGGCCAGGAAAATAACAAGATTGGGTTATTACTGGCTTTCCTTAGAAGGTGATTGCATCCGACATGTTCGAAATTGTTACCGTTGTCAAATTCATGGAAATAAGATAAATGCCCTTCCAACAGAATTACACCAATTGTCTGAATCATGACCATTTTCAATGTGGGGCATCGATGTAATCGGTCCAATTAATCTGAAAGCATCAAATGGACATCGTTTCATCTTGGTCGCAATTGATTATTTCTCTAAGTGGATCAAGGCCCCGTCATATACCAATTTTACCGCTCGGAATGTGATGAAATTCATCAAGCGAGACATAATTGCTCGTTATGGTGTCCCTGAGGCCATCGTTACAGATAACGGGACAGATCTGAATAACAAGCTTGTTGATGATTTACTAAGTGAATTCAAGATCCGTCATCTGAATTCATCTCCCTGTCGTCCTCAAATGAATGGGGCTGTTGAAGCTGCCAACAAAAATATCAATAAAATCTTAGCAAAAACTGCTGAGAATTACCGAAATTGGCATGAAAGATTGCCTTTTGCGTTAATGGCGTATTGAACATCAATTTGG
Organism: Syzygium aromaticum; assembly: GCA_024500025.1. Classification (NCBI taxonomy): domain Eukaryota; kingdom Viridiplantae; phylum Streptophyta; class Magnoliopsida; order Myrtales; family Myrtaceae; genus Syzygium; species Syzygium aromaticum. Next base: position 1,774,938 of record CM044888.1, on the reverse strand, counting down.
ACATCTACTGGGGTAACCCCTTTTTCCCTGGTGTATGGCATGGAAGCAGTCCTGCCTGTCGAGGTGGAAATCCCTTCACTACGGGTATTGTCCCAAGTTAAACTGTCTGAGGTGGAATGGAAGCAGCAAAGACTGGAGCAGCTGAATATGATTGATGAAAAGCGATTAAAAGCTCTTTGTCATGGGTAATGTTATCAGCAGAGGGTAGCCAAATCATTCAACCAAAAGGTACACCCAAGACACTTTGAAGCAGGCAATCTCGTCCTGAGGAAAGTGCTACCATTACCTCCCGAGCTCGGAGGTAAGTTCGTTCCAAACTATATTGGTCTCTATGTTGTGAAAAAAGCACTCCCCGGAGAGGCTCTAATTCTGACTGAGATGGATGGGAACCAATTCTTCAACCCAGTCAACTCTGATGCAGTGAAGAAGTACTATCCTTAAAACAATTTCTATGTTCCTATTGATGACAAGGGAATTGGCAGAAAAGTTATTCATAAGTATACTCTTGCGGTAAGTCTAACTGGAAAGGATTTCGCATAGGACAAAGTAGCGTCAAAGCTGATCCTGGCAACCACAGAAGTATTAATGGTAGCTATGCCTACATCTGTCGAAGACCTTTAAAATAGAGACTAGCTTTGCTGCGAAGTTCCCCATGCAAGCAATTGCACATGCCCTGTGCAGTCAAGAATCAGAACATTCACGAGAAACCCCTCAACATGCTGGAACCGCATTGACACAGCCTGTGCTAACAGTAGAACCCTCTATTCGGGAGCACCTCTAATTATAAATGATTTCATTCGAGCTTCGAGACTAAGAGTATGGAGGAGTAGACTGAGATAAAGAAGACTGAACAAAGTAAATAGGAGAAAAGACTCTGCTAGTTGTGAAGACAAAATGGAAGAAGGGTAATTTGTATTGTTCTCAATTTACTCTCAAGCATCTCATTGCTAACATAAGCTCATGTTTTGATAGAAGGGAATTATTGACATTCAAGAAAACTCAAGAAGTTGTTATTCTGGTCTCAAATGAAAGAAACCATGAAGGGTAATGTTGTATTGTTCCCAATTGCTGTCCCTCAAAGAGCTATTCATTAACATGATCTTTCTTATTACCTTGTAGGTTTGCCTTGCCATCGCAGCATAGGTAAGTATCTCTTTCCTTACAAACTTTTCATATGAAAGTAGAAAGAAACAAGAAGGAAAAAACGTGTTAAAACAAATAAGTGCTTAACCTTCCTCCAAGTGTGCTGCATATCTTTTGAGAAGAACTTTGCATGGTGATTTTACCTGTTTAATTTACCAATTCACTGTGGAAATCTTGACAATTCGACAAACGGTGTTGGACTGCTTCGATGTATTGAATGAGAGGTATCAGGATGAGAAAAGGCAATCCTTAATCTATACACATTCTCACATACCAAACCCTTGCAAGATGAGCGAGAAGGTTTCATTTCTACAAGGTAAGGAGATTTCTCACATAAGGTACGGTAGCCAAAATGACAAGAGGCAGTTCATTTCTTTGCTCCATACACTACTATTGATCCCTCGTTTGAGCATTTTTTGAGCCTACACACTTAGATATTCATTTTAAATTACCTTGTCAAGAACCACCCCACATTCGGGCAGCTTGAGGTAAATCAACATTACATGAAGGATTCAAACTCAGAGGAAATAAGAAAAACATCTCTTCCCGTCGAACACCACCCTTCTAACTTCTACCTCGTCGCCTTCATGGAGCCGACGGTCCTCGACAATGTCCTCCAAAACAAGCACACCATCGACAGCCGGATGGTCGAGGCTAAGAGGACTTTGTCAAAAGAGAAAAAGTAAACTAAAGCCTGTCCAAAATACCAACATGTCATTGATAACAGTGATGTTCTTACCTAGTGGCTGAGCAAGACAAGAAGGATGAAGAGTTTGTAATATCTAAAATTTTCTGTGATCATCAGCCGCAGCAGCTCGCACAAAGTGAAAAAAATGAATAGAAATTTTCTTGTTCTCTCTTGCATTAATCTTTGAGTGTTATTATTATAGATGAACTCTCACAATAATTTAAGTGCCCTGGGATGATGAAGAGTAATTCTTTTTCTATCCCATATATTTATATCCCTTGCTAGCCCAATTGAACCGGTGATTTCATTTCGTATGAACCTAGTTGGTGATCATCCCCTACACCGGGGCAAGGCAAAAGTCATCATAGTTTGAGCATCAAGGTCCAAAGTACCGAATGAAGATGAAGATTCCAAGAGCCTAATAATGTTGTTCTGCTCAAATTTGTTTAGGCTAGTCCTGACAACACCAAAAGAATAACACAAATGCTGAAAACTAGGGGCATGAAAAGGCAGTATGCCTAGTAAAAGCAAGGCCAATGCCCATGAATAAAAAACAAAGAAAAAGAAAAAAAAGAAGAAGAAAAATGATGAAAAGATGAAGAGAAAGGAATCCCTAATTTCTGGGTAACTGTTATGAAAATCGATGGAGTTTTAGCTGAGAAGGTCTCTAAGCATGATGAAGATGCTCTCAAATACCTCAAAGTTGTTAAGTAGTGCAGAATAGATGACCCAAAAGGGTTTAAACTTGAGTTCTTCTTCGATACAAATCTCCACTTTAGGAACTCTGTCTTGATAAAGATCTGTCACGATGGATGAAGACAAACCTATTCTGGAGAAAAACAACTGATACAGAGATAGAATGATATCCAAGAAAATGCTTGACGCAGAAGCTTCTCAAGAAAAAGTTGTCAAAGAAGCTAAATCACAGGATTTTCTAGGGAGTTTTCCAAAAGGATCCTGACGGCTGAGAAAAGATTGATGGCAATGCCTAGATGATCACCAATTCTCATCCCTTACACACATTTTTTGAGCTCAACGATTATTTCGTTCCTCAATCTGTGAATCAAGCCCCCGTTACATCATTTATAAAGTCTCTTTTGACTAGGGCACTTGGATTAACGTGGAATTTCAAATGTTTATGAATAACGCTCGATGAAGTGCGAGCAAGACTACTTTTATCTCGTTTTGCAGGGTTCTTGAGTTATAAACCCGGAGATAATTGCAGGATGTTTTCTTTCATGGCCTTGACTTGGAAAGTCACCTTTTGTTAAGCCATTGACCAAGCTAGCATTACAACCCTGAAAAAGACCTCTCAGATTGGCAGCGTCGTACCACTTGCGAGAAAACTCAGACCCTTGCTGATGTGATAACGGTCAGATTGAGTGTTCTCGATACTTCCACCTTAATGGACTGGACAAATAACTCTTTTCAACAAGAGCGAGCAGAAAATCCTTTATGATTGAAGGTCTCTCGTTCAATATCTCGAGAAGTCCACATTGGGAGTAAGAATTGTCTTGATTGACCCTCAGTGAATGTTTGGTGACATAAACATGGCAAAATCACGTTGCATAAACACACATTCTGGAATAGCCTAGCTTGTCTATCCATGATGAAGACATGCATGTTTGTGCTAATTGTCTATTGACAACTTAGATTTTAATCTCCAGTGATGGGACACGAAAATTTGGGCACTGGAGAAGCCCTCATTGTCACCTCAAGAGAAATACCCTGAAAAATGTCGGTTATTCAGCAGATGATGCATCAAACCTTTGGGTATGAAACACCGGGTATTTCATCAAATTTCTTTTCAAACTACCCGGAAAGTAAGCTAGGTGTTCCTTTGAAAAGGAAAAGCATCTTGACTTGTAGTCAAGATATTTCATATGATATTCTAGAATAGCCTCAGTTGTCTATTTCTTTGATAAATGCGTATGTGTGTACAGGATTGTGCCCAGGTAAAGTACATTCTACCTTTATCTGATTCTAAGATTATAAATTCTTTTCAAACTACCCAGAAAATAAATCAGGTGTTACTTTGAAAATGAAATGCATCTTGACTTGCAGTCAAGATATTTCATATGATATTCTAGAATAGCCTTAATTGTCTATTTCTCCGATGAATACATATGTCTTTGCACGAAACTAACTTATCTGACAGGAGACATGCCCTTAAAAGGCAAAACATCAAATCCTCGGGTGAGGACCCCCAGGTGCTCATTGTTTGAGTTTTCCCAAGACCTGCTGGCAAAGACCCACCAAGCAAATCATTAAATCCTCAGGCGAGGACCCCCAGGTACCCTTTGAATATTGGATCATTCCTCTGTTCACCAAAGCTATTAAGCGCACCAATCAAGGTGACCGAAGAAAAGTTCGGGTCCTAGACAAACAATTTCCCTCGTCAAGGCGACCGAAGAAAGGTTCGGGTCCTGGATGAAGCAAAATCCAGTCGAGGTGACCGAAGGTAGGTTGGGGTCCACGGCAAATGAAATCCAGCTAGCGACCAAAGAAAAGTTCGGGTCCGGCGTAAGTGATTTCCCCCTAGTCACGCCAACCGAAGGTAGGTTGGGGTCCACGACAAATGAAATCCAGCTGGCGACCGAAGAAAAGTTCGGATCCTATGCAAGTGATTTCCCCCCAGTCACGGCAACCGAAGGTAGTTTCGGGTCTGCGACAAACGAAATCCAGCTAGCAATCGAAAATAGGTTTAGGTCTTATGCAAGCGATTTCTCCCAGTTAAGGCGATCGAAGAAAGGTTTGGGTCCTCGACAAACGAAATCCAGTCAAGGCGACCGAAGATAAGTTCAGGTCCTAAGTAAGCGATTTCCCCCAGTCAAGGCGACCGAAGAAAAGTTCGGGTCCTAGACAAACAATTTCCTTCATCAAGGTGATTGAAGATAGGTTCGAGCCCTAGACGAAGGAAATTCAGTCAAGGCGACCGAAGATAGGTTTGAGTCCTCGACACTTGATACCAACTATCTAGAATTACTGTACCCTTCAGCAAGGTAAGTAGCTCTAGGTATGTTTTTATTTGTTTTAGCACGTATCATTTTATCGCATCAAAAATGAGACTCACAGTCTTGCAAAAATAGCATCCATTGAACATGCATGGGCCAAATTTAGATGTCATTTTATCTTTGAACGTAATCTCTGCAAGCACAATCTCTACGAGATCACCTTCAAAGAGGGGTAACTGTTGACACCTATTTTTAATTTGCCCAAAATTAATTGCACAAAATTTAGGAATTAATTTTCTTTAATTCCTAAAACAAAAAATATTTTTATTTAAATGCATTAGATATAGAAATTAGACATATTTGCATTAATAGGGTCTTTTTAAAATGTTTCTTTTAAAAAAAAATCAAATCAAGTCGGGCCGGGACGGAACTAGGTCAACCCGACCAATTTCTTTTTCTTTTTTCTTTCTTTCTTTCTTCCCCCTGCGGGCCCGACTTGCTTCTCTTTCTTTTTTCTTTCCCTCCGCGCGAGCCCGGCCAGCACCTCCCTTTCTCCCCCCTTCCTTTCTATCCCACGTGCGGACTGGGCCCAGCCCCAGCCCAACTTTCCCTTCTGCTTCTTCGCTCGTCGCTTTCTCTTGACCTGTTTTCCTCTGCTCTTGACGCTGCGTGACGTCGCCGGAGTAGCCGCGTCATCGTTGTCATCTGGCCAGAGTAGTGCCAGGGCAGTACGCCACAGGGACTGGCCATTAATGGCCAGTCCCGTCTTCCCCGTTTCCCGGTCCTCCCTCTCTTTGTTTTTCCTCGCCTCTCCCCCTGCCTCTTTGCCATGACCAGAATCGGCCTCCCTGCACCGGCCTAAGGCCGCGGGATTTGCGGGCCAGTAGGCCGGTGCAGGCTGTCGTTAGCTAACGATGAGGAGCCGAACAGTGGCCTATGGCCACTATAAACCAGAGAAAGAGAGAGAGAGAGAGAACGGGTCGGCCACAGAGAGAGATATAGAGAAAAACAGAGAGAAAGAGAGAAATAGAGAGAACAGAGAGAGAGAGAAAGAGGAAGAGCCGAGCGTCTGTCGGAGCTAAAAAAGAACTAGCAGCGGTCGTCGACACCCCTAGACCAGCAGGAAAGCCTCCAATTGCGTCGTCGAACGGTGAGCTTTCCCCGATGCTCTGTTCGACCCTGGTTTTTGTGTTCGGCATGGTTGAGATTCGCATCGGTCGTTTCACGCGAATCCTGGCCCATACCGACGTTGATCGCAATCCCCACTCGCCATCAGAAGTGAGCCGTAGTTGTTGGAGTCAACCGAGTTGCTAGAAGAGATTGAAATCCCTTAATTTCTACCACGCTCGCCATGTGTTCGATGAAATGTCCTTGTGAAACAAGTTTGATTTTGGTCGCCGGCCGGCGAAGGCGTGGCTGGACGGCGAGCCAGGCGGTTGGCGATGTTGGTGGCAGCCCCAGGGTTCGATTTGGGTGACGGAGCTGGTCTGAGTCGGCCGGCGGACGGTCAATTTTGGCTCCGCCGGCGTCCCCTTCATGCGGGTCTGTAATTTTGGGTCGGATTCGACCCAAATCAGCAGATCCGACCCGGGTCAACGCCCGGGTCGGATCTATTGACTCGGGTCGGTTCCGATCGACCCGGATCAGTTAATCTGACCTGAGTCAACTCTTGGGTTGGCTCGGGTCGAATCCGTTGACCCGGGTCCGTTTTGATCGACCCGAATCCGGGAACCCAACTCAGTTTAATATTATATTATTATTTTATTTTATTTTAAAAATAATTTTTTTTAAAAATAGTAATTTTTTTTACCTTATATATATTTTTATTTTTCTTTTCGAAAAAAATTAAATTAATTTTTTTTAAAAAAGGTTTTTTTTAATGTGATTTGTCTGATTGCTTTAATTTATTATTATATTATTATGCATGTTATTTTAATTGCATAAATTGCCATATTTTAATTAGATAAGCCTATAAGATCATGTACTATTGTAATCATGCATGCCTTTAATTAAATTTTAATTGCATGAACTGAAGTATTTTGAATGTCATCTGACTTAGTTAGGACTAGTACCTTAGATTGCATATCTACTTTGACTGCTAATCGCTTCTGATTATGCACTCACTCGATCACTTCACATGTTAGGAGAAAGGTCTTAAAATCAATCCAAATTGCCTGACAAATATTTTTAAAAAATGAACAGGGTAAAAAGGTACCGAAAAGGGCATTAGTTATCCAACTAATGTAACCAAGTCCTCGAGCTCGGTCAATTTCTAGTTCGTAGGAATAGGGTGATTCTCCCATCACCCTATTTGGGTTTCTAATCGACTCATCTCAAATCGATTAGTAGCGACTCCTTGATATAAACCATTTGCATGTTAAATACGTAAACCCTTAGTCGTGATATGGTATGGGCTTGGGAGGGCCCGAGTTAAGTCCCAAACTTAAACTTAGCACATACCAGGCGAGCTCCCTCGTTTTTTGAGCGTGTTAAAAAAAAACCCCCGGGAGGTCGGTCGCGAGACCAAGAACAATTTCTTAAACAAGGTCATTTCCTTTTCATTTTGTTTCCATTTTTTCCTTCCTTCTTCTTCCTCTTCTAGTCATCGTTGGGCCTTTGCAATGGCCAACGATTGGCCAGAGACGAGCACCGGCTAGGCTTGACCTCGCCCAGTCACTGCGAGGTCAGCCTCGCCATGGCCGGGCAAAGCCGACCTTGTGAGTGCTTGGCGAGGTTGATCTTGCTGGCCTTTGTTTCTAGCTGGTTGTTGAGGCTGATCGCTGGCCATCATCGAGGCGTGGCGACCGACTAAAGGAGGAAGAAGAAGGGAGGAAAAAAACGAAAAGAAAAAAGAAAAAAAAGAAAAAAATTATAAAAAAACTAAAAAAATTCCACATCATAAAAAATTTTAGGGTCGTATCAAATGCTTTTTTTTTCTTTCTCTATTCCTAGAATAAAAATTTTGTGCAATTACCGAACATATTCTTTTGCTCAGAAACTTATCTAGAGAATAGAAATAAAAAAACTATTTTTGAAACGAAATTGTTCGTGGGAACAAAAATGTTACCAAACGCATTCTAAGGCATGGATGCTTTTTGACTACGCGAGAAAGATTCGATGGGTTAATGTTAAGGAAGTGGCACTTTTTTTTTCTTCATTTGTTTTGCTTTTAGCTTTGTTCGCTCTTTATTTTACATGAAGAAATAAAAAAGAGGAAAAAAGGGAATTTAAAGCGGAGCCGTGAGCAAAATTACCATTTCTATGGGATCAAACAAAGAATAATGCGGCTTTAGAAATGAGTATGCTTCCCATTCGCCCATTTGATGCATGTTTTCTAATTTAGAAATTTATATCCCAGGCGCATTAGGAATTACTTAGCAATTTAGGAAAGTATAAACTTTATTTAGTGCATGTTTAAGATATAATATATATTATTTCCAAATTTGTCAAAGTCATCATGTAGGTTTATGCACTTTCCTATCTTAACTCATAAAATAAACTTTAAAAATATTGCATCCATATCTCCTACAGGCTACATTTAATTGTACAATAAATTTATTAAGTCTATAATATTCATGCTGTATGTCATCTAGAGAGTCACATGCCTTAATGTCAGTGTCTTAATAATCAAGTTGTGTAGATAGGGTTAATTAGTAATGGCATTTTATGCATTATTCATATTGCATATCATAAAAAGAAAAACCAAAAAACATTAATTGATATTGCATTTAGAAATCATGTTTAGGCTATACATACATCGTTTGGCTTTGAGTTGACATTTTGCAAAACACTTAATGTGTTGTACATAATGGAGCTTTACTATTGCTTAGCGCCTCAAGGTTTTCCTATTTCCTTAAGCAATTTATTTATCTCTTTGATTATTGAGTGTTAAATTTCTGTCTACGTACCTGCATGATCACCAATCATATGATAGTGATTTTGAATATTTTTAAATAAAGAAAAAAGTACTAAAAGAGCGTTAGGTCTTTCTCTAGCGTGATTTAGTCCCCGTATCCGTGAAATTTCCGGTTCTCAAAGTAAGATATTCTTCCACATTTTACTTAGATTTATAATCGACCGATAATAAATTAGTGGTGACTCCAAAATGAATTGATTTGAATGTTTAATTAATTAAATGAAAAAACCTAAAGTTGCTATTAATATGGGCTTGAAAGAGTACGCTCTAAGTTTTTGCTTAGCCATTTATTAGCCTTTTTTTGGTGGTTCACTTCTTGGAAAGGTCCCAATAGGTGGCTGTGTCATGAGGGGGGAGGGGGGTGGGGGGCCGCGTTACGGGAAGGGAAAAGGAAAAATATTCAGAAGGAAAGGATGAAAAGGAAAAAAATTGAAAAGGGACAATAAATTTGAACAGCCAATAGCAATTGTAGTAAAGTGTTAACCTATTTAGAAGATAAATATAGGCTGTGACTTTATCTCATGATTTTGAAGGATTGACCGATTAAATAACGATTCATATACGTTTTTAGAACATAAAAGAAGAATTGCTTCCACTATTGACAATGTGCTGTCTCCAAATTGGGTGTGGACTATTGGTCTTCTTTCTCTCTTTTTGTGTGGTAGGGCAGATAATAGGTTGAACCTTTGATATATAAATTGAAGAAGGTCCAACTAGTGATTAATTTAGTATCTGCTGAACACGTGGATGACTTGATCAGATTTGGATTGCTTGCCCTGTGCCAACGTCATCATAAGAACAAAGAAACACTTTTAATGAGGCTGGAGCCTAGCTCATGATAATATAAACATTATATTATACGATATCTTCTCCTAAGGCCATTACGTTGTCTTTTGTTAGCTATCAGCAATAAAGCCTTTATGTCGTCCTTTTTCTCCTTTTTTTCCGACAGAGGACGGAATAAAGACATGATAATAACTACTTAAAGGAGCTGACCTATAAGAAGACAAACACCAAAAAAAGAAAAAAAATAAAAAATAAAAAAGAAGAGAATAGAATAGAAGAAGGTTGCCGGGTAAATGACATAGGTCATTTCCATTTATAGGTATATGTTACTCTCTATACAGTATATAGAAAAATATGTATTTAAAATGATCATCACATAAACTACTTTTTATTTGCTATAAATGCTTATAATATGTTGTCACAAGGATTGGGAACTGAAATTCACGTGTTTTGATCAAATTTCATAATCGTGTCAAGCCGTGTAATTAGAAAACACTACACTTTTTTTAACTACACTATAAAACTCGCATATATTAAATTTGTGTCAATTCCTGTCGCTTTCAAGTTTGCCATATAATTATGCATAAACGTGTTAATTTGTGTCAGAAATTGCCAGCTCTTTAGCATCAATGATCAAAAACAGGTTTAAGCGTACGGGTGATACGTTCAAACATGGGTAACACATGTCTCAAGGGTAATTTTAATCCTTGTTTTGAACCACTCAGCAGTGACAGGGTTTAGATAATTTTATCCTTAGAGTAGTCATCAGAATTTCGACTTTATTTTTTTTCATCGACTGCCAGCACTTTTCTTTTTGGTCTTCCGAGCAGTCATCACAATTTTAACTTTTAGAAAACAAAGAGAGACATTATTCTTCTTTTCAAAAATCGTTCATATGTATACCTATTTACCCAGTAACATATTATTAAGTTGCTGACAGTTTTTGAAAGTACCAATACTTATTACACATGAGAGGGTGTTGAAATTTTATCCGACGTTGCTTGACAACGGGTTCTATATACTCTATATATTCTTGAGGTCTCTTTTTACCTATCTGCTTAAACTTTTAGAACAATTGACAGTTATCACATAGTATTAGAGCAGAAGGTCCTGACCTACGTGTAAGAGAAGTGTTAGAATACTTAAATATTAAACTATTCTATCTCTTTTGCATGTGCACGCTCAATCCCTTCAGTCAAGTTTTGGATTGCACGTGAAAAGGAGAGTTGAAATATTATTCCATATCAGCTTAAAGATAAAGGTGCTAACAAATACTTCCAAGATTAGTAAAGCCACTAACTTTTATTCAAAATTACAAACCTTAATTTAAGTGACTTGCCCAATCTTCTCCCATTAAGTCACCAACTAATTTTAGTTTAACGTTTTGAATTTACCAATTGTAGCAATAATTTACCAATCGATAAAGTTACTAACTATTATACGAAATTACCAACTCTTATTTGAGTCCACTTACCGACGTTTATTGATAGCCACAAAATTACCAGTTGTTCCAATAGTTCACAACATGCGTATCCGAGCTTATCATTGGGTTAAATTTACCAATTCTTATACGAAATTACCAATGTATTTCAAAATTACTAGTTCTCTTAATAACTTACTAAAATTTATTTGTGGAGTTTAAATTAGAAACACTTATAGGAAATTACCAACTTTATTTCAATCAGTTGTCAATATTTATTTGATTTATTTTTGTGAAAAATTACCATTTGTTCCAACAATTTGAGGACATTTTTTTGCAGATCGTAAAAATGAGTTAAAATCATTCATTCTCATACAAAATTAGCAGCTCTTATTTAAGTTCACTTACCAAAGTTTATTTAGTTGTTTCAAAACTACAATCTATTCCTATAATTTACCAACATCTTTTTTGAGGAGCTTATCAACTAGTTGTAGTTACCAAACACATTTCAAAATTATTAACTCTTAAAATAATTTATCAATATTTATTGGTGAAGCTCGAGTAACAAACTCTAGAACAAAGTTACGATTCATATTTGAGTTAGTTATCATCATTTATATGATTGTTTCGAAATTCCAACTAAAGGTCGACTTTTGATAGTCGTGGGAAATGAGATATTTAAGTTTAAATATCTAAACCCTATCCAAAATAAACTAGTAGCTATGTAAAGTAATATTGCATAGCAGTTTTGCGATACATAGGTATAATTCACGAGAGCATTCTTGAAACTCCCCAAAATAAACTGGTAGCTATGTAAAGTAATTTTGCATTATGGTTTTGCAATACGTAGTTATAATTCACGAGAGCATTCCTGAAACTTTTGGGTTAATTGCTTCGAGATTAAACGAAAGTGAACTATTATAGCAGCCATATGATATTTGATTATGGAAAGCTCAGCTGCCAATTACATTAAAGAGGAGGAAGTGGTGAAGAATACGCCAATGATTCACCTGTTTATAAATAAATTGTCAAATTTGTCGTGCACCCACAGTTTAAAAAGCTTTATTTTCCGAGCTACTCCGATGTTTGACTCGAAACTCGATATCTTTATTCGACAAACTGTTATAGTAATGAATAGAGAACTTGCCTCCATTTATTGAATTGAGTCAAGAATCAATGCGAGGTCTTGAGCTTGAGGAGATAATCGTGTGCTTTCGTTTATAAGTGGATTCGTTTCAAATAAAGGAGGAAGCAGGTCTTGTGCTACTAACTCCTCAAATGTATGATTGAATTCTGCAAATAATTTTCTTTAGTTTGGGATTATATAGCAATATCAAGTGAGGTGTGATTGATTTTTAATTACCTTGGAAAGATTCGAAGGGTTGATGGGAAGGAAGTGGCACTATTTATTTTGCTTGCAGCTTTATTCGCTCTTTATATACATGGAAAAATAATAAAAAAAAAGGAACACAAAATCACCATTCCTATGGAATCAAGCAAAGAATAATTCAGCTTCAGCTTTAGAAACGAGTATGCATTGTGTTCACTCAATTTACAAGCATTGCATATATTCCAGCAAATCATAAGACATGCACCATATCATAAACATTGTAATATCATATAGTCGGCATATGTCAAAGTCATCCTATGCTCATGTCAACAAGACCGTATGGTCACACTTTGCCAGGCGATGAGGCATGAAAATCATATTCATTATTGTTAAGTCTCGAGAATTACTTCTCTCTAATTAAGTCTCGAAAAACTCTTTAGTTGCGATCAAGCCTCGAAGCAGAATCGATCCGCGTACATGTACATCATGTCATGTTTCAATATGTAGACTGACTACGAGTATCAAATCAAAACCACAAAATAACATGCGGCCATATATATATCACCAATATAAATAACATTCCATCCAAAATATTTCTAGATAAAATTCATACGAGGCACCAGAGTAGTAAATGTTTGATCCGGTTTTTAGAAAAAGCATACCTTACATTTTTTCACAGTTCGGCTTCAACGTACGGGCCATGACACAGTAGAGTTTTTCCTTCTCGATAAATCGTGCCATGCAATTCTTGCAAAACATAACAAGAAGCGAAAGAGCAGAAAGTGGGAAAGCGAGAGAGGCGCGTAAAATTACCAGTCCGATGATATGTTCGGCCCCACTCACCTCAAAACCTGCCACTGGGCCCACCGCCTGTACACTCGTTGACTCCCTAATTGAACTATCGTTGACCGTGGCACTGTAAATATGAACTTGCAAGTTCGCTACTTTATCACCGACCAACAGAATATGGAGAATGGAGACTCCACACAAAATCAGAAATTTTATTTGGAGCATATGCCAAAATGCTCTCTTGACAAAGGAAAATTTATATAGAAGGAAGGTAGTACCCAATCCCATTTGCCCAATTTGCCAAGCGCATGATGAAACCCCAGAACATCTATTCCTTCTCTGCAAGTGGACAAGGGAAGTTTGGGATGATCCTGCACTAAACATCCAAATCTCTACGCAACAAACTTCTAGAATTGATGAATGGATGCTAAATTACATATCCAGCGGAAACAACAAACCAGAATTTGAACTGGTCTTGGTGGTGCTCTGGAAAATCTAGAAAGAAAGAAATGGCCTCGTATTTACAAGGTGCCTTCTGAATCTGAAGTCGCTGGTCGAAGGAGGACTATAGATGCTCAGAAACTTCACCAAGTGGAGCAATTTCGACAAAAACAGGGCAGTGGCGAACAAGGACGAGAACGAAATATGGGTTCCTCCAAAAAGGGGAGAAACAAAAGTGAATATTGACGCTGCGCATGAACCTGGATTGTTTGAAGGATCAATTGCTTGTGTGTGCCGTAACTCTTTTGGAATTATGATTGATGGTTTCGCCAAGATTGTCCTCGTCTCCTCCGCCGAACAAGCAGAAAGTGAAGCTTTGCTGGAAACGCTGAAATTCCTCTCTCCACGTGCGGGGGAAAGACTTATTCTCGAGTTTGATTGTCTTGGTTTAGTGAGAAGTGTCAATTCTGTATAAAAACTGCCGTGGGAACAGCGTGTACTGTTAAGTGAAGCCCGTGACCTGGTTTCCAACTTTTCTAATATTAAGCTTACTTTTTGTAATAGGGCTAAAAATAGGATAGCTTACTGGGTAGTTAAGACCCACAGAAAAAAAACACTCACCGAAAACTAGTTGATCTGCCCCCCACAGGCCCTTAGAGATTTGCTCTATTTTGAGTCCTCGCCATGGGTTCCTTTTTTACAAGTTATCAATGAGCAATGTATATTTCTGACCAAAAAAAAAAAAAAAAGCCCCTCTGCTCCTACATTTCCCTAGTAACACGATGGCCAGGGGTCCGCCCGAAAAAAGAAGCAAACAAGGCTAGGGAGTCATGGCTTCAACTAGCAATAGCAACTGATGATGTTGATGAGCTACATAACTTAATTGTGGAGGAGCGAGAGCTCTTAGATCGTGTATCTAAGCACCCCTTTCCAAATACTCCACTACATATTGCCGTGGCCGCCGGAAAAACCGACGTGGCCATGGAAATGGCCATTTTGAAGCCGTCGTTCGCTTGGAAGCTGAATCTAGAGGGTTATAGCCCCATGCACTTGGCTTTGTAACACGAGCAATGCCACACTGTGAGAGCATTGATGACCCGAAGTTGATCCGAGTCCAAGGACGAGGTGGGATCACCCCTTTGCATTTTGTGGCACTGGGAAAAGGAGACAATGAGTAGGAGAACAAGGAGAACATGGAGCTCTTGGAACTCTCGACCGAATTCCTATGTGCTTGCAAATCGTCCATCGAAGATTTGAAGAGCCAATGGGAGACTTCTGTTCATGTTGCCGTCAAGAACCACAACCTCAAAACATTTAAAATTTTGTTTGGATGGCTTCAGCGAGTTTATCTGACAGAAATCTTGGACTGGAAAGACCATGATGGTAACACCGTCTTACATATTGCAGTGACTGAAGCACAGCAGCAAGTTTGGTCCATTAATTTCTTGTTTGCTCGTGCTTTTATTGTTGGATGCTTGAATTTGGCATAATCTAATCCAAGAACAAATGTTATAATAATGAAATACTGGGGGTTGAAAGTACATGGAAACGTGAAGAGAGAGGAGATTTGAACAACATTTTGTGCAACGGTATATTTTATGGTATTATCAGTCAACGGTAAACATTTGTCCATAAATGTCTATCTGACGATTGACATTTGAAGTTGTACATCATGGTCTTGTAAACTGTGGAAGTGTCCACAAAATTTGCTTGCTTGGAGTCATCCCCCCGCCACACAAGAAAACGACCAACAAAAATGATTGATCAAGGGATGTGACTTGTTGTAGGTGAATATAGTGATACTTAGATCGTATTGAAGCCTCCACAAGAAAAAATCTGACGCATTTATAAATCAGTTGTGATCACTAAAATATATTATCACGATATTTTTTAACTTCAGATATTTCTATATTAAAAAATAAATTCATTAAAGATTTCAACCTCAGTCTTTTACCAATTAACATAGTGCAAAACCCATATCTTAAGTGCATTATCATATGGTAATATTTATTAAGAACGAAAAATCGTTAACTGTTGAATTATCATATAGAAAAGTTGACAATTTGTCGATTTGATCTCTCTCTCTCTCATCTTCATTAACTCGTTATCGGGTCCTGTCACGATCATTATATTGATTTACACACGTCTGTCTGTTGTTGAACTTCCTACCATCGTATAAAAATATTAAAAAAAAACTTTATGCGAGACATATTACTTTCCCCTCTCTTTCTCTCTACATATATAATGATAGAGTTCAATTTAATTAAAGGAAATTAAAATTTGATTTATCTATTGCCTCGACTCTCATATGCTTGTTACGTAAGAGAGATGGGATGAGTGAATAAATTTATCTGCGCAAAAATAAATTTTGCCAATTAAGAATAGCGTTTGGCTCAAATAAATCAGGAGAGATCGTTCCACTTGCAAATAATGACATGCGTGAATACTTAAGCCGTTTTTCCGTCAAGAAATAATAAAAGTGAACGAAGCAAAAAACTAAAATAGTACACAAAATGCAGGTCCAGAAGTACGAGATACCAATTAAAGTAGTTCTGATAATATATGGAAATCATATTCTGTAATCTATTTCTAATTATTATCAAATAATTTTTTATTTCAATTTTCAGTGCTGAAGAATGTTGGCGTTGGTGCTGATTTTTCAGTTTTATCGAAACGAGTCCACAATTTCATTTTAAAAATTGCTAATGGGGAAACTGTTTTAAGCTGGTGATGATTCTAATTTGAGTTCGTTTCAATTGTCCTTAACAACGCTGTGGTTGGAGGATATAGGGATAAAGGAAGGAAAACAAAGGGGTGAAATGGAGATCACCTTGTTCACTGCTGTTTTTTAGTGGAAAGGTACGATTAAGATTGTTTCGCTTCGAACCTTATAAAACTCAGTTTTGGATGGTTTTGGGTGAATACTTTTCTTCCATCTCTTTTCGTCATAATACACTCCCACCTCACACGACAGAAACTTAATTCATTATTTTCTAGTATCTTGTTTTCTCCTATCGATTAGCAAAATCTCTTTCCGCCTTTTGAAATCAGCCTATCAGAACATATTGTACGAGATAGAAGCTAGTGAAGTGGAAGCTAAAATGGACAATCCGACACAACCATGAAAATAATCACTTTGTGGACGGGAAAATTACTCCTTGATAAGTTGAATCATATGCATGAAGGATATGAACACACTTGTCGAAGTTAGCCTTTCTCTTCGTAATAAAAGAACTAGTGTAGAAAATGTAATTGAATCCTAAATCTTTGAGTTGATATGATTATGTCCTAAATTTTTATGAAAAGTCATAGTCATTTGGGTTCGAACTTTTGTCAATTCGCTTATGTTACAACTCATAGGGGCAATTCCTAACTATCACGTAAATAATTTTGGGGAAGATGACTAAATCGCGTTTTTTGAAAACATTTGGGACTACATTACATGAGTTGAAATAATTGCTATTTATAAATAAGGTTTAGCAAACTTGGTACATCGGTCGTTGCATCACTATCATCCCTCTAAGTTATAAGGCATGAGCTTATTCTGTGCACAATAGTAAAGCGAGTGACAAAGCAGTGATTGCAATTGACGGGATACATACTTCATTTTGTTCCCTCTGCATTTCTTGCAGATCATCAAGCTGTTGATTGGGCATACCAAGTTAAACGCAAAGAACTTCCAGAATCTGACGGCTCTGGATATCTTCCAAGAGAACTATAGTGGCGATCAAAATCTTGCGAAGAAGTTACGACCTCCTACTCTCAAAGTCTCTTCTTTATCACAGTTTTTAAGCAGAAAACTAACTGGCCATGGGTGGTTCGTATTTAAATTCGGCCATCAAGATAAACCAGCCCGCGACATAATCCTTTTAGTGGCCACCTTAATTACGACTGCCACTTACCAAGCCGCGCTCAGTCCTCCAGGAGGATACTGGGGGGACAACTCTTCCAATACCCCAGCCAATTCCACTGTCGTCGCTGTCAATTCCAGCGGCATTGCTGTCGAAAAGCCACATCAAGCCGGAAACATTATCCTGAACGGCTCGAAACTGTACATGTTCATTGCCCTCAACAGTTTTGTTCTCTTGGCCTCCATCTTCACAATCTGGATCACCGCTATTCCTCTATTGCCCCACGCTCTCACGGTTTACCTCTTAACGTGTTTAGTCGGTGGTGCCTACTTTGTTACCCTTCAAACCGAATTCCCGAAATCCGATCGTCTCACGGGAGCTTGCATAATGGAATTTTGTTTCATCTTGCTGTGTGTTGTGTTGGTGGTCCCAACGATCTTGTGGCTGAAGTACAACCTACTCCGATACGGATTAGATGCCATAGGGAGACGCGTCGGCAACTTCCTTGAATCCAAGGATCGGAAATAGTTCGCGAAGTATTATTTACTCTTTTTAAGTATTCTTCTCGCGTGTGCAATATAATCTATGTCGTCTAGTCTTGAGGTTTGCAAGGGCTAGACTCTCCTTATTATTTGCGTGTAATGGACTCGTCTATTATTTACTTGATCCCGGGAGGCCTTTTAGTCTTGCTTGAAGTCGAGCGGAAACAAAAAGCACCGAGTCGCGACTCGCAAACACGAACGCCCGAAGCGTACGCGTACGGACAAAAATCACTTTAGGTTTTTTTTATTTCTGGAAAGATGCAAACTACATGATCCTATAAAACATAGCAAATTAATACAGTTGCAACCTGTTCTCTAAAAAATCTTACTAGATAAAGTAACCGAAAAGGAAATATTGAGCACATAACAAAAGCCTAGCTAAACCTAAAAAGTCAACTCATTTAAAATGAAATTATATCAACTCATTTAAAATGTTAAAAATAATGGAAATAATAAACTCATATATTATATACTAAGTGAATATCCTAAACCAACTACATTAAAGAAGGAAATATCGGACTTCACTATCCTAAATTCATCGAATAAAAGACATAAATCCAAACTTACTCCCTTTATTAGAAAAAAAGGCCCGACCTCGAGGTTTTTTTGAAAAGTCGGATTATCTAATAAAGCATATGTGCTCAAATCCTCTTGGAATTTGGAACCATATCTGCAGAATCAATCTATTTTTCTTGCTTTAAGAAAAGATCCCGACCAAACTGCAAGATCGATCCATCAATTGATTTTTTTTTTTTAATTTCCTGGCTTAATGAAATCAAGTTTGGTTAGTCTGTTCATCTTTCCATTTTCTATCGCTTCAAATTTCCGCTTCAAATTTCTCCGCCCGAATCTCGTTTATATCTGTATTCTGATCAACACGGGAGGGACTTTTCTCTAAAAGCATCTCTCCATCGTCATGAAAGACGTGCTCACCCTGAGATTCTTCCTCAAGCTCTTCCTTGAAGAGGGAATTTAAAAAACTTCCACCTCATGCTCTTGAGGCTCATCAACAACCTTATCAACGGCAATAATAGAAGCGTCGATCGTTTTCTGGTTGCTGTTATAGAGGTCAACATGAAGCCAGCTTGTTCAGCTCGATCATTACTCCACGAAAATTGCCGCCTTAACCAATTTCATATTTCATGCCACATTCTAATTGGCGATTTACCTGCTCCTTTTCCGCTCAACCTGCACTTAATCCCACAAAAATAAAAAGCATCTCCCTTCAATCTAAAAGCCAACAGATTTGCTTGTCGATCTTTGGAAATATATGTGCAAATGCAAAAGATGATCTGCATCTGCAGTAAAATATTTCCGGTTCAAAAATCCATTAAATAAGGAACCTTGCTAGGAATTCACGGGACTCTCTTAGACAATGGTGTCACAATTCTTGGCGGTGATCTCCATGACAGGCTCCATCATGTCAACCATCCGTCTGTCATAATAATCGTGATCATCATCTCCTCGCCTTCTGTGGCGACCAGGGTACTGTTTATGCCCTTCGAGCTCCCCGAAATTCTTTTTGCTCGAATATGAAGTCTATCCATGCTTCCATTTGTGCAAAATCATCAACTTGAACCAAGCAGTAGGGGTCGAACCAATGGCCCCTCCTCGAACTGTAGTTGTTCATGCAACTGTTGAATCAAAGTCCAAAGAAAACTAAAATCGAGAAGTTACAACTGTCAAACACTCTAACACTGCAATAAAAAAATGACATGGCTCGAGTCTTGAACTTGTCCAATTTTGTGGAAATATTAATTTATATCTGAGTTCGACCTATTGATTCTAAATTGACTTATATAACACAGATCAAACTAAAGATTGCAAATATATTTAGACATGCATTTGTGTATTACAAGATAATATTTTGCACTAGATCCAACCTAGTAGGCTTGGGATAAGCTTCGCTGATTGCATGAGATTGCTATCTTGCCACCAACGCGCTTGTGTGGAAGACGTCATGTGACGTGGCGGATCTAATACTAATCCGTAAAAAGATGGTAGGTGAATGCACGTGGGTTAATCTTTAAATAATGCTTTGTTTATTTCATGAAAAATAAATAATTTGAAAAATAATTTTCAGAAAATGATCGTTTATATTGCTTATAAAAATGAATCGATGAAAAGTATTTTCAATGTTCACGAAAATATTTAATAAATTGTTATTGATAATGAAAATATTTTTCATTAATTAATTATTTCAAGAAGTACAAGTGATCATTTTTAGGAAAATTTTTTTCAGATAATTTATTTTTCGTAAAACGAACCAAGCCTAAGAGAGCAATGACTTTCTCAATCGGGCATGGATGGAATGGGCTCTGTCATGGACCGATCACAATCTTTCACCACAAACATTAACCGATGGCCCAAAAATTGAAACTAGGCCTATTCATGCGTGGCCCGACAAGTCCGGCCTAGAACGGTCGGCCACGTTGTCACACGATGTAATTTGTGACACCTAAAAAATAGTGATAGGCCTTAGCTTGAGAGCCCACAAGGATTCAATGAAGAACTTGACCATTCGGATTCCACCATGTTTATGATGATAGCCTAAGCAATTCACATTGATTGCATGTGAACATCAAATTTTACCATTTTAAGTTTCTTTTTCCTTTTCCTCGCTGGCCAAATAGTTTCAGTCTCTTCATGTTACTTTAGGTTAAACTTGAACCACTGCAATTGCTATAATGATCGATGGCTTAGTACCAAAATTAGCGAAACTACCCTAATTAAACAGCGAGTGTTACTCTGCCTAGTGTTTCTTGAAGTATCAAATTAAAGGTCTCTCAAGTGATTCCCATGGATTACTTACTAGTCATCGAAAATACACTGATTCCATGAGTTGACGAATCATATGCGACTAAGGTCGATTTGCTAGAAAAATATTTACAATGACAGAATCAACATAAAAAAATCCAAAATAAAAAGAAAAAAATAAACTGAAAACAAAAAGAATTACCACGAAGCATAAAAATGCATGTAAAAACAGATACTATATATTCAATGTCGTTAATTTTGCTTTTAACATCTTGTCTTAAAAAGTGACCTGTGACTTACCACGAAACAGAAGGTTGAATGTAAGAAGATAGAACCCAAGAATGCCAAATAAACCTTTTTCTATTGCTATATATCACTACCTACCAAGAAAATATGATAGGATAGATTCATGTATGAATGATAAGTGGTCAAAATCATTCGTAAGTTAAGAAATGCATGGAAATTTGTATTCTTTTTATGGGACCCATAGTGAATTTTTCTATCTCTAAGATGTGATTTGTTACGACTAATACGGAATCATGAACAAAAACACAGAAAAAATGATGTGAGGAAGAAATAGATTGCATAAATGAAACTTGAATATAATGGATTTATGTGGTTTGAATATAATGAAACTTGAATATAATAGATTGCATAAAGTTTTTGGAAGGTGACACACTCGCGATGATTATTGAACGATGATAGCAAGTTGTTCTACACAATTTGACCGTGGACAAAACAAACAGACCGGTGATAAGGGTACATGCTATTATCAAGTTATAAGGAGCATTGTATCGTGTTGATATCAAGTCTATCAAGGTGCTGGTCAACAAGTGCATTTGCGGATGACCGTTGGATGGGTAGGATATATCCATTGACAAGTTAAGAATCTATAGCAGGAGAGCCGGAAATGAGTTAGAGCAATGTTAATTGCCAATTACATTACAGAGAAGCAAGCGATGAAAAAACCACCAGTGACTCACCAGTTTATAAATAAATTGTAAAATTTGCAGTGCATCCACGATTTAAAGAGCTTTATTTTCCAAGCTAAATCAATGCTAAACTTGAAACTTGAAATATTCTTTCAATAAACCGTTATAATAACAAGTGGAGAACTCGCTTTCCTTTATTGTATCAAATCGAAGAACTGACATGAGGTCCTGAGCTGTGAAGATAGTGGTGTGCTTAGGTTTATAAGTGGACTCGTTTCAAATGGAGGAGGAAGCAGGGCCGGTGCTATTAACTCCTTAGATGTAATATTAAATTATGCAAATAATCTTCGTTAGTTTGGGATTAATAATAACAAGTAAGGGTTGTTTGGTAACACTCCTATTTCTCTATTTTTTTTATTGTTTTGTTCCCTAAAACAGAAAAAGAACATAAATCTGTTTATTAACGTCAGTAAATTTTTCTTTTTCTCATAATAGAAAAGTGACAATGGAATAGATTTAGAACAGAAACAAGAAGTTAAAAAAATCTATTTGTTTGTTCCTGAAACAAGGTCATTTTTTTTCTTTTTTTTTTTCCATTGTTCTTCTTCCTCCTCTAGCTAATCCCCATGCCTTAGTGATGGATAGCGATTGGCCCTAGCAAACTGTTAGAGACGAGGGTCGGCAAGGCTCGACCTCGCCCACCCACCGTGAGGTTGGCCTTGCCAGGCCTGGAGAGGCCGACCTTGCGGTGGCTAGGCGAGGTTGAGCCTTGCCGGGAGCTGACGAGGCCGGTTGTTGTCCATCACCGAGGTCTAGCGACTAGGTAGAGGAGGAAGAAGAAGTGAGGAAAAAAGAAAAGAAAAAAAATTCAAAAACTTAGATAAATTTTAGAAAATTATAAAAAACTAAAAAAATTCCAAGTCAAATTTTTTTTTTTAGGGTTGTATCAAACACTACTATGTTCTTTTTCTATCCTGAGAATAGAAATTTTGTGCAACTATTAAATGTGTTATTCTGCTTAGAAACTTATCTAGGGAATAGAAATAAAAAAAAACTATTTCTTAAAAGAAATTATTCCCTTGGACAAAATGTTACCAAACATACCGTAAGGCGTGGATGCTTTTCTATTAGCTGAGAAAGATTCGATGAGTTAATGATAGGGAAGTGGCACTTTTGGTTTTTTTTTTCTTTTTGTTTATTTTACTTTCAGCTTTATTTGCTCTTTATTTTACATAAAGAAATAAAAGAGTAAAAATTTTAATTTAGAGGAGAGCCGTGAAAATTATCATTCCTATGGGGATCAAGCAAAGAATAATGCAGCTTTAGAAACCAGTATGCTTTGCATTCACTCATTTGATGCATGTTTTCTAATTTAGAAATTTATATCCTAGGTGCATTAGGAATTACATAGCTATTTAGGAAAGTATAAACTTTATTTAATGCATTTTTAAGATTTAACATATATTATTTCCTAATTTGTCAAAGTCATCGTGCAGGTTTATTCAGTTTCCTATTTTAACTCATAAAAAAAGCTTTAAAAATATTGCATCCATATCTCATATAGGCTACATTTAATTGTACAATAAATTTATTAATTCTATAATATTCATGTTGCATATCATCTAGAGAGTCACATGCCTTAATGTGAATGTTTCAATAATCAAGTTGTGTAAATAGGTTTAATTAGTAATGGCATTTCATTCATTATTCATATTGCATATCATGAAAAGAAAAACAAAAAATAATTAATTAATATTGCATTTAGAAATCATGTTGAGGCCACACATACATCGTTTGGTCTTGAGTTAACATTTTGCAAAACACTTGTTGTGCTGGACATGATGGAGCTTTACTATTGCTTAGGGCATCAAGGTTTTCCTGTTTCCCTAAGTAATTTATTTATCTCTTTAATTATGGAGTGTTAAATTTCTGTCTACGTACCTGCATGATCATCCATCGCATGATAGAGGTTTAGAATTAAAATTAACCAATCATGCTTGCAAAATATTTTTAAATGAAGAAAAAAAGTACTGAAAGGGTATTAGATCCATCTAGTGTAATTAAGTTCTCGTATCCATGAAATCTACGATTTTCAAAATAAGATATTCTCCCACATTTTACTTAGATTTCTAATTGATCGATAATAGATTAGTGGTGACTCCAAAATAAATTGATTTAAATGTTTAATTAATTAAATTAAAAATCCCAAAGTAGTGATTGGTATGGGCTTGGGAAAATACGCACTAAGTCTTTGCTTCGCAATTCATTAGCTTTTCTTTAGTGGTTCACTTCTGGAAAGGTCCCAATAGGCGATTGTTTCACGAGAGAGAGAGAGAGAGAGAGAGAGAGAGAGGGTGGGGGGATTACGGGAAGGAAAAAGGAAAAAAATACTGAAGGAAAGGATCAAAGGGAAAAAATTGAAAAGGGACAATAAATTTGAACATCCATTAGCAATTGCAGTAAAGTATTAACATCTTTATAAATATAGGCTGTGACTTTATCTCATAATTTTGAAGGATTGATCCATTAAATAATGATTCATAAATGTTTTTGGAACATAAAAGAAGAATTGCTTCCACTTTGAGAATGTGCTCTCCCCAAATTCGTTATGGACTATTGGTCTTCTTTCATTTCTTTTATGTGGTAGGGCAAACGATACGTTGAACCTTTTATATATGAATTTAAGGTTCAACTAATGATTAATTTAGTCTCTGCTGAACACATGGATGACTTGAGCAGAATTAGATAACTTGCCCTGTGCCAACGTCATCATAAGAAACGAAGTAACACTTTTAACGAGGCTGGAGCCTAACACATTAAATACATGATCATACAAACATTATATTATATGATATCTTTACCTATGGCCTTTATGTTGTCTTTTGTTAGCTACAAGCAATAAAGCCTTTATATTGCCAGTAATCAAGATTGAAGAAGCTATTTACTTGTCAAGTATCCAAAGTACTTTTCGTCTCCAAGAATTCTCCTTTTTTCCCGACAAAGAACGGAATAAAGACATGATAGTACAAACGTTTTACATGTGATAGCAAAGTGAAAATACAAAAAAGGAGTCGAGATATAGCAAGACAAACACCAAAAAAAAAGAAAAGAAGAAAAAGAAGAAAATAGAAGAAGGTTGTCGGGTAAATGAGATAGAGCATTTCCATCTGTAGGTATATGTTACTCTATATACAGTATATAGAAAAACATGTATTTAAAAAGATCCATCACATAAACTACTTTTTATTTGATATTAATGCAAATAATATGTTGCCACAATGATTGGAAACTCAAATTCACGTGTTTTAATTGGATTTCATAATTGTGTCAAGTCGTATAATTAGAAATCACTATACTTTTATCAACTACACTATAAAACTCGCATATAATAAATTCGTGTCAATTTGTATCGCTTTTGAGATTGCCTTATAATTGTGCATAAAAGCGTTAATTTGTGTCAGAAATTGCCATCCCTCTGGCACCAATTTCCAAAAAACAGGTTTGAGGGTATGGGTGATACATCCAAACATGGGTAGCACATTTCTCAAGGGTAATTTTAATCCTTGTTTCTGAACCACTCAACGGTGATAGGGTTGAGATAATTCAGAGTAGTCATCACAATTTTGACATTACTTATGCTCAATACTCTTCTTTGTCGGCAATTTAGAAATTTGCTTTTTTTCATCGACTACCAGCACTTTGTTTTATGGTCTTCCAAGTAGTCGTCACATTTTCAACTTTTAGAAAACAAAGAGAAACATTATTCTTCTTTTCACAAATCGTTGATATGTACGCTTATTTAGCCAACAACATATTATTAAGTTACCAATGGTTTTTTTTTTTAAAGTGTCAATACTTATTGCACCTGAGAAGGGTGTGGAAATATTGTCCAACATTGCTTAACAACATATCTTATATTCTCTATATATTTATATGATCTCTCTTCACCTATCGGCTTAAACTTTTAAAACAATTAGCAGTGGTCTCATAAAATCTTACAAAGTATCAAAACAGGAGAGTGTTGGAGCATTTAACTATTAAACCACGCTATCCCTTTCATGTACATGCGTCCAATCCCATCTGTCTAATTCCGGCTTACTCATGAGTAGGAGTGTTGAAATGTTGTTCCATATTAGCTTAAACTTTTGGGTTGAAGTTTCTATCATATACTTCCAAGATTAGTAAAGGTACTAACTTTTATTCAAAATTGCCATCCTTAATTTAAGTGACTTGCCCATCTTTCTCCCATTAAATCACCAATTAATTCTAGCTTAATGTTTGAGTCACTTGTTAACTTTTATTTGATTGTTTTGAAATTACTAAACGTTGCAATAATCTACCAACATTTATTTGTGCAGCTTACCAACTGATAAGGTTACTAACAATTATATGAAATTACCAACTCTTATTTGAGTCCACTTGCCGATGTTTATTGATAACCACAAAATTTCTAGCTATTCCAATAGTTCACAACATGTATCTCTGAATTTATCATTGGATTAAAGTTACCAATTCTTACACAAAATTACCAACTTATTTCAAAATTGCCAATTAATAACTTACTAACATTTTTTTGTCAAGCTTAAATTATAAATTCTTATATGATATTATCAACTTTATTTCAATCAGTTATAAATGGTTTTTTTTTTCAAAAATTACTGTTTGTTCCAATAATTTAAGGACATTTTTTGAGGATTTTTTTTTTTTGGTTTTGAGGATTTTCAAAATGTGTTAAAATCACTCATGCAAAATTAGCAACTCTTAGTTAGGTTCACTTACCAAAGTTTATGTAATTGTTTCAACAGTACAGACTATTCCAAGAGTTTAACAGTATTTATTTATGAAGCTTAATTACCAACATGTTAAAGATACCAACACTTGTAAAAAATTACCAACACTTTTAAACCTTATGCGACTTTTTCAAAAGATTAACAAATTTAATTGCAAAGCTTGAGTTATCAACTCTTATTTGAGTTATACCAACGTACATTTGATTATTTTGAAATTATTAACTATTCCACTAAGTTACTGGGGTTCATTGTAGAGCTGATTGACGTGTCAAGGTCATCAACTCTTACACGACAGTACCAATTCTGATTTGAGTCCACTTAACAGTATGTTTTTTTATTGTTTCAAAAGTATCAACTATTCCTATAATTTACTAACATCTTTTTTTAGGAGCTTATCAATTAGTTATAGTTAGCAAACATTTTTCAAAAAAATCAATGCTTCAAATAATTTATCAATATTTATTAGTGAAGCTCGAGCAACCAACTCTAGAACAAAGCTACAATCTTATTTGAGTCGGTTATCATCGTTTATATGATTGTTTCAAAATTCCAGCTAAAGGTCGACTTTTGATAGTCATAGGATATGAGACATTTAAGTTTAAATATCTAACCCCTCCCCAAAATAAACTAGTAGCTACGTAAACTAATTTTGCATTACAGTATTGCAGTACGTCATTATAATTTAAGAGAGCATTCCTGAAACTTTTGGGTTAAATGCTTTGAGATCAAAAGCAAGTGAACTATTATAGTAGCCATCTGACATATGATTATGGGAAAGCACAACTGCCGATTACATTAAAGAGGACCAAGCGATGAAGAACCCACTAATAACTTACCAGTTTATAAATAAATTGTCAAATTTGTTGTGCATCCATGATTTGCAGAGCTTTATCTTCCAAGCTAATTTGATGCTAAACATGAAACTCAAAATTTTCATTCAATAAACCGTTGTAATGACGAGTAGATCGCCTCCATATATCCAATCAAATCGAAGAACAGATGCGAGGTCATGAGCTCGAGGAGATAATCGTGTGTGTAGGTTTATAAGTGGACTAGTTTCCAATAAAGGAGTAAGCAGGTCTGGTGCTATTAACTCCCCAAATGTATTATTAAATTCTGCAAATTATCTTCTTTAGTTTGGTGTTAGCAATAACAAGTAAGGCGTGAATGCTTTTCTATTACCTGAGAAAGATTCGATGGGTTAATGGTAGGGGAATGGCACTTTTGCTTCTTCTTTTTCTTTTTTTACCTTTATTTATTTTGCTTTCATCTTTATTCGTTCTTTATTTTAGATGGAGAGAGAAAAAAGAAAGAAAGGGAATTAGACTGGAGAGAGAGAACTCACTTGTGAGCAAAATCATCGTTCCTATGGGATCAAGCAAAGACTGATGCAGCTTTAGAAACGAGTAGGCATCGCATTCACTCATTTTACAAGCATTTCGCATAAAATCACAAGATATGCACCGTATCATAAACAATTCTTTTTGCAAGCATTGCGCATAAAATCATAAAATATGCACCATATCATAAACAATGTAATATAGTATAGCCAGCATATGTCAAATTCATCCTATGCTCATGTCAAGAAGACCTTACAATCACGCTTTGCCAAGCGATGATGCACAAAAACCGTATCTATTACTGTTAAGACCCGAAAATCACTTTGCTTTGATTAAGTCTCAAAAAACATGTTAGCCGTGATTAAGGCCCAAAGCAGAGTTGGTTCGTACACATGTACATCATGTTATGTCTCAATATGTAGGTTGACTGTGAGCATCAAATCGAAAATCACAATACGACATACCGCTATATATATATATATATATCACCAATATAAGTAACATTCCATCCAAAATATTTCCAGACAAGATTCATCTGAAGCTCCAGAGTATTAAATGCTTGATTCAATTTTTAGAATGAAGTATTTCATATAGGAAGTTACATTTCGACTTCAACATATGGGCCATGGCAAGAAGCGAAAGGGCAAAAGTGGGAAAGCCAGAGAGGCGCGGAAAATGACAAGACTGATGATAACTCGAGAATCTGGCTAAGACGCACTGGTCTAAGATATATCGGGCCCCACTCAACCCCAACCTGCCATTGAGCCCACCTGTACACCTGTTGACTCCCTAAATTACCATTTCGTTGACCGTGGCACTATATATATGATTTTGCAAGTTCGCTACTTCCATCGATCATCACCAAGCAAAGCCCCTCTGCTCCTCCATTCCCTTCGTCAAACAATGACCCTTCAAGACGCAATAGAAGCTGATGATGTTGATGAACTATATAGGTTAATTGAGGGGGATGAAAAGCTCTTAGATCATCACGAATCCGAGGGCCCCGTCCCAAATACTCCACTACACGATGCGGCGGACAAGGGAAAAACTAAAGTGGCCGTGGAGATAGCCATCTTGAAGCCGTCGTTCGCTCGAAAGCTGAATCGAGGGGGTTACAGCCCCATGCACTTGGCTTTGCAAAATAAGCATTATGACATTGTGAGGGCACTGATGACCCTCAACCCCGAGTTGATCCGAGTCCGAGGGCGAGACTGGATCACCCCCTTGCATTTTGTAGCTGGGGAAAAAGGAGACGATTGGCAGGAGAATGTGAAGCTCCTAGAACTCTTGGCCGAATTCCTATGCGCTTGCAAATCATCCATCGAAGACTTGACAAGCAAATATGAGACTGCGGTTCACATTGCCGTCAAGAGGGGCAACACTAAAGCATTCAAGGTTTTGTTTGGATGGCTTAAGCGAGTCCATATGACAGAAATCATGTGCTGGAAAGATCAAGATGGTAATGCCGTCTTGAATGGTATTGTTGCACCTATAGTGCTGCAACTTGAGCAAAAACGTGAGCAACTTGAGGTATAGTTTAACGATTTCATGGTTGTTCGTACTTTTACTGTTCGATCCTTGATTCGACATTCTCTAGTTCCGAAACAAATGTTATGATAATGAAATACCAGGAGTTGAAAATACATGATGTTAGAAACATTCAGAGATAGAGGAGATTTGAACGGGATCACCTCGCTTGTTTGTTTGTTAGTTTGTTTTTCAGTGATGCATTTTTAACTACTATCAAACAATTTTTAACTTCTATTTTCAACGCCTAAGATTACATATGTTTGCGTTTATTTGTCAAACTTAGGGAAAAGGACATCACAGTTGTCATACTTTTCGTACGGGCTTACTTGAGGGTCAAAACTTCTTCTTTTCGATCACTCAAGTGTCATAACTTCCGTATGACTCGTATGGTACTCATTCGAGTGACATAATCATTTAAGTACTATATAACTTTTCTATCGATTACTTAAATATCATAATTTTTTTTAAAAAAAAACATTCATCATAGGTGCCATGCCACGTTGGATTTCCGACACTTATATGATTTTTTTTTTTTTGGAATTTATGGAAATAATCGATTGAAAGTTATGGTACTTAAGTAATCGATTGAAAGTTATAGGAAACTCAAATGAATGTCTTTTTAGAAGTAACGGCGCTCAAGTAATCGAAAAAAAAACTATGACCGTCGAGTGAACGCTGTACGAAAGTTATCATTTTTCGCGTCCTTATCCCCTCAAACTTATATGGCATGAGCTGAATTTGTGCACAATAGTAAGGCTAGTGACAAAGCAGTAATTTAAATTCAAGAGATATATGCTTCATTTTGTGCCCTTTGCATTTCTTCCAGATGAGCGTGTTACGTTGGATTACCAATAAAGAAGATGTGAAGGAGGAGGCACTGGAATTCTTCCAAAATCTTGCGAAGTTGTTAAGACCTAGAGGACCAGGCAGAGCAAAAAGAGATGCCCGTCTACCAGAGTTATTGAGCATGGAACTAACTGCTTTTGAGAAGTTCAATTTTTGGTGGGGCCACCGCCATGCCGAGTCTGCTCGCGACATTATCCTTTTGGTGGCCACCTTAATTACGACCGCCACTTACCAAGCCGCGCTCAGTCCTCCAGGAGGATACTGGGGGGACAACTCTTCCAATACCCCAGCCAATTCCACTGTCGGTGCTGCCGAAAAGCCACATCAAGCCGGAAACATTATCCTGCACGGCTCGAAACTGTACATGTTCACGGCCCTCAACAGTTTGGTTTTCTTGGTCTCCATTGGCGCAATCTTGTTCACCGCTGTTTCCCTATTGCCCCGCTCCATCGCGGTTTTCCTGCTAATGTGGCTTCTCGGTATCTCCTACTATACGACGGCTGCAATGGGATTCCCGGAATCCGAAAGGGTCGGAGCCAATCTCACAGAGGGAATCTATCTGAGCTTGCAGGTTGTCGTGTTTTTGGTCCCCCTGATCTTGTGCATGAGCTTCTACAATTTCCGACTCCGAATAGAAGCCACGGGGCGAAGCGTTGACAACTTCCTTGAATGGAAGGATCGGAAATAGTTTGCAAAGTAGTGTTTACTCTTTTTAAGTATTCTTCTCGCGTGTGCAATATAATCTATGTGGTCTAGTCTTGAGGTTTGCGAGGACTAGACTCTCCTTATTATTTGCGTGTAATGGACTCGTCTATTAATTCCTTGATCCCGAGCTGCCTCTATTCTTGCTTGAAGTCGAGACTTCTACTGGCTTTTTTTTTTTTATTTTTCCATATTTCAACTTCGATGCAGCGGACACAAAAAGCACCGAGTCGGCACTCCCAAACACGAAACACCCGAAGCGTGCACACACAGACGAAAATCTCTTTAGGTTTTTTATTTCTAGAAGGAGGCAAACTACATGATCCTATAAAACATAACAAATTAATACAGTTGCAACCTTTTCTCTAAAAATTGTTACTAGATAAAGTAACCGAAAAGGAAATATTGAGCACATAACAAAAGCCTGGCTAAACCTGAAAAATCAACTAGATCCTATGGTATTTTTCAATACAAAATGAAATTATATCAACTAATTTAAAATGTTAAAAATAATAGAAACAATAAAATCATATATTTTTTATACTAAGTGAATATCCTAAACGAACTACATTAAAGAAGGTAATATCAGACTTCACTATCCTAAATTCATCGAATAAAAGACATAAATCCAAACTTTCTCCCCTTTATTAGAAGGTTTTTTTTTTGAAAAGTCTGGTTTTCAATAAAGCATATGTGCCAAAATCCTCTTGGAATTTGGAACCATATCTGCAGAATCAATCTATTTGTATGTCTTTTCTCTAAAAGCATCTCTCCATCGTCATGAAACACGTGCTCACCCTGAGATTCTTCCTCGAGCTTAAAGAGGGAATCCAAAAACGTCCACTTCTTGCTTGAGGCTGAACAACAACCTTGTCAACGGCAATCATAGAAGCGTCGATCAGTTTTTGGTTGTTGCTACAGAGGATAACATGAAGCTGGTTTGTTCAGCTCGATCATCAATCCACGAAAATCTCCGCCTTAACCGATTTCACATTTTATGCCGCGTTCGAATCGGCACTTTACCAGCTCTTTTCCACTCGATCTGCACTTGATCCCACGAAAATAAAATGCATCTCCCATCAATCTACAAGCTAAGAGATTTGCTTGTCGATCTTTGGAAATGTACGTGCAATGCAAATGATGTTCTGCATCTGCAATAAAATCTTTCGGGCTCAAAAATCCATCAAATGAGGATCCTTGCTGGGAATTTATAGAACTCTCTGAGACAATGGTAATATGGTCACAATTCTTGGCGGTGATCTCCGCGACAGGCTCCACCAGGGCCGACGGATATAATTGTCAATAGGAAAAAGAGCCAAAATTCCAATGGTAGTGATTGAGATCAACCTAATAGGAGTCAGCGTGTATCTGTATAGAACTCTCATTTTCTTTGGTTGTTCTTCCACCCAAGTTTCAATCAAACTGTGATTTCTGTTTTATTTGTCCCGCTCTCCTCTCGATTTTTGTTGGAATTTATAAAAAATCAGAAGTAACTTTTTTGCATTCTCGTCGAAATCTAAAATATCATTCAAATTTCAAACAAATTACGTAAAAAATTATGTGTTCACATTGATACATTGTGAAAATCTCGGGTCATCAAGATTAGAAAAGGAGTTCAAAGTGCAAGCACCGCTAAATTTGATCAAGCCAAAGATCAAATCTAAAATCCCTTCAAGCAAACTCTAGATCTATCCACGGTTTTAATTCCATTTGTGCGGAATCTCCAACTCGCACCAAGCACTAAGCGGCAGGCCCCCGGACCAATGGCCCCTCTCTTGAACTGTAGCTGCTTCTGCAACTGTTTTAATCAAAGCCAAAACAATAACAAATTCGAGAAAGCGACAACCGTCGAACATTTTATCTAACATTGAAAAGAAAGAAATTACACAGCATGATTCTTAAAATTGTGCAATTTCGCGATAAATGATGATTCATTTTTGAGTTCAACCTATTTATTCTAAATTGACTTATATAACACAGATCAAACTAAAGTTCGTAAAGATTTTTAGACACGCATTTGTGCATTATAAGGAAATATTTTGCATGGAGTAGAACCTAGTACGCTTATGGCACACCCATCATAAGCGTCGTTGATTGCATGAGACGCATATCTTGCCACCAACGCGCTTGTGCGGAAGACGTCATGCGATGCAGGGGATCTAATACTCTCCATAGAAGATGGTAGGTGAATGAATGTTGGTGAATCTTTGAGGGCTCTCGAAAATATGAGAGCAATGACTTTTTCAATCCACTACAAAAAAAAAAAAAAACAAGGATTTTGCCACAGAATTTAGCGTCGGATAATTTTTCGTCGTTAATTTGTGACGAAAAATAAATCCGTCGCAAATTAGCAACGGAAAGTTTTTGTCGCTAATTTGCAACGGAATTTGCCACGAAATAAAAATTCGTCGCAAATTAACAACGGAAATTAAATCCGTTGCAAATTTGCGACGGATTTTGCGACAGAAAATAAATCTGCGACGGAAAAATAAATCCTTTGCGACGGAAAATAAATCCATCGCAAAGTTGCGATGGATTTTGTGACGGATTCGTCACAAATTCGTTTAGCGAGAAATTTTGCTAAATTTTTCATCACAAAATTCGTCGCTAAAACCTTATTTTTTTTTTTTAGTGTTCTAAAACTAAACCTAAGTTCTTTTAAGTCTAATCACAATGATTACCATGTCTCAATCTCTCATGATAAGGACAAGGACTACATAAGGAATATACTCTATCACAAGACAAACTAAATATTGTCTAATGAAATCAATCTAATGCAAACTAACAATTATTAATTGAAATTCAAACTAAATTGGATGATTGTCACAAGTTCAAATTCAAAAGAGATTGGACGATTTGCTACACGTCCAATTCTAAGAGAGATTAGATATTACAATTCAAATTAGACGAGAAGATCTATTGTAAACTCAAGATATTAGATAATCTCTTCAAATGTTCTCGTCTCAAATAAGTTTTTTTAGATTCGATAGGTGCGAATCTTATCTCATTTTTTTTCAAGACTTAGATATAAATAACACAGATATCCATTTAGTTGAATATGGCGGTTTCCTCCAAACGTAGCTCTTATGTATGCGTAAATATATGGGTAAATAAATTATAGCAATTTTCAAATAGATTGGAATCGGGTGGATGTATGAAATATAAAGTTAATGTATCTATATGGGAATATCTATAGGAGATCATATAAAAGAGATATTCTTATTTAGATCTAATCAATTTGATCTAACCAATTAGATGAATTACTCCTAAATGGTTACATTCAAATGATGAGTGAATAGAGGGCATGTATTATATTAGAGAAATATTTAGAAGATTCCCTATATTTCCTTTAATTGATCGTAATTGATATTTTCCCTTTTAGATAGTCATCCTATAAAACCGATAAATAGGTTCGTATATATATATATATATATATATATATATATTGCTCTTAATT
This sequence comes from Syzygium aromaticum, assembly GCA_024500025.1. Lineage (NCBI taxonomy): Eukaryota > Viridiplantae > Streptophyta > Magnoliopsida > Myrtales > Myrtaceae > Syzygium > Syzygium aromaticum. The sequence continues at coordinate 1,740,724 of CM044888.1, read as the reverse complement.
TTTTTTATCATATTCTTGACTTGGTATCAGAGCCCTATTGTTATTTGAAAAAGCGTCAATCGTGTCTATTTGTAACAACGACATCCACATCAGTCATGTTTCTCCACAGTGTTCATAATGCTAATCACATCGGCCTATTTCGCAACAACCTCCCATAGTTGTTTGACATTTCTCCACTGCTCTAATGATAAAAAAAAAAAAATATCACCAGACTTGTCGCCCTTAGACGAATTAGATCATGACATTTACTAATTCGTCAAATATAAGTATATAAAAGTGTAGAAGCATATCTACTTAAGGTTTTGACGGAATTAGCGACGGATTCAAAAATTGGTCGGTATAAACATTTCTGTCGCTAATTCCGTTTGCAACTAATTTATTTTCCGTCGCAAATTTTCAACGGAAAATAAATCCGTCGCAAATTTGCAACGGATTTTGCGACGGATTGGAAAATGCCATTTATTTTTGGAATCCGTTGCAAATTTGCCATGAAAAATAAATCCGTTGCAAATTTGTGATGGAAAAATAAATCCGTCGCAAATTTTTTTTCATTTTCTGAATTAATGTCGCGAAAATTAGCCAAGAACATAAAAGTTCGTCCCAAAAATTAGCGACGAACTATGAGGTTCGTCGCTAATTTTTGCGATGAACCTTATGTTTGTTGCAAATTAGCGACGAACTTAAAAGATTCATCGCTAAAATTTGCGACGAATTTTAAGGTTCGTCGCTAATTTGTGACGAACATGAGGTTTGTCGCAAATTAGCGACGAATTTAAAAGGTTCATTGCTAAAAATTTAAGATGAAATATAAGGTTTGTCGCAAATTAGCGATGAACTTAAAGGTTTATCACTAAAAATTTGTGACGAAATATAAGGTTCAACACAAATTAGCGACCAACTTAAAAGGTTGGTCGCTAAAAATTTGCGACAAACCGTTGAGGTTGGTCGCTAGTTTAGTTAAGAAAAGAGCGCCCCGTAGCCCTGCCCTCACCTCCAATTTCTCTTTCTCGATCGTATCAGATCTGCTCCCGCTTCTCCTTCTCCTTCTCCTTCTTCCCTCTGCCCCACGAGAAAATATTCAGTGGTATGATACTGCCATGTCATTGTCCTACCTGGCGTATCTGTTCCATTAAGAAGCCGACACGTGTCAAGTGACGCGGAAAAAAAAAAGAAGAGAAAATAGGTTTTTCAAACGCGCGCTTTCCGGCTCTTTTCCTTTCCGGCGTCTTCTCCCCCACCCTCTTTGTTTCTTTATTTCAAAATTTCAGACCTCACGCTTCACACCTCCCTCTCTTCGTCTCGCAAAATGTGAGGATCATCTCTGGATGACCATCGCCGACCGCGCTGCTGGAAAACGACGGAGGCTTGGTGCAGCGGAGTCGGGGTCGGAGGGTTGATGGCACGAGCTTCCCTCTGAAGAAAAGGTAGCCGGAGAGAGAGACGGACGCGAGTCGTGGTTTTAGCCGGACGACCCAGAAGAGAGGCGAAGTCGAACTCCCTGTCGACGTCATTGCCGTCCTCGACGCCTCGGCTGGTCCTTGCGAAGACCCAGACCCGACCCGCTTTACACCTCCGGGGCTGGCTTCGCGAGAGAGAGAGAAAGTTGGGGTCTTCCACACCTACTCCTCCGCCGGCCCAGACGCAGGTCCTTCTGCTGCCGGACCCCGGTAAGCCCGCCTTCCGATCATCCTCCGAATTCCGCCGTTCTCGCGAAAGTGTATGTCTAGCTGAACACTCTGTGTCGATTTCGGGAGTCCATCGTTCTCTCGAGTTGAACCCTTCGTTTGTAGGGTAGCGAGGTTGATGTTTCTGCGCTCTTCATCGCCTATGTTGATTCGAGTGAAATGCCGGAAGGAAGGAAGATGTGATGCGATGTGACTTTGACGTGACGTAATAGTGTCAAACCACTACTGCTTGTTTAGTGTCTAATTGGGGCTCGTTTTAATGGGGTTTGAATTGTTTGCGCTCCCGTTTATGTGGGTGCTCATTCGTAGCTCTGGTGAAGGACTTGAGCTGATGGTGGTGTGATTTTTGGCTTTCGTTGGATGAAATTGGAGCTCTTTCATAGAGACTGCTCGAAAAATAGATGTAATCTTGTTCTAGACGGTGTCGTGGGCTCTTTCCCCTACTGAATGGAAGGCTGAGCCCAACTTTTTGTGCTCTGAATGTTGTGGTGGATGGTTATTTTGCTAGACAGAGGGAAAATTGTTGTGGTTGTTGTTGTTGTGTTTTGATGATGCAAGAATTCTGCACTGTAGTGTATACTTCGTCTTTTCAAGACAAAGATAACACTGGAGAGTTCATTTCTAATAGTTATCTGTTGCTATGAAGCATTGCCGTTTCACTCTTGATGACACTATGTGAAGAATAAAAAGATCTGTTTTGTACTCTACACATCAATTATTGAAGTGAACTTCTGACCTAACTTTGCGAGAAAAGGCTTAATAGTGGTTGGCAAGTAGCATTGTGATTAACTTATTGTCACGTACTATGGTATATTTATTGGACAGGGATTTCCGCGAGTTCTAGGAAGATCGAAGCGATTCTAGGGCAGTATGATTGTATTACTTGATCCTCTTTTAATTTTATGGGTCCTGTTCTGACTACAGCATGTTTTCCTGCAGATTTTGGAGGAACTCTCTTCATGAGTTAAGCGGAACCTTGGTCCTCTGGGTCTACTTATTTTATAAGTTGATGCTCACTACATAGAGGTGTGACATTATTTCAGGGATTGTTCTTGCTTGAGCTGAAAATGGGTTTTCAAACCTCTCTGTATCCTTCAAACAGACAAATCCTGAAATGGTTTCTAGATCCAATCAGAGTAATTAAATAAATAAAATGGTTATACTTGACCAGAGGTTAGCCTCATAAATTATCATCTGAGGATTTGGTGGGCTCGGTGCACCATCTAGACATGGTGGTAGTAGAGCCATAGTTTGCTTGGTAGAACACAGTAAAACTGGCAGCGAATCTTAGATGGACTTGTTATCAAAAAACTCGAACGTGCTCCTTCCTCACTTGAGTTCCATTGCATGTAAATGCTTTGCTCTGGTAATCATTGTTTTGGTTCTTAGAGCAGCTTTCATTTCTACTGTCTTTGGTGGATTTGAGCAGAATCAAATTGCAAGAGCTCTTAATTTGCCTCTTGTAGTGAATAGTTTGCGCATTCCAGTATGTCATTTGCAGTTATCATGGTGGATATGGTGCAATAGTGGTTTGACCGTATGCAATTCTAGAGTAAATCACGACGACAACTGCCTTCATCATACTGATATAATACTAACTCATATATTGTTTCTGGATTTGTATGAACAAATCCTACAACAACCCCTCCTTTTGTAACCCTTACACAAAATCCGTCGCAAATTAGCAACGGAAAGTTTTTGTCGCTAATTTGCGACGGAATTTGCCACGAAATAAAAATTCGTCGCAAATTAACAACGGAAATTAAATCCATTGCAAATTTGCGACGGATTTTGCGATGGAAAATAAATCTGCGACGGAAAAATAAATCCTTTGCGACGGAAAATAAATCCATCGCAGGTTTAGGATTTTTTTTTAATTCTCCCATAGGTTGAGCCACTTTCAAACTTGCCAAACGTCATTTTCCTCCGCAATATTATAACAGAAAAAGACAAGGTAGAAGTAGCTGGTTTTTAATTTATGAATTAATGTTCCCACTAGTAATTAATTTGATGTCAACATGGATGACTTGACCAGATATGGTCGAGCCTCGGCCAGTGGCAGGGCAAGGTGCCCAGCAACAGTGAGGTCAACCTTGCCTTTGGTTGGTCGTCGAGGTATGACAATCGTTTAAAGGAAAAAGCAAAGTAAAAAACAAAAAAAGCGAAAAGCAAAAAATAATATTATTTAAAATTTTTTACATTAGCGCCGGCTACACCACTTAGAACGGCAGTGTCCTTATTAGTTATTTCTGGGCAAAATTAACTTGATGGACTAAATTGGTACGACGGCAAAATGTTTGTGACTCAATTAATAAAAAAAGAACTGGTTTACGACAAAATTGCATTAGATTTAGGATTTTTTTTTTTTAATTCTCGCATAGGTTGAACCGCTTTCAAACTTGCCAAACGCTTGGTCGTCATTTTCCTCCGGAATATTATAACAGAAAAAGACAAGGTAGAAGTAGTTGGCTTTAATTAATGAATTAATGGTCCTACCAGTAATTAATTTGATGTCAACATGGATGACTTGACCATATATGGTCGAGCCTTGGCCAGCGGCAGGGCAAGGTGCCCAACCACGGTGAGGTCGACCTTGCCTTTGGTTGGTTGCCGAGGTATGACAATCGGTTAAAGGAAGAAGCAAAGGAAAAAAAAAAAAGAAAGAAAAGTAAAAAAAAAAGCGAAAAATGAAAAATAATATAATTTAAAAATTTCTACATTAGCACCGGCCACACCACATAGGACGGCAGTGTCAATATTAGTAATTTTTGGCCAAAATTAACTTGATGGACGAAATTGACATATATGCAAAATGTTTATGATTTAATTGACAAAAAAAGAACTGATTTACGACTAAATTGCAGCAGGTTTAGGATTTTTTTTTTAATTCTCCCATAGGTTGAGCCACTTTCAAACTTGCCAAACGTCATTTTCCTCCGCAATATTATAACAGAAAAAGACAAGGTAGAAGTAGCTGGTTTTTAATTTATGAATTAATGGTCCCACTAGTAATTAATTTGATGTCAACATGGATGACTTGACCAGATATGGTCGAGCCTCGGCCAGTGGCAGGGCAAGGTGCCCAGCAACAGTGAGGTCAACCTTGCCTTTGGTTGGTCGTCGAGGTATGACAATCGTTTAAAGGAAAAAGCAAAGAAAAAAACAAAAAAAGCAAAAAGCAAAAAATAATATTATTTAAAATTTTTTACATTAGCGCCGGCTACACCACTTAGAACGGCAGTGTCCTTATTAGTTATTTCTGGCCAAAATTAACTTGATGGACTAAATTGGTACAAATGCAAAATGTTTGTGACTCAACAAAAAAAGAGCTGGTTTATGACTAAATTGCAACAAGTTTAGGATTTTATTTTTAATTTTCCCATAATTTGAGCCGCTTTCAAACTTGCCGATTGTTTGGTTGCCATTTTCCTCCACAATATTATAAGAAAAAAAAACAAGGCAGAAGTTGTTGGCTTTAATTTATGAAATAAGGGTCCAACTAGTGAGGAATTTGGTCTCAACACGGATGACTTGAGCAGTTAAGGTTGAGCCTCGCCCAGCAGTAGGGCGAGGTGCCTAGTGACGGCGAGGTCGACCTTGCCTCTGGCCGGTTGCTGAGGTACAGGGACCGACTAGAGGAAGAAGCAAAAAAAAAAAAAAAAAAGAGAAAGAAAAGAAAAAAGTGAAAAATGAAAAAAATGAAAAAAAATTTATTTAAAAATATCCATGTCAGTGCCGGCCACACCACATAAGACAGTGGCATCCATATTAGTAATTTCCGGCCAAAATTAACCGGATTGATTGATTTGGCACAAATACAAAATGTTTAAAACTCAATTGGCAAAAACAAAAAAAAAAAGTTTATGACTGAATTGGAACAATTGCAATAGGTTTAAGACTTTTTTTGTAATTTTCCCATAGATTTAGTCACTTTCAAATTTGCCAAACGCTTCCTTGCCATTTTCCTCCGCAATATTATAACAAAAAAACACAAGGCAAAAGTAGCTGGGTTTAATTTATGAATTAATGATTCAACTAATGATTAATTTGGTCTCAACGTGGATGACTCTAGTAGATAAGGTAGAGCCTCGCCCAACAGCGGGGTGAGGTCGGGGCGAGGTGAGGCTCTACCTCAGAAAAGGCAAAAATAAATAAATAATTTGAAAAAAAAACAAAATGTTATTTAAAATATATCAACGTCAGCGTCGGGCATGCCATAAGACAACGATGTCCATATCACCAATTTCATATCAAAATTGACTGAATGGACTGAATTGGCACAAATGCAATAGGTTTTAGACTCAATTGGAAAAAAAAAGAATTTAGGACTGAATTGGAACAATTGCAACAGGTTTAGAACTTTTTTGATAATTCTCCCAAAGGTTGAGTAGCTTTCAAACTTACCGAATGCTTGGTCGCCATTTTCCTCCACGGTATTTTAACAAAAAAAGACAAGGCAAAAGTAGTTGCCTTTAATTTATGAATTAATGGTTTAACTAGTATTAATTTGGACTCAACATGGATGACTTGAGCGGAAAGGCTGAGCCTCGCCCAGGGCAGGGCGAGGTGCCCAATGCTGGCGAGGTCGACCTTGCCTTTGGCCGGTCGCCGTAGGAAGAAGAAAAGAAAAAAAAAAAGAAAAAAGAAAATGGAAACAATATTAATAAAAAATGTCAACGTTAATGCCGGTCACGTCACTTATGATGGAGGTGTCCATATAACGTATTTATTGCCAAAATTTATCAAATGAATTGAATTGACACAATACAAAAAGATTTATGACTCAATTGGAGAAAAAAATAAAGGTATTAGATTGAATAGGCACAATTGCAAAAGGTACAGGTTGATTCGCTTTTAGACTTAACGAGCGCTTGATTGCCATTGTCCTCCTCAATATTATAATGAAGGGAAAATGATATAAATAATCTCTAAGTTTTGTTCTAATGTGAAATGTGGTCAATGTATTTTTAATTTGTTCAATGTAGTCCCTAAACTTTAGCCCAACGTGCAATGTGGTTTTTGAACTTTTAATTTGTTCAGCATAATCACTGAACTTTTGATTCATATTCAATTTAATCATTAAACTAGATCCGTAAATATAATAATTCAGGGACTAGATTAAATATTTATCAAAATTTCAGAGATCAAATTAAATAAATTAAAAGTTGAAGGACTAAATTACATATTGAGCAAAAGTTCATATATTATTTGTGTAATTAACCCAGTAACGAAAAAGGGCTAGGCAGAAGTAGTTGTCTTTAATTTGGTCTCTGCTGAACACATGGATGGCTCGAGCAAATTTGGCTTCTTTGCCCTGTGGCAACGTCATCAGAATTGAATGAATCGGACCATATGAGAAGTCGTTGGACTCATACAATAAGGTCTATTTATAATGAGCCGAGCCATGTCTTGTCAAATCGACATGGGCTATGAAAATTCTGAGAGTCGTAGTACTGAGGCTACTCTCCCTCTCCGTGAGTCAATTCTTCGGTCAACCTTCTAGATATGCCATGTTAGAAACCAAAACAGGACAAGATTAAGGCTCGAGATTGGAAGCTGAATTACAGAATTTATTGTTACAAGTACGAAAGAGGTAAATATTAAATCAAAAACACCTCTTCACTAACTGTAGTGGTCATTTCTTAACAGTTCTTTCAATGTTTCTGAGTTCCCAAGAATAAATATGTAGGACCACGGATCGCGGACTTTTGTGTACTTGTCTGAATGATGAGTACCCATAGGAATGAAAAACACAATTTTAAAAAAGAATAAATAAAAATAGAATTGTGTGTTGTGTACTCTGTGCCTTTGCACATTGAACGTGTGTGCCGGGGGACCGTGTGAATGCAAGGACTTTTCGACTTCCCTCCAAGGACGAAGTATGTTTGTTTGTTGACATCAGTGTAAGCGTGTTGAAGGCAAGTGAGAGCCAATGTTCCACAATTTGGACCTTCAATTATCAGACGAACTTCCTCTCTTCTTTCTGTTTTGGTGTTGGTTGCCCTCTTTATCTCTCATTAAACGTAAATGAGCGAATGCATCTGGGTTTTTCTCCATCAAGTAAATAAGTAAACTAGCTTTCGCGAGCTCTCTTATCCCGGTTCATGTCCTGGTGAACCAATGAAGTTTAGCAAAATGAAATGAACGACTTTCCTTCTCGCTAACGAGTTTCCAAAATGTAACGAACAAGTTTATAGTTACCGACGTAGTAACTCAGTGGACTTTTCTAGTGGAATACCGCAAGGCTTAGTTATTTGGCGAATTTAGTTTTTGTTCATTAACGTCATACTATATGCAAAGGCCAGCCACGTTTTACACAGAAGAAGCTGCAAGGCACAGATAGTGAACAAAAATGGAGATACTTCTTTTTTGCCAAAATTGATTCTACTGGTGATTGAAATGTTAGTTTTTGACGAATATTTGTAGAAAGGTGACTTTAGATATGCCGACGGACCTTATTTTACCAATCAACAACATCAATTATCTTCTCCATAAGGACAACTCAATCCTGCTGATATTTGCGTAAATCAAGTAGCAGATGACAAAACTTCTTGAAATTTTTTATTATAATATTTAAATATTAAATTACTCTTTTTATCTCGACTGACCAACTCTAGAACAAAGTTAAGATCTTGATTGAGTCAGTTGTCATCATTTATATAGTTGTTTCGAAATTCCAATTAAAGGTCAACTTTTGATAGTCATAGGCTATTAGATATTTAAGTTTAACTATCCAACATCGCCACCCCACCCCAAAAAAAATAATAAATAAATAAAATAGACTAGTAGCGATGTAAACTAATTTGCATTACGGTTTTGCAATACGCAGTTATAATTCATGAGAGCATTCCTGAAATTTTTGGGTAAAATGCTTTGAGATTAAAAGCAAGTGAACTATTATTGCAGCCATCTGATGAATGATTATGGAAAGCAAGCTTCCAATTACAATAAAAAGAGCAAGCGATGAAGAACCCACTCACCTGCTTATAAATAAATTGTCAAATTTGTCGTGCAGCCATGATTTAAAGAGTTTTATTTTCCGAGCTAATTCGATGCTAAACTTGAACTCGAAATCTTCATTCAATAAACCGTTACGGTAATGAGTAGAGAACTCGCCTCTCTGTATTGGTTTGAATTGAAGAACTGATGCGAGGTCATGAGCACGAGGAGATAATCGTGTGCTTAGGTTTATAAGTGGACTCATTTCAAATAAAGGAGGAAGCAGGTCTGGTGCTATTAACTCCTCAAATGTATTATTAAATTTTGCAAATTATCTTTTGTTTGGGATTAGCAAAAACAGGTAAGCCGTGAATTCTTTTCTATTGCCGAAGACAGATTCGATGGGTTAATGTTAGGGAAGTGGCACTTTTGAATCAAGCAAATAATAATGCAGAAATCAAAAAGAGGAAAAATAGGAATTCGCAGGGGGACAAAATTACCGTTCCTATTGAATCAAGCAAATAATAATGCAGTTTTGGAAATGAGTATGCATCGCATTCGCTCATTTCACAAGCATGCGTATATTCCAGCAAATCATAAGATATGCACCATATCATAAACAATGTAATACGGTATAGCTGGGATATGTCTAACTCATTCTATGCTCATATCAAGAAGACCTTACAGTCATGCTTTGTGAGGCGATGAGTCAATAAAACCATATCTGCTAATGCTAAGCCTAAAAAATCACTTCGCTTTGATTAAGTATTGAAAACACGTTAGCCACAATTAAGTCCTGAAATAGAATCGATCCGTGCACATGCACATCATGTCATGTCTCAATATGTAGGTTGACGACGAGCATCAAATCGAAACCACAACACAACATATGCCGCTAGATATATGTAAATATATATAAATATATATAATGTGTGTGTATATATCACCAATATAAATAACATTCCATCCAAAATATTTTCAGACAAAATTCATTTGAGGCTCCAAAGTGTTAAATGCTTGAACCGGAATTTAGAAAATGACATGGTATAATTTTTCCTTCTCGATAAATCATGTCATGCAATTCTTGCAAAACATAACAAGAAGCGAAAGAGCAAAAGTGGGAAAGGGAGAGAGGCGTGTAAAATAACGAGTGTGACGATTTCCTGAGAATCTGACCAGGACGCGCCGCTCCAAGTCTAAGAGGTGTTGGGCCCCACTCACCCCCAACCTGCCATTGGGCCCACCTGTACACTTGTTGACTCCCCTAATTAAATTCTCGTTGACCGCGGCACTATATATGACTTTGGAAGTTCGCTACGTCCATCGATCATCACCTAGCAAAATACCATCTGCTCTCCCACCCAAAAAAAAAAAACCCCTCTCGTCCTACATTTCCCTCGTCAAAACAATGGCGGCCGTGGAAGTAGAAAAAAAGGCTAGGGAGTCTCGGCTTCAACTAGCAATAGCAAATGATGATGTTGATGACGTCCATAACTTAATCGTGGAGGAGCCAGGGCTCTTAGATCGTGTATCTGAGGACCCCTTCCCAAATACTCCTCTACATCTTGCTGCAGCCGCCGGAAAAACCCTAGTGGCCATGGAGATGGCCATCTTGAAGCCGTCGTTTGCTCGGAAGCTGAATCCAGAGGGTTACAGCCCCATGCACTTGGCTTTGCAACACAAGTATTATCACAGTGTGATGGCATTGATGACCCTCGACTCCAAGTTGATCCGAGTCCGAGGACGATGTGGGATCACCCCTTTGCATTACGTCACCGAGAAAGAAGGAGACAATGAGCTGGAGCTCCTGGCCAAATTCCTTTTCGTTTGCAAATCATCCATTGAAGACTTGACGAGCCGATGCGAGACTGTGGTTCACGTTGCCGTCAAGCATCACAACCTCGAAGCATTCAAGGTTTTGTTTGGATGGCTAAAACAACTAAATCTAACAGAAATCTTGAATTGGAAAGATGAAGATGGTAACACAGTCTTACACATTGCTATGTCTGAAGAGCTAACCGAGGTATGGTTCATTGATTTCATGGTTGTTCGCATTGTTATGGTTTGATGCTTGAATTTGACATAATCTAATCTAGGAACAAAAGTTATGATGATGAAATACCAGGAGCTGAAAATACATGGATTTAGAAACATTCAAAGAGGGGAGATTTGAACTACATTTGGGCAACAGTATATCACCTATTATAATCATTCAACGGATAACACTTTATAAGTGTTTAACTGACAATTGATATTTGATGTTGTTGTAGAAGTGTCCATAAATTTGCTCGCTTGGATTGACCCATCAGAAACACAAAAAATACATAAAAAAAAAATGATTTTTCAAGCTATACGATATATTTTGACAAAAAAATCTATATGATATATTATAGATGAATATTCACGTGCTGCTCCTAATTTGGTTTGCACCTAAAATATTATCCCATATCTTTTGATGATGGATTTTATATGCTTTTTACATTCATGTAGTTTTCTTTCACTTATAAGTTTATGCTTTTGGATTGGACATTAACAAACACGTGAGAGTTGTGGCAATAGGTAAATCTACTTTTATGCAATGGGGGAAGTTGAACAATGTGGCAATAGATAAATCTCCTTTTATGCAATGGGGGACGTTCAACAAGAAAGAAGAACGAGTATAGATCAGTATAATGATTGGGACAGGACAAGAGAGAGAGATCAAGTCTACAATTTGACTAAATGTCCAACCCAAAAGCTTAACCTGTTAAATGGAGGGAGATCACATGAATATAAATATCAGATAAGACTCGATGTAAGTGATGTGGGATAATATTAGAAAAATTCCAAATAAGGGCCTAAAGTGGATCTTGTGTTAAATTAGTACATGAAGTGGCCATGACAGTTTCAATAAGGGCCTAACCTCTTTGTCTAGCTAAATATTCCGGTTGATTAAGGGCAATTTCATCCAAAAATATTTTTAATATTTTTTTCTTTCTTTTTATGGTTTTTTCTTTCTTCTTTACCGGTCGTCGGCCATTGGCAATGCTCAAAAAAGGCTGGGTGAGGGTCGCCCTCGCTAGCCACAAGCGAGGGATGGCCTTGCCTGGGTGAGTTGACCCTCACCTTGGGCAAAGCTGCCCTCATCAGCCATAGGCGAGGTGACCGTCGCCCTAGGTGAGGCTACCCTCAAAAGCAACGTGCAACACCCTCATCTGTTGCTTTCGAGGGTGGCCTCACCAAGGGCAAGGGTCACCTCGCCGAGACAAGACCGGCCTTGCTCAAGTGAGGCCGCCCCTCACTGGCCATTAGCGAGGTGACCCTCACCCAGATCTGGCGAGACAATTATCACCCAGCCTTTTCCCGATAATATTTTAACAAGAGAGATGGAACAAGAGGTAGATGAGGACTTTTCGAGGTATTTAACATTACTAAAAATTATCTATTTAAAAACCCTGAAATGAATTCTGTCTTTATAAAATAGGGTTTGTTTCATGTAAATCAGAAGTGATCGCACAACTTGCAATTAATGACATGCGTGAATACTTAAGCTTTTCTTCACCAGGAAATAATAAAACATTTGGCACTTCATTACATGGATTGAAATGATTGCATCTGATATATAAAGGTTTAGTAAACTTGTTCCCATGGTACATCGGTCGTTGCATCACTAGGATCACTCAAACTAATATGGCATGAGCTCACTTTGTGCACAATAGCGAAGCTAGTGACAAAGGAGAGACTGAAATTTAAGGAATACATACTTCACTTTGTTGACAAAGCATGAGCTCACTTTGCATTTTTTGCAGATCAGCGACCTGTTGACTAGGTTCCAGATCACCGACCTGTTTGTGGGGCATGTCAGAGTGAATGCGACGTACTTCCAGGGTGAGACGGCTCGGGAAATCTCCCGGGGGAATCCTAGTGGCGATCAAGAGCCTGCGGAGGAGTCACGACCACCTACTCTCAACCCCTCTTTATCACAGATTTTAAGGAGGGAACCAACTTTTGTTGAGAAGTACGCAATTTTCTTTGGCCTCCGAAATGAATCCGCTCGCGACATTATACTCTTAGTGGCCACCTTAATTGCGACTGCCACGTACCAAGCCGCTCTCACTCCTCCAGGGGGATACTGGCGGGATAACTCTTCAAATCCCCCGGCCAATTCCACTGTCGTTACTGCCAATTCCAGCGGCACTGCAGTTGAAAAACCACATAAAGCGGGGAACATTATCATGAGCGGCAAGAATCTATACTCGTTCACGGCCCTAAATGGTGCGGTTTTCTCTGTCTCCATCTTCACAATTTGGACCAACGGTATTACCCTATTGCCCCACACTTGGATGGTTTACGGGCTAGGGGCCTTTATCTGTTGTGCCTACATCACAACCCTTACAATCGAATTCCCGAATCCCAATGCGGTCAGAGGGAGGTTACTGTCGCTATATTATATTATCGTGCTGTCTGTCGTGGTGGCAGTCCCCTTGCTATTTTGGTCAAAGCACAACGCTCTACGGCACCGAATAGATGCCACATGTAGACGCGTCCGCAACTTCGAAGAAATGAAGGATCGGAAATAGTTTGCAAGTAATATTAAGTATTCTTCTTGCGTATGCAATGTAATCTGTGTTTCTAGTCTAGAGGTTTGGAAGAAATAGAGTGTCTTATTAGTTGCATGTAATGGACCCATCTATTTATTCCTTGATCCCAAGAGGCCCTTAGTCTTGCTTGAAGTGGAGACTTCGGATAGCTTTGTTCCTAATTTAACTTCGATGCGGTGGAAACAAAAAGTGCTGAGTAGCAACTCGCAAATATGAATGCTCGAAGTGTACACGCACAAAACGTTCAAACGGTAATCTCGTTTAGGTTCTTTGTTTCTAGAAAGAGGGCAACTGCATAATCCTATAAATCATGCTAGATAAAGAAATCCCGAGAATATAACAAAAGCCTAGCTAAACCTAAAAAATGAACTAGATCCAATGGTATCTTTCAATAATAAATAACATATGAAACTCATTAAAAAAGTTAAATATAATAGAAGCACTAAACTCATATATTCCATACTAAGTGAATATCCTAAACGAACTTAATTAAAGAAGGAAATATCAGACTTGAATATCCTAAATTCATCAAATAAAAGACAAGAATTTAAACTTAAGGAGTCCAACATCATACTCCCTTTATTAGAAAAAAGGCTTTAGCACAAGTTTTTGAAAAGTCGGGTTATCTAATAAAGCATATGTGCTAAATTCCTCTTGGAATTTGGCACCATATCTGCAGAATCAATCTAGATTTCTTGCTTTAAGGAAAGATCCCAACTAAACTGCAAGATCGATCCATCAATTGATTTTTTCGTTTCCTTGCGTAATAAAATCAATTTTGCTTCTTCTTTACCCAAAAAAAAAAAAAATCAATTTTGCTTCTTCTGTTCGTCTTTCCATTTTCTATCGCTTCAACATTTGTATCTGTATCCAGATCAACATGGAAGGGGCTTTTCTCTAAAATCATCTCTCCATCATCATGGAAGACATAATCACCCTGAGATTCTTCCTCAAGCTCAAAATACTCCAAATCCTCCTGCTTGAAAATGGAATCCAAAAACTTCCACTTCTTGCTCTTGAGGCTCAACAACACAACCTTATCAACAGCAATTATATAGAAGCGTCTATCATTTTTTGGTTGTTGTTGTCGAGGATAACATGAAGCTGGCTTGTTCAGCTGATCATCAATCCACGAAAATCGCCGCCTTATTCGATTTCACATTTTATGCCACATTCAAATCGGCGATTTACTTGCTCTTTTCTGTTCAACCTGCACCTGATCCCACAAAAATAAAAAGAATCTCCCTTCAATCTAAAAGTTAAGAGATTTGGTTGTCAATCTTTGGATATGTACGTGCAATGCAAAAGATGATCTGCATCTGCAATAAAATATTTCGCGTTGAAAAATCCATTAAATAAGGAACCTTGCTAGGAATTCATGGAACTCTCCGAGACAACGGTGTCACAATTCTTGGCGGTGATCTCCATGGCAGGCTCCATCATATCGACCATCTGTCTGTCATAATAATCGCCATCATCACCTCCACGCCTTCTGTGGCGACCGGTGTTCTGTTTATGCCCCTCGAACTCCTTGAAATCCTTTTTGCTTGAATATGAAGTCTCTGGATAAACAGGACATCCCATTACTTTGGAGCACCGAAATAGGTTCATCGAATGGTTGGCCCTGGGCTCAATTTTCCCACGGCACTACTTCTTCGTCCCCACCTAGGTTTCTCTCCAGCCCTTAGACACAAAGTCAGTTTGCAATGGCGTCCATAGTCATCCGCATCCAACCGAATTACTGCTCCAAGTTTTGTTGAGATGCTTGCCATCAAAGCATGAGCCCCCAAATTTTGTCTATGAGGCAGTTTTCACAATTGTCGTTGTTACCAAACATCTCGTTCCCACGATCTTCCAGGTTCTAATATCAACCGATGCAGTGGAGATGAAAGCATGAGTTGCAACTCGCACACATGCATTCCCGGAGCATACATGCACGAAGGGCCTCGAGAGAGATCTCTTGATGATTACACAGTGGTCATGACGGTGGTTTCGTTGTTGGTTGAAGGCAATAGGAGAAGGTAAGAAGCGGCAGTGAAGGGTTGAAACTTGAACGTGTGGCCCCCTTCCCCCTCTCTCCCGATCGAATCACAGCCTTCCTCCTCTCCCCGCGATTGGCACATACAGAGAGAGGGGGGAATGCCTAGGGCATAGACCACGCACGATGCTTGTGGACACGAACATAGGAAATGCTTTTTCGATGCGGGAAAGCTGAATATTAAAAAGTTGTCCGGTGGAATCAGCAAACAAACCCCATTTCCTCTCCTTTTAAGATTTGTAAATTTTACTAATGACCCCAAAAGAATAAAGAAGGAAAAAAGGAGGTTAATAAAACTATGAACAGGCATATTATATTATAATTAGGTGCTATCATAAGTCGGCTTTTGTGCAGCAAATTAAATCTACTTCTACCATTCCAATTTGAAATAAATCATCCACGTCATGATCAAAGAACTTTAAGAGATACTCATGAGGTGCTCATACAGACAACATCGAGTTGGCTTTGCCAAAGGACTATATGTCGTCTTTTTGTTAGCTATCAATAATAAAGCCTATAGATGGTCTTAACGGGAACCCCCATTATTATAACCCTGGACCCTGAGTTTTGCCGGTAGTCAAGATTTTTCTTTTTTGGGAGATAAATCAGGAGTCAAGATTGAAGATCCTATTAATTAGTCAAGTAAGCAAAGTAGATTACTTTTTTTTTTTAAATCTAAGTTAATTAAGATTTTGGTTAAAAATTTCGATTTAGTCCAAAATGACGTATTTTTAGTCTTATTTTAATCAATGCCACGAAGGAGAGATAAATATTTTTTAAAAAGCTAAATAGGAGAGAGAAAACATTGAAGAAAGCCACGTCAACATTTTTCGTTAACCTAAATGGATAGAGTTAATGGAAGGATTCGATTATATTAATTTGATAAATTTTATGACTTGATTGCATTTTTTGTCAGTTTTAGTATTCAATTACACTTTTGTAAGAAATTTTAGGACTTTGAGTATACTTATCCCAAAACAAAATTTATCCACATAGAGCTCCATGCATAGAGCTGCGAGCTCCACATGCAATCTCTATTTCGCTTCATATATGAGGGCTTTTCAAATCTTCCCGATGGCGAATCATTGAAGGAAAGGCTAATGGATTGCTAAGTGGGAACGAAGGTTCCTATCACGATGCAATCGCTCGCATCTAGTGTAGATTTTCTCAAGCCCTATCAATCATAATTTGGTACTCAATTTAACATGTAATTTTCTTACATTGAGCCACCACTAATCAATTATGATCGATTGAAGACCTAAGTAAAGTACGGGAGAATACTTAACTTTTACGAACCATAGATTCAATGAATTCAGGGATTTGATTACGCTAGGTAAATCTAATGCCATTTCGATATATTTTCCCTTTATTTTTAAAAATATTTAACAGGCAGCCTTGGACAATTTTAATCCATATCCACTAACATGCAAAGGGTGATCATGCGGGTGCGCAATCAATGATGTAACATTCAGTAAATCAAAGCAATAAAATAAATTGCTAGAAACAAGGCAAACACTTCGACAAGGCAAAGCTAAAGCAAAGCTCCATTATCATCCTATGTACCAAGTGGCCTGCAGGATGCTGACTCAAAATCAAACAATGCACGTATGTCCTAAATGCAATTTCTAAATGCAGTGATGATTATTTTGGGTTTTATTCTTATTATTCATTTTTTATTTTCATATTTTTTTTAACAAAATAATTTTTTTCATTAACCCGAACTAGGCTTAATTTACATGGACTAACTCAGGACATGAGTATTACATGAACTATGCTCGAATCATCCTTTTCAAAGTAGAAACTTGGTTCGGGCATTTTGTTGAACACTTGGTTTGAGTCAAACTGTCCAGACCAGTTACTATGAGCCATATTCATGGCCTTGGATCTCGACCCGCAGGGGGTCTTAAGTGAGGATGAAGCACAAATGCCATGCAACTGCACACCAAGAGCAAAAACAATCCAGTGACAGCTCACAAAAATGATCAAATCATGGTTAAAAGCTCCCTCAAATTCACGAGTCTAGCTGTTTGGCAAGTCTGGGCTTGAAGCCAGAACAGTTAGACTGCGTGAAGAGCCATTTGGCGAAGATGAAAGTTAAAAGGAGTTCCTGCTGCACCTATTTGAAGGAGGAGGAGAAGAAGAAGACGGCAAAAATGCCAAAGATGACTATCATGAAGAAGAGTAAAAGCAGGACCACGAAGCCTATCATGAAGAGTCGTTTGGTGAAGATGAAAGTTAGAGGGAGTTCCTCATGCACCTATTCGAAGGAGGAGGAGAAGAAGACGGCAAATATGCCTTGGAACTTCCGTTTGGTGAAGATGAAAGTTACCCGGTGTTCCTATTACGTCTACATGAAGAAGGAGGAGGAAAAGAAGAAGAGGGAGAAAGTGGAATCAGGACGAGATTGACGGTGATCATCACATCAGGTCGATTTTCACATCCTTGCTCTTTATTTCTTATAAAACAAGTATCATTGAGTACTACTACAGTAGAAATATGATCGAGTTCTGGTAAAGTGATGGACAATGAGAAGAGTAAGGGCTATTTTCTGCCAAATTGCCCATAGGTCATCAACCCAGAATATTATGATCAGATGCGTTTGGGCAAATTGATTATTAAAGTTTCTGGTTAAGCATGTAAACATGTGAGGCTGAGAAACTACTGTTGCTGCTAGACAAATAATGGTGCCGTTAGCTCAACTATTTACTAATTTATTTGAATAGCTTGAGAATTTTTGATAGATATAGAGGAGATTGAGTGTGTGATATCACAAGAAGGGAGCATCCAGTACTTGAAAGATTGAGAGTATTGTAGATAAGGTGGAAGGGAAATTCAAAAATTTGAGTTGCTTGTGAAGAAAGTTTTCAGGTTTCAATAAGCATTGAGTGGTGTTATGAGATGAATTGGAGCTGAAAGCCATGAAGAGGAGATTGAGTGTGTGATGTCACAAGAAGGTAGCGTCCAGTACCTCAGAGATTGAGAGAAATGTATATAAGGTAGAAGGGAAATTCAGCAATTTGAGTTGCTTGTGAAGAAAGCTTTAAGGTTTCGATAAGCATTGAGTGGTGTTATGAGATGAACTGTAGCTGAAAGCCATGAAGCTTGTTGAGGAGGTTATTGTATCCAATAGAATGAGGTTGTAATCATTGCAGAGAATATCTTAGTCTATATCAAGAGATTAGGTAGATTTCTTGCTGCTCATCTTTTTCCATCACTTTGATTGCAAGTTGACGTATGTTGTCGTAGTTATCCGTGGTAAACCACACACATCCACTTGGGCAGCTAGGCCAACCGGATGTTTTGGGGTCACGTCAGCATATTGGTATGTTTGTAGACTGGTTTTTACAATGGCATGCACAAAGCAAGGTCTCTCTCTATCGCTTGGCAGGTTTAGAATTTAAGCAAGCCATGATTAATCCCATTTGCTAAAAGTTTAGAAACCAGATTGTGCACCTTTCTCACCATCTAGAGTTCATATTCTAATCTTGTTTAGTTGGATAAGAAGTCTCCATCACCTAAAAGCTTCTTTGAGGCAGTTCAATTAAGGTTGTTTAATTTTTTTCTTTTGGGGGTACTCCTGTATTTTATAAAAAAAATTTGCATGTACATTACTAAGACGTACAACTATCGAATTGTATAAAATGTCAAATAATGAGTCTTACATACTCGAAGCAAATAAGCTAAAGATATATTTGAATACACTAGGCTAGTTGGAGCAACATCAGCCATCAGATGAGCATTACATAAATTACAAATGAAGCTAGTAAAGTATCTGCTAACGATACAATAATGGAATGAAGAAATCAAATTTCACATGACTAATTCAATTTTCATGCTATAATTGGGTAATATACATATTTAATGTTACTCAATATAATTTGGATGTATTGTATTCTAGCCAAAGTAACATTTCATGGATTTATGAGCTATCACTAGAATTTACTGATCTGAGAAGAAGGGATGTTCCCTTACACAGTACTTTGCTAATTTTGAGAGGATGTATGAGGAGTTGAATGCTTTTCTACCTATTTCAACCAATGTCCAGCAAATGCAATTTCAGAGAGAATAATTGGCCTTAAAGGGATTCCTAGGAGGTTTTGGTCCAAACTATGAAACTGTTAGATCTCAGATTCTTTGAGCAAGGACTATTGCATCACTCACGGATATATTTGCTCGAGTTCTTTAGGTATCTTGTGAGTTCTCTCAGGACACCACCTCTGTGGTAGATAGTTCAGCTCTTGTGTCCTAATCTCGAAATGGTGGTAGTATGAGTGATGGAGGAAACCGTGGAGGACATAATGGTCACGGTGACTGTCATGGTGGCCGAGGCAAGAGAACAGGGAGAGGCCAAAGGCCAACAACAGCTTTATGGACAATCCCACATTTTTACTAATAGCTTAGGGGCTATTCGGACTTGTCATTACTGTGGCAAATTCGGACATATTAAGAAATTCTTTTACAATTTACATGGGAGACCACGGCGGAAACAACAATTTGAAATGTTTCATCTAGGACTGATTTTTCTTCCATGCAACAGTCATTTGAAGGCAAGGTAATAGTTATCTCTGATAAGGAATTTGAAAGGTACAACTAGCTTCATATTTCACAGCTTACTTCTTCCATTGCTATTTTGGTATAGTAAAGTAATGCTACCGCCTGCCTTTCAGCTGCTTCTCACACTTGGATCATTGATTCAAGGGCCTATGATCACATGTCAGGTCTTACAAGCATATTTTCCGCCCCTACTCCATTGTTATCCACTGTTACCGTAACTAATGGTTCATCTACATAGGTTAAGTGGGTTGGTATAGTTCATCCATCTCTTTCCTTGTCGTTGTCCTGAGTGCTTTATCTCCCACAATTTTCATTTAATCTTATGTCTGTTAGTAAATTAACAAAAAACTTTTTAGTGTTCCGTGACATTCTACCTCGATTCTTGTATATTCCAAGATCTGACTATGAAGATGATTATTGGTAAAGGACAAGAGGCAATAGGCTATATAGACTTGAAGATGCACCATCCATTGTATGCTCTAGTGTTGCTTCCCTACATCAGATCCATCGTCATCTTGGTGATTCTTCACTACATAGGCTTCAGAAGTTAGATTCTAATTTCCAATCTCTTTCCAGTTTAGAGTGTGAATCATGTCAACTTGACAAATTACATCTTGCTAGTTACCCTCCTCAAGTTATTAAATGAGCGATGTCTCCTTTTTCAGTAATTCATTTAGACATTTGGGTCCTTGTCGTGTTGTTTCCAATTTGGGTTTTATATACTTTGTTACTTTTGTTGATGACTATTCTAGAGTCACCTGGCTATGTCTAATGAAAAGTCGTTCATAATTATTTTCAGTATTTTGTGCCTTTATTTCTGAAATTCACACTCAATTTGGTGTGAATGTTAAAGTTTTGCTTTCTGATAACGCAAATGAATACTTTTCTGCACCTTTTTTCTGACTTTAACTCAACATGGTATGATGCATGAATCTTCCTATTCCGATACACCACAACAAAATAGTGTAGCTGAAAGGAAGAATAGGCATTTATTGGAAGTCACCAGGTCCATATTATTTGAGATGAAGGTCCCCAAAACTTTTCGATCTGATTTTGTCATGACTGCATGCTATTTCATTAATCGCATGCCTTCTTCTGTTTTGCGATGTAGTATTCCTTTTTCTACTTTGTTTCCAAATCAATCATTGTTTGCCTTGCCACCTCATATTTTTTGTCGTGTATATTTTATTTGTGATCATCGACTTGGATTATCAAAACTTGATCCCAGGGCCATCAAGTGTATGTTTCTAAGTTATTCTCGTAAGCAAAAGGAATACCATTATTATTCTCCATCATTGAGGAAGTACTTTGTAATTGCCAATGTTTCATTCTTTGAATCTACTCCTAATCATGATGTCTCATCACTGTTTTTGAGAAAGATGAAGACTTACTTGTGACCACCATTTGGTCAACTGCTTTGGCTATTTCACCAGTATTTGCACAAGAACCACCTCCTCTCAAGATCAATACTCGGTGCCCTTGAGTAGGTACTACTTCCCTGCTTCCTCTTGTCACTACTACGTCATCTTTGGCTCCAGATTTGCCATTAGCTTACCCTCCTCTTATCTTTGATCTTGATCTTCCTATTGCTCATCACAAAGGTACACTTGCTTGCACTCAACATTCTACTGTAAACTTTATTTCATATTTTTCTGTGTCTCATTCCTTTCGGTCCTTTTTGTCCACTGTCGACCAAAATCCAATCCCCAATTCTATAGCTAAGGCATTACAAATCCCTAGCAGGAGGACAGCTATGGAAGAAGAATTAAAGGCCTTAAAGTTAATCAAACTTTGGATTGGTAACTCTTCCTTTAGGCAAAACTGCTATTGGTCGTCAGTGGATGTATGGTGTGAAAGTCAGTCTTGATGATTCTTTTACTAGCTTAAAAGCAAGGCTTGTTGCGAAAGGATATGCTTAGGTGCATGTGGTTGACTATTTGGATACTTTTTCTCCTTTTGCAAGCTTACATTTATTCGTATTTTGATCTCTCTCGCATGCCACATATAATTGGCTCTTGTTTCAGCTTGATGTAAAAAATGCTTTCTTGCATGAGACTTCATGAAGAGGTGTATATGGAGCAGCCTCTAGGGTTTGTTGCTCAAGGTAGTATGGGGGACTAGTTTGCAAGTTGAAAAAAGTCTTTGTATAGTTTGAAGTAGTCCCTATGGGCATGGTCTAAGGTTGTACTCTCTTTTGGACTGTCTAAATATGGAAATGATCACTCTTTCTTTTATAAACAGTCAGAGAGAGGCAAGCTGCTCTTGATTGTGTATGTTGATGATATTACCATCACGGGAGATGACTTGGTTGGTATAGATAAATTAAAGCTTGATCTTCAGCAATAGTTTCAGACTAAGGACTTGGGAAAGTTGAAGTATTTCCTAGGAATCGAGGTGGCACAGTCACAAAGAGGCATTATTCTATCACAGCGGAAGTATGTTATGGACTTGCTCACTGAGACAAGCATGTTAGGACCAAAGCCTCTTGATTCACCTGTGAAACAAGGAGTTAAACTGGTTGCTAAGAGAGGAGAGATTCTTGATAATCCTAAGAGATATAGAAGACTAGTAGGTAAGCTAAATTATCTCTTAGTTACTCTACCAGACATTCCTTTCCAGTTAGAATGGTAAGCCAGGTTCTCTCTTCCCCTCGTACATCTCATTGGGACGCAATTATTTGAATTTTGAGGTACTTGAAGAAGGTTCCGGGGAAATGAATTGTTTATCAAAACCATGGTCATAACAGAGTTGAAGGATTTTTTGATGATGATTGGGTAGGGTCTCTAGATGATAGAAGATCAACCACCAATTATTGTACCTTAATTGGAGGAAATCTAGTATTGTGGAAGAGTACGAAACAAAGTGTTGTTGCTTGCTTCAGTGCAGAGTTAGAATATAGAGTCATGGCACAAGTGACACGCGAATTAATGTCGATTCATTAGCAATTGACTGAATTAGACTTTAAAGCTTTAGCTCCTGTGTCTCTATGGTGTGATAATAAGGCAATGGTACATATAACTTCTAACCATGTGTTTCGTGAGAGGACAAAACATAATAAGATTGACTGTCAATTATTTGAGAAAAGTTACAAAGTGGAGTGATTCTTCCTAGTTATATTAGGACTGGCAAACAACTTGCAATCATCTTTATTAAACCTTTGGATAATGGGAGAATAGAATATATTTATAACAAGTTGGGCATGATTAATATCTATACTCTCGGGTTGAAGGAGAGTGTTAGAGGCATAAAGGGCAAAAAAGGGAAAAAGGGTAAAGTGGTAAAGTGGTCTTTAGGGTTTCTTTGTTGCTGATTACTTAATGTGTATGTGTGTGTGTGTCTATATATATATATATATATTCGACAAACTTAATGTATATATTGACTATTATTGAATAACACAAAAAAAAAAAATCTTCCCTTTACAACTGGAAATTATGTAAAGAACATCTTGCAGTAAAGCTCCTCAAGTTGAAACAGCAGCTAAGAGATAAGATCCGAGCATTGACTCTCCAAGAATACGTCCAATAACAGCCTGAAACATCGTAGTCACTGATGAGTTCACCGGTAAGTTCTGGACTTCAGTTTTTGCCTTTCGAAAAACGAAAAACACATGATCAAGAAGCCTTTGGATTTGTCCTCCCTCATTTGTATTTGGTCCTACAAAAGTTACAGTTTAGCTTCTCGCTCGAAACCCCAGATCTAGCATTCAACGGGCGTCAGATCAGATTCCCAAATCTATTCTCATCCTTCACGATTTAGAACTAGAGAAATAACAAACTCCCTTATATGCCTTGAAGCAAACGTGCAAGCATCATGTACATGGATGCACCAGAAGGCATAAACTCCATATCCAGCCTGTTTCTGTAACCATCTTCCTTTATCTTTCATATAAGTAGGGTTGGGATTTATCATCCCATATGCAGCCACATTTCACCCAGAATCAGGCCATAAATAGAGCTTTTCTGTGAACAGACAAAATCTTATCTAATTATTTACTGAAATTATGCTAAAGAACTTGAAAGGCAAAACAATTATGACAATAATGATAACAAAGCTTCATATTTGCAGTTCATCATGTTGCCTCTATTTTCATCACCACGCTCTCTCTTTTTACAAGTACATCCAGAACTTTGATTGCTACAAGAAATGCACCCCTGCAGAGCTTTACATAAGTGGACAGATATCAACCATGTCGAGGAGCATTAGCTCATGCACCTACGACAAAATTGAAATCTCACAGAAGAACTAAATTCACACATAGTATCATTCATTGACATGTCATACACTGTTTGTTCATATGGAGATGATTGAGCACTAGTTTCAGAATGTTCCTATCATGTGACTCTACATAGGGATTGGTCTGTCAATGGACAAATGGGGAATAGTGTTGATAATGAAGCAGCGAGTATGAGAACAGTTAGAATCATAATGCACGGTGTGTTTATGAAGTAGCAGATATAGGAAAGTCAAAATCAAAATAAAATTGCTTGAAGTACTTTCTTTTCTAAGTGTATGTGGCTGATATTTTGTCCCAAAGACCTCTCTAGTTCTCTGAGCAAAAGTGGACAGAGAACTCAACTTCATTCATTATCAAAATCATCAGCCAATCAACAGAAAATAACTAAACTTTGGCTATAATTACTGAGGCTTCCAATACACTGCTGAATTACCAATAATTCAAAAGAATGAGAAGAATAGAAATACATTTTTATAAGAAAATTGGGAACATGGCTAAGTAAAAATTCTTTGAAGAAGTTACAGCTTTTGATTGGGAAGGAACTACACAACGCCAAAGCCAAAGAATATATTCGACCAATGGACATTTCATCTCTGCAAGAGTCTAATTATATTAGACATGTCTCCAAGAGGAGATAGTTACAAAAAGCAAAGCCTCTATTTGCCAGTTAGAAACAACCGCCCAATTTGTAGAAACTTAGGAAACAATTACCATGAGGACAGAAGCAGAATAAAGTTTGCATTTCTAAGAAATACTAGCTTCCTGATGATTGTTTCATATACGCGAAATGACTTTTTGTTTTTTGCCACTTACCAGGAAGCTTCAATTTATCTAAGACGTGCGCATTCCATGATTAGTTTCCTTAGCTGCATACTCTCTTAAGACTAGCTCCACTTGTTTTACCACCCCGAGTCTGCGGAGCCATCCAGCAAGTCTTTCGAATGCTACTTTTCCAATTACGATACCATCTCTCTCCAAATCTATCAGAAAGTCCAGTGCTTTGTTTATCTTGTTCTCTCTTTCATATGCATGCAGAACGAGGGCCACACATTTATCACTAGGTTCAATGCCAGCCTTCCTCATATTCTCAAAGGCAACGAGGGCCTTGTCACTTTGTCCTGTAGTTGCATAGGCATTTATAAGTAGCCCGCATAGCCTAGCATCTGGAATAATCCCTGCAAACTGAATAGCATCAAAAACCCTCTGAGCTCCATCGGTGTTGCCAATCATGGAATACGCTCTCAATAGTGCCTTGTATACTTCACTTCCAGCAAAGATCTCTAGTTCATCCATTTCTCTCAGTAAAATCTCTCCTTGTTCAGGCATTCCAGCTCTAATGTAGGCCATGACCATTGAGCCAAATGACCTTTTATCCAATGGCAATCCAAGCAACTTGATTTCTTCAAATGTTTTATTTGCCAGCTCAAAATGCCCAGCCTTGCTGTACATATCAACCATAGCAGTCAAGGTAACCTGATCAAAGATGAAGCCTCTTTGCTTCATGCCTAGAAGAGCTTCTTCTGCATCTTGAAGTTGGTTTTGCTTTCCATACCAATGGATTAGTTTTGTATAGTCACGAACATTAGCTTCGAAAGATTCTTCTAACAGAGCAAGTTCTGCCACCTAGAAACAGTCTGAGGAATCATGAGTTGAATTTAAGAATTTCTTTGTAAAAGATTAACGAAGCATGAGGATCCCCAATATTCAACAATTGTCATGCGAACAATTTCGAACACATCCACAAATCGGAGCACCTCGACAGCCATCCAGTACTATATTGTCAAGAAGAAACTCTCACTCCTCACACAAGCTAACAATCACTAGTTCACTGGATTTTGACGGCTCTTTTTCCAGGCCACCATCCACAAAATTCTGATCTCATTGCAGAAACTTGAGTTTGCAAGATGACAAATTACAGCTCTTTCCAACAGCAAAAGCTAAATGTCAACATGAAAAATCAAATTCATTAACATAGCATGAAAATCTTTCAACTCATGCTCTTCCAACAGACAGAGATGCTGCATCACAGCTTAAATAGCTAACAAACAACCAATGAAATCAAACGAGGGCAGGTACCTCAAGATGAGCAGGATGATTCAGCTTCTTCAATTCTTTCAGAACTGCAAGCCAATCGGCTCTACTGGGCTTCATAATCCTCACCCAAGCAGCCAAAACATCTGACATGCTTGCCCTTTGAGGATCGAAACATATGATTTGCCTCATCAATGCCTTGCACCTTTTTGTCATCTTAAAAGGAAGATTAGATATGGCAATCCTTTGCTCCTCAGTAGCATGAGGTCCCACCTCAACCCAGTTGAAACTCGGCCTACCCTCTTCAAGGTTCTCAGTTTTTGCAACATTTTCACCACCAGCTGGGGAAGATAACAGAGGTGAAGCAAGACAACGAGTGCTGTTGCTACAATGAGGTTGAGAAAGAAAGTGAATTGAAGATGGAGAATGTTGTGGCCCGATGCTTGTGAGTCGCCATCTGTGCAGGTCAAGGTTTGAAACTAGATTGAACGAAGAACTTGGTGCTGTTGCAGACATGGAAGCTGTGCAGTTTCGGCTCCACGGGCCTGCAGAATGAAAACTGAACAGGAAGAACCCCAGTGAGCTATCATCTTTGGCCACCGCCATTAACCCTCACTTCCACCACCATTAATCACTAAAAGTTTAACAAATGCAAACCAAACATTACCAATATGCACCTAAAGAGAACGTAAAAACTGGAATGCGGCTAACAAAATTTAGCAGAAAATCGTCATGCGTATCAGTGATTTGAAACCGTATTTCTCGCTGGGAACCACCGCTAATCACCATTGAGTCACGTAGAATGCATGCAATAGCGGAAAGGGGTGGTCAGTAATGTACTCGAAGAAGATAAAATCAGATCATCATTAAGTGAAGATAAATCTAGCTTGGCAGGAAACGGACTAGCAAACACCACAAGCAGATAGTTTTTAAAAAAAAAAAAAAATCATCTGAGACATGACGGATTGCTTTCCATCTGATCAATAACACAAGCTAACAATCACAAATCTGACTTATGCGTTTCGTCCAACAAATGGCGAGCAGCTAAGAAAATGATTCTCTATGCGATACTAATGCGACATTTCAATCCAGATGTTTCTAGAAAAGGTTTAATTCCTATCAGTGAAGAATAGTTTCAATCCCGATCACTTTTCAAGCAAATATCGACATCGACTTCAAACTCAACTTTCACTTGCAAAATGAGCAATGCAGAGAGAGTGTTTCGAACCTCACGCTCATACATCTTACTACAAAAATCAACATACAAACATTTTACGGGTAAAATTCACTCAAGACCTTTCTCGACTTCTTCCACGACCAGCGAACACAAACTTCAATCCCGTGAACGTGCTTCAACGACTCACTCATCCACACAAACATTACGCATGACGGGAATTTTAAACGTCTGTACGGAACAACTACCACTCCAGATGCTAAGCGTGATAACACTCCCCAGATTAGCACACGGGTTTCATTCAGGCATTTCAACGAACACATGGCAGGCATCTCAGTTTAGCGATTGAGACGCAAGAGCAAAGCAGTAATTTTAAACACAACTAGAGTTCTCGGCCTCAGTCTCGCGTACAGAGCAGCGGAAACAGAGCATAACCAATACCTTGAAAGAAAAGCAACAACAGGCCTTGAATCGAACGACGGTCAAATCGGACGGAGAAGTCGTCAGAGCCAGAGACAATGACGATGCAATGAAAGATAATGGTCGGTCGTCTGGAAGTTTTTTAGACGAAGGTGGGAGAGATAACCACAGTCTAAATTGGAACAATAAGTTCCTCACGTGTGGATAAAGTTGGATATTATTGGGGAATATTTTCCATATAGCCCCGAACTTTTGATACGTGTTAGCTGAACCCTTATACTTTTGATTTTTCAAGTAGGTGTAATGTGCTTTAAGAATTGGAAAAATGACACAAACAATATATGAACTTTGACCCTATATATAATTTGGTTCATGAACTTTTAATTTGTTCAATATAATCATTGAACTTTAATCGAATATTTAATGTAAATTGTTAAGGACTGAATTCAATAAGTACTAAAAGTTCAGGGGTGACTTTGAACAAATTAAAAGTTCAAGAGACCACATTGCACGGTAACCTAAAATTCAGGAGCTACATTAAACAGATTAAAAGTTCATGGACCAAATTACTCATCGGGCCAAAATTCATGAACTATTTGTGTCATTATCCCTTAAAAATTTGTTTTCAATCGAGCCTTTCTTTTTCATTTTCTCCGTAGCCATAATGTACTTGAGAAATCTGTCTCAATTGAGTCCAGATTGATTAGCCCACGAATAAATCAAATGGACCGGAGGTCCAATCAGATGACAAGAATAACATCATCTTAAAATCTAGCAAATCAAATCGTCAAGGTTCGCAACACCCACCGGTAACTCCACCTGCGCATGGAGGAAGATCTTGAAGGCTAGTTCTTTCCTCAAGCATCTTATTAAGTACCAAAGTGGTAATGGTCAGTCCACATATCTTCGGACTGACAAGTTTTACATCCCTGGTGATTTTCTTTTTGAATCGTGCTCTTAATGAGTTTATGTAGGACTGATCTTCGCATCTCAATAAGCTAGAACCAAGGTACTTTATTTGCAGTCTGATTCTTAATTAGTAGTGCAAATGTTAAACTCGCTACTCAAAAGGAAAATCAAAACTCTAATATTATCTCCTCCTCAAAGTTCTACTTTCCATCCCTTTACTTTCATCGCTTATCTAGTTAGGACCCTTATTTTCAATTTATCCAATCAAATTTAGAGGTGAGCAACCGAACCCATTCAACCGAACCCATTCCGGCTTTCTTGGAGATTGATTCCTTCTTCGCTTTTTCTTTTCTTTTTGGGTATCTTGGGGGTGAATTCCCCTGTATTTGAATCTCGTTTCTTGATAGAGATACGAAAGTATACGGGCGTTGTGACGTCATCAGTTTCCGTTGGTAAGACGGCCGTCTCTTTATCCGTTATTTCTGTTTTTTTTTTCGGATATAATCTCGTTTGCTCGTGTTTTTTCTCGGACCCTTCAGAGAGAGAGAGAGAGGGGCCGTCGATATTCACTGACGTCGATAATCATATTGAAAAATCCAGCGAGACGATATTATCCGTTCTGACGACTTCTCCCTCCGATTTGATCGTCCTTCTGTTCAAGGTCTGTTCTGTTGTTGCTTTTCTTTCGAGGTATTGGTCATGCTCTGTTTCCGTTGCTCTGTACGCGAGAGACAGAGGCCGAGAACTCTAGTTGTGTGTTCTATGTGAAAATAGTCTCCAATTGAGGATCCATTTATTGATTTGAGCCTCCCTTGATGATATTGTGGTCGTATGGTTTCAAATCGCTGCTTTGTTCCTTTGTCTTGATCACCAAACTGAGATGCCCGCCATGTGTTCGTTGAAATGCCTGAGTGAAACCCGTGTGCAAATCTGAGGAGTGTTATCATGCCTAGCATCTGGATTGGTTGTTGTTCAGTACGGACGTTTAAAATTCCCATCACGCGTAACGTCTGTGTAACTGAGTAAGTCATTGAAGCACGTTTGCGGGATTGAAGGTTGTGTTCACTGGTTGTGGAAGAAGTCGAGAAAGGTCTTGAGTGAATTTACCTGTAAAATGTTTGTATGTTGATTTTTGTAGCAAGATGTATGAGCGTAAGGTTCGAAACACTCTCTCTGCATAGCTTATTTCGCATGTGTAAGTTGAGTTTGAAGCCGTTGTCAATATTTGTTTGAAAAGTGATTGGGATTGAACCTATTCTTCACTGATATGAATTAAACCTTTTCTAGAAGCATCTGGATTGAAATGTGGCATTGATATCACATACAGAATCATTGTCCGAGATGCTCACCATTTGTTCGACGAAATGCGTGAATCAGATTTGTGATTGTTAGCTCGTGTTATTGATCCTTTAGAAAGCAATCCGTCATGTCTGAGATTATTTTTTCAAAAAAACTAACAACTTGTTTCCTGTCAACCGAGATTTTCCTTCACTTTTTGATGATCAGATCTTTATCGTTTTCGAGTACTTTACTGAGCACCCCTTTCTGCTATTGTATGCATTCCATGTGACTTAATGGTTTCAAATCACTGATATGCTTGACGATTTTTTGGTAAATTTCATTAGCCGAATTTCTGTTTTTACATTCTCCTCCTGTGCATATTGGTACTGCCTGGTTCGTATTTGTTAAATGTTTAGTGGTTAATTTCGGTGGACGTGAGGGTTAACGGCAGTGGCCGAAGATGATAGTTCACTGGGGTTTTCCAGTGACATGGGAATGTGCTATGGTCAATTCATATTAAATTTGGACTTAATGCTCCAAATTGATGTGCCCAAAAGCTACTGATAAATAAGCCTGACTTTTCTGGTCATGATATGAGGGTCTCTATGTGTCATAAATTTCATGCAAATTTGATGACGCTTTGATCACATTAGCATATACTTTTGTATGCTGAGTCGAAAGTGGAAATTCATGTTAATAGTGCTGTACTTGTTAGGAATTTGTTGGCATCATGGCTGTCAGAGCTACATATGTCCAGAATTTGCTTGTTTCATGGTTAAAAGTGCCATACATGATCAAGATTTGTTGGATACCTGATTGTAAACGTTATCCATGACTGGAATTGGCTGGATTAGCATTGGAGTTTGCTGGCCGTGACTTTAGAGCCTCAAATTTAACCTCAATTTGATCCTAATTTGAGACTGTACTAATAATAAGAGCTCACATACACATGTGAGAAGATATTGCATCAATCCTGAGTTGGTTTCTTGCCAATTGCTTATGATTTCGGGTCATGTCCTCTGTTTCAGTACAGATCATAAGAGCTTACAACACGACATTATGACTTCTCTCTGCTTTCGTCCTTGATCACCTCCTGTTGGGCCAGTGACCAAAGCTAGCTGTGAAGAGTAATGAGCAGTGAGAACGCTGCGTGGCGAATCATCCACGTTCCTGCCAGGCCACCGTTTCCTCCTGATCAGCAACTCACAGGTTTGTTCTTAACAGATGATTGATGAATCCTAAGTGAAATATCTGAACTTCACTTTTGCTGATGTATTTTGCGCTACGGAATTGGCGTTTTGTTGTGTTTTTCTTTTGCAAGCAGTGAACATGGTCGCTGCTCAGATTGAGCAGCCAAAGCTCACAAACACAATAATAAGGTCAGCCTTACTGTTTTGCGTTAGACTCTATGTATTAAGCTCGTTCTGCGCTTCTCAGACCTTGCTGCTTCGTATCTGGTTTGATTTTTCGCTCAAATTTGGGAGTCATTTGTTTTGTTATTGGTTAGGCGTTTGAGTCAAATTGCACCATTGGAGGACCTCCATCACGTGAAGCGGGTGAAGAAGAAGTGTCTCGAAGGAGGTACTAACTTGGTTCGTGAGAATATCTGTGTTATGTGGTATCTCGTTTTGTTGCTGGTGGATTGTTCACTTAATGATAATATTTGAACATCATTGTTTCTTGCATCTTTGAAATTGAGGAACAATTTTTGCTGTGCATGTCATCTTGCAATATTAAGATGGAAATCATTAGTGGAGCTTCACTCATCAGGATAGGAGCTTTACTAATTAAGTGAGCATAAGAGTGATTGCTTAACTAGGTCTTTCCATTGCCTTTTTTGCCTGGGTTACCCTTTAAAAGTTCAATAAAGATCATCAAAATATTTTTTTCCTTCTGCAAAGGTCATTTAACAGGAACAATTTCATGCAAAGAATTAACTTTCTCTTGTTTATGCCCATGCGTGTAGTTCTTGATCAGACATCAGTCCTGTGTATTTACTGCTTTTAAGTAACAGAAAAGAGGGATTAGAATCTTCTGACCCCATGCATGTCAATTGTCATCCAATCAAAGAAATTATATCTGAACTTTTAAGCCCCAAAGCTATGAGAAAGCTTTTTATGTATTGGAAGCACCATAAGTCATTAACCTGAGTATACCAAGTCAATCAGCATTAGATATTTAAAGTCATATTCACATCACCTATATAATTCCTCTACAAGACACTTTCTCCTAAGCCACACTATAGAGTGATGAAGCTGTGGTTTTCGGTGGATGGTTTCCTTATGTTGTGGGGTGAATGGGGGCTGCTCCTTACCTCCTCCAGTCTCCATGCATATCCTATATTTTCTCCTTCTACTGCCGCAAAATTCTTTTGAGGGACTATTATGAAAATCAAAATGAATGATTCAGGAAGCATGTTTTCTGATAAAACTCAAATTTTATCATTGGTTTCTGATGTTGGGCTTGTTTTCTAATACGTATTAGCTATGCAAGGCGTTGAAAAACCTGATGATCAATCATGAAAATAACCTGTATTGCTTGTTAGTTTATGTGCTCAGTTTGTTGTTTTTCCCTTATCAATCATGAAAATTGATTGAATAGGATTACCATTCTTCTTTTGTGCACATGATATGAAGAGAAGGAACATTAGCAGGAAGTAAATAGGATTGAAAGATAGAAAAATGTTAAGAAAACAAGAAACCAAATAAAAACAGTGGCCCACTCAACATATGGTAATTTGCTTTTGAGGATGAACTGGTAATTGTCTCGAAGAATCTTCTAATTATTTCCTATTCAAGGTCTATTTGATGGAAACCCAGGATAGCTGTTCGTATTTTTTCCATCAACAAACCATCTTTTACCTACCAGCTTTTCAACAATTCTTTAACTAATTTCTTATGGATTTGTTGAACTGTTTGGTTGCTGTAATGGTTTTGACAGGGAAATTTCAGCTATCGGTGATCTTATGTCTGGCTCCTGAAAATGGTGATTTTGATGGAATTCCATGTGACGTGAAGGATGTAATTAATTCTTGTCAGTTGAGTCCTTTTGTGGCAAAAGTGGGTTGTTTTCTTCTTGGTGTTTTATGTTGATTTTTCATATTTTACATTATCTTCAATAATTTGTACAGAGAACCATATGTAGCGCTGACAAGTTGTGATATCCGTGAGTGGTGATGTCTACTGATGGAGCATCTTATACTACCATGAACTGGTGGCGTAGAGAGAGCATCTGTTCATGCCATTTCTCTTCATACATTTTCCAAGTTCTACAAAATTTTATTTCACGAATTCTCCCTCCTTTATCTTTTGACGGAACATCTCAATTAAGTAATTAATGCATATCGGGTGATATGTCTGCATCAAATTGTCGTTTAGCTGAAAAGAGTTTTTTCACAGTGATCTCCTTTCTGCTGCTTTAGGAGGTATATTTTGTGTTTATGACCAAAATAGACCATTATGGGCTTTGCTTGGGAATTTCTTTTGGTTTTTTCTTTCAATGCTTTATAGGTTATTTATGCCAGAGACGGCTTCTTGGCATTGGTTGTTGTACACTAATATTGCTTGCTCTATTACGTCCGCGCATCCAATGAACTGTACTTTCGAGTGAATGAATTGTTGGAACATCTTTACTGGTTAATCATTATAAAGAAACAGTAAACATCTGCATTGTCAATGGCATTAGATTCTGTAAAATAGCACTTACAGTGGCTGGATAGGATGTCACTGTGTATTTAGATTAATTTGGCTTTCAGACTCTGAATTTAAATGAAATTTCCATCTCTCGAATTTTTTATCATTTTTCTTTTTCATCACGTAAATTGTTTATTCGAGTACATTATGGCATGACAAGAAGCCATGTTTATAGCGCAGAAGAAAGTCGGGGTAGGATATACCATAGCCTATCTAATATTAGGTCGAAGCGCACATCCTTCTCAAAATTTTCGGAGTGCATAGATGATTTTGATATTAGGAACGTCTACTAGTTGTAAATACAATTCTAAAGCTTAATCAGTTGCATATCATGCTTATCTGAATCTGTTTAAATTTGTATTCAAATATGCTTGTAAGAAGATATACTACAAAAGAACTCCCTGAAACATGTAACCTGAAAGAGACATTGTTTCACTTCATTACGTGACAGCAAAGTAAAATTTTATTCTTTGTACTGACTCGTGCTATTTTGTGATAGGTCTGCAAATATGCTGCATCATCAACGGAAGAGTGGGTAGAACAGTGCAAGCTATGGCCCACCTCATACCATCCACCAACCTAGTACGTCTCTTTTAAATTTTCGCATCAGTAATGGTAATGCATGCATGTCTTAAGATCAAATGTTGCCATCATGTTTTAGGACATTTTTGTAGTTTTAGGGTATTTGCATCAGCATGTGCAGATGTCCGTTCTAATGTTTTGTCAATTAAAGGAGAAGGTTAAAGTGGTTTTTCCGGGATAACTTCCTTATGAATTTCGATATTTTCTTGGGCAGCTTTGGGTGCTCATTTTAAACTTTTTACCTCCTTCAGAATTTATTTCCAAGCAGACAAGTTGGAAGTTGGAGTCCGAAAACCAAAGACTCACAAAAAGTTGCAGTTTGAGTGGCCATCTAAAATTTGATAAGCTTTGTTTTTAGAAATTTAGGATGTGATTGATTTTACTTAATTCAGCTGAGTTATATCAGTTTTGGTCGCGTCTGGACTGAGAGGAGTTTTGTGTCATATATAAAGCAGAGGATTTACTCTCAAATCATGCATAAGGGCTACTAATGTATCGTGACTCTAGGGACCAAGGGTCACCTAGTTGGTTGAAATCACTCTTTTTAAGGCCCTAGGCCAGGTTTAAGTCATATCATTCTCCTCTCCCACCTTTTGCAATCAAACTTAATCCAAGGGAGTTTGTGCAAATCTCTGTCTTTTATTTTTGCATTTCCCAATTTTACTTCTTGTCAATGATCAAGAGGAACTATTGTTCCTCTATTTTCATGTGTGTTATGTGCAGTTATCCATACCTTATGTCAATACTGGATTGTTCTCTTGACTACTGATTTTCCACATAGCAGCAATATCAGTGGCATTACTGGGTTTAGTGAAGAAAACTCACAATCAGTTGTAAGTTTTATGAAGTATGCTCTGGAATTGGCAAAATCTCATGGTAATGTGGTAAGTGCTCAGGTTTTCCCTTGACTTGCGATTAATGAAAGCAACTTTGTTTGATTTCTTCAAGTCCGCAGCTAATTATATCTCACACTAGTCAAGATCTGAGAGGTCTTGGCTATGAATCCTACCCTGACCTCCCCATCTTACCAAATAAAAGAAAATTCTCTTATACATGGCAATTATTTCTTTCTGATGGTTATACTGCTTAGACAATTTGGGAGACAACCTTCCCTTTGTCCTACTTTTTTTTCTCCTTTGAATTAGTGTTATATGAAGTTACGCACATCCAAGTACATGTTTGACAAGTTTCATTTCTAACTGCTCGTGTGTTTGCACTTTCAACATTTTTCCCATCAAGTCTTAGAGGGTTCATCATAGCTTGCAATGGCTCATGGGAATCATTTT
The DNA here is from genome assembly GCA_024500025.1 of Syzygium aromaticum. Classification (NCBI taxonomy): domain Eukaryota; kingdom Viridiplantae; phylum Streptophyta; class Magnoliopsida; order Myrtales; family Myrtaceae; genus Syzygium; species Syzygium aromaticum. The sequence continues at coordinate 1,705,316 of CM044888.1, read as the reverse complement.
GGGTTCGGTAACAAGAAGTGAGATTTACTTGCTGTAATTAACTTGACAGGAATATGGCGTTTTTATGTGAAAGGAACGTTTGTTGACTTTTGAACCAAAATACAAGAAGAAATCTGTTTTAGAAAAGTGTAAAACAATCCGATCTTTTCTATGGTTGGGTCCTTTAGACAGTTATCCCTTGATATGTTCATTCATAGGCATAGTAAAATAGAGTTTTCAGGAAGGAAATATAGCACTTGATCTTGCTCCCCAATCGTGCGTCCAATTTTGTTTTAAGCTGGTGTGGGCACCTCTTATGCTGTGGAAATTGCACAAATTTTGCTTTTGTTACACCCTTCTCTTGTCTACAGGTGGTCAATGCTGCAGCAATTGTAGATCCTCTATCTAATCAAGTGATTGCAAGGGCATGTGATGAAGTCTGCTATTGGCATACTCCAGAAATAGAAGTTGCCACTGAATGTAGTAGTTCCACCAAATCTCCTGCTGACATGACCGGATTGATAAAACATGAATTATGTCTTCAACGATGTTCCTCAGGTGGGCCGGAGCAAGTTGAGACATCCGTTTCTTGTTTACGTCCTCGGTGGTGGGTAGATGAACGGACTCACAGGAGCTCTTCATTTTGGCACCCGTTGCGACATGCTGTGATAGTGGCCATTGAATCATCTGCTGCCAGGGGCAGACGCTTATTCCCTGATGTGAGATACGAAGATGAAGCTACCCAAGAGGACTCTAGTCTATCTCCTGCAAAGTCTCAAGCAAAAAGACAGAAAACTGATGTCGCCGAGGTAAACTTCTTTACATGTGAAGGAAATCCTGGCAAACCTTCCCAGCATGACAATGGCATCTAAGTGTCACCTGTTTCTCTGTTTAGAAGTGCGTGATCTTTTCTCAACATTTGCGAATATCATCATACTAGTCCATCTGCTATTGCTCAACTCAAACTTTTATGAGCTCTCAGATGGTTAGTTGTGTGCATGTTATAATCATCTCTTAGTCAATTTCATTGTCTTGATAGACTTGCTAAAAGTCAAATCTGTATATACGATGATCATTAAGTGAACACCCTTTGATGACAACGCTTACTAAATCAATAATAAATGCACTGTCCACCAAATAACTAGTTGGCATTAGAGATGAAATATTTGAGGATTAGTTGGCACTGAACATATGGAACCAACTATTGCATTTGATTCTATAGCTCGATTCTGTGCTTCTTATTTGCATTTAATGAGACTATGTTGGCTTGGAACTGACATCTTATAATTGTGGGAATTCAGGTCGACACTGATGACAAACATGATGATGCTCATGGAAAAGGTGATCTCTCTAGTAGACCATATTTATGCACTGGCAATGACATCTACCTTGTTTGGGAGCCATGCACAATGTAAGTTAAACGAATCAACTGTAAATATCTGGTTTGGAGCATGTGCAGGCCATTTATCTAACTATCATTTGCCCAAAATCCCTAAGATTCTGCCTCAGACAGTAATGTTTCTTTGCACATGCACTTTACATTCCTGTCCTCTTTCAACATTAGATATTTTTCACGTTTAAGACCTAAATGAAAATAACATGGGAAGTTGCATTTCTTTTGGCGTAACAAGAGTTACGAGCCATATATTTTCTGAAATAGAGTGATGAATCTCCTGATATTGAGCTTTTCTGTTGCATCTCATCTTGTTCAAGGTGTGCGATGGCACTTGTGCATCAGAGAATCAGACGTGTGTTTTACGCTTTTCCAAATTCGAGTGCGGGAGCATTGGGCAGCGTTCACCGGCTACAAGGCGAGAAAAACTTGAATCATCACTATGCGGTGTTCAGGGTTGTGGTGCCAGATGATATCCTTGACAAAGCCAAAACATCGATATCTGGGAGCTGAGGATGAGAGTGTCGAGTTGAGGATGCCTAAAATTTTGAAGGAAGAAGATAGTAGGAAGATTTTATTGCGCTATTTATCTTCTTGGTCGTCAGATTTTGGATTTTTTTACCCTTTCTAATCTCTTTAAGTATGATAAGTAGTCAAACTCAACCGTAAGTTAAGAAATGCATGGTTCTTTTTATGGGATCCATAATGAATCTTTCCATCTCTAAAACATGATTTAATAAGGAAGCGTGAACAAAACACACATAAAGAAAAAAGATTTGAGTAAGAAATAAATTGTATAAATAAAACTTGAATACATCATATTTACGTGGTTCGACGATCTGCCAACTACATTGGAAGAGATTGTCAAGATGGTTCCATTATAATTGATAAACAAGATAGGTTCCATTATAATTGGTAAAGAAGATATTCAAATCGTTCAATCACAGTCACTCTCAAGTGTTTTCCAATTCTAGATTAAACTTGAACTTACAAGAATCAATCACAAAAACAGTAGTTTTATTAACTGTCAGTTTCTTGAATGACGGTTCTCAATGCTGTTTAGGTCTCTTGCAAGTTTTCATATATGTTGAGCATACTCCATAACAAAATTATATGCAAAACAACCATAAGCCCTTCTCCGATGTCAATATGGACTTCATCTTCAATGAAGAAAAGAAGCCTTGTGGGAAATTAATTTCCTTTTTTGCATCACCAACAATCCTGTTGGCAAGAGTCCAACAATATGGCCCGAGTTTCCTTGTGATTCAATTATAGATCAAATTTCAAAACAATCATAATTAACTTAGTGCATGATCAATGAATCTTCACCTTGATGAGAAGTCCAATTTCATTTCATTAGTTGTCGTTTCTCCCAAGCCCGTCTGGACTCCTCACTTATTATAGAAACTAACCAAATTTGAATAATATTGAAACTTAATCAATGACATGTGCTTCGTTAGATTATTTGTCGTGCGCACTTTCTCAATGAATGTGGTTCCTTATGACACAATATCACGTTTAAAATTGTACTGGACACCAATGTGTTTCGGCTGCTTGTGACACATTTGATTTTTGCCAACGGTCTTGCACTCTGATTATTGCAGTAAATAACAACCTTGTCCTTGAATAATATTGGAACTTAGTCAATGACATGTGCTTCGTTAGATTATCTATTGTGCACACTTTCTCAATGAATGTGGTTCCTTATGACACAATATCACGTTTAAAATTGTATAGGACACCAATGTGTTTCAGCTGCTCGTGACACATTTGATTTTTGCCAAATGTCTTGCACGCTGATTGTTGCAGTAAATAACAACCTTGTCCTATGACAATTCTAGATGACTGAGCAAACCTTTGAACCAAATAACTTTTTTGATTGCCTCGATTGACATTATATACTCTTCTACTTTAGTGGTGAACAAAGCAACTTCCGGCTGTAACCACGCTTTCCAACTAAATCCACATAACCTGTCATATAAAAATTTAATTTGATAAGTTGCATCTTCTTAATAGGTTAATTAGAAAATATATGATATATCGCACCTATTACGGTAAAATTGTTCTAAAGATTGCACCTTTTGGAATAAAATTCTTCTTGTTTGGTTCCTTACACTCTCTCACGCGACGTCAACTTCATTTCACTTCAATAGTCAACGTCAATATTTGATCAACCTATTTTCCACCATCTTTCTTTTTCTTTCTCCTTCAAATAAAATATGTAAACAAACACAATGTGAGTACAAATCAATCATTTTAATATATATATCGATACACACACGTGCGCACACACACTCGAGCACAAACATACACAACACACAGAGTTGCCATAGCGAAGGAGGCGACAAGTGGTGGCGGCTCGAATTGAGGATAGAATAGGAATGAGCGGTTTAGGTTCCGTTGCTTCAAGTTCCGGTGAGATTTCATCTGGAACCTGGAACCTACCATATATATTTTGGAACTTGGAACCTACTCAATCATAGGTTCTAGGATTGATTTCAAGATCTACCCAAGTTCCATATATATTATTAATTGAATAATCGTAGTTAATCATCACCTTTAATGACCACCACTTGCTGCTACGATCCATTGACCACAATTTATTAGAGATACGAAGAATATGAAATATTAACAAGTCATAAAATAAAAGCTCAAACTAGTGGTTTCAAATTATACACTTATCATCTAATGCCATAGAGTACTGTAGGATTACGCAAAGATATAAAACAAGAAAAAACACAAAAAAACTTGTTTAAAGTTTTAGGCCCCTACCTAGAACCATGAAGTTGTCCGTCAAAATAAGTTCTTTAATTTTTGAAACCTGAAATTTACCCTGCATACCTTTAAACTTATGACCTACAGATTATCACTGGTCGGGTTTTCAGATTTCAGGTTCTACTTTAGAAAAATGCTCACCCCTAGGGCAAAGGAAGAGTTGCAAGAGATGTGGGTTGTATTGTAGGGGGTTTATCTGAGGAGGATTTATCTCCTAGTCAACAATATATTCTTATTCCACCTTCGATTCATCCGACGATTCTCCAGGGATAGAAATTGCTACTGATTCTTCAATTTTGGAACATTCAATGGTGGAATCTGCCATACATTTCGAAGAGAACTTTGCCCCCTCTTCCACAATTAATGTTGATGCATCTCTTGAACCTGCAGAAGGTCAACATGATCCACCTCGATGCTCAGGCCATACTAATAGGTCACCTACATGGACTAAGGACTACTTGTGAACTGCTTTAAATTACTAGATATTCATTATCCAATTTCCTCTTATGTTTTCCTTGATTGTCGTCGAAACTTGTGTTGTATTAGTTGTATCTAAGAGGAAAGAGAATCTTCTTCCTACAATGAAGCAACCACCAATCAACATTGGCAAAGGGCTATGGAAGCAGAATTACATGTCTTAATAGAAGATAAGACTTGGGATATTGTACCCTTACCATCTCATTGTCAACTAATTGGCTGCAAATGGGTTTACAAGATAAAATATAGGGCATGTGGATCCATTCAAAGATATAAAACTTGTTTAGTGGCCAAAGACTTTATGCAACAAGAAGGCTTCAGCTAACACAAAACTTTCTCTCCTGTAGTTAAAGATGTCACAATTCGTTCATATCTATCAATTGCTGCTTTTCATGACTAGCAACTACATTAGATGGATGTCAACAGTGCATCTTTCTATGGTGATATGGATGAAGAAATCTATATGGATCTTTCACAAGGTTTATGAAGACAAGGTAGTCTAGAGTATATTGTCTTAGTAAATCCCTCTATAGTCTCAAACAAGCTTCTCGATAGTGGTACACTAAATTTACTACTACACTAACAACAACTAGTTTTAATCAGTCCAAACATGATTATGCTCTATTTACATGGACAAGAGGTATGTCATCTATTTATCTAATGATATATGTTGATGACATACTAATTATGGGAAACGATGAATTTGCCTTCAAACATCTAAAAGAATATTTGCATTCTACTTTTCACATTATAAGATTTGGGATCATCCAAATTTATCCTTAGGATTGACATTGCCTGATCAGACCTAGGAATTTCTCTTAGCCAACAGAATTTGTTGTGGAAATTATATCAGAAACAAGTCTATTAGGATGCAAATCAGCTATTATTACCATCAAGCATAATGCCAAATTGACCACAGTTGATTATGATGTGGGATTATCATCTCAAGATGATGACCCGTCAATCAAAGACCTAACAATCTATCAAGACTTGTCGAAAAGCTTATCTACCTCACGATGATCGGGCTTGATATATGTTATGCAGTACAGACACTCGGTCGGTTCATGTGTAGTTTGAAACTATCCGATATGAATGCAGCTCTCAAGGCCATAAAGTGCTCGAAGGAATATCCACAACTTGGTATACTTCTTTCCTCGATATGTAATATGGAGATGATAGCCAATTGTGACACTAATTATGTGACTTGCCTAATGAGTCGAAGCTCCAATACTAGATTCTGTATTAAACTTGGGGAATCATTGCTTTCATTGAAAACAAAAAAGCAATGTACTCTATCCTTGTCATCAGTTGAAGCTAAATATCAAGCCATGACCAAAATTGTCTGTGAAATAGTATGAATACAAGGCTTACTTATGGATCTTGGGGTACAAGATAAGGGACTGACTCTGCTATTTTGTGACAATGATGCATCACTCAAACTTGTGGCAAACCACATAGTACACGAAAGAACAAAGCATATGAAGTTGATTGTCACTTCACTTAAGACAAGATCCAAGAAGGGATAATTGAGACAAGAGGAAATAGAATAGCCTACTGATATCTTGATATCTTACTAAGCCTGTATGCCAAAGACAACATGCGAATCTACTAAATAAGCTGGGCGTCTTGGACATATATAGGCCACTAGTTCGAGGGGGAGTGTTGGAAGATATGCTGGAGATATGATTAACCAATCCGGATTATAATTGATACATTAAATTAGTCCGAAATTATAGTTGATTGGATGAATTGATCTAGGATTAGAATTGATTCCATATTATTCTCCTAGGAGATATTCTTTCCCTTTATTGTTCATATTTGTATTATACAATGAGCATTGTACATGTAAAGAAGACAAGCCGAAATACAATAAATACAAAAGCTTCTCCAGTCTTCTTATGGAATTCTTCTTCTTCGATCCTTCCTTCTTTCCCTTCATTTTGTGTCAGTAATCTCCATGAACGGCTCCACCATGTCGACCGTCCTTCACTCGAAGCTGAAGTCTTGAGATAAACAGGACGTCCCACTACTTTGAACCACTGGAATAGGTTCATCTAACGGTTGGCCCCAGGCTCAATATATGTGGCGCCACTTCTTTGTCCCCACCCAGGTTTCTCTTCAGCCTTGGGACACCAAGTCAGTTTGCAATCGCGTCTATAGCCAGCTGCATCCCATCGAATTGCTGCTCCAAGTTCTGTTGAGATGCTTGACGTGAAAGCATGGGCCCCGATCTTTGTCAACAAGATCTTTGTCAACGAGGCAATTTTCGCTCCTACCAGACATTACATTACCATAGTCTTCCATATTCTAATATCAACCGATGCAGTGGAGATGAAAAGCATGAGTCACAACTCTCGCATACATGCATGCCTGAAAAAAATATGCATGAAGGGCCTAGAGAGAAATCTCTTGATGCCAGCTCAGCGATGGTGATGGTGATTTTGTTGTTGGTTGCAGGCAATTGGGAAGGTAAGAAGAGGCAGTGATGCGCAGTGGTGGTGACGGTGATTTTGTTGTTGGTTGCAGTCAATCGGAGAAGGTAAGAAGCAAACTGCAGAAGGACGCAAGGGTGGTCGTGATGGTGCTTTTGTTGTCGGTTATGGGGTAAGAAGCGAGGTGTTGGTTCGAAAGCACACACGTACAATAAACATACGAGAGAGAGGCTTGAATTACTTGCCTTGTGGCAATGTCAGTTTCCTCCCGCAAATGTGTAACAAAAAGACAAGGCAGAGGATAGTTGCCTTCAATTTATGGTCCTGTTAATTGTCTTTGCTGAACACATGGATCATGACTTGAGCAGGTTTGAATTCTTGCCTTGTGGCAACGTCATCTTGAGAAACAGTTGACTTGAGCAGATTTTAATGAGGCCCGAGCTCAACACATGCTCTAATATGGTATATTTATTACGAACCAAGCCAAGTCCTGCCAAAAGGGTCCATTTTGCAATCAACACGACCTATGCATTATCTAAAAGATTAACCAGTTAGGTGAATGCACTATTAATATTCAATCATTTTAACAGTTCCTCTCACGTTTAGGCTTTTATCTGTTACTAAAAATAAATAATAAATACATCAAATAGATATCTATGGAGATTTGAATTCAAGCTCTTCTGCTCGATACATGAAAGAATTGGTGGGATCACTATCAAATATTCTAAAAACTTATCATGTTAGATGAAGGGTGTTTAATTTTTAAATGTTTTAATAATAATGTGGTTCCACATAATAATTGATGATGTTGATGATTTTTTTTAACGCAAGGGCAGACGAACATTTCGAGTGCAACATGCTGACAAACAACACACGTCTCCATGCTCTCTCTGTTTCATCTTCTCAAAAGACTTTCTAGATTCTGACCCAAAAAAAAAGAGAAAGAAACAGACTTTCTAGATCTCGACTTTTGTACATAAAGGTAGACGAATATTTCGAATAGTGTTTCCCATAAATACAAATTTTGTGCGCATACTGCTCCATGCATAGAGTTGCGAGCTCCACATGCTATGTCTATTCCACTTCATATTCAAAACCAGGCACATTTTCCAACAGAAGAAGCAACAAGGCACAGATGGTGAACAAAAATGGTAATCGATTTTTTTGCAAATGCCGATGATAATGGTGATATTTTTTGTCACACTCCTCTCTTCTATGTATTTGATAATGGTGATTTGAATCTTAGTTTTTGACAAACATTTGCAAAACGGCGACTTCAGATATTCCGACAGACCTTATTTTGCTAATCAACAGCATCAACTATTTAGGCGTGATTACTAGTGTGGAACCCGTGCTATGATCGACTACATCTTCATTCTCCATAATGATGGAGTTTTGTATATTGGATAAGATGATAAACTTTCAATTATCTATGCGTCCTTCCGGCAATTTGCTCGAAAGGAAATTTATGTCCCATGGAGCAACTAAAAGATTTTGTAAGAAAACCGCTAATTATTCTAAAAAATTAATCTGTTATATGTATGCATAGTTAATATTTAAACAATTTAATAATCCCCCTCACGAAGAGGCTCAACTTTAACTTAAGACTAGACATGGTAATATTTAAATATTCTAACACCCTTCATGCATAGACTCTTTGACCCCTTCATGCATAGGCTAAATTTTGGCTTAAGACTAAGCATGGAAATATAAAATAAGGGAAGCAACTAGGGGTCTGAAAAAATTTAAACTTAAAACCTCCTATGTTAATATCATAAAAAATTTTGTCGGACCACTACTAGCTGATTAAAAATTTTAAACTACCAAATAAAAGCGTATTTACTCTTTAAATATTCAAACAACATCAAACTCTCTTTGCCTTTCATGAAAAACTCATTTTCACTCTCCATTATCCTTAGTTTTTATAAGCGCTGGGCCTCTAGACATTAGGGAAGAGGAAAGAAGGAAAGGAAGCCTTTTGCATGTGGTCCCACATGCACTGACTTTTTCAGTTCATGGTCAATTAATAATTGATGATGTGATGATTTTTTTTACACAAAGGCAAAGGATAGCTTCGCATACGGTAAGCTCAAAACAAATTTATCCATACAAAGCTTCAATGGATAACTACAAAAAAAAGTCTTGACATCTATATATGAATGTGAGTGCAATTATAAATTTCAATTCAGTTATTTAGTCATAAACTTTTTTGTGATTTACCAATGTAGTTCTATTGACAATTTTAAACCGAAATTACTAAAGTGGATGTTGATGGTTCTATGAGACATGACTGGAGTTTACGTTGACAATTTTTACATTATTTAAATAATTTTTCTGAAATTTCTAATAACTCTTTTGAATTTTTTGAATTGCTCCATTTCTTTTTTGCTTTTCGTTCTTTTCTTCTTCTTTATTCCATTGTGGGGTCGTGGCGAGGCAACCCTCGTCTCGATTTGGTAAGGCCCTGACAACCCTCACTGACCACAATAGGAAAAAAAAAAGAAAGAAAAACGAACATAAAAGAAATAGAAAAAAGAAATTAATAAAAAACGCAATTTAAAAAAAATTGCAAAATTGTCCACGTTAGAGCCGACCGAGCCATGTAGGACGGCATGCGTCCACGTGAGCTATTTTCTATCAAAATTAATCGTAATGACATTGGTAACTTGTTGAAAGGTTTATGACAAAAATGGAAAATTTATGACTAAATTAATATCAGTACAATAAATTTATAACTAAGTCATGTAGAATGGCATGCATCTACATCAGCGATTTCCAGTCAAAATTTGTTAGAATGATTATATTGATAATTTGTTAAAAAGTTTATATCTAAATTGACTAAAATAAAAAATTTATAACTGAATTGATATCCATAAAATAGATTTATGACTTTTTGAAAAAAATTTCTAGCGTCATGCATAGAGAATGCGAGCTCCACGTGCTCTCTCCATCTCACTTCATATATAAAGACATTTTAGATCTTGGCTTTGTTGCTGCGGGGTCGCGTGATATATAGAGCTGCCTTTAATTAATGAATTGGAGGCCCAACTAGTGATTAGTTTCTCTGCTAAAACAATGGATGACTTGAGCAGATTTGGATTATATGCCCTGTGGCAACGTCAGCACAGACACAGTACAACACTCCTTGGTTTTCTTAAAATCTTTAGAGGAGGCCGGTGCCTAATCCACATTTCATGTTGAATTTCAATCGATTCTTTGAGAAATCGTTTGACTCATGTGATAAGTTCTATGAATCGAAATTGTCTGTTTTTATGAAAATAAACTCCAGAAATTGGTATTATTTCAAAATGATAAGCAAACCTATAAAAAAATATCACACGGGTGATATTAACAAAATATTGTTTCATTTGTCAAGTGACAAACTTTGTATAACATGCTATATACAAATAAATTTCGAGTTTTTGGGCTTTACACTAATTGAGAGAATGGTAAATGGTCCACGGAACAAAGCTCTCTTCGCCTTGATATGCAACACTCACTTTCGGTCTCCTATCAACCTTTAGGCTAGATGATTCTTGGGCATGTAGATCAGTAGGGAAAGGGGAAGAAAAAGACAGAAGGCTTCTTGCATGTGGTTCAACATGCACTCCCTTTTTCAGTTTATGGTCATTGATGATGTGATGATTAATTTACGCAAAGGCAGGCGAATATTTCGACTACATATCTGCCCACGGATTCGTGCACAGAGCTGCATGCTCTCTCTGGATCTTGGTTTTGCTGTGTGGTCATGTGATGATTTTTTAGCAGGAAGGCAGCAGACGAATATTTCCAATCCAATACTCTACAGAACAAATTTTACGAGACACAGTTCCATGCATAGAGCTGCAAGTTCCACGTGCTGTCTCTATTTCACTTCATATTTAAAAGCCAGACACGTTTTGCACAGAAGAAGCAACGAGGTACGGATAGTGAACAAAAATGTTGATCGGTTTTTCGCAAATGCCGATGATATTGGTGATTGAAATTTTAGCTTTTGACGAACACAATCAACAACATCGATTATCTTCTCCATAAGGTGCAGGTTCTGAAAGCTCTACTCGACATAAATATTTGGACAACTCAATCCTGCTGACATTAGTTTGAATTACATGGACGGAAAATAAATTTACGTGCGTAAATCAAATAGCATGATGTACATATCTGTAACGATTGCAAAAACTCCGAAGTGGATAAGCTCTTGCAAAACGAGGCCGCACGAATCTATGAAGGAAAATTATAAAAGCATTAACCATCTCAATGAACAATCAAAAGCAAGAATATATGTACTCAAACAGAGATAAAAGAGAGTAGCGCATTGCCTCACCATGTAGACAGTGAAAAGAGAGAGACCGAATCGAAATGCCTCAATGGGAGCAGCAGACCTTGCGAATGTATCAGCCTTCAAGAAATCGACAATGCCCATGTCCTTAACTCTTGTACTCTGATTGTAGTAGTAAATAACAATCTTCTACTACAGCAATCCCGAATCATAGAGCAAACCTCTTAACCAAATAACTTCCTTGATTGCCTCGGTTAACACATTGTATTCTGCTTCAGTTGTTGACAAAGCGACCGTCAATTGTCATTGTGCTTTCCAACCGACGATCCGCAAAACTGAACATACATGTCAAGGACCTCTATCTGTTCAAGTGACCAGGAAAATCTAAATTTACATAACATGTTATGTTAAAACATAATTTGATATATTGCGTCTTCTCAAGAAAATAAATATAACGAAACCTTATTTCATAATTTTAGAGGATCCCAATGGATCGATTAAATAGAAGAATTGCTTCCTTTTGCGTGGACTCAAGCTGTTAGATGAATATGTGATTTAATATTTAATTATTCTAATACTCTCTCTCATGCTTAGTGTGGTCTTTTTTTGCCTAATATCAATGGTAGACATATTTAATTAGAGAAGCAAATGAGACTTAAAAAGATTTGAACTTAGGACCCCCGGCTCTGATATCATGTGAGATTTTGGTAGGATAATTGCCAACTATTTTAAAAGTTTAAACTATTAGATGAATGCATAGTTTAATATTTAATTATTCTAACACTTTCTTTAACTCCTGGGGTTGGTCAGACTAGGGGTGTGCAAAAGAATTGGAAACCGCCCGAACCAGACTGGAACCAGTGGTTCTCATAGGGACCGATCCGGTTCCCTGTTCTAGGCATGAAACCGCCCACTTGGACCAACACACACACACACACACACACACACACACACACACATATATATATATATATATATATATAATTTTTAAGAAAATTTCCAACCAAAAAAAGAAAGAAAACATTTTAAGAAAAATGAAAGCCCTAAAATCTCTAATCTAAAACTCAACGCCAATTAACTAAGTGCTCATCTCATCTCACTCTCAATTTGTCTAAGTCGTCTTGCTATCTCTCTTTCATTTAAGCTTATTGTTCATTGACTCTTAAGCTTATTATCCATCGATTCACGGCCTCAACTCTCAACTTCCATTAATTTACAATAGCGTATCCAACCATTCATCGCCTCCCTCTCTCACTCGGGACTTGTTCCATGGACCTACCCAAGAACTGGACTGGATTGGTGGTTCAGTTCCGGTCCAGTTTCCGGATGGATCTATAGAACCAATGGGAAGCTCCTGGGCCCTAATTTTTCGGAACTAGTCCTTAATGGGTGGTTCTTGGTTCCATGGTGGGAACCGCCCATCCAAACCATGCTCACCCTAGGTTAGACAGCAGGTTTAGCTGCTTTCGGACTTGTTGATCGCCATTTTCCTCCCGCAAATGTTGTAACGAAAAAACAAGGCAGATATAGTTTGCCTTTAAATTATGAATTTATGGTCCTGTTAATTTGTCTTTACCGAGCACATGGATGACATGAGCAGGTTTGGATTACTTGCCTTGTGGCAGCGTCATCTTGAGAAACAGTTGACCTGGGCAGATTTTAGTGAGGTCCATGCACGTTTCACAGTTTCCTTTTTTGGTCGGGGCATATTTCATGGTCGAATCTCAATTGATTATATGAGAAGTCGCGGGCTCATATAATAAGGTATATTTATTAGGAATCGAGCCAAGTCCCGCCAAAGGGTCTTTCTCGTAATCAACATGAACTATGTGCGTTATTTACAAGATTAATTTGTTAGGTAAATGAGTGATTAATATTTAATCATTCTAACAGTCTCTCTCACGTTTAGGCTGGACTTTTATCTATGACTGAACATGAAAATATATAATAAGTGAGGCAAATAGAGATTTGTAAAAATTTGAATTGAAAATGTCCTGTTTGACATGTGAAGGATCTAGTAAAATCACCGTAAAATGTTTCAAAAACTTAAATAGTGAAATGAAGTGTGTTTAATGTTTAAATATTTTAACAGTAACAAGCTCTCACCTCCTTTTGCATACTCACAACCTTTTCTCTACATTGTCAATAGATAAATGATGATGTGATGGTTAATTTACACAAAGGGCAGACGAATATTTCGAATACATATCCACACACAGTTCCATGCATAGAGCTGCGAGCTCCACGTGCTTTCTCTGTTTCACTCCACACGCAGTTCCATGCATGGATGACGTGAGCAGATTTGGATTGTTTGCCCTGTGGCAACCTCATAATGAGAAACATGGCAACACTAATCCACACGTTTCATATTAAATTTCAGTTGATTAAATGAGAAGTCGTTCGACTCATCTGATGAGTTATATTTACGAGGAACCGAGCTCAGTCCTGCCAAAAGAATCCATATAACAATCAACACAAATCTATGGGTTACCGAAAAGAGAAGTCTCACATACTTTATATCAAAGCAAATAATTTGCCTGCATACTCTTCGCCTCCACGTTCGACTCCTTTGTATTCACCCCGCTTGTTTTCATTCCTTCCTTCCGTTTTTTGTATTCCGTTTTATGAGATCGAAACTGTCTACTTTTTAGGTAAATAAACTCTGGAAATCGGTATTATTTCAAGATGATAAGTAGACTTATCCAAAAATATCACACGGGGGACATCATCAAAATATTGTTTTGTTTGTGGCATGACAGGCTTTGTATATCATTAGGGGCGAGCAAAAGTACCAAATTGAACCAGACTAAACCAATTAGTTCCTAAATTTTGAAACCAGTGAATATCGGTTCAGTTTCCGATTCCAAGCATGGACCCAGACTAGACCAATTTTTTAAAATTCTTATTATTCCAAATTTCCAAAATTCTAATTCTCATTCTTTTCTTGCTCGGAGTCAGTCACGCACGCTCGCCGCTCACGCCTCTCACTCTCACTTCTCTTAGTGTCAACCATGCAATGCTCACGCCTCCCTCGCGGCTCCATGCCTCATGCTCGCATCTTCCTTGTGGCATAACACCTCTCCTTTATGTATTTAGACTATGCAACAACACTTGCAATCCAATAGGGTATTAGGGGGAAAAAAGGAGATATGATTGGCTCCTGGATCAACCTTGGAACCAAACCGGACCGGTTGGTCTGGCTCCCAAGTGAGTCCCGGATCTGGTAGACCAGTTCTTGATTCCACAAACTGGAAATTAGCTCATCCTGAAACCGCGATCACCCTTATATATCATGCTATATATAAAGAAATTTCAAGTTTTTGGGCTTCACACTAACTTAGAGAATGGTCCATGGAATAACAAGCTCTCTTGGCCTCGATTTGCAAAAATCATTTTCGGTCTCCTATCATCCTTAGGCTTTATCATTCTCGGGCACTTTGCATGTGGTTCAACATGCACTCCCTTTTTCAATTTGTGGTCAATTAACGATCGATGATGGATGATAATTAATTTACACAAAGGCAGACGAATATTTCGAATGCATAGAGCTGCACGCTCCACATGCTCTCTCTATTTCTCTTCCTATTTAAGGGCTCCCTAGATCTTGTTTTTGCTGTGTGGTCATGTGATGATAACAGAAAGGCCAGTCGAATATTTCGAATACACTACGCTATAAAACAAATTTTTACCACACACAGTTCCATGCACAGAGCTGCAAGCTCCACGTGCTGTCTCTATTTCGCTTCATATTTAAAGGCCAGACCCGTTTTACACAGAAGAAGCTACATGTTACATATAGTGAAAGAAATGTAGATACTTCTTTTTTGAAAAAATCGATTCTACTGGTGATTAAATGTTAGTTTTTGACAAACATTTGCAGAAATAAACTGAAATTATTTATAGGTTGTAGTCTGCCATTCTAAAACTGAAATAAACTTAATTATAGGCAATTTTATTAATAGCCATAAACCAAAATTAAAACCCATTATCACCCGTAAGAGTAACTGCTGACTCTTGACATTTCATTTTCCTATAAAACTGCTGAAATAACGCACTAATAAAAAACGGACATTTAATGTTTATTCAACAGACTTCACCTTTACCGACAGACCTAATTTTACGAATCAACAACATCAATTATCTTCTCCCTAAGGTACAGGTTATGAAAGCCCTACTCAACATAAATATTAGCACAACTTAATCCTGCTGACATTACATTGAATTATCTGGAGGGGTTATAAATTTACGTGCGTGTGAATCAAATAGCAGATGATGAAACTTCTTGAAACTCTTAAACACAATCTCATCTTCGGGTAGAGAAAGGAATGCATCTACTACTCTTAAGTGGACAGAACTTTTTATGTTGCTTGAATAGTTTATGTTGATTTATTTCAGCTCGGTTAATATAGAGACTTTAGTTGCAGTTTCCTCTGATACTGAAATGTGTTGGCTCCCTGAACATGATAGTGGTTCTTTGTGGAAAACCCAATTGCCAACTACATTACAGAGGAACAAGTGATGAAGAACCCACCAAAGACTCACCAGATTTTAGATATTAATTTAATATTCTTGATAATAATAGGGATAAGTGCAGAAACAGGACTCGAAGTTTGAGCAGTTGGTCAATTGAGGACTTTGAAAGGTTTTGTTTTGGCCACTCGAGGACTTAAAATTTGAAAAAAGCTTTAATTAGATGTCGAGTTTGCCGTTCGCGGAATTCAAACCTTTGGAATTTCTATACTTTACACAGTTTAAGTGGTTACCATCACTGCGTGATAGGACGGGGAGAAATACCACCCGACCATTTGAGTTGTTTCTACGGGATAAATCATAAAGAATGACTCACCTAATTAAGTTTTGGTCGACTATGGCACTATTTATGATTCTGCAAGTCCTACTTCCATCCATCATCAACGAGCACAGGCCCCTCTTCTCCTGCATTTCCCTCGTCAAAACAATGGACCCTCGGCTTCAACAAGCAATAGAAAATGATGATGTTGATGAGCTATATCGCTTGATTGAGCAGGAGGGAAATATCTTCGATCGTGCACATGAGAAACCCTTCGCAAATACTCCACTACACGACGCTGTGGACAAGGGGAAGACTCAAGTGGCCATGGAGATGGCCATCTTGAAGCCATCGTTCGCTCGAAAGCTCAATCGACGGGGTCACAGCCCTATGCACTTGGCTTTGCGAAAGAAGCATTATCACACCGTGAGGGCACTGATGACACTCGACCCCGAATTGATCAGAGTCCGAGGACGAGGCGGGATCACCCCTTTGCATTATGTCGCTGGAGAAAAAGGAGACAATGAGGACCTGGAGCTCCTGGCTGAATTCTTATGCGCTTGCAAACCATCCATCGAAGACTTGACGAGCCGATGCGAGACTGCAGTTCACATTGCCATCAAGAAACGGAACTTGAAAACATTCAAGGTTTTGTTTGGATGGCTTAAGCGAGTTCATTTGACAGAAATCTTGAATTGGAAAGACGAAGATGGTAACACTGCCTTACATATTGCCGTGTCTGAAAAGCAGCCCGAGGTATGGTTCATTGATTTCCTTGTTGTTCTTGCTTTTCTTATTTGATCCTTGAATTTGACATAATCCAATCCAGGAACAAATGTACTACATGTTTTGCAACTTTTATCATGTATTATTTTTGTCCAACGGTTAATATTTGTCTATAAGTGTCTAATCTGAGGATTGACATTTGTTATATTGCATTGCGTTGTGTATTGTAGAACTGTCCATAAATTTGCTTGCTCCGAGTGATCCACCAGAAGCACAAGAAAGATTCACAAAAATGATTTATCGAGTCATGGGATATATTGTAGGTGAATATTGTAATAATTAGATTGTATTGAAGGCTCCCCAGTAAAAAAACACACACACACACAATTGGACACATATGTTGGAAACAAATGCGGAAAAACAAATACATAACACAGGATTTACGTGATTCGATCACAAGGTGATCTACGTCTACGGGCGAGGCAAATTAAGATTCCACTATAATCAAAGAGAGTAAAATTTTCAAAAGTCGAAACAACGACTTGACAAATCCTCACGACTCACCAAAACCTCAGGAAACAAAATTCTCTCTATCTTTAATGAGAAAACCTAACCGCGGTATAAATAGGGCTTCCCAACCCTCCGCGTCACGAATTAAATCTCCTTTTTCGGGTCGCACAAAAAATATGTCAGGTCGGGTCATAAACCGAACCGAATACATAAAATTCAAGACATATTTGACAACATCCATTTATAAATCTATTTTGTGTTTTGGAATTGCTAATGGATAATATCACAATATTATTTGACTTCAGAACTCTTTATATTATGAAATAATTTTTTTTAGAGATTTCAACCTCAAAATTCTACCAATAAACTTCATGAAATAACCCATCTATTAAGTTATCGCAATTTCATGTTTGGTAAGAAAATAATCATATTCAGTGATGCATTTTTCAAACAAATTTTTTTATTTCAAGGCTACTAGTGGGAAAACTATTTATATTTGGCCTAATAATGTTTTGGTAGGAGGATGTAGAGAAAAGGGAGGGAAAACATGGGCGGGATATAGACTTCACCCTTTTTACAGTTAATAGTGGAGAAAAAAAGGGATGATAAGAGTTGTTTCCCTTTGAACCCCTTATCAAACTCAAGTTTTAGCGAGCTCCAAATATCTCTAAGTTGAATGGTTTTGGACGAATAATTTCCTTCCAACTCCTTCCATCATAATCACCTCCAACCTAATAATTTATTTCATTCTTTTCTATTCTTTTATTTTTCCTATTAATAAGCGAATTCTCTTTCCTTCTCTCGAAATCCGTCCATCTGAACATATTGTACCAGATTGAAGCTAGGGAATGGAAGCTAACATGGACAATCCCACACAACCCTAAAACGATCACTTTGCGGACAGGAAAATTACCCCATCATTAGTTGAATGTTATTCGTGAATGATAAAAATATATCCGTCCAAGGTAGTCTTTCTCTTTATGTAAAAAAAAAAAATAAGGTAGTCTTTCTCTTCATAGCCAAAAAACTCACATATAAAATGTAGTTGAATCCTAAACCTTTCAGTTGACTTGATTAGGTCCTAAGCTTTTATGAAAAATCATAGTCATTCGGATCATTACTTCTATGAATTTGACCATGTTACAGCTCACACGGGCAATTTCTACGCGTGAATAATTTTGGAGGAGATGACGAAATCCCACTTTTTGAAAACATTCGGGACTTCGTTCACGGGTTGAAATGACTGCATTTGATAAATAAGGTTTTGTTCCCACAGTGCATCGGTCATTGCATCACTAGCATCACTCAAACCTATATGGCATGAGCCCACTTTGTGCCCAATAGTGAAGCTAGTGACAAAGCATTGATTGAAATTGAAGGGCTACATACTTCATTCTGTTCCCTTTGCATTTCTTTCCAGATCATCAAGCTGTTGATTGGGTATGTCAAAGTAAATGCAAAGAACTTCCAGGATAAGACGGCTCTGGATATCTTCCAAAAGAATCCTAGTGGCGACCAAGAACTTGCGCAGAGGTTACGCCGTGTAGGATGTGTAGCAAGACTCTTTACCCTCAACCTCTCTCTGTCACAGTTTTTAAGCATGGAACTAACTATCTATGAGAAGCTCACATTTTGGTTTGGCTCCCGAGATGAATCTGCTTGCGACATAATCCTCGTTGTGGCTGCCTTGATTGCGACCGCGACTTACCAAGCCGCTGTCACTTCACCGGGAGGATCCTGGCTGGATAACTCTTCAAATCCCCTAGCCAGTTCCAGTGACAATGCTGTTGAAGTACTTCATCAAGCCGGAGACATCATCCCGAACAGCTCGAGACCATACCAGTTCACGGCCCTCAACGGTACGATTTTTTTAGTCTCTGTCACCACAATCTGGATCACCGCTATTCCCCTATTGCCCCACAGTTTCATGGTCTACGGGTTGATGATGATTCTCAGTGTTGCCTACTTTGCTACCACTACTATCGAACTCCCGATATTCGATGAGGCCACAGGACACAACATGGTGATATTTTGTATCGATATACTCATTGTCGTGTTGGCGATCCCCATGTATTTGTATTTATACTACAACCAATTACTGTGTGGAATCGATGCCACAAGGAGACGCATCGGCAACTTCCGAGAACTGAAGGATCGGAAATAGTTTGCAAGCTTTATTTACTCTTGAGTATACTCGCATATGCATATAATCAATGTTTCTAGTCCTGAGGTTTTCAAGGACTAGACTCTTTTTATTAGTTGCATGTGGTGGACTCTATTGATTCCTCAATCCCCAAAGACCTTTACTCTTGCATGAAGTTGGGACTTCGAACAGCTTTTTTCCTTAATTCAACTTCATAAAATGACATGGTGGAAACGAAAATCACTGAATCGTAACTCGTAAGCACGAACGCTTGAAGTGTAGATGCACAAAACACAGTGAAATTTCTCAAAATTTCTTTATGTTTCTAGAAAAAGGAGAACCGTGTGATCTGATCAAAGAAAACAACAAAAAACACTGTTGTGACCCCTTTTTTTCCTAAAACTTACGATTCAATAAAGTAAAGGAAAAAGAAATATTGAGAAATATTACAAAATAAACACACGAGAGAGAGAGAGAGGGGGGGGGGGGGGGGGGGGGGGGGGGGGGGGGAAGGGGGGGCGCTAAATTAGGTCAAGCTTTTCTTTTATTGTGTGATCGAACATGCATCTACTCTACTCTACGTGTAATCACACACAAATGAAATACTTGACCATGTCTTAGCCTCCTGCTCGAGTCAAATTGCGTGTTGTCTGCCTGGTGTAACCTAAAGATGGTGTTAGCGAGCACCCCAATTATTACACAAGAAATCCCTGAATTTTGCCAATGATCAAGATTAAAGATGCCTAGTGTTTATTGAAGTATCAAATTAGACGTCTTTGAAGTAATTCCCACGGATTAATTAATAATCATTGAAAATATGCGGATTGCAAGAATTGACGAATCAGACACAACTAAGCTCGATATATGCTAGAAAAATCTTTACAATGACAGATTCAACATCGAAAATCTAACATAAAAAGAAAGAAATTGACTGGAATACTATATAGAATTACCCCGAAATAGAAGGTTGGATGTGAAAAAGATAACATATAGATCCAACATCATCAATTTTGCTTTCAACATCTTGTCTTTAAAAGCCACCTTTCAAATGACTAACCGCGAAATACAAGGTTGGATGTAAAAAAGATAAAGTAGATACCTACTAAACCCGAGTCCATTGCTATATATCACTACATATCAAGAAAGTATGATATGATAGATTTATCATATGAATGATAAGTGGTCAGACTCAATCGTAAGTTAAGGAATGCATGGAAACGAGTATTCTTTTTATGGGACCCATAATGAATTTTTCTATCTCTAAGATGTGATTTGTTATGACTAATACAGAAACGTGAACAAAAACACAATTTGAGTAAGAAATAAATTGCATAAATAAAAATTAAATACAACGAATTTACATGGTTCGACAATGTACGAACTACATGGGGAGAGATCATTAAGATGGTTCCATAATAATTGGTTAAGAAGATATTACAATCGTTTAATCATATTCACTCATTAGTGTTTTACAATTCTAGATTAAACTCGTGCTCACAAGAATCAATCACGAAAAGGAGTTTTTTTACACTGCCACTCTCTTGCACGAAGGTTCTCAATGCTATTTGTATCTCTTGCAAGTTTTCATATATGTAAGCATACTCACTATGTTCTCGAGACCAAACTCAACAACAAAATTATTTATATGCAAAACAACTATGAGCCCTTCTCCAATGTCAACATGGACTTCATCTTAAATGAAGTCTTGTGGGAAATAAATTTCTTTTTTTGCATCACCGACCATTTTGTTGGCAAGAGTCCAATAATAGGGCCTGAGTTACCTTGTGATTCATTTATAGATCGAATTTCAAAACAATCAGAATTAACTTTGAGCTGTGATCAACGAATCTCCACCTTGGCGAGAAGTCCAATTTCATCTCATTGATTGTGGTTTCTGCCAAACCCCTCTGGGCTCCTCACTAACCGCAGAAGCTAACGAAGTCCGAATAGTATTGAAACTTAGTCAATTGCATATGCTTTGTTAGATTATCTATTGTGTGCACTTTCTCAACGAATGAGGTTCCGTATGACTCGATATCACATATAAAATTATATTTGACACCAATGTGTTTCGCCTGCAAGCGATGCATTCAGTTTTTGGCCAAATATATCGCACTTTGATTGTTGCAATAAATAACAATCTTCTCCTACAACAATTTCAAACGACTGAGCAAACATCCGAGCCAAATGTTGACACCTATTTTTAATTTAATTGCACAAAATTTAGGGGTTAATGTCCTTAATTCCTAAACAAAAAA
The DNA here is from genome assembly GCA_024500025.1 of Syzygium aromaticum. NCBI lineage: Eukaryota > Viridiplantae > Streptophyta > Magnoliopsida > Myrtales > Myrtaceae > Syzygium > Syzygium aromaticum. The sequence goes on along the minus strand of CM044888.1, from coordinate 1,683,555 downwards.
ATTATTTAGTTTCAATTGCATTACATATAGACATAGGTGCATTTTGCAATATTATAATATATTTTTCCTCTTTTAATTAAAAAAAACAACAAAATTTTATAAAATAATAATTAAAAAATTTGGGTCAAGTCGACCTAGCCCTCTCTTCTTTTCCTCCTCGCGAACCCAGCCCGCTCCCCTTTCTCTTCTTTTCCTCCCGCGAGAGTTGGGCTCGACCCAACCTAGCCCAGCTCCTTCCTCTCCTTCTCTCCCTATTGTCGGTCCTTCCTTCTCTTCTCTGTCTTCCCTTATTTTTGACCGTAGAATCCACGGATGGCAGAGCGGCCTCGACGTCCCCAACAAGCAAAGACTGGGCAAGTAGGGAAGCACAGGAAGGGCATTGATGGCCAGTCCTATCCTCCCTCCTTTCCTAGTCTCTCCCTCTCTCCTCTTCCTCTCTAGGTGACCGTGAGAATCGAGGAGTAGGGGTGCAAGACTCTCTTTCCCTGCACCGGCCTAGGATGGCCACCAAAGTCATGGGGCGGAGTAGGTCGATACAGGCCATCGTCAGTGAATTGATGGAGCAAGAACAGTGGCTCCCGCCCACTATAAAAACCGACAAGAAGGAGAGAGATGGGTTGAGTTCAGAAGTCAAAAAAAGACCAAAACAGAGAGAAATATATATATTCAGAGATTTGAGAGCAACTGAGAGAAAAAGAGTAAGCTAAGAGAGTTTGCAGGTCGTCGAGGAGCACCAACAACCCCGACATTGCCAATAGAAAGGCCGGAGACCCCCTCTAGAGATAGTGTTGATCAGTGAGTCTTTCCGGCCTCAGCACCCTCTGTTTTCCTTATTTTTTGGCACGGTTTGGCCAGGACTCGCATTGGCCGTTTCGCGTGAATCCCGGTCCATATTGTGACATCCTCAAATTTCGACCCTATTTAAGATATAATGAAATGACTATATTCATCGATACACTGTTAGTTAAATCTCGCTCTGAATTTATCATTTTTAAGAGACTAACCAATAGAAAAAGGCTATTAAAGAATTAAGTACTCGACATGGATTTACAATTCGACCATAAGGATTGATGATGGACAATTTTGAGTTGCTATAGACCGATCAAGGAACGGTTATAGAATGTTTCTCCATATAGTATACAAACGGATCGCAAGTAATTCCGTCTAACCATTATATGAAATGCAAATGACCCTAAACCAATTCTCAACGATCGTGTACTTTGGAACTAGCAATTGACCCCTCACAATTACATGACAATTGAAGTTACCCATGACTCGAGAAAGCTTAAACATGGTTTAATATCAAAATCAACTATAGGTCGAATTCGTGTAACTCCTAAAAGTCGTCCATTAGTTTAAAATATACTACAGTCGCAATTAATTGATTTTGATTATGAATTAGAGTTCAAAATTGGGGGTTAAACTTTTGAGGATTTCAAGACGAAACTATTGAACATCGCCTCGTTAATTCTTCGATTTATCAGTTTGCTTGAAATACTTGGAAAAAGGAGTTAACGGGTTGAGAATTGGAGCTCACGAAGAAGTGGGCTAAGCGAAGGCCTATTGGGCCTCATGCCCATTATGCTTGGGCCCAATTGGGCCCAAGCAAACCCAAGTGAACCCAATGAGGCCCACTTAGCCTATTTTCAAGCCCATTAGCAATTCTAGCCCATTCTTTGTTCTTTTGAGCCTGAACTCGATTTATACGAGCTCGAACAAAATTCTCGTCCATATACGCATATAGTATCTTATATTATACTTTGTGAAAATTACCAAAATGCCCTTCTAGCATTTATTGAGAAGTGACGAAGGGGGAGCAAAAGTCTTGGCATTTATGTGAGGAAATGATGAACATTTGGGGAATTGATCTAGACTTGATCGAGAAGCCCTGCATGAGAAATATCGTTCATTTTGCTCTCACTCTCTCTCTCCTCTCTCCCTCAACCAGCGCCTTCTCTCTCTCTCTCTCTCTCTCTCTCTCTCTCTCTCTCACGCCCTCACCATTTCCAGCCACCATTACCACCCCCTAGCTGCTATCTTGGCCACCGTTCACCGCCCTTACCGCCCCCAAGCCACATCGTGCCGCCATGCGCCGCTTTAACCCGCTTCCCCATTGGTTTGCCTCCACCGTGAGCCAAGCTCAGCCTACCGAAGTTGTTGCTGTTGCTGCCGTCCAGTCGACCGTCGTCATTATGTGTCATTTCTGGACCGAGACATGTGTAGCCCTTGTTGCCGCCGTCATACTCGTGTCGTCGGAATCATTAATGGGTGAGTTATCGCCCTAATCCCTTGATTAGTATATGAAACTTAATTAGAATGAGTTTAGATTAAGTTAATTATACTTAGTGCTGATCAATTAGGGATTAATTGATAAGTTATCGCGATAAGTGATAAGCGGTAGTGATAAGTTATCGCGATAAGTGGACTCGATAGGTTATCGAAAAAATGCAATAAGCTAATCGAGATTTTAATGAGAAGCTATCGCCAATTATGCAATAGACTATCGAGGAAATGATAATAAGTTATCGTAAAATGGATGATAAGCTATCGTCAAATGGACGATAAGCTATCGAAGTTTTGAGTAATAAGCTATCACGATTAGATGATAAGCTATCATTAATGGTTGATAAGTTATCGCAATTAGGATGACAAGTGTATTTTATATGATTGTTTCTACTTGATTTAAATGTGGAATTATGTTTGTTTTATGTAGTTTATTGTCCATCTTGCCTTGAATAATAATTGCCCTATACAAAACCTTGTTATTTAATTTGTTTAAAAGGGTTTTTGTGAACATATAAATAGCAAGCCCCGAGGTGTTGGATTTATATGTCAAGTTTTATAAGTTAAATAGGTCAAAGATGTTTGAAAAGGGAAGCATGCAAAGTTTTGACGGTTTAATTATGTGTGTGTGATCAAGTGTGAATTAATTACTGCGTTTTCTTTGGCATAAAAGTTGCAATAATTTGAAACACCCGGTTAAGTCGGAAGACCACCATGTGGATTATGGGCATGCCCTGAGTGGTTGTAATAAACATTTGGTTAAGCCGAAAGACCAGCGTATAAGGATGGGCATGCCCTGAGTGGCCATAATAAATATCCAGTTAAGTCGGAAGACTCCTATGTGGATTACAAGTGTACCCTGAGTGGCCATAATAAATATCATGTTAAGCCGGAAGACCCCTGTACAAGGACGGGCGTGTCTTGAGTGGTCGTAATGAAATACCCAGTTAAGTCGGAAGATCCCTGTGCAAGGACGGACGTGCCCTGAGTGGCCGTAATGATCAAGACATGTGAGTTTATGAAAGTTGTTATATCTATCGATTGTATTATTGTGGTACGTACTAGGTTATAATAGGCAAGGCGTGTGTACTAAAGCAAGATAAGAATGCCTGCGATGATTCTATTACTTGTTCATTTATGCAGGATTGTATTATCTGCTTGTGTTTATGGTCAGGGCAAAGCCGGGGTTGCTTTGCTATTGATTTGCCGTCGTTGTATCGCTGCATGTTTTAGGTGCATTCAAGATGAGTTGACTTCCTAATCGAGACTTAGGTTGTTAACCTGCTGAGTTAATCTTATTATTGTTCATTAAATGTTTTCAAACCCCCAACTATGAACTAACTGCCCACTCGTTTTGAAGCGCCCATAGACATGGGCACAATTATATCTAAGTATCCGATGGGGTCAAATAAGGCATACTAGAAGCACGCGACCACCGTCTTGGTGGACGAAGGATTGGCAATGTGAAAGCCAAATGAGTTCATAACGTAGTTTCTTAGGGATGGAGATGGGTTGTTTGGACCCATGAGGGGTTTTGATGGACCACCGAATGGAAATATAGGGGAAGAAGTGTGGGACTCCATGGATATCAACCCGCCGAACGGAGAAGTGACGTATCTAAAGTCCGATTCGAACGAAGAGGAATTTGATCCAGAGACGCCTCTTAGGTATCACCGGGTTTAACAATAGGTTTGGAAATCCCATCTTTTTAACCATCCCCCTTTGATAGTGAAGTTAGGTTAATCCAACCACCGAATCCCTTTTTGTTTATGTGTGGTATTTTAGGAAGTGGCATTGTAATAAGCTTGTATATATATATCTTCCTGGAGTTAACAATATGTTTATAAACTAGCTTTATTGGTTTCTTCTCAAAGTGTTTTCTTTACTATCCCGTTTTGTTGATTGTTGTTGAGGTTTTCAAGTTCGCTTTTACATGTGCTCATTTGATTGATGTTATTTCTTTGGGTCGGCAATGCATCTTAAGACGTTGCCGTTACACAACCATTTGTGGGATGTTAGCGCACTCGAGGTTCGGGGCGTAACACATACCAACACCCCTCTAGGTCCATATATGTTATCGAAAAAGATTTGCGGTCCCCTGAGTAGGCCGGAGCTCCAAAACATATATGAGTTCCCTATTTTCAACCATGTAGGCCAATTGTTTGATGAATTGGCTCAGTGAGGCCGATTTGGTTTCGGTCATCGGTTGGCGAGTAAATGGTCGGACAATGAGCTAGGTGACTGTGGGGGCTTCGTGGTGGTCCTTAGGGTTGAAAACGAAGCCGGAGCCGGCCTAGGTCAGTCAGCGAGTGGCCAAATCTCGCTCAGCTAGCGTGGAACAGACCTAACCCAGTTTAGGACCCGGGTCAATGCCTTGGGTCAGATCCATTGACTATATTCGACCCAGTTGATTATTATATTAATATTTTATTTTAAAAAAAGTTTTTTTTAAATAAAAAAATTATTTTTTTACCGTATTATTATTATTTTACTTTTTTAAAAAAATAATAAATTTTTTATTTCTTTTAAAATTAGGAGATAATTAAAAAATTAGCATTTTTGAATAATTTCTAAGTTATGTGAACTATTTGATTAGTAATTTAGGTTTAAGTCGAATAGGCCTATAGGACAGTACAATAGTATTTTGCATGTTATTTTTACTACTGTTGTATTATTATTGTGCATGTTGTTTTTAATTAGAATATAATTGCATAAATTGTCATATTTCGAATGTTGTTGCCTTAGTTAGAATTAGAACCTTAGGGTGTCGTCGCGACCTAAATTTTCTCAGACTAATGGATTATTAAGACTAAGCTTAACTCGGGCCCTCCCAAGCCCTACCAATTCGCAACTTATGATTTAAGTTCTTAACAGGCGAATGTGTTCATGCTTGAAGTCGCCACTAATCTATTTGTGGTAGGTTGATTAGAAATCTAAACAAACCATAGGGAGACATATTTTATTCTTACGAACTAGAAATTTTAAGCTCGGGGACTTGGTTACGCTAGATCTAGTCTAACGCCCTTTTGATACCTTTTCTTTTCAAAAAATATTTTGGCAGACAATTTGGATTCCTTTTAACTTAGTCACTAGCATGTGAGGTGATCATACGGGTGCGCAAACAACCAAAGGAACACCTAATAATCAAAACATTAAATAAATTGCAAGATTGAGAGAATTACTTACCTCGAAGCAACGTAAGCATCCGCATTGTTAACTAGAAAATCATATCAACAATCCTAATATGATTTCTAATTAATAAGCAGTTTACTCAATATTTCTTTTTATTTTCACTTATTTAAATGAAAGCTAACCTATATGTAATGACGTGCAAAAATTAACATGCGGTTAATCCAGCCTAACATGCAAACTATATGTCATGCGACAATATGACCTATTTCTAATGATAGGCAAATGATTTATTTTTGGTATTTTTCCAATGAAATTCGAAATTAAAAAAATGCCCTAAAATGAACCATCGAGATCAGGATAATATATAAATTAAACTAGAAAATAAATTACTCTAATTCCTAATTTAAATTAAAAAGTTATCCTATCGACTTATTCAAAGAAAGTTATTCTAAACCTATCCTAAACATGTATCATTATCATCTAATAAGATCAATTCAAATCCTAACTAATCTTTTTTGGAATTTTCTTTTTAAAGGAAATAAATCAAACAGACAGATAACCACTATAATCAAAATTAATCCACGCGATTCGCAAGATTTATTTTATTATCTTTGAATTAGAGAAACGATATAACCGGCGATCATATCCATGTGGTTATGGATATTGATGGAAGGCTATTCGTTTGAATTTGGAAACAAAATAAAATATATTATTGTATCCAAATAGTTATGGACAGAATAAAAATTTTCCGTGCCACTAAATATCGTATCTCATTATTGATATCGGATAGTCGTCCCGACACGTTGTTAAGTTAGGAATTCTAGTGCATATTTTGGAATCTTGCAAATATTCCATGCATCATTCAAATATATCTACTAACTAACCAAAAACAACAAAATCACTCGAATTAGGAATTTAAGAATTTAAATACTTGAAACGATATTGGATAAAGTTTCTTACCTAATTTACAGATAGCTTCCAAATTCGAGCTTGATGCCAAATCGGGTTTGCGGATCGGGACCAGTTGGAGCAGACAGCTAGCGGTCGACGGCGGGCGCGGTGGCGGCAATGTGGTGGCGCTCCGGTGAATATGCAAAACAGAAACATGGTCCGCAACGGTGTATGGATGCTACGGCCACGGAAGCGATAGGGAACGCCGGGATTAACTGAAGGTGGCTCTCGTCCGATGGCTAGCCGGTGGGACAAAGTTGCTGGTGCTTGGCTCTGCTTGGAAATCTGTATTATGCAGGCCCACTAATTCCAAGCTTGACCAATCCACGAGTTTTCTACCTTCTCGTGGCCTTTTTTCTTTTCACCTAGAATTTGATATTTGACCAAGCAATCCACGTCCTCCAACAATCCGCCGCTTCTTATTTTCGTTTCCTTTTTCGATTCACTCAGCCATTAATCTTGTGCACGTGAAGGACAAGAGAAGGTTGTCCAAGAGTTGGACACCCCACTAAGAACCTTTGAAAGATGAGACTCACTCATGGACAAAAGGGTTACAACCACAGTTCACGGTTTGACTCGTCACATGGAACGAAGACCATCGTCGAGGGGGAAAGCAGCAGAGAAGTAACGTTGTCGGGTAGCTTAGGTCGCTCTTTCGTAGTTGGATCAACAGCTTTGTCACATGGGCTGAGATAGTGCTGGTAGTGGGCAAGGTGGGCTGGGGACTCTCGTGGCTACAGGTCTGGTTGTGAGGAAGGTAGTGGCACAACACGGGCACGAGGCGGTGCGGTGAAGGTTGGTGCATGCGCGACCGACTCTATCTCTGGCTCTTGTTCCCGTGATTCCTCACGTGTGTCTCTCGTACTCTTAGAGATTCTGTCTTTGAAAATTGTGAGAGTCCCCTCTTGATTATGACGCATAACAATATATTTATATCGCAACCCTAGGTTAATTAACCAAGCTTTCTAGTCCTAATGCGCATAGACTTAGGCTTTATCATTTAATTTTATTTTAATTTCAAATGAGCTAAATTAATTTAGGGTGATTTAAGCTCAAATTAAAATAACCAAAACCTTTTAGACTTGTGAATTTTGGCCCCCAATCCCTTGAATGAGCCGAGTGCTCGACCTTGGTTTACGCGATAAATTTTCAACTTTCTCGCTACCGCCGATCCAATACGGAATGTAACTGTCGCGACCTAAAATTTCTCTTAGGCTAATGGATTATTAAGACTAAACTTAACTTGGGCCCTCCCAAGCCCTATCAATTCACAACTTAGGGTTTAAGTTCTTAACATGCAAATGTCTTCATGCTTGGAGTCGCCATTAATCGTTTTGTGGTAGGTCGATTAGAAACCTAAATAAAACATAGGGAGATATGTTTATTCCTATGAACCAGAAATTTTAAGCTCGGGGACTTGGTTACACTAGATCTAGTCTAACGCCCTTTCGGTACCTTTTCTTTTCAAAAATATTTTGGCAGGCAGTTTGGATCTATTTTAACTTAATTACTAACATGTGAGATGTTCATGCGGGCGCGCAAACCACCAATTTAACACTCAATAATTGAATATTAAATTGCAAGATTGGAAGAATTACTTACCTCGAAGCAACGCAAACATCTGCATAGTTAGCTAGAAAATCACATTAACATCCTAATATGATTTCTAATTAATAAGCAATTCACTCAATTTCTCTTTTGATTTTCACTTATTTAAATGAAATCTAATCTATATACAATGACGTGCAAAAATGACGTGCAAGTAATGCAACCTAGCATGCAAACTATATGTCATGCGACGACGTGACCTAATTCTGATGACGGGTAAATGATTTATTTTTGATATTTTCTAATGAAATTCGGAATAAAAATATGCCTAAAATAAACTTAACATATCCTAACATGACTTATTTTTGGGATTTTTGTTAAAATTCGAAATAATAAATTACTTAAATTAAGAATGCGATCTATCCTAATCTACCATAAAGCAATTCATTCTTTTTTTGGGGGGTTTTCATGAAAATTCGGAATTAAAAATAACCTAAATAATCTAATAAGATTAGAATATTGCTTAATTTAAACTAGGAAATAGATTATCTCAAGTCCTAATTTAAATTAAATAATTATTCTATCTTCTAGATACATTTAGGGTTTCCTAAACACGCAAAACTCAAATTCAAATCCTAATTGATATTTTTTGAATTTTTTGTTTAAAGGAAAGCAATTAAATAAACAAGGATAGCAACCACATTCAAACCGTCCACGCGATCAGCCAGATTTATTTCAAACTCGGATTAGGCACAAAAATCGAACTATCGGTCATATCTATAGGGTTATAGATATTGACGGAAAGTTGATCGTTTAAATTTGGAAAACAGATAAAGATCATTATCGTATCCAAGTGATTATGAATAGGATAATAATTTTCCGTATCGCCGCGTATTGTACCTTAGGAATAAGGTCAGATAGTCGTCCGGATACGTTGCTAAATTAGGAACGATTCCTAATTTTGAATATTTTCAAATATTGCGGATATATCGAACATTATCCTAAGATATCTAAATATCCACATGATATTCATGAAATATTCAAAACATGCAAATTAGGAAATTAAATATTCTGAAAAATATAGGATAATGCTCAATCACCTAATTTGCAGATAATCTCCAACTTTATCAATTTCGGAGAAACATCTTCTGAATTCTAAAGGAATGAAAATCAGATCTGGACACAGATACTGATCAGATTGTGAAAATTCCTTTTTAAAATCCAAATGACCTCCGATTTTGATGAAATTAGTATCAATGGAAAGATCTCGATCTCAGTATGAACTTTTATGAAGAAAAATTTTTCAGATTTCGAACACACAAATTTATGAAAATTGAAGAACACGCGAAGGTCAATCTGGAACTGATCTGTCATCAGATTCATACATATATGACGTTGCAGATCGTATCATGCTAACATGCTTGGAATTTTATGAAAATTTTATGGTGAACAGACAAAGAAGTGATCTACAATTTTCGTGAAGAAAGTTTTTTCAAAAAATGATCACAGAAAATCATAAAAATCACGGAACAGCACAACATCAGTCAGAACATTATCAGAACAGACTTCAACATCATATTCCAGATTCTGATCCTAACTTCTGAAATAGTTTTGATATAGCAACTCAGGTTCGATTGAGGCATATGATATATCAAATCAAAGCTTAAGACGTGCTTTACGATTCTCTAGTTCATCACTTCACAAGATTTTGACATTAACGAGCTGAAATCGGCATATCAAGCATACTGATTTTTATGTACACGATTTTACAGAACAAAGTCCAAGTGCACTTACCTTGTTTAACGATGCTCCGGCACGAAATCGAGCGATACGGCCTCCGTATTCAGATCAAAAACAACACGGAGAAGTCTCGGAAAGCTCGGCAGACCTGTGATAATAGATTGCACAAAATATAGTGAGAATCGATTCGATCTGGCACTAGTGGACTAGTAATGAAGAATCAAGTCGAGAGATGTGATCCGGCGGTCGTTTAACGAGAAACCGGCCACCACAGTGATGTGAAGACGCCAAGAAGTGTTGCCGCAAGTTCTGGATCGCCAGAGGAAGTCGCCGATCAGCCGGTTCAGCCGCTTGAACCGGCTGATCACATCATCGGCAGCAGCGTTAGCGGAAGGCAGCGACGTCGACGAGCGATTGAGGCGCGACGACGGCGGTGCGGCGGCGTGCGGCGTGCCCCCGGTGGTGGTGCGCGACGTCACTTTCTCTCTCACACTTGCCTTTCCCTAAAAATCATATCTGAATTATGTGTTGTCCCCTCAAAATTCTGACCTAAACATGCTTATATAATACTAACCTAGGTCAATTAGATGGGCTCTCTAGTCCTAATGGGCTTAGACTTGGGCTTAGGCCTTAATCTAATTTCTGATTTTATTTAATTCCTAAGCGGGCTGAATTAACTTGGGTTTTAATTTAATTAAACATAATGGGCTGAATTAAGCTCAAATTAAAACAACCAAACCTATCTGACTCGTGATTTCCGGCCCTTGCCTTTCTGAGCGAACCAAGTCCCATTCGATTAAATTTAAGCTCGTTCGCCATCACCGGTCCGATGCAAAATGCGATTAAATTAAAATGAACCTAAACTATATGTTATGCAATTTAAATATTTTTGTTTAGGGGTTAAAATTAATCCCTAATTTTTATGCAAATTACAACTAAATGGTGAGTCGAAATTTAGGTGTCAACAGCTGCTCCTCTTTGAAGGTGAGCTCGCAGAGGTTGCAAATGCAATGAATGTTGTTTTTGTGGGGATTATGAATCCCATTTTTTTAAAATGCAATAAGAAATGATGCATGTTGACATGAATGGAAAACATACCTGGAATTACTTACCTGATAGAACGATGGCGCAATTCGAGGCACGACTTTGACTTGTATGTTGTTTTGGCAAATGTCTGGGCTAAGTCCCCTAGGTTTTGCCTGATACACTGTTGATGAACTTCGGTGATCTGCAATTAAGTCAAAACACACGAAGAACGCTCAACGTATCCAATCATCGTCTGGATTCGTGAGAACAATTCCGACCTTTACAAATTACCTATACATCTCCATAGGTGTTTGCAAAGATTTGGCCGCTTCATTTGTACCTGCTCGTAAGTGAACTGTGGGGGAACTTTTGAAGTCAAGAGGATATTCCGACCTTTACATATACCTGCTCATATGCAAAGATTTGGCCGCCTCACTTATACCTACTCATAAGTGAACTGCGGGAGAATACTTGGAGTTGAGAGAATATTCCGACCTTTACATATACCTGCTCATATGTAAAGATTTGGCCGCTTCACCTATACCTGCTCATAGGTGAATAGCGGGGGAATACCTGAGATTAGGGAGAATATTCCGACCTTTACATATACCTGCTCATATGCAAAGATTTGGCCGCTTCACCTATACCTGCTCATAGGTGAATAGCGGGGGAATACCTGAGATTAGGGAGAATATTCCGACATTTACATATACCTGCTCATATGCAAAGATTTGGCCGCTTCACCTATATCTGCTCATGGATGAGTAGCGGGGGAATACCTGAGATTAGAGAAATATTCCAACCTTCACAAGATACCTATACGTCTCCATAGGTACTTGTAAAGATTTGGCCGCAGCGCCTATACCTGTTCATAGGCGTGTTACGGGGGAATCTTCTCGTGATTGTATGAAAATCTGTGATTTGACGAACAGAAGGGCTAGCCCGAGTGTTCAAGGGTTCCTTGACAAAGTATCTGGATATCGTCAGAGGTACCTGAAAAGGCTCGATCAATAGACATCTAAACATCATCAAAGGCATCTAGAGATCGCAACAAAATGATCAAATATGAGACCTGACGATTGCTCGAATAGGTTAGGGATACCTGGATAGTCATAGACATCCAAGGGATAGAGATATACTTACCTGGCGATATCTCCGACTCTTGAGGGTGTGTCTCCTGCTAGACACGATTTTAGGCAACATGCAATATGCATTCGCGCACTATCAAGAGCACATATACACATGCACTATGATTTCAACTGGTTTTTCATGCACGATGGTTTCGTCAAATCGGCATTACAAACTTCGCTGGGGATAAATCATGACAAGACAATCCGAATTCACAAACGAGTATCTTGAAAATGTCGAATGAGGGACTTTCAGTTCGAAAGGTCTTTCACTCATTCTCATTGAAAAAAGTTGATTTATGAGAATCTCTCTATTTCACCATCATCATGTGGAAAAAAGGTCCGAGTATTCTCGCAAGCGGTACGACCTTACCAATATGAGAAGTCTTTGCTAGGAATGTAACATGACTTGGTCAATGGCTTAGCAAAAGGGACTCTTCGAGTCAAGGCTATTGAAAGAATATCCTTCGTAATCGTCTCCGGGCTTACAAGTCAAGAACCCTGCAAAATGAGATAGAAACGGACTTGCTCGCACTTTTTCGAGCTAAACTTATAAGCATCTAAAATTCTACGTTACTTCAAGTGCTATAATCTGAAGAGACTTTGTAAGGGACGTAACGTAAGCTGGGCTCATGGGTTGAGAAATGAATGGATCATTAGGCTCAAAATGTGTATAATTGGGGTGAATAAGTTGGTGATCATCTTGACATTGTCACCGGTCTTCTTCTTCACCATGGATTATCTCCTCAGTAGATGTTCCATTGGTTTTGAGAGTTCATCACTTGATTCCTCTAAGACTTATAGGATTACTGCTCTACTGGGGATGATTTTGATATGTCATATCCTGACATTTTTCATTGGGCATTGGCCTTACTTTTACCAGGCACACTGCTTTTTCTTGCCCTTCCTCCTTTTTTTTTTTGACACTTAATACATATTGCTTACAACGTAAACACTGGCTAGCTAATCTGATTGATTGACTTGCTGCTTGAACTCAGAAGCTCCTCGTCTTTTGTCTTCTATCGACACTTCGGATATGCTGTGTAGACAATGACGACTTTTGCCTTGCCCCAATGTGGGGGATGATCACCAACTGGGTTTAAGAAATGAAATTGTAGGCTCAATTGGGCTTAGCAAAGGATAAAATGTGTATAGGATAGAGAAAGAAATGCTCTTCGTCATCTTAATGTACTTGAACTTTCGTGTGAATTCATCTAAAAAAACAACACTCGAAGATTGATGCAAGTGAGAGCAAGAAAATTTCAATTCATTTTTCATCTTATGATATTGATTTACCTCCAGTTTGCTCCAATGTGGGGTGGTTCTTGATAGGGGTAATTTGAATGAATTTCTCCAAGTGTTTAGGCTCAAAGTGGTGAAACAATGGACAAACTGTAGTGTTTGAGATAGAGAAATGAAATGCCTCTTGTCATCTCGGTCGTCGTACCTTTTGCGAGATAACTCTTTACCTTGCAGGCATGGAATTTTTTCAACTCAACTCACTGGGGATTAATGCATGGGACTGCGTATAGGATATAGCTTGCCTTTCATCATCCCAATATACCTCATTCAACACATTCAATTTATTCCACATGAGTTATCAGATTGTCTAAATAGACTTCCCCTTTGAAGCTAATGATACAGACCGACAAAACCATGCAGAAATTAAAGCCAATGCAAACATCATAGCTTGAAATTGATCGAAATCATTTATTCATCAATGAAATGTTGCAATTTGGAAGTATAAAACCAAACGCTGGAAAACTTTTGCTGCAGAATGTTAGGTTTTATCAAGGATAATACATCTTTACAGCATCAGAATTAACAGGGTTGGAGAACTCATGACCATCCATTTCTACGAGAATCAGGGCATCTCTGGGAAGTACCTTCTTAACCACATATGGACCGATGTAGTTTGGAGCAAATTTTCCTCCGGGAATAGGGAAAATTGGCAGCACCTTCCTTAGGACTAGATCATTTACCTTGAAGTGTCTTTGACGCACTTTATGGTTGAAAGACTTACCTACTCATGCGGCAACTGGATTGGGCATTTCGTCTCACTTTCAGGAAGAATTGCCCCTATTTTTACCTCTTTAGTTTCTCCGGAGTCACTCAGGTTAACGATGACAGTTTGGTCTACTGTCAGGACTTTAGGTCTTTCATGATGCTCAAGATCACGCTGAAGGTCCGAGGAATCATCAAGTTTGCCGGCATCATTGTGATCAATCTCGATTGTATATAATTCATGATGTTGGACCATTCCCATACCCTCACGTGTCACAAGATTATCTCTGAAACATAAAGTAAGGGATTCAGAATGACAAACAGGGCTAAACATTGCATTTTTTTTGTAAATTTTGTTTTTTTTTAAAATTCTTTTCGAAAAAATTTTAACATGAGGGAGCATGAAGAAGCCCAGGCCTCAGAATTCTCCTTGGACTATATTTTTCTATTATCGGTTGGATATCATCACCGGGCTAGTTTGATGTACCTCAACATGCCCTCAAAAACTGAAAATAACTTGTAATTTCATTGATCATTTCGAAATGAATTACATTTATTGAATGGAAATTGCATCAACCAAGTCCTAGAAACGAAAACGGAAAGCAGCACCCGAGACGGGGCAAATCCTAAAAAGCAGTAAAAACTCCCATACAGGGGAGTGTGCGAAAAAGTAAAGGTTTTACTCTTATGGGCCAGTGCCCATTTCCTCTAACGGTCCTTCTTCGATAGCTCCAATGAAGACATCATCGAACAGGGCAGTAATTCCTTCCATTGCATCATCAGAATCTCCTGTCATTTGAGGTGTTGGATCATCCATACCTCCCCATCCGTCGGGGACAATGTCATGGGGATCAACATAAAAACTCGGGGGTGCTGAGTACTTCACATAATAGTCGAACTTGCCGCTCGGTTGCCCCAAAGTGTCGATCACCTCCTTCTCTTCATGCATCATTCTTGCAGGGCCTGGGAATGTAGTGCGAATGTGTGGAGGCAACCTACCACGCCTATGTTCTCCATCATTCAGCCCTTCATTGGATTGCTGTCTATTCTGCTCAACTCCTTGACCTCGACCTCGATCATATCCACGTCTCTCATTGTTCGGCACAGTTGATCCCTAGTACCCCAATCCAGAAGTACGGGGTCTTTGAGAGGCTTCGACCGGTCGGCAAATACCTTGACCATCTCTGCCAAGGCCTTCGCCCGGGATGAAGCCCTGAGATACCATTACTCTTCCAACCATTACTGCAGCATTTGACACCTCAGGAACTGGCGGCGATGATCCTCTAGATGCATGAATAGTCGATACGAGCTCAAGCGACTGATAGCTCGATTCAATTTTGCAGTTCGGCTCGACATAGGGGATAGCCGTTGCATGATAAATTAGGTGCTCTTCTTCACCGTGTACTGTGACTAATTTCCTCTCCACCACGAACTTCACTTTACGATGTAGACTGGACGGCACAGTTTCAGCAGTATGAATCCATGGACGACCCAGTAGAAAGTTGAATGCAGTGGGAATGTCCACGACTTGAAATAAGACGTTGAACACTGTTGGTCCTATCTGTATGTCAAGGGGGATTTCTCCCATTACTTCTCTCTTCGTTCTGTCAAAGGCTCGTACGGTGGTCTTTGCAGCATTTATCCTAAAAGGATCTATCTTGAGGCGGTGTAAAATTGCCAAAGGACAGATGTTCAAGGCCGAACCGTTATCAATGAGTACCCGAGCTACGTGCGAGGCCTTGTATTTGACAGAAATATACAATGCTTTGGTATGTCCTCTGCCTTCTATAGGGAATTCTTCATCCGAAAAGGCTATAAGGTCTTTGAGGAGTATGAAACCCACAAACTCTTCTAGTTTCTCATGATCAATCGTCTCAGGCACGTGGACTTCACTTAACACTTTCATCATGGCCTTTTGATGTTTGACAGACGTCTGGAAGAGTTCAAGCAGAGAGATTTGCGCAGGCATCTTGCGCAACTGCTCAACTATGTTGTATTCACTAGCCTTGATGACGGCCAGGAATTCTTTAGCTTCTTCATCAGTGACAGGCTTTGCAGGTTGAGCATTTGCTTGGCCATAGGCACGTTCAGATCTGGTGACTAAGTCAACATCGAGACTGTAGGACCAAGGGACTGCCTTATCATCCGAGTATTCATACGGTTGAGGTATCTCGATCACTATCCCTTCATTAGCTGCGGGCGTGTTTATTATGATCCCTTCATCACGAGTCGCGTCTTCGAGCGGAGGCATGTCTTCCGGCAAAGGGTCGAGCTTGTCCTTCCCGGTGTTCAGCGTAGCAAACTCTTCGTCCCATTTAATGATGACCTCGGAGATAGTAGAGACGATGCCGGTGTGGTCGGCATAAACGATCAACCCAGCCTGTACCATCCCTGAGATTTTTTCTCTCATGATGGCTAGGGAAAGAACTTCATTACTCGGGTAATAACCGGCTTTCACCAACTCACCGTAGACCTCAGCAGTGTATACCTTGACGTTCTTGATTCGACTAGCATTGAAACTGAATATGGCATTCACATTGCCCGCTTGATCAGGGAGCGGGTTGCTCTAAACATTTGGCTTAGCGGGTTGGAACGAGAAAGCCTTCGTGTCCAGGAGGTTCTGGATTCGATGCTTGAGGACATAGCAATCGTCGGTTGAGTGCTCCAGTTCGCCCATGTGATCATCGCATTTCTTTGATGGGTTGTAGTTATAGAACTACTCAGGATTGGGCCGCTTTTGCTCAGTAGTAAGCAAGTCTTTCTTTCGGAGCACTGCCAATACTTGAGACAACGATCCGGGAAGGGGGGTGAATTGCCTCTTGTTGTTTCTCCTCTGAAAAGGTTTACGACCCGAGTTTTGGTTCTGAGTTTCTGCTATTTGAATTGCCGGGGTAGGATTAACATTCCGCCGGCTCGATTGGGTCTAAGTCACATTTACTTCAGCTGCCGGTTCCTTGTCCTTTCTTGTACTACATCTTTTGGTCGATGAAGACGGCTTGACAAACCACCTATCTTTCAGCCATATCTCGATCTGTTCGCCTATGGGGATGAGTTGGTTGAAGTTGTCAGCCGGAATGGCCACCATTCAATTACGGTACTCGAACGGGAGAGTCTTGATGAACATCCTCTTCAGCTCAGTGTCAATGGGTTCCGGGACGACCTGAGCGGCTAAATTCCTCCATCTGATAGCATAGTCTTTGAAGGACTCAGTCTTTTTCATCTGAGCACGTTCGAGATCATCACGAGTAGGAATGATGTCTGTTATGAACCTGTACTAATTCAGGAATGCCTCACTAGCTTCCTTCCAGGTTTTAAGGCCATTTATCTTCTTCATAAGATACCAGTTCAAAGCAGGACCCGTTAAACTGGCTTGAAATGCATGGATCATCAGAAGCTCGTTGTCAACGTACGAGGTCATTTGCACATGATAGAGCTGCAAGTGGGCTTTTGGGCATGTGGTGCCATTGTATTTCTCAAAGTCTGGCATCTTGAACTTTTTTGGGATTTTGATCTGTGAGTATAGGGACAGATCAATCGATGGTGAATCCTGTGAACCCTCCAGCTGCTTCACTCTCTCTTCGAGTTTGTTGACTCGCTCATCAGGCTTAGGTTTGTTGACGATAATCTGGACGGGGTCGTCTTCTAAGTCAGGAATATCATCATCTTCCTCACTGTTGGCATTCTTTCCACCTTTATGCTTTGGAGCTGATGCCTCGAGGGATGTTGGAACGGGGACCGACCGAAGAGTCTTGATTTCAGCGGACATCTGCAGCATTACGATGACGAGTTGCTTCATCTGGTCTTCCATACCAACAACACGCTCTTGCAAGTCGGTTTGATCAGCCATTTTGGCTCTCGACCGTGTACGAATAGGCGATCGTGATCGGTCCGTAATTACCTAATTTGCAAAATAGAGCATGGTAAGTATGCGTCCTCAAAACGATCGGTCCATGACTCAATCTAATCGTCTCTTTTTATTCCCATTTTTCATGACATTTTTCATTATTCCATGTATTTGTGAAAATGGTGGCAAATTTCTTAGGAAATAATGACTTATGACAGACCCAGGAAAATAATGATAAGAATTGAAAGTAATTTTTTTTAAAGCTTTATTTTTTCTTTTTCTTTCCCTTTGAAAAGAAAATCAATGATTATTACTTTCAAAAATTACGATCGACTTAGACCTATCATGGACCGACCACATGTACGAAACATAAATAAAGTGAGAGAAAAAGGTTGAGAAAACTTACTTCACCGGGTAGGGTAATGGCAATCACATAGACATGCGCATGAAATGTGAGGTTCGATTTCTACCTAGACTCTGGCTTGCAAAATGGAGACGCGAGGATTACCGAACTAAACCAGTCATGGTGGTGGTTAGGCTGGGATTCCCTTGACTCCGGCTTAGTCAAAGAGCCGACCCGGGTTGCAAAGGGCGCAACCGTGGTGGGTATTCAATGACACCATGAAAGAAAATTTCGGGACCGAGGAGGGTGATCCGTACCACATGATTTTGGTCGGGGTATCCACTACCTCAGTACCATTCTAAACCTATGCCGCCCAGGTCCGGCAGTGGGTAGTGTGTGCGGTGTAGTGTAAATGTAAGGCATGCACAGCATGTTATATCAAACAGCGCTTTGTGCATAAATTAAACCATACATCCGAACACCTCCCTGCAAAACAAGGGTTAACAATCACGCCTCCCCTTATACCTCCCATTCTGTAAGAACATTTAACACCTAAAATGTTAGGGACGTACCTGGGATCCTCACTGCCAAACAAAAATTATTTTTGAAATGAAAAATTGGCCTAAGTCCACTAAGAGTTTTAACTCTAATCCCCAGCGGAGTCGCCAAGCCGTCGCGACCTAAAATTTCTCTTAGGCTAATGGATTATTAAGACTAAACTTAACTCGGGCCCTCCCAAGCCCTACCAATTCACAACTTAGGGTTTAAGTTCTTAACATGCAAATGTCTTCATGCTTGGAGTCGCCACTAATCGTTTTGTGGTAGGTCGATTAGAAACCTAAATAAAACATAGGGAGATATATTTTATTCCTACGAACCAAAAATTCTAAGCTCGGGGACTTGGTTACGCTAGATCTAGTCTAACGTCCTTTTGGTACCTTTTCTTTTCAAAAATATTTTGGCAGGCAGTTTGGATCCATTTTAACTTAATTACTAACATGTGAGATGTTCATGCGGGCGCGCAAACCACTAATTTAACATTCAATAATTAAATATTAAATTGCAAAATTGGAAGAATTACTTACCTCGAAGCAACGCAAGCATCTGCATAGTTAGCTAGAAAATCACATTAACATCCTAATATGATTTCTAATTAATAAGCAATTCGCTCAATTTCTCTTTTGATTTTCACTTATTTAAATGAAATCTAATCTATATACAATGACGTGCAAAAATGACATGCAAGTAATGCAACCTAGCATGCAAACTATATGTCATGCGACGACGTGACCTAATTCTGATGACGGGTAAATGATTTATTTTTGATATTTTCTAATGAAATTCGGAATAAAAATATGCCTAAAATAACATGCAACCTATGATGACTTAACATATCCTAACATGACTTATTTTTGGGATTTTTGTTAAAATTCGAAATAATAAATTACTTAAATTAAGAATGTGATCTATCCTAATCTACCATAAAGCAATTCATTCTTTTTTTGGGGGTTTTCATGAAAATTCGGAATTAAAAAATAACCTAAATAATCTAATAAGATTAGAATATTGCTTAATTTAAACTAGGAAATAGATTATCTCAAGTCCTAATTTAAATTAAATAATTATTCTATCTTCTAGATACATTTAGGGTTTCCTAAACACGCAAAACTCAAATTCAAATCCTAATTGATATTTTTTGAATTTTCTGTTTAAAGGAAAGCAATTAAATAAACAAGGATAGCAACCACATTCAAACCGTCCACGCGATCCGCCAGATTTGTTTCAAACTCGGATTAGGCACAAAAATCGAACTATCGGTCATATCTATAGGGTTATAGATATTGACGGAAAGTTGATCATTTAAATTTGGAAAGCAGATAAAGATCATTATCGTATCCAAATGATTATGGATAGGATAATAATTTTCCGTATCGCCGCGTATCGTACCTTAGGAATAAGGTTAGATAGTCGTCCAGATACGTTGCTAAATTAGGAACGATTCCTAATTTTGAATATTTTCAAATATTGCGGATATATCGAACATTATCCTAAGATATCTAAATATCCACATGATATTCATGAAATATTCAAAACATGCAAATTAGGAAATTAAATATTCTGAAAAATATAGGATAATGTTCAATCACCTAATTTGCAGATAATCTCCAACTTTATCAATTTCGGAGAAACATCTTCTGAATTCTAAAGGAATGAAAATCAGATCTGAACACAGATACTGATCAGATTGTGAAAATTCCTTTTGAAAATCCAAATGACCTTCGATTTTGATGAAATTAGTATCAATGGAAAGATCTCGATCTCAGTATAAACTTTCATGAAGAAAAATTTTTCAGATTTCGAACACACAAATTTATGAAAATTGAAGAACACGCGAAGGTCAATCTGGAACTGATCTATCATCAGATTCATGCATATATGACGTTGCAGATCGTATCATGCTAACACGCTTGGACTTTTATGAAAATTTTATAGTGAACAGACAAAGAAGTGATCTACAATTTTCATGAAGAAAGTTTTTTCAAAAAATGATCATAGAAAATCATAAAAATCACGGAACAGCACAACATCAGTCAGAACATTATCAGAACAGACTTCAACATCGTATTCCAGATTCTGATCCTAACTTCCGAAATAGTTTTGACATAGCAACTCAGGTCCGATTGAGGCATATGATATATCAAATCAAAGCTTAAGACGTGCTTTACGATTCTCTAGTTCATCACTTCACAAGATTTTGACATTAACGAGCTGAAATCGGCATCTCAAGCATACTGGTTTTTATGTACACGATTTTACAGAACAAAGTCCAAGTGCACTTACCTTGTTTAACGATGCTCCGACACGAAATCGAGCGATCCGGCCTCCGTATTCAGATCAAAAACAACACGGAGAAGTCTCGGAAAGCTCGGCCGACCTATGATAATAGATTGCACAAAATATAGTGAGAATCGATTCGATCTGGCACTAGTGGACTAGTAATGAAGAATCAAGTCGAGAGATGTGATCCGGCGGTCGTTTAACGAGAAACCGGCCACCACAGTGATGTGAAGACGCCAAGGAGTGTTGCCGCAAGTTCTGGATTGCCGGAGGAAGTCGCCGATCAGCCGGTTCAGCCGCTTGAACCGGCTGATCACATCATCGGCAGCAGCGTTAGCGGAAGGCAGGGACGTCGACGGGCGGTTGAGGCGTGACGACGGCGGTGCGGCGGCGTGCGGCGTGCCCCCGGTGGTGGTGCGCGATGTCACTTTCTCTCTTACACTTGTCTTTCTCTAAAAATCGGATCTGAATTATGTGTTGTGCCCTCAAAATTCTGACCTAAACATACTTATATAATACTAACCTAGGTCAATTAGATGGGCTCTCTAGTCCTAATGAGCTTAGACTTGGGCTTAGGCCTTAATCTAATTTCTGATTTTATTTAATTCCTAAGCGGGCTGAATTAACTTGGGTTTTAATTTAATTAAACATAATGGGTTGAATTAAGCTCAAATTAAAACAACCAAACCTATTTGACTCGTGATTTCCGGCCCTTGCCTTTCCGAGCGAACCGAGTCCCATTCGATGAAATTTAAGCTCGTTCGCCATCACCGGTTCGATGCAAAATGCGATTAAATTAAAATGAACCTAAACTATATGTTATGCAATTTAAATATTTTTGTTTAGGGGTTAAAATTAATCCCTAATTTTTATGCAAATTACAACTAAATGGTGAGTCGAAATTTAGATGTCAACAGTAACTAACCTATATGAACTTAAACTATATGCTATGCAATTTTAATATTTTTGTTTAGGGGTTGAAATTTAATCCCTAATTTTCTATGCAAATCATTATTAAATGGTCGGTCAAAATTTAAGTGTTAACAAGTGTTTATCTAGTTTGACTGCTAATCTTTAATGATTATGCACCCGCTTGATATCTCAGATATTAGGAGAAAAGTCCTAAAATCAATTTAAATTGTTTGATAAATATTTTCTTAAATGAACAGGGTAAAAATGTAACGAAAGGGAATTAGTTACTTAACTAGTGTAACAAAGTCCTCAAACTCATTTAATCTCTGATTCGTAGGAGTATGGTAGTTCTCTCGTCACTTTATTTGGGTGTCTAATTGACCTATCATAAACTGATTAGTGGTGACTTTTAGATACAAACTACTTGCAGGTTAAAAGCCTAAATCACAAGTTACGATATAGTATGGGCTTGGGAGAGCTCAAGTTAAGTTTCAGGCCTAGACTTAGCATCTACCAGGCGAGACCTTTGAAATGCAGAGGTCGGTCACAACACCAAATAACTTTCTTGATTGTGTCGATTGACATCATACACTCTACCTTAATAGTCAACAAAGCGACATCCAATTATAACCGCGCTTTCCAACCAATGACCCGTAAAACTGAACACACAACCTGTTAAGGACCTCAGTCTGTCCAAGTGACTGAAAAATTTGAATCCACTTAAATTGTTATATCCAAATATATTTGATAAGTTGCATCTTCTCAATAGGTTAATTAGAACATCTATGATGCATCGCACGTATTAGAATAAGTTGTTCTAAAGATTGTACCTTTTGGAATAAAATTCTTCTCGTTTGGTCCCTTGCACTCTTTCACGCGACATAAACATCATTTCACTTCAATAGTCAACTGGATCAACGATCGATATTTGATCAACCTATTTTCCTCCTCCTTTCTTTTTCTTTCTCCTTCAAAATAAGATCCGTAAACAAACACAGAGTAAGTTATATATAAACACATGCACATGTAAACAAGCACAGACATACACCACACACAGAGTTGCCATGGCGAAGGAGGCGACAAGTGGCGGTGGCTCGAACCGAGGGCAGAGAGAGAGTTGCATGTGATATGGGTTGCATTGTAGGGGTTGTTTCATGAGAGAGAGAGAGAGAGAGAGAGGGCAAGGGGCAGTAACGGGAAGGGAAAAGGAAAGAAAGGAATGACGAAGGAAAAGGAAAAAAATAGAAAAGGGACAACAAATTTGGACAGCCAATACCAAATGTAGTAAACAGTATTAACCTCTTTAGAAGATAAATAGATGCTGTGACTTTATCTCACAATTTTGAAGGAATGATCGATTAAATAACAATTCTTAACGTTTTTTCGAACATAAAAGAAGAATAACTTTCACTTTTGAGAATGTGCTCTCTCCAAATTGGGTGTGGACGATTGGTCTTCTTTCTTTTCTTTTGTGTGGTAGGGCAGACAATAGGTTGAACCTTTAATATATGAATGGAAGATCGTCCAATGAGTGATTAATTTAGTCTCTGCCGACACATGGATGACTTGAACAGATTTGGATTTCTTTGCACTGTGCCACGTCATCATAAGAAACACTTTGAACGAGGCTGGAGCCTAACACATTAAAGACATGATCATACGAACATTATATTTATATAATATGATATCTTTGTTTTGGCACTTATGTTGTCTTTTGTTAGCTATAATCAATAAAGACTTTATATTGCCAGTAATCAAGATTGAAGATGCTATTAACTAGTCAAGTATGCAAAGTGCTTCTCGTCTCCAAGAATTCTCCTTTCTTCCCGACAAAGAACAGAATAAAGACATGAGGATACAAACGTGATACATGTGATAGCAAATCTAGCACGTTGCTTTTATTCATCGATGACCAATACTTTGATTTTTGGTCTTCTGAGTAGTCATCACAATTTCGACTCATAGAAAACAAAGAGAGACATTTTCTTCTTTTCATAAATGGTGTTTGACCGTCGATATGTATACTTATATAGCTATTAACATATTATTAAGTTACCGACGAGTTTTTGAAAGTACCAATATTTATTTGTACTTTCAAGATTACTAATTATTTTCATAATTAATCAATATTAAAATGTATAACTTACCAATATGATAAGGTGCTAACTTTAATTCAAAATTACCAACCTTAATTTAAGTGACTTGCCCATTTTTCTTCCATTAAGCTACCAACTAATTTTAGCTTAACAACTATTGTTTAAGTCACTTGTTCACTTTTATTTTATTTTTTCGAAATTTCCAATTGTTGCATTAATTTACCAACATTAATTTGTGTAGTTACCAACTGATAATGCTACCAATTATTATATTAAATTACCAACTCTTATTTGACTCCACTCAACGATGTTTATTTGATTCCACAAAATTACCAACTGATCCAATAGTTCACAACATGTATTTCATAACTTATCATTGGGTTAAAGGTTACCAATTCTTACACGAAATTACCAACTTAATTCAAAATTACTGGTTCTCTTAATAACTTACTAACATTTTATTATGGAACTTAAATTATAAACTCTTATATGAACTTATCAACTTTAGTTCAATAAATTATCAATGTTCTTTTTTATTATTATTTTTCAAAAATTGCCAACTGTTCCAATAATTTATGACATTTTTCTAGGATTTTCTAACTGTGTTAAAGTCACTCATACTTATACAAAATTAGCAACTCTTATTTGGGTTCACTCACCAAAGTTTATTTGATTTTTTCAACATTACGAACTATTCCAATAATTTACCAATATTTATTAACGGAACTAACCAATGGGGGTTAAAGTTATCAACACTTTTACAAAGTTACCATCACTTTTAAACCTTACCCGACTTTTTCAAAAGCTTAAGTAATTTATTTGTGAAACTTGAGTTACCAACTCTTATTTGAGTTGTAATAATGTACATTTGATTATTTTCAAATTATTAACTGTTCCAATAATTTACTTGGATTCATTTGCAGAGCTGACTGACGTGTTAAGGTCGTCAACTCGTATACGAATTTACCAATTCTTATTTGAGTCGACTTACCAGTATTCTTTTGATTGTTTCAAGGTATCAACTATTCCTATAATTTACTGACATCTTTTTGTTAGGAGCTTATCAATTAGTTGTAGTTGGCAAACACTTTTCAAAATAATTGGCGCTTCAAGTAACTAATCAATATTTAATTGTGAAGCTCGAGTAACCAACTCTAGAACAAAGTTACGATCTTAATTGAGTCAGTTATCATCATTTATATGGCTGTTTTAAAATTCCAACTAAAAGTCGGCTTTTGATAGTCATAGAATATGATATATTTAAGTTTAAATTACTAACTCCTCCCCAAAGTAACCTAGTAGCTATGTAAAATGATTTTGCATTACGGTTTTGCAATACATGTTTATAATTCACAAGAGCGTTCGTAAAACCTTTGGGTTAAAAGCTTTGAGATTAAAAAGCTAGTGAACTATTATTAGCAGCCATTTGATTTTTGACTATGGAAAGCTCACCTGCCAATTACATAAAAAAGGAGCAAGCAATGAAGAACCCACTAGTGACTTAACAATTTATAAATAACTTGTCAAATTTGTTGTGCATCCACGATTTAAAAGAGCTTTATTTTACGAGTTAATTCGATGCTAAACTCGAAACTCAAAATCTTCATTCGATAAACCATTATAGTCAAGAGTAGAGAACTCGCCTTCCTATATTGAATCAAATCGAAGAACTGATGCAAGATCTTGAGCTCGAGGAGATAATATTGTTTTTAAGTTTATAAGTGGACTCGTTTTAAATAAAGGAGAAAGCAGGTCTGGTGCATTAACTCCTCAAATCTTCTATTAAATTCTGCAAATTATCTTCTTTAGTTTGGGATTTGCAATGACTAGGCGTGACTGCTTTTTTATTTTCTGAGAAAGATTCGATGGGTTGATGGGAAGTGGCACTTTTACTTTTCTTTTTCTTTTTTTCTTTTTTTTGGTTTTCTTTACCTTTATTTATTTTGCTTTCAGCTTTATTCGCTCATTATTTTACATGGAGAAATAAAAAAGGGAAAAAGAGAAATTGACAGGGTAGAGAGAAAAGCACCGTCTAAGATATATTGGGCCCCTTTACACCCCACCCCCCCCCCCCCCCCCAAAAAAAAAGAAGATATATTGGGCCCCACTCACCCCAACGTGGCGTTGGGCCCACCTGTACACTTGTTGACTTATCTAACTAAATTTTCGTTGACCGAGGCACTATATATGATTTCGCTCGATCATCAACGAGCAAAGCCCCTCCGCTCCTACATTTCCCTCCTCAAACAATGGCCACGAGTCTGGCAAAAAAAGAAGAAAGAAAGGCTAGGGACACTCGGCTTGAACAAGCAATAGAACATGACAATGTTGATGAGCTACACAGGTTGATCGTGGAGGAGCGAAAGCTCTTAGATCGTGCATCTAAGGACCCCTTCCCAAACACTCCACTACACATTGCGGCGGCCGCTGGGAATACCAACGCGGCCATGGAGATGGCCATTATGAAACCGTCGTTCACTCGGAAGCTAAATCCGGAGGGTTACAGCCCCATGCACTTGGCTTTGCAATTCCAGCATTATGACACCGTGAGGGCACTTAAGACCTTCGACCCTAAGTTGATCCGAGTCCGAGGACGACGCGGTGTCACCCCTTTGCATTATATTGCCGAGAAACAAGGAGAGAATGGGCTGGAGATATTGGCCGAATTCCTTTTTGCTTGCAAACCATCTATCAAAGACTTAACGAGTCGAGGTGAGACTGCAGTTCACATTGCCGTCAAGAACCAAAACGTTGAAGCATTCAAGGTTTTGTTCGGATGGCTTCAACGAGTCAATATGACACATATCTTGAAATGGAAAGACCACGATGGTAACAACGTCTTGCATATTGCCGTGTTTGAAAAGCAACCTGAGGTAATAGTTCATACTATCATAGTTCATTGATTTCGTGGTTGTTCGTGCTTTTATTGTTTGATCCTTGACTTTGACATAATCTAACCAAGAAACAATGTAATGATAATGAAACACAAAGTGTTGAAAATACATGGTTTTTAAAAACATTCAGAGAGAGGAGATTATAACGGGATCAACTTGTTTGGTTTCTTTTCAATAGGCCTAATAATTTTTTGGTTGGAGGATAAAGGAGTGATGTAGAGATAACCTTGCCCACAGTTTAATTAGTGGAGAGTAAAGGTATGACTGAAATTGTTTCCTTCGAACCCCTATAAAATTCAGTTGTTAGTGAGCTCATCGTCTATTCTTTGTTTTTACTATTGACTAGCAAAATTTCTTTCCTTCTTTCAAAATCAGTCCATCCAAACATATTGTACTAAAAAGAAACTAGTGCAATGAAAGCTAGCATGGACAGTCCCATACAACCATAAAATAATCATTTTGTGGACGGAAAATTACTCCCTGACTAGTAGAAGGTTATGCATGTAGGCTATAAATATACCTGTCTAAGGTTGTCTTCCTTTTCGACCAAAAAAAAGTGGTCTTCCTCTTCATAACATACACACACAAATTATAATTGAATTTTAAACCTTTCAGTTGATATGATTAAATTTTAAATTTGAATAATCATAGTCATTCGAGTCATCGTTTATGTGGATTCACCTACATTATAACTCACATGGGCAATTCTTAGCTATCATGTGAATATATAATTTCATGTGAAAGGACTAAATTACACTTTTTGAAAAGATTCGCGACTCTGTTACATTGGTTGAAATGATTGCGTTTGATAAATAAGGTCCAATGAACTTTTTTATCTTTGTTCATCAGTTGTTGCATCACTAGCATTATTCAAACATATGGCATGAGCTCACTTCGTGCACAATAGTAAAGCTTGTGACAAAGCAGTGATTCAAATTGAAGGTATGGATACTTCATTTTGTTTCCTTTACATTTCTTCCAGATCATCAAGCTTGTGATCAAACACACGGATGTAAATGCGAAGAACTTTCAGGGTAAGACTGCTCTGAACATCTTTCAAGAGAATCATTGGGACAATCAAGATATTGAGAAGAGGTTACGCCCTAAAAGACATTGTACTCGTACCCTCTCTCTATCAAGGTTTTTTAGGATGGAACTAACTGGCCTAGAGAAGTATGAATTTTTCTTTGGCTTCGGAGACGAAACGGCTCGCGACATAATCCTTGTCGTGTCTACCTTAATTGCGACTGTCACTTACCAAGCCGCTCTCAGTCCTCCAGGAGGATACTGGCAGGATTCCTCTTCAAATCCCTCGACCAATTCCACTGGCGCCGGTATTGAAAACCCACATCAAGCCGGAGACATTATCATGAATGGCTGGAGTCTATATTTCTTCTCGGTCGTCAACAGCATGGCCCTTTTCACCTCTACCGGCACGATCTGGGCCACCGCTATTCCACTATTGCCTCGCACTAACATGGTTTGCATCGCTATGGTCATTCTCGGCACTGCCTTCTCTTATACTCTTGTATCCCAATTCCCAAAATCAGAGGAGGTCCCAGCAAATTTGCTAGGGGGCTTTTATGTGTCGTTGGTGGTCGCCGGGTTGGTGGTCCCCTTGGTTGTGTGGAAAAAGCATGCTGGAATTGTAAACCGAATCGATACCACAGGTAGACACGTCGACACCCTCCTAGGGTCGAAAGGACGAAAATGTGAGGGTTGATTACTTTAGCTATTTTCGTCACATTCGCGTGTAATCTATGTGTCTAGTCTTGAGGTTTGCAAGAACTAGATTCTTTTCATTAGTTGAGTGTTGGAGTCATCGATTAAATCCTAAAGACCTTTAATCTTGCTTCAAGTCGGGACTTCAAATAGCTGTTTTCTGCTGCAATGAGATCGAAGAGCGCTTAGTCGAAGCTCGCAAACACAAACACCCAAAGCTTACACGCACAAAACATGTAGAGGGAAATTTCTTAGTTTTTTATGCTTCTAGAAAGAGGCAAACCGTGACGATCCAACAAAACACAACAAATAAGCACGGTTCCAACCTTTTTTTCCCTAGAAATTGTTTATTAATAATATCAGAAAAGGAAATACTGATAATACAACAAAAACCTAGCTAATCCTAAAAAAACAACTAGATTTTATTGTATTATTAAGTTAAAATAATAAAAACAATAAATTCAAATGTTCTATACTAAGTGAATATCCTAAATTAACTTAATTAAAGAAGGAAATGTCAAATTCCAAGATCCTACCATTTTTTATGGATGTTTATTTATACTTCTTCTAGTTATTTTCTTTTTTTATTCATATATATTTATCAAATAAAAGACGTAAATCCAAACTTAAGGTGCCCCCACTATTCTCCCTCTATTAGAAAGAAAGCTAGACCTCGAGTTTTTAAAATGTCTGGTTTTTATTTTTTATTTTTCATAAAGCTGCAAAAGGACGCAATGGTAGTCGTGACCATAGTTTTCTTGGCGGTTACGAGGCAAGAAGCGAGGCGAGGGGGTCGAAAAATTTGACCCTATCTTAGACCCCCTTTGGCCTTCTCTCGTGTCGAATTTCGTGGTGTCAACTCAGTATATTTTAGCCCCTGAGTTTTGCCAGTAATCAAGATTGAAGATGTAGATCGCTTTTCGTGTCTCCAAGAATTCTCCTTTATATATTTATGATAGCAATAAAATTACAAGAACGAGCTGACACGTAGCAAGACAAACAGCCAAAAAAGAGGAGGATAGAAGAAGAAGTTTTGCCGTGTAAATGACATGGAGCAATTGCATCTGTAGATATAGATACTGTAGATACATTTCCACTATATCATAAAGGCCAGGGGTTGTTGAGGGAGCAAATGGTCCGTGGAGTAACAAGCTCTCTTGACCTTGATGTACTGAACCGACCTTCGGTCTCCTATCATCCTTAGGGTTTATAATTCTCGGGCCTCTAGAGCATCCGGAAAAAGGAAAGAAGGAAAAGGAAGCCTCTTTGCACGTGGTTCCACATGCACTCCCTTTCTTTCTCAGTTCATAGGTCAATTAATAATTGATGATGTGATGATCTTTTTTTACACAGAGGCATATGAATATTTCGAATTCAATATGGTAAGAAACAAATTTTATTGACACACAACTCCATGCAGAGAGCGTTAGATAAATATATAATTAAATATTTAATTATTCTAACACTCTTCCTTACGCTTAATTTAGTTTTCTTTTTTACTAAGCGTGGACATATTTAATTTGGAAGGCAAATCGGGTATGAAAAGATTTGAATTTAGAACCTCCAGCTTTGATACCATATAAGATTTAATGTCAACCGTTCTAAAAATTTAAATTATTAAATAAAATCGTAATTTAATATTTAATTATTTTAGGCTTTTCGGATCTTCCTTTATTGTTGTGCGGTCCTTTCTCTCCCCCTCACTCTACTAATGGAAGCCAGCACATGACTTCCCTAGGTCAACAATGAGTCAGATTTTTTCACCTAATTTTTGTTAAATGATACACCTAGATTTTGATCTAATACTCAGTGAGACTTGGCCAGTTTAGAAGACTCATATTGTCTTTAAAATGTAACATGCACACGAGAAATCCCATTTTTTTAAAAAAGGAATATTAACATAGACAATCCCTAAACTTTGTTCTAATGTACATTGTGGTTCCTTAATTTTTAATTTATTCAATTTGATCATTGTACTTTAGTCTAATATTCAATATAGTCCCTGAATTTTTTATACATATTCAATATAATCCCTAAACTATGTAAAAATATTCTATGCGGTCCCTGAACTTGAAATTATAGAAGGACAACATTGAATATTTCCATAGAGTTCATGGACTAAATTGAATATGTATCAAAAGTTAAGGGACGATTTTGAACAAATAAAAATCCCATGGAGCACATTGCACATTGGGTTAAAGTTCAGGAATCATATTAAACAAATTAAAAGTTTATAGACCATATTACACATTAGATTAAAGTTCATGGATTGTTTGTGTCTTTCCCCCTTTTTAAAAAAAAGGGCTTATGTATCCACTCAAAATCTAAACCTTCAGATCAACTAATTGGTGACTTTTCATAGGATTCATAAACAATGGATAGCCAGGTGCATGAAATAAATTAGTCCCACGTGTAAACCGCGAATACATCAAAATTCATTAATTTTGACGGATGAGTTGAACCTTCAGATTCAGCTTATCCTTTGGTTCATCCTTCTACTTGTCAATGATACGTGAAAACTTAGATTATAAAAGGTGATATAGTTTTTTTTATCCTACATCCTAACTTAGGGGCGAGAATTAGCAATTTTATATGGACCTTCATACATCTATATATGTCCTTGAAAACGAGATATATAACTGTTACTATGAAAAAGAACCAAAATTCCAACGATAGCAATCAAAATTTTTTTGCTTTCCCCTCCAGATCTGAAATATTATTCAAATTTTATATGATTATCCAAACAATTATGTGTCAACATTTATAGATTGTGAAAATTTCGCTTATTTAAGATTAGAAAAATGTCAAAGTAAAATCTCTCCAAACAAACTCTTATCTATGCTTTTAATTCCATTTGTCAAAATCTTCGGCTTGCACCATGCACCAAGCTGTAGCTGTTTCTGCAACTGTTTAATCAAAGCCAAAAGAATGACAAGATCGAGAAGTTACCGTTGTCAAGCAGTATATATGACATTGCAACAAAAAAAAAAACATGGCCTAAGTCTAAAAGTTGCGCAATTTTGTGGTAATTGATGAGTCATATTTGAGTTCAACCTATATTTTTAAATTGACTTATATAACACAGATCAAGCTGAAGATTGTAAATAATTTTCGACGTGTATTTGTGTCTTACAAGGTAATATTTTGCACGAGATTGAACCTACTAGGCTTATGACACATCCATCGTAGAAGATAACAGCAAGGCCCATTGGGCATTATACTTAAAAGAGAAGTAAAACCGTATTTTATGGGACCATCATTTATACACTTGACTTTGTACACGGTCGGATCCAATGTTTCATTTGCAAATTTGACGTGAAATCAATGATCATTTATTTCTTTCTGAAAGTTCATTAAGGGCAAAAAAACAAGAATGGATGGATTCAACGCGTTGACAGTATCCCATGGAGCAAATATTTAGATACCATCCTTGGTGTTTTAGAAATCAGATATCCTAGTTGATTAGTTTATCTATGGGATTAGAAGCTCTGATAAGATAAGTCTAACATATGCTTACAATTGAACTATATGTGTTTAAATGTATCTAAAATTATGTCAACACAAGCAATATGTTAACCTGTTCAATGAAACAGGTCTAAGAATGTCACAAATGAGTTGAAAGGGTCACGAACGAAATGTTTGTTGTTTGTGCATTTTGTTGGGTCGACCTGTTCATGTCCATGGACAAAACTGAGCTCCGACTGAGCACCCATAATCAACTACATAACATATAAGCAACGTTTACCTCCAAAGTAATGTTGTTTGTTCAATTCAGTTTACTAACTTTTCTTTTATATATGTCATGAAGTCCCTTAATTGGCACATTTGTGCGATCAAATTTTTATTATCACTAACATCGCCAATTTGCTGTTGTGTCAATTTCTATTTGATATAAAACGGGCTATTATATCGGGACACGAGAAGATGAAATTATCAGAGAAAATAAAACGGGGAATAGGAAAGATGAACACAAGAGATTAACACCGTTCGGTCGAAGTGTTGGAACTTACGTCTACGAGGAGGGATAATAAATAATCCACTATGAAATCGAAGAATCACAGAATTAAAATAGTTCATGCTTAAGTATTTCTCAACCTAGTAATTTACATCCGAAATCCACAAACGTTGAATCTAACGTAAAAACACTTAAGATGGATGTAAATATTATGCACAAAAGACGAGGTGTTCTGATCATATATTCATCTTCTTCTTCGGGCTCTAACTTCGCTTGTCAAAGAGCTGACAAGGAGCTTTCTATTTATACACGACAAGTGCCCCCCCACTAGAATCAATGATGCGATTGCGCGTAAGTCTCCATTATGCTCCTACGATTAATGTGCGCATGGGTGCTTCATCAACTCTTTCTTTTTGTCGGCTGCAGCTGGAAGGAACGAAACAAAGGAAAGAAACAAAAGAAGTAAATGAAAGGAATACAAAACAAGCCCGCGACTTTCACTTTTGCCAATTCTACGTGCAAAGGAGTTGCCGTGTGAACACAAAAGAGAGAAGCTTGTGGGTTCCCTCCTCCATTTAATAACGTGGCTACTGCACGTGGAGGCAGGCAAAATTGTCCAAAAAATTTTAAATTCATTGTACTAAGACTAATTTAGTTATAAATTTTTCAATTGTGTCAATTTAATCATAAACTTTTATAAACATTTTGATGATTTTTTTGGCGATTTGTCAATATAATCTTTCCATCTAAATATCGAAATAATAGATTTATGATTAAATTAGCAAATCTTCAAAAGGTTTAGGGTTATATTGACACAATTAAAAGGTATAGGAGTAAATTGACAAATTATCAAAATATTTAGGATTAAATTGACACAATTAAAATGTTTATGACTAAATTGACTATCATACAATAGGTCTAGGACTTTCTCGACAATTATCCCTGTGAAGGGAAGAAGTCTCCGTCGGCTATCTAAGTAGTCAAAAAGAAAGTTCCCCTTCTATGGCTAAGAAATAAATGCAAATTCCCCATGACACCCATCATAGCAAATTCCATGTGCATAAAAATTTCACATAGTCCCTACGTAAAAATTTTTTAGATTGGGTATTGCTCAATAACTCAAACTAGAGATATAATTTAACAATATAATTAGGGAAAAAAAAGAATAGAAAAGGAGAATGCTATTTGTTCGTAAGATGTTGAGGTCTAATGCAATTATTTCATATGGGGAAGGAACTTGCCAAAAGCAGGAATTGGTCACAAATCTACCCTCGCGGACTTTCGTGAAGCCATTCCTTAACTACATCATGAAGACCGAAGGGGCCGAAAAAACCAAAGAAAGGTTCATTTGCGAATATGAAAACATTTAAAGACATTGATGGACAAATAGAATATTGTACCGTGCATGATCGAATTGCAAAAGAAAAGTAATGAACTCATACTGTTTATGATACGATAGCGAATGACAGGGATGGGGATATTAATGAACCACATGGAAGAAGAAAAAGCTTCTGATGCAAAATTGAAATAACCCCATCAAAACTAGCGGATGTGGGTGGTGTGGCCGTTCAGAAATCATGTCTTTAAACTTCACGTGACTTGTTGACTTCCAAAAGAGGAACCTTCGCAGATTCTTCTGAAATCCCATTTTAGAGAGGTCCCGAAAGAGTAAGATCAGCAACGTTCTCTCCTCGGGCTGTACTCTGAGTCAGAGAGTGATTCATAGTGAGTAGCTGTGTGTAGTAGGGACGACTGAAAATAAAAGCCTAACTCCACCCGACATTTGACGCGAAGATGACAAACTTAAGCGTACCTTAACCCATATGCTTCCTGCCGGCAGATGCTATAAGAGACTCTGATTTTTACGGAGTACTTACGGTGTGTTAAGCCTTTCTTCTTTAGAAAGCGATACCAATTCTTACAGATCAAGAATGGAGCAACCGTATGATGATTCTGGAGTTCCACTCTCTTATCAGCCCAAGAAGCTTGAACCTGATAGTCACAACCTCGAAAATTCTGGTGAATGAATCTTTCTTTAGTGAACTTTTGCTTTTGGCTTTCGAGATAAACTTTGCTGCGAGTTAGTCCTGGAAGTTTAAATTTTGGAGAAATCGCCCTGTTTAGAACTCAACTTACTATTTGCCTCTGCATCTGTTGAAACATGACCAAGCGTCTGAGTCAGTGTGCGTGTTAACATAATGGCCTTTGATAAATGAGGAAAGCTCTATGTCTCAGAACCGGTTGTAACAAGCAGTTTCAAAGGTGATGGGGTTTGTTCCTTCTGTTTGATGAATGGCATGAGCATTATTCCATAACCCATCTTTCGTTGGAACTTTCATAAACTATTGTCGAGTTGCTTTCAACAATCATTCACTAGTGGATGATGAATTATCTGCAGATGAAGTAAATGATTCTCCAATCGAGAAAGTGAGATTGACCGCTTCGATTAAGGACGATCCGACCTTGCCCTGCTTGACATTTCGAACATGGTTCCTGGGAATCACCGCATGTGCAGCTGTCATTTTTAAATCAGTTCTTCGGCTTCCGCCAAAACTCGCTCTCTTTGACGCCGGTATCTGCTCAGATTGCCGTACTTCCTCTGGGAAAATTTATGGTGGCAGTTCTACCGAAGAAAGCAGTTTGTGTCCCAGGGACTAAATGGTCTTTCTCATTGAATCCAGGGCCCTTCAACTTGAAGGAACATGTCCTAATAACCATTTTTGCCAATGCGGGCTCGAGCAGCATATACGCCATCTACATCATCACTATTGTCATGGCCTTTTATCACCGTCATATTCATCCTTCAGCAGCCATGCTTCTGACACTAACTACACAGGTATATTCATTAGTAATCACTCTTGGCCTGGGCTTTGACAATCATTAGTGTTGATGTTTTCTTGCCCTGTCTACAAGCTACTGCGATTATTGACCTTCCATGATGGAACAAAATGTACGAAATACTGAAGATGCTTGGATATGGGTGGGTGGGGATTTTCCGGAAATTCCTTGTTGATTCACCATACATGTGATGGCCAGCAAACCTGGTTCAGGTCTCTCTCTTCAGGTATGCCTAAAAGACGGCTTTCGTTTCTTCTTTCTCTGCAGTTACTTCTTTCGTTGTCAAGAGTCGACTTTCGTTGGACTTTTAGGGCACTGCATGAGGAGGAGTTCAGGCCCAAAACAGCATTGACGAGGCTGCAGTTCTTCCTTGTAGTCCTCGTATCGAGTTTCGCATACTATGTTGTTCCAAACTATCTGTTTCCATCCATAACTGCCCTATCCTTTGTTTGTTGGATGTGGATGGACTCGGTCACAGCACAAATAATCGGCTCCGGACGTAGTGGTCTCGGTATTGGCTCCTTTGCCCTGGATTGGGCTACCGTTGTTGCCTTCAATGGATCTCCGTTAGCCTACCCAGGGTTTGCAATTATAAACATAATCGTCGGTTTCTTCCTCACAGTCTACGTGTTAATCCCTATTGCCTACTGGACCAACGCATTTGAATCCAAGCGGTTCCCCATTATCTCATCACACGTGTTTGATGCTAACGGACAAGAGTACAACATCGGATTAGTCCTGAATGAGACAAACTTCGAATTCAATCAGCAAGGATATGATGATTACAGTAAAGTTCACCTGAGTATCTTCTTCGCTTTTATTTATGGATTTAGCTTTGCGACCTTGGCAGCTACGGTATCTCATGTCGCTCTCTTCCATGGCAGGTGTCACGCCCCGAACCTTACGGTACACGAACATCCCTGCCATAGTCGATTTGAGTGCGACGCCCCAGGACACGTCGCCGACCCAACGCCCAACACACAGATTTAAAGCACATGTGGAAGTAATTAAAATCACCTGTACATTAAAATACACATAACCAAGGATAGCCATTCAACAACCAGCACGGATAATTATACACCTGCTTTGAAATCGAAAATCATAAACAATATTCATGTACAGCCCACGTTAAAAAAAAAATCAAAAGCGACTCAACGGCCACCAACGAAAAAGGGGGGTACGTGGCTCAGCGGTCAAGCACTACTACTAGCTGGGGCTCCTCTCAAAAAAAGGTGTCGGTATGTCTGCCATCCTCAAAACTGGGGGTCTGAAAATGGTTATATAATAACCATGGGAACAAGTCTCAATAAGCAACACCCTATATCCCACCTAGGCTAATGCGTACCCAGATAAATCTAACATGCGAAGTACCATACAACATAATCCATTTCACACAACCACCTTACCTCACCTCGAATCGCGAGCCAACCATGCATATTAGTCCAAACCAGACAATGCAAGAATAATTCGTCATCATAACACAGTCAC
The DNA here is from genome assembly GCA_024500025.1 of Syzygium aromaticum. Lineage (NCBI taxonomy): Eukaryota > Viridiplantae > Streptophyta > Magnoliopsida > Myrtales > Myrtaceae > Syzygium > Syzygium aromaticum. The sequence goes on along the minus strand of CM044888.1, from coordinate 1,646,814 downwards.
CCAGTACACGCAATCTCACTCACGTTCAACCAATCCAGCCAAGCAACCACACGTTCAATCGGTTAATTAAGTCATACATCCAACCAGCCAATTTAATCAATCCATGAGCCATATCAGTCACACTCAAATCACATGCGTGCTCGAACATCTTTCTCACTTCTCGTGCCACTGCGCCTCAAGTCCATTCTCACAGACACACAAGCCTCGCAGTTCGATCAATTCCAATGGCCGCCGTCAACATGTCCCAAGCCATACACTCAATCAATTCCAGTGGTCGCCGTCAACACGTCCCAAGTCATACCATTCAATCAATTCCAATGACCGACGTAAACACATCCCGGTCCAATCACACCTTTAACGGGCCACCGTCAACACGTCTCAAGCCCGCATCTAATTGGCACACCGGCCAGTCAAGCCTTTACACGGACTGCCGTCAACACGTCCCAAGTCCGTAGCCCTCCGATCGATCTGGGCTTAAAATCGACAGACAAGCACACGCCATTCAGTTCAATCAATTTCACACCAATTGCATCAAATAACCCATGTTCACAACTCAGTCCAATTCACAATTCGCCATCCCAATCCACAAACCCGATGTTCAAGTCGGCTATGCACAATCACCCAAATCAAGCATATCAATTAATCCAATTCAAGTAGCACAAATTATATCATAATAAAATTAAATTCAAACACGCCCTAGCCATTATAAATCCGAGACAAGTCAGTAAAGTACCCAAAATACTAGATAGGGTTTATGGAGTCACTTACTAAATTTTGGTCCAGAAAGAGTCGGCTCGGGTCTAGGATGGTCCAGGTGAGCAGTGTGGACCAGGCACACGTGCGGGCACGGCGGTCGGCCACGGGCGCGGGCACGGGCGCGGCGACGGGCGCGAGCAAGGGCACAGGCGCGGGCGCGGGCGTGGGCGCGGGCGTGGGCGCGTGGGCCACGAGTCGGCCACGGCTTAGGCTGGCTCGCCGGGACCGGCTGGGGCGACGTCCGGCGGTGGCGGCGACGCGGCGGCAACGTCGGCGCGGCGGCGGTGAGCTGGAAAGGGGAGGTCAGCCGGATGAGGGGGAGAGAGTAATCGGAAGAGAGAGAGAGAGAGAGTGAGGCGGGGTGGAAGGACTGCCGGCCGAGGTGAGGGGGGGGGGGGGGGGCGGCTGTCCACGGCGACCTCGCGGCGAGCTGGCGAACAGGGGCGGCCGGGCGCGGCGAGCTCGCGAGCTGTAGCGTCCTAACTTGGCGAGCTCAAGCAACGGCTGGGCTAGCTCGCGGTGGTGACGGCGACGGTCGTGGTGTCGGCGGTCGGACGGTGGTGTGCGGCGCGGTGGTCAGGCGCGGCGAGTGGCTAAGTGGAAGCCGGTCGCGTGGGAGCAGAAGCGGGCGGAACCAGTCGGAGGAAAGAACCAACGAAGAAGAAGAGAGAAGAGAGAGAGAGAGAAGGAAAGAAAAAAAAAAAAAGAAAGAGGAGAAAGGGAGAGAGGTGTGTCAGAAGGGGGGGAGGCATGCGTGCGTGATGGACGTCTGCATGGGGGAGTTGGTGAGCGCGGCAGAGAGGAGAGAAGAGAGAGAGAGGGAAAGAAAGAAAGAGAGAAGAAAACAGACGAAATGATGGGGGAGAGGAGAACGTGCCCGGGCAGGGGTGTTCGGCAAGACAGATGGAAGAGAGAGAGAAAAAAATAAAAGAAAATAAACTTTATTCAAATATTAAATGCGATCTGATGGTCCAAATTTAAAATCGAAAATGATCTGTTCGTCCAAAATAAGCCTCGCATATAAAAAGGGACAAAGGCCAAATTAATTAGATCGAACTATAACGAGAGAGGTCTACTAGTCCAAATTCTCACATAAACAAAAACTCTCTTTCTTCCACTATTCCTGTCAATTTCGACGCTGGCTACGATAGTGTCGACACCGTCCAATTTATTTCATCCTGAAACTCCCGAAAATCGATTGCCAAGTTCGGGGTCTAAATAACGGCAAAATTCGATCAAGTGTGATTCTAGTGAAATCTCAAAATTTAAAAACAATAACCGAGAGTGATCAGTTCCCAGGCGAGATTTACTATAAGTACACTGACGAATTACACATTTATTAATTCCCCAAAATTGAGTCAAAATCCGAAATGTCACAGCAGGTGAATGCTTTTAACTCTTTGTACTGGTCACTGAGTATCACTAGATGGATAGAGAACTACCTCTATTCGTTCTGTTATTCCCCTGCAAAATAAATCAACAAATTCTACAAAGCTGTTGTAGTAAAACAGAATTGCTTTTAGAAATTGACTGATAAAAACCATGTGGCTTAAAAAATTGGTTGCACACAAACTTGCTGAGCAGTGAGGACGAATCATCTCAACAGTGGATTCTAACATTCCATTTACAGGATTATTTGGCAACAAACAAAGGCAGCTTTTCGAGGTAAGTTTGATGACGTTCATGCTAGACTGATGAAGAAGAACTATGATACTGTCCCACAATGGTGGTTCTATTCACTGATGCCGATAATGACTGGACTCGCCATGGTTGCTTGTGAAGGATTTGGCAGACAGCTTCAACTTCCGTACTGGGGAGTTATCCTAGCAATTGGTATAGCTGTATTCTTCATGTTGCCAATTGGAGTGATTGCGGGTACCACAAACCAGGTATAGTCAATAAAATCGTTTCTATGAAAATCTCCTCTTGCTATTGATGAGACATTGCCCTTCGTGGTCAGCAACCCGGATTGAATGTCATCACGGAGCTGATAATTTGTTACCTGTATCCTGGAAGGCCTCTGGCGAATGTGGCATTCAAGACATATGGTTATATAAGCATGGTGCAGGCGATAACTTTTCTTTTAGACTTTAAGTTGGGCCATTACATGAAAATCCCACCAAAGTCCATGTTCATTGTTCAGGTAACTTCCCGAGTGTCAATATTTACCATTATCATGTCGCATCATGTGCTTAGTGCTGTTGTCAGATAATTATACACATTCAAATAGTAGGAACTAACATTGACTTATTTCTCCTAAATGAAGCAGGTGGGAACGGCAGTTGCATCTTCAATCTACTTTGGCACGGCCTGGTGGCTCCTCACATCTGTGGGTTACTTGTGCCATCCGTCCAAATTGCCTGTGGGAAGCCAGTGGACTTGCCTTGGGTACGATGTATTTTACAATGCCTCCATCATTTGGGGCGTGGTCGGACCACTCAGGATATTTGGCCGCCTAGGGCTATATGCCAAGATGAACTATTTCTTTCTCATCGGAATTCTCGCTCCAATCCCAGTCTGGATCCTCTCTCGAATGTTTCCTGAGAAGAAATGGATAAGGCTCATCATCATGCCTATCATCTTAAGTGCTGTGGTGAACATGCTGCAAGCCACGGCGGTGAACTACATATGTTGGATAACCATCGAAGTTTTCTTCAACATATATGTGTACAGGTGGTAAAAAAGTTGGTGGGCAAGGCACAATTACATTTTGTCTGCTGGGCTTGATGCTGGCGTCACCTTCATGGCCATACTATGCTATTCCACATTGCAGATTAGGGACATTAATGGAATGAGGTGGTGGGGCCTGGAATTGGATGATCACTGCCCTCTTGCTAGTTGTCCTACCGCTCCGGGCATTCAGGTTAAAGATTGCCCCGTTTTTCATTGATCGGAGGACTTCCCGAGTTCTTCGCTGATATGCAACGTCAAGTGGAAAAATATCTGTACTACTCACTACATGCTCACTTACTAGAGATACTTATACTGTTTAGTCTTCATGTGGAAGAGAAGAAATCGAAATAGAACTTGTAGTGTGGATAGATCTTTTGCCCTTAGAAACTCTGGTAAGATAGGCCTAAGATACGCATAGAATTGAACTATTGTCGATCTGGCTAGGAATTGACAAACGTGTGTTGACCTGTTTAATGTGTAGAAATGGGTTTCAACGTATATTGATGTGATTAAGTATATCTATAATCATTTTGACACGATGAACGTGTTAAACAGTTCAATTGGTCGTGTCTAAGCTTGTCATAAGCCCAAGTTCATCGAACGGTTGGCCCCGAGCTCAATTTTCCCACTGCGCCCACTTCTTTGTCCTCACCTAGGTTTCTCTCTAGCTCCAGGACATTAAGTCAGTCTGCAATCGCGTCCATTGTCAGTTTGTATCCTCCCGAGTTGTTGCTCTAGGTTCTTGTAGTTCACCTAGGGATTGGTTCTTTCGTAACTGCTGCGCAACTTCTCCTTTATGTAGGAGCTATTAAAGTTTTAATTGTATTTGCGGTGCTCTACATGAATTGTTCAGAATGTTACGCAGACTTGAATCTTTGGACTATTAGAGATGCGATTAAAAAATAAAGGAAATGACACGGCCATCCAAAAAATAAGGCACCCTCAAACATGAATCAATATTAAATTATTATCGAAATATATATCCAATAAAACAAGGAATTAGTTACAAAAAGATATTTCTAAATTCCACAAAAAAAAAAACAAAATATGTTTATATTTCTAAACATATCTAACTAAACCTTACATATACCCATCTCACACTTAAATACAACCATCTCAACCCATACTCCTTGCTAATAACCCTCTCGCTGTACTTGCCACCAGCCATACTAATTACGGTCCACTAAGTAGTACAAATCTCTTTAAGCAAATAGAACACCCATTATGCAAATTTATAAGCAATACCAAAACTCAATAATCTAAACCCATAACATAATTTACGTATCCTATCAAATAAAGTTATTTCATGTCAATAGAGCTTTATACGTATAAAAAATAAGCATTTAAGTCAACAATATTGAATAACTCATCAATGGTATATTCCATCAATTAATTTTATGCTCAATATCTAATCATGGTTACAACATAACGCTTGATGACAATGTGCCCTAACAAGGTATCCACATATTACCGGCTGGTAGCTTGGCACAAAGGGATATCCTAAAACTATTATTTATATCTAAAAGTCCATGTTCGTATTCACAATGATAATGAGTATCAAACCATCATATTTTAATAATCCAAAAAATCAATCCAAAATCCATAGCATAAATCAGAATACATTTCATAAATCTAAACATATACTCTTTCACAACTTAGTTCATCAGTGAGAATACCATTTTTAAAGCATTTCTCAAATCATTTCGTAAACCAGATTTGCAAAGTAATAGATATAACCTTTCACAAAACATTTCTCAAACCATTCACAAATATTCAAAAAGTATTAAATTCCTAATCCATTTTTTATACAAGAAAAATGCTATTTTGTAACTCATAATATACTGAATCCCTATCCTTTCAAGTCATGAATTTATAAATTCAAAGAAGAGACGAGCACTACTCACCTAGAAATGCCCTAAACCAAACAACAAAGATTATTCAAGATGACAAAACTCACAATCCTATCAAATGAGTGAGAAACAATATCAAAATCAAGTAAAATGCTACCTCAGCTACAAATTGACTAAAGTAAGCTTGATCCTTGAAAAATTGCCTCCCATAGGCCAATAAAATGCTTGCCCAAAGTAATTATTCAAAGCTATTCACTATGCGGAGCTTACATGCGAAACTTTAAAAATTCATTATGATCAACTGCAACTTGGAATCGACCCATGGATCCACAACTCCCTAAACTATCATTTTCATATAATTTCACGGCTTAACAACTACAAAATCAAACTTTGCAATTCAGAATTCACATAAGCCCGAATTTACGCCCTAACTTCGAAAATTACTCTGATTAGATGAATAAACAACTTGAATTCTGACTTGTCAAGATGTTGGAGGCATGAACGTGCAAATTTATAAATTTAGACATTATAGCTTTCTATTTTGTAACTCATAATATGTTGAATCCCTATCACTTTCAAGTCATGAATCTATAAATTCAAAGAAGAGATATGTACCACTCACCTAAAATTGCCTTAACATCAAACAATAAAGATTGTTCGAGACGACGAACTCACAATCCTATCAAATAAGCGAGAAACAATATCAAAATCAAGTAAAACGCTAACTCAACTACAAATTGACTAAACTAAGCTTGATCATTGACAAATTGCCTCCTACAAGCCAACAAAACTGTGGCCCAAAGTAATTATTCAAACCTATTCGCTATGGGGCGCTTGCAAGCGAAACTTTAAAAATTCATTTCAATCAAACGGTAATTTGGAATGGAATTTCGTCAAACCCAATGGCTCCACAACTCTTTGAACTATCATTTTCATATAATTCCATAGCTCAACAACTCTTAAATTGGACTTCGCAATTCAGAATTCACATAAGTCTGAATTTACGCTTTAACTTCGAAAATTACTTTGATTAGATGAACAAATAGCTTGAATCGTTACTAGACATTGCGAATTGGAGTTAATTCGGCTTGTCGAGTCATCAAAGACATGTACGCGCAAATTTTCTCTCTCCTGTCTGCAGTTCCCTTAAGGCTAGATTAGATGGGCTTTGGGCTGGGTTTTGCTAGGCCTATAAATGAGAGAGAGAGAGAGAGAGAGAGAGAGAGAGAGAGAGAGAGAGAGAGAGAGTAATGTTTGATAAGCTGCAAATGGACGCAATGGTGGTCGTGATGGTGGTTTTGTTGCTTGTTACGGGGTAAGAAGCGAGGTGAGGGGTTGAAAGCACACATGCACAATAAACACACGGGGAAGGGGGCAGTGCTAAATTAGGTTGAGCTTTTCTTTATTGTGTGATCGAACGTGCATCTACTTTACATGTGATCACACACAAATGAAAAATTTGACTATCTTAGAAAGCTGTTATCGAACGTGCATCGAATGTGCATCTACTGTACGCGGATTCTACCATTCCATTTACAGGATTATTTGGCAACAAACAAAGGCAGCTTTTCGAGATAAGTTCGATGACGTGCATACTAGACTGATGAAGAAGAACTATGATACTGTCCCACAATGGTGGTTCTATTCACTGATGCTGATAATGACTGGACTCGCCATGGTTGCTTGTGAAGGATTTGGCGGACAGCTTCAACTTCCGTACTGGGGAGTTATCCTAGCAATTGGTATAGCTGTATTCTTCATGTTGCCAATTGGAGTGATCATGGCTACCATAAACCAGGTACAGTCAATAAAATCGTTTCTATGAAAGTCTCCTCTTGCTATTGATGAGACATTGCCCTTCGTGGTCAGCAACCCGGATTGAATGTCATCACGGAGCTGATAATTTGTTACCTGTATCCTGGAAGGCCTCTGGCGAATGTGGCATTCAAGACATATGGTTATATAAGCATGGTGCAGGCGATAACTTTTCTTTCAGACTTTAAGTTGGGCCATTACATGAAAATCCCACCAAAGTCCATGTTCATTGTTCAGGTAACTTCCCGAGTGTCAATATTTACCATTACCATGTCGCATCTTGTGCTTAGTGCTGTTGTCAGATAATTATACACATTCAAATAGGAGGAACTAACATTGACTTATTTCTCCTAAATAAAGCTGGTGGGAACGGCAGTTGCATCTTTAGTCTACTTTGGCACGACTTGGTGGCTCCTCACATCTGTGGATTACTTGTGCCATCTGTCCAAATTGCTTGTGGGAAGCCAGTGGACTTGCCCTGGGTACGATGTATTTTACAATGCCTCCATCATTTGGGGCGTGGTCAGACCACTCAGGATATTTGGCCGCCTAGGGCTATATGCCAAGATGAATTATTTCTTTCTCATCGGAATTCTCGCTCCAATCCCAATCTGGACCCTCTCTCGAATGTTTCCTGAGAAGAAATGGATAAGGCCCATCAACATGCCTATCATCATAAGTAGCACGGGGAACATGCTGTAAGAATTTCCTAATGTGGGTTTCATTAATTGAAATTAACTGAATTAGTTTGGTCTAATAAAGGTAAGATATATGGATTTTTAATAAGTCTAATATGGGACTGGCTGGTGTGGACTGAGTACAGCCTGACCCATAATGAGAGGGCCTGTGGTCGAAAACTCTATAAATAGCGCTCAAGTCCCTCCCCTAAATCGATGATGCACAATTTGACTCACATACAGATTTAGAGAGAATTTTCTTCTCGTAAGTGGCAATCTCATTAGGCCAATGTTCTAACGAAAGGATAGGAGATAAGAACTTGAGTTCGTATTTGGAAACCATTGTAAATTCCGCGTCAAGTTCGATGAATTCCAAATCAAGTACGCGAATCAATAATCTCTCCTTTAACGTGTTTCGATTTCTGATTATGGTGATCTAAGGCGTGCCATTTTCGTGGCCAACATGTGGTATCAGAGCAATCCATATATTAGAATCGAAATATGCGGATTAGGATCGTTTTTGTTATGTCCGAGATGGTTTTTACTCATTCTCGAAATTTTTTGTCGGATAAATGTAAAATTTTATTGCATATTCGGAATCTACTCGTCGAGACGAGAAGATTGATGGGCGACACGTCAACGGACGAGGCCAGACGTGCCCTTACGCTGTCGCGACCTAAAAAAATCGTGTTTTCGATCTTAGGCTAATGGATTACTAGATCAATTAAATTAACTAACCTAGCTCGAGTTCTCCCAAACTCTACCAAATCGCAACTTAGGTCCAATTATGAGCATGCAAATATTTTCAATAGGAGTCGCCACTAATCATTTAAGGTAGGTTGATTAGAAACCTAAATAAAATAGCGGGAGTACTATTTTATTTCTACGAACCAGAAATTATGAATTCGGGGACTTGGTTACGCTAGATTCCCTAACGCCCTTTCGGTACCAATTTCAAGAAAAATACCCAATTTTGCAATTTTGATAAATCCCGACTTAGAGTTTAAAGGTACAGAATTTTTTATTTTCACTTATTTAAATGAAAGCTAACCTATATGTAATGATGTGCAAAAATTGACATGTGACTAATGCAGCCTAACATGCAAATTATATGTTATGCGACGACGTGACCTATTTCTAATGACGTGCATATTATTATTTTTTTTGTATTTTTTTAATGAAATTCGAAATTAAAAATGCCAATTATCTAAACATGCAATTTTAAACTAAAGAAATTAACCTATTCTAGAGTAATCTTTTGGTTTTTTTTTTTTTAAATCAAAATTCGAAATTAAAATCAAGTAAAATAAATAAATAAATAAATAAATAACCGCTAAATCTTTCGAATTAAGTTTCGATCTGAAACCTGACAAATCGATCCTAAAATTTGAAATACCCGCTATGGAAATAACTCTATCTAAAGCCTGATAGATAGATTTATTTTCACGTGTGCGGTTGCGGATTAGGAAATTTTCCTAATCGATCACATCTTAAAAAATTCTCGATATCTTAAATATCTTGGATATATTCAAAAGATTTTGAAAATTCTAAATTTATCTAAGTTTGAAAAGTAATAGATATCCAAGATTTCAAAAAATAAAATAAAATCCTAATTGGAATAATGCCTATTGTTCAAATATACAAAATTAGATATCAATAAGCACAAAATAGACAACCAAATATTCAAATCAAATTGGAATAGGATAATTACCTGATTTGCAGATTTCTTTCCTAATTTGAATTTGCAGTGGATTGGAATTGCGGATCGATGATGCGTTGGGAACGGCGGTGCGGCGTCGGGAACGGTGGCACGGCGTCGGAAACTGCGGCTTCGGGATGGTGGTCTACGGCTGGTTGAGCGATGTGCTCGTTTGAGCGCTAGTCGTCACACTATAGCGACAGCGAGAGGATGACTGGCGGTGATGTATCGCCGGAAATCCTGAAAAAGAAAGAAACCAGGTGTGACTACTGGAGTGTTATTGGCCTGCGACTGGAGTTCATCTCGATTGTAGTCGCGGTGCTAGTTGCTGCAGAGCGAATCAGGTTCGAAGGAAGGCCTTCGGAGTCGTCCGAATTGACTAAAGTGCGTTGACGATTGCTTGTTATTTGCTGGTCTGATGCTGGAAATTATGATTTCACCCCAAGAGCTAAAGCAAGTGGTCGAATTGCCTGTTGCCAAACTCACTGGAATTGAAGACGCAAGCCTTCTTGTAAGACCACTTCTTTGACTTTTGACTTTTTTCTAGATTTATGCCGTTTACTCCTTCACGTATGGACTCGTTGATATCGTCAAGAACCAAAACTGGGCTGATGACGAATGGATATCACTGGATCGGTGTGGTAGTGGACGTCGAGCAGGAGCAGGTGGCGTCGTCGTCAACGCCGACGAGAGGAAGCAGCAGCTTGGACCGCCAGATATAGTGGCAAGGATGGTACCTCCGGGACAGCAGTGACACGGGGCCACAGGTCTGGCCGTGAGTGGATGCGACGTCGGTGAAGGCGCGGCGGTGAGGCAACACAGACGCGGAGGCGGGACAGGTCCACCCGTGATCCTCTCTCTCCCCCCGTTCTTTCTTTTTCTCTCAACGATGGCTGTGTATGTCCATTTTTTGTGGCCTCTCACGTGTGTTCTCCCCCTCTATCTCTTGCTTCTTCTTGGACGTCCAATATATTATTCTGAATATATGCCCCCACGCTGACCAAATTCCCTTTGCTTCTTTCCCTCTTTTGTTATTTTCTTTCCCTGCATGCGCAAAAATCAATTTTCTTTCCTTCTCACCCCCTTTCAACCGTGGCTTCAGAATCTTCCTGATCAACTTTCTTATTTTTCTTCTTTTGTTCCTCTGCCCATGTTGAATTAATCTACACAAATCAACTTTGCTCTTTTTCCATATTCGTTTTTTTTCAAATAATCACGTGACCAAAAGATTTTCACGATATTATCTCAATATGCCATAATCCAATGTGTCACATACGCAACGCACATGTTAATCTTAACCACTTTAGGGAATAATGGGTTTGGCTGAATCTTCAATTCGCACGGGCTTGATCCAATTTATTCCATTGAGCTTGGAACCATTCGCTTGAACCTATTCGCCATCGGTGTGATAGATATGCAAACTATATGGGCCTAATTAACTGTTAATGAAATGCTCCTGATATCTATATGCAATTTACTTAATATTTTTTGTTTAGGAGTCGGTGCTGATTCCTAATTTTCTATGCAATTATTCACTAAATGGTTTACCAAAATTTAGGTATCAACAGCTGCCCCTCTTTGAATGGAAGCTCGCAGAGGTTTCGCTCAAAGACTGAGACCTAAATTTAAACTATGCAAAATGATGAATGATTTTTTTTTATTTTTATTTATTTATTATTATTATTATTTTTTTAATGCAATGATGCATGATATGCAAACAATAAGGAACGTATGTTAAGGCTTCTCGTTTCGTGTAGAGCGGTGAAAGAGCCTTAATTACGGATCGCACAAAAAGCACTCAAATGAGGGAATGCTTTATAATGCTGCTGACTCCCTTGATCTCTAAACCTCTAATCCACTGGAAGTAAGGTTCTCGAGATACAGAATTGCCTATTTGTTACCTGTAGTTTCCTACAGATGCGAAGTAGCGCATGATATGAAGAAAGAATGAGGACGTGTTGCCTATACCACTGGGCAATCACGAAAAGGATCATGTCACCTCTTCCATTGGGCGAGCATGAGGTTTTTTGTGCCATCTATTCCACTGGGTGAACACGAAATGAGAAACTATGCTGCCTGTTCTACTGGGCAAACATTTAAATGGGGTGTGTTGTCTATTTCACTGAACAACACAAAATGAGAAACTATGCCGCCGCGTACTCCACTTGGTGAACATGAAATGGGGTGTTATGCTACCGCGTACTCCACTTGGCAACATAAAATGGGGTGTGCCGTGTACTCCACTTGGTAACACCAAGAGATGGGGTGTGCTTCGTACTCCACTTAGCAGCACCCAGAGATATGTCACCTATTCCATTTGGTAAACATATGAAAGAGATAATTTCTCCTATTCCGGAGGGAGAAACAATGAAGAATAATTAGTAGACGTACCTGAATTCTTCTTATGTTATGGGAGAGCCAATTGCAATGCACCTGTTTTTTTACCTGAGAAAAGGTTAAACTAGCACATGCGCAGGGGCAAAGAAAACATAATTCATGAATCTGCTTGCATTATCAAGCTTCACTGGGGAATTTATCAATAAGAACAACCATTTCATCCTTTTGACAATTTAATCACATTAAATGAGAGACATTTAATCAGAAAGAACTTTTCACTCGCTCTCAATAAAAGGCTTTTGATCCGACCTTTGATGTAGGTATAAGAATCACTCAAACTCTTTTCGTCGTGCTTGACAAGGGTTCGGATATTCTCAAAATCAGTATGGCTTGGCCAATCTGAGAGGTCTTTATAAGGACTGAAACGCAGGCTTGGTCAAAGGTTTCACAATGGGGACTCATGAGAGTCACGGCTTTGAAAGAAATGATATCATTAGCTGCTCCGGGTTTACAAGTCAGGAATGCTGCAAAAAAAATGAGATAGAAAAATTTTGCTCGCACTTCTTCGAGCAACACTTATAAGCATTTGAAATTCTACGTTAATTTAAGTGCCCTATTCTGAAGAGACTTCGGTAAGGGTTATAACGTAGATTTGGGTAGGCTTGAAATGAATGGCCTATCTCCATCAAAGGGGGTATTATGAACATGGAAATTGGTGATCATCCAATCATGCTACTGGTACCATTGATCTATCTCTAGCAATTGCTCCACAAATGAACTTTCAAATGGTCTTTTCCTTGAAGAATGATCTTGCATATTGACTCAGTTTTCACCAAAGCCTTTCTTTCTCTCATCATTTTTACTGGCATTGGCCTTGTTTTTACCAGGCACACTGCTTTTTCATGACCCCTAGTTTTTTTTTTTTTTTTTTTTTTTTTTTATACTTTTGACATATACTGTCTATAATGCATACATTGGCTAGCCACACTTTGGCTTGTTTTGACTGAATGACTAACATTTGGATTCTCGGGGTCTTCATTTTCCATTGGCGCTCCGAATATGCTGTGTGGATAGCGATGGTTTTTACCTTGCCCCAGTGTGAAGGATGATCACCAATTGGGTTCTTATGAAATGAAATTGCAGGCTCAAGTGGGCTAAGCAACGGATAAAGTGTGTAGGATAGCGAAAGAAATGCTCTTCGTCATATCTAAGGCACTCAAGCTAACACAGAATTTTGATGCAGTAAATATACTTGAAGATTGATGCAAGTGAAAGCAAGAAAATTCTAACCATTTTGAACTTTCTAAGAAATTGCCCCAGTATGGGGGTTGTTCCTGACAGGGGTAACAAATGAAACTCCGTTCAAAGGGTTAAGCAAGTGATAACCTGTAGTGTTTAGATAGAGGAAATGAATGCCTCTTATCATTTTGGTCGTCATACTTTTCGTGAGATAATCCTTTACCTTGTCAGCACGGAATTTTCACTCAATTCGCATTGGGGATTATTATTCAGGACATGTATGGAAATGGCTTGCCTTTCGTCATCTTGAAGTCTCTCATACAATATGATCGCCTCATTAGGACAGAAATAGATTGCCAGATCGAAAGCCTTCCTCAAACGAAGCTTAGTAACATAACAAGAAAATCAATTGATTCACGAAATTCAATCTGAGACAAAGTCAGAATGAGTACAAATCAAGTGTAATACTTCTTCACAGAATCAGAATTAACTGGACTGGAAAAAACACGACCATCCATCTCGGCCAAAATCAAAGCACCTCCTGGAAGGACTTTCTTCACAATGTACGGGCCGACATAATTTGGAGCAAATTTTCCTTCTGCAAGAGGAACTATCGGCAATAATTTCCGCAGGACAAGGTCGCCTACCTGAAAATGTCGAGGCTTGACTTTCTTGTTGAAAGATTTAGCAACTCGTTGTTGGTAGCACTGGCCATGACATATAGCTCTAAGCCTTGTCTCATCAATCAGGTTCAACTGGTCTAATCTCTGCTGGATCCAATCTGCTTCTGACAATTGTACCTGTGAAAGAATGCGTAACGAAGGAATTTCAACCTCAACAGGTAAGACTGCTTCCATACCGTACACAAGAGAATATGGAGTTGCCCCTGTAGATGTCCGGATAGAAGTCCGATATGCCATAAGTGCAAATGGTAATCTCTCATGCCAATCACGATAGTTCTCAGCTGTTTTAGCCAAAATTTTCTTGATATTCTTGTTGGCTGCTTCGACTGCTCCGTTCATCTGCGGACGATATGGAGAGGAATTCAGATGCTTGATCTTGAACTCCTTGAACAGATCATCCACTAATTTATTATTCAGATTCGACCCATTGTCAGTAATTATGGTCTCAGGTGCACCATATCGAGCAATGATGTCTCGACGAATGAACTTCACCACATTCCGTGCCGTCACTGACGTATAGGACATAGCTTCAATCCACTTCGAAAAATAATCGATAGCGACCAGGATAAACCGATGTCCGTTTGAAGCTTTAGGATTGATTGGGCCAATCACATCAATGCCCCACATAGAGAATGGCCATGGTTCAGACATCTGATGCAATTCATTCGGGGGAGTATTAATCTTGTCACCATGGATCTGGCATTTGTGACAACTTCGGACATGTTGAATGCAATCACTCTCTAAAGTGAGCCAGTAATAACCCATCCTCATTATCTTCCTTGCTAGCATATGACCATTCATGTGCGGACCGCATACTCCCTCATGTACTTCTAGCATCAAATGAACAGCCTCGGTTGAATCAACACACCTTAATAAGACCGAATCATAGGACCGCTTGTATAGACATTCTCCGCTCAAGAAGAACTTCGACGCCATTTTCTTGATATACTTCTGGTCAGATGTGGTACTTTTGTCAGGAAATTCCTGTGTTTGAAGATATGCCTTGATATCATGATACCACGGCTTGCCGTCAGGCTCTTCTGTCGTGGCCATGCAATAAGCTGGTTTCTGTAAAACCTCTATCTTTAAAGGTTCAACTTCTAACCCACTTGTCACTCGTAGCATTGCCGATAAAGTAGCCAAAGCATCGGCAAAAATGGTTTTGAGTCCTCGACAAGTATTCGAACGAAATGTCTTCAAACTCTTCCACTTACTCTTCTAAATAGGCGTGATAGGGCTGCAACTTAGCATTCCTAGTTTGCCACTTACCAACGGTTTGAAGAATAATGAGGGTTGAATCCCCGAACACCTTAAGTCGAGCTACTCCCATTTCGATAGCGGTTTGTAACCCGATGATGCATGCTTCATATTCAGCGATATTGTTCGTGCAAGGAAATATCAATTTTGCAGCCACTGGATAATGTTGACCGCCTGGGGATATTAAAACGGCCCCGATACCTGATCCTGATAAGTTTACGGCCCCATCAAAATACATGGTCCATACATACTCATCAATTGGCATGACTCTATCCTCTAACGGACCTAGATCCTCATTTTTCCCAGGATTTTCGGCTAGGATATCAGCAATTACTCGTCATTTGACTGATTTTTGAGACAAGAATTGAACATTAAATTCTGAGATGAGAATCTGCCATTTTGCCAGTTTTCCAATCAAAGCGGGTTGATTGAGCAAGTATTTGATGGGATCACACTCTGTTACAAGCAATATCTGATAATGCAAAGTGTATTGCCTCAATCTGTGTAGCACCCAAACCAGTGCTGCGCACGTCCTTTCTATTTCAGAATAGTTCATCTCAGAGGCGGTGAACTTCTTACTCAAATAATAAATTGCACGCTCTTTTCCATCCTCTTCACTTCGTTGAGCAAGCATGGCGCCTAAGGATTCACTGTGGATTGTAAGGTACAGTATCAGAGGTTGCCCTGGTGTCGGCGGAACAAGCACCGGCGAATTCATCAAGTAGTGCTTAAGCTTGTCGAATGCCTGTTCACATTCTTCATCCCATCTAACCAGCGCATTCTTCTTGAGAAGTTTAAAGAAAGGTTTTGCTGTCTCAGATAGCTGAGAAATAAATCTGGCTATATAATTTAGTCTACCCATCAAGCTACGAACTTCCATCACCGAAGAGGGAGATTTTATTTCACAAATGGCCTTCACTTTTGACGGGTCGATCTCAATTCCTTTGTTACTGACAATGAAGCCGAGTAGTTTGCCAGAGGCTGCCCCGAACACGCATTTTGCTGGATTGAGGCGCAATTTGAACTTGCGAAGCCTGTCGAATAATTTCATCAAAGTTTCTATGTGATCTTCTCCACGCCGAGTTTTTGCAATCATGTCATCAACGTAGATCTCAATCTCATTATGCATCGTGTCATGGAATAATGTGACCATTGCCCGTTGGTAAGTTGCTCCAGCATTTTTGAGACCAAAGGGCATCACCTTGTAGTGAAATGTCCCCCATGGAGTGGTAAATGCTGTCTTCAACTTATCATCCTCGTTCATCAAGATCTGATTATAACCTGAGAAACCATCCATGAAGGAAAGTAATTCGAACCCGGCTGTGCTGTCAACAAGCACATCAATGTGTGGGAGTGGAAAATCATCTTTAGGGCTAGCTTTGTTCAGATCTCGGTAGTCAACACAAACTCGAACCCGTCCATCTTTCTTCAATACTGGGACTATATTAGCGACCCATTCTGAATATTGGGTAGTCTCAACAAATCCCACGTCAAGAAGCTTCATGACCTCTTCCTTGATCTTCTTTGCCAGTTCTGGCTTAGCTCTTCGCGGCTTTTGCTTCACGGGCTCAACTGAAGGATCAGTCGGTAGACAATGTTCGACGATTGATCGATCAAGACCCGGCATGTCAGTATAAGACCAGGCAAAGATGTCTTGATAATCCTTCAACAATTGAATCAAGCGTTTAGCCACATCTTTAAGGAGACATGCCCCAATCTTCACTTCTCTAGGATTCTCCGTGTCGCCAAGATTGATCACCATGGTTTCTTCGACAGTTAGAGGCTTGGATTTCTCATGGATTTCCAAGTTCCGTTGTATTTCTTCATCATTCGGATCAGAATCGTCTAAGTTATCAGATTGATTTGCATCACATATATGAGGATCCATGATTTCCGTCCCTTCGCATGCCTCGAGATTAATCCTGAAACATAAAGGAAATGGATCAAAAAGACAAGACAGGGCTTAACCACATGCAATTTTCGAAAATTGATCATTGCTTTTTGAAATTCATTTTGCTTTTGAAGATCTCGAGACAATAATTCTTGAGAAGCCCAACCCTCAGTTCTTACCGTAGATGACAAATTTTTCCAATCGTTGGTTATCGTCATCGGGTTGGTTTGGGGTACTTCAACAAGGTTAAAAATAATAAAAACTTCTGTAATTTTATTGATATCGAATCAATGAATTACATCTTATTGGATTGAAAAACCTAAGTGCAACATGAATTGGAATGAAAATCGAAAACAATAAAGATTCCCACGCAGGGGAGATACGAAAACTGGAAATAATTACTCTTGAGGGCCAGCGCCCATCCCTTCAAGTGGTCCTTCAGTGATTACACCAATGGAGGTCTCAGCAAACCAACCAGTGAGGTAGGGTATACCATCATTAAAGTCAAAGTCGACCACCCTCGACTCCGACTTCTTGAAAATACAAAGTGGTTGATCATCTTCAGAATCATCAGACAAACTGACCAAAATCGCTTTACCATGCTTCTTAGGAGAGTCAGTTAGGGCTGGTGACGACTTAGGAAAGATAAGCTCAAGATCATCCTCAGTAGGGCTCGGCTTTAAATGCTCATATCCCCCCACTACTCCAGTTGAGCGAAAGATGTGGTCAATAGGAGGTGGTAAGGGACTTTGACCTACTCCTCTTTGGCCTCTGCAACAACCGAGGTCTTGTTCGCGGCTTCCCGACCCATGATATCCCAAACCAGCCTTGTAGGATTGTCCATTTGTCTCAATCGGGGCACGAATGCCTTGACCTTCCTTCCCAAGACCTTGACCTGGCTTAAAACCATTACCGACCATGACCTTGGCCACCATGATAGCTGTATTAGAAACTTCTGGAGCCGGCAATGGCATATCAGAGGAAGCTTGAACAACTTGAACTATCTCAAATGAATGATAGCTATCCTCCTCAACATGATCGGGCTCCATGTATGGGACCGATGTCGCGTTGAAGATTCGGTGATCTTCTTCTCCATAAATTGTAACCAACTTTGCCTCAGCGACAAACTTGATCTTCTGATGCAAACTGGAGGGCACTGCACCTGCATTGTGGATCCATGGGCGCCCTAACAAAAAATTGAAAGCAGAAGGGATATCCAGCACTTGAAAAAGAATATCGAACACCGAAGGTCCGATTTGCAGCTCTAAGTTAATCTGGCCTATCACATCCTTCTTTGCTCCATCAAAGGCTCGAACAGAAGTCTTGGCTGCTTGCATGGTAGATGGCTTAATGCCTAGCTTTTTTAAAGTAGTCAACGGGCATAAATTCAAAGCTGACCCGTTATCAACAAGCACCCTAGCCATGTGAGTTTCCTTGTACTTCACTGATATATGAAGCGCTTTATTATGACCACGTCCTTCAACTGGGATTTCCTCATCAGAAAATGCTACTTGATCCTTGAGGAGGATCGTCCCAACAAACCCCTCTAGCTTATCTTCTTCAATATTTTCGGGCACATGAACCTCACTCAAAACCTTCATAAGAGCACCCCGATGCTTCTCTGACGTCTGGAGAAGTTCCAACAACGAGACTTGTGCAGGCAACTTTCTCAACTGATCAACCACGCTATATTCACTAGCCTTGATCACAGCTAAGAATTCCTTCGCTTCTTTCTCGGCCACTGGCTTGACAGGTGGATTATCAGCATAAGTTCGTCCCGATCTTGTTATCAGATCAACATTGTATGACCATGGAACCATCTTGTCACTTTCATAAGCGTAGAGCTGAGGTGATGCCAGCACCAATAGTTCAGAAGTACCGGGTATAATGATTCCAAGGTCATCATCAGAGGCATCCTCAAGAGGGGGCATGTCAATTAGCTCAGGATCCAACTTAACTTGTTTATCGGTTAGCATTGCGAGTTCTTTATTCCAGTCAATGATGACCTGAGATGTAGTGGTCACTACCCCGAATTCATCAACCATCCCAATCATTCCCTCTCTTAACAACTCATCTACCTTCTTTTCTATTTCACCGAATGACACCACCTTACCGGTTGAAACATAACCAGCTCGGACTAAAGCGTCGAACATATCTTCAAAAGGGACTATGAAGTCTTGAACTCGCTCGACCGCCGGGCCAAGGACAACATTTGCACTGCTCGAATGATCAGGAAGTGGATTGTTCTGCACATTGGGCTTACCGGCTGGCTGTAGTGTAAACGCTCCAGTCTTGAGTAGATCCTGTACTCGATGTTTGAGTACTTGGCAGTCGTCTGTCGAATGTCCCACCTCACCTCTATGGTAATCGCATTTCTTCGACGGATCGTATCGTGCAAAGCCGGCAGCGTTAGATCTTTGTGGCTCCGAACTCAGCAAATTCTTCTTCCTTAGCACTGCTAGTACCTGAGATAACGTTCCAGGAAGTGGAGTAAATTGGCGAGTTTTGCGCTGCGGGCGTGGGTCCTGCCGGCCTTGCTGCACATAAGAGGTCGGCTGCTTGGTGGTAAATTGTAGTTTCGGGGCCTGCGCTGGCATCTTCTGTACATAAGTCATGTTGACTTCAGGGGCATGCTCTTTGTCTTTCTTACTAGTAAATCTCTTGCCTGATGAACCCGATTCACTGTACCATCCTTTCTTGAGCCCAGACTCAATCTCCTCACCCATGGCTATCAGCTGGCTAAAAGATTGGACGGCCGTCACTAACATTCGTGAACGAACTGGCTGCGGTAGAGTAGACACAAACAACTTCATTAAGTCACGTTCTGAGGGTTCGGGCATGATCTGTCCCGCCATGTTCCTCCAACGAGTGGCATACTCCTTTAGAGTCTCGCCTTTTTTCTGCTCAGCTCTCTCCAGATCTTCCCTTGTAATGGTGACATCGAGATTAAACTTGAAGTGTTTGACGAAAAGATTTGCCACTTCTTCCCACGAGTCTTTCCGGTTGATCTGGTGGTTGGTATACCACCTCATTGCAGCATCCTTCAAGCTTGCTTGAAAGGTTTGAATCATTAAAGGTCCATTAGAAACATATCTGTTCATGAGCCCCTGGTACATCTCGATGTGCTGAATTGGGTTCGAGGTGCCATCATACTTCTCGAAGGCTGGCATTTTGAATTTATCGGGCACTTGGACCCGAGTAAAAACAGACAAATCAACAGGCGGAAAACTTTGAGTTCCCTCTACTTCACGTAATCTCTGGTCGAGCTTAGCCAGCAATTTAGCATTTTCATCATTGGGGGGTGGATGAAGAACATCGGCCGCCGGAGACGCACTAGTGTCAGTCAAAATGACATCATCCAGTTGAAAGGTTGGATTAGTATTCACTGCAGGAGCTTTGTCGAGGCGGAGACCTTGACGAGTTGGAGGCGGAATCTCCGATTGAGAGATAGCATTGATTTGTTGTTGCTTGGCCATGAGATCACTCATCATTTTGGACATAGCAGCCGTGATCTGCTCATTGATTGTATTCATGTGTTCTTTCAGCTTTTCGTCAATCGTGGCTACAATCTCAGCTTGATTGGCCATTCTTCTTTTGGTCACCGATCGAGTATTATGAGGATGAGGGGGATCCGTGGCAAATTACCTGCAAAAGTAACGATTGAATGAATACAACAAGTAAGAATAACGAGTCGGTCCATGACATCCCTTAGATCCTCAAGATGAAATTTCTTTCAAAAGACCAATTCGTCCAGTAAATCCTAAAATTTCAAATTGCTTCATTCAATAAAAACTTGGACTAATTCCAAAATTTACAAATTATAACTTAACGTTTTTCATTGAATTGCTCAGAATGGAAAATGTCTTGACATCTATTACCAGAAAACGTTAATAGAAAGCTAACATTTCCTCCTAAAAAGAAAAACTCCCTAAACCAAACAAGAAATTAGATGGTCTTTCTCTTTTTAGAGGCCACATGATCTATAGACGAATGGGCCTTCAAGGCACGTCGTAATTGTGCATTCTCTTCAGCCAGAGCATCTGCCTTATCCTGGGCCTTCATCGCCCTTTCTTCGCTGATTTTGATTTGAGTCTGAAGGGTATGCCGTACTGTCACGACCGGGATCTTCGGGAGTATCTCAGCAGGGATGGTATGATACTGAACATACCGATCCGTGGCAAAGTGATGCTTCATTCTTCCAGTGAGCTCATCTGCGGGCCAAATCAGCTTCTGAGTGGAACAATTCTGCCAAGCCTCAGAATGACGCGTAAGCTCGACTCTGTAGGACTCGCCTTTCTCGAACTGGACTTGAAATTCATTGGGCCTGAGTGGAGGTGGGACATCCTGCAGAACTCGGAATTGACGTGTAACCCGAAAGGGCTGATAGCAAGTTGCCCCATAAATGCCCATCAAAGGTATGGGCTTCTGATTGCCATGGTATAGTCGAGCCTCGACCTCCCGAAACCACACAGCTTGCCAAAGGAAAATCTTAGAGTTTGGATCTTTGAACAGATGGACCCATTGCGTATAGTGCAAACTCTTAGTTTGATCTTGTATTTGTTTAAACCTTAAAATAGGGTTATCAGTCATGCCCATTTCAAATACAGTCATATTTTCCCCAAATTGAGAAAGGTGAGAGAAAAGCCAGATTTGTAAAAGCTCAATCGGGGCTCGAAAAGTTCTATCTTTTCCTTTCTTGAATCGTGTCAGAGATATGAAAGTTTCTGCTAGAATTGTGTTTATAAAACTAACTCCACCACATATTAGTTTTACCGTCCAAGCTATGACAGGATCAATAGCATTTTGACGGAATGGAAAAATGATGAGTCAAAAAAAAGCTACGATAAAAATTTTAGATCTCATGAAGACAGAGTTATTTTCAAAACATTCGATAAGAAAAGATAATGGGCATGCTTGACAATTACCCCTTAACACTTTTTCAATTTCCTTTTTAGTCAAATTCAAAAATTCAGCAAGCACTACCACAGGATCTACCTTAATGGGTGGTTCGACTATATCCAACTCAATCGATTTTCCAATGGCAATACTGTATTCTTCCAGAGTCGGTGTGAGCTCAAACTTACCTCCCGACACAAATGTGGTTGTCTCGGGGCACCAAAAATGAGCGAATGCCTGCATGATCCCGCTCTGAACATCTATGTCTAGGATTGGCAGCATGAATCCAATGCGTTTGAGAACGTACTGCTGACCATCTGGCTTCAACTGGCTCCATAGCTTCTTGAGCTCCAGCTTCGGAGTAGGCACAAAACGGATATCAAGGCGACCCATTCTTATATAGATCACGTGCCAAATGACTCAACCTAAATCATGGACCGACTCAAAATAAGATGAAGAAAACCAAAGATAAAGCTCGAGAAATTACCGTCTTTGGGGAGAAAATGTCAATAACATAGACATGCACATGAATCGTGAGTTTAAATCTTAATCTATCTATCCTAATGGCTTTTGCAAAGTGAAATGATGAACGAAACGACGCGTCGCAGCCTCGCGTACAATCGTCATGACTAGTCGCAGCCTCGCATACAATAGTCATGACTAGTCGAGTCCAATCACTTCGGCTTGGTTCGGTCGACAAGGGCAACCCCATGCATTGTAGCCTCACGTGCATGAGGACAACCCTTGAGCCATTTTTTGGAAAAATTTTCGGGATTCAAATGGGATAACCTTTAGCGAAGCCTTACCGCCAAGGTTAAAGAACCACCTAAATACCATCTTAAAACTATGGGTATGACCCAGGTCCGGTCACAGGTTGTGTGTGATGTAGTGCAAATACTGTAAATCATGCACAACAATTATATGCAACCAACACTTCAATAGTACGAAAATTAAATTAAATTTCACTCCACCAAACCTGCAAAACAAAGGGTTAGCCAATCACTACTTCCCTTATAACTCCCATCCTGCAAAAACATTTAACACCTAAAAATGAGAATTCAATTAAATTTTGCCAAATCGAGTGATTTTTGTTTGAAAATTTTTTTGGCCTAAGTCCTCCTTAAATTTTCAAAAAAATTCAAATAATCCCCAGTGGAGTCGCCAAGCTGTCGCGACCTAAAAAAATCGTGTTTTCGATCTTAGGCTAATGGATTACTAGATAAATTAAATTAACTAACCTAGCTCGAGTTCTCCCAAACTCTATCAAATCGCAACTTAGGTCCAATTATGAGCATGCAAATATTTTCAATAGGAGTTGCCACTAATCATTTAAGGTAGGTTGATTAGAAACCTAAATAAAATAGCGGGAGTACTATTTTATTTCTACGAACCAGAAATTATGAATTCGGGGACTTGGTTATGCTAGATTCCCTAACGCCCTTTCGGTACCAATTTCAAGAAAAATACCCAATTTGGCAATTTTGATAAATCCCGACTTAGAGTTTAAAGGTGCAGAATTTTTTATTTTCACTTATTTAAATGAAATCTAACCTATATGTAATGATGTGCAAAAATTGACATGTGACTAATGCAGCCTAACATGCAAATTATATGTTATGCGACGACGTGACCTATTTCTAATGACGTGCATATTATTATTTTTTTTGTATTTTTTTAATGAAATTCGAAATTAAAAATGCCAATTATCTAAACATGCAATTTTAAACTAAAGAAATTAACCTATTCTAGAGTAATCTTTTGGTTTTTTTTTTAAATCAAAATTCGAAATTAAAATCAAGTAAAATAAATAAATAACCGCTAAATCTTTCGAATTAAGTTTCGATCTGAAACCTGACAAATCGATCCTAAAATTTGAAATACCCGCTATGGAAATAACTCTATCTAAAGCCTGATAGATGGATTTATTTCCACGTGTGCGGTTGCGGATTAGGAAATTTTCCTAATCGATCACATCTTGAAAAATTCTCGATATCTTAAATATCTTGGATATATTCAAAAGATTTTGAAAATTCTAAATTTATCTAAGTTTGAAAAGTAATAGATATCCAAGATTTCAAAAAAAATAATAAAATCCTAATTGGAATAATGCCTATTGTTCAAATATACAAAATTAGATATCAATAAGCACAAAATAGACAATCAAATATTCAAATCAAATTGGAATAGGATAATTACCTGATTTGTAGATTTCTTTCCTAATTTGAATTTGCAGTGGATTGGAATTGCGGATCGATGATGCGTCGGGAACGGCGGTGCGGCGTCGGGAACGGCGGCGCGGCGTCGGAAACTGCGGCTTCGGGATGGTGGTCTACGACTGGTTGAGCGATGTGCTTGTTTGAGCGCTAGTCGTCACACTATAGCGACAGCGAGAGGATGACTGGCGGTGATGTATCGCCGGAAATCCTGAAAAAGAAAGAAACCAGGTGTGACTACTGGAGTGTTATTGGCCTGCGACTGGAGTTCGTCTCGATTGTAGTCGCGGTGCTAGTTGCTGCAGAGCGAATCAGGTTCGAAGGAAGGCCTTCGGAGTCGTCCGAATTGACTAAAGTGCGTTGACGATTGCTTGTTATTTGCTGGTCTGATGCTGGAAATTATGATTTCACCCCAAGAACTAAAGCAAGTGGTCGAATTGCCTGTTGCCAAACTCACTGGAATTGAAGACGCAAGCCTTCTTGTAAGACCACTTCTTTGACTTTTGACTTTTTTCTAGATTTATGCCGTTTACTCCTTCACGTATGGACTCGTTGATATCGTCAAGAACCAAAACTGGGCTGATGACGAATGGATATCACTGGATCGGTGTGGTAGTGGACGTCGAGCAGGAGCAGGTGGCGTCGTCGTCAACGCCGACGAGAGGAAGCAGCAGCTTGGACCGCCAGATATAGTGGCAAGGATGGTACCTCCGGGACAGCAGTGACACGGGGCCACAGGTCTAGCCGTGAGTGGATGCGACGTCGGTGAAGGCGCGGCGGTGAGGCAACACAGACGCGGAGGCGGGACAGGTCCACCCGTGATCCTCTCTCTCCCCCCGTTCTTTCTTTTTCTCTCAACGATGGCTGTGTATGTCCATTTTTTGTGGCCTCTCACGTGTGTTCTCCCCCTCTATCTCTTGCTTCTTCTTGGACGTCCAATATATTATTCTGAATATATGCCCCCACGCTGACCAAATTCCCTTTGCTTCTTTCCCTCTTTTGTTATTTTCTTTCCCTGCATGCGTAAAAATCAATTTTCTTTCCTTCTCACCCCCTTTCAACCGTGGCTTCAGAATCTTCCCGATCAACTTTCTTATTTTTCTTCTTTTGTTCCTCTGCCCATGTTGAATTAATCTACACAAATCAACTTTGCTCTTTTTCCATATTCGTTTTTTTTCAAATAATCACGTGACCAAAAGATTTTCACGATATTATCTCAATATGCCATAATCCAATGTGTCACATACGCAACGCACATGTTAATCTTAACCACTTTAGGGAATAATGGGTTTGGCTGAATCTTCAATTCGCACGGGCTTGATCCAATTTATTCCATTGAGCTTGGAACCATTCGCTTGAACCTATTCGCCATCGGTCCGATAGATATGCAAACTATATGGGCCTAATTAACTGTTAATGAAATGCTCCTGATATCTATATGCAATTTACTTAATATTTTTTGTTTAGGAGTCGGTGCTGATTCCTAATTTTCTATGCAATTATTCACTAAATGGTTTACCAAAATTTAGGTATCAACATACGCGCGGTCGTGCCGAATCGGCGCGTCGTTGCGCCAGTAACCGCATGCTAACGTCATCCATGACGTTAGCGAGGCGCGGATCCAGACTTTGACCCGGATCCTAACCCGACCCGGTAGTGACCCGACCCGAATCCTGACCTGACCAGTATCATGACTCGACTTGGAAGTTGACTCGATCGACTGGTCAACTGGTCAGACCAGTCCGTTGACTGTTGATCGGTTAATCGATCAGACCGGCTGTGTTGACCGGTTTGGTGACCCGCGCATGCGCCGCGCCTTCGAGCGATGCGTGAGGGCTTGTCCGGCGTCCGTTTTGGACGTTCTTGGTATCGACGCGCTCGTATTGAAATTCACTACATTGTAGTATATTTATTTTATATGTTTGAAGCTTTTAATGATATGAAAATACGTATAGAACCCTATATATGTGTATTTTTAGGGTATTTTTGCGTATTTTCTTGTATTTCTTTATGATTTCGGAAATACATATGGTAGCTCACATATATATCACCACATAAGGATTGTGTATAGTGTAATTCATTGTCTATCCATGAATGGAACAGTATAATTAGCATGACATGTAATTTCAGAGACATACGCCTCTGTCTTTACGTCTAGCATTACATGTATATAGTGAATGTGATACATAAAGTTCATATCCCTGGTATGAGAGATTTTCAAGGATTCAGTTGGGTAGTGACCACCAAAGTGGCACACTTGACTGGGTTTAAGAAATATTGGTCTCATATTGTGGTGGGATGTCTCATATTTTATTATGTGATCATACTCCCAAAGGAGGTGATCTTGTATTAGTTCATGGAAGGATACATGTATAGCATGTGCTTGAGAAATGATTGATCTTAGTGGTTCATACTCCCAAAGGTGGTGATTTCATGAAAGATTAGAAGATGTTCTCAT
The DNA here is from genome assembly GCA_024500025.1 of Syzygium aromaticum. Lineage (NCBI taxonomy): Eukaryota > Viridiplantae > Streptophyta > Magnoliopsida > Myrtales > Myrtaceae > Syzygium > Syzygium aromaticum. Next base: position 1,620,370 of record CM044888.1, on the reverse strand, counting down.
GGCCGCTGTCATGGGGAGAGTATACAACTGCATGTCATATTTTCTGCCCAAAGGTGATTATGTGATGATGTATGTAACTCTCTAGATAAGTACTCACATGATACTGATTGTATTGCTTGTTTGTTTTTCCAGTCACCTTTTCTGTAAACGGCAATTCCATTTCCATTGAGGTCCTTACTGGGTTGAATTTTAAGAAATGGAAAGATGATTTTCTATTTGGAATGGAGCTGGCAGATGTTCACATTGCTCTTACAAAGGATAAGCCGGCATATATCACAACCACTAGTATTGAAGCTGAGAAAACGGACTATACTGCCTGGGAAAAGAGCAATCGGATTTACTTATTGACAATGAAGAAATCAATTCAAGAACACTTGAAAAGTGATTTGCCAGCTAACTGTACTGCTAAGGAAATGATGGTAGCCTTAGATGCTAGAAACCGCATTTCATCTAATGCTGATGTTGGTACACTTTTTCAAAAGCTCTTCAATATGAAGTATGATGGTACTACTGGGGTTAAAGATTATGTCCTTAGGATGGTAAACCTAAAAACGAAACTTCAAACTCTTAATGTTTCCATTCCTGATGCTTGCATTGTGCATCAAGCACTAAACACCCTTCCACTTGATTTTGGGATTATAAAAACAAATTACAATTCTCAAAATGAGACTTGGTCAGTTAATGACTTGATAGCAAGGGTGGTGGCAGAGAAAGAAAAACTTAAGAAGGAAAAATGGCATCTAGCTTTATATGTTTCTGGTTCCTACAAAATGAAGGAAAAGAAGTCCAGAAATCGTACTCATAAAGGTACTCATGACGCTATTGATCAATTTTACAATATGGGTCCAAAGAAAACATCTTTCAAAAGGAATGGTGACCACTATTTCTTTTGTAACAAGAAAGGTCACATAAAGAAGGCTGTGAAAAATTTAAAGCTTGGTTATTCAAATGTGAGCCTACAGGTAATGATTCTTTGACACTTGTTTGTGAATCCAACCTATCAAAAGCACCATCCAGTTCATGGTAGCTCGATAGCGGTGCAACTAATCATGTTGCGTTTATCATACATGGATTCATAAACCGGAGGAAGTCAAATTAGGATGAGTCAAAACTTACTGTGGGAAACAACGAGAAAGCCGATGTTGTATTTGTGGTAGATGTTATCCTAATTCTAGACTCTGGTTTTAGAATAATATTGAAAGACACTTTTTATGTACTTTCTTTTAGACGGAACTTAGTTTCCGTATCGTGTTTGGACATATATAGTTACTCTTTTGAAATAAAAAATAATGTTATTTCTTTGTTTCTTAATTTAAATAAGGTTGGGTGCTGTTATATGTCCAACGGATTGCACAGATTGTGTTTGTCTCCCAATGACATATACGTCGCTTATACAGCTGAAAAGGTTGTTTCCAAGAGATCACTGCCTAAAGAACAGTCTTATGCATTGTGACATAAACGGCTTGGTTATATCTCAAAGGATAGAGTAGAAAGGCTAATAAATACTAACATCATGCCTGCTCTTAAAAATGGCCTAAAGACATACGTAAACTGTTGTAGAGGTAAAATGACCAAGATAAGGAAGAAAACTACAGTCCGAAGTTCTAACCTGCTGGAGGTCATTCACATTGACATAAGTGGACCATATATGGCAATCTTGTGTAGAAATTTTTATTTCATCACATTTATTGATGACTATTCTCGATATGGCTATCTGTACTTGATTAAAGAAAAGTCTAAGTCTCTTGATAAGTTCAAGATTTTTCGGACTGAAGTCGAGAAATAGTTGGGAAAGGTCATAAAGGTTGTTAGATCTAACCAAGGTGGAGAGTATTATTGCAAGCATGGCGATGCCGGATAGCTTAAAGGGCCATTTGCCAAATACTTAGAGGATTCTGGGATAGTGGCTTAGTTTACTATGCTTGGGAGTCCTGAGCAAAATGGTATAGTCGAAAAGCGCAATCGCACCCTTATGAAAATGGTGAATAATATAATTAGTAGGACAAATTTATCTAGTTTTATGTGGGGTAAAACTTCAAAAACAGCTTTGTAGATTTTGAATCGTGTACCTACTAAAGCTATTCCATTGACTCTTTTTAAGTTATGGATTGGACGTAAGCTTAGCTTAAGCCATCTTAAGGTTTAGGGATGTCCTGCAAAAGTGAAGTTGAATAATCTTACATTAAGTAAGTTGGACTCTAGAACCACTTGGTGTTATTTTGTATCTTACTCGGAATATTCAAAGGGATATCGGTTCTATAATCCCAATGGAGGCACAAGAATTATGGAATCGCGGACAGCGAAATTTTTAGAGATTGATGTGGTCGAAGAAAGTAGCTGCTCACAGACTATTGAGGATAATACTACGGTGGGTAATGTTGTATCTTTATCTCCTCCCATATAGATAATTATGGAGACTCTCACACCACAGACTGAATCTGTTGAGACTCAGGACCTTGTTGTCAAGACAGCTCCTAATGAAGTTCCTCAAGGCTCTTAGGTACAAAATGTGGCTAGGAGATCTATTAGGGAGAGACGATCAGCTATACCACCAGATTATTTAGTTTACATAGGAGAGCAAGACTATGATATCGGTTCTGTGGCTGATCCAGTAACTTATGCAGAAGCTATTTCTTGTCTTCAGTCGAAACTGTGGTTGAATGCAATGAGAGATGAAATACAGTCTATGAAGCATAATGGTGTTTGGGAACTTGTTGAATTACTTGAAGGTCATAGACCCATTGGCCGCAAATTGGTATATAAGACTAAAAGGGACTCCAAAGGGAAGATTGAGAAGTTTAAAGCCAAACGGGTAGCCAAGAGTTTCACTTAGAGAGAAGGAGTAGACTATGAAGCAACTTTTTCTCCAGTCTCTTTCAAAGATTCTTTCAAAGTAATAATGGCATTGGTAGCTCATTTCGATATGGAGTTACACCAAATGGATGTTAAAACTATCTTTCTCAATGGATACGTTAATGAAGAAGTCTATATGATGCAACCCAAAGGTTTTGTGGCAGATGATTCAGGTACGCTTGTATGTAGATTGAAAAAAATCTATTTATGGTTTCAAACAAGCTTCTAGACAATAGTACTTGAAGTTTCATAATATTGTCGCTTCATTTGGTTTTATTGAGAACAAAGTAGATCAGTGTATATACTACAAGGTCAGTGGGAGGAAATTCATTTTCCTTATACTTTATGTAGATGATATACTGCTTGCAAGCAGTGACCTTAGCTTACTGCATGAGACAAAGCAAATGTTGTCAAAAAACTTTGATATGAAGGACCTTGGTGAGGCTTCTTTTGTCCTTGGTATTGAGATTCATAGGAATCGTTCTCGCCGACTATTAGGTTTATCTCAGAGGGCATATGTTGATCGTATCTTAGAAAGATTCAACATGCAGCAATATAAGCTAGGAATTGCTTTTGTTAGTAAAGGTGATAAGTTGAGTCTATTACAATGTCCTCATTCAGATTTTGAGAAAGCCCAAATGAAGAATATACCTTATGTTAGTGCACTTGGGAGTATTATGTATGCTCAAGTATATACTAGACCGGATATTGTTTTTGTAACAGGACTTTTAGGCAGATATTAGTCAAATCCAGGATACGATCATTGGGTTGCTGCTAAGAAGGTTTTGAGGTACTTAAAGAGGACAAAAGACTATATGCTGATTTACAAACATGTTCAGGACCTACAGCTGGTTAGGTATTCGGATTCAGACTTTGCCGGCTGTCAGGATGAAAAGAAGTCGACAACAGATTACATCTTCAAGTTAGTAGGAGATGCAATATCATGAAGAAGTGAGAAACAGAAATCAATGACATCTTGTACCATGCAAGCGGAGTTTGTAGCATGCTTTTCGGCCGCTACTTAGGCAATTTGGCTCCAGAATCTCATTAAGGAGTTAACCGTATTTGATTTTGTAGATAGGCCCATACAAGTCACTTTGCAGTGTTGTTTGTTAACTGTTGACACCTATTTTTAATTTGCCCAAAATTAATTATACAAAATTTAGGAATTAATTTTATTTAATTCCTAAGACAAAAAAAAATGTTTCTATTAAATGTATTGTATATAAAAATTAGGCATGTTTGTGTTAATTAGGTCCATTAAAATGTTTTTTTTAGTTTAGTTAATAAAAAAAAAAGAAATCGCGCCGGGCCGGGCCTGGCCGGAGCGCTGGCCCGGCCCCTCTTTTTTTTCTTCTTCTTTTCTTTTCCCCCTACGCGCGGGCCCAGCCTAGCTCCTCCCTTTTCTTTCTTTTCTTTCCCCCCGACCCAACCCGATCTCCTCCTTCTCTCCTGCGCGCGGACTGGGCCTAGCCCCAGCCCAGCTTTCCCTTTCTCTTCTCCCCTCTTGCCAGTCACTCTTGCTCCCCTGTGCTCCCTTATTCTCCACGGCAGTATGACGCACGGCGACGCCGCTCCTCGCTGTCGCTATCCGGCCAGAGTAGGGCCGGATGCGCACGCCGACGGGACTGGCATTAATTGCCAGTCCCGTCCCCCCCATTTCCGGGCTCCCTTATCCTCTCCTCCTCCTTCTTTGCCCTCGTTCAGTACCGCCCCCCCTCTGCCCTCCTCTGCATCGGCTTGTGGTCGCGGGATTTGCGGGGCACAAGCCGGTGTAGGTCGTCGTCAGCTGACGTGGGGGAAGCACAAGGTCGTCGTCGCCGGCTATAAGAAGCCAGAGAGAGAGAGAGAGGCCGGTTGGCTAGAGAGAGAGAGAAAAAAAAAACAGAGAAGAAATAGAGAGAAACAGAGAGAGCCAGAGAGAAAAAGAGAAAACCGAGGCTCGCCGGAGTAGGAGGAGGATCCAGGTCCTTCGTCGCCGTCACCAGACCAATCAGAAGACCCCCCCCCCCCCCCCCCCCGACGCATCGTTGATTGGTGAGACCCTCTTGGCCAAGAAGCTCCTCTGTTTTCCCCTGTTTTTTGGCATGGTCGGGCCGGGGTTCGCTCCGGCCATTTCACGCGAATCTCGGTCCTTACTATTGTCCCTCGCCGTCCGTGTGTCGTCATCAAAGGTAGGTTTAGTTGCCTGAATCCCCTGATTCGGCGGAACAGGTCAGAATCTCTTGTTTTTGATCTTGCCTCCCACCTGTTTGACAAAAAGTCTCAATGAAACTAGTTTTTAATCCGGTCGCCGGCTGGCAAGTGGCAGTCGAACAGCAACTCAGTGGGCGGAGAGGTTTAGTAATGGCCCCGGAGGCTTGATTTTTGGTCGGTGCCGGTCTGGGCACGCCGGCAAGAGGCCAAATTTCGGCTTCATCGGCGTTTGCCCATTCTTGCGGGTCTGCAATTCGGGTCGAATTCGACCCGAATCAGTAGATCCGACTCGGGTCAACGCCCGGGTCGAATCAGCTGATCCGAGCCAGTCAGGTTAAGTTTAACAACAATAGAGGTCTCAAGGGATCTAAGCATATGGAGGTCAAGTACTTGACTATAAAGGAAAAAGTTCAAACTTGTGACATTGCAGTAGAGCACATTTCAACAGATGATATGATTGCAGATCTACTAACTAAAGACCTTCGCCCTTGTGCATTTGATCGATATGTCATGAACATGGGCTTAAGAGTATCATGTGATATTGTTAATTAGTAGGAGCTGTTTAGTTTTATGTTGCTCTTATGAAGTTTGTATATGATTTTATGTTACATTTTGTAATATTTGAATATGTATAAACTCTTTTGCATTCAATGAGGTATTTGTGAATGTAGATTTATTAAGTTGAGTACGCATATTTGATGAAAATCTCGAGGCATTGTATAAACCTTGAGTACAAGCTATGGGGTATTCTTGATATTAGCCTTAACGATATGTCTTGTTACACATAAAGTACAGTTAACTATCAAGATAAGACATATGCAGGTTTGTTGGAACCATGAAGGATATTCTTTGGTGACACACTAGGTTTTGTGACACTTAAGGAGAGAGAATTTGGACTAACAAAATAGATAACACATGAAGTATCATTCATTATGAGGTATTGTCCATTTGACACACTACCATATTGAATCCATATCAGTAAAGTTTAAAGCACTTATGACCATGGAAGGCTCTGCGTGAGTACATGCAGTTACCGCCATGATTCGGTGTTCGAGACTTTATGGGATCGGATTGACTATTAAGAATAATCTCTGGACCAATATAAGGGTGCGCACACAGTTCTGTTTTAATTAATATTGCCCAAGTGGGAGAATGTAAGAATTTTCTAATGTGGGCTTTATTAATTGAAATCAACTTAATTAATTTGGTCTAATAAAGGTAAGATATTGTAAAATATGGGTCCGAAAAAAAAAAAAAAGTCAAAAGGTCAAAAGTGTCTACAGTGCATGCTTAGCTCTTCTTTTTAACCGAGAGCTCGTGCACAGCAAGGAAGAGAAGAGAAGAGAAAAGAGGAAAAGAAGAGAAGGGAGGGGAAGAGAAGAAGAAGAAGAAGAAAGGGAGGGTTTTGCACCGCGCGGAGCTCGCCTAGCCGATTCGACTTTGTATCGCAATGCTCGGTAAGTATTCGCGCCCCTCGTTCCTTTGATCGGAGAAGTTTTCCGATTTAGGGTTTAAATTCGGAATTTTAGGAAATTCGAGCGGCGAAGTCTGATTTTTGAGTTGTTGAGCTGCGTATTTTTATAGAATTGGTAGTTTACGGTGTTGCGGAGCCATGGGATTTTACGGAACCTGATTTGGACTTACGGTTTGCCGGATATGAATTTTTGAAGTTGAGTGCGCACAGTAAACAGTGCGCGAACAGTGGTTTTTAGGCCGATTTCCGTCAGTTTTTGGCTTGATTTTGGGGCTGCTAAGTTGGGGTTCCTGTAGTGCTCTGAATAAGCTTTCTCTTAACTATAAGTTCGCTTAGAATGGACTTTAGTGGAGGAAGTTATGGCGTAATCAAGTTTCGCACTCAAATTTCGCGTCGTGGACGAATTTGGAAAATCGCTTTGGACGAGTGTTTTGGGAGCGTCTTTTAGTCGTTATATTAGCGTCTAAGCCTAGTTGAGCCGAATCGTAGTTGAAATATCATTTTACTCGGTTTTGATACCGTTTTTCGGCTTATTGTTAGGTATTCGAGTGTGTCGGCTCGAAAAACCGTTGTAGGTTAGTTTTTCAGCTTTTCAAGGTGAGTGGTATTATTTCTTCTTTGAATTTATAAACTCATGTTTAGAAAATGATATGTATGAGATATGTTACTATATAAGAAATGGCATTTTGATTACATAAAATTGGATCGAGTATTTACTGACATTTTGCGTATTTGAAATGAAAGATTATCTTTTGATTTCGGTTTGAGTTTACTGAATGCAAATAGATTTGCGAAACCTTTTGAGAAAGACTCATGAGGAGTTCTTGTATTTGAATGTGGCTTATAAAAGGTTATATACCCGTTTGCGAAATGATTTCTTTCTCTTTTTGAATATTGGTGATTTTGATTGTGAATTGGATTTGCTGGTATGGGAGGATGTGGATTTTGATACTCAATGTCTCTGTGAACCCAAATGAGGGGTTCTGGGTATACGCATACTAGTCTAGGATATCCTTGTGGGCCGAGCCACCGGCTTATAGTAGGTGGAGACCTTGTCAAGGGGGAATCTTGGTCGCCTTTCACAGGGCGTTATCCATGATTATACTTAGATTTCTGAGCATGAGATTGGCCAATGGATTTGACCATTGGTTTCTTCTTTGATATTATTAATTTGAATGACCTTTTCTATTGTGAAAATGTGACGTTTGAAGTAGCATATAACTTATTTTGAACATGGAGTTTGTGATATGTTGGAATTGGATTAATTGAGCTTTCGTTTGGTCTTTATAACTGTGTGCATAGTGGGTGCTCGATCTACTTAGAAGAAATGTATTACTCACTGAGCCGTGGTAGCTCATTCCTCTCATTTTACTTGTTTTTCAGGTTCTTCACCGAGGCGCTAGTAGGCGTGAGAGTTCCGGTGTCGGGGAGGGCATTTTGATAGTTGAGACTTTTTGGTACGAGTTATACTTGGATGTGGAGTTTAGTGTATTGAGCTTTTTGGTAGATTGCAGTTAACTCTGATATTGTAACCAGTTAAACTCTATATCATATATATATATATATATATATATATATATATGTGGATGCATATATTATGATATTAGATGAGTTTCGGTTATGTTTAGGCTGCGTCCTTTGGGAAAAGGATGGCCGTGTCATGCCCTTTTTCTTGTTGAGATTGGGGTGTGACAGATATATAGATTCTTAATAAGTCTAATATAGGGCTGGCTGGTATGGGCCAAGTACGGCCCGGCCCGTAATGAGAGAGCCCGTGGTCGAAAACTTTATAAATAGCATTCAAGTCCCTCCCCTAACCTGATGATGCACAATTTGACTCACATACAGATTTAGAGAGAATTTTCTTCTCATGAGTGACAATCTCATTAGGTCAGCATTCTAACGAAGGGATAGGGGAGAAGAACTTGAGTTCATATTCGGAAACCGTCGTAAATTTCGCTTCAAGTTCGATGAATTCCAAACCAGGTACGCAAATCAATAATCTCTCCTTTAACGTGTTTTGGTTTCTAATTATGATGATCCTGGGCGTGCCATTTTTGTGGCCTAACACGTGCTACAAGCCACGGCGGTGAACTACATATGTTGGATAACCATCGGAGTACAGGAGGTACAAAAGTTGGTGGGCAAGGCACAACTACATTTTGTCTTCTGGGCTCGATGCCGGTGTCGCCTTCATGGCCATTCTTTGCTATTTCACATTTCAGATTAGGGACATTAATGGAATGAGGTGGTGGGGCCTGGAATTGGATGATCACTGCCCTCTTGCTAGTTGTCCTACTGCTCCGGGCATTCAGGTTAAAGATTGCCCCATTTTTCATTGATCGGAGGACATCCCAAGTTCTTCGCTGATATGCAATGTCAAGTGGAAAAATATCTGTACTACTCACTACACGCTCATTTTCTAGAGATACTTATACTGTTTAGTTTTCATGTGGAATTGAAGAAAATGAAATTGAACTCGCGGTGTGGATAGATCTTTTGCCCTTATTTTTCACTACAGCCATAAATTTGATGAGCCAAACGGCTTCATAAGTCAATAACCATGTTGAAGAGAATGAGAGTCTAGAAGTCGAACCGAAAAACGAAAACTCATGCTTCTGCTGACATTATCCTAATATCATTCAGCTTAACAATCTACATCACGGGATACTCTACATCATGCCAATCTTGCTGTAATTTTGGCAAGCAATTAAACATTAGTCCATCTTGACAAGAAAACTGTATCAAGAGGGTCCATTTGAAGATGCGCAAAGACCGGGAGCTAACGAAAATTAAGAATAGAATTGCTGCTGCTCGTGTTTTGGAGAAACAGAAGGTGATAGTTTGATTTTGACACCCCCAAAGTACTGAAGCAGAAATGGAAAACGTATGTCTTTCTTGTTCTTCCCTGGAGACTCTCTTTTACGGAGAAATTTCCGTTTTGCTTTCTTTTGCTTAAAGGACTTTGAACCGGAATTTTATGAAATGCCTCGTCTTCTTTCCGGGGTGCACACAAGAAGGATCCTCTTGAGAATATGCAATTTGTAGGCCTGGCTTATAACATGTTCTCGTTCATCGATGAACCGGTGGGCGAGTACTTGGAAAACGGTCGGATCCAATGTTTCTTGTCCAAATTTGAAGTGAAATCAATGATCATAAATTGCTTTTAACAACTTCATTAAGGGAGAAAAACAAGAATGAATGATTATAAAGTGTCAGACACTATGCAATGGTGCAGAAGTTTAGATACCATCCGTGGCACGTTAGAAACTATTGACTAGTTTATCTATTTGGTTAGAAACTCTAGTAAGATAGGCCTAACATACATGTAGAATTTAACTATTGTCGACCCTGCTAGGAATTGACAAACGTGTGTTGACATGTTTAATGTGTAGAAATGGGTTTAAAGGTATATTGATGTGTTTAATTTTATCTAAAATCATGTTGACGCAACCAACGTGTTAAACCGTTCAATTAAACGTGTCTAAGAATGTCATAAATGGTTTGAAAGGACCAATCAACAAATGCCACGTTTGCTCTTTGTACATGATTGGGTCGACCCGTCCTGTTCATGACACGAACATAATTAAGCTCAAAACCGAGCACTCCTAATCAACTGCATGACGTGTAAATAAGTCATGTCAAAAATCGCTAACTGTAGGTGTAGGCGGTGAATTCTGTGTCATCAAATACACAAATTTCAACACTTTACAATAAAATTATAGCGCAGCAAAACATAGTTACAAGACAACCAACACACTGCACCAAACGGACATTTATTCCAAAGATGTGTTGTTTGTTCGGTTTAGTTTTCTAACTTTTCCTTGATGCAATGAAGTCCCCTTAACTTGCACACTATTGCAATCGAATGTTCCCGTTGCTAACATTGTTGTTGCGACGTCGTCTCGATTTCTATTGTTGGAAAAAGAAATAGAAAAAGGGAATGCGGTTTGTTCGTATGATGTTGAGGTCTCATGCCATCCTGTTCGTTTCTTGTCCGCTTCAATTCGGAAAAACCAAAGAAAGGTTCATCTACTAATGGAAATATCGACAGACATTGAAACATAGAATATCACACTGTTCATGACTGAGATTGCAAAAGAAAAGCACTGAACGTATCCAGTCGGTTTAAGGGATAACCATTCAGATCATACTGTTCATGATGCGATAATTTGACATCACCCACTAGGGCCGCAGCTGTTCAGAGTACGTACTGGAGATTACATGCGAATGTGCGCCTTGAAGGGAAGGATAGGGATGGGCATAATAATGAAGCTTGCGATGCAAAAATGAAATAATCCCATCAAAACTAGATGATAGGTTACTTCAGATTTTCTGTCTTTTTATCTTATCATGACTTGTCGACTTCGGAAAGAGGAATCTTTGCAGATTTCTCTCAATTCCCATTCAACAGCAACTTAGATAGGTCCCAAGAGAATCAGATCACCAACGTTCGCTCTTTGGACTGTACCGTGAGTCTGAGAGTAATCCATCACGACCGGCTGTACAGTAGAGACAGACAGCTGAAAATGAAAGATTCAATCAACCCGACATTATCAATTGAATCCATGCCAAGATGACAAACATTAGCGTACCTTTAACCATGTTTCTTCCTTAGAAAGTGAAAAACAAAATTGTCACTGATCAAGAAATGGAGCAACCGGATGATGACTCTGGAGTTGCACTCTCTTATCAGCCCAAGAAGCTTGAACCTGATAGTCACAACCTTAAAATTCTGGTGAATGAATCTTTCTTTAGTAAACTTTTGATGCTGGGGTTCAAGATAAAGCAACTTCTTTTTGTTGTACGATGTTCGTGTTGAATAATGTTTCAGATTCTCTTTGTACTCTGCTAAATATAATGTGTCTGGTCTATATATGAATACCACATAAGTTTTAACGGCAACACCGGCCGAAGCAGAAGTGCAATTTTACTGCGAACTTGGTTATTAGTATAATATTCGCCGCGAGTCAGTCGTGGTAGTTTGAATTTCAGAGAAAGCACCCTGCTCAGAAGTCAACTTGCAATTTGCTTCTGCATCTGTTGAAACATGACTAAGCCTCTGAGTTGTGTGCGTGTTAACATAATGGCCTTTGATAACTGAGCAAAAGCATGTCTCAGAACCAGTTGTAACAAGCAGTTCCAAAGGTGAAGGGATATAAAGACTCACAGCACAAATTTCCGGTATTTACCGACCAAATAAAACTCAACTCGCAGATTTCGAGGTGTTCAGTGTGCGGCTGCTTCGTGGAGTCCTCGGGCGGCTCCCTTCAACAACCCGCTGACGGCCACTGCAAGAGCTGAGAGAGAAACCTACCATTTTTCTACTAGACCTCCTATGTCCAGCTACCATGCAGGCTAAGGAACAGAGAAACAGGTCCCCAAGCATTTCTTTAGGGAGCTTTTAATTTGTTTTGTATTGGCCATCTTTCCTCTCGTTCGTCCAACCTTGGTGATTCAAACTCTTGAATTTAATCGAGCTGTCAAACTTAGATATTTATTCAATCAGATCGGGTTCCATGAAATGACTCAAATTCAAGACATAATTTAACAGAAGCTTTAATAAGATAGGTCTAACATATGCATAGGATTAAATTATTCTTGACCCTACTAGGAATTGACAAATGTTTATTGACGTGTTTAATATGTAGAGATGTGTTTAAATGCATGTAAAATCATGTTGACACGATCAACATGCTAATTTGTTCAAATAGACCCGCCGCCTAGTATGTCATCAGTGGTTTGAAAGGGTCATTAGGTAAACCCCATGTTTGCTATCTGTATTTATGATTGGGTTGACCCGTTCATGACGTGAACTTAATTAAGCTCCAACTGAGCACCCTCAATTAACTACATGACGTGTAAATAAGTCAAGTCCAAAATTGCTAATTTTAGGTGTTGCAGTGAGTTATGTAGCATCAAACACTTCACACTAAAACTAGTAGCACGGCAAAGTATAGTTACAATACAACCAACAGATTACACCAAACGTTTACCTCCAAAGTAATGTTTGTACAATTTACTTTTCTAACTTTTCTTTTATGCAACGAAGTGCCTTATCTTGCAAAGTTTGTGTAATCAAATTTTTCCGTCACTAACATCGTTAATCCGCTGTTATGTCAGTGTATATTTTTAGGGTAAAAAATAGATAAAGAGAATGCCGTTTGTCAAGATAGTGAGGTATAATGCAATCATGTTCGTTTCCTAGTAATTTTACTCCTTGTCAGCTTCAACTTGGACGTGAGTGGCGACGTAGAGTGACATCCATCCTAAGCATTTCATAGGTGGAAGGAACTTGCCAAAACAGGAACGTGTAAAAAAAGCCACTCTCTCTGTGCTTGGATCATCGTAAAACCAATCATATTGACTTAACTTCATCGTGAAAACCGAAGAAAGGTTCATCTACGAATGAAAACATTGACAGACATTGACACACAGAATATAGTACAGTTCAAGATTGAGATTGCAAAGAAAAGAAATAATGACATAAATGGTCTATGAATTTTGATTCAATGTACGATATGATCATTGACATTTCAATTTATTTAATATGATTTTTGAATTTTAGCTTAATGTGTAATTTGGTCCTCAAAATTTTAATTTGTTTAATGTGGTTCTTAAACTTTTGATATATATTCAAACTTAAATTGATGGAAAGACAACATTGAACATTTTTCTAAGGTCCAGGGACTAGTTCGAGCATGTATTAAAAATTCATGAACTATATTGAATAAATTAAAAGTTCAGGGGCAATATTTCACATAAGGTTAAAGTTTTTAAGGAGTACTATATTGAATAAATTGAAAGTTTATAGACCACATTGTATATTGGGTTAAAGTGTAGGGACCATTTGTGTTATTTTTCCAAAAGAAAAGTAGTAGAGGTATCCAGTCAGTTTGCCGTATAACCATTCATATTATACTGTTGAAGATACGGTAATTTGACGTCGATCCACTCGGGCCACACCTCTCCAGTGTAACGACAAGAGATTACATGTGAATGTGTGCCTTGAAGAAGACAGCTTGTGAGGCAAAATTGGAAATAACCCCCATCAATGGTAGTGGATATGGCCGTTCAGATCTTTTGTCTTTTAACGTAACGTTGACTTGCTAACTTCCAAAAGGAATCTTTGCAGATTCAGCCCAATACCCATTAACAACAACTTAGAGAGGTCCCCAAAGAATCAGATCACCAACTTTCTTCTTGGACTGTACTCTTGAGTCTGAGAATGATCCCTCGTGAACTGCTGTAAGGTAGAGACCACTGAAAATGAAAGCATGACTCAACCTGACATATTGAGTGAATCCATGCGAAGATGACAAACTTGAACGTACCTTAACTTATATTTCTCTTGCCGGCAGATGCTATAAGAGACTATGATTTCTATGGCGTGTTAAGACCTTCATTAGAAAGTGAAGAACAAAATTGTCACTGATTCACTGATCAAGAATGGAGCAACCGGAAGATGACTCTGGAGTTTCACTCTCTCATCAGCCCAAGAAGCTTGAACCTGATAGTCACAAGCTCCAAAATTCCGGTGAATGAATCTTTCTTTAGTGAACTTTTGATGTTGGGTTTCGAGATAAAGCAACTTCTTTTCGTTGTATGATGTACGTGTTGACTTATGTTTTCGGGTTTTTCTTTGTACTCTGCTGAATAAAAGGTGTCTGATCTATATTTGAATTCCACATGAGTTTTCACGGCAAACGCCGACTGAAGCAGAAGTGCAATTCAACTTCGAACTTGGTTATTAGTGTAATTTTTGCTGCGAGTCAGTCATGGGAGTTTAAATTTCAGAGAAAGTGCCCAGCTTAGAACTCAACTTACCATTTACTTACGCATCTGTTGAAACACGACCAAGCCTCCGAGTCAGTGTGCGTGTTACATAATGGCCTATGATAACTTAGCAAAAGCATGTCTCAGAAACGGTTGTCACAAGCGGTTTTAAAGGTGAAGGGGTTCGTTCGTTCTGTTTGATGAATGGCATGAGCAATATTACATAATCCATCTTTCATTGGCACTTCCATAAACTATTGCTGAGTTGCATTCAACAATCATTCACTAGTGGATGATGAATTATCTGCAGATGAAGTAAATGATTCTCCAATCGAGGAAGTGAGATTGACCGTTTCGATTAAAGACGATCCGACCTTGCCCTGCTTGACATTTCGAACATGGTTTCTGGGAATCACCGCGTGTGCTACTCTGTCCTTTTTAAATCAGTTCTTCGGCTTCCGGCAAAACTCTCTCTCCTTGACATCGGTTTCCGCTCAGATTGCCGTACTTCCTCTGGGAAAATTTATGGCAGCAGTTCTACCGAAGAAAGCTGTTCGTGTCCCAGGAACAAAATGGTCGTTCTCATTGAATCCGGGACCCTTCAACTTGAAGGAACACGTCCTGATAACCATATTTGCCAATGCGGGCTCAAGCGGCGTGTACGCTATCAACATCATCACCATTGTCATGGCCTTTTATCACCGTCATATTCATCCTCTAGCAGCCATGTTGTTGACCCTGACTACACAGGTATATTTGTTAGTAATCACTCTTGGGCTGGGGTTTGACAATCATTCTTGTTGGTGTTTTCTTGCTCTGTCTACAAGCTACTGTGATTATCGACCTTCCATGATGGAACAAAATGTGCGATAAATTGCAGATGCTTGGATATGGATGGGCCGGGATTTTCCGAAAGTTTCTCGTTGATTCACCATACATGTGGTGGCCAGCGAACCTGGTTCAGGTCTCTCTCTTCAGGTATGCCATTAAGACTTCTTTGTTTTCTTCATTCTTTACAGTTACTTCTTTCGTTGTCATGAGTCCACTTTCGTTGGACATTCAGGGCGTTGCATGAGGAGGAGGTGAGGCCCAAAAGAGGATTGACAAGGCTGCAGTTCTTCCTCGTAGTCCTCATATCGAGTTTCGCGTACTATGTCGTTCCTAACTATCTGTTTCCATCCATAACTGCCCTATCCATTGTATGTTGGATATGGAAGCACTCAGTCACAGCGCAAATAATCGGCTCCGGACGTCATGGTCTCGGTATTGGTTCCTTTGCCCTGGATTGGGCTACTGTTGCTGCCTGGAATGGATCTCCGTTAGCTTACCCGGGCTTTGCAATTATAAACATAAGCATCGGTTTCTTCCTCACACTGTATGTGTTAATCCCATTTGCCTACTGGACCAATGCATTTGAAGCCAAGCGGTTCCCCATTATCTCGTCGCACGTGTTTGATGCTAAGGGAGTCGATTATGATGTCAGATTAGTCCTAAATGAGACAAACTTCCAATTTAATCAGCATGGATATGATGATTACAGTAAAGTTCACCTGAGTATCTTCTTTGCTTTTGCTTATGGATTGAGCTTTGCAACCTTGGCAGCTACTGTATCTCATGTCGCTCTCTTCCATGGCAGGTGAATGCTTTTTACACTTCTGCTGATTATGAGTATCACTAGATGGATAGAGAACTGCCTCTGTTCTTTCTTTTAATCACCTGCAAAATATATCAAGAAATCTTACAAAACTTTTGCAGTAAAACAGAATAGCATTTAGTGATTAAATGATAAAAACCGTGAGATTTATAAAGTTGGTGGCGCACGAAGTTGCGGACCCATGAGATGATGAATTATCTCAAAATATTCTAACATTCCATTTACAGGACTATGTGGCAACAAACGAAGGCAACTTTTCGGGATAAGTTTGATGACGTGCATACTAGACTGATGAAGAAGAACTATGATGCTGTCCCACAATGGTGGTTCTACTCGCTCATGCTGATAATGACCGGACTTGCCATGGTTGCTTGTGAAGGATTTGGCAGACAGCTTCAACTTCCGTACTGGGGAGTCCTCCTAGCACTTGGTTTAGCTGTATTCTTCCTGTTGCCAATTGGAGTAATCACGGCCACCACAAACCAGGTATAGTCAATAAAAATCACTTCTGATCTTCAACAAAAATCTCCTCTCGTTATTGATGAGACATTGACTTTCATGTTCAGCAACCTGGATTGAACGTCATCACTGAGCTGATAATCGGTTTCATGTATCCTGGAAGGCCTCTGGCCAATGTGGCATTCAAGACATATGGTTATATAAGCATGGTGCAAGCAATAACTTTTCTCTCGGACTTTAAGTTGGGCCATTACATGAAAATCCCACCAAAGTCCATGTTCATTGTTCAGGTAATGCCCGAGTTTTGATATTTACCATTACCATGTCTCATGTTATGCTTAGTACTGTTTTCAGATGAATTTATACATTCAAATAGTAGAAACTAACATTGACTTATTTCTCCTGAATGAAGCTGGTGGGAACGTTAGTTGCATCTTCAGTCTACTTTGGCACGGCCTGGTGGCTCCTCACATCGGTGGATTACATCTGTGACCCGTCCAAATTGCCTGAGGGAAGCCCGTGGACGTGCCCGGGGTACGATGTATTTTACAATGCCTCCATCATTTGGGGCGTGGTGGGACCACTCAGGATGTTCGGCCGCCTTGGGCTTTATGCCACGATGAACTATTTTTTTCTCATTGGAATTCTCGCTCCAATCCCGGTCTGGATCCTCTCTCGAATGTTTCCAGAGAAGAAATGGATAAGGCTCATCAACATGCCTATCATCATAAGTGGCGCAGGGAATATGCTACCGGCAACATCAGTGAATTACATATGTTGGATAACTGTCGGAGTTTTCTTCAACATATATGTGTACAGGAGGTACAAAAGTTGGTGGGCTAGGCACAACTATATTTTGTCTGCTGGGCTCGATGCCGGCGTCGCCTTCATGGCAGTACTTTGCTATTTCACATTGCAGATTAGGGACATTAATGGGATGAGTTGGTGGGGCCTGGAATTGGATGATCACTGCCCTCTCGCTCATTGTCCAACCGCTCCAGGCATTCAGGTTAAACATTGCCCTGTTTTTCGTTGATCAGAGGACATCCGATATGCAATGTAAAGGGGAATAGTATCTGTACTTCTCACTACATGGTCACTTTTTACAGATGCTTGTACTGTCAAATCTTCAAGTGCAGAAGAAGAAAACGAAATAGAACTTGTAGTGTGGATAGATCTTTTGCCCTCATTTTTCACTACAACCATTAATTTGATGAACCAATCAGCATCATGAGTTAATATCCATGGTGAAGAGAACGAGAGTGTAGAAGCCAAACAAAAACGAGAACACACCTGCTCCTGCTGACATTATCCTAATATCAGTGACCTTAACAATCTACATCATGGATCTTTTACATCATGCCAATTTTGCTGTAATTTTTGCCAGTAATTAAACATTAGTTGGTTTTGACAGACTTTCCTTTCTAATTTGAATCTGGTGTTAGCTAAACGAGAGTTGTGTATATAATCACAACAGTTAATGACTGAATTTGAGAATGGCCTGCAGACAAAGATGGAGAGGCCTAATGTTCCTAGATCTTCACGTTGCAAACCATTAGATCATTGCAACATGCAATTGAAAGTCTTAACTACATAATGTAGTTCATTTGCACACTCATTTCTTGACAAACACTTCGCGGTACAGTTTAGCCCAGGGCAATTCCTTTTTCCGACGGACAAGAATATCATCCCAGGCCAGCATCACGCACACTCAGCGTTGAAAGGCCAACTTTGTGTGAGATGCCTGAAAGGCCCTTCATTTTTGTTGGCACTAAAGAGAGAGAATCAGCTTGTCATTTTGTAAATCAGCACATCAATTAATTACTAAAATTGCTGTCCAGGACTATAAGGACAAACTAATCTTCAGTCAGTTTTCTTCATTGGCCTGCAAATGTCTTATGTACTTAGCGCATGTAATGAGTGTGATAGTGATTGGAGACTCGTTCTTTGGTAAGGTTGTTATAGCTTTGGAACATTTATCAAGAAAAACTAGCTTACAGTAAAAATGGACCGACCGAACTACCGTGATTTCTGTATAGATATTCTTGCCACGGTATGTTGTGGATCCACCAATTGACAATGGATTCTCCGACCGGAACTAGTTTATAGAAATCCCTCGGCAAGATGCCGTAGACAAGGAACAAGTAATCGACAAAGAACAGCGGGTAGAGGCAGAAGATGCATTCAAGTGTGACCGAGGAATGCGAAAACGGGTCGGTGACCGTGTTGAGAAAATGAGTGCAAGGGAAAGGGAAAAAAGAGTAGAATTTCTTTCGGAAAATGGTGGTCCTGCGGGATGTGGCACCAGAACATGCGGTTGTTGGCACCACGAACTTTTTTTTTTTTTCAAGACAAATTCAAGTGTCGTGATTTAGACCTTCGCTTTCAATTGCATAAACTATCCGAAGGGACTCAAGACAAACGTTTCAAGAGATTATTAGTTCTATGTCTGAAATTTCCCCGCTCTGTTTTTCTCTCCGTGCGGAGCTCGCGGCCTATGTCCCATGGAGGTCGCGACCTTCGGACGCTAGCCTTGCATGGCCATAGCTCTGTGGTTGCTTGAGGCAGGACACTTCCATGGCCGTGGTGTCGGGGTTTGGCTCAGTCGGTTCGGTCAACTTTTGGCCGCAAGTGAGAGGAGGTAGAGAGGGCCGTGAGTGAGAGGAGCTAGAGAACGACAAGTGAGGAGAGAGAGAGAGCGAGCATATCCGTAAGTTCGAAGCTCGAGCAACTATAGCTTAAAGCTCATTGATCTAACTTTATTTGGGACAAAAATCACTCTCAACTCTATTTTATAAAAAACTATTACACTTGAGGTCTGTCATTTGAAATTTCTCTATTACAAAGATAATACCGATTTATCTTTCTTTATATTTGAGGTCCTTCCAACAGTTAATCAACCAAATCATTTAACGTAGATAGATAATTAACTAGCTAGATGATGCTTAATATTGTTGCATTCATCTTCTTCTTCTTCTTCTTTTTCCTTGTAGTGATATTTTGTCTATAATTTATTTGTTAACCAAATATCCAATAAAGAACCGTAAACTATGCTTAACCATATTTGGTTTCTATTCATCTCGAAGCATAATTGATATACCTTAACTTATTATGTATAAATCAATAAAATAATAACTTAGATCAAAAGGTTACAAATTTATGACCTCTCTATATATTAGAAAATTTGCAAAATAGTAACTTAGATCAAGAGATAGGAACCTCTAAGAGTTTATTTTTTTTACGATTGATTAAATTTATATGATCACAATAGAAAAAGGATGTTGCGCTGAAAAATATTTAAAAGTTGTTACAAAAACGATGTCAATGACGAGATTAGAAAAAACGGAATTATATTATGTGATGCTTTATATAATTAACATTTATAATGAATAGATATTCTGCGTAACATATTAGAACAATGTTATCTGTATCTTCTATGTGGATGCCATAGCCAAGAAACATGCAATTTGAGACCAATTTTTTCCCACTTTCGTTCCATATGCAGTTGTGTTTTTATTATTAAAGAATAACGTTGTCCATACATGACTCTATTTTTACAAAATGTGGTTTAATTTGCTTCTGAAAAAAGCATTGAGACGCAATATAGGACGCAACCCCAGTTGCAACGCCCGTGACTGTCTACTAGTCTTTAAAAAGAGCCTATAAATGTTCGGGAGTGCTAATAACCATTAAGAACTCAATGAACAAGAGCACGTGAGCATTCATGTTGTTTAAACTCGCGTGACCGTCATATAGTAATTATATCCCTTCTTAGTGACTAGTATGATCCGATAATTCGACACCAACCCACTCGGACCACACCTCACTCTCTCTCTCTCTCTCTATAGAGTGCATGCTACAGAATACATAGGAGCACGTGAGCATGTCATGTTGTTGAACCTCGCGTGACCTTCATACAGTAAATATATCCCGTCGGGCCGACTCTACCTCGGGATCGCGACACTAGCACAATACCTTAATTCGACACCAACCCACTCGGGCCACACCTACCCCTCTCGCCCTCTAGAGTACAGACTACAGAGTACATGTGAATGTGTGACTTGAAGGGAAGGATAGGGATGCGGCAATTAATGAACACATGGAAGAAGACAAAAGCTTGTGGTGTAAAATTTTCACAAGTCAAATAACTGCGTCAAAACTCGCGGACATGGCCGTTCAGATGACTTGTTCACTTCCAACGAGGAATCTTTGCAGTTTCTTCTCAATTCCATTCGGCAGCAACTTGAGGGAGTCCCAAAAGAATCAGATCACCAACAATCTCTCCTTGGACTGTACCTCCGTTTAGTACTCTTGAGTCTGAGCGTGATCCATCATAAGCCGCTGTGTGCGGTAGAGACGCTGAAAACGAAAGCAAAACAAAGTTGACATTGCAGTAGAATCCATGCGGAGATGACAAACTTAAAAGTACCTTAACAAATATTCTTCTTGCCGGCAGAAGCTCTATAAGAAACTATAATCTTTAAGGCGTGTTAAGCCTTTTTTCTTTAGAAAGTGAGAAACAAAATTTCTCACTGATCAAGAATGGAGTGACCAGATGACAACCATGGAGTTTCACTCTCTTAACAGCCCAAGAAGCGTCAACCTAATGGTCACAATTTCGACAGTTCTGGTGAATGAATCTTTCTTTAGTGAACTTTTGATGTTGGGTTTCGAGATATGGCAACTTCTTTTCATTGAATGATGTTCCCATTGAATTAGGTTCCCGCATTTTTCTTTGCTCTCTGCTGAATAAAAGGTGTCTGGTCTATATGTGAATACCACAGTAAGTTTCAACCGCAACAACGAATGAAGTAGAAGTGCAATTCATCGGTGAACTTGGCTATCAGTATTATTTTTGCAGCGAGCCAGCCATGGTAGTTTTAAAATTTTGAAGAAAGTGCCCTGCTTAGAACACAACTTACTATTTGCTTCTGTATCTGATGAAACATGACCAAGTCTCTGAGTCAGTGTGCGTGTGTTAACTTAGAGGCCTTTGGATAATTGAGCAAAAGTATGTCTCAGAACTGGACTTAACAAGCAGTCTCAAAGGTGATGGGGTTCCTTCGTTCTGTTAATGGCATGAGCTATAATACATAACCCATCTGTCATTAAAACTTTCATAAACTATTGCCGAGGTGCTTTCAACAATCATTCACTAGTAGATGATGAATTATCTGCAAATGAAGTGAATGATTCTCCAATCGAGGAAGTGAGATTGACTGTTTCGATTAAGGATGATCCGACCTTTCCCTGCTTGACATTTCGAACATGGGTTCTGGGAATCACCACATGTGCAACACTGGCTTTTTTAAATCAGTTCTTCTGCTACCGCCAAAACGCACTCTCTTTGACGTCAGTTTCTGCTCAGATTGTGGTACTTCCTTTGGAAAAATTTATGGCAGCAGTTCTGCCAAAGAAAGTTGTTCGCGTCCTGGGAGCAAAATGGTCCTTCTCATTGAGTCCAGGACCCTTCAACTTGAAGGAACATGTCCTGATAACCATATTCACCAACACGGGCTCAAGCTACATGTACGCCACTTACATCATCACCATAGTCATGGCCTTTTATCACCGTCATATTCATCCTCTAGCAGCTATGTTGCTGACACTAAGTACCCAGGTATATCCATTAGTAATTACTCGGCCTGGGGTTTGACAATCATTAGTCTTCATGTTTTCTTCCCCTGTCTACACATTTCTATGATCATCTACCTTCCCTGATTGAACGAGATGTATGAAAAATGGCAGATGCTTGGATATGGATGGGCGGTGACTTTCCGAAAGTTCCTTGTTGATTCGCCATACATGTGGTGGCCAGCGAACCTGGTTCAGGTTTCTCTCTTCAGGTATGGCTCTGAGACCACTTTTTTATTTGCTTCTTTCTTTCAGTTACTTCTTACGTTGTCACAAGTCCATTTTCATTGAACTTTCAGGGCACTGCATGAGGAGGAGGTCAAGCCCAAAGGAGGATTGTCGAGGCTGCAGTTCTTCCTTGTAGTCCTCATATCAAGTTTCGCAACTACGTTGTTCCAAACTATCTGTTTCCATCCGTAACTGCCTTATCCTTTGTATGTTGGATATGGAAAGACTCAGTCACAGTGCAACAAATTGGGTCCGGACGTCGCGGTCTTGGTATTGGTTCCTTTTCCCTGGATTGGGCTACTGTTGCTTCCATCACTGGATCTCCTTTAGCCACCCCGGGGTTTGCAATTATAAACATATGCATCGGTGTCTTCCTGACGCTGTACATGTTAATCCCAATAGCCTACTGGACCAACGCATTTGAAGCGAAGCGGTTCCCCATTATCTCGCCACACGTGTTTGATGCTAACGGAGGCAAATACAACGTTGGACTAGTTCTGAATGAGACAAACTTCTAATTCAATCAGGAAGGATATGATGATTACAGTAAAATTCACCTGAGTATCTTCTTTGCTTTTACTTATGGATCAAGCTTTGCGACCTTGGCAGCTACAGTATCTCATGTCGCTCTCTTCCATGGCAGGTGAATGCCTTTTAACCTTTGTACTTATCACTGAGGATCACTATACAGATAAAGAACTACATCTATTCTTTATTTTGATCAGCTGTAACTTATATCAAAAAATCCTGCAAAGCTCTTGCAGTAAAACAGAATTGCATTTAGTAATTGAATGATAGAAACCATGTCATTTTACAAAGTTGGTGGTGCACAAAATTGCAGAGCTGTGAGGAGGAATCATCTCTAAAACAGATTCTAACATTCCATTTACAGGACTATTTGGCAGCAAACACAGGCAGCTTTTCAAGATAAGTTTGATGATGTGCATACTAGACTGATGAAGAAGAATTATGAAGATGTCCCACAATGGTGGTTCTCTTCGCTGTTGCTGATAATGATCGGACTTGCCACGGTTGCTTGTGAAGGATTTGGCAGATAGCTTCGACTTCCGTACTAGGGAGTCATGCTAGTAATTGGTATAGTTCTGTTCTTCATGTTGCCGATTGGAGTAATCACGGCCACCACAAACCAGGTATAGTCAATATAAGTCATTTATGATCTCTATGAAAATCTCCTCATGCTATTGATGAGACGCCGCCTTTCATGTTCAGCAACCTGGATTGAATGTCATCTCAGAGCTGATAATCGGATACATGTATCCTGGAAGGCCTCTGGCAAATGTGGTATTCAAAATATATGGTTATGTAAGCATGGTGCAGGCGATGACTTTTCTCTTGGACTTTAAGCTGGGCCATTATATGAAAATTCCACCGAAGTCCATGTTCATTGTCCAGGTAATGTTCGAGATTCAATATTTACCATTACCATGTCTCATCTTATGTTTAGTACAGTTGTCAGATCAATATACACATTCAAATAGTAGGAACTAACATTTACTTATTTCTCCCGGATGAAGCTGGTGGGAGCGGTAGTTGCATCTTCAGTCTACTTTGGCATGGCCTGGTGGCTCCTCACATCTGTGGATAACATCTTTGATCTGTCGAAATTGCCTGTGGAAGCCCATGGATGTGCACTGGGGACGACTTATTTTACAATGCGTCCATCATTTGGGGCGTGGTCGGACAGCTCAGGATGTTCGGCCGCCTTGGGGTATATGCCAAGATGAACTATTTCTTTCTTATAGGAATTCTCGCTCCACTCCCAGTCTGGATCCTCTCTCGGATGTTTCCCGAGAAGAATTGGAGAAGGCTCATCAACATGCCTATCATCATAAGTGGCCCACAGTCTATGCCACTGGCAACAGCGATGAACACCATCTGTTGGATAGCTGTTGGGGTTTTCTTCAACATATATGTGTTCAGGAGGTACAAAAGTTGGTGGACAAGGAACAACTACATTTTGTCTGCTGGGCTCGACGCTGGCATCGCCTTCATGGCCATATTTTGCTATTATACATTGCAGATTAGGGACATTAATGGGATGAAGTGGTGGGGCCTGGATTTGGACGATCATTGCCCTCTCGCTAGTTGTCCAACCGCTCCAGACATCAAGGTTGGAGATTGCCCCGTTTTTTGTTGATTGAAGGACATCCTAAGTTCTTCACAGATGTGCAATGTCAAGGAAAAACAAGATCTGTATTATTCACTACAGGCTCACTTTCTAGGGATACTTATACTGTCAAAGCTTCACATGGAAAATAAGAAAACAAAATAGATCTTTTAGCGTGGATAGATCATTTGCCCTTAGTTTTACTACAACCATTAATATGACGAACCAATCAGCATCATAAGTTAATAACCATGGTGAAGAGAATGAGAGTATAGAAGTCGAACCAAAAAGAAAAGACACATGCTTCTGCTGACACAGTCCTAATATCAGCGAGCTTAATAATCCACATTATGAATCCTTTACATCATGCCAATCTTGCTGTAATTTTGGCTAGTAATTAAACTTAGGTTGGTTTTGACAGACTTTCTTTTCTAATTTTGAATCTTGATGGAGCTAAAATACTGTTCTGATCATTTCAATAGATTGAAACCACGCTAAACGAGAGTTGTGTATATATGCACTATAATTAATGACTGAATTTGAGAATGGGATGCAGACAAAGATGGAGAGGCCTAATGTTCCTAGATCTTCACGTTGTAAACCATTAGATCGTCACAACATGCAATCAAAAGTCTTAAACTGTTTAATGTACTTCATTTGCACAGACTCATTTCTTGACAAATACTTTGTGGTACAGTTTAGCCCGGGGCAATTCCTTTTCCAACGGAGAAGAACATTGTTCCAGGCCGGTATGAGGCATATGTCGGTGTTCAAAGGGAAACTTTGTATGAGATGCCTGAAAATGACCCTTTATTTTTTATTTGCGATAAAGCGAGATAATCAGCTTTTCAGTTTGTAACTAAAGTTGCTGTCCAGGACTATAAAGACAACTAATCTTCAAGCAGTTTTCTTGGTTGGCCTGCAAATGTTTTATGTGCTAAGTGCCTGTAATAACTGTGATGGTGATTGGAGACTCATTCTTTGGTAAGGTTGTTCTTTCGGAGAAATGAAGCTCAATGTTCATGTGAAAGAAAAGGGAAGGTCAAGTATAACTTTAAAACATTTATCAAGAAAAGCTAGCTTACAGTAAAATGGATCGAACTATAGTGATTTCTGTATAGATATTCTTGCCACGGTATACTGGGGATCCACCCATTGACAATGGATTCACCGACTGGAACTAGTTTATAGAAATCCCTCGGCAAGATGTGGTAGACAAGGAACAAGTAACTGACAAAAAGAGCGGCGAGCAGAGGCAGAAGATGAATTCGAGTATGATCGGAATGCGAAACCGGTCCGTGACCGTGTTGAGAAAATGAGAACTAGGGGAAGGGAAAGAAAGGGTAGAATTTCTGTCGTCGGAAAATGGTGGTCCTGCTGGATGTGGCACCAGAGCATGCGGTTGATGGAGCGATTGAGGATATCGATTGAGGGTAAGACTCCGCGAACGTTTCGTTTTGTTTTGTCTTCAGACAAATCCATGTCTCGTGAGTTAGACCTTCGCTTTCGATTGCATAATCTTATCCGTAGTCGCTCAGTCAAAAGTTTGAGAGTTCTAGTTCTTTCTCTGAAACTTCCTTCGTCTGTTTTTCTCTCCGTGCAAAGCTCGCGGCCTATGTCCGCGGTGGTCGTGACCTCCGGACGCTAGCCTCACACGGCCATGGGCATGTTGTTTCTTGAGGCAGTGCACTTCCATGGCCGCGGTGTCGGGGTTTGGCTCAGTTGATTCGGTCCATTTTTGTCCGCGAGGTGATGAAGGTCTCGAGCGTGATAAAAAGCTAGAGGGCCGTGAGTGAGAGGAGCTAGAGAGCCGCAAGCGAGGGAGAGAGGGAGCGGCCATATCCGTGGCAGCCATGGCCGCAAGTGAGAAGCTAGACTGCCCATCATGGGCCAACAACTTGAAGCTCCGGCAACCACAGTCGAGCTCAGAACTCAAGCTGCCATGGACATGGTTGAGAGCTCTAAGATATGGTGGCCATGGCCACATGCAAGATGAAGAGAAAGCGCTGGATGAAGGAACGGAAGTAGGAGACGCCGGTACAGAGGCTCAACGGCCACAATGGGCAGAGCAAGAATTTGACCGGTCGGTATACATGCACTTGCTCGCGAGCCGGCAAAAATTTGACCGGCCGGTGCACTTAATTTTTATTTTAAAAAACCGTAACGCTTTAGGTTTTCATTTGAAATTTCTCAATTTTTTTTTATTATACCATTTTGTCTTTCTGTATATTTGAAGTCCTTCCAGATAGGGGGTGATCGGTTCTTGATAGAGTCCAGTCCAATTCCAAGGTGGAATCAGGAGAACCGATTCCTAATTTTGAGAACTGGGACCATACTGGTTGGTTCTAGGATTGGAAATCAAACCGGAGCACCGGTTCAGTCTAATGGAACTGATCACTTTTTTATCTTTTTATCACCACAACGAGAGAGTGACAAATCTCAATATATTGATGAAAGCGACAATGAGTGAAAGTCATCATGGTGTGATAACAAGGGGAAAGCATTGTACGTGGATTTAATTCACATGTTACTAATTTTTTTGAATAAATAATAAATAAATAATGTATATGGGTAGGAGGACCGGGAATCGAATCGATACTTTTGGGAACCGCACTAAACTGGCCGGTCCAATCCGGTCCGGTAGGTTCATTTTGCACTCTCCCACTAAGCTTCTTGCGTTGATAAGTAGCCCCCAATTAATTAACCGGCTATCCTTAATATTTTTACATTCATCTATTTTTTAATATTTTCCTTGTAGTGATATTTTGTCTATAATTCATTTACTATTGTCATCATTTTCTCAAATGAGTGTTTATCATTTCATGATCATACTAAAGATTTGGGAGACAATCAATTGTCCCATTATGGGTAATTATCATAACAAAAATGTTGGTTTTCTTTTTCTTCATGGTCCTCTTCTTAAAAGACAAATATCATGTATAAATAAAGCCAAATGTCTGATAAAGAACCGTAAAACTATGCTTAACCAAATTCGGTTTTGATTCATCTTGAAGCATAATTGATATGCCTATACTTATTATATATAAATCGATAAAATTAAAACTTAATCAAGAGATAATATATGGGATAACGACACAAATGATCTCTAAATTTTGGTCTAATGTACAATGTGATCCATGAACTTTTAATTTATTTAACGTGGTCCATGAATTTTAGCTCATTGTGCAATATCATATTTGAATTTTTGATTTGTTTGATGTGGTCCATGGACTTTAGTATATTGAACAAATTAAATGTTCAAGGACCGTATTGCACATTAGTCCAAAGTTCAAGAGTTATTTGTGTCATTTTCTCATAATATATAGGACCTCTCTATAAATTAGAAAATTTTCAAAATAGTAACTTAGATCAAGAGATTATAAACATAGGAACCACTAAGAGATTATTTTTTTTTAGGATTGAGTAGATTGGTATGTTCAAGATAGAAAAAAGATGTTGCGCCGAAAAATATTTAAAGGGTTACGAGAATGATGTCATTGATGAGATTGGAAAAAAAATATGATTACACCATTTGATTCTTTATAATTAAACATTTATGATGAATGGATGTTCTGCGCAACATATTAGGACAATTTTATCTGTATCTTCTATGTATTTGCTATAGCGAAGAGACATATAATTGGAAACCAATCTTTTTCCTTTTCCGTCCTATATGCAGTTGTGTTTTCAATATTAGAGATTAATGTTCTTCGCACAGGACTACATGTTTAAAAAATGCATTTTAATCAGCTTCTAAAGGCACGGTGAAGCAAAATAAGAGGCAACCCCATTTGCTCCGGACGTGACTCTCTGCTAGTCTTTAAAAAGAGCCAATCAATGTCCGGGAGTGCTAATCACCCTCGATAGGTCGATAGGAAGAAGCATGTGAGCATGTCACGTTATTCAACCTGGCGCGACTTTTATATAGTAAATGTATCAATTCTTAAAGACTAGCATAAGACGTTAATTTGGCACCAACCCCCTCGGGCCACACCCTCCTCTCCCTCTCCCTCTCTCACTGTCTAGAGTACATACTACAGAGTACGAAGCTAGTGGACATGGCCGTTCAGATTTTGTATCTTTTTTAACACCACATGACTTGATGACTTCCAAAGAGGAATCATCGCAGATTCTTCTCAGTTCCAGTCAATAGCAACTTGAGAGGGTACCAAAAGAATCACTTCACCAACAATCCCACCCCTTGGACTGTACCTCTCCGTCTAGTACTCTGAGCCTGAGAGTGATCCACCATGAGCAGCCGTGTGTAGTAGAGACAACTGAACTGAAATTCAAAGCACAACACAGCCGGACACGTCAATAGAATCCGTGCGGAGACGACAAACTCAGAAGTACCTTAGCCAAGAGTCTTCTTGCCGGCAGATGCTATAAGAGACTATATGCTTTATGGCGTGTTAAGCCCTTCATCTTTAAAAAGTGAAAAACAAAATTATTGCTGATCAAGAATGGATCGCCTGGATGATGACCATGGAGTTTCACTGTCGTATCAGCCCAAGAAGCTTCAACCCGATGGTCACAGTTTCGACAGTTCTGGTGAATGAATCTTTCTTTAGTGAACTTTTGATGTTGGGTTTCGCGATAAGCAACTTCTTTTCATTGTATGATGTTCGTGTTGAATTGTGTTCCTGCATTTTTCTTTACATTCTATTGAATAAAAGCTGTCTAGTCTATATATGAATACCAAGTAAGTTTCAACTGCAACAACGAATGAAGTAGAAGTGCAATTCAACGGTGAACTTGATTATCAGTATTATTTTCTCTGCGAGTCAGCCATGGTAGTCTTAATATTTTGGAGAAATTGCCCTGCTTAGAACTCAACTTACTATTTGCTTCTGTATCTGTTGAAACATGACCATGTCTCTTGAGTCAGCGTCCGCGTTAACATAGTGGCCTTTTGATACTTGAGCAATTGCATGTCTCAGAACCGGTTGTAACAAGCAGTCTCAAAGGTGACGGGGTTCGTTAGTTCTGTTTGATTAATGGCATGAGCAATAATACACAACCCATCTTTCATTGGAACTTTCATAAACAATTGCCGAGTTGCTTTCAACAATCATTCACTAGTGGATGATGAATTATCTGTAGTGAATGATTCTCCAATCGAGCAAGTAAGATTGACTGTTTCGATTAAGGATGATCTCACCTTGCCCTGCTTGACATTTCGAACATGGGTTCTGGGTATCACTGCATGCGCCACTCTGGCTTTTTTAAACCAGTTCTTCAGCTACTGCCAAAACGCACTCTCTGACATCAGTTTCTGCTCAGATTGTGGTACTTCCTCTGGGAAAATTTATGGCAGCGGTTCTACCGAAGAAAGCTGTTCACGTCCCAGGAACAAAATAGTCGTTCTCATTGAATCCAGGACCCTTCAACTTGAAGGAACATGTCCTGATAGCCATATTCGCCAACATGGGCTCAAGCAACGTGTACGCCATGAACATCATCACCACAGTCATGGCATTTTATGACGGTCATATTCATCCTCTAGCAGCTATGTTGCTGACACTAACTACACAGGTACATTCAATAGTAATCACTCGGGCTGAGGTTTGACAATCATTAGTGTTCATGTTTTCTTGCCCTGTCTACACATTACTGTGATTATCGACCATCCCTAATGGAACAAAATGTATGAAAAATTGCAGATGCTTGGATATGGATGGGCGGGGATATTCCAGAAATTCCTTGTTGATTCGCCATACATGTGGTGGCCAGCGAACCTGGTTCAGGTCTCTCTCTTAAGGTATGCCTCTGAGACCACTTCTTTATTTGCTTCTTTCGTTGTCACAAGTCCACTTTCGTCGGACTTTCAGGGCACTGCATGAGGAGGTGGTCAGGCCCAAAGGAGGGTTGACAAGGCTGCGGTTCATCGTTATTGTCCTCATATTGAGTTTCGTGTACTATGTCATTCCAAACTATCTGTTTCCATCCATAACTGCCCTATCCTTCGTATGTTGGATACGGAAGGACTGGGTCCGGAGGTCGTGGTCTCAGTATTGGTTCCTTTGCCTTGGATTGGGCTACTGTTGCTTCTTTCACTGGATCTCCTTTAGCCACCCTGGGGTCTGCAATTATAAACATCAGCGTCGGTTTCTTCCTCACGCTCTACATGTTAATCCCGATTGCCTACTGGACCAATGCATTCTAAGCCAAGTGGTTCCCCATTATCTCGTCGCATGTGTTTGATGCTAATGGGGGCAAATACAATGTCGGATTAGTCCTGAACGAGACAAACTTCCAATTCAATCAGCAAGGATATGATGAATACAGTAAAATTCACCTGAGTGTCTTCTTCACTTTTGCTTATGGATTGAGCTTCGCAACCTTGGCAGCTACAGTATCGCATGTCGCTCTCTTCCATGGCAGGTGAATGCTTTCTACTCTTTTCACTTATCACTGAGTATCACTATAGGGACAAAGAGCTACCTCTATTCTTTCTTTTAATCACCTGCAAAATATATCAAGAAATCCTACAAAACTTTTGCAGTAAAACAGAATTACAGTCAGTAATTGAATGATAATAACCATGTCGTTTTACAAAGTTGGTGGCGCACAAAGTTGTGGAGCTGTGAGGATGAATCATCTCAAAAACAGATTCTAACATTCCATTTACAGGAACTATTTGGCAACAAACACAGGCAGCTTTTCAAGATAAGTTCGATGACGTGCATACTAGACTGATGAAGAAGAATTATGAAGCTGTCCCACAATGGTGGTTCTATTCACTGTCACTGATAATGATCAGACTTGCCATGGTTGCTTGTGAAGGATTTGGCGGACAGCTTCAACTTCCGTACTGGGGAGTCATGCTAGCAATTGGTATAGTTCTATTCTTCATGTTGCCGATTGGAGTAATGTCGGCCACCACATACCACGTATAGTCAGTGTAAGTCGTTTTCAATCTTCTATGAAAATCTCCTCTTGCTATTGATGGGACGTCGCCCTTCATGATGAGCAACCTGGATTGAATGTCATCTCGGAGCTGATAATCGGTTACATGTATCCTAGAAGGC
Source organism: Syzygium aromaticum (assembly GCA_024500025.1). Taxonomy (NCBI): domain Eukaryota; kingdom Viridiplantae; phylum Streptophyta; class Magnoliopsida; order Myrtales; family Myrtaceae; genus Syzygium; species Syzygium aromaticum. The sequence goes on along the minus strand of CM044888.1, from coordinate 1,588,937 downwards.
CTCAGGCAAATGTGATATTCAAGACATATGGTTATGTAAGCTTGGTGCAGGTGATAACTTTTCTCTCAGACTTTAAGTTGGGCCATTACATGAAAATCCCACCAAAGTCCATTCATTGTTCAGGTAATTTCCGAGTTTCGATATTTATCATTACCATGTCTAATCTTATGTTTAGTACTGTTGTCAGATAATTATACACATTCAAATGGTAGGAACTAACATGACTTATTTCTCCTGAATGAAGCTGGTGGGGATGGTAGTTGCATCTTCAGTCTACTTTGGCCCGGCCTGGGGGCTCCTCACATGCGTGGATAACTTCTGTGATCCATCCAAATTACTGGTGGGAAGCCCGTGGACGTGCCTGGGGATGACGTATTTTACAATGCCTCCATCATTTGGGGGTGTGATCAGACCACTCAGGATGTTTGGCCGCCTTGGGGTATATGCCAAGATGAACTATTTCTTTCTCATAGGAATTCTCGCTCCAGTCCCGGCCTGGATCCCCTCTCGGATGTTTCCTGAGAAGAAATGGATAATCTCATCAATATGCCTATCATCATAAGTGGGCCGCCATCTGTATCACCAGCAACGGCAGTGAACTACATCTGTTGGTTAACCGTCGGAGTTTTCTTCAACATATATGTGTACAGGAGGTGCAAAAGCTGGTGGGCAAGGCACAACTACATTTTGTCTTCTGGGCTCGATGCCGGCGTCACCTTCATGGTCATACTTTGCTATTACACATTGCCGATTGGGGACATTAATGGGATGAGGTGGTGGGGCCTGGATTTAGATGATTACTACCCTCTCGCTAGTTGTCCTACCGCTCCCGGCATTAAGGTTGGAGATCGCCCTGTTTTTCATTGATCAAAGGACATCCTGTGTTCTTCACAGATATTCAATGCCAAGGAAAAAAAGATCTGTACTACTCGCTACTTGCTCACTTTATAGGGATAGATATAGTGTCTTTAGGTGGAAAAGAAGAAAACGAAGTAGAACTTGTAGCGTAGACAGAGCTTTTGCCATTAGCTTTACTACAATCATTAATTTGGTTAACCAATCAGCATCGTAAGTTGATAACCACGGTGAAGAGAATGAGAGCGTAGAAGTCGAATAAAAAAGTGATGACACGTGCTTCCGCTGGCATTATCCTAATATCAGTGAGCTACATTGTTGAACCTTTACATCATGCCAATCTTGTTGCAATTTTGGCTGGTAATTAAGCATTGTTTGTTTTGATAGACTTTCCTTTCTAATTTTGAATCTTGATTTAGCTAAAATGCTGTTCTGATCTTTTCAATGGGGGCAAAATTGTGCTAAACGAGAGTTTGTGTATATATGCACTATAGTTAATGACTGAATTTGTGCCTGCGATGCAGACAAAGATGGAGAGTCTAAGGTTCCATAGATCTTCATGTTGTAAACTTTTAGATCATCGCAATGCACAATTAAAAGTCATAACTGTTTAATGTACTTCATTTGTGCTGACTCATTTCTCAACAAAAACTTTGTTGTACAGTTTAGCCTCATGGCAATTTTTTTTTTCCTACAGAAAAGAACATCATCCCAGGTCGGTATCTTGCATATGTTGGTGTTCAAAGGCTAACTCTGTGTTAGATGCCTGAAAATGAACGTCTTTTCTATTGGCATTCAAGAGAGAGAATCAGCTTTTAAGTGTGTAAAGAAGTACATCATTTGGCAACTAAAAGTGCTGTCCAGGACCATAAGGACAAGTAATCGTCAGGAATTTTTCTTCATTGGCCTGCAAATGTCATATGTGCTTAATGCATGTAATAGGTGTGATGGTGATTCTTTAGGAAGGTTGTTCTTCAGAGATCAGAATCTCAATGTTCATCTGAAAGAATAGGGAAGGTCATGCACAGCTTTGGAACATTTATCAACAAAAACTAGCTTACAGTAAAAATGGACAAACTGTACTATATTGATATCAATATTGAATTGATGCATCAGAGCAGACAGGAGTTCTACAAGATTTTGAACTACTTGAATCCAATTCTTGTCTCCATATACTGTGGATCCACCAATTGTCAATGAATTCACTGACCGGAACTACTTTATAGAAATCCTTCAGCAAGATGTGGCAGACAAGGAATAAGTAATTGACAAAGAACGGTGAGTAGAGGCAGAAGATGTATTGATGGGAATGTGAAACTGATCAATGATGATGATGAGAAAATGAGAGCAAGGGGAAGGGAAAGAAAATGTAGGATTTTTTGGGAGATGGCGATTCTGCAGTAGGTGGCACCGGAATATGCAGTCAGACCGAAAGTGTTCCTATTGTTAAGCCTTGGGTCACAAGAAAACGATATCAAAAGGGTTCTTTTGAAGATGTTGAAAGGCAGAGCTAATGAAAATTAAGAACAGAATTGCTGCTGCTCGTGCTTTCAACAAACAGAAGGTAATGGACTTTGACAACCCAAAGTACTGAAGCAGAAATGGCAAAATTTAGACTTGCTGCAACAATTGCAACATGGCTAGAATTCGAGTCATCAAAGATATTAACAACAGTTCATTCGAGCCACTAAATGTGACATGTTTCCTCGAAAAAGTACTGTACCAGAAAAATTTTAAATGTTGGTTTATTTTTCTCTTTCCAGATATTTGTACAATTTTTCCATATAATGTCAATAATTTCATTTCATTAATTGAGAATTCATAGTAATTCTCAATAAATCAAATTTACAAGATCTTTTAAATGTCAGTTATTTTACTTACAAGCAACACGTGTGAACTTTTGCAAGTTACTACATTATAAACCATCCTTTTCTATTTTTCGAGCGAACGAGCTAAATTATTTGATTAAGAGCCCAACCAACTGTACAATAAAGCAGATGAGGAGAACGACGGTACAATAGACCATATCCCAAGTTCATTGCGTTTTTCCAAAGAAAATCTTAACGCTCTAACCCAGACAAGAGCTGCTCCAGCCCGAATGTGGAACTGTGTGATGATTGTGTTATGAAATTCAAATTGCACTTATTGGTAGTTACTTATGAATCAGAATTACTTGAAAATAGCAAGTGGACTTACAGAAAATCATCAGAGCTCCTTTTCTGATACTAAGGGTACTTATTCATAGACATTTTCTAGCCTTTGTTATTACTTCTTTGAATAACATCTTGATTCTGAAAGCTCCCCAGCAGTGCAGAATTTGATTGCTCCCGGAAAATTCTGGTAATGTATTGTAGTGCAGCAAGTATAGTGCAAGCATAATTTGATTGATCGACAATGCATATTACTCACCGCAATCATTAGTCAAACACAAAAGTACTTAAATTATATCAAACGCTTACTTAGTAAATGACACCTATGAGTGTTGATGATTTTGATGTTCATCATAAACTTCCAACATTGATCAAAGAGTTTAGGGGAGAAAAAAGATAATGTCTGAAAATATGCAGGCCCAGAATCAAAGTGGTCCAGAAAAGGTCCTTGTCAATGGTCTAAAGCCACCAACCGCATTTGGTCCTGCCCAATCCTGCGAGAAAAATAAGATGAACAGGGTATAATCAGTTTTCATATATGTGACGGCATTATGGACAGGGAGAATATGAGCTAACAAAATTACACTTCAAAATCAAGAATATATGAAGCATCCGATCATTGCAAGAATGAGTTCTTGCATATTAATTTCTTCATTGTGTCTGTTCCTTCTCTTTCTCCTAACCGAAAGTGTCTCAAGAGTATCGTATAGTCAATGGTTTCTGTTCTCGGTACTGGCCCAAACCGTCCCTGTGCGACTATGCTAGCCGCATTTAACAGACGGGCCAAACCTAAATCCATCCAAATCCGCCTTGTTATGATCGGGCTTACCTACAAGGTAGGCAAATCATGTGTAAAAGAGGTACTTCTTGGATCCGATAATGACTCAACTCATTACTTTGAATGCCTCGCTTACTCATCCATGTTTCTAAGTTTGGACCTTAATCACCTTATTAGGCCAATCCAACGAAACTGGAGATTTCAATTACTTATAGTCTTGGGGGAAGAAAATGGCGCGAGCAGTGTTGGACGAATGTATGCAAATTCCATTAATGACCATCTCTTCACTTCTCAAAGTGCAGATTTGTTATTAATCCAGCATTATTTGTGAAGTCTTTCCAACACCAAAGATAAGTACCTAATAATTTTTCTTGAAAATCTGTCATAACTTCAGAGAAAAGGGTGGTCCAAGCACTATTTCGTTCTATATTAAAGACAGTGTGGATCGGATTCTGAAAAACAATGAGAGAGAGAGAGAGAGAGAGAGAGAGAGAGAGTTTTTTTTTGGTCGGTGAGAGAGAGAGAGAGAATTTAAACATGGTTACCCCCAACAGCTTTCTGCGATTATCATTTTGCCTGCGCATCCTTACGGCCTTTCGCTCCAACTCGAGGATGTGATTCTGATCAATTAGTGGCATCAACACATTCAGAACCTCATTAGGAGAAGTATTTTGAACATAATTCTAGTTTACCACAAAAAATTTGGAGCGAGTACTTTTGATCCAACCTCATCGACTGAGATGATGGCAATTGTAACATGACTAAATTGATATAGGGAACTTTTACCTGAACTTTCTCAAAAGAATGAGCAGCGGCGATTCTGTTCTTAATTTTGTTGAGCTCTTGCCTTTGAACATATTCCAAAGAGCCCTTTTGTAATCTTTTCCTTCTGGGCCATTTGTTTTCACTCTCTGTTGCACCTTCCTGAAGGATCTGCATAGATCGGTCATATTCAGTGCTATCCTTCTTTCATGTATTATGTAAATCAATTACTAATGAAGACTGCTAATCAACAAACAAAATACATGAGGAATAACTGTACTATAAAGTAAGCAGTTAATTCTAACTGCTATTAGGCCAGAAAAAATCCCGGGCGTGACACACAAAGTTTGCCTTTCAACACACGAACATTTGCAAGAAATTGTCTTCTGGTCACCATGTGCACTTCAATCCTCTGTAGACTAGTTACTTACCTTCAAAGGGTTGAAAAAAACATGAACAATGAAAACCATATTCTTGAACAGTAAAGGAAAAATATATGAAGAAATTGCTATGAAACGTATTCTCCTTTTATCGAGCAGGCACTAGCAATATGTTTGGAACAGATAACCCTGTCCAAAATCAATCTCATCAAAGCGTGTCTAGGTACTTCAAACTCGACCCTCTAACTTGGGAGCAACTAGTAATGCAAACAATGTGCACACATCAAACAAAATGCATGTCTTGTTCAATTATATTCACGGTCAAGTGTAATTTACAAGCATCAAAAGCTAGGACTCCTTTTTTGTCTACCTTAAGGAAAAATTTTCACTCAAAATGGCTCATGTCAAAATGATCATTTTGACTCAAATCTTAGTTCACAGTGCAAATTCTATTTGCTGCAAGTTCCTTCGAGACTATTCATCGGGGGTTTGAAAACTGGAGTTATTACCTTCCTTTTCTCGATTGTGCCCGCTACAGAAACTACCTTCTTCATTTTCTTTGGCTCGCGCTGCTTAGCATATTCCAGAGAACCCTTCATACAAATTCCCGTGACATTTTTCTTTGCACGTTCAGGCACATTGTCTTCCTCAAGGATTTGCATGAAGAGGTCATAGTCAATGCAAGCATTAATCTCATCTAGGGGATGATGATCAACAACAAGATCATACGAACCCAAGTAGCGGCTCTTGAAAGGCTCAAATTCGTGTAAAAGCGAGACATGCTCTGTAGAGTCCTTTTCTCTGATGTAGTTCAGGGGATCCATTACTTGCTTTGTGGGGCTAAAATGCTCAAAAGTTTCCTCAGGTCGAGTTTCACTTGCTGCTCAATACCGAAGAAGGATGAAAGGCTTATAGGATCCCACAATCACACTTATTTCATGCACAAGACACATTAATTGTGAGCTATGAAGGATGCTAAATCAACCAAGTCATTGCATGGACAATAATTTCAGGGCACATTTTCTTTGTTGGTTTTTCTGGAGGTACAAAACGTGTTTTGATAGTAAGTGAATTATATTTCTGACTCCTTTGTGAAACAGAGAGAATCATTCTCGGGCAGGTGCCAAACGTGTTTTGATATGAAGTGAAAAGACAGCAGTGTTTGCAATTCGATTGTACCGTATTATCAAAGTTCGAGTCAGTTTAAGCTCAACTCGAGCTAATTAGACTAGATTTTACCATTAAAACAAGTCAAATCATGCTCAATAACTTGACATATTCGGATCCATCGAGCCTCAAGTTATGCATAATCAAGCCAAGCCGAGTTAAAGGATTACCTAGTGTAGACTCGACTTGATCACAATGAGAACTTGATTGGGCTGTGGACCTATTATTTCCTAGAAAAATTGTCATCCCTTGATTATATGGGTGTAAGCATCTAGTATTTTGTCAAATTTTAGGAAGTTTGTCCAAAAAGTCATAAACCTATTATGCTTTTGCCAATTTAATCCTAAACCTTTTAATTGTGATAATTAAATCGTAAAACTTTTCATATTTTGTCAATTGAATCTATCAACTCAATTTTGGCAAAAAATTATTGACATGGATGCTAGACATCTTACATGGCATGTCGGCACTAATGTAGCAATTTTTAATAATATTTTTCAAATTCATTTTTTTCTTTTCTTTTTTTTCTTCCATTCTTTCTCTAGCTGATCACTAAGCCTCAGTGATAGCCAACGACCGGCCAGAGGTAAGGGCCAGCGAGAGTTAAGCCTCACCTATGGCTAGGCAAGGTCGAGCAAGGTCGAGCCTCACTAGGGGCAGGCAAGGCTCACCCTCGCCAGTGGCTAGTGGGGCTTGCCTCAACGACTGGCTAGAGGAAGAAAGGGAAGAAAAAAAAGGAAAGACAATAATAATAATAATAAATAATTATAAAAAATATTAAAAAATTATTCACTTCAATGTCGGCTGACATCCGCGTCAGCAATTTTTGGCTAAACTTGGTTGAAAGAACGGTCAAATAAACTCAATCAACAAAGTGTGAAAATATTTAGGATTTAAATAAAATTGACACAATTAAAAAGTTTATGATTGAGTTGATAAAAGTACAATAAATTTATAATTTTCTGGATAATTTTCTCACAAATTTTTCTAATGAAGCACTTTTTGGTCCACATAACTCTCAATCTATAAACAACCATAAAGCATAACATGGCGCAACACCATTACCAACATCTCATGCTATAGTTCGGTGTGGTTATGGGAATAGCAATTCTTTTTTTGGGTGATATGACAGGTGTGAGGTTGAAAACTCAGCCTACAAGTGAAGTAAGTGATGATTTCCATTGGAAGCTAAAGCTTCCATTTTGTCCAAAGATTCCTTGGAAAGTAAGTGGGTGAACATTGTGCAGGGAGAAAGAATATTTTGCTTTCATATGCCTAGACATGATCTGGGATCCATTCAGCCTGCTTCCTTATAAGACTGGGGAACAAATTGGGTTACTGAGACTGACGAATGCGGTGGCACCAACTAGGCCTGACTGCCCACAAACGGAACAACGGCTTCTCTTTGGGACTTTCTTGGATTAGTAGGCCCACTCCATAGAGTAGAGATTGACTATGCGCAATTGAAAAGGCTAGGGTTATTTTCATGGATTTTTATTAGGTTCATTGTCAATAATGCAAAGTTTACACAATTTCTACTGCATAGATGATACGGATCACCTATCAAATATTTCCTTCTCCCTCAGGATGATTTCTGGAATGCGATAATAGCAACAATGATCTTTGAAGTTTAGTTCTATGTGTAATGTCATTATTGAACTTTTAATTTTTGCAATGTGAACCCCAAACTTTGGCTCGGTGTGCAATATGGTTTGTAAAATTTTAGTTTGTTCAATATGATTCTTAAACTATTAGTAAACATTCAATATAGTCCTTACCTTATATGAAAACATTTAAAAGTTTATGGATCATGTTAAACATCGAAACAAAGTTTATGGGCCACATTGAACAAATTAAAAGTTCATGAATGATATTGCACGTTAAATCCAAGTTCGGGAACCATTTATATCATTTTCCATTCTGAATAGTGCAAGCGTTATATGTGTAGGTAATTTCCCATTTCTAGTCCAATAAACAAAACCCGAACAAAACATTCTTTCTTCGACCGATGATAGCAACAACACCTTAGCCACTTGGTGACAACCAACTTCAAGCTTCATCAGGGCTGTGTCAACCCCATCATCGCCGATGGACCACAGGCTGCCCAACTCAACTGTCTCCCTTGATCTCGACGAAGACTATCGCTGATTGAGGGCGGCAGTTGTCGATCGATGATGCTCGTGACACACATGCATGTGAGCACCCACGTGCACACTCCCGCGCGTGTAGAGAGAGAGAGATGCAGACCGTTTTTTCTTTACACTGTTAAGAAGGTCCCAAGGTTCCTGTTTTAGTGCCACTCCTTGTCTTCTATAGGCTAATAACTTTATGTTGCCTAGCAGCTACGCTCACATATTGGCGTGCTATAATTACTTCACTGAAACATCTCCTCGATGTCTCTACAGCTGCAATGTGCCCTTTTTCTTTCTAACCAGAAGTCTGCACGACACCATATCTTGTTGTAGTTGCTTTTTGAGGACTTCATGCTCACATCGAAGTGTGTTGTGGTCTATATAGAGCCCTAATTTACGCTAGCTTCAATCATGCCCACTAGTGAGCAAATGGTGCCAAATCAATCAAAACCAAGAAAAAGAAGAGATGAAGCTAGAGCCTAAAAGATCCTACCCTATGGAAAGGAGACGCTAAGAGCAGCAAGATCAGTAGGCTCTCTTGACAATTGTAACTCGATCATTCTGACTGAGATTGTAGAAGGTAATTGAACAAATGTTAGACCTAATTAAATTCTTAGATCTATCACACTAATTTCACAAAATCTAAAGATTGTGGATGAATAAAGCATACATTCAACTCTTTTACAAACATAATTTGTGGCATCAAGAGCATGAACTCTTATCGATTTGAACAAAATGCCATCTTATCTTTATCCTCTCGGCCTTATCCAACCCATATGATGCCACCTTTTTCCCTTATAAATAACTATATACAAAAGTTAGTTGATAAAAAATGAATCTTCATGTATGTAGAAGGTGGCAACTACTAACCGACTATCCCTCTTTAAAATATTGACATTGGCACATTTATTTAATATGCACATGCAACTACCACGACATGATTTGCCCTGAATTACGCAAACTCTTTGATCAAACAAATAAAAAATTTATGGATACCACATAATTTGGGGGTGATCAGGTTGTACTCATTAATCATGTCTTGGATGCAAAATCCAACATTGACTAGGAATCTCACGCAGCATCCAGAGGAAGAGGTCGGGCGATGCTATGTTTATTAAACCGGTCCATTAGGGACCATTTCATTAAAATATAGTTTGGACATTCGCTTTATTGGATGGTCCGCCTTGGACCATGAAATTTATGCTGATATATAGTTGATAGTCTTTATTAGCTCCCAGCTAGTAAAATATACCTTGATTGTTTAAACTTGTAAACCCTAATGTTATAAAAGTGAGCAAGAGTCGACACGAAAACTCGAAGAGATGTGATATTTCTGTACATCAAATTTCTTTCAAGTTGCAATTAAGAGATACTTAATGTCCGTCTATGCTTACTAAGCGCATCTGCTAAGTTCTATCAAAGGCAAGCGTGTTGCGTCAAAATTACAGAATTCGTGTCCTTAAGAGGTCTGGTGACTTAGAATAAAACCTTACACAAATTTTACAACTTCTTTTTTTCTTGAAGCGCAAAACCCTAGTTTCCACCTAGTTGAATATGTAGCAATTTTGGCCGGTCTTTTCTTGACTATAATTTTCCACTTAGGATGCTATTATTACTAGTAATCAACATGTTCCATCGCAGTTTCCTTTCGCTAACGAAGGGTCACTATGCAACCATGAGTATGCATGATATGCAATTAATGCATGAAGTGGCAGTTCTCGAAACTTTTTCTAAGGCACATGGCCGGCATCCGTCCAACAGATAGTAATTGTTAACATACAATTTACAAGATCTAAAGGTCCATTTGCATTAAAAGGTGGGGCATGACGTTGATCAGTGCAATTCATCATGATAGTCATCATCGTCCTCCTAATCACATCACTTTATCCGATATGGGACCAAATTAAAAAAAAAAAGGAACAAAAAAAACCAGAAAAAAGAAACAGAAAAGAATATTGATTTTTAACTTTTGAGTGTGGAATAAAGTTTATAACCAATAAATATAAGTCGACCCCTCTTTGGTTACGATGTGTTGATTGAAATTTCTTTATAAAATCTCTCTATATCACGTGATATCAAATGATTGTCGAATTAATGTTGACCTAGGAAGAACCTAACAGAAATTTTTTTGCATGACATAAAATCATGCTATTCTCTCTTTCTAACCAAAAAATCGAAATGGGTTCGTCTATACAAATGAGATATTAATCAGCGATGGACAAAAGATGAAGACATGACCATCTAGAACTGAAGTTAGCAAAGTTCTTAGTCGTTGCCCTCTAGGCATTATCTCTTGAATGAGCATTCCATTCGTTCCTCAAAGTGGGCCTTTCCTTTTCACTTCTAGTAGTCTTGGTCTGTGTGCGCTTAGTCGTTGGGAGTTTGCGCGTTAAGAAAGAGAAAGTCTTGTATGCATCCGGTGCATCTAGGTTTATTCCACGTCAGCTGTTGGATCGTGAGGATGTCCATATAATTTAGTTGCCTAGATGAAGTGAGGTCACATGTTAGGTACATGCAACAATCTTTAGTACTGAGCCTTAGCGACTACTTCTTGCATATTCAATAAATAGTGGTTCTATCTCTACATTATAACTTAGAAACTATTAGTAACCAGAGAGTTCTCTCTCTTTAATAAATAACTAAATTACTGAGAGCAATAGTAATCACATGCTTCATCTTCGCCATTTTGTAGACCTCGACCCTCAATATGCAGTCAACCAAAAAAAAAAGTTATGTATATCATGCATAAGAAAAGAGATTGATTTAATTAGGTCTAATTGGTTGGCCCGAGTTCAGAAAACAAAAATACTAGGGAAGATGTTAAATAGAGTCCACGTGGCATTTATCTTAGTTAAGTAGACTCGTAGAATTTGAGTTGTGATTATTGCAAAGTGAACTCTCTCCAATCCATCATGTGACCAGGCAAGATTAGACTTCATCACTCTGTCAAAAGTCAACTGTCCGGACTCCTTCCAAATTGTAGAACGAAACATCGGGGACAGCACGCGAAACAAACTTAAAAACGAAAGATGCGAAACTTGGCTCTGATTAATTCAGAAAGTCTTACTCAAACTATTAAGTTTTAAGTAGAGGGAGACTATGTGCAGATATGAGTATTAAAATCCTATATTCAAGCAACGTCGGATGACAATGAACAAATAATATTTGGACCTTGCTCCTATCGCAAATTTTGTGGATGCATTTGTCACCTACAAAACTTACATCTTCATAGAAGCAAATGACTCGTGTCTAAATGAAGATGATTTAGTTAGAGAATAATTGTATAGGATTTTGTTCATTAGGGTATAGATTTTAATCACTCGCATGTTTCTGACCAAAAAAAAAATCACTCACATGTTTGTATTAACACATTTTGAGATTATCTTATGCTATTGGTTTTTTTTAATACTATTGCCATCATAACAGAATTAGGTTATGCTCATGAAGCTCTCTTTCACCCTACTGAAAAATTAATTGTGGCAAGAGTTAACTCTATGATGGTGTAACCTAACTGTCATAATTTTGCCTACTTTACTTTTAAGTGATTAAATTTTTTATTCAACTAAATATATGCGACTGAATACTAAACTATAACAATTGCCCAAAAATAGTCGGTAGGTCAATATGGAGTCCATAGCAAGATATATTTATCCTATCGAATATGTTATGATGCATTCAAATTGGACTTGCTCGGATATAACTTGGATAAATACTATGAGGAGAACACCAATCTCGCATTGGTCAACCCTCATGTGATTAGTATGAGGTAGTCAAGGTCGTCAAACATCGGTACATACGGTTGGTGAAACGCCGTGGTCAAACATCAGCAAATACGGTTTCTTGGTGAAACGCCCTGGTCAAACATCAGCAAATACGGTTTCTTGGTGAAACGCCGTAGCTTAGACATTGCATTGGTTTCTTTGGTTTCCTTTTCATTTCAATAGTTATTATTGTTCTTTTTCTTATTTCTGAAGCGATCACAATCCATGAACACTAAACCACCAAGTTTGATACATGGTCTATACTCGACGTATTATACGGTTATGATAAAATAAAATGTAGTACGCACACGGGAAATCCTATTACGTTCCATCCTTGTCTTATCACGTTCAGCTCAGTTCGTCTTAACGACAAAACACACCAGATTGTAAATCCATGCTCCCCCTGAACGATGAAAGTTGCGAGGGCCCTTCCTACCATGGACACATTATCGCATGTGGATCCCGAGACGATCGCATCAAATCACCAAAGCAATGATTCTCCATGAAGACTTGCGCACGCACGGGCACATCACAAGCTGCTCCGATGCAACAAACAAGCACACGATGACACCGGGCAAACCCTTTGTCTGTGTCTGGCCTCCGAAACCACCAACAAAGCAAGCGATTCCATTACAATCCAAGTTAAGAAGGCCCCAAGAGAAGAAGAAAGAGAGAGAGGGAGAGGGAGAGAGAGAGGACCAAAGTCCCATCAAGTCAAGAGATGATGACTTCTCAGACAGCTGAACCGACGGTACACATGCGACACGTGGCCGACATGCAAATCAAAGAACAAAAACCCCTTTGCCAAATGGGGCCGTGGGGAAGGAGAATATACTCAAAGATAGTGGGGAGAAGAATGATGATGATCACGAAGATGGAAGAACAGAAGCGTCGGACGTAATTCAGGGAGCGATGCTAAGAACGGCGTACATAATCGACTTATAAAGTGATCTGATATACTTATGTTAAGTGAGCGAGTCGCAGTGAAAGAACTAAACGAATCAAGAACATCACTCTGTGAATCGATTTTGTGTGCAACCCTCGCGTAGTTTCGTAATGTTTCTGTGATGGGTCCCGTTTGGAGCCCACGGTTTCACGAGAAGCACTTAAGCAAAGAGGGGTCAGTCCACTTGCTATTGCATGCTTTTTGGTGAATTCAATCATAGAGCCCCAGTGTTTCTCAATATGTGGGGGAGAGAGATCAAAGAAAGAGAGGGACTTGCTTTTTGCTTTCCTTGCTACCTGTTTAATTATTGTGCATCTCTCTCTCTCCATTCTTGGTTCAGTCTCGGTTTTATGACACCATCCTTTTATGCATTAACATATGTTGACTAATCCTAACCAATCAACTCTTCTCCTTTTCTTTTCCCCTTTTTCTGATAAAAAGAAAAAATCTCCTCATATTTTTCTTGGTGAAACATCAACAGAAACGCCCATCTTTCTTTTTCTGAGCCAGTTGCTTCAAATCCTTGAAACTTCTGTGCCTTTGTTCTTGCATAAAGGTTCAGCTCTTCTAGAGATGACTAGCTTGCATGAAGAGGCAGAAAAATCATCTCTTATGCTGCGGTGCTGATAGAGGTTTCTTGATGTTTCTTGGATTCATGTCCAAACTGGAGCCCGTAAACAACACACAGACATCAATCTTCTGTAGTCACTCTAGAAGGTTGAAAGCTAAATCTGTTGAAGTTTTACAGCTGTGTAGTTAGTCCTTTGTGATCTCGCGGGATCAAAGGAATACCCAGGTATGGTTTTTCCTACCTCTTTCAGGTAATTCTCATGAATCCTGCCGGAAGCTTACTTGCTGATTTTGTCATTCGGTAATTAGTGTTATCCACGTGAACATCATTTTGCAAAATCTTCTTAGGCTATGAAAAGATGTAGATGTTAGAGAAAATCTCCTCTTGGGTTATTAATTCGGAAAATCCAAATAGGGTGTGGACAAGAGAAAATTATTTTTGACTTTTTCTCAATGACATTAAGCAACAAATAAAACTTTTTCTAGGGGGCACACTTCGGCAGTGTCTTTCCAAACTTTATAAAGAGACTTAACAGGCTAGATGACACATAGAGAAGATCAGATTTGCCCAGAAATGAGAGTCTGAGATTCTGCAATTTTTTCACCTAAAAAGGTGACTGAAGCAAAGACATGATTTTTCTGATTCTTCACATAAGCAATGGACCTGACCTGAGGCTGAGGGTGAAGTATAAAGCTAACTTTCTGAAAGGTGGGTTCTGAGGTTTCTGCAATTTTCTATGCCTTTATTGGTTTAACCATTTGAAAGAAGAACCTCAAGGGCTTTTTTTCCTTTTTAGTTTTGTGTAACATGTCAAGTACTTGCTGTGAATGAGCCTAGCCTACATGTGCATCGTCACTCAGCTGCTTTCTTTTATCTCAATTACTCTCTTTTCTGGAAGAAAGGAAAAAAAAGAAAACTTGGCCTAGCCAAGATTTTAGAAGATCATTGGTAATAAAGACAACCCCAAGAGATATAATTGCACAATAGGACCACTAGCACACAACACAGTTCGAAGTGGGGGCGATTCTTATTTACTTTTTCAAGGGATTGAATGAAATGTCTGTGTCCTGACAGAACTTTGCGCAACATGTATACCATGCAATTGCAGGTCTCACACTCATCAACCATGTCATGTACTGCTAGTTTCAGATAGCTAAAAGTACATAAAATAATTGTTAAGAAAGAAAGTCTCAGTTAAGAGAAGCCATCCCTTCTGATGTCTGAATCCATCATCATGATTCTGCAGAAAGAAATTTAAAGAGTGATAGTTATAAGGTACATTAGTGGCCTTTATTGTATGCATCTGCATTACATATAAGTTGCTAGATATTGCAATATTAGTTAGTCAGCATTCTCAAATTAAACTTCTATTATGACTGGCCCAAAAAAAAAAAATTGTGTTAGTAGTGCGTCATAGATCATAGAAGAAGTGGAGCAGCCAGAGAATTTGGATTTTGGGTCAGGTGCTCAATATTTATCAATTTTTTGAAAGAAATTCTATATATCAAGATTTAGCAACGTTAGCACGAGATAGCTACAATACATCTGCTTCACTAATTCGAATATTTACTGGTGATACACACAGATTTTGATTAAAAAGAAGGAAGCAAATGCCAAATTATGTTGCCAAATCTTGACAGTTTGGTTAAAACCTGAATTAATAGGTTTTTCTTTCAAGCAAGACATGTTATTAAAGAAGGATTTAAGTCCAATTCCCATTTTTAGCCTGCATACATACGAGGAAAACTGGGCAAGTTTATATTCATGAAATGAATTATGTATCAGCTTGTTTAAATATTATCTTAGATTTTTCATAAAATTTATTAGCTTAGGCTCTTTGGGAACCAAACTCCAATGCAAATTACACTAAAAAAAGTTGAAGCATCATTACATTGAATTACGGTGTATTTCGCGAGATTAAAACATTTTAGACATTTTTTAGAAAAAAAGGAAACTAAAATCTGATGCTGCAAAACTAATTAAAACATGACCTGTTACACATAACTTCCTAAATAATAAAATTACTCTCCATCAATCTTCCTCTTTAATTTCTCGAAAGCAGTACTGCCTTCTCCTGGTGTCAGATTCTATCGTTTCCAAAATCAGATTTCCCATAACTCCACAGTAATTGAGGTGCCATTTTTGTTCATGAGTAAAAGGTTGGTCCATATATGCTGATGCTGTAATGTATTACTTCCTTATAGTGTTTATGGAATGAATGATAAATGATGCAATAAAGGTGGTAATAGCTATTCAGCCCACACACGTAAGTGCCGACCTCATCTTTTTCAAAACCACCAGAAGTCTCACCATTTTAAGTGTTTTTTTGCTACAACTGTCAGAATTTGGCAAAAAGGGTAGAAAATCCCAAGATTTTACTTAAATGGATTCTGATTTCTCATCGTCATACTTTAACGGACCAGTTGCTTTATTAAAGATTTTTGTCGCTTACCATAAACAACAGAGACATATCTACATGATTTCAGGCAGAATGTTTTCCTAAGAGTTGGAGCATTCTCGGTGATTCTTTGGAAAGCGTCTGTGGGGTTCGTGTCTATGAAGAATTTTACCTATAAATGAGTGACTTCTGAGGAAGAATTAATGAAAAGGTGAAGCTGCTTGATTTTCTGCTCTATTCTTTGTTTTCCTGTTCTCCTCCTTTCTGAGTTCTCTCGATCAAATTTGAACTGCATTCCCCTTTTTCTGAATAAGAATTTGTAATCTTGCCTTCTCTTTCTCTTCCTTTTTCTTTTTTAATTTGTTCCTCAATGGTTCATTAGCAGTTAGTTTTTGGGTTTAGGTGTTTCTCTTCCATTTTTTGGTTCAATTATCTTGGCTATCCCTTTTCTGCCATTTGCTTTTCGGTTTTTACCTGATCGACCTCACTCTCTGTTGATGTCTATCTTTAAACGTTGAATTTGAAATTGCTGTTGATCCTCAATTTGTGTTTAGATTTATGGATCAGTTTCTTCATTGGAATCTGCCGGTACTGATTGAAATTTGTGCTTCAACTAATTGATTCATTGCCTTCATGAGAAAGAGAATTTGGGCATCTCAAATCATCCTTTTTCGATCTGTTTTTTCTTTTTTCTTTTGGGCTTGAATAGCATACAGAATCATGTGATTGCTTTGCTTTTGACAACTTCCTTCTTACATTTGTGCAGGAAGCTCCTGTTTGTTGTTGATCCATTCTTAGTTACCCTTTGCTCGGAAGCTCTTCCGAAGTTTCTTGATTGATCATCTTAACATGGATAGACAGTAGTTGTCTGAATTCCTGGTAGTTCGAAGCACATTTGCTGAAAGGTGAGGCTATTGAGACTCAGAATCTGGTCATGAGCCCTGGAATTTGGATAAAAACAAAAAGGGACCACAAAGATGAAGTTTATGAAACTTGGGACAAGGCCAGACACATTTTACACAGAAGAAGCAACCAGGTACAGATAGTGAACAAACATGGAGACCCTTTTTTTGCATATGCTGATGAAAGTTGCGATTGACATCTTAGTTTGGACAAACATTTGCAGAACTGTGACTTCAGATACACCGACAGACCTAATTTTACAAATCAACAACATCAATTATCTTCTCCATAAGGTACAGGTTCAGAAAGCCCTACTCAACATAAATATTAGGACAACTCAATGCTGCTGATATTAGTTTTGAATTATGGAGCGGAAATAAATCTATGTGTACGTAAATCACATAGCAGACGATGAAACTTTTTAGAATTCATGAACACAATCTCATCTTCAGATAGAAAAAGGAATGCATTGAAAACTCATGAGTGTACGTAACTTTTTATGTTACTTGAATTGTTTACGTTTTTTCAGCTCAGTTAACACAGAGCTTTTAGTTGCAGTTTGCTCTGCTACCAAAATGTGGTCTCTTACAACAGCTTTGCTCAACGGATGATGGTGAAATCACCATAGATCTCCACGACATTCCTGGAGCTGAAGAGGCTTTTGAGTTGTGCGCTAAATATTGCTATGGAATTACCATCAGCTTCAGCGCTTATAACTTTCTACCTGCATTTTGCGCTGCCAAGTTCCTCCGGATGACCGAAGTGGTGGAAAAAGGAAATTTTGTGCTGAAGCTTGAGGCTTTCTTCCATTCATGCATCCTCGAGGGCTGGAAGGACTCCATCATCACGCTTCAGACGACAATCAAATTACCTGAATGGTCTGAATCTCTTGGAATTGCTAGGAGGTGCATCGACTCAATTGTGGAGAAAATTCTCGCTCCTCCACCGAAGGTTGAGGCATTTCTCGTTTTCCTACTTTTTCTTCATTTATACAAATTTTCAGTGGAAAGAATATAACAAAAGTTGTAACATATATGCAGGTCACATGGTCTTATACTTATACGAGACCAGGATATGACAAGAAACATCGCCAATCCGTACCTCGTGATTGGTGGACAGAAGATATTTCTGATCTAGACATAGACCTGTTCCGATATATTATCGTTGCAGTACGATCGACCAATATGCTTCCTTCACAGCTTATTGGTGAAGCTTTGCATGTCTATGCCTCTCGCTGGCTACCAGACACGACTAGGACTAGGACCATCGGAAGTGCTGCATCACTACCAGAAGAAATCACAGTGAAGAACCGGCGAATCCTAGAGGCTATCGTGAGCATGATCCCAGCGGAACGGGGTTCTCTTTCAATTAATTTCCTGCTAAGGCTTCTGAGTCTTGCAAACTATCTAGGATCATCTCCATTAACTAAAACTGAACTCATCCGGAGGTCCAGTCAACAGTTGGAAGAGGCGATGGTGAGCGATCTGCTGTTTCCTTCTTATTCCACATCGGACCAACACTTGCACGATGTGGAATTGGTACGGTCGGTGTTGGAAAGTTTTTGGGTACTTTGGAGAAGACAACCTCCTGGACCTTCAGAGAAGGGAGAGTCTATGAGATCAGTTAGGAAGGTTGGGAAGCTCATTGATTCTTATCTTCAAGTGATATCCAAGGACGTCAACATGCCTGTGTCAAAAGTAGTATCTCTTGCTGAATGCTTGCCAGATATTGCCAGGCCACTGCATGATGACCTCTACAAAGCTATTAACATCTACCTGAAGGTAATATCTTTGAAGCATTGCACATAGATAGAAACATCGGAGAAATTGAGTAGATGTTCTTATCTTGACTATCAAGGCACTTGTGTGTTTATTGGATGGCTTAACAATTGGCTTCATGCTTCTTGATGTGCTAGCAGGAGCATCCTGATTTGTCCAAAGCCGACAAGAAGGTCCTCTGTCGGATTTTAGATTGCCAGAAGCTGTCTCCAGAGGTACGATCGCATGCCGTGAAGAACGAGCGCCTACCCTTACGGACCGTGGTTCAAGCCCTCTTCTTCGACCAAGAGAAAACCGCTAGGGGAACAACAACACCTCATAATAGCTTGGCTTCATATGACACCACAACTAGGGGAAAGGAGACACTTGCTGCAAGAGAAGATCAAGGCAAGCAAAAGCTAAGCCCGGAAGTTCGTTTTCCGAGAGCAGATGGCCCAACAATATTCGTAGCCGAAACCAGCACAACGGATCATCCTAGGATAACGCAACCGGACATGAAGCTACCGCGAGAATTGGAGAGGAAGTTGGTGATGAGGGAGACAGAGGAACGAGTAGAGTCATCAGAGAAGGCAAAAGATGTTGCCGCAGAGGAAAGATCACAAAGAAGCATGTCAGACCCCCATAAGATCGGGAAAAGAACTGGCAAATCGGATCGCGGCCATAATAAAGGGCAAGAGAGGTAGCGAATTGGCTGATGGTCGTATATATCGTCAAGAAGCATTGTGTTACGCTTCAGGAGGATCTGTAACTTCTCCTATGCCCATCAATTAGTTTGGTTCTGAGTCATCATTTACAATGTAATCTACAATTTGTGAAGTAGACACAGCTTCTATATCTCCATAAACCAAAGAAGAAATTCTTCAGAAACTAACCCTAAACCATTCATTATCCAATACACCAGCAACGTAGACTGCTGTGTGCACCTCTTAGACTCCTTTCCTCCAAACACATGATTTGTTTTTTTGTCAAGCTTCTTATGATGATGTTTGATGAGGACCTGGAGAGTCAAATTGAGTTAAAAATTGAGATGATAAACTGTTGGGATATGAATTGAGTTTTACCTTCAAAATAAAAGTTCATTTTACTAAATCAAAAGTCTACATAAGATCTTGTAAATCAATTTAATTTTGAATTATAAACGACACATTATATGAGGTTAATTTTATTGTAAACGCAAACTTGTCATAATAAATGAACTCCGAATTCCGTAAATTATAAAATTCTTATCATAAAGCAATCTTCTACTCACATAAAAATTCCAACAATTGGTATCTTATTTCCCTTGGTTACCAAAAAAATAGAGAGAACATTTAACACGCGGTATCTTTTTTCCAAAGACCCGCCCAACGATATATAAAATGCTTCCGATACCCAGAAAAAAGCTCTCCCCTTTCTCTCTCAAAACTCCAAATTCTGGAAAACCCAGCACAGCAAAGACGAATTGGAGCTCTGATTCTGCTTCCCTCAGGTACGTTCGGCTCGTGCACCGTCCCTACATTCCTTCAGTCTACCAATTCCGATACACCTATTTCAAGATTAGACGTGATCGTGCTGTGAATCCCGTTTGGTTTCTTGAGTTGGTAGTTGCAGAAGCTGGCGATGGCGGAGAAGGGAGGAAAAGGGTCTTCAGTGCCTAGTAAGGCGGTCAAGTCCTCGCTCAAATCTGCAACATCCAATGGAGGTAAAAGTAATGTGACCCATTTCACTTCCTTCTGATTCTCTCATTTGTAGCAGTCAGCCTGTTGCTGTGCTTGGTTTATGTTAAGAATTCCATGGTTGCGTGTCTTTGACGTGTAGCATCTTCGAAAGGCAAGGACGATAGCTCTGGGAAACCCAAGAAGGGGAGGAAGGTTCAGTTTGATTCCGAAGGTTTGCATCTTTTTTATTTCGTTTAGCTTTCGGGTTTAATTCCTTGTTACTTGTAAGTGGTTGGAGATGTGGCTTCTGTGACTTTCCGTGATTTGCTCCATTTTCTTGCAATATGATGTTTCCTTGTGGTGCTATTTGCATAGGTCTGGGGGATGGAATTTTCGGCTTCTCATCCGGTGGCAAAGCAGACAGTTTGTTGAGTAAATGTCCGGTTCCGAGTCATCATTTTCAGGCTATTTCAGTGGATTTATTGCTTGGCAGTTCCATGTGGTTTCTGTTGTTTGCAATGTGTTATTCGGTACTCACTGCGTGCTGATTGTTTTGTCCTGGCAATCTGTGTATTCTCTTAGTGAATTTGGGCAAAGGAGGGAAAGGAGATAAGACTGGCAAGGCTGCAAAGAGTTCCGCCCCCAAAGAACCACTTCCTCTAGAGCTCAGAGTTGAGCAAGGTACGTGTTTGGCCACGCCACGCCTTTTTTGTTGGGTGGCACAGATTGAATTTCTTAGTTATGGGTTACTTCAACCTCTGACTGAGGGGTTTAACTTCACGCATGGAGCTTCACTTGAATTGGTTTGTTTTAGCTATGAAAATCCAGAATGAAATGAGATCAATAATGGTCCTAAATTTTTTTTTATATGAAATATTTGGGTTCAAGCAAGACAGGCTTGGCAAAAAGGCATTCTAGTTAATACGAATGGAGTGACAGATGCTTTTCAAATTACTTATACCTCTATGAGTTAATGAATGTACCCAATCCTCGGCTCATGATTGTAAGCTTACATCTGTATGTTGGTAACCTGTACGATTGTTCCATTGCTGACTTACTAGAGTCAGATTGGACTTCAGCAAGTTCATTTTAGACTGTGGAGTAGCGGTTTTTCCTCTTCTGGCCAAAGAGCAGAGTTGTATTGGGTTCTTCAGTTAATTGGGCATATTGGCAATGATGCCACATGTGAATAATAGTTTACCTTTTCGTCAATTTTTAGGTTTGGTTTAGACTAGCTACCGTATTGGGTATGCTCCCTGATCTTGTCATTTTATCGAATTTATAGAACTCCCAAAACATGCCAAATGTCTGATGGACTGTGAAGCTACTGAAATCTTACAAGGAATCCAGGAGCAAATGGTCATATTGTCTGAGGATCCAACAATCAAAATTCCTGTGTAAGCAGTACATTCTTATGGGTATTGTTTTGATCCTTCTCTTTCAACATACCTGAGTCAACTGCCGTTTCAGATCCTTTGACCGTGGATTGCAGTATGCCAAGAATGGAATTCACTATGCGGATCCGGCATCAGTGAGAAGAGCTCTAGAGTATCCTTGTTTTTTAAGTTTCTGTTGAGTGCTTTAATTATGTGATAACTATTCCTCCTAACGAGGGCCCATGCAGCGGTAAAAATGTTGTTAACCATTAACTCAACTTGAAGGCCTCTTACACAATATGGTGTCACAGAAGGCGAGGTACTAATCTCAACTTTTTGGGTACCTTTTCTTAAGAAGACGCAGCGCCATTAATCTCAGATTTCGTGCAGATATGTGTCATTGGGAATGTCTGTCCAGAAACTCCAGATGAAGTTTTTGCTCTTGTTCCATCCTTGAAGGTACTTTATAATCATGCTTTAAGATCTGTAACTTGCCATGGACAGTTTCTGATGTGGCTGGTAACCTGCTTTAGTAGAGACTATACGATCACCTCTGTTCAAAGCTGTTTTCATCCCCTGAAAAGCTTATGTTTTGTTTGTTCCATTAGTGGAAAATTTGTGCTGGATAGTTGTGAGAATCAAGCATGGCGAAACATGTTTTGAAATGAAGAATTGAATGCAAGTTCCGAGTTTTGAGTCAACGTTTGATGTTGTGGTTTCATAGGGTTCTTTTTACGACAGAGCTTTCGATTTGGAGTCACCAGTTAAAAGAACTTTAGATGTTGTCCAACTTGAGTTTTTTAAGGTTCGGCTTTTTGTTTACAATTCATGTAGGGGTAATATGTATAAAAATATTCCTGCATGGCAAAAACTAGAGACATCATAGAAGTCTCTGTATATGTCATTCTCTCTCCTTATGAGCATGATTGCTATTTGGCTTTGCAGGCCATTTTTGTCAGCCCATTGATTCCTTATTTAAGTGTTTAGAAAAGGAAACTCGTTAATCAACTACTCTACCATTTGCGACCAATTCTGGTCGTATTATCCTTCTGGCTGCCTCCTTGTCATCATTACTGCTACCTTGTCTTGGACAAATTTTGACCCCAAGTTTTGTGCAGGCTAAGAAAAGCAAGCTTGCCGAGCCTCTCAAAGATGTTTTGGCCGAACTAGTTAAGCTCAAAAAGGCAACATGACAGCCCAGCAGAGATCTGCAGTTGCTGATTGACTGACATGGATTCTTCTCCGTTCTTGCTTTCCCTTGATGCTGATTACTGCCTGGTCTTTAATTTTGATTGCAGGTTGTTTCGTTTATAATCTTTACTGTATTTGCTGCTCTCCGACTTAGGGTAGAGTAGTTCGGTGGGTTAGGCTGTGTGTATAGCTTCCCTTGGCAGAACAAGAAGCAGTATCCTCAGGACTTTCCTGCATCATTTTGTCACTTGTCGGATTCAGTAATTTACTTGAATTCAGAGACGTAAGGTTTATCCTTGAGGAAAGTTACTGATATTTTTGAAGTGCACTGTGCATATGTGTTGACTCCCTGAGCACGATAGTGTCTTTTTATAATATGCATGACGATCATCTCATGTACTAACCTCGTCGTCTCGTTGTTTTGAGCCAATGAAGTTGGTGCCCTGAGAATTTCGTTCACCGTACCCAAACTGTTGTCTCAACGGAAGAGTACACTAAGTGAGGTTTTTATGCAGTTCATTTCCGATCTTTGGCGCTCTGTCTGTCTCTCCAGCTGAACATAAAAAGTCCATCCTTTCATTGTCATTTTCCAATCATGGGTCTTTTATGACTAAAGGTCGAGTTTTAATAGTCATAGCATACCAGATATTTAAATTTAAGTGTACACCATCCCCAAAATTAGCTAGTTTCTATGTTATACAATTTCCAATTACGGCTTGATTTATGTTTTCTAAATCAGTATGTAGTTATAATTCACAGAGAGAATCCTTTAAACTATTGGGTTAAAAGCTTTGAGATTAGAAGCGAGTGAACTGTTATAGCAGCCGTCTAATTCATGATTATGGACAACTCAATTGCCAATGACTCGCCAGTTGTGGACATTGATCAGTAGAAAAACAGGACTTAAAGTTTGTGCAGTTGGTCTATTGGTCATCTAATGTCTTGTTTTGGACTTAAAATTTTAAAAACTCAATTCGCTGCTGGTAGGATTCAAGCATTGGAATCCTTATACGCCACACAGTTCAAGTAATTACCAGTATTTGAGTACCAAAGTCGGCTTCAACAAGCAATAGAACATGATAATGTTGATGAGCTACATGGGCTAATAAAGGATGAGCCAAATCTTGCATCTAGGGGCCCCCTTCCCAGATACTCCTTTACAGGTCACCGTGGCCATCGGGAAAAACCCAAGTGGCCATGGAGATGGCCATCTTGAAGCCGTGGTTCGCTCGGAAGCCAAATCGAGAGGGTTACAACCCTGTGCAATTGGCTTTGCAAAACAACCATTATCGCGCCGTGAGGGCACCGAGACCCTCGATTCTAAGTTGATCTGAGTCCAAGAACAACACGGTTCCACCCCTTTGCACTAAGTCGCCGAGAGAACTAGAGACATTGAGCTAGAGCTCCTAACTGAGAACCTATTCATTTGCAAATCGTCCATTGAAAACTTGACGGGCCAATGCAACACATTGCCATTAAAAGCCACAACTTCCAAGCATTCAAGGTGCCGTTGGATGGCTTAAGAGAGTCAATCTGATGCCAACCTTGGATCAGAAAGACCAAGATGGCAATACTGTCTTACATATTGCAACATCTACAGGGCAGTACGAGGCATAATTCATCAATTTCGTGGTTGTTTGTGCATCCTCGAACCAACATAATCCAATTCCGAAACAGATGTAATGATGATGACTCCATCCCAACTTATAATGGACTTTTTTTATGCCATTCAGCTGGGTTGCGAAAATTAGGTCAGCAAGTAGCTGATTAAGATACTTGACAGTACGAGTCCGTAGATTACATTTACTCTTTCTAAACCACAAAACCTTCGGCAAAATCCAACCCGACCCACGACCGCCGACCGCCCTCGTCGCTGTCGTCGACGATGGCGACGCCGAGATCGGCGATCAGGCGGCCGGAGCCCGAACCTCGTCCTCCCCGGCGTCCTCCCTCGCGAGCCCCACCCAAGCCCGCGAGTAGCGGTCGCCGACCGCCGTCCTCGTCGCCCTCGGCGCCGTCGCTGACGAGGGCAACGCCGAGATCGGCGATCGAGTGGCCGGAGCCTGAGCCTCGTCCTCCCTCGCGAGCCCCATCTCAACCTGCGAGTAGCCGACCACCATCCTCGTCGACCTCCGCGGCGGCGGCAGAAAGTCTACCTGAGGATATCATCATCGAGGTATTATCGAGGCTTCCGATTGAAATGCGTGTGTAGACGATGGCGGTCTCTAATTTCCGACCCAGGCTTCGCCAAGTGGCATCTGCAAAGGCTAAAGGCGGGGGGTACAATCTCCAGCCAGAGAATCCTCAAGACTTTCCCTATCGAGACCATAGACTACGAAGTGTTGGACGACGATCGCGCGGGGATAAAGTTTCGTCCTTTGAGAATTGACGATGGTACATGGGAACCCATCATCGTGGGGTCCTGCGATGGTTTGGTATGTTTAGATGTCATAGGCGGATTTATACTGTATAACCCGACCACCGAGGAGCTTAGGAAAATTCCCACTTGTGATATTTTTCTAGGAGGGGAGTTCTTTGGATTCGGATACGACCCTGTATCCGATGACTATAAAGTGGTAGTTGGTGAGGTAGTCGGTGAGGGTGCATCTGATTACTGTAAAGGGGTAGTTGGTGAGGGTTCTAAATTATGTGAGGTGGAAATATTTTCGCTCAAGTCTGGTTATTGGAGAAAGATACAAGTGCAACAAGAAAGCCCCCTTGATGGTGATCACAAAGGAGTTTATTGGAAGGGGGCCTTACACTGGTGCGGGATTGACAAGAGGAGAATGATTATGTGCTTTCGGTCCCTGAATGGAATGGGGACATAATTTACGAAGGACTCGATATTCACGGGCTAATCTGTTAATGTACACCTCGAATAACTACTGGTTCATGGCGTGGATAACAAATGAGCATGGGAGAAAAGGAACATGGACAAAATTGCTCAGCTTTTCGGCTGAAGGCATACCTGGTAGTTATTTGCAGATCCCCATCGTGTATACAAAGAGGGGAAAAATCATTTTCGAGCTCGATTTCTTTGACAATATTCTGTTCAGTCCAGAGGATAACACTTACAAGGAATCTCCCATCAGGAGGGCCAAACTTGCTATCTATGTGGAAACTCTTGTGTCACCCTATCTTGGCTGCGAGCCATCAAGAATCTAGAGCTTCTATGAGTGTGGAGTTGACCGTTTTTGTTGGAGTTTCCATTTTTGGGGAGATCTGGCTATCTTGAGTTGTTGAATGATCTTGTTGAATTTGAAGAAGAAGAAGAAGAAGAAAGATATTGTCTGAGACTATTACGAGATTCAGTCATTCATTGGTAGCTTCAACATTTGTGCTTTCAGTGCTCTGTCCTCTCCTGATGTTTGGTTAGATCTCTGCTTGATGAATGGCCATTCAATCATCTTTGATTTGCTAGGATCATCACTTCACTAGCTGACAGTGCAATCTGATTTAGTGTAATTTCGCCAACCATTTACTGGGTCTCATTATGTAGTTGATTATAATTATGTGAATGTTAAAGCTTATGCTGTTTTTTTTTCTCTTATCAAAACAGGATCCCCAAAATTCTGGTCTTAGTCATGGATTTGCTTTCATTTTGCACTACAATAACATATGTGCTGACTATTCAAGGCAAAAAAATGGCAAGTTCTAATTTCAAGCTGGATGGCAATATCCCTACTGTCACATGGGATGATCCAAAGAGTGCAACTCATCACTCTGCTGCAACTTAGGCATCTGTAAGTGAAACTATGCTACTAAATAAAACTTTTTCTAGGGGGCACACTTCGGCAGTGTCTTTCCAAAGTTTATAAAGAGAATTTAACTCAACAGGCTAGATGACACATAGAGGAGATCAGATTTGCCCAGAAATGAGAGTCTGAGATTCTGCATTTTTTTCACCTAAAAAGGTGACTGAAGCAAAGAGACGATTTTTCTGATTCTTCACATAAGCAATGGACCTGACCTGAGGCTGAGGGTGAAGTATAAAGCTAACTTTCTGAAAGGTGGTTTCTGAGGTTTCTGCAATTTTCTATGCCTTTATTGGTTTAACCATTTGAAAGAAGAACCTCAAGGGCGTTTTTTCCTTTACAGTTTTGTGTAACATGTCAAGTACTTGCTGTGAATGAGCCTAGCCTACATGTGCATCGTCACTCAGCTGCTTTCTTTTATCTCCATTACTCTCTTTTCTGGAAGAAAGGAAAAAAAGAAAACTTGGCCTAGCCAAGATTTTAGAAGATCATTGGTAATAAAGACAATCCCAAGAGATATATAATTGCACAATAGGACCACTAGCACACAACACACAGTTGGAAGTGGGGGCAATTCTTATTTACTTTTTCAAGGGATTGAATGAAATGTCTGTGTCCTGACAGAACTTTGAGCAACATGTATACCATGCAATTGCAGGTCTCACACTCATCAACCATGTCATGTACTGCTAGTTTCAGATAGCTAAAAATACATAAAATAATTGTTAAGAAAGAAAGTCTCAGTTAAGAGAAGCCATCCCTTCTGATGTCTGAATCCATTATCAAGATTCTGCAGAAAGAAATTTAAAGGTTATACGGTACTTTAGTGGCTTTTATTGTATGCATCTGCATTACGTATAAGTTGCTAGAAATTGCAAAATTAGTTACTCAGCATTCTCAAATTAAACTTCTATTATGACTGGCCCAAAAAAAATTGTGTTATTAGCGCATCATAGATTATAGAAGAAGTGGAGCAGCCAGAGATTTTGGATTTTGGGTCAGGTGCTCAATATTTCTCAATTTTTGGAAAGAAATTCTATATATCAAGATTTCGCAACGTTAGCACGAGATAGCTACGATACATCTGCTTCACTAATTCGAATATTTACCGGTGATACACACAGATTTTGTTTAAAAAGAAGGAAGCAAATGCCAAATTATGTTGCCAAATCTTGGCAGAGTTTGGTTAAAACCTGAATTAGCAGGTTTTTCTTTCAAGCAAGACATGTT
Organism: Syzygium aromaticum; assembly: GCA_024500025.1. Classification (NCBI taxonomy): domain Eukaryota; kingdom Viridiplantae; phylum Streptophyta; class Magnoliopsida; order Myrtales; family Myrtaceae; genus Syzygium; species Syzygium aromaticum. The sequence goes on along the minus strand of CM044888.1, from coordinate 1,561,167 downwards.
ATTAAAGAAGGATTTAAATCCGATTCCCATTTTTATGCCTGCATACGTAAGAGGAAAACTGGGCAAGTTTATATTCATGAAATAAATTATTCATCAGCTTGTTTAAATATCCATTAGCTTTTTCATAAAATTTATTAGCTTAGGCTCTTTGGGAACCAAACTCCAATGCAAATTACGCTAAAAACAGTTGAAGCATCATTACATTGAATTACGACATATTTCCCGGGATTAAAACATTTTAGACATTTTTCAGCAAAAAAGGAAACTAAAATCTGATGCTGCAAAACTAATTAAAACATGACCTGTTACACATAACTTCCTAAATAATAAAATTACTCTCCATCAATCTTCCTCTTTAAATTTCTTGAAAGGAGTACTGCCTTCTCCTGGTGTCAGATTCTATCGTTTACAAAATCAGATTTCCCATAACTCCACAGTAATTGAGGTGCCATTTTTGTTCATGAGTAAAAGGTTGGTCCATGCTGATGCTGTAATGTATTACTTCCTTAATAGTGTTTATGAAATGAATGATAAATGATGCAATAAAGGTGGTGATAGCTATTCAGTCCATACACGTAAGTGCCGACCTCATCTTTTTCAAAACCAGAAGTCTCACCATTTAAGTGTTTTTTTTGCTACAACTGTCAGAATTTGGCAAAAAGGGTAGAAAATCCCAAGATTTTACTTAAATGGATTCTGGTTTCTCATCGTCAGACTTTAACAGACCAGTTGCTTATTAAATATTTTTATCACTTACCATAAACAACAGAGACATATCTGCATGATTTCAGGCAGAGTGTTTTCCTAAGAGTTGGCGCATATTTCATTTCTCGGTGATTCTTTGGAAAGCTTCTGTGGGGTTCGTGTCTATGAAGAATTTTACCTATAAATGAGTGACTTCTGAGGAAGAATTAATGAAAAGGTGAAGCTGCTTGATTTTCTGCTCTATTCTTTGTTTTCCTGTTCTCCTCCTTTCTGAGTTCTCTCGATCAAATTTGAACTGCATTCCCCTTTTTCTGAATAAGAATTTGTAATCTTGCCTTCTCTTTCTCTTCCTTTTTCTTTTTTAATTTGTTCCTCAATGGTTCATTAGCAGTTAGTTTTTGGGTTTAGGTGTTTCTCTTCCATTTTTTGGTTCAATTATCTTGGCTATCCCTTTTCTGCCATTTGCTTTTCGGTTTTTACCTGATCGACCTCGCTCTCTGTTGGTGTCTATCTTTAATCGTTGAATTTGAAATTGCTGTCGATCCTCAATTTGTGTTTAGATTTATGGATCAGTTTCTTCATTGGAATCTGCCGGTACTGATTGAAATTTGTGCTTCAACTAATTGATTCATTGCCTTCATGAGAAAGAGAATTTGGGCATCTCAAATCATCCTTTTTCGATCTGTTTTTTCTTTTTTCTTTTGGGCTTGAATAGCATACAGAATCATGTGATTGCTTTGCTTTTGACAACTTCCTTCTTACATTTGTGCAGGAAGCTCCTGTTTGTTGTTGATCCATTCTTAGTTACCCTTTGCTCGGAAGCTCTTTTGAAGTTTCTTGATTGATCATCTTAACATGGATAGACCATAGTTGTCTGAATTCCTGGTAATTCGAAGCACATTTGCTGAAAGGTGAGGCTATTGAGACTCAGAATCTGGTCATGAGCCCTGGAATTTGGATAAAAACAAAAAGGAACCACAAAGATGAAGTTTATGAAACTTGGGACATGGCAACACATTTCACTTCAGTGCCTAGTAAGGCAGTCAAGTCCTCGCTCAAATCTGCAACATCCAATGGAGGTAAAAGTAATGTGACCCATTTCACTTCTGATTCTCTCATTTGTAGCAGTCAGCCTGTTGCTGTGCTTGGTTTATGTTAAGGATTCCATGGTTGTGTGTCTTTGACGTGTAGCATCTGCGAAAGGCAAGGACGGTAGCTCTGGGAAACCCAAGAAGGGGAGGAAGGTTCAGTTTGATTCCGAAGGTTTGCATCTTTTTATTTCTTTTAGCTTTTGGGTTTAATTCCTTGTTACTTGTTAGTGGTTGGAGATGTGGCTTCTGTGACTTTCCGTGATTTGCTCCATTTTCTTGCAATATGATGTTTCCTTGTGGTGCTATTTGGATAGGTCTGGGCAATGGAATTTTCGGCTTCTCATCCTGTGGCAAAGCACACAGTTTGTTGAATAAATATCCGGTTCCTAGTCATCATTTTCAGGCTATTTCAGTGGATTTATTGCTCGGCAGTTCCATGTGGTTTCTGTTGTTTGCAATGTGTTTTTTGGTACTCACTGCGTGCTGATTATTCTGTCCTGGCAATCTGTGTATTCTCTTAGTGAATTTGGGCGAAGGAGGGAAAGGAGATAAGACTGGTAAGGCTGTAAAAAGTTCCGCCCCCAAAGAACTGCTTCCTCTAGAGCTCAGAGTTGAACAAGATATGTTTTTGGCCGCGCCACGCCTTTTTTTTAGTGGCTCAGATTGAATTTCTTAATTATGTGTTACTTGAACCTCTGACTGACAGGTTTGACTTTACGCATGGAGCTTCACTTGAATTGGTTTGTTTTAGCTATGAAAATCCAGAATGAAATGAGATCAATAATGGTCCTAAATTTTTTTTTATAAGAAATTTTTGGGTTCAAGCAAGACAGGCTTGGCAAAAAGGCATTCTAGTTAATACGAATGGAGTGACAGATGCTTTTCAAATTACTTATACCTCTATGAGTTAATGAATGTACCCAATCCTTGGCTCATGATTGTAAGCTTACATCTATATGTGGGTAACCTGTACGATTGTTCCGTTTCTGACTTACTAGAGTCAGATTGGACTTCAGCAAGTTCATTTTAGACTGTGGAGTAGCGGTTTTTCCTCTTCTGGCCAAAGAGCAGAGTTGTATTGGGTTCTTCAGTTAATTGGGCATATTGGCAATGATGCCACATGTGAATAATAGTTTACCTTTTCATCAAATTTTAGGTTTGGTTTAAGACTAGCTACCGTGTTTGGTATGCTCCCTGATCTTGTCATTTTATCGAGTTTATAGAACTCCCAAAACATGCCAAATGTCTGATGGACTGTGAAGCTACTGAAATCTTACAAGGAATCCAGGAGCAAATGGTCATATTGTCTTAGGATCCAACAATCAAAATTCCTGAGTAAGCAGTACTTTCTTATGGGTATTATTTTGATCCTCCTCTTTCAACATACCTGAGTCAACTGCCTTTTCAGTTCCTTTGACCGTGGATTGCAGTATGCCAAGAATGGAATTCACTATGCAGATCCGGCATCAGTGAGAAGAGCTCTAGAGTATCCTTGTTTTTTAAGTTTCTGTTGAGTGCTTTTGTTATGTGATTACTAATTCTCCTAACGAGGGCCCATGCAGTGGTAAAAATGTTGTTAACCATTAACTCAACTTGAAGGCCTCTTACACAATATGGTGTCACAGAAGGCGAGGTACTAATCTCAACTTTTTGGGTACCTTTTCTTAAGAAGAAGCAGTGCCATTAATCTCAGATTTCGTGCAGATATGTGTCACTGGGAATGTCTGTCCAGAAACGTCCAGAAACTCCGGATGAAGTTTTTGCTCTTGTTCCATCCTTGAAGGTACTATATAATCATGCTTTAAGACCTGTAACTTGCCATGGACAATTTCCGATGTGGCCGGTAACCTGCATTAGTAGAGACTATATGAGCACCTCTGTTCAGAGCTGTTTTCATCCCCCGAAAGGCTTATGTTTTGTATGTTCCGTTAGTGGAAAATTTGTGCTGGATAGTTTTGAGAATCAAGCATGGCGAAAAAAATCAAGATGGTGACACCGTTTTACATATTGCCGCATCTGGAGAGGAGGTATAATTTATCGATCTCATGGTTATTTGAGCTTTTATTGTTCAATCCTTCAATTCGATACATTCTTATCCAGTAACATATATATAGTGATAATAAGTACTTCATTTTGGAAAACATTTGCAACGAGGAGATTTGACGGGTCCACCTTGTTTAGTTTCTTTTGTTGGAGAGAAAAAAAGGAATTGGGAGGGATGAATATTATTTCTTCCCTCAAGGGTTGTGCAACCGGTCCGGTTCTACCCTAGAATCGAATCGGACCGCACCGAAAAACAGGTCTGTTTCCCAGTTCTAGTAGAAATAGGTCTGGTTTTCGATTCCAAACTTTTGGAACTGGGACTGGGCTCAGGAACTAGTTAGAACCTGCTTTTTGAAGTTGGAAGAAGATGATTTATTATTCTTAAATGAGTTCAACTTCCTTATTGCTTTATATATCTTTTTGTTTTGTATTGATGTTTTACTTTGAGCCAATTTGTCGTTCATACGATTTTGCTATAATTGCTATTTGTCTTGGTTTAAAAAAAAGAAAATGATTCTCGGGTTGACCCTAGAACCAGATCAAACAAACATGTTCCAAGGTTGGTTTCAAGACAAATGGAGTACATTTAGGTTCCAAAAAATAATAACCGATTTTAACAAGGTGGGTTCTAGTTTCCATATCTAGAATCTAACCACCCCGAAATCTTTTTTTTTTTGTCGTTAACCACCCCGAAATCAATCACCCCTATTTTCCTCCCAATCTTCTACTTCCAATTCTCTTTTTGACAATGTTCCGTGCACTTGGTCACGGGTGGGTAGGCTCTACCCTAGTATTGAATGTAGATTTTACACCGGTGGATCTATTCTTTTATCTTAATTTGTTTCCTTAGTAATCATTTCATTAATTTCTCTTCAAATCACCCCATCACGCATGTAGTAGACTTTTTATGCCATTCAGATGGGTCATATACTCATTAAGATAGTGAATATATGAGGATGTAGATTGTTTTTCATTGTTTTCGTTTAATTTAATATATATTATGACAGTAAAAATTTAGCAGTGGATGACATCAAACTTGTGTGATAATCCTAATTGGTGTTTGACTTATAAGACTCAATTCAGTCAAAACATCCAGCTAATCTAGTAATCTTTATATTGGACATTCGCCCCTATTATATTATTAAAGCCTATCAATAGTAATCAAAGTCTCATATTTGGATAGAAATTAATAATGTTATGTACTTTTAATTATCAACAAACAATTTTTTATTCACCGCTTAAGATTATCAACACTAGCACTTACTTTTCAATTAACCAAACCCATAGTTTCACTTCAAAAAGTGGGAAAACTATTTTAAGTTTGTGTTCATTTTAATTGGCCTAACAATGTTTTGGTTGGAAAATATAGAGAAAAAGGAAGGAAAGAAAAGAGGTGATATAGAGAGATCGCCCTATTTACAGTTTAGCAAGTGGAGAGAAAAGTTATGATTAAAATTATTTCCCTTCGAAGCCTGAAAAAACTCAGTTTTTAGTGAGCTCTGAATCTTTCTAAGTTGGATGATTTTGGAAGAATAATTTCCTTCCAACTCTTTACATCATAATCACTCCTACCTGACACAACAATAACTTAATTCAATCTTTTCTATTATTTCATTTTTCCAATGGATAGCAAAATTTCTTTCCTTCTTTCGAAATCAGTCCATCCGAACATACTGTATGAGATAGAAGCTAGTGAAATGGAAGCTAAAAAGGAAAATCTAACACAACCATAAAAAAATAACTTTGTGGATCAAAAAATTACTCCCCGATTAGTTTAATCTTATGCATCAAAGATATAAAAATACCTATCTTAGGTTTCATTCGTTTGGCGGAAAATATTGTGTTTTTAGAAAATGTTTCCCCGAAACATAATTTTCCGATGTTCGGCAATCAATATGAAAAAGTTTCGGAAAATATTTTTTGCCGGCGGTGGCGGCGGCGATAAGCGACTGGCGACCAACGATGGCGCCGGCGGCTGGTGGCGGCGGTGGCGTCGGCCGGCAACCGGCGGTCGAGGCGGCAGCAGCCGGCGGCTGATGACCGGAGAGGGGAAGGAAGAATTTGGTGGAAAATGATTTCTGCTTTTCAGAAGCGGAAGTCATTTTCCATAGACTTAAGCTATTTTGTGAGAGGGGGAAGGAAAATGTTTTCCCACGGAAAACGTTTTCCGCCCCCCCAACACTGAAAAATCCGGAAAATATTTTCCAGGAGAATATTTTCCGCCAAACGAACGGAGCCTTAGAAAGCATTTCTCTTCATTGCAAGAGAACTAGTATACCAAAAGTGATTGAATCATAAACCTTTAAGTTGACATAACAAAGGCCTACACTTTTACGAAAGATCATAATCATTAGGGTCATCACTTTTGTGGATTCGCTTATGTTACAATTCACATGGTATATTCCTAACAACCATGTAAATAATTACGTGTGAAATCGCACTTTTTTGAAAAGATTCAGGACTTCACTACATTGGTTGAAATAATTGAAATTGATAAATGAGATTTAGTAAACTTTTTCCCTTTGTTTGTCCATCGTTGCATCACTTGCATCATTCAAACTTGTATGGCATGAGCTCACTTTGTGCACAATAGTAAAGCCTGTAACAAAGCAGGGATACATACCTCATTTTGTTCCCTTTGGAATTCTTCCGGATCATCAATCTGTTGATTGGCCATGCGAATGTAAATGCAAAGAACTTCCAGTACAGGACGGTTTTGGACATCTACCGAGAGAATCCTCATCTTGATGAAGGTGTTGCGAAGAGGTTATGCCCAGGATCTACTTCTACCCTCTCTCTATCACAGTTTTTTAGCAGGGAACTAACTCTCTTTGAGAAGTCAAGAATATTTTTCTGCATCGAAGATGAAGCCACTGGCTACATAATCCTTGGAGTGGCTCCCTTAATTGGGACTGCCACTTACCAAGCCGTTCTCAGTCCTCCGGGAGGATACTGACAGGATTCCCCTTCAAATCCCCTGACCAATTCGAGTCGCGTTGCTATTGAAAAGCCACATCAAGCCGGAAAAAATTATAATGACCAGTGAACACCTGTATTCGTTCGCATATCTCAACGGCACGGCTTTCTTCATCTCCTTGGCCTTGAGCGCGATCGCTGCTCTCTCACTGTGGCCCCACGCTCTCATTGTTTACTTCTCTCTGTTTTTTCTTGGCCTTGCCTACTGTGTGTTCCTTGTGATTGAATTGCCCGAGTCCGGTAAGGTCATAGGAGCTCTCCTGGTGGACTTTTATTTTGCCTTGCTCTGCACCACGTTGGCATTCCCCATGCTCACGTGGCTCAGGCACATCCGAGTTGTGTACCGAGTTGATGCCACGAGGAGACGGGTCAGCGACATCCCAGGATGAGAGAAATATTCGCATGTATTATTTACTTTAATTACTCTTGTCGAGTGTGCATGTAATCGATGTTTACAGTCTTGAGGTTTGCAAGAAATACTCTTCTTTTTAGTTGCATGCAATGGACTCATCTATTCTCTAGCCCATAAAGACCTTCAAGAAGAGCTTGTCTCCTAATACAACTTCATAGAAATGACGCAAGTGGAAATGAAAAGCACCAAGTGACGAAATGCAAATATGAACGTCCAAAGCGTACACGCACCATATGCAAAGAGAAAGATATATCTCTATTTTCTGTATTTCTGAAAAGAGGCGAACTATGCGATCCTATAAAACACAACACATAAACACAATTGCAACCCTTTTTCTAGAAATTACAACTCAACAAAGTAACAGAAAAAAGAAATCCTAAGAATATAACAACAGCCTAGCTAAACCTTTAAAAACAACCAGATCATGTGAGACCTTCCAATCAAAGATAAGATATCTTCACGCATTTAAAAAGTTAAAACAAATAAAAACATTAAGTTCAACTATTATGTGCTAAATGAGGATCCTAAACTAACTTAATGGAAGAAGGAAATATCAAAATTCAAAATCCTAAATTCATCCGATAGAAGGCAATATACCAAACTTGAGGTGCCCCACATCATTCTCACTTTGTTTTAAAAAAGCCCGATCATGAGTTTTTAAAATTTTCGTTTGTCTGGCCAAGGATATCTACTACAATACTCTTGGAATTCGGAGCCATCTCTGCAAAATCAATCCATTACTTTTGCTTTAAGAAAAGATTCCAACCAAACTTCAACAACGATCGTTCAATTGATTCTGTGAATTTTCTGGTATCGCAAAATAAATATTAGATCTATTGTAATTCTTTCGATTTTTTATCGCTTCAAATTTCTCTGTTGAAATCTCATCTGTCTCTAAATTCAGATCAACATGAGAGGGGCTTTACTCCAAAATCATCTCTCCATCCTAATGGAAAAAATGCTCACCCTGAGATTCTTCCTCAAGCTCAAAATGCTTCAAATCATCCGGTTCTTGAAAAGGAAATTCAAAAACTTCGACTTCTTGCTCTTGAGGCTCAACAACAACTTACGGAAACCATAGAAGTGTCAATCTATTTTTAGTTGTTTTAATGGAGGATAATATGAAACTGGCTTGTTTGCACAATAGCTCGAGCATCAATTCACGAAGATCGCTGTCTTGACAGATTTCCCAATTTTATGACACATTCTAATCGGAGCATTCCCTGCTTTTTTTCCTTCAAGCTACAAGTTAAAAGATTTGCTCGTCAGTAGATGGATGCGTACATGCAATGGAAAGAGAGATATACATCTACAATAAAATCTTTCGGGTTTAAATATCCCAAATTTATCAAATGTAAGGTCATAAAATATTTTGCACTTTGTTTTTGAAAACATGATGCACTAAAAAATTTCTTAGTGAATAAAGCTAGGAATACTAAAATTAGTCTATAGTATTCACTGCAATACTATCTAAGTTATGTCAATATTCCTAGCGTCTCGCTTACTGCTTCCTTGTGCTGGTAGAACTAGCATCTCGAAAACATATCTTGATTCTTGGGCTTTTAAATAGGTCAAGGACATTCATTTATTATAAAAATTAGTTATCATGCCCGTGCTGCACACGAATTTGACAAATGTAACTATGTTGTATTTTATGTGAAGTTTCCTATATATTGACATATTTTTCTAAAGAGACCAATAATTACTAAAATGCTGATAGGATTTTTACCGTGCATTTATGACATTCAAATTTATTAACCAAAATTTTATGAAAATAAACGAATAATTGCAACTAATCAAATGAATTTACCACCTAACGGTACATATTAAGTCAATATATCCTTAAAAAAAAGTACCCAATGTAATTAAAAAGCTGCTTCACACCAAATAGGAGCAAATCAAATAATATTGACAACAAACGAAACCACTTGTTTTTTTGCCAATACTACATGAATTCCACCTATTAGGCCGTGTTCTTTTGATGCTTTGATATAATTTTCTAACTAATATAATGAGATTTTTTACAAGTAAAAAAATGCATTTGTCTTCTTAATTTTTTATACTTCTTCTCAAATTCTTGTTGAAAGTAAAATGTTGCGTACATTATTCATGGGATGCCTAACTAATTGCATCCTGAAGTTCATACATGGAGATTAAAATATTTAATTCTTATACTTTTTTCTGGTCTGGGAAGAATAAAACCTTGAAATCACAAGTAGTTGTGCATGACCTTCCTTTTTATCTCGAACTTACTGATTTTCCTAGACGTATCGTACGACTAGTGTAGTCTTTAAGTTGATTGGATATCCAATTTATTTTCTCTTACTGTTAATATCTCCACTATCTATTAAAAAAAATGATAAGTATGCTAAAAGTCCTTAAACCAGTCTCGAAAGTGCAATTATATCCTAAAATTTTCAAAAAGTGCAATCAAATCCTTCTGTTAACTCCATCTAACTTAACTAATAAAAAATGCTGACGTAACTTTTTTATTATTTCATTTATCCTACGTGGCATTAACATGACTAAAACATAAAGGATAAGGCTAAAATAATGTCGTTTTGGCCCAAATCTAATGTTTTAATTTAAATATTAATTAAATTAAACTTAAAAAAAAGGCCACCGCAAAACCAGGCGAGGGCCGGCCCTCGCTGCCACCCCACCATTGCTGGAAAGGGCCATCGTTGGAAAGGGCTGGCAATGGTGGGACGAGGGTTGGCCGAGGTTGCCAAGCGCTGACTAGTGGCTGATGACCTTGGTCGACCGCGGGCGAGGACTTGCAAGCCCTTTTCATATGTCATTCTATCTCCTAATGGTCATTTTTCCTATTCGGCTTTGTGAGCAATTTCGGTCACTGAATTGATTCCTTATGTAAGTGTTTAGAAAAGGAACCGCGTCTAGACAATGACTGTACCATTTAGAATTGATTCCAGTTGCATCAGCCTTCCAGCTGCCTCTTGGTCATCATTAGTGCTACCTTGTCTTGGACAAGTTTTTACCCCAAGTTTGTGCAGGCTTGCCAAGCGTCTCAAAGATGTTCGGGCTGTACTAGTTAAGCTCAAACAGGCAACATGCTGCATAAAGATACTGCGGTTGCTGATTGACCGACATGGCTTCTTCTCCATTCTTGCTTTTGCTTGATACTGATTACCACCTGGTATTTAATGTTGACTGCAGGATTTTCTTTTAAAAAAATATACTGTATTGGCTGCCCTCAGACTCAGGGTAGAGTAGTTCGGTGGGATAGATTGTGTGCAGAGCTTCACCGAGCGACCAAGAAGGACAAGCTGCAGTATCCTCAGGACTTTCCTGCATTATTTTGTCACTTGTCGGAGTCAGTTTACTTGAGTTTAGAGATGCAGGGTTCGACCTTAAGGAAAGTGTTACTGATATTTTTAAAGAGTACTGTGCATATGTGCTGACACCCTGAACATGATAGTGGCTTTTTATAATCTGTCTCATCTACTTGCCTCATTATCTTGAGCCAGTGAAGTTGGTGCCAGGAGTGTTTTGTTCACTGTACTCGAACCGCCATCTCAATGAAAGAGTTCCCCAAGTGATGTTGTTCTGCAGTTCATTTTCGTTCTTTAGCACGCTCTCTCTCTGTCTCTCCAGCTGAGCAATAAAATCCATCCTTCCGCTATCATTTTCCTATCATGGGTCTTTTATAACTAAAGGTCAAGTTTTAATAGTCGTAGGATATGAGATCTTTAGATTTAAATAGATAATCCATCCCCAAAGTTAGCTAGTAGCTCTGTTATTTAATTTCTCGTTACGGTTATATTTTATTTTTTTAAAAATAATATGTAGTTCATGGGAGTTCCTGAATCTTTTGGTTAAAGCTTTGAGATTAAAAGCAAATGAACTATTATAGCATTTAAAAGTATTGGTTTCAAGGTGGTTAGGTTCCAACTAAAAATTGAAATCTATCCTATTAGAGCCAATTCTCAGTTTTGGAGACTAAGACTGAACCATTCCTAAGATTGGCTTGGAACCTAACCAGCCAGTTTCGGGGTAGACCTGGGAACGGGCCTCCATCTCTCTTATTATTATTTTTTTTTTCTCATTCTTAGTTTGAGGAAGACATTATAGGGATGAAGCTATGTTTCATCCTTCACAAGAGATCCAAGTATTCGCTTCTAGCAAGCCAATCCCATGCACCCAGTAAGGTTTAGAATGTTGTTGATGATTGTTATCCACAGCTATCAATCATGATATCCAGAAGAATATGCAATTCCATTCGCCTCAACTGTCAGATCATGCAATGACTTTTTAAAAAGTAGATCCAAACCTAGAGGTTGAGGGGTTCCAAAAAGTGATTAGATGCATTGATATAAGTACAAGGACAAGTTCCTCAAATATCATATCAAAACATCAAACTGAAGGTGAAAGCATTCAAAATTTCAAACTGTTCAGATACCCAGAGCAAAAGAAACAAAAACCTTCCTACTGCTTTACAGATTTTACTTAATGCTGAATGTAAAGAGAAACTTCTGTGAAGTTTGTTTTGGCTAAAAAAAGACGCAGCCAAAGAACAACACATCCAACTCACAGTTATTGTCAAAACACAACCAAATTTCTTATAGGCTACATTGATTTCACTATAGATAAATCATAGATCTGAATTTCACACAAGGAAAGGAAAATTCAACTCCAAATTAGACAAGAACCTCTACCAACTCTCCAACACTGGCTCCCATACGCACTACTCACAGCATTAACTAGTCGCAGTAAAAAGACCCCGAATTCCAAAAAGCCCTACTTTCACTCCTCAAAAAGTCATCCTCTCGAAAAGTCAGTCTTCAAGTGGCAAAAGTTCTCCAGCTTTAATGCTATGATCCGAAAAAAACTTGACAGCTGCTAGCATGACCGTATGACAGTGTGACGGTCAAAAGTCGTACTGTCATCTTCGAAAATGGATGTTAACCCTCTGCCACACATTTTCCATCAGAGAAAAAGCGACCAATGTTTTGTTTGGAAATTTCCACTCGCTTGTGTTAGAGAAAGGAAAATTTTGTTGTTGGGTCCCTTGCAAAACGCTTGCATAACCGTACTATCATCTTGGAAAATGGATGTTAACCCTCAGCCACACACTTTCCATTGGAGAAAAAGCGACCAGTGTTTTGCTTGGAAATTTCCACACTCTTGCGTTAGAGAAAGGAAAATTTTGTGGCTAGATCCCTAGAAAACGATTGCATAACCATACTGTCATCTTTGAAAATGGATGTTAACCCAAAACCACACATTTTCCATCAGAAAGAAAGCGAAGAGTGTTTTGCTTGAAAATTTCCACACGCTTGTGTTAGAGAAAGGAAAATTTTGTGGCTGGCTTTTGACCGTCACAATGTCAGACAGTCATGCTAGTAGCTCCCGAAATCTTGACCTTATCCCGCCACACCGAGCTCCTCAATTTGAGGAAATTTAGCTCAGATACCATTCCACGAAGACATCGAAAACGAAACCAACGTAAAGAGTTCCTCCGAGTGCAGAGGAGAGTGGCGAATTGCCAATGAGAACGAGATCGAGCCGCTGAAGTGGGAGAGTGAGTAACTGGGACGGAGAAATGAGAGAGTGAGAGAGAGAGAGGCGGCAAGGCAGTAAGGCATCAGATAAAAGGGAGAGATTAACTTTGGGTTAACAGTGAACCGGTTGGTTCAACCCTGGGACTTGTTTGGCAAGGCCGATTTTTGGGTAAAATCGATCGGTTCAAGGTATAGAATCAGAACCTTATTGGTCATGGCCGGTTCCCAATCTTTTTATCTGAAAGTCAAACCAATTCCTGTGTGAACTGGTTTGGAACCAATTTCCGGATTGGACTGACCCGATTGGTCTCTCCTAATAGCATCCGTCTGATTTATAATCATGGAAAACTCAATTGCCAATTGCGTTAAAGGGGAACAAGTGATGAACAACCCACCAATGACTCACTAGTTCATAGATATTGATTTAATCTACTTGACGGTAATAGAGATAAGCGTAGAAAAGGGCTTTGAGTTTGGGCATTTAGTCAGTTGAAGAGTCAGTTTTATTTTAGCCACTCGATTACTTAAATTTTTTTTAAAAAAGAAGAAGCTCTAATCAGATTATTGAGTTCGCTGTTAGTGGAATTGGGGCATTGAAATTCTTATGCTTCACACCGTTTTAAGTAGAACCCGCCGGGTGTAGTTATGATTTATCGAAACCGCTGGGGCTGTTTCGATATTACACCCACCGATATTAACAAAAAAAATTCAGACCACGAATTATTGGCTAAGGATTAATTACACTTGTTCGATTGATTTAAATTGGTTGGGGGGATCTTCCCCAACCAATTGAATTTGTTTCTACGGGATAAATCATGAACAATGACTCGTCTAATTACATTTTGGTTGACTATGGCACTATATATATGATGTTTGCAAGTTCGCTACTCCTACTTCCATCGGTCATCAACGAGCAAAGCCCCCCTTCTCCTCCATTTCCCTGGCCAAAGTATGGACCCGCGGCTTCAACTAGCGATAGAAAACGATGATGTTGATGTGCTCCATAGGTTAATTGTGGAGGACCGAAACCTCTTAGATCGTGTATCTGAGGACCCCTTCCCAAATACTCCTCTACACGTTGCCGCGGCCGCCGGGAAAATCCAAGTGGCCATGGAGATGGCCATCTTGAAGCCATCATTCACTCGGAAGCTGAATCCAGAAGGTTACAGTCCCATGCACTTGGCTTTGCAACACGAGCATTATCACACTGTGAGAGCACTAATGACCCTTGACCTCAAGTTGACTCGAGTCCGAGGACGATGCGGGATTACCCCTTTGCATTATGTCGCCGAGAAAGAAGGAGAGGATGAGCTGGAGCTCCTGGCCGAATTCCTATCCTCTTGCAAATCCTCCATCGAAGACTTGACGAGCCGGTGCGAGACTGCGGTTCACGTTGCCGTCAAGAGCCATAATCTGAATGCATTCAAGGTTTTGTTTGGATGGCTCAAGCAAGTCCATCTGACACAAATCTTGAAGTGGAAAGACCAAGATGGTAACACCGTCTTACATGTTGCTGCATCCGAAGGACAGTTCAAGGTATAGTTAATTGGTTTCGTGATTATTCGTGCTTTTGTTGTTCGATCCTTCAATTGGACAAAATTTTATCCAGGAACATATATGATGGTATTAAGTACATGGTTTTACAAAACATTCAGAATGAGGAGATTTGAACGGGATCACGTTGTTTGGTATCTTTTGGTGGAGAGAAGAGAAGGAAGTAGGAGAGACCGGATATCACTCCTCCCCTACCAATCTTCTACTTCCGCTTCTCTTTTTGACAATTTCCCCGTGCACATGGTCACGGGGGTAGGCTCTACCCTAGTATCGAATTCAGTTTTTACACAGGTGGATCCATTCTTTTATCTTTATTTGTTTCCTTAGTGATTATTCTAATCATCTAATTTATTTCCAAATCACTTACCATCCAAACATATAATAGACTTTTTGTGCCATTCAGATGGGTTGTAAAAATTAAGTCAACAAGTGGAGCTTTTGTGTAGTGATTACTTGAGTATGTAGATTGTCTTTAATTGTTTTCATTTGATTCAATATATACATTTTGGCATGTTTGAAAATCCAATTAAGTATTGAAAATTAAAAATTTAGCACTGAATGAGATTAAATTTGTATGATAATCCTTGTTAGTGTTTGACTCAAAAGACCCAATTCAGTCAAAACATTCACTTAATCTAGTAATCGATATAATTGATAGTAATCAAAATCTTCCCCATCAATTGGTATAACCCTATCAATAGTAATCGCAATTATATTTGGGAAGAAATTAATCATATTCAATGATGTGTTTACAAATTATTTTTTATTTCTATTTTCAATTTGATCAAAACAAGCCGATAGTTTCATTTAAAAAATTGCTAGTGCGAAAATTTTAACGTCGTGATGCTTCTAATTTGACTTCATTTTAATTGGCCAAACAATGTATTGATTGGAGGATATAGTTATTCAGAGTTCATTTAGCGGAGAGAAAGGTATGATGAAAATTGTTTCCCATCGAAACCCAATAAAACTGGGTTTTTAGTGAGCTCTAAATCTAAGTTGGACAGTTTGGAAGAATAATTGCCTTTCAACTCTTTCCACCATAGTCACTCCTACCTAAAACAACAATAACTTAATTCATTCTTCTCTGTTCTTTTATTTTTCCTATTGATTAGTAAAATTTCTTTTGAAATCAGGCCACCCAACCATATTGTATAAGATAGAAGCTAATGAAATGGAAGCTAACAAGGACAATCAACACAACCATAAAATAATCACTTTGTGGATAGGACAAATACTCCTTGATCAGTTGAATCTTTTGCATAGTGGATATAAATGTACTTGTGTAAGATAGTCTTTCTCTTCGTAACAAAAAGGACCCATATACTAAATGCAATTTAATTTTAAACCTTTCAGTTGACGTGCTTAAGTCATAATTTTTTATGAGATATCATAGTTATTGGGGTCATTACTTTTGTGGATTCGCCTATGTTACAACTTACATGGGCATTTTCTGCCAATGAGGCATCGGGTCCAGTGGCTGGGAGGGTGGGGTGGGGATGCTGAAGAATGGGGTTCAAACCCCGGTAGAAGCAAAAAATAAAAGGGAAAAAATCACCAAAAATTCCAAACTATAACACCTGTGACACATTTACCTTGAACTTTTTTTTATAATATTAAAAATCTCAAACTATACTATTTGTGACATATTTAACTTGAACTTTTTTTTATAATATTAAAAATCTCAAACTATACTATTTGTGACATATTTACCACAATGTACTTTAGTCTATGGGCATTTTCTCCTTTTTTGCTTTTTTTTTCCTTTCCGGCAAGGGCAGCCTTCGCTTGCGTCGGGCGAGTGCGACCCTCGCCAGCGTCAAGCAAGGGTGGCCCTCGCCGGATCCGGCGAGGGCCACCCTCGTCAGTGTCGGGCGAGGGTCGCCTCACCTGGGCGAGCGAGGGCGGCTCTCGCTCGACTTAGGCGAGTGCGACCCTCATCGGCGTCAGGTGAGAGTCGCCCTCACCTGAGTCGAACGAGGGCCGCCGTCGCTGGATCTAGCAAGGACTGCCCTCGCCCGACTCAGTTGAGGGCAACCCTTGCCGGAAAGGAAAAAAAAAAAGAAAAAGCAAAAAGACGAAAATGCCCATGGACTAAAGTATAATGGGATAAATGTATCATAAATAACATAGTTTGTGATTTTTTATGTCACAAAAATAAATTCGGATTAAATGTGTCACAGGTGATATTGTTTAAGGTTTTTGATGGTCTATTCCCAAAATAAAATAAAATTACTTGGGCAATTTCTAGTCACATAAATGATTTTGGGTAAAAGGACTATATGGCGGTTTTGAAAAGAGTCAGGACTTCGTTACATTGGTTGCGATGATTACATTTGATAAATATAATTAATCAAACTTTTTCACCTTGTACATCGGTCAATACATCACTACCATCATTCAAACTTTATATGGCATGAGCTCATTTTGTGCACAGTAATAAAGCTTTGTGACAAAGCAGTGAATGAAATTGAAGGGATGCATACTTCATTTTGTTCCCTTTGCATTTCTTCCAGGTCATCAAGCTCTTGATTGGGTATACGGATGTTTATGCGAAGAACTTTGAGGGTAAGACAGCTTTGGAAATCTTCCAAGTCAATCCTAGCGGCGGTCCAGATGTTGCGAACATGCTCCACCGTCTGGGACGTGGAGCAAGACGTCTTCCTCCTACCCTATCCCGATCACAGTTTTTTAGCAGGGAACTAACTGCCTTGGAGGAGTGTGCAAATTATTTCAAAATCCAAGATGAATCCACTCGCAACATAATCCTTATGGTGTCTACTTTAATTGTGGCTGTCAGTTACCAAGCTGCTATCACTCCTCCGGGAGGATACTGGCAGGATTCCTCTTCAAATGCCCCGGCTAATTCCACCGTGGTTACCGCCAATTCCAGCAGCATTGCTCTTGGAAAACCACATCAAGCCGGAGACATTATCCTGCGCGGTTCGAATCTATATTCTTACACGATCTACCATGGCATGACCTTTTTCAGCTCGATTGCCGCAATCTGGGCCACCACTTTGACACTAGGTGCCAGTGCCTTCCCTGTCATTGCCTGGACCTTTTTTCTTTTATACCTTATCTGCGAATCTTACATTATTAATTTTTCAATCCAAATTCCGGGAACCGATGTGGTGGAACTTTTTAGGTTCCTTAGGGTCGCCATCTTGTATCTCCCCACGTACTTGGCGTTGAGGCACAGGAGAGTTCGAGTACGAATCGATGCCACATGGAGACGCGTCCAGGATCGAACTGAGGAGTGAAAGTAATTTCGCAAGTATTATTTACTATAAAAATTCTTGTCGCAGGTGTATCTAATCTATGTTTCTTGTCAGGTTTGCAAGAATCGAACTTTTTTTTATTAGTTGCATGTAAAAGAACTTTAATCTTGCTTGGATTCGGGACTCCGAATAGCTTTTCTCCTAATTCAACTTTATAAAATGGTGCAATAGAAACGAAAAGCACTGAGTCGCAAATCGCAAAAACAACCGCTCAAAGCTTACGCGCACAAAACACAGAGAGCGGAATCTCTTGATTTTTTGTATTTCTAACAAGGGGCAAATTTGGTAAGGAGATTCTAATAGAAAAAAGTGGTACAATCACTTCCCCAATATGCAATGTCTATTTTCAAAATCCCCATCTCCTTGTGAAAAGCGATTGAACAGAAAATAGCTTCCTTTTGGTGGAAACAGAATTCTTCAAAATCGGGCATCCACCGGAAAAAAAATGGGAACTCCTTAAAGAAAGGAAAATAGATGGGGGATTGGGCTTCAGGGAATTAGTTACATTCAATAAGGCTATGCTAGGAAAGCAAGCGTGGAGACCGGCGCAAAATCCAACTGCGTTGTGGTGCCAACTACTAAAAGGCATTTATTTCCCAAACAGAAGATTTTGGAAAGCAACTAAGGGCGCCCGGCCCTCGTGGGGGTGGCAAAGTATATTAATGGGAAGGGATACTATATACCCTAATGTGAGATGGCATGTTGGCAATGGTGAGAGCATCAACATAAGAGAGGACAAATGGCTGGAAAGGAGAGTCATAGGAGGTACAGCAAACCGGGAGGACCCAAAGAGAGTTGTAGAACTGATAGATCAAGAGACAAAAACGTGGGATGTTTAATCAGCTAACAAGACTGTTTCCGGAGGAGATTGTGTCCGAAATTCAGGCCATAAGAATCAAGCCTATCCAGGACACCGATAAACAAATATGGAATGGAGCTACAATAGGAGAATATTCAGTAAAACACGGTTACTCTAGATTTCGAGCAGTTTCTTCCAAGCAAAATACAGAACTAGCGTCATCCTCTTACCAGCAGCCCCGCTCACTTTGGATAGAGATATGGAAATTACGCATAGAATAAAAAATTCGGTTTTTCATATGGAGTGTGTGTAGTAATGCTCTGCCAACGTTGGAAAATCTATATAAAAGAAGGGCCTTACCTGACCCACTTTGTCCAATTTGCCGAAAACATCCCGAGACTATGGAGCACATCTTCACCCTCCGTGACTGGACCAACAACATATGATCAGACCCGAGAATCCAGATGGACGTATCATCGATAAATCTAACAAGGATGGACAAATGGATCGACGAAGCACTCACCAAAAGCTTAGTACAATCGGGTCGGGAAATGCTTGCAGGAGTCCTCTGGCAAATTTGGAAGGCAAGAAACTCCTGGGTATTCAATCAAATTTGTCCGAGCTTCGAAACAACTGTGGAAAAAGCTTTTTATCTAAACAGAAACTATCGGGAGCAAAACTTCCCTGAATCGAGGAGCTGGACTGCGAAAGCTAAGACAGAATGCAGGACGCCCCCAGAACCTGGAATTCTGAAATTCAACGTTGATGGGTCTTGGATCGAAGGTAAAACAGAGGGATCGATGGCTGGGATACGCATAGATTACAGGGGAGTGATTATTGTGGGGTTTGCCAAAAAGCACTTCTCTGTCTGTGGGCAGAGACAGCGAAGAAGAAGGAAATTTCAGCAGAGAATATTAGCTTACAGTCAGACAGTGAAGCCTCTGTATTTCTCGCTTATAATCCGACAGAAAGCCCATGGGCCTTGAGAAGCCTTTTTGTTGATTGTAATGTACTGCTCTCCCAATTAAAGGCGGTTTCCCTGGTCCATTGTCCACGAAACAGCAATCAAGCAGCAGACTGGATAGCCAAAAATCATCAGAAATGATCTCTACCATCCAACTGGATGTCTAGACCACCCCTACCTCTATGGGATTTATTTTGTGTTGACTCTAGTCATCTTCTCTCTTGTGATACGTTTCCTAGTGTTTGAATGGAAAGTAATACTTCGACCAAAAAAAAAAAGAGAACAAGGGGCAAATTGCCTGGTCCAATAAAACACAACAAATAAGCACGGTTGCAACCCATTTCCTAGGAATCACAACTCAAAAAAAGAAATACTGAGAATATAACAAAACCCTAGCTAAACGTAAAAGAACAACTAGATCCTATGATATCTTGCAATCAGAGATAAGACATCTTAACACATTCAAAAAATAAAGTTAATAAAAACAGTAAATTCAAATATTCTATACCAAATGAATGTCCGAAATTCTATCAAATAAGGAAATATCAAATTTCATAATCCTAAATTCATCAAATAAAAGACGTAATTCCAAACTTGAGGTCCCCCACATCATTATCACATCATTGGAAAAGAATAGCTCAACCTCGAGTTTTTAGATTGTTGGGTTATCTGATAAAGATTGTACGCCGATTCCTAATATAGACGAGTTCTAGATTTATGTATTATGAAAGTTTTTCATTGCATCAATAAAATATAACACAAATTCTCCCGTGAAGTATAAATGCAAGGACAACGTCTTGACTTTTTATCACATACTACGGCGGTGGTCAAGATCATACCTTGCATTACAGTATTTCAATATTTATATCCTGTCGTAGATATGAAGAATGCAATCATGTGCTAGTGATGCTCTGTTTGAGGACAGCTAAGACTTAGGCGGTATAAGTTATTGGACGAAGTATGCATGATAACTATTCGAAGTCAAACTGGATTTCTTGCTCACCCTGATGCTAACATATGATTTCTTGGAAACCCTTATCAATGTTGGTTATTTTGTCCTGTTCGCAGTGAATTTGGGCAAAAGGAGGGAAAGGGGATGAGACTGGCAATGCTGCAAAAAGATCCGCTCCCAAAGAGCTACTTCCGCTAGAGCTCAGAGTTTGAGCAAAGGCACGTATGTTGCCATACCACACCTTTTTTTAAGTGGCGTGGGTTGAATTCCTTACTTATGGGTTGCATCAACCTTTGACTGCCGGATCTGACTACATGTGTGGAGCATCACTTGAATTGGTTTGTTATAGGTATCGAAATCCACAATGAAATGAGATCGACAGTGACTTAAATATGTTTTAAGGTTGACTTATTTGGGTTCAAGCGAGGTGGGCTTGGCAAAAAGGCGTTCTAGTTAATACGAATGGAGAGATGATGGCTTATAAATTACCTCTACCTCTATGAGTTCCGTGAACAGACCCAATCATTGTGTTGTGAAAATATATGGGACAAGCAAATCGGATAATAGACAGAAGGAGGGAAATAAATCGGGCATGGTTCGATTCAAATATCGATATCTATATTCATGGGGAGAATAGCGCATAATTTTAATATAGAAACAAGTGATACAACGGAAATTATAATTATTTGATCACTCAAATACTCTCTTGGTGTTTCCTAATCCCCAATTACACTCAATACCACACTCACTGTTTAGTCTCTCTTAATTTCTAGTGAAATCTCACTCAAGAAATTATGCAAATTCTAATCACAAGAATTTAAAATGGCTTCAACACTTGGGCGTCTTTCTCCCTTTCCCCTCCCGAAGAAGAGCCCAGGGTGTAATGGGACAAAATTCAACCCTCTCGGTCACCAAAAAGAACTTGGCGCTGCAAACCACTCTTTCTCCTCCTCTTTAAATAATGCTGAAGGTACTCCTCTTCGTGATTAGAATAATGGAAGGAGACAAACAAAGCTCATGACTTTTTCCTGACCTTCTTCTATTCCATGCGGCTAAGATTGATCTTCCATGTGTGACCAAATTTTGTGGGTCCCTTTGTCGCGACCTAAAAAAATCGAGTTTTCGATCTTAGGCTAATGGATTACTAGATCAATTAAATTAACTAATCTAGCTCGAGTTCTCCCAAACTCTACCAATTCGCAACTTAGGTCCAATTATGAGTATGCAAATATTTTCAATGGGAGTCGCCACTAATCATTTAAGGTAGGTTGATTAGAAACCTAAATAAAATAGCGGGAGTACTATTTTATTTCTACGAACCAGAAATTATGAATTCGGGGACTTGGTTACGCTAGATTCCCTAACGCCCTTTCGGTACCAATTTTAAGAAAAATACTCAATTTGGCAATTTTGATAAATCCTGACTTGGAGTTTAAAGGTGCAGAATTTTTTATTTTCACTTATTTAAATGAAAGCTAACCTATATGTAATGACGTGCAAAAAATTGACATGCGATTAATGCAATCTAACATGCAAATTATATGTCATGCGACGACGTGACCTATTTCTAATGACGTGCATATTATTATTTTTTTTGTATTTTTTATTGAAATTCGAAATTAAAAATGCCAATTATCTAAACATGCAATTTTAAACTAAAGAAATTAACCTATTCTAGAGTAATCTTTTGGTGTTTTTTTTTTAAATCAAAATTCGAAATTAAAATCAAGTAAAAAAATAACCGCTAAATCTTTTGAGTTAAGTTTCGATCTGAAGCCTGACAGATCGATCCTAAAATTCAAAATACCCGCTATGGAAATAATTCTATCTAAAGCCTGATAGATAGATTTATTTCCACGTGTGCGGTTGCGGATTAGGAAATTTTCCTAATCAATCACATCTTGAAAAATTCTCGATATCTTAAATATCTTGGATATATTCAAAAGATTTTGAAAATTCTGAATTCTATCCAAATTTGAAAAGTAATGGATATCCAAGATTTCAAAAGAAATAAAATCCTAATTAGAATAATGCTTATTATCCAAATATGCAAAATTAGATATTAATATGCACAAAATAGGCAACCAAATATTCAAATCAAATTGAAATAGGATAATTACCTGATTTGTAGATTTCTTTCCTAATTTGAATTTGCAGCGGATCGGGATTGCGGATCGACGGTGCGTCGAGAGCGGCGGTGCACGAGCGACTAGACTCGGTGACGGAGACGGCGTCACGGTGGCCAACGGACCGGCAAACGTGGTGGGTGGACCGGTGGATGGTGGCACGGATAAAGGTAGCCGCGAAGAGTTCGTGACGACTCGCGTGATTGGCAAGAGGTGGCTCAGTTCGATGATTAACAACCTGCAAAAACATAAACTTCGCTGGTCTTTTTTTTGGTGAGGAGCGGACTTGCTGAAGCGAGGTTGCAGATGTTCGTCGTCGTTGGAGGAAGAAGCAGCAATAGGGGCTGAAGGCGTGAGAAGCTTGCAACTAGAAAGCAAGTCTAGTCGTGGAGTTCAAGGAAGAAGATAACTCCCACTCTCTCCCTATCCGCTTTCTCGTCTCTCCTTTCTAACCATCTCTCTGTGTTTTCTTTTTCTTATTCCCTTAGAACCCACGTTGCATGCTCAAGATTTATAATCACGTGACCACCGCTCTGATGCTCGGCTAAGATTCCCACCAAGGGTCACCGGCACAATGCTTGAACGAGATGTATAAACGGTGCCAAGGTGTTCACGGTGAGATAAGGCAGGGATGTGCAGATCACCGGGCTGGAAGGTCAAAACCTGTAAGAGAGAAGAACTGAACGTGGCTGCTTGGAGCGTCGGAGATTCGTCGGATCAGGTGGGGTGAGCACAAAACAGGACCAATCATGCAGAGGCAGCAAGGAGCCGTGTGGCGTGGCTCCCAAGGATGCAGCTTGTGTCCGACGCGGCGATTGTGAAGCAGTGCTGGGCGTGACAAGGCTGAGGACGCCAAGCCACGACGGCGATCTGGACTGGGGCCGTCGAGAAGGCTGCAATGTGCGACCGAGGAACCTGCAAGAATTACCTGGACGATTGGGGCTCACTCATGCCTTCATGCTCCCAGCTCTCGGCTCCTTTTCTCGATTTTTCTCTTGTGCCTGGGATTTTTACTTTGTCCAACCGAGACCTCCTAGTGCGACTGGGAAACTGACGGGTGTGGTGGTGGCAGTGACTTGGCCGAAGCTTGAAGGGGATGTTGGACCGGCACCGGAAAACTGGTCTTCAGGAAAGCACCGTAAAGGGGACTCGACGATGAAAGGCCCGTCTCGATGAGGAATCACAGCTGATCCTCCAGGGTCTTCGGTACACGAACTAGCGCGAAGAACAAGCAAAAAGCGTGACCCAGAAGATCTCTTAGTGGATCGCGAGAAAGGCCCCTTTCTTTTTTCACTCTTTCTCTCTTTTCAGTGAGGATTGTGTGGCCTCCCACGTGTGTTCTCCCTTTTTTTTTAATGGTGATCATATATCTATCTCTCCTCTCCCAGGGAAAAGCCAGAGAGCCCCCTTTATACGCAAAGGCGCATCAACAAAATTTCTTTCCTCTTCTTGTCATTGACCAAATTTTCCGTCGGGGGGGAAAGTCCATCTTTTATAAGCCCACTTTCCTTTCTTGTCTGAATTCCAGCTTTGATTGTTCTTTTCATGTGTATTTCTCTAAGGAAGTTGGATTTCCAGAAAGATATCTCAATATATTACCCCCTTTTCCACGTGAACATTGTTATATTGTGCCAAAATCCTTCCTTCTTCATTTATCAAACTTTCGGTCACAGAACAGGCTTTTAGCCAATCTTTTAGCTCTCGCGGGCTTAGTCCTAATGGGCTTAGGTTTAAGCTTTAATTTAATTCTAAGTGGGTTGAATTAATTTGGGCTTTTCTTTAATTAAGCATAATGGGCTAATTTAAGCTCAAATTAAAACAATGAAGCCCTTTTGCGTGTGATTTTCGGCCCATACTTTCCGAGTGAGCCGAGTCTTGTTCGATGCCCGAGCTCGATTCACGTGATGAATTTTAAGCTCGCTTGTCACCGCCGATCCGATGCGGAATGCAATTAATCTAAATGAACCTAAACTATATGTTATGCAATTTTAATATTTTGTTTAGGGATTAAAATTTAATTCCTAATTTTCTATGCAATTAACCACTAAATGATGTGCTAAAATTTAGGTGTCAACACCCTTCATTTAGTACAAAATGATAATGGTCTCCATCATTATAGAGCAACTAGTGGTAGTCCTCCATCAACAATTGGAGTTGCAAACTTTCCCCTTGCTCACCATCAACGATTGGAGTTAGCCGATAAAATTGTCGACTTGGCCAACTTCAATAATTTAGCCGATTGTCTGCGTGCGGGTTTCGTTTTACTCAAACTCAAGATATATTTTAACACATTGGCTCATGAATAGCTTGATTGTAGGCTTACCTCTGCATGTTGGCAACCCGTAAGATTGCTATTTCTCCTGACGGTGATGAGGTTTCATGCAATGGACAAACATTGCTGAACCATTTAACTCAATTTAAAGGCCTCTTACACAGCATGGTGTCACTGATGGCGAGGTACTAATCTCGACTTTTTTTGGGTACCTTTTCTTAAAAAGAAGAAGTGCCATTAATCTCAGATTTGGTGCAGATATGTGTCATTGGGAACGTCTGTCCAGAAACTCCAGATGAAGTTTATGCTATTGTTCCGTCCTTGAAGATACTCTATGACCATGCTTTAAGATCTTTAGCTGGCCGTGGACAATTTTCGATGTGGCTGGTATCCTGCATTAATAGAGAAAATTTCGAGCACCTTTGCTCAAATCTCTTTTCATCTCCTGAAAAGCTTTTCTTTTTCTTGTTCCAGTAATGGAGAATTTGGCTTGTGATGGATAATTGTGAGAATCAAGCACAGCGAAACATGCTAATATCTTTCTGAAAGAATTGAATGCAAGTTCCGATCTTTAAGTCAACATTTTAAATTTTGGATTCATTCGGTTCCTTTCATGACAGATCTTTTGATTTGACCACCGGTGAAAAGAGCTTAAGATGTTATCCAACTAGAGGTATCCAAGTTTCGACTTTTTGTTTACAACGCATGTACGGGTAGTGTATGTATAAATATTCCCGCATGCTTAAAACTAGAGACATCGTAAAAATCTTTGTATATTGCATTCTATCTCGTAATGGTCAGCTTGGGGAGCTATTTCTGTCAAGTCATTGATTCCTTATATGAGTGTTTAGAATTTGACCCCAAAAAGGAAAATGTACATATGAGTTTTTAAAACAGGAAACTGGACTAGACATTGACTGTGTCAATTAGAATCGATTCTGGTTGTATTATCCTTCCAGCTGCCTCCTTATCATTATTACCGCCACCTTGTCTTGGACAACCCCTGACCGCAAGGTTTGTGCAGGCTAAGAAAGGCAAGCTCGCCGAGCCTCTCAAATGTTCTGGCTGATTTAGTTAAAGCTCAAACAGGCAACATGACGGCCCAGCAGAGATCCGCCGTAAGATACCACAGTTGCTGATTGACTGGCATGGCTTCCTCTCCTTTCTTGCTTTTCCTTGATGCTTAGGCTCCGTTCGTTTCAGAAAAAAATATTCTTCTGAAAAACAATTTCCGTATTTTCCAGTGTTCGGGGGCGGAAAATGTTTGAGGAAAATGATTATTTCCTTGTTTCTCCACCCCCAAATCCTTCATTATTTTGAGAAAAATGATTTCCTCTTTTCACAAAGAGGAAATCATTTTCCACCAAAGTGAAGGCAAAATTGGCCATGGGAGAGAAAATGTTTTTCGTAGGAGAGAAAATTGATCGCCGGTCACCGCCATCAGCTGCCGGTCGCCGGTTGCCGCCGGTAGCCCTTCGGCCACCGCTGATTGCCGGTCGCCACCCGCCGCGTCCGCCGGCTGCCGCCGGTCGCCGGCTGCCGCCGCCACCGACTGCCATCGGTTGCCAATCGCTGCCGCCGGTTGCCGCCGCCGGCCGTCGTCGGTAGCCCGCCGGCCACTGCCGATTGCCGGTCGCCGCCCGCTACCCACTGCGTTCGCCGCACCGAGTCGCCACCCGTTGTTGCCGCCGGTTGTCGGCCGCTGCCGCCACCGACTGCCGATCCCCGGCCACCGCCGTCGCCGCCGCCGACCGCCATCGGTTGCCAATCTCCACCGCCGGTTGCCGCCGCCGGCCATCGTCGGTAGCCCTCTGGCCACTGCCGATCGCCGGTTGCCGCCCGCTGCCCACTGCATTCGCCGTCCCCAGTTGCCACCCGCCGTCGCCGCCGGCTGCCGGCTGCTGCCGTCGCCGACCACCAGTCCCCGGCCGCCGCCGCCACCGCCAACCGCCGTCAATTGCCAATCGCCACCACTTGTAGCCACCGCCAATCGCCGGACGCCGTCGGTTGCCGAACGCCGCCGGATCGACAGTTGCCGAATACCAGAAAATATTTTCCGAAACTTTTTCAAATTTTAGCCGAACATCAGAAAATTGTATTTCAGGAAAACATTTTTCAGGAAAATGACTTACGGGAAATTATTTTCCAAAAGGAGAATATTTTCCGGCAAACGAACGGAGCCTTAATTACCTCCTGGTATTCAATGTTGACTGCTGGTTTTTTCTTTATGACATTTACTAGTATTCACTGCTCTTAGACTTTGGTAGAGTGGTTCGGTGGGTTAGACTGTATGTATTATCGAATATCTAAATTCGATCCTATCAACGATGCAAGAAAATAATGAAAATTCGCACAATACAAGTATTTATGTGGTTCAGCAAGAGAGATGTTCCACCTACCTACGTCCACGGAGAGATGAGATTTGTTTCACTAATAATGTAGAAAAGTGTACAACATTTCTTTCTCACCTCCACTCTCTCTCTAGAGACTTGTTTCTCCCTAAATATATATAGCAAAATCCTACACGGAACAAATTACCGAATTGCCCACATAGCCTAAAATATTGAACTTTTTTATATAAATCCTTCTATGACTGAATATAAAACGTCCCTGGCGGCTCGGGGGCGCTGCCCTTGTACTGTCTAGTTGTCAGGAGACTTTTCGGAACTGCCTCGTAATCTTTTGGATAACAGAATACAAGACATCAACATCATCATTTATAGCTTTGCCTAGCGGATCAAGCAATAGTACGCGTAGGTTGGACTTTGGCTGAAGCCCAAAGCGTGGTATAATGCAATTGGGAAAGCAAATAGAGATTTGAAAATTTTTAAACTAAGGACCTCTTGCTTTAATATCATGCAAGATTTTGTCAAATCATTGCCAACTAATCTAAAAAATAAAAATTTAAACTATTAGATGAATGCATGATTTATTATTTAAATATTCTCACATATAAGACTTTCCGACAACATTTTGTCATCCATCAGTATCAGTATTTTACTGCAAGGTTTATCCTTAAGAAAGTGTTACTAATATTTTTAAAATGTACTATGAAATTGTGTTGACCGCCTGATCATGATGGTGGCTTTTTATGATATGCATGACGATCGTTTGCGACGCTCACCTCATCGTTTTGAACCAGTAAAGTTGGTGCCGTGAGCATTTCGTTCACTGTACCAGAACTGTCATCTCAATGAAAGAGTTCACTAAGTGAGGATTTTATGTAGTTCATTTCCATTCTTTAGCACTATCTCAGTCTCTCCAGTCAAACATGGATGCCTAGCCCTTCATTATTATTTTCCTATCATGGGTCTTTTGTAAATAAAGCTATGTTTGTTTTACGAAAAATATAGCATTTTTAAAAAATATTTTTCAAGAAGTCATTTTCCAAAAAAATAACAATATTTTATGGTATTTTGCTAAAACTTGAAAATGAACTAGAAATTTTTTTCTGCCGTTTGGTATGGACAATATAATTTGATTTTCTTCCGTGCACTTCTTTTAATAATTTTTCTTTTTTATTTTCTTTATTTTCATTTTTAAAAAAATCAAAATTTTAATTATTTTTATTTTTTTCTTCAATTTTTATTTTCTTTTTTCTTTTCTTTATGTTTATTTTTCCTTCTTCTTCTACTGGTTATCAGCCATGGTAACAGCCAACAATTGGCCACAGGCAACCTCGAGCCTCGCTAGCCTCGGAAAGGATTCACCTCGCCAAATTCGATGAGGTCAAGCTTGCCCAAAGCTGGTGAGCTTTGAGCTGGCCACAAGCTAGCGAGGGCTCGAGCTCGCCTATTGCCACTCACTAGTGGCGGGCGATTGGTCGAAAAAGAAGGGAAAAGAAAAAAAATTATAAAATTGAATTTAGAAAAAGAAAAGAAAAGAAAAATAAATAAAATAAAAAATATTAGAAGTGCACGAATGAGAACATGCTTGGTCTAGGTGAAAGAAAGAGGAAGGAAATCATTTCCCCACTTTTGAAAGTGTTTTTTCCATTGACGGAAAATGTTTTCCTTGACTTATTTATTTTCTGTGAACTAAATGCCAAAAAATTCAGAAAAAATTTTCTTGGAAGTTGTTTTTTGTGAAACAAACGGAGCCTAAAGGTCAAGTATTAATACTCATGGGATATGAAACATTTAAAAAGGCCTAATTCGGTAAAAAAAAACCTCCAATTTTAGGTCAAGTCCCAAATTTGCCCCGAACCTTTTTTGGTAAAAAGCCTCAAACTTTAGGTCTTGTCACGCCCCGTATCCTACGAACACGTAACATCCTGCCATGATCGATAAGAATGCGACTCCCAGGATTAGTCGTTGACCCGAAACCCACGAAATAAGAAAACACACGCGGAAGCCAAACAAACACTCCATTCAACCACCATTCAAACGGGATAGTAAAGAGAAAAATTAAACAAAATAACAAACCATTTTATAATTTCAACTTCACTTGGCAGTAACATGTACAATCCTTCCTAAAGGTCACAAACCCAGACCACACATGCTCAAAAAGGGATGAGGTGGTCGATCTACTCCATTACTCTATCAACAACAACTTCAAAAAGATGAAAATCCCCGGTCCTAACAAAAACCTCCACGGCATCATGGCGATGCTCCTGACGAAGCCGGGTCAGATACATCGCTATAAGAGCCAGGCGGTAAAGGCGCCAACTCTAGCTCTAAATCATCGGTCACTATCGGTGCTAGCTCGGGATCAACCACTGCTCCGTCAAGGGGATCAATCTCCATAAGATCCCACAATCCTAAACCATTATCCGGGAGAACATCAAATCTCTGAAGAGGACCAAACTTCTGAGCTCCATCTCGTACATACCACCCCATATACCTATGAGCCGTCAAGTATTGCTCTCTATTATCCACCCAAACTGTACACTCATACTTCTCAAATACTCTAGCCTCACCAGCCAAGTACTCAGTCACATAATGCTCCATCTCCGTCGGTACCCCGAAACATAGTGAAGGCTCAGCCATGGTCAAGGTCAAGGAACTGAAATGTTTAATAACAGGGAATGAGATATAATCTCAATTAGTAAACTACCTATACCTCGACTAGGGTAATACTTACCTTCGGCACCCTAATCGTGCAATTCTAACCAATAGAGTAAGTCAATAACGACGAATAATGATACAACATATTATGTAAAATTCACATCACAACCATGGCACACGATCAAATGCGTAACAACAATAATAATAATCCAGACAATCCAAACATACTCAATCATTCACACGAGTTTTGATTATAAGATGAAATCACTTCGGCCGGTTCCATACTGTGCCTCACGATTTTATCCCATAATCAAGCACAAACATGCCGTATACGCATAGCACTCGAAGTTGTCCAGATTATTAATGACCCACTATAGGTCACACCGAACTTCCGCCGGTCTTCTGGCATAGCTAGGCATCACCCCACTACTTTAAGCGTGGCAACGTTCGAGATCGAACCCTCCCAACAAGTCAGGTACCAGATGGCATTCCATATAGGAGCATCGATCTGGCCTCTACCGCGATCGGCAATGTCTGGGATCAAACCCCCTCCCCCCCGACAAATCGGGTATCGGACATCATTCGAGCCTTAGCCGGGCATCATCTAGAACTCGTCTCAGACGGAACTCATCATGGCCACACGCGTAAACAACCACACATTGCCAATTTTAATCTTCTTTAATTAGTCAATGCAAGTGTGTATGATGTGCAATTTACTATAATTAAATATGCCATGAATCACACTCGTTTTTTGTATCAAACGTCAATTTCAACACAGGATCTTCTCTCTAGACTGCGCAATCACCATTCCAATCACATGATCGAGCCATGGTCCATTACTCAGCCATGATTAAATAAATTAACCACTCGATCACACAATTTAACCATGCGATCGGCATTAAACAATCAATTTACCGCACGATCGTTATTAAGCTTCTAATCGGCACATAATCGACTAATTAGCCATGCGATTATCGATCAAAACCACACGATCAACCTCAAGTCCCAAATCAGCCACATGATCATGGTTTTATCACATCCTAAATTAATCTAAACCATACGATTAAAATCTAGGGCGTAATTAAGGTAATTAAGTCATTAAATTGCCATTAATCAATTTAAAATCAATGGGGGCCATATAATCAATATCCAAGTCACCCAAATCTGCCCCTAACATATGATTTCTACGGCCACAAGATTAACCCACGAATTTTAATTAAAACACCTATAATTAGCCAAATTAAGCATAATTAACCCCATGAATCATATGCTCAAGCCCAAATTACAAAACCTACCTATCTTAACATTCAAATCAGTCCTATAATCATCAATTTCAGCCACCAAAATTTCCTCAAATCAGCCTCCACCATAACCCCTAAAATAGCCCCTAAATTACCCTAATAACCCCTAAACACTATCCATTGGTAACCTACTAACCTAATCAAGGTTTAGAGAGGTACTTACCACTAATTTAAGTCAAATATTAGGCCTAATCAGTAGCAACAAGTCCTGGCCAAGTCCAGAATTTTCGGTGAACGGCGGTGGCCCAAACGGCAATCCGATGGCAACGACTATTCCGTCATGTTCCGACGGCTGTTCCAGTGTGGATGGCGGCTCATGGTGGCCCAAGGGTGGCGGCCTGAGGTGTCATGGTGGTGGACGGCGGTGGCGGTGATTCTCAACCAAGGGGAAGAGAGAGAGAGAGAGAGAGAGAGAGAGAGCGAGAGAGAAAGTAAGGAGAGAGAGAGTGGGCTGATCTAAACTATCCAAATTGAAGGGCCAAGATTGATTCTTGATGCCCAAGTATTGATCCAATGGCCATAAATGCTTCTAGAAGGGTATTATTGAAATTGACTAAAAAGGCAAGGGTAAAATGGTCCAAGGGAATTTTCGGTCAAGGGAGAGAGGGGAAAATGACCATTATGTCCTTCCACTCAACAATTAAACTCTAGAAAGCCCAGGGGTAAAATTGTCTTTTTTCCAATTTTCCGGGCCAATTTCCATTTTTTTGTAAATTTCTGGGCAAACCGAAAAATAAGTGAATTTAATGTGGTGTCGTCCAAAATAATAATTTTGATACTCTTGAAGTTCGATACCCAAGTTCGGATTCTAATTCGTGGCCAAAATCGATCACACACAACTTTCGTGTATCTCAAACTAACACTCGGCTTTTAGGGTTTATGCATGTCGATCCGTGATTGATTTAATATCAATCCATGTTTAAGTTTACTCAGGCTATGATGACTTCAGTTGTCATGTGGTCACGAGGGTCAATTACTAGTTCCAACTGACACGATCATTTAAAATTGATTTTGGAACGTTCGGAATGCATACAACGATTAAACGGAATCACCCGTGACTCAATTGTATAATATTGTTAAATTGTTCCATAATCATTCTTGGATCGGCCTATAATGGCCCAAAATATCCCCTCATAAATCCTCGTGGTCGAAATATCAATCCAGGTTCGAGTTCTTGGGTCGTGTATACCGAAATCCTATTTAGCCATTTCCTAACAGTTAATAGTCTCAAGAATAGCCAATTCCGAGCGAGATATACCAGAAAGTGTATTGATGATAATATGACTTCATAAATCCCGAAAGTCGGTCGAAATTCAAAATGTCACAGGTCTAGTCCCAAATTTGCCCCAAAAATTATTGTGTAAAAAAAACATTACCAATTTTCAATCTATTTTAAAAAATCTATCCCTGTGATCTAATCTGAACTTGATGTGACACTTCTATGTCAATAACAAATTCACGTCAGCAAAGTAATGGAGCTTCTTTTTTAGACAAAGAAAAGTTTAGGGCAAATTTAGACCGAACCTAAAGTTTGAGGTTTTTTTAGACCAAAACTTTTTTTTGAGTGGATTTATTGTCGTCCCTAACTTTCATATCATAGAACGGTTTTATTTTAGAGAATTTCAACAATTTTTATTGGGTTGGATTTGTTACCGAAGTGAAAATGCGACGTTGGTCCATACTTATCTCCCCATTAATTTGCTAATGTGAATTGTTATCGATGTGGAAATGAAAAATCTTGTCGAGACTGAATCACGAGGTCAATTTGAAAATAGATTGAAATTTGTTGATTTTATTGTACACAAAACAAAATTCGGGAAGATTTGAAATTGAATTTAAAGTTTAAGGTTTTTTTTTAGATAAAAAAAATTCAAGGTAAATTTAAAACTTGACCTAAAATTAGGATTTTTTCAGGGAATTGGGCCGATATTTAGACTGAGCCTTGCTAGCACGAAGGTACTGTTACTATACACGAGTGACGGCGCAACACTGACCACATATTGATGTATGTGGAAGATGGGCGACGGACCATGGATTAAAGATGGTTTATTACATCTAAAGAAATAAATCTAAGGATATTATTCAGGGATTTTCAGACCACAATTTTTAGGCGAAGAATATTATTCCAAAATCAAATGTATTCTGTAACATTTTGTTTGTAATATAGATGAAGTTAGTGAAGAACTTTCTTGTGGATGGTTCCACAATATATTAAGTTAATTTCACAATAAAATAAGCCAACTAAAGCATGCCTACCCATAATCTATCACGGATGATCAATTAGAACAGAACGTAGTGGCTGTCTAGTAAAAAATACGGCACAATCGGAATTTCCTATTTCGTTGAATAATACATGCGGATCACTTTAACTTGTGAGTGATTGGCTGATCGTGACGTATATGAGTTATTATTATTCAATTGGAAAAAATGTC
Organism: Syzygium aromaticum; assembly: GCA_024500025.1. NCBI lineage: Eukaryota > Viridiplantae > Streptophyta > Magnoliopsida > Myrtales > Myrtaceae > Syzygium > Syzygium aromaticum. Next base: position 1,527,731 of record CM044888.1, on the reverse strand, counting down.
TCTAATTACAAAAGCCCTACGATTTATGGGAATACTACATAAAATTCCGAATAGTTGGGTCAGCAAGTGGAAAAACGGACATACTTGCATTAGATGCGTATCGAATATTTTTAATGTGTTTTCATGTTGTGTAAGAGAATTCTAAAGAGGAAACTAGATTTCGAAAGTCTTAGATGAATGAAAGGATGAAAATATGACGTACAAATATTGATTACACCAATCGCTACGTAACATGTTTGTAGATAGGGTTTAAGGTGGGAAAAATGAATAAAAGATTTTTCCAGAAAGATTACTACCAAAAGAAAAGCCATCCAGCACAAAAGGAGGAGCAAAGGGGGGTGGGGCCGCGATGTTATGGAGGATCAGTTCAGTTTTATCTTTTAGTTGCTTGGCTCTCTGTCACATACGGTTGCTCTGTTCTGATCAGTTTAACACCACACAGTTGCTCATATTTAAACGATCTTTTCATTTTCAGCCTGTAATGTTTGCATTATCCCCTGGCCACTTTTCATTGGATGTAAATTATACACGTGGCGAGGGATTGGACATGCGTCCCGAGTGCAAGCTCACGACAGCGGATGGTTCTAAAATGGGTGATGAAACATGCGGTCCCACGGCATACACACTGGTCGAAGATCGCCTTAAAATGAGTGATCAAACGCGCGGTGTCCCCATATCTATGATTGGTAAAATTTTATGCCAGTGGCCCTTGCGGTATGGTGGTCCTCCTTTTCATTGACGTTCTCTCTTGTATCTTGGAAATCCATGCGCACACGCACGTCTACCAGTTATTAATTGCAAATGAACAGTATCAAATGCTTCACTCCTCTGCTTTTCAGCTCTCTCTAATTATAGAACCAACAACTGTCGTTCTGAGCCAGTAAAGTTGGTGCCACGACCATCTCGTTCACTGTACCTGAACACCCATCTCAATGGAAGAGTTCACTAAGTGAGTTCCTTATGCAGTTTGATTTCCATTCTCTCTGTCTCTCCAGCTGAACATACAAATCCATCCTTTTAACTATAATTTTCCCGTCATGGGTCTTTTGGGTTAGAAAGCTTCGAGATTAAAAGCAAGTGGAACAATTGTAGCTGCCGTCTGATTTTTATGATCATGGGAAACTCAATTGCCAACTACATCAAAGAGGAACAAGTGATGAAAGAACCCACCAAGGACCCGCTAGTGTATGCATATCGATTTAATCTTCTTGACAATCATAGGGATAAGTGTCGAAACAGGACTTAAAAGGTTTGAACAGTGGGTCAACTGAGGTTTTAAGATTTTGTTTTGACCGCTCGACGACTTAAAATTCTGAAAAAAGGCTCTAATCAGATGTCGAGATTGCCGTAAATGGAATTTAATCAATGAAATTCTTAATACTTGACACAGTTTTGAGTGGTTACCATCGTTCCGTACCAAGTTCCGTACCAAGTCAGGGGAAGCTGTGATTTGTCGGGACAGCCTTAGCTGCTACTCCGCACAACTTGTCACATCCCGAAAACAACTAAAAAATAAAATGAGACGACCGTCCTTCCACGCAAAAGACGCAGTCTCAATAATAACCAACAATTTGTTATTAACATATATATATATATATATCTCAAACCACATATATATCAGATAAACCAAAAGGTTGATTACAACATCAAAGTTTTTATAATCTACCAAAAGAACATGTACATAAAGAACTGAGCCAACAAACTATCAACAACATTACATACAATTCCCAAAAATCACACCCAAAATCTAACTCCCAAAAGTCCGCGATAGTGCTCTCATATTAACGGCCGCTAGTCGAGGAACCTAAAAAATTGGCTTCCACACGAAAGACGCAGTCTCAACAATAACCAACAGCTTGTTATCAACATATATATACATTTATATATCTTAAATCACATATATATCAGATAAACCAAAATGTTGATACAACATCAGAGTTTCTATAATCCACCAAAAGAACATGTACATCAAGAACTTAACCAACAAACTATCAACAACCTTACATACAACTCCCAAAAATCATACCCAAAATTTGACTCCCAAAAGTCAGCGATGGTGCTCTTATACTAACATCCGCTAGTCAAGAAACCTAAAAAATTGGGAAAGAGAGGGATGACCAACTACAGCCTAGTGAATAGTACATATCTTCTAAGTATATCGAGCAATCACTATGCATGTATACAAAAAAATACCAGAACTTCAGAAGTCAAACTTAGGGTTTAAAATACATATAAAATCATATAAGAGTTGTTTCATTTTATCAAAGCTTTGTACAAGTCCCAAATACACATTTAAATCCACAATCACAATTCAAACTATCAGTGGTCAAGTCCATTGATCAATCTCTATAAAAACCACGTTAATGATCCATTCCATTGACTAATCTATTGCTCAATTATTACCATGGTCACGACACAACGCTTGGTAACAAGGCAACCAAGATTTTCCCTTTAGCAAGGTCTCCACCTACAGAGTTGGTGGTTCGGCCCAGAAAGATATCCTAAATCGATACGCATACCCTAAAACCCCTACCAGGGTTCATAGTCATATTGAGTATCAAACAATCATCATCCAATATTAGAAATCCGATCCAAAATACATTTCACAAACCAAACAAATAACTTTCTCACAACACGGCTCATTCGCCAAAAATACATTTTGTAGAACATTTCTTGAATCATTTCCGAACTCATTTTATAAACTAGTTTGTAATGCGATACACATATGTATCCTTTCACAATACATTTCCAAAAATAATTTCCAAATCATTCTCAAATACTAAAAAATAGTAAATGCTCAATCTCAATTTATACAGAAAATGCTCTTTTAAGTTCAATATATATATATATATATATATTTCGAATCATAATTTCTTCGAGACATGTTTTTACAAAACCAAAAAAAAAGATAGTACCACTCATATGAGAATACCCGAAACCAACATGCAATTAAACGAGTCGATGATCTCGTAATCCTAACAATTAAACGAGAATCAACATCAAAATCAAGTAAAATACTACAATAATTATGAAACAGTTATAGTAAGCTTAAACGTTAACAAAAAGACTTCTATGTGCTAATAAAACTCACAATCGAAGTGGATATTCAAAATTATTCGCAACGCGGAACTTGATAGTGAAACTTGATCGCATCGTAATTCTCTTCATCGAATCCCGATCCAAGCAAACTTATAGTCAAAAGAAAGCCTGCTCAAAGTATTACAAAAACTGCAGCTTGGCTGCCCCAAAATTGAGCCGAAAACTAATGAAATATGGCCTGAAGGTTACCAGATGTGTACTGTTCACCCCCCGCGAAAAACTTCAAAATTTTGTTTTGGGCAAGCGGTAATTCCAAATCGAGTTCTGTAAAATCCCATAGCTCTACGATACCCTAAACTACTAATTCTATGTATATACGTAGCTCAATGACTTAAAAATTAGACTTCGGCTTGAATTTATCAAAATTCAGAATTTAAATTCTAAATCTAAAAATTTCTCCAATCATATGAACGAGGGATACGAATGCTTATTGGACATTACAATATGAAGTTCATCCAAATTGACGAGGCTCCCGTGACGTGAGCCTTTCCTCTTCCTTCTTTTTCCTTTTCTGTCTCTTTTTCTTTCTTCTATTTTCTCTATTTTCAGCCGTTCATGCTCTCGGTCTTCTCTCTCCTCCTTTTTGAGGAGCTGAACGTGCCCCTTTCTTTTATCTTTTATTTCTCAACTTTTGACATTTCAAGCTTTTGCTTTTCTTTTCTTTTTTTTTTAACCAAATATTACACATCTTCAGACCACAAAATATCATAGATGTCGACTCACCTAAATCAATTCTCGTTGACTGCGCAACTATTTGTAATTTTGCATCTCCCTGCTCCTACTTCCATTGATCATCAACGAGCAAAGCCCCTCTGTTCCTACATTTCCGTCCTCGAACAATGACCCTTCGTGAAGCAATAGCAACGGATGATGTTGCTGAGCTATATAGCTCAATTGAGCGGGACGAAAATCTCTTAGATCACGAATCTGAGAGCCCCTTCCCAAATACTCCACTACATGATGCTGCCGACAAGGTGAAAATTAAAGTGGCCATGGTGATAGCCATCTTAAAGCCTTCGTTCGCTCGAAAGCTGAATCGAGGGGGTTATAGCCCCATGCACTTGGCTTTGCAAAAGAAGCATTATCACACTACAAGGGCACTAATGACCCTTGATCCTGAGTTGATGCAAGTCCGAGGACGAGGCGGGATCACCCCTTTGCATTTTGTAGCTAGGGAAAAAGGAAACAATGAGCAAGAGAGAATGGAGTTCCTGGAACTCCACATTGGGAAGACCAAGATGATAATACCGTCTTACATACTATTGCATCCGGAGAGCAGCTCGAGGTATAGTTCATCGGTTTCGTAGTTATTTGTGCTATTATTGTTCGATCCTTCAATTTGACACAATCTTACGCGGGAACATATATAATGGTCATAAGTACATGATTTTAGAAAACATTCAGAATGAGGAGATTTGAACGGGACCACCATGTTTGGTTTCTTTTGTTGTGGAGAAGAAAAGGAATTAGGAGGGACTGGATATCACTCCTTCCCTTCCAATCTTCTGCTTCCTATTCTGCTTTTGACAATTTCGCCGTACACTTGGTCACGGGAGGCTAGCCTCTACCCTAGAACTGAATGCAGTTTTTACACAGGTGGATCCATTCTTTTATCTTCATTTGTTTCCTTAGCGATTATTCTAATCATTTCATTTCTCTCCCAATCACTCACGATCCAAACATATAATAGACTTTTTATGCCATTCAGATGGGTTGTAAAAATCAGGTCAGCAAGTAGTGCTTTTTATAATAAAAAAAGTCAAATACTCATATCATGATAGTTATAAGATGAGCATGTAGATTGTTTTTCAGTGTTTTCGTTTAATTTAATATATACATATGGGCATGTTTGAAATTAAATTAAGTGCGAAATTAAAAAAATTTTAGTGGAGGACATCAAACTTGTGTAATAATCCTAATTAGTATTTGACTTGAAAGACTAAATTTAGTCAGAACATTCTCCTAATCTAGTAAGCAGTATACTGGACAGTAAATAGAATCTTCCCAATTATATTGTAACAACCTATCAATAGTAATCATAGTTCTCTATTTGGAAAGAAATTAATCATATTCAGTGATGTATTTTTAATTATCAACAAACAATTTTTTTATTTCTATTTTCTCCGCTTAAGATTATCAACACTAGCGCTTACTTTTCAATTAAACAAGCCCACAGTTTCGTTTCAAAATTGGGAAAACTACCCTAAGCTCGTGATGCTTCCACTTTGTGTTCATTTTAATTGGCCTAACAATGTTTTGGTTGGAGGTTATAGAGAAAAGGGAAGGAAAGAAAAGGAGTGATATAGAGAGATCGCCTTGTATACATTTTAGTAAGTGGAGAGAAAAGTTATGATCAAGATTGTTTCCCTTCGAACCCCTATAAAATCAGTTTGAATGAGCTCTAAATATTTTTAAGTTGGATGATTTTGGATGAATAATTTCCTTCCAACTCTTTACATCATAATTACTCCGACCTAACACAATAATAATTTCTATTATTTCATTTTTCCTTATGGATTAGCAAAATCTCTTTCCTTCTTTCGAAGTCAGTCCATTCGAAAATACTGTACGTGATAGAAGCTGGTGAAATGGAAGCTAACAAGGACAATCCGACACAACCATAAAATAATCACTTTGTGAAACAGAAAATTACTCCCTAATTAGTTGAATCTTATGCATCAAGGATATAAATATACCTGTCTTAGGAAGTCTTTCTCGTGATAGCAAGAGAACTAATATACAAAATGTGATTGAATCTTAAGCATTTCAGTTGACATAATCAAGGCCTCTACTTTTACGAAAGATGATAGTTATTAGGGTTATCACTTTTGTAGAATGTTACAATTCACGAGGGATATTCCTATCTACCGCGTAAATTGTTTCGGCTGAAAGAACTAAATTGCACTTTTTTGAAAAGATTCAGGACGTCACTACATTGGTTAAAATAATTGAATTTGATAAATCAGATTTAATAAACTTTTTCCCTTTGTTCATTGATTGTTGCATCACTTGCATCATTCAAACTTATATGGCATGAGCTCACTCTGTGCACAATAGTAAAGCCTGTAACAAAGCAGTGATTGAAATCGAAGGGATACACACTTCATTTTGTTCTCTTTGTAATTCTTCCAGATCATCAAGCTATTGATTAGGTGTACAGATGTAAATGCGAAGAACTTCCAGAATAGGACGGCTCTGGACATCTTCCAAGTGAATGTTCATTTAGATGAAGATGTTGCGAAGAGGTTATGCCTAAGATCTACTTCTACCCTCTCTCTATCACAGCTTTTTAGCAGGGAACTGTCTGTCTTTGAGAAGTACTCAAATTGTTTCGGCATCCAAGATGAAGCCACTCGCAACATGGTCCTTGTAGTGGCTACCTTAATTGCGACTGCCACTTATCAAGCCGTTCTCAGTCCTCCGGGAGGATACTGGCAGGATTCATCTTCAAATCCCCCGGCCAATTCCTCCTCTATCGCCACCGCCTATTCCAGCAGCATTGCTATTGAGAAGCCACATCAAGCCGGAAACATTATAATGACTGGCTCAGATCTGTATATATTTGCATATCTCAACAGCACAGCTTTTTGGGCTCCGTCGCCTCAATCGCGTTCGCTGCTATTTCACTATGGCCCCACACTCTCATTATTTACTTCTCTTTGACTATTCTTAGCCTTGCCTACTGTTTTTTCCTTGTAATTGAATTCCCCAGCTCCGGTAGGATCATGGGAACTCTCCTGCTGGACTTCTTCTGGATCTTGCTGTCCACCACGTTGTTGCTCCCCCTGCTCTTGTGGCGAAAGCACTTTCGAGTTGTATCCCGAGTTGATGCCACAAGGAGACAGGCCAGCGACATCCCAGAATTAAAGGAATAATTCGCATGTATTTTATTTGCTTTAACTACTCTTGTCGCGTGTGCTTATAATCTCTATGTGTCTAGTCTTGAGGGTTGCAAGAAATACTCTTCATATTAGTTGGACGCAATGGCCTCATCTATTAATTCCTTTGGCCCACAAGACCGTTAAGAGGAGCTTTTTTTCCTAGTATAACTTCATAAAAATGATGCACGCAGAAGGAAAAGCGCTAAGTGACGAATTGCAAATATGAACGTCCGAAGCGTACATGCACCACACACAAAGAGAGAAATATCTCGATTTTCTTTATTTCTGAAAAGAGGCTAACTATGTGATCCTATAAAACACAACAAATAAACACGATTACAACCGTTTTTCAACAAAGTAACAGCGAACGAAATCCCAAGAATATAACAAATGCCTAGCTAAACCTTTGAAAAAAGTGCCAAAAAAGTCAAATTTTAAATTATTAATTTTTTAATTTTTTTAAATCAATTTTTAATTATTTTTTGGTTTTTTTCCTTTTCCTTTATTTTTGGCCAGTGGCTAGCCATAGTGACTGGCCACAAGCAAGGACAAGCTCATCGGAGGCCGGCAAAGCTCGAGCTCACCCGATGCCAGTGAGCCAAGTCTCGCCAAATCTGGTGAGGTCAAGCTCGCTCAAGGTTGGTGAACTCGAGTCTCGCCAAAGGTTAGCCCAAGGCCAGTGAACTCAAGGCTTGGCCAATTGGCAGCGATCTTGACCTCACAAGATCTAGCGAGGTGGAGCCTTACCAAAGGTCAATATGAAATCGCACGAGCTCGAGGCTCTCCTGATTGGCGAGGCTCTCCTGATTGGCGAGGCTTCGCCTCACCAGATCAGCAAGGTCGTCCCTCCCTTGTGGCCGATCACCGGCCGTTGTTGTGGCTGGCCACCAACCGAAAATGAAGAAAAAAGAAAAAGAAAAAAATAAAAATAAAAGAAAAATAGAAAAAAGTAAAAATAAAAATAACTTCGATTTTTTTTAAAATATATATTTATATAAAGAGGGATGGTGTGTGTAGGGGGCCTAGTGGGTGGGCTGGAAATGGTTTTGTCTTTAGACCTATTTAAACCCACATATAAGAAAGGCTTAGAACTCAAATCCATTAACAACCCATTTATTAAATCTTGACTAACCCATATATGAACAAAAAAATTAAATATGGGTCATCAATCCATTTTGACACCTCTATAATACAATAACTTAATTCATTATTTTCTATTCTCTTTTTTTTTTTTCCCTATTGATACAAAATCTCTAATCTTCTTTCAAAATCATTTCCTCCTATCACTTGAATCTTATGCGTAAAGCAGATAGATGTACCTATCTAAGGTAGTCTTTCTCTTCATAGCTAACGACCTCACATACAAAATATAATTTAATCATAAATCTTACAATTGACGTAGTCAAATCCTCTATTTTAACGGAAAATCATAGTGATTTGGGTCATCACTTTAGTGAATTCACCTAGGTTACAACAAACACAGGCAATTCCTAGCTATTGCGTGAATAATTTCAAATGAAAGGACTAATTGCACTTTATAAAAAGGTGCAAGTCTTCATTACATCAATTGAAATGACTGCATTTGAGATATAAGGTTTGGTGAACTTTTTTCCCTATGTACATTGGTCGCTGTATCCCTAGCACCATTCAAACTTTACATGGCATGAGCTCACCTTGTGCACTGTGACATTCCGAATTTTGGCCAATCTTTGAGATTTATAAAACGTGTAATTCGTCAGTATGCTTGTAGTAAAATCTCGTCCAGGAACTGATCACTCCCGGTTATTATTTTAAAATTAAAGATTTCGCTAGAATTACATTCGATTGAATTTGACCATTATTTAGAGCCAAAACTTTGGTGTCGAATTTCTCGTGCTCCGGGACGAATTTAAATGGACGGTGTCGATATTATCATGGCCAACGTGAATGTTGCCAGGAATAATAGAAAAGTGAAATTTCGACCAGGTGCGAATTTGGACTATTAGACCTCTCTTGGGGTAGTTTGTTTTAATTAATTTAGCATGTCATTTATTATATTCTAGGATTAATTTGGACCAGAGGATCGTTTTCGGATTTGAATTCCGGCCGTTGGATTGTGATCATTCTCTCACTCTCTCTCTCTCTCTCTCTCTCTCTCTCTCCCCCCCCCCCCCCCCCCCCCGAAATCTCACGCCGATTGACCCTCCTATCCCGCTGACTTCCTCTCTTCCTTCTCACCCGCTGACTCCCCTACGTTGTTTCTGCCACCACTCTGCTACAGCTTCTGTTTCACGTTGCTGCTTCCCCATGCTGCTGCTGCTGGTTACTTCTGCTTGCTGACCGCTGACTTTCTCCACTTTCTCACGTGATTTTTGCTTCTGCTTTGCTGACCACTGACCATGCTGCTACTGTCCATGATGCTTCACGTGGCTGCTGCTTCCTTTTGCTAATTTCTTCCTTCTCTTCTTTTCTTTGCTGTTTTGTTTTGCCACTGCTTGCTTCTTCGGCTTCTGCTTTCTATGGCATTTGCTGCTTCCCATTCCAGCTACTCGTCAACCACCACAGCCTCACCCTCCTAGCTGCCGAAGACATGCCGGAGCCGTAGACCACAGCTGCTGCTTCTTGCGCCGAACACCCCACTGAGACGCTTTCTCCCCCTCTTCCCTCTCGCCATCACCACCACCCACGATCACCCTCACACCATCACCGACCACCTGAGCTGCCATCCGCTGTCCGCCCTCGCCATTGCTTCGTCGGAGTAGCCGTTGCCTTGCCAAGGCTCTTGTTTGCTCCCTTGATAGGTTATCTTGCTTAGGCTCTCTTATAAGTGGCTTCCTAACTCTTGACTAGGCTAAGGGGTGACTAATGGACATGTTTAGGGATGGATTAGGGCTGTGGATAGTTGGTTTAGTGGTTATATAAGCTTGATTTTCTTAATGGTGCAAGTTTAATGATTCTCGAATTTTTTGTTGTTACTGTACCTCTGCACTTTGTTATTTTTTTGGTGATCATTGTAGGCCAAATCTAAAGAAGTTTTCCTCATGGAATTTGTTCCCAGCATCTTTAAGTATAACATACTTTAAATTCAGAATTTTTGGAAGTGGTTTGTGGTCATTCGGAAGTCGGTTTTCAGACCATTACAAAACTGCCCGATTTACTGTTCACCCGACCTTCTTGTTTTTCAGAATTTTTATAAAATTTTCCAGACCTTATTTCTACAAACTTCCTTCACAAAAATTGTTAAATAAACTTGTGTTTATGACATATAAAAATTTCAAAGCTTTCCAAAGTGATTTGGATACTGAATAAATTGTATTTTTGATTATCTGAGAGGCTGTCCGAGCGAAATGGGTTTTGTCCGGGTTTTAGTGTCAAAACAAGATGTTTACGGTTGGAACTGGGTTTCGAGTTCTGCACGGAAAATGTTTATCAAGATGTTTTATATAACATATCCAAATTTCAAAATTTTTGAAGTTGATTTACTATTTATTTCAAATGGATTTATGTCACTGCGCAACTGCCCAGTTTGGACCGGATTTTGTATATTCTCGGTTTCTCTCTCTCGAGAATTATCCGGTGTTATTGTGGCATTTTGACGGATTTAGTTGAAATTGGGCTAATTTACAAAGATAAGATTCGGTAATGGTTGTTGAGTGTATGCATGGTCACGACATGTTCCGTCTAGGTGGGGGTTCTAGACGTTGCCAATCGCGGTGGAGGCTGGATCGATGCTTCTTTGTGGAATGCCGTTTGGGCGGGGGTTCCAGACGTTGCCTTCACCGAAGTAGCGAGACGATGCCTGATTACACCAGAAGACTGGCGGGAGTTCGGTGGCCCGAGGGGCCGTTAATAATCTGGACATTTATAATCGTGTGCTATGCATTGGGGAATACAATGTGCTTGTGTTGCTGTTGAGCATGTCTGGATTAATAACCGTTTTATGTATGTTTACATCATGTGATTGTATTATGTGCTCAAGGAGCGAATTACCATGTTATGGAGATATTCTAACGTGCAGGGCTCACGTATGTGCCGAGGTGAAGTAAGGGCACTTGTGATTGTTATGACATGTTGGATGTCGGTATTGCATATTTAGAATTGTTCGGAAGTACGCTTTGGCCTAAGCGAGGCTTAAGTAGTTGCTTATTGAGAAGTATTCTCATGGTTGTATAACCAAACCATTTCATACTTGCGACCGTAATTGATCTAGAGACGCTGCCAGGATACTACGGGAATTGAGGATAGGTCGAGTTACCTCGTCTTTTGAGTGCTCCTTTTTGTAGAGGAGTTAAGCTTACCAACCACCCGATCCTTTTTGTTGTGTGTGGTTTATAGATAGTGGCCTCATAGAAAGCTTGCAAATGTATGTGTTGTAATCGATGTTATGTTTATAAAAGTGTCTTGTTGATGTGTATTATTTGTCTCTCTACTATCTCGTTATTTGTATGTTGTACGGAGAGTTCGAGGTTGCTTTCACATGCGATACTCGTTAGTGTTTCGTTCGGGTCGGTGACAAGTCCTGGGATGTCGCATACGTTACGACCACGAAGGGATGATCGCACGCTCGTAGGGTTCGGGGCGTGACATGCACAGTACAAATGTAAATGAAGCTTGTGATAGCAGTGATTGAAATTGAGGAACTCCATTCTTCATGTTGCTCTGTTTGCATTTCTTTCAGATTATCAAGCTATTGATTGGGCGTGTGAACGAAAATGCAAAGAACTTCATGGGTCAGACGTCTCTAAAAATCTTCCATGAGAATGGTGGCGATCAAGATGTAGCGAAGATGTTACAGCATCAAGAACATTCTACTCCCCTCTCTCTATCACAGTTTTTTAGCACAGGATGAATCCGCGAGGATACTGGCAGGATTCCTCTTTAAATCCCCTGGCCAATTCAAGATGAATCCGCGAAGATGTTAACTTGCTTTGAGCGGTACTCATATTATTTGGACATCCAAGATGAATCCGCTCCCAACAGAATCCTAGTAGTGTCCAACTTAATTGCGACCGCCACTTACCAAGCTACTCTCACTCCTCCGGGAGGATACTGGCAGGATTCCTCTTTAAATCCCTTGGCCAATTCCTCCTCTATCGTTACTGCCAATTCCAGCGGCATTGCTATTGAAAAACCACATGAAGCCAGAAACGTTATCCTGGACGGCCATCACCTACATTGGTTCATGGGCTACAACTGCATGGCTTTTTTAGTCTCCGTTGGCACTGTCTGGGCCACCGCCTTTCCACTACTGCCCAGCACATTCGCGGTTTACATGTCTATATGCGTTCTTTGCCCTGCCTACTTTCTTTCGCTTACGGTCCAAATCCTGAAACATGATAGGGTGCTGTTGTGATCTAAATTTTCTCAAGCTAATAGATTATTAAGACTAAACTTAACTTGGGCCCTCCCAAACCCTACCAATTCGCAACTTAAGATTTAAGTTCTTAACGTACAAATGTTTTCATGCTTTGAGTCACTACTAATCTATTTATAGTAGGTCAATTAGAAATCTAAATAAAATATAGGGAGGTACGTTTTATTCATACAAACCAAAGATTCTAAGCTCGAAGACTTAGTTATGCTAGATCTAGTCTAACACCCTTTCGGTATCTTTTTTTTTCAAAAAATGTTTTGGCAGACAGTTTGGATTCATTTTAACTTAGTCACTAGCATATGAGGTGATCAAAAGGGTGCGCAAACTACCAAATTGACACCCAATAATCAAAACATTAAATAAATTGTAAGATTGAGAGAATTACTTACCTCGAAGTAACGTAAACATCTACATTGTTAGATAGAAAATCACATCAATAATCCTAATATGATTTCTAATTAACAAGCAGTTCACTCAATATTTTTTGGATTTTCACTTATTTAAATGAAAACTAACCTATATGTAATGATGTGTAAAAATTAACATGTGATTAATGCAGCCTAACATGCAAACTATATGGCATACGACAATATGACATAATTCTAATAACGGACAAATGATTTATTTTTGGTATTTTTTCAATGAAATTCGGAATTAAAAAATGCCAATTATCTAAACATGCAATTTTAAACTAAAGAAAGCAAATTAACCTATTCTAAAGCAATCTTTTGGTATATTTTTTTTTTATCGAAATTCGAAACTAAAATCAACTCAAAATGAACTACCAAGGTTAGAATAATATCTAATTACACTAGGAAACAAATTACTCTAATTCCTAATTTAAATTAGAAATTATTTTATCTTTCTAGCAAATCTCGATTGTCCTATTCTACTAAAAAAAAGTTATCTAGATATATTCTAAACATGCAACATTATTTTCTAAGAAATCAATTCAAATTGCATCTAATCTTTTTGGCTTTTCTTTTAAAGAAACAAAATCAAATAAGAGATAAACACCACCATCAGATCAATATCCACACAATCCGCAAAATTTTTCTTATCAAATTTAAATGAGGCAAAGAAATCAAACTAACAGTCATATCTATAGGGTTATAGATATCAATGGAAAGCTGATTGTTCAAATTTGGAAAGCAAATAAAATATATTATTGTATCCAAGTGATTATGGATAAGATAACGATTTTCCGTATTACTGCGTATCGTACCTTAGGGATAAGGTCGGATAGTCGTCCAGATACGTTGCCAAATTAGGAAAAATTCCTAATTTTGGGTGTTTTCGAATATTGCGGATATAACAAAATTATCCTAAGACATCTAGCTATCCACCAAAATATTCATGAAATACTCAAACACCAAAAGCTTAGGAAATTAAATATTTCAGAAAATATTCGGATAATGATCTTACCTAATTTGCGGATATCTTCCAAGTTTGAATCACGTGGATCGAGATTGCGAATCAGAACGGTGTGGCTGCTAGCGGGCGCGGCCACGAGGACGGCAGTGGCGATCGACAATGGTAGGCAATGCTGTAGTTCACGGTAGTAGCACAGTAAGGATGTCATGACTCACACGAACGGGATAATGGCCAGCAGTGGATTACAGCTCGAGACTAGCTAGGCTCACGGTACCAAGCTCACAGATGAGCTCACGGATGATGAGGAAACTTGGTCAAAAAGGGTCTTAGCTGAGACAACTCTGGGGAAGAGCCTGCAAAACAGAGTAACTCACATTGTGGGGGTGTCTCAGGACTACGTAGGATTGGGGTGAGTCAAGCAGGAGCAGCGCGATGAAGACTCGTCGTAGTTGGATTCGCGATGAGAAGGCAGCAAATTCACCAGATCAGCAGCAACAACAAGATTAAGCAAAAACATCGGGGAGCTAAGGACGACAATAGTTTTGTGAAGGGATTTGCGACACTGCAACAGGAGCATAGCAACATCTCAAGCGCCAATGCAGAGGCAAATCAGCAACAGGAGTAGCACCATCGTCGTTAGAGGTGGACGGCAGCAATGTCTTCATGGATGAGCAGCAACAAGAAGCGGCAACGGGGACGTTGGTGTGAAAAGCTTGCAGTAAGAAAGCAAGAGGATGACGATGACTTCTCTCCCTCTCTCTTTTGTCTTTTCTTGGTCTTCTTCCGTAACACTTTTCTTTTTCCTCTCCGTGGCCGTATTCTCTGTTTTGTGGCCGTGAATTATGAGTTGTGTGTCCTCGCCCCTTGATTATGACGCATAACGACGTATTTATATCGCAACTCTAGGTTAATTAACAGGGCTTCTCAGTCCTAATGGGCTTAGACTTAGGCTTTATCATTTAATTTCATTTTAATTCCAAATAGGCTAAATTAATTCGGACTGATTTAAGCTCAAATTAAAATAACAAAAGCGTTTTAGACTTGTGAATTTTGGTCCCCAATCCCTTGAGTGAGCCAAGTACTCAAGCTCGGTTTACATGATGAATTTTCAGTTTTTTCGCCACCGCCGGTTCGATGTAGAATGCAATTAACCTATATGAACTTAAACTATATGCTATGCAATTTTAATATTTTTATTTAGGGGTTAAAATTTAATCCCTAATTTTCTATGCAAATTATTATTAAATAGTCGATCGAAATTTAGGTGTCAACAAGTGTTAGGAGTTGACCTATCGATTCTTTATTTGTGCTCTTTAGGGCGCGTTTAGTAACGTTTCTGTTTCTGGGAATAATTTTTTTTTTTCAGAAATAGCTTTTTCTATTTCTATTTTCTGGATGAGTTTTTGAGTAAAAGAATGCATTTGGTAACTGCACAAAATTTTTATTCTTAGAATAGAAAAAGAACAAAAATGCGTTTGGTGCAACCAAAAAATTTTCTTTTCCCAATTTTTTGCATTCAAATCTATATCTTTTATTTAACTATAAGTACAAGTTATAAGTGAAAAAAACCAATAAGCATAGTTTTTTGGTTTGTCTAATCCTTTGTAGGGGTTTAAAACCCCTTTTAATCCCTAAACTAAGGAATCTTCGAAAATACCACTTGGGCACCCAAAAAAAATTTAAATTTCACTTAAAGTGGATGGCCACAGGTATTCTAAACCATTTTATGAAATTTTTTTTAGTTTTTGGGTAAAATTTATTAAAATCTTTTACTTTCCCTAAATCCGTTTCTTTTTATTTTCCAGAAACTCTTTTATGAAAATTTTTTTAACTTTTTCAATTTCTTAATTTTGCAAATTTTTATGGGTTTTCTAAGTTTTTCTTATTTTTATGGATTTTTTGAGAATTTTTCTGATTTTTATGAATTTTTTAATTTTCTAATTTTTTAGGGATTTTTCTAAAATTTTTCTAATTTTTATAAATTTTTGGAATTTTTTGATTCATTCTAAGCCATTTTGTGAATTTTTTATTTTTGATTTTTTTTGGGGAAATGTTTATTAAAATTTTTTACTTTCCCAAAATCTGTCTCTTTTTATTTTCCAGAAAATTTTTTATAAGTTTTTTTAATTTTTTCAGTTTCAGAATTTTGCAAAATTTTATGGGTTTTTTGAGTTTTCCTGATTTTTGTTGATTTTCTGAGAATTTTTCTGATTTTTATGAATTTTTGGAATTTTGGAATTTTTAAATTTTTTTAAATTTTTTTATGAATTTTTTTATATTATTCCCGTTGAGAATGGCCCGGACTGGTGCTTTGAGACGGTCTACAGATGACGAAGGATGGAGGAGGAGCTGAGGCCGCAGCTTGAGGACTAGACCTTTCTATTTCTGTTTTTGTTTCTGGGAACAAAGAAGTAGAAAAATTATACTTTTTATTTTTGTTCCAAATCTATTTCTTGGCCATTTTTCTATTTCAGGAAATAGAAAAATAAAATACGTTACCAAACAGATTTCTGTTCTTTTTTTGTTCCAGGAAACAAAAACAACAGAAAAATAGAGAAGTAAAAATGTTACCAAACGTGCCCTTAGTCACCGTGGGGGTGCTCCCCTTATTCATGTGGTACAAGCACAAAGGAGTTAAAAAATGAATCGATGCCATAGGAAAACACGTAAGCAACTTCCTAGGATTGAAGGATTGGAAGTAATATGCATGTATAATGCGCTAGGACTATTCTTATCGCGCGTGCTTCTAATCCTATGTTTCTAGTATTGAGGGTTTGCAAGAAACAAGACTCTTTTTATTAGTCGCGTGTAATGGACTCATCTATTAGTTCCTTCGTCCCCAAAGACCTTTAATCTTGCTTGAAGTTGGGATTTCGAATGGCTCCCTTTTTCCTAAGGATTAGTACCACGAAAAATCCAAAACTGGTACACCTGTGACAAATTTACCTCGAACTATTTTTTTGACCATAAAAAACCCTAAATTAGTACACCTATAATAATTTTACCCCGAACTATTTTTTTTACCATAAAAAACCCCACACTGATATACCTGTGACAATTTTACTATCAAATTAATTTTTTGGCCGCCAAAAACCTCAAACTAGTACACCCGTGACAAATTTACCTTCGGCCGCGGTTTAATTAGCACTAATCCCCTTATTTATTTTATTTTATTTCGTAAGGTTATCCTATTAGTTGAAAGGTTGTTTTTGTTTATTAAATAATTTTGAAATTATGAAAATTCGGAATTTTATTTTTATATATTTTTTATTTTATTCCGATTTTTTCATGTGTCTTTTCAAGACAACCTTTGGGGTTTTTGGTAATCATCCGAAGGTAAATTTGTCATAAGTGTACCGGTTTGGAGTTTTTGGTGGCCAAAAAATTAGTTCGGGGGTAAAATTGTCACAGTTATACCAGTGTGGGGTTTTTATGGTAAAAAAAATAGTTCGGGGTAAAATTGTCACAAGTGTACCAGTTTAGAGTTTTTTGTGGTTAAAAAAATAGTTTGGGGTAAATTTGTCACAGGTGTACCAGTTTGGGATTTTTCGTGGTATTAACCCTTTATATACCTGTCTAAAGTCGTCTTACTCTTCGTAGCAAAAAACCATAAATACACAATGTAATTAAATCCAAAACCTTTTCAGCTGACGTGATTAAGTCCTAAACTTAGATGAAAATTATAGTCATTTAGCTCATCACTTCCCTGGATTTACCTATGTTACAACTCACATAGGCAATTCTTAGCTAACATGCAAAGAATTTCAAGTGTAAGTACTAAATCGCACATTTTGAAAAGACTCAGGACTTCATTATATTAGTTGAAATGATTGCATTTAATAAATACGATTAAATAAACTTTTCCCTTTGTACATCGGTTATTCCGTCGCTAGCATCATCAAAATCATATAGATATATGGCATGAGCTCACTTCGTGCACAATAGTAAATCTTGTGACAAAGCAATGAATGAAAATTGAAGGGAACCATACTTCATTTTTTTCCCTTTGCACTTTTTCCAGATCATCAAGCTGTTGATTGGGTATACGACTCTAGAAGTGAAGAACCACCGGGGTAAGACGGCTTTAGACATCTTCGAAGTGAATTATAGTGGCGATCAAGATCTCGCACATAGGTTACGCAGTGAAGGATGTCGAGCAGGATAATTTACTCCTTTCCTCTCTCTATCACAGTTTTTCAGTAGGGAACTAACTTTCTTTGATTAATGTGCAAATTTTTTCAGAGTCCAAGATGAAGCTGCTCGCAACATAATCCGTATTGTGTCTGCCTTCATTGCAGCTGCCACTTACCAAGCTGCTCTCGCACCTCCGGAAGGATATTGGCAGGATTCCTCTTCAAATCCGTAGGCCAATTCCACTATCATTACCGCCAATTCCTGCAGCATTACTCTTGAAAAACCACATCAAGCCAGAGACATAAGCCTGAGCGATTTGGACTATATGTGTACACGATCTACAATGGCATGGCTTTTTTGCCTCCATTGCCACAATCTGGGCCATCACTTTATTCTAGAGGCCAACCCTTTGTTTTACATCCCTATACCCCTTCTCTCCACTGCTTACTTTATTTCTTGTTTAATCCAAATTCCGTATACAAATGTGGGGGCAGGAATTTACCTAGTGGTACTTGTTGAGTTCTGTTTGCTCGCCTTGCCGGGTCTCCCCTTGTACATGAGGATAAAGCACATAGGAGTTCGACAACATCATCGTCGTTGTCATCGTCCTCATCATTTGTCTCAAACTCAGATTCTGCAACACATTGTAAATTTGATTCTTGAATTTTAGTTAGATCTACGTCTATCATTACTCCACATGGATCTCGTAGTGTTGGAATGTTATATTCCTCGGTATAAACTGTGTTACAAACTTCGTCTTGTTGATATGCTATGTCCTTCCAGTGTTTTTCGATTTTTCTCCGTGCTTTGGTTTTACATACAGCTCACCAATCAGTTTTATCACGTTTCAAACTAGGATATGATGCATAATATACTTGAATTGCTTATTGTGCCAACACAAATTGTTCATATTTCATACACATTTTCTTGTGATTTATTTTAACCAAATTAAACTTCGTATGCACCTTCATTCCTTTAACGGGGTCAAACCACATGCATTTAAATAACACAACCCTCATTAATGGTCCGGGATACTCTATCTCCATGATTTCATCCAACAAGCCATAAAATTCATCTTTTGAACTGCCACCATTAGATGACTGAACACACACACCACTATTCATTGTGGCTTTTTCCATTCCATATTCTTGAGTGTGAAAATTATACCCATTTATGAAATATGCTGGCGAAGTTCGTATTGTTGCCTTTGGACCCCATGACAGATGATATATCAATCATTACTCTTCAACTTGATCATGATTACTATAAATCTATGGTTACGCACACAAAGTCAATAATATATATTTAAATGATATATAAAATATTAATAATTTTGTTTCAGTCTATAGGCAACTTACATATGTTTGGAACCATGCTGCAAATTGTTCATCGCACAAACAATCAAACTCATTTGGTGGTAGTCTATACATTGAATTTTGAAAAATCCTATTAACAATTTACATTTATATATTAGTAAATATTTGACACGTAATACATAAATTTGCAAATATACACTTACTCAAAGTATGGCTCCACTTCTAAACAGTTCAGTAAAATATATGTATGGGCTGTTTGTTGTTCTTTGCCTGTTAAGCAACGAAACTTACATCCGCCATTTAGTCGACCGAGATAATTAAAAATAGAAAATGCTTTGCAATTGGGATCAATAGGACCCTCATCATTTCTTCTTGCTCTCCGCCTCTTGCACTGCACGTGCAGCTCAAAATAGTATGATGCAAATGTTGTCACTTCTTCCACAATATATGCATTACAAATTGAAGTTTCGACACATGCCTTATTCTTCACTTTTTTCTTCAAATGATATAAAAACCTAGTTGCAATAGAAAAATTTTATCATAACATAATATATAATAAAATATTTTGAAATTTATTTTAAAAAAAATTTACCTCTCAAATGGATACACCCATCGAAATTGGACGGGACCTCCAACTTTGGCCTCATAAGGCAAGTGAACTAAAAGATACTCCATTGAATCAAAAAACGATGGAGGAAATATCATTTTTAAGTTGCAAAAAATAATTGCAATGTTTCTTTCTAGTTTCTCTATGTGTGATGCTTTTAACACTGTTGAGCAAATATCGTGAAGGAAATTACTTAACTCCGTAATGGCGCCCCATATAAAGTTTGGTAGAAGTTTCTTGAAAGCTATTGGAATGAGTCTTTCTATGAATACGTGACAATCATGACTCTTTAATCCTGTCAACTTGCATTCGTTCAAATCAACACATCTCCCGATGTTCAAAGCATATCTATCAGAAAACCGCATAGATTTCAACCATTGACAAATGATTTGTCTCTGCTCTTTATCCAATGTGTAAACTGCTTTTGGTTTGGGTCCCCTGCTGCTTGCATCCACATCTAGTGATGGCCGATGACAAATATCTCTCATATTTTTTTTTGCATTCAAGTTGTCTTTTGTTTTTCTAGTGACATCCATCATAGTATTTATGATATTGTCGAAAACATTCTTTTCAATGTGCATGATGTTAAGATTATGATGAATAAAATGGGCCTTCCAATATGGTAGATCCCAAAATATATTGCGTTTAGTCCGCTTATGTGTACTTCTTTACGTAATAGTTGTGCCATGAAGGTTTTCAACAATAGTTGGAAAGTCCTGGACTCGCTCCCAAATTTGATTACCGGTCAACCTCAATGGTGAATGTGTTCTTTCAATCCTATTCTTAATGAACTCTTTTTTGTTCCTTCTGAATGTATGATTCGGCGGCAAAAATTATCTGTGACAGTCAAAATAGCTAGGTTTCTTACCATACCTTAATCTGAATGACTTCGATCTCTCTAAACATATCGGACATCCTAGGATCCCAGCTGTACTCCATCTAGATAACATTTCATAAGCTGGAAAGTCATTTATCGTCCAAAGAAGAGCAGCCTTCATTACAAATGTTTGATCGGATGAAATGTCAT
Source organism: Syzygium aromaticum (assembly GCA_024500025.1). Lineage (NCBI taxonomy): Eukaryota > Viridiplantae > Streptophyta > Magnoliopsida > Myrtales > Myrtaceae > Syzygium > Syzygium aromaticum. The sequence continues at coordinate 1,506,940 of CM044888.1, read as the reverse complement.
CCGTAGTGACACCTTCAACCCATAGCCGTTGTAACTCTTTAATCGATGGTTGCATATAAACATCTATCAACTTTTTTGGATTTTGCGTGCCAAGCACGATTAATGTTAAAAACATATAATGTGTCTTCATGCATATACCGGGTGGAAGATTGTACGGAGTTAAAATAACTGACCAACATGAATAACTTTTTCCTGATTTCCCAAATGAGGCAATTCCATAAGCACAAAGACCTAACCTGATGTTTCGATGCTCTATCGCAAACTCAGGATATGTTCTATCAAAATGTTTTTATGCCTCTACATCTGAAGGACGACACTTTAGACCCTCTTTTGTTTCATGATTTACATGCCATGTCATGTATTTAGCGGTGGCTTGAGACGCATAAAGCATTTGCAATCTGGGGATTAAGGGCAGATAAAACATTTCCTTGCATGATCTACACTTCTGATTACGACCCTGCCTCATGTTAATCTTGTACCTAGGTTGGCTATAGAATTTGCAAGATTCTACACTTTCATCATCTCTCCAATATAACATACAACCCCTACTACAAGCATCAATCCTTTCAACTGGAAGACCTAAGTTATCCACTAACTTCTTCATATCGTAAAAATCACTCGGCATGATGTTGTTACGAAGCAATGTTTCTTGCATTACTTCAATAAAAGAGTTGAACCAATTTTCAGATACATTATGCTCTGCCTTGATATTTAACAATCTTGCTGTCATTAATAACTGATTGTGGTTGTCACAACCTGCCCATAAAGGTTCATTTGCTATTTTCAACACTTCCCAGAACTAATTAGATAGAAGAGTTTCATTACGCACATTCTCACCATAACATGTTACTCCTATCTCTTTCAATTGATCAAGTGTAGGAGTAAAACTAGTACTTGCATGGTTCGAATTTGACACAACATTCTGACCAACTACATCAATGATCATCCTCTAGTATGGGTTCAATTGGTCATAATAGCTACATTCTTCCCTAACTAAAAATTGGTCACTTATTCGATATCCTTCATCAAATATAAATGGTTCACCATGGCAAGTCCAATTATAGTAGTTCGGAGTAAACCCAAATCTGCAGAGATGTTCTCTAATTTTATCACACACATGAAATTTGCTATTACAACACTTGTTACATGGACAATGTAATTTATTTCTATCCATTAACTCATATTTACTATTAACAAAGTCCAAAAATAGTTCCAACCCAGTACGAAACTCATCAGTCAATCATCGACGTCCAGGTAAGTTCTTATTATACATCTACGCCCTGTCTCTTTGCATTGTGTCTATATAAAAATAAAAAATTATCGTAAAATATTTAAACCATAAAATTGTCTTAATTACAACCATAACATTCTAAAAATATCAAATTTTGTTTTTGACGAAACAATTACTTTGAAATTGAATAAAATGAAAAAATTACCATGTCAAGAAGACTTACCCGAGTATTTGACTGAAGTCTTTGTAGTTGAAAGTGCTTAATTTGATGACAATTGCAACATTCACTTCAAATGGACACGTACCGAAAAACAAAAATAACTTCAGCTTTTGGCTAAATTTACAAACAATGTCAAATTTTTCTTTTTTCAAATTTTTTTTCGCATTTTTTTCCCGAATTATTTTTTTCGATTTTTTTTCCCAATTATTTTTCCTAAATTTTTTTTTACCGGTCCGGCGACCAGCGACCGGTCACCAGAGGACCTCACTGGCCATGGGCGGTGAGGCGAGCGACAGCCATGGCCACTCGACCTCGCCGCACAGAACTGCAGCAAGGTCGAGTGGCGGCCATGGCCGCCGCTCGACCTCGACGGCCAGATCTGCGGCGAGGTCAAGTGGCCATGGCTGCCGCTCGTCCTCGCCGCGGCGGCAAGGTTCAGCGGCGGCGGCCATGGCAAGGCCGCTCGGCCTCGCCCATGGCCGGCGACGAATTTAGAAAAAAACAGTAAATTAAAACTCATTAAATAATGAAAATTTCAATCTAGCTACGAATAATTTTGCAATAAATTTAGCCACGCCACTTACCGGTAGAAAAGTTTTATCGAGACTGATTTGTGTGCGCGTTTATCGAGAGAATTGAAAGGGCGAGAGGGAGGGAGAACAGCAAATAAGGATATGAGAAATTAGCAGGGAGTGAGAGAAATTAGGGGTAGGGTATGATACAAGTAGTGAGGCGGATAATAAGCGAATTAGCGATGAATTTATTTTCCATCGCAAATTAGTGACGGATTTATTTTTTTTTGCAAATTCCGTCGCACAATTAGCGACGAATAAAAATAAGTCGCTAAATCCATCGCAAATTAGCAACGAATAATTTTTCGTCGCAAAATTCGTGGCAAATTAGCCACGGATTTTTTTCGTCGCAAATTTTGGAGACAAATTTGCCACGAATTTTTTTTCGTGGTCAAATTCGTCGCAAATTTGCGACGACATTTTTTTCCGTCGCAAATTAGCAACGGAAAATAAATTCGTTGCTAATTCCGTCACAAATTAGTAACGAATTTTTTTTCGTAGCAAATTTCGTCGAAAATTAGCAATGGATTTTTTTCCATCGCTAAATTCATTGCAAATTTGCGACGAATTTTTTATTCGTCGGAATTTAGCGACGAAAAATTATCCGTCGCTAATTTGCAACGAAAAAAAAATTCGTCGCTAATTCCGTTGCAAATTAGCAACGAAAAATAATTCGTCGCTAATTTCCATGGCTAAATCCTTATTTTTTTGTAGTGCCATCTAGCTACTCTATGTATATATCTTGATCTAGTTACCCATGTAAGAAGGCATCGTCACGTCCATTTGCAATAACAATCATGACTTGTTTGCTAAAAGTGCTAGTCGGACTCAAACTCTAGTAACCTTTGCTACCAGGCTAAAGGTCTCATCATAATTTAAGCCATACTTTTGAGAGAATTCTCAAGCAACCAATCGTGCCTTGTATCTTTCTATTGATCCATCTGATTGATTTTTCAGTTTATAAACCCATTTGCAAGATATAGGACATACCTCGTTTGGCCTTGGCACCAAATCCCATGTCTCGTTCTTCCATAGTTCTTGGATCTCTTCTTCCATGACCCTCCTCCATTCCGCACCATGTGATGTTTCCTCCTATGTAGATGGCTCAATCACTCCAACATCTTTGGTCAACGCCGCATTTGCATATTTGGGATTTGGTTTCCTTTGCCTTTTTGATCTCCTAAGTTGAGATACCTCTCTTCAGGTTGTTCTACTTGACTTGGTCGAAGTTCTTATGTCATTCTCAGACATACACCAGTTCGCATGAACTTTTTGATTCTTCTGGTGACTGCTCCGACTTCTTCTCTTCTTGCTACGGGTTCATTTTCTTCTTCAATCAGTTGGTCCTATCAAGCTCATCATGAGCCTATTCTTCGATTAGTTTTGAATTTGGTAGTTCAACAGCTTGTGATGACCACCACGATGATAGTTCGTTGAACACCACATTTCTAAAAGTGTGACATCTCCCTGTTGTAAGATCACAACACTTCCACCCTTTCCTTTGATCATCGTAGCCCACAAATATACAGTGAATTGCCTTCTTATCGAACTGGCTACATAGATGATTTGGCACAAATGCATAGCATACATATCCAAATACTATAAAATGACTTACCGTGGGCTTGCAATTCCATAGCTTCTCGTATGGTGACATAAAGCCAAAGCCTACTTGAGGTAGTATGTTGATCACATGCGCTGCTATTTTCATACATTCGGCCCAAGATTTAGGTGGAATGTGCTTCGCATGCAACATGCTCCTACAAGTCTTTGCCAAATGCCAATTCCTTCTTTTAGCAACTCCGTTTTACTATGGCGCATTTGGACAGGTAAACCGTCGATGTATCTTGCACTCTTGCAGATACTTTGTAAACTCATTTGATGTATATTCACCCCATTTGTCAGTATTGAAGTATAGTATTTTCTTGCCTACTTCATTCTCTAGTTTTTCTTTAAACTCCTTAAATTTGTTTAATGCCTCAGATTTTTCTTTCATGAAGTTGACCCATATGTAACTAGAGAAGTCATCGATGAACATTATCATTTACTTTGATCCTCTGACTAATGGTTGTTTTACCGGTCTAAATACATCTGAGTGGGTGAGCGCAAGAGGCATCTTAGTTTGACTCTTTTGACTCGACAGCCTCTAGCAAAGTGACCTACTTTGCCGCAAATGTAACACTGTCCGTTACGTCTTCTATTGCTCTTATCTCCATTGTCATCTTTGTCGTGATCTCTGCGAGCTCCCCCTAGCCGAGGGCATGTCCCTTCTGGTCGCTGTTGACATTCTCCTTGACTTCCCTTTGTTTGCCATCATTAATGTCTGCAACACTTCTCCTCTGACCAGTGAACCCTCTTTTATTACTAAATAGGGCACTTCCATTTTCCTTAATCGAGACCTTAGACATTTGTCTTTCTAAGGCTTCTTGGTTGGCCAATACTTCTCCAAAGTTAAATCTATTTGTGAAGAAATTTCAAAGTTCAATCCTCATAATATCACCTCCGAGACAAGGATGAGAGGAATTATCATTCACAGGTTAAAGCCGGCATATAATGATATTGTTATGGCCACCCATGGATGGCCAAAAGAGCCATCTCTGACCAAATTGAAGGATATACTCACTGTCATTTTTTGTTGCGATACCAATATTAGCTTGCTCCCCAGCCTTTGCAACTTGTATTCATTCGTCCTCATGAACAGTGCCGCCAAGTTATCCTGTGCCTCCTTTGAGGTCTTTGCACTCTTGATATAATGTAATAATTAATCTTCAATAGTTACAACAAGAACATAAAAAGCCTTACCCACTTTGTTGTTCCGTTTTCTTAACTCGCCGTCGTTTGTGGGTGGTGTGGTGTTGCCGCCACCAACGATATCCCACAAGTCTTGACTAGCAGGTAAAATTGCATGCAGGTGCTCCAATTATTATAATTGGAGTTGCTGAGCTTCTTGACGCTTTTCTCCAAACTTGAAATATCCGCCATCTGACTTGGATATACTGCCCGGCACTACAAGTAAGCTTGAACCCAAACCAATTGATAATAGTCTTCGACTGTGCACTGGCAGAATTTCAGCGTACTCTGATCCCTGACTACCTGCTCACGTATACTGGCCCCCAATCATTGTCTTTGCGTACCACGATCTCGATCGCTCAATTCACGATCCCCAACTAACTTGGTTGTGACACCACCTGCTGAGAACCAAGTGGTTACCAACTACAATAAACACTAAGGGTGCATTTGTTTCACGGAAAATGTAACGTTTTTGGAAAATATTTTTTGGAAAATCATTTTCCAGTAAAATATTTAGTTTTCCTTTAGTTGGTGATATGTGATCGAAAACATTTTTTGGTATTTGAATCTCATTTGGGAAATGATTTCAATCCCATGATTTTATCTTAGGTAAAAAAAAATTCAAATTTGTAAATATTTTTATTTTTAAAAATAAAAAAGAAAAAGAAAGAAAGAAAAGAATAAAATATTGATAAAATAAAGGAAAATAATTTTAGAAAGTATTTTCACCTTCTTAGATTAGGAAATTCACTTTTCTAATTTTATACATGAATGTTTTCCTTAATCAAAAAGTGTTTTCGGTTGACTAATCATTTTTGGTGAATCAAACGGGTGAAAATCCGAAAAAAAACTTTCCTTGAAGTAAATGCACTCTAACTTTTATTATTACAAAAAAAAACTTTTATTATTACAAGAACAAATGCATAACACACCCATTGCTTTATACTGCCCACTTCACTCTATTCACAATCCTGTACTCACTGCACTCGTTACTCCCGCACGCGCCACTCGCTACTCGCGCCACTCCCTACACAACACCACACGCTCACTAACACTGTGCCCTTCGCATGGAGCGCTGGCTCCTATTTGTGGGGAGCAAGAGTCGGTGTGGGAAGCCTCCACATCTAGTATGCGCCAAACTAGCCTCCTGCCAACTTTCCAACTTGTTGCCAAGTTTGACTTTTCTTCTAGGCAAGTTGCAGCTTCCAGAGGAGAGGAGAGATGTAGAGAGAACAGGAGAGAGAGAGAGCGGCGGTGCATCTTAAATTATATTTATATTTGGGCAAAGAGCAGATCCATCTCGTTAGGCTTTACCGTTGTCACCAAAACGAAAAAATCAAAGTGTGTTTCGGAGCTCTAAGTGATATTGCAATAATTTCTTCTTAAATAGAAGCAACTTCAAAAATTGAAAATCTACGAATTTTCATAAGGTTGCGCAAAAATGGATAATATACGCTTGTTGCTTGCATGACCTGACTCAAAAATCAAACACCGCATATTACGGTGAAGGTTACATTCCAAAACATAATTTATGAGGCTGAACGGAGGTCCTAAGCCGGAATGCCAATGGATGAAGCTGCTCGAACTCGAATCAAGGATGACTTGAACTTAGCTTGATCTTTGGTGTTCGAGTAAGTACTCGATCTACTCGCTTCAGCTCAAGCTTGAAGAGACTTTGTTTGAGTAGCATGCGAGCTTAATCGAATAGTTTGAATATCTATGAAATGTGTCTTTCAATCGAATCGTTAGTGGTTGGTAAGTGGGTAGTTGGCGTTTGCTTTCGACGCGAAAAAATGGATGGGGGACCACTCCTTTGCTTTTCAGCTCTCTCCAATTATAGAACCATCGACCGTCGTTCTGAGCCAGTGAAGTTGGTGCCACGAGCATCTCGTTCACTGTCACCTCCATTCGCTCTTTGACGCTCTCTCTGTCTCTCCAGCTGAACAAACAAATCCATCCTTTCACTGTCATTTTCCTATCTTGGGTCTTTTGGGTTGAAAGCTTTGAGATCAAAAGTGAGGGAAACTATTATACGTGCGGTCTGATTTTTTTTATCATAGGAAACTCAATTCCCAACTACATTAAAGAGGAACAAGTGATGAAAGAGCCCACCGATGACCCGCCAGTTTATGCATATCAATTTAATCTTCTTGACGATCGTAGGGATAAGTATCGAAACAGGACTTAAAAGGTTTGAACAGTTGGTCAATTGAGGGTTTAAGATTTTGTTTTGACCACTTGACGACTTAAAATTCTAAAAAAAGCTCTAATCAGACGTCAAGATTGCCGTAAATGGAATTTAATCAATGAAATTCTTAATACTCGACACAGTTTTGTGTGGTTACCATCATTCCGTACCAGGTCGGGGGTAGCTGTGATTTGTCGGGACAGCCTCAGCTGCTACTCCACACAACTTCAGACCACGTAATATCATAGGCGTTGACTCACCTAAATCAATTCTCGTTGACTACGCAACTATTTATAATTTTGCAAGCTCCCTGCTCCTACTTCCATCGATCGTCAACGAGCAAAGCCCCTCTGTTCCTTTATTTCCGTCCTCGAACAACGACTCTTCGAGAAGCGATAGCGGCGGATGATGTCAACGAGCTATATAGCTCAATTGAGCGGGACGAAAATCTCTTGGATCACGGATCCGAGGGCCCCTTCCCAAATACTCCACCACATGACGCTGTGGACAAGGGGAAAACTAAAGTGGCCCTAGAGATAACCCTCTTAAAGTCGTCATTCGCTTGAAAGCTGAACCGAGGGGCTTACAGCCCCATACACTTGGCTTTGCAAAAGAAGCATTATCACACTACGAGGGCACTAATGACCCTCGACCCCGAGTCAATGCGAGTCCGAGGACGAGGTGGGATCACCCCTATGCATTTGTAGACGGGGAAAAAGGAAACAATGAGCAAGAGAATGTCGAGCTCCTGGAACTCCTGGCTGAATTCCTATTTGCTTGCAAATTGTCCATCGAAGACTTGATGAGCCAATGTGAGACAGCAGTTCACATTGCTGTCAAGAAACCATAACCTTCAAGCATTCAAGGTTTTGTTTGGATGGCTTAAGCAAGTCCATCTGACATAAATCTTAAATTGGAAAGATCAAGATGGTAATACCGTCTTACATATTATTGTTTTCTCTTTTTTTTGGTAAAGATCGTGCTTTTATTGTTCAATCCTTCAATTTGACGCAATCTTATGCGGGAACATATTGTTGAGGAAAACTTACATTGATTTTGAAGTTGACAAAACTGTCCATGAGTGTTTAGATTGTGAAAGAATTTCAAGCAAAAGAAATTCAAACTCAGAACGAGAAGTTCAGACTCAGAACCAAAAGTTCAAACTCAGAACTAAAAGTTTAGATTCAGACTTATGTTCTTCAGACGCAGACGCAGAAATCCTTCAAATGCAGAAGTTTTTCAGATGCAGACGCAGACGCAAAATTTCTTCAGACACGGAATACAGAACCTAACATAACAGCTAGTTATATGATATGGATTTCACAAAAAGAAATCTTTGATATCAATCTAAATCAAATTGATTGACAATCAAAGATTACGACAAGCATGCATTACAACGGATAAAACTCTACTTATAGAAACCAAGATTCTGATTGTATGGGCGACCAAAATCAGCAGAATTCAGATTTTATCAACCAACGGCTACTCAATCCATTTTATACAAATCTGTCCAAAGGTGAATATTGAAAGATGATCATCTGAAGACTGTCCAACGGCTAGTTTGGAAGTAGTGGAGTATAAAAGGAGATCAATGAGGAGCAGAAGGTAGAGAATGAAATCAAGAATCAACAAGTCCAAAGTCTAAGCATACTCCGATTCAATCTTTTATTTTTCGTGAGCTTAAACGTGTAATCATTTGAGAGGTATAGACAGTATTATAAGTGTGTGCTTAGGTATAAGATAGTGTGATCTATCAGCTTGGTATAAGCAACACCAGCTTCGAGGAGAAGTGCTTGTGTTTAAGCAGCACAACTTGTTGTAACTTCTCATTAATTTGATTAGTGAAATCCAGCCAGTAGGCTGTAGCGTGGGAGAGTGGACGTAAGCTTGCTATAAGTTGAACCACTATAAACTCGTGTGCAGTTTTTCTATCTCTATTCTATTATTTTGCACACTGCACATCAGGAGCACTGTCTATATAAACTGCTTTGAATTTGAATTTTATTCAAACTCAACTGCGTTCTTTCATTTCCGCATAAAATTGTTTAAAATCACCTATTCACCCCCCTCTAGGTGATCCTTGCTAGCTACTTCAATTGGTATTAGAGCAGGTTGCTCGTTTATAGAAGTGTTTTACTTCTAAGTTAACGATCTATATGGCTAGTTATGGTGCTCCAGGTCTCATTGAAAGTCAAAGCAACAATAGACCACCATACTTCGATGGCAAGGAATACAGCATCTGGAAGAATAAGATGAAGGTATTCATTAAGTCAATTGATCACATGCAATGGGATGTCATCATCAGAGGAGTCAAGCCAAAATCTTCTGAAAATGCAGATGCAAGCAAATCAGAAGATCCTCCTTTATCTCAAACTGAGATATCCAAAAGAGAGACCTTAGATTCCAAAGTAATTTATTTTTTATATTGTACTTTATCTCCTATTGAATATAAAAAAATTGCTGCTTGTGAATCAGCTAAGGAAATCTGGGATACGCTTCACATCACTTATGAAGGAACAGATCGAGCCAAAGAAACTCAAATCAATCTTTTGCTTGGTCAATATGAATCTTTCAAAATGAAGCCTGAAGAATCAATTGCTGACATGTATGACAGGTTTACTGATATAGTAAATAGTCTTGCATATCAAGGACAACCAGTTCCAGATGCAATGAAAGTCAACAAATTACTGAGAGGACTCACAATGAAGAGGAATAATATTAAAACATCTCTTTGAAAGACACAAAGGATCAAGCCTTTATCAGTAAATGAGTTGATTGGAACTCTGCAATCATATGAGATTAAACATCGGAATGAGGAGAATGAATCCCGAGGTAATAAGTCAATCTTATTAAAAACTAACATTGATTCTGATGTAGATTCTGAAAATAAAGACGTTGATGATGAAGAACTAGCTCTCTTCATAAAGAAGTATAAGAATATGAAGATCAGAGGAAGAAACCTCAAAGGAAAGAAGCTGTTTAAGAAAAAGAAGTCTACCGATGAAACAGAAAAAGCAAAGGATGTAATATGCTTTCATTGTAGGAAACGTGGATATATCAAGCCTAACTGTCCACTTCTGAAAAAGAAGACCACATTTGAGAAAGCAAAGAAGGCTTTAAAGGCAGAAACCTAGAGTGACACAGAATATGAAGACAGTGACGATGATATCTGTCTTATGGCAAAATCAGATTCAGACTCAGATTCAGATTCTGATCCCAAAGTAGAAATCGAGGTAAAGCATTCTGAAATGACTTCTGAAGTATCGAATTACATTGACGATTTATGCCTTGAATTTAAAGCTGTTCTTAAAAGAATCTCTTCTCTGAAAAAGGAAAATTCATCACTGAGACAACAGGATGTTTCACAAGAAGAAAAAATCGATTTCCTTCAAAGGAATTTCAACAAATCAAGGAAAGTCGAGATTTTCTTTCCAAAGAAAATGCTATTTTGAAAAAGGAAATTTTAGAAATTACTTCCAAGTTTTCAAAAGGGTCAGAAACCTTGAAACATATCCTTTCCATCCAAATTCCTTATTACAACAAATCTGGCCTTAGATTTGTGAAGGAAAGTGATAGCTTGATTGATTTTCCAAAGGTCAAGGAGAGATTAAGACAAAGACCTCATCGACAAGTTTACAAAAATCATTTCAAAAGGAACTTTGTAAAACCTGTAGGCCGAAGTGTTCTCAGATGCTCAAAATGTGGAGATCCACAACATTTTAAGAATGAATGTCCTAAGGTCTGGAGACCTGTTCGAAGAGAATTTGTTAAGACAGCCTATACTAATTCTCAAGGACCCAAACAAATTTGGGTACCAAAGAAAACTTGAGAGGCTGTAATTCTTGCAGGTTACCATGAAGAGAAAAAGAAAGTGGTACTTAGATAATGGATGCTCAAGACACATGACAAGAGATCCAAACATATTCATTGATCTACAAAGTCTGAATGATGGAAAAGTTTCTTTTGGAGGAAATACCAAAGGAAAAATCATTGGCAAAGGAACGGTTAAAATAGGAGGACTTACAATCAGTGATGTCTCATTGGTAAAAGGACTCAATTATAACCTGTTAAGCATCAGCCAACTATGTGATACAGGTTTCAGAATCAACTTTTAAGAAGACACGTGCTCAGGAACAAGCAAAGATTGTTCTCAAACATTTACAGGAAGAAGACATGGCAACATTTATCTTCTAGATGTCAATCCAAGTTCCACTCACTATTTAATCTCAATCAAAGAGGATGAAGATCTATGGCATAGAAGATTGAGATACATCAGTATGAAACAAATCTCAAAGATCTCAAACAAGAAACTGGTGCAAGGTTTGCAGGATTTAAAATACAAGAAAATAGAGTTATGCAATGCTCGCACTCTAGGAAAGCAAGTAAGAAACTCTTTTAAATCTATACATCATGTTTCCACTAATTGTGCCTTGCAGCTTCTTCATATGGATATGTTTGGACCAACAAGAACACAAAGTTTCGGTGGTAAGAAGTATTGTCTAGTTATTGTTGATAACTTTACAAAATTTACTTGTGTGTTCTTTCTTACTCATAAAAATGAAGCATTTTCATATTTTTTAAAATTTACGAAAAGAGTTCAAAATGAAAAGGGCTATACCATTTCCTGCATTAAAACTGATCATGGAAGAGAATTTGAAAATCAAAATTTTTCAGATTTTTGTGAGGAGAATGGTTTTCAACACAATTTTTCTACTCCATACACACCAGAACAAAATGGTGTTGTGGAAAGAAAAAATCGTTCCTTGCAAGAAATGGCAAGAACTCTGTTGATTGAAAGCAAGATTCCTTCCTATTTCTGGGCTGATGCAGTTTTTACAGCATGTTATATCATGAACAGAGTTTTTCTCAGACCTATTCTTGAGAAAACCCCCTATGAGCTCTACAAAGGTAGAAAGCCTAGCATTTCATATTTTCGAGTGTTTGGTTGCAAATGCTTTATTCTTAAAAATCTAAATGACCACACTGGCAAGTTTGATGAGAAAGCAGATGAAAGACTCTTACTTAGATATTCCACTACGAGTAAAGCATACATAGTCTTCAACAAAAAGTCTCAGACTGTGAAAGAAACAATGAATGTTAAGTTTGAAGAAAATATTTAGACTCATAAAGATGACTCTAAAATATCTTCCAACGTTCAAGAATTTCCAGAGAATGGCGTACATACAGAAAGAGGAATAGAAGATATAATCCAGACGTATTCAGAACCTTCAGAGTCTGATATCATTCAGAAGGAAAAATATGACAGAAACTGGAAACATAAATCCAGTCATCAAAAGAACCTTATCATTGGAGAAATAGAAGACGGTATCAAGACTCGATCTAAGTACAAGGAGAACATCAGCAACTTGGCCTTGATATCAGAAATAGAACCAAAAGAAGTTTGTGAAGCATTATCAGATGAAAGCTGGATTGAAGCTATGCAGAAAGAACTTTAATAATTTAGAATCAATCAAGTATGGGAGCTTGTGCCAAGACCTAAAAACCATTAAGTCATTGGAACAAAATGGGTATTCAGAAACAAGCCAAATGACAAAGGGAAAGTTACAAGAAATAAAGCTAGACTAGTAGCAAAAAGCTATTCTCAAGAAGAAGGCATAGATTATGATGAAACATATGCACTAGTTGCCAGGTTAGAAGCCATTCGACTACTATTAGCTTATGCTTGTTTTGATAACTTTAAATTGTTTCAAATGGATGTGAAAAGTGCCTTCCTGAATTGATATATCAAAGAAGAAGTATATGTTGAACAACCACCTGGCTTCGAAGAACCAAAGAAGACTGACTATGTCTATAAACTCAAGAAGGCTCTTTATGATTTGAAGTAAGCACCACGTGCTTGGTATGAACGACTAAGTAACTTTCTTCTCCAAAATAATTTCACCAAAGGTAAGGTTGATACGACCCTATTCATCAAGAAAAAGGGTAAGGATTTTCTGCTTATTCAGATTTATGTTGATGATATAATCTTTGGATCCTCTAACGAATTGCTTTGTAAGGAATTCTCTAAGAATATGCAGAACGAGTTTGAGATGAGTATGATGGGAGAATTAACATTCTTTCTTGGCCTACAAGTGAAACAGACCAAAAATGGTACATTCATTTGCCAGGAGAAGTATGCCAAGGATATTGTCAAGAAATTTGGATTGCAAAATTGCAAGAAAACAGACATTCCCATGTCTCATTCATCCAAATTGGACAAAGATGAAAATAGTAAGAAGGTTGATCAGAAGGTATACGAAGCATGATAGGTTCATTATTGTATCTTACTGCATCAAGATCTGACATACTTTTCAGTATTTGTATGTGTGCAAGATTTCAATCAGATCCAAAGGAATCACATTTATCTGCTGTTAAGAAAATAATCAAGTATATTGGAACTTATCCAATGCTAGGTCTTTGGTATTCTAAATATTCAACATTTACTCTTACTGGATATTCTGATGCTAACTTAGCTGGATGTAAAGTGGACAGGAAAAGTACCACAGGTACATGTAAACTGCTTGGGAATATGCTAGTATCATGGTACTCCAAGAAACAAAATACAGTCGCACTTTCCATAGCAGAAGCAGAATATGTAGCTTTGAGAAGTTGCTGCGCACAAATTCTGTGTATGAAGTAACAGTTACAAGACTTTGGTATTGAAAAATCAAATGTTGCAATCAAGTATGACAACACAAGTGCAATCAATCTAACAAAGAACCCCATTCTCCATTCTCAAGCTAAGCATATTGAAATCAAGCATCATTTTATTCGAGATCATGTTCCAAATGGTGATGTGAATATTCAATTCATTGATTCTAAGAATCAATTAGTTGATATATTCACAAAACCTCTTGACAAATCTTCGTTTGAGTTCATTAGACATAAACTGCGCATTGTTTATCCCTTTTAGTGTATCATCTGTTAGACATGAATTTTTCAGACTCAAATTCTCAGTCTAAATGTCCTTCTCAGACTCTAAAGAAATGTACGTCCATATTTCAAATTTTGGCGGGTATATTTTTGGCATGATATTATCGTATTTATTGTTTTGGAAGTAAATCAGGTACGTATCCTAATTTATCTGTTTAATTGTGGCTAATATATTATCTTGATATTATCATGTTTTCTTATTCGGGACTACTTTTTAAAAATTCATTTTTCTTCAAAACCCTTATGATATTCTAAACCTTTCTTCTCTTTTATAAACATATTCGACTTTTAACAAAACCCTATCAGTTCGTACTTCACTCTCTAAACCCTTCCGATATTCAGAGCCGCTCCTCCTCTCCCTTCTCCAAAGATCAAAACTTTCTGTCCAAAAAGTGTTTACAATGCCTTTCAAGAGAAGATCTTCACGTATTCTCAACCAAGACTCCAAAAATACGGCTCCGGCGGAACATCTAGAGATTTCAGATTCAGATTGGGAACATCTTGTAGTTCCTTCCGAAGCAACACCACCCAGGCATTCATCTTCTCATAAATCTTCCGGTAAAACTGACTTTCGTTTCCGGAGTATCAAATTTATATGGGAAACATATCAAAAGTTGAAACGGTGTAATGCTTCTGCGAGATAATAATCTCTTCTCTGAAGAACATCTTGTGCAGACTTATACTCTGTTTTGTTCTAAAAATGAAGCTGTTCCTACAAGCTCTACACCAAAAGCATCATCTTCCCAAAAAGGTAAAGAGAAAGTTGGAGAAACTTCCACTCCCTCTGAAAAAGAATCTACTCCCACAAGCCCTAAACCGGTCAGTATCTCAAAATATGTAGTTCCCGATGATGATGCACGACTTTTTGATACCTTTGAGATGAAGGTAGGAATCGCATCTGGCTTACCTGGCACAAGTGGATTATTCAGAAGTAATGAGCATAACATGTTATATAATATGTTGCTTACTCGAGGAGTCATCAACCACAGAATAGTGGATTTTAGCTATCTAGAGAAGGCAGCAATCTCAGTAGAACATCTGTTTCAGGAATTAGGAATTTATGAATTTTGTCTTCAATCTGGTAATGTTTTTGCTGAATTAACTGCCTACTTCTATTCCAATCTCTCCAATCTGTCACCAAATTAGATTCAGTTTACTATTGGTGATCAGAAGTTTGACTTACAAGCGATTGATTTGGCAAAAATAATTGGAGCAAGATATTCTAAGTTCATTCCCTTGGTAGTGGATATTGAAGAGGTTTCGAGGGTTGCTTCCGAGAATCCCAACTTTGTTCCTAGTTCTAAGGGACATATTTCCTATTCTGAATTATCAAAACGATCGATGATTTTGCATAAGATCATCATCAACTGCTTAAAGCCCAAGGCAGCCTCTAAAACTAACCTTTCCAAATCTGAAATCAAGCTCATTTGGGCTATCTTAAAAGGTCAATCCTTTTCTCTTCCTCATATCATCATTTTTCATATGTACCGAGCATTACAGAAGGACAAGGGACAGTTACCCTATGGGGCTCTAATCTTTCGTATATTTATGTTCCTCAAAATATCTATTCCTGCTGATTTGCAAAAGAACCCTATCCCCTGCATGTATGTTGGAGAAAAAATGCTCTTCAAAATGAAACATTTTGAAGATATCAAGGGAAGAATACAAGGACAAGAAACTCAATAGTCGGAGGGAAAATCTATTGGAAAGACAAGAGCAAAGGAGCCAAAGAAAAAGTCTAGTCCAGCCAGCAAAATGCCTGTCTCTCCTCCTCCAATCAAAGTGTATAGTAAGAAGAGAAAGTTTCTTTTGCATGATGAAAGCGATGATACAAAAATAGAACACTTTGAAACAGGATGCACTGCAGAAACAGTTCATGAAGATCCTGTACCTTCTACAGATCAGGCACCTCTTCAGAGGGAGCATCCACCAGCATCAGCCTTGGGATATGATCAATCTGTACCAGAAAATGTCTAGGAACAGCCTTTAGATACTGCAACTATTCTCTCCCTACTACTCGAGATCAAGGCCAAGCAAACTACTCTTGAACAAGGTCTGAAAAATCTCCATCACATTGTTGAGGAAAACCATCAGACTCAGAATCTTTAGGCAGCTCTGGATAAAGCAGAACTTACAAAGGCTATCGATCTGTACTCCACCAACTTGGACAAAGCAATGGGAGAATGCATTTCCAAGATTGAAGAAGCTGTTTCAATTCTGGAAAATTTTCAACTGATTCGCACTCATTCAAAAAAATAGCATGTTTTCTCTCCAAAATTAATCTCTTTTTCTTTTTGTTTGTAATTTCTATCACAATTCCTGTTAAACCGATTCTTCGTTTAATGTCATCTATTCATTCTCTCTATTATTTTTGCTGATGACAAAAAGGGGGAGAAATTATGCAGATTTGATATACTAATATGTCGGATCATATGCAGGTTACATACAAAGGAAGAGATAGACACAGATATCAAAAAAGTTTGCTCTTTTTAACTTCAATCTGTGCCTCAATAAGTTTAATATGCTTATTTACTTTCAAATCAATTTTAAACTAATTCAATTTACATGAAAGTTTTGTCACCATAAAAAAGGGGGAGATTGTTGAGGAAAACTTACATTGATTTTGAAGTTAACAAAACTGTCCATGAGTATTTAGATTGTGAAAGAATTTCAAGCAAAAGAAATTCAAACTCAGAACGAGAAGTTCAGACTCAGAACTAAAAGTTCAGACTTAAAACTAAAAGTTCAGATTCAGATTTATGTTCTTTAGACGCAAAAATTTTTCAGACGCAGACGCAGAAATTTTTCAGACGCAGAAGTTTTTCAGATGCAGACACAGACGCAAAAATTCTTCAGACGCAGATGCTTTTCAGATGCAAACGCAGACGCAAAATTTCTTCAGACACAGAATACATAATCTAACATAACAGCTAGTGATCTGGTATGGATTTCACAAAAGGAAATCTTTAATATCAATCTAAATCAAATTGATTGACAATCAAAGATTACGATAAGCATGCATTACAACGGATAAAACTCTACTTATTGAACCAAGATTTTGATTGTATGGGCGACCAAAATCAGCGGGATTTAGATTTTATCAACCAACGGCTACTCAATCCATTTTATACAAATCTGTCCAAAGGTGAATATTGGAAGATGATCCTCTGAAGACTGTCCAACAGCTAGTTTGGAAGTAGAGAAGTATAAAAGGAGATCAATGAGGAGCAGAAGGTAAAGAATGAAATCAAGAATCAACAAGTCCAAAGTCTGAGCATACTCCGATTCAATATTTTATCTTTTGTGAGCTTAAACGTGTAATCATTTGAGAGGTGTAGACAGTGATATAAGTGTGTGCTTAGGTGTAAGATAGTGTGATCTATCAGCTTGGTATAAGCAACACCAGTTTTGGGGAGAAGTGCTTGTGTTTAAGCAGCACAACTTGCTGTAACTTCTCATTGATTTGATTAGTGAAATCCAGCTAGTAGGCTGTAGCGTGGGAAAGTGGATGTAGGCTTGCTATAAGCCGAACCACTATAAACTCGTGTGCAGTTTTTCTATCTCTATTTTATTACTTTGCACACTGCACATCAGGAGCACTGTCTATATAAACTGCTTTGAATCTTAATTTTATTCAGACTCAACTGCGTTCTTTCATTTCCGCATAAAATTGTTTAAAATCACCTATTCACCCCCCTCTAGGTGATCCTTACTAGCTACTTCACATATATAATAGTAAGAAGTAAATGGTTTTAGAAAACATTCATAATGAGGAGATTTGAACGGGACCACCATGTTTGGCTTCTTTTGTTGTAGAGAAGAAAAGGAATTAGGAAGGACTGGATATCCCTCGTTCCCTACCAATCTTCTACTTCCTATTCTCCTTTTGACAATTTACCCGTGCACTTGGTCACGGAAGGCTAGACTATACCCTAGTACTGAATGCAGTTTTTACCCGGGTGGATCCATTCTTTTATCTTCATTTGTTTCCTTAGTGATTATTCTAATCATTTCATTTCTCTCCTAATCACTCACGATCCAAACATGTAATAGACTTTTTATGCCATTCAGACGGGTTGTAAAAATTAGGAAAACAAGTAGCACTTTTTTATAATAAACAAAAGTCAAATACTCAGATTATGGTAGTTATTATATGAGCATGTAGATTGTTTTTAATTGTTTTCATTTAATCTAATATATACATATTGGCATGTTTGAAAATTAAATTAAGTGCTCGAAATTAAAATTTTAGAATTGGATGACATTAAACTTGTATGATAATCCTAATTAGTGTTTGACTTAAAACACTAAATTTAGTCAAAACATTTACCTAGTCTACTAATCAGTATAATGGACAGTATTAGAATCTTCTCAATTATTATTAAAAACTATCAATAGTAATAATATTCCATCTTTGGCAAGACATTAATCAAATTCAGTTATGTATTTGTAAATAAACACACAAAATATTTTTATTTTTATTTTCACTGCTTAAGATTGTCAACACTAGCACTTTCTTTTCAATTAAACATGCCCACTTTTCAATTAAAAAAAGCCCATAGTTTCACTTCAAAAGTGGGAGAACTATGTTAAGCTCGTGATGTTTCCATTTTGTGTTCATTTTAATTGGCCAAACAATATTTCGGTTGGACATTATAGAGAAAAAGGAAGGAAAGAAAAAAAGTGATATAGAGAGATCACATTGATTACAGTTTAGTTAAGTGGAGAGAAAAGTTATAATTACAATTATTTCCCTCTGAACCCCAATAAAACTCAGTTTTTAGTGAGCTTTAAATCTTTCTCAGTTGCAAATTTCCTTCCAACTCTTTACATCATAATCACTCCTGCATAACACAACAATAACTTAATTTACACTTTTCTATTCTTTCATTTTTCCTATTGATGAGCAAAATCTCTTTCCTTCTTTCGATATCAGTCCATCCCAATATATTGTACGAGATAAAAGCTAGTGAAATGGATGCTAACAAGGATAATCCAACACAACCATAAAATAATCACTTTGTGAAGGAAAAATTACTCCCTAATCAATTGAATATTATCCATAGACGATACATATACCTATCTAAAGTCGTCTTACTCTTCGTAGCAAAAAACCATAAATACAAAATGTAATTAAATCTCAAACCTTTTCAATTGACGTTATATGAAAAATTATAGTCATTTAGGTCATTACTATTGGGATTTTGGCATCCAAATCCCATAGTGTCATGCCTTGAACCCCATTGAGCACGCGACACCCCAAGCTTGGTCGAATTAGTGCAACGTCTTAGGAAACGTCGCCTACCCAAACGATACCGTCAGAGTTCGAACGCGGCGGAAGCAAGAATATAAACCCTGACGGTAAAATCATAGGGTACTAGGGAGGAATAAATTACCAAGCCACCAAACATAATATTACACCTCGATATATATGCACAATATCCATTACACAACAACCAGCCACTTCCAGCACACATCAAATTTACACAACCTATAATACACACATGAGCTGACTTCCACATATTACACCATCAACCTCAAAAAGGATTAGTAGTCTGGGTGTATTTTATTTCCAAAAATGGGATACTTCAAAAAAGTTCAACTACCCCTAGTCTAGCCCCTACACCCTGTAGACGGCGTCTACTCCTACTTGCTCTCCCCAAAATCCAGATCTGAATCCCCTTGAGGCACGTGCTCCCCTGAAGACTCCGAGTCTGCCTCGATCTCGATCAGGTTATCTTCGTCACCCGATTCTAAAGCGACCTCAATCCGTTTCTCGGATTCAGACTCTTCCCAATTCTCCTCTGGTTGTTCTGGTTGTTCTGGTTGCTCTTCCTCCGCCTCATCTTCTGGTTCCTCCTCCTAGGCCTCCTCATATTCCTCTTCTTCGGGCTGCTCTTCTACATGTTCTTCCTCTGGCTCTACACTTAGGTCCACATCATCAGGTCGTATCTAGCCTGCAACTCCTCCGGCTCCGAATCAGGCTCAGCCATTAAAGGTTCGGGTGTGATAGGTACGTGCTGATGTCCTGACTGGACGAGACTAATATCCAGGCTAATCATCTCACCGTCGGGAGGGAGTATGGCCAACGAATCCCAATCCCCTACTTCATCAAAAGGAACATCAAAGTCACGGACGGGGCCAAACTCATCTAATCCGTCTTGGAAACACCAAGCGGTATAGGTGTGGGCCTACCAGAAGGGTTGTCCTATGTCTACCCAGACTACCGTAGTATGCTTGATCCAGATCATATTCTCGTCTATTGGATACTCTACTACGTTATGGTTGGTGTGCATCGGTATTCCAAAACGTTGGGGCAGCAGTGGCGATGGTGGATTTATGGCTCGGGCGAGGGTTCTGAAATAGTTTGGTTACACAACCATGGGACGAATCTCAATAAGTAGATACGCTAAACCTCATCTAGGCTACCACGTATTTCCAGACAAGTTAAACACACTCACATTCAACGACCACATAACAGGCACACAATTTTCACTTACCTTGGCTTTTGATACGCACAAGCTACAGGTTAGTCTCAAATGTACAATTTCCAGCCACATGCACATTCTAAATACATTTCATACCCAAAACATGAGTCGAACACAATGGCAATTTCCATATTTCACACACTCGATAATGCCTCACCATACTATTTTCATTCAACTAGCCCACGACCTACGTTACAGTACACACCTCAGGTCAGCTTTCTATCCAAGGTCCACATACGACCATCTCAAATTCATAACACTTCTCAGCCCGCGTTGTAGTACATGCCTCAGGCTATGTCTCTTGCCTGCGTTACAGTACACGCCTTAAGCTCAATATCCTCCACCTACGGTACAACCCGCGTTGAAGTACACGCCTCAGGTTGGCAGTCTTCCGGTATTATCGAGCATTGTCTCGCATTAAAGTACATACCTCAGGACGGCACAATTCCCCGTGTTACCGTACACGTCTCAGGGATTCCCTGCGTTAAAGTACACGCCTCAGGGATTCTCATGACCACACGCACGACACATCACGCAATTTCTCATTCATTAACTCGCTCGAACCTCATGCGAACATGCCCAATTATCGATCGATCCAAATTAGCCCATGCACACATCAATCCTCACACATTTCACATACTCGGGCATGAATTTAATGTACTCAAATGAATCCACTTCAACTATCACAATTCAACCCATATATTAAACATACAACCATCATACAACATGCCATTTTTCATCACAAAAATCATGGCACAACAATCACGGCACTACACGACCAATTCATGCAGTTAATTGCCGAATCAAACTATCCATTCTACGTGCCGAACAGAATTTTTCAGTGCTTAAACCGACCAATTTCAGCCATTAATTGGCCTCTAATTTTCCATCAAAATGCCACAAATTCATCCCTAAGGTCCCTCATCCAAATTAGCCCTTAAACTACACTAAATCGTGTCTAAATGAGTCTGATATCCTAAATAGGGTTTAGGACACCACTTGAAATCCTAGGCTAGCTCGGACGAGAGGGGAGGGCAACAAGGCGGTGGGGAGCGGCGGCTACGGCGCTCCGGCTGAACGGCGGCAGCGGCTTGGCTTGGCCACTAGAGAGAGAGAGAGAGAGAGAGAGAGAGAGAGAGAGAGGGACGGCGGCGTGAGGGTGGCGATGGTGTGGCTTGGTGGCCGAACGGGCGACGACCGTGTAGACGGTGCTCGGAACGGTGGCGGCGTGACCAAGGGGAGAGGGGCGGTTGGTTGGTGGGGGAGGGGGAGGGAGAGAGAGAGAGAGAGAGAGAATGGCTTAAATATGCCAATAATTGTCTCCCTTTTGGTAAAATGACCATATTGCCCCTCTCTCTACTTTTCAATCAACGGCCGAGATTCATCCCTATCATGAGATCAACGGTTAAGATCGAATTTTCTCTAAAAAAATCCAAAGGTAAAATGGGAATTTCACAAAAATCCAAGGGCAAAATTGTTCAAAAATTGTCATTTCTAAAGTTAGGGTGAAATGACCAAAATGCCCTTCCCCATTTATACTTGGCCTTAACAAAGTTCCAGGGGTAAAACAATCATCTACCAACTCTTGCTAAAATTCGATTTTTCTTAAGGATCCTGACAATTCTAAGGCTGATCATGCTAATAATAACGTCGTCCAAATGCTCTGTCGTGACTTTCTAAATTTCCAAGGCCCAACTTCGTCTTTAATTGATGACTGAATTTTAAATAACGTAACTTGAGCGTATTTCAGACTAACGGGTGGCTTTTGGGAAATTCGCATATTCGACCCATGGTCGATACTAAATCGAGCCACGTTTAAGCTCACTCGGACAGTAACGACCTCGATTATCATGTAATCGTGAGGATTGATCGCTGGTTCCGATGGACACGATCGTTTGGTATAGGTTTTTGATCATTCACCAATTCATCTCGTGGTCAAACGAAATCACCCGCGATCCACTCATATGACAGCGGCAAATTGGCCCATAACTATCCTTAGATTGGCCTACATTTGCTCAAAATGTCACATCGACAATTCTATAGTCGAAAGTCAGTTCATGATCGAATTTTTTTGGTCGTGCGAATTTAAGTCCCTAATTAGCCTTTCCCTAATGGTTAGTATCTCAGGAATGATCAGTTCCGGGCAAAATCTAACTACAAATACGTCCATAAAACCATATATTTCATAAATCCCAAGTGGGTAAAATTTCGAGGACAAAATTTACAATTCAACCTAACTACTCAAACAAATGGGGATATTGACGTTGTATTGGTTCCTCACTTTCCCAAGTCGCGCCTTCTGTCCCGTGATGTTCCCAAACAACTTTGACCATCGGGATCATTTTGTTCTTTAGAACTCGTTCCTTCCAATCTTCGATCCTTATTGGTCTTTCGACATACAATATCCTATCTTCAACTTCTATCTCTTCATAATTCAACACATGAGTTGGGTCCAGTTCATATTTTCTCAACATCAATACATGGAATACATTATACACTTGCGACAAATTTGGCAGTAACGCAAGGCGATAAGCTAAGTCTCCAATCATTTCCAACACCTCAAAGGGTCCCACGTACCTCAGACTCAACTTCCCTTTCTTGCCAAATCGAGACAATCCTCTCATGGGCGATATCTTAAGAAATACGTGATCCCCTACTTGAAATTTCAAAGGTCTTTGCCTTCTGTCTGCAGAACTCTTTTGACGGCTTTGAGCTGTTTTCAACCTTTCACGTATGATCTTAACTGCCTCAACCTACTGTTGAACTAATTCTTGCCCGGTTATACTCCTTTCTCCAACTTCGTCCCAACATACAGGCGTTCTATAGGCCCTACCATACAGCGCTTCAAATGGCATCATCCTAATACTCTGCTGAAAACTATTATTATACGCAAATTTTGTTAAGGCAATTACTTTTCCCACTTGCCCTAAAAGTTTAACACACATGCCCGAAGTATATCCTCCAAAGTCTGAATTGTCCTTTCAGATTGGGCATTCGTTTGTGGATGATAAGTTGTACTAAACTGCAGCTTTGATCCTAATGTCATATGCAGACTTTTCCAAAACTTAGCGATAAACCTAGGATCACAATTCGAAGTAATCATCAGTAGCACCCCGTGCAAACGACGATCTGTTGTACATACAATTCAGCATATCGATCCAATGCGAAGTCCTTTCGCACTGCCAGTAAGTGTGCTGACTTGGTTAATCTATCAACAATCACCCAAATGGAATCATGGCCTCTTTGGCTTCTTGGCAATCCCATCACAAAAACTATAGTAATATGTTCCCATTTCCATTCTAGGATTTCTAAAGGTTGCAACAATCCTCCGGACTTACAATGTTGCGCCTTCACTTACTGGCACATCAGACACTTAGCCACATGCCTAGCTATGTCCACCTTCATGCCATTCCACAAATAATATTGTCTCAAATTATGATACATTTTCGTACTCCCTGGATAGATATTATAATTACTACGATGCGCTTCCGAAAAAATCTCTTCCTTAAGTTCCACATTGTCGGGCACACATAATCGTCCATGGAACTTCAAGATTCCATCCTCGGATACTTGGAAGTCCAGTTTCCTCTTAGTAGCATCCATCTCCAAAATCTTCTGAGTCTCTTAGTCCGTAGACTGTAAAGCCTTAACCTTAGTCTGGATTTTTGGTTCATTCCTTAGCATAGCTAGCAAACTCGAGACTTAACTTACTTCAAACCTAAATTCCGAGTCAAGTATTTTTTCCAGCAAGGTCCATTCTTTGACCATCAAACGTGTGATGCTTGACTTCCAACTCAAAGCATCCGCTACCCAGTTAACCTTTCCGGAGTGATACAAAATATCACAATCATAATCTTTCAGCAATTCCATCCAACGACGCTTTCTCATATTTAACTCATTTTAAGAAAACAGATACTTGAGGCTCTGATAATCTGCATATATCTAAAATTTCTCTCCGTATAAATAATGTCACCAAATCTTAAGGGCAAACACTATTACGTCTAATTCCAAATCATGCGTCGGGTAGTTCAACTCATGCGGTCTCAACTGTCTTGATGCGTAGGCTACTACTTGTCCGTTTTGCATGAGTACACACCCCAGTCCTTTCAATGATGTATCACTATAAATTTCATATCCTCATGGTCCTGATGGAATAGTCAACACCAGCGCTGTCGTTAGCCTATGCTTTAGTTCCTGAAAACTCATTTCACATTTGTCGATCCATTCAAACCTTATTTCCTTTTTTAATAAATGTATCAATGATGTTGCTATTGCCAAAAACCCTTCCACGAAGCGACGATAATATCCTACCAAACCCAAAAAGCTTCGAACCTCTATTACCGTCGTTGGACTCGGCCATTTCATTACTGCCTCCATCTTTATTGGATCTACTAAGATTCCTTCCCCAAAGATCACGTGTCCAAGAAATGCTACTCGATTGAGTCAGAACTCACACTTCCTAAACTTAGCATATAATACATTCTATCTTAAAGTCTGCAAAACTTTACTTATATGAAACTCATGCTCTTCCGGGCTCTTCGAGTACACCAATATGTCATCTATGAAGACTATGACAAACTGGTCTAAAAACTCCTTAAACACCCGATTCATTAAGTCCATAAATGCAGCAAGGGCATTTGTCAACCCAAATAGCATTACTGTAAACTCATAATGTCCATATCTCGTCCTGAATGCCGTTTTCGGTATGTCCTCCTTCCTAATCCTCAAATGATGGTATCTCGTCCTTAAGTCAATCTTAGAAAATACCGAAGCCCCTTGTAACTGGTCAAACAGATTATCTATCTTCAGTAAGGGATATTTATTCTTAATCGTCACTTGATTTAACTGCCGATAATCAATACATAAACTTAATGACACATCCTTCTTCCTCATAAATAAGACTAGCACTCCCCATGGAGACACACTTGGACGAATGAAACCTTTGTCCAACAATTCTTGCATTTGCACCTTTAACTCATTTAACTCTGACAATGACATTCTATAAAGTGCCTTCGAGATTGGCTCAGTCCCAGGGGTTAACTCAATTACAAACTCTACTTCTCTTTCAAGTGGCAATCCCGGCAACTCTTGAGGAAAGACATCAGGAAAATCACGCACCACGGCTATGTCCTCTAGCCTCAGCTCCTCCATTGTCGAATCAACTACTATCGCTAAAAACCCTTCGCATCCTTCGTTCAATAACTTAGTCACTTCTAGTGACAAAATCCAGGGAATCGAGGTTCCTCCTCAATTTCTTACAAATTCGAATATAGGGTGTCCAATTGGATTAAATTGGATTACCCTGCTACTACAATCCATAACAGCCCTCTGCTTAACCAACCAATCTATACCCACAATCACATTGAAATTGAACATAACTAAAACCGCTAGATCTATTCTTTCTTCCCTATCATCAATCACAATCTTGTAATCCAGGCACCCTAATGAGACTAACACCTTATCATTCAATGGGATGGTAACACACAACACAACATCAAGTAATTGTGGCTTTATACCAGTCAATTTAACAAATTGATCTGACACAAACGAATGTGACGCCTCTGGATCGAATAAAGCATATGCAGCATGATCACAGAGAGAAACCGTACATGTGACAACACCTGGCGCATTCTCAATCTCTCTCATTGCCATAGCGTATACTCGTCCTTGGGTTGGTGGCCTATTCTGACTAGCCGACGGAGCAGCTCCAATTTGGTTTTCGTTCCAAGGTGGCAGTAATGCAGGCGATTTATTCTGCCTAAGGTTAGGGCAAGTCCTTATTTGATGACCCAACCCGCCACATCTGAAACAAGCTCCACCCCTATTTGGACAAGGTCCATTTCCATGTCTTCTCCACACATCCGACACGGACCATTCTGAAAGCGGTTCTGTTTCTCGATATTTCTTCTAGTAGGAGGGAAAAAACGGCAACTACTCGCCATTGGCCTTTTTCCAAGGTGGCGATTGTCCCTACCTTGGACAAATCTTGACCCAGAAGCGGTAGCCCTATCAGCTAAGTCACGCTCGATCGCTTGGGCCCGATCATAGATTTCGTTATAATCCCTCAAATTCAGCAAAATCATTTGGTTGCTAAAGTCCGACCTACATTAACTCAAAATGTCACATCAACAATTCTATGTCGAAAGTCAATTCACAATCGAATTTCTTTAGTTGTGCTAATTTAAGTCCCTAATTAGCCTTTCCCTAACGGTTAGTATCCCAGGAATGATTAGTTCCGGGCGAGATCTAACTACAAGTACACCCATAAAATCATCCATTTCATAAATCCCAAGTGGGTAAAATTTTAGAATGTCACACATAGAATTGAATGAGAAGTGAGTGGATGGAAGTGTCCCATATATGATAGAAAAGGTGGTGCGAGATGGTTTATTTTGAGGAGCCTCTCAAATGGGTTTAGGCCTCAAAGGATACCCCATTTTTGTGGAAGAGAGGACCTACGCCAAGATGGGTCGGTTTCCTCTCGTACGCGCCGCCACTGGATCGGGCCGGGCCCGGGTTCCCAACGGTTTTATTTTTCTCGATTTTATTTTTTTTGTTTCAAACAGATATGTCTATTCGTAGATTCGGGTTCTACCATCTGTCCAAGAGTGAGAGTGACCAAGTATAGCCAAACCGAACGAAATTGTTCGCTTGGTGACTCTTCATTTTCATCCTTCTATATCCGAAATGTTCGCTTGGTGACTATTCGTTTTCGCATATGACCGAACGAAACTCTTTGGTTATAAGGAACTGTTCACTCCGACTCTATGAGAGAGTCATTCTCTGGTTTCCGGAAGTCATATTGATGTACTCTTATTCTTCATCATTGTCATTTTGTGCGACTATTCTGCGAAGTTGCGTTCGAAGGTTTCCTTTGAAGAAGTACCGCTTCATAGGAAAGGTGATCCGTTCTATCCTTGGAGGCAATTGTTCAACAATCTTAGGGTACCGGTAGAGGGGACAAATTGTCCTAAGGATACAACATCAATTCGTTGGGCTCGGATCAATCGTCAAATTCAGATGACTCATTTTAGGTTTGTCAAACAACTTTACTCTGTTATCGCATATACAAGTACTATTACGCAACCACAATCTTAAGACAATTTCTATTATCATGTTTGTATAGTTACATTCTCAATCATTTCTATCTTCGTGTCAGAAATGGCTATGACATTGACAATGCCTATTGTGTCTGTTCCAACTCATGGAGAGAAGCCAGAAAAGTTCAATGGGGCCGATTTTAAAAAATGGCAACATAAGATGTTGTTCTACCTCACTACATTGAAGTTGGCAAGGTTCCCTCCTAACTTGGATGAAGGAGAGACAACCAAGGAAAAGTTTGCTGCTGTAGATGCATGGAAACATTTTGACTTCCTGTGTCGCAACTATATCCTCAATGGTCTGGACAATTCCCTATATAATGTCTATAGGTCATTGAAAACCGTTAAGGAGTTGTGGGAAAGTTTGGACCAGCAATACAAAACAGAAGATGCTGGGTTGAAGAAATTCATTGTCGGCAAATTTCCGGACTTCAAGATGGTGGATTCTAAGATCGTCTTAAATCAAGTTCAAGAACTACAAGTGATTATGCATGACATTCATGCTGAAGGTATGATGATTAGTGAATCATTTCAAGTGGCTGCTTTCATTGAAAAGTTACCACCGTCTTGGAAAGATTTCAAGAATTATCTCAAACACAAAAAAAAAGGAATTATCACTTGAAGATTTAATTGTTTGATTAAGGATAGAGGAAGACAATAGGACTTCTGAGAAGAAAGTTGACAGCAATTTAACAGTCTTAAGGGCCAACGTTGTTGAAGAAGGATCAAAAACCAACAAGAAGAGGAAAAACTATGGAGAGGGATCCACCCAAAGCCTGAAAAAAATTTGTTGGCAAATGCTACAATTGTGGAAAGCCTGGACATCGTGCCAAAGACTGTCGAGCCAAGAAAAGACAGAAGACTCAGGCGAATGTGGTGGAACAAATTTCCAATGGTATTGATGATATCAATCTTACTGCTATGATATCTGAGTGCAACATGATGGGAAATCCCAAAGAATTGTGGATTGATACTGGAGCAACTCATCATATTTGTACCAATAAATCAATGTTCTCATCTTACACGCCTATGGAAGGTGATGAAAAAATCTACATGGGTAATTCATCGACCTCTAAGATTGAAGGTGTTGGAAAGGTTGCTCCAAAGATGACATATGTGAAAGTTGTGACACTAAACAATGCGCTACATGTGCCAGACATACGGAAGAATTTAGTGTCCAGATTTCTTCTTAGCAAGAATGGTTTCAAGTTAGTGTTTGTGTTTGATAAGTTTGTACTCTCCAAGAATGAGATGTATGTAGGAAAGGGTTACCTTAGTGATGGTCTTTTCAAGTTGAATGTAATGACTGTTATACCCAATGATGTTATGAATAAAGTTGTTTCTGCTTATATGCTTGAGTCTCCTAATTTATGGCATGCTAGATTAGGACACGTTAATTATAAGTTAATAAAGAAATTAATGAACATGGGGTTATTGCCAAAATTCGATTGTTCAAGTGAAAAATGCCAAGTGTGTGTTAAATCTAAATTTTCTAAGCCTCTGTTTCATTCTATAGATAATAGAATCACAAAACCTTTAGATTTAATACACACAAACTTATGTGATTTGAAAGCAATACCATCAAGGGGTGGTAAGAAGTATTTTATTACTTTTATAGATAACTACTCGAGGTATTGTTATGTTTATTTGCTTAGTAGCAAAGATGAGGCTGTGAATGTTTTTAGAACTTATAAGTCCGAAGTTGAAACTCAGTTGAATAAGAAAATTAAAATAATAAGAAGTGACAGAGGAGGGGAATATGAATTTCCTTTTTAAAAAATTTGTTATGAGTTTGGTATTATTCACCAAATTACTCCTCCTTATACACCACAATCTAATGGAGTGGCGGAAAGGAAAAACCGGTCTTTAAAGGAAACAATGAATGCATTGTTGAATAGTTCCGGTTTACCACAGAATTTGTGAGGGAAAGCTGTTTTGACAGTGAATTTTATTTTAAATAGAGTACCCCATAGAAAGACACAACAAACTCTCTATGAGAAGTGGAAAGACAGAACGCCTAATTTAAAATATCTCAAAGTGTGGGGGTGTTTGGCTAAGGTTGCGATTCCTAAATCTAAAAAGGTTAAAATAGGATCGAAAACCGTTGATTATGTCTTCATTGGATATGCTATTAATAGTAATGCATATCGATTTTTTATTCATAAGTTTGAGGTCCCAGATATACATATTAATACAATCATTGAGTCAAGGGACGCTTCGTTCTTTGAGAATATATTTCCATATAACATAGTATATGAGCCAATTAATAATGATAAGAGGCCTCGGGACACTACACCTAGAAGCGATCCAATGGAGAACGAACTTAGATGTAGTAAAAGACAAATAAATTCTAAGTCTTTCGGACCTGATTTTCTAACATATTTGTTAGAGAATGAGCCTTAGACCTTTAAAGAGGCTGTGACATCCCTAAAAGCCCCGTTCTGGAAAGGAGCTATCAATAGTGAAGTTGAATCCATCTTGTCAAACCATACATGGAAATTGGTTAATCTTCCTCCTGGTAATAAACCACTAAAATGTAAGTAGATTTTCAAGAGGAAAATAAAAACGGATGGTGCTATTGATAAATATAAGGCTAGGCTTGTAGTAAAAAGATACAAGCAACGAGAATGTCTTGATTATTTTGATACTTATTCACCTATTACTAGAATTACATCTATAAGGATGCTAATTGTCATAGCAGCGGTGTATAAGCTTGAAATCCATCAAATGGATGTGAAAACAACTTTCTTAAATGGGGATTTGGAAGAAGAAATATATTTGGAGCAACCCGAAGGGTTCATTGTTCCCGAACAAGAGAAAAAAGTATGTTGACTTATCAAGTCACTCTATAGATTAAAACAAGCACCAAAACAATGGCACGCTAAATTCGACCAAGTCATGTTGTCGAATGGTTTTAAGATTAATGAGTGTGATAAATGTGTATATGTTAAGAACATTCATAATGGTATTGCCATTTTGTGCTTGTATGTAGATGACATGCTTATAATAGGCAGCGATAGTGGGGTTATCAAGGCGACCAAACGCATGCTCACAAGTAAATTTGATACGAAAGATATGGGGGTTGCAGATGTTATTTTAAATATTAAAATCCATAAAACATATGGAGGATCACAGTCTCATTACATTGAGAAGATTCTTGGGAAGTGCCAGAATCTAGACATTGTACCAGTAAAGACCACGATAGATGTTAATTTTCATCTTTCAAAGAATACCGGTGAAAGTAAAGCTCAAAATGAATATGCTAGTATACTAGACAGCTTGATGTATGTCACGAATTGTACTAGGCCATACATTGCTTGTGCTGTGAGCAAGCTAAGTCGATTTACAGTTTGTCCAAATGAAAACCATTGGAAAGCTATGAAACATGTATTGGGCTATCTGAAGCATACTCAAAATTATGCTTTACACTACACAGAGTATCTAGCGGTACTTGAAGGATATTGTGATGCAAATTGAATAACCGGCACAAGAGACACAAAATCCACAAGTGGGTATGTTTTTATACTTGGTGGGGGAGCTGTGTCTTGGAAATCATCCAAACAAACTTGTATTGCAAGGTTTACTATGGAAGCAGAATTTATTGCTTTGGATAAGGCCGGCGAAGAAGCTGAGTGGCTTCAAAATTTCTTAAAAGACATTTCTAATTGGCTTAAACTAGTGCCAACTATATGGATTCATTGTGATAGTCAAGCGGCAATAGGCAGGGCAAGGAATGTCATGTATAACGGAAAGTCCCGACATATACGTCGAAGACACGATACTGTAAGACAACTACTCTCTAGTGGAATTATCAAAATTGACTATGTGAAGTCAAAAGATAATGTTGCGGATCCATTAACAAAAGACCTAACTAGAGAGATGGTTGTGACAACATCAAGAGGAATGGGTTTAAGGCCTATAAAATAAGTCATCATAGCGGAAACCCTACCTAGATTGACTGGAGATCCCAAGATCTAGGTTCAAAGGGACAACCAAGTTATGCAGGCGGAATAGTATACTATCAAATCTTACTCATTCCCGTATGAAGACAGTTCTGATATGTGAAGGTTAAGTATAAGCTTTTAATGATTCTGATTCGAGTATGTGATATACTACACAATCAAAAATCACCTATGTGAGTGTGAAGTGAGGGCCGCTTCTATGAATAATTTGAAAGGCCAAAATTCTTTAAAGCACTCATGAAACCATGTGGTGTTCATGGCCAAAACGAACACAACAATGAGAACTAACTTTGTTTGAGAGATAATTGTGTGATTTTTATTGTCTTGACTTACACCGAAGGTCGACAGTTCAAAGACATCAAGTCTACTAATTGATCGAGTAAGTCTGATAGTCTCACTAGAGAAAGTTCAAAGTCTCAGACTATTTATCCCAATGCAACGTTCTCTCATGAAATAATCGCACTTTGCATCGCATGCATACACAAAGAGTCATGATATCAGAACTTCTCATTCATGTGGGGATTGTTGGGATTTTGGCATACAAATCCCATAAAATTGAATGAGAAGTATGTGAATGAAAGTGTCCCACATATGATAGAAAAGGTAATGGGAAATAGTTTATTTTGAGGAGCCTCTCAAATGGGTTTGGGCCCCAAAGGGTACCCTACTTTTGTGGAAGAGAGAGAACCTACGCCAAGTTGGGTCGGTTTCCCGCCATCTGGCCGGCTTGGATAGGGCCGGGCCCGGGTTCTCGTCAATTTTATTTTTCCCGATTTTATTTTTTTTTTTGTTTCGAACAAATATGCCTGTTCGTAAGTTCGAGTTCTACCATCTGTTCGACAGTGAGAGTAACCAAGTATAACCGAACTGAACGAAATTGTTTGCTTGGTGACTTTTCATTTTTGTCCTTCTATATCCAAAATGTTCACTTGCTGACTCTTCATTTTTTCGTCCTTCTATATTCGAAATGTTCACTTGGTGACTATTTGTTTTCGCATATGACCGAACGAAACTCTTTGGTTATAAGGAACTGTTCATTCCGACTCCGTGAGAGAGTCATTCTCTGGTTTCCGAAAGTCATATTGCTGTACTCTCATTCTTCATCATTGTCATTTTGTGCGATTATTCTGCGAAGTTGTGTTCGAAGGTTTCCTTTGAAGAAATACCGCTTCATAAGAAAGGCGATCCGTTCTATCTTGGGAGGCAATTGTTCAACAACCTTTGGGTACCGATAGAGGGGACAAATTGTCTAAAGGACACAACGTCAATTCGTTGGGCTCAGATCAATCATCAAATTCGGATCACTCATTTCAAGTTTGTCGAATAACTTTACTTTGTTATTGCATATACAAGCACTGTTACGCAACCACAATTACTTCTGTAGATTTACCTATGTTACAACTCACATAGGCAATTCTTTGCTATCACGTAAATAATTTCAAGTGAAAGGACCAAAATGCACATTTTGAAAAGACTCGGGACTTCATTATATTAGTTGAAATTATTGTTTTTAATAAATACGATTAAATAAACTTTTCCCTTTGTACATTGGTTATTATGTCGCTAGCATCATCAAACTCGTATAGATATATGGCATGAGCTCACTTCGTGCACAATGGTAAATCTTGTGACAAAGCAATGATTGAAAATTGCAGGGAACCATACTTTTTTTTAGATCATCACGCTGTTGATGGGGTATACGACTCTAGAAGCGAAGAACCTCCAGGGTAAGACGGCTCTAGACATCTTCGAAGTGAATTATAGTGGCGATCAAGATCTAGCACATAGGTTACGCCGTGAAGGATGTCGAGCAGGACAATTTACTCCTTCCCTTTCTCTATCATAGTTTTTCAGCAGGGAACTAACTTTCTTTGAGAAGTGTGCAAATTTTTTCAGAGTCCAAGATGAAACTGCTCGCAACATAATTCGTATAGTGTCTACCTTCATTGCAATTGCCATTTACCAAGCTGTTCTCGCTCGTCCGGAAGGATATTGGCAGGATTCCTCTTCAAATCCCACGGCCAATTCCACTGTCGTTGCCAATTCCAGCAGCATTGCTCTTGAAAAACAACATCAAGCCGGAGACACAATCCTGAGCGGTTTGGGACTGTATGTGCACACAATCTGCAATAGCATGGCTTTTTTCGCCTCCATTGCACAATTTGGGCCATCACTTTATTGTAGAGGCCAACCCTTTGTTTTACATCCCTATACCCTTTCTCTCCGCTGCTTACTTAGGATGTGCATAGCAACGATTTTGTGCCCGAGAACTGATTCTGCTCAGAAATGATTCTTTTTTATTTTGTACCCGGGAACAATTTCTAAGCATTTGAAAGTGTTTGATAACTGCCCAAAATTTATATTCTTAGAATAGAAAAAAAAAACGAAAATGTGTTTGATAACTACACAAAATTTCTTTTTATTAATAATATTTTAATAATATTTTGAATTTTTTAATATTTCTTTCTTTTTTTACCTTCCTTTCCTTGGCCATGGCTGGTTGCCGGCGCCGGCGACCAGCTATAGGCCAGGGTCGGCGAGGGCTTCGCAACCCACGCCGCCGGCCTCGTTGATTGCGATAGCGAGGTCGACCTCGCCATGGCCGGGCAAGGCTTGACCTCGCCCAAATCTGGCGAGGCCAACGTCGCCGTCACCAATGGTGGTGACGACGAGGTCGGCCTCGCCTTGGCCGGGCAAGGCTCAACCTTGCCCAAATCTGGCAAGGCCAACCTCACCATCGCCAAGGGTGGCGAAGGCCAACCTCGCCGGCCAAGGCCGGTTACAGGCGGTCGACCGGCGACAGGTCGGTGGCAGACCGGGAAGAAGATGAAGAACAAATAAAAAAGGAAGAAAAAAATCAAGAAAAATCATAAATGAAAAAATTGTTCTAGAATCAATAAGCTACTTTTTTTTTTTACTTCTTGATTCTATTCCAAAATTGATTCTGAAAATAATTTTTTGCAAATTTGTGCCAGAACACAAAAATTTTAACAAACAGATTTATGTTCCCAAACTGATTCTGGAAATAAAAAAACAGAAATTTTCACTATTTGACAAGTTGCCAAATGCCCCCTTAATTTCTTTTCTAATCCAAATTTCATAAACTGATGCGGGGGCAAGAATTTACCTAGTGGTACTTGTTGAGTTTTGTTTGTTCGCCATGCCAAGTCTTCCCTTGTACATGAGGATAAAGCACATACGAGTTCGATAATGGATCAATGCCACAAGGAGACGCGTCACAGCTTTCAAGGATCGAAGGATTGAGATTACTTCGCAAGTATTAGTTACTTTGATATTTATTTTCATGTGTGCATCCAATTTATATTTCTTGTAATGGACTCATCTATTATTTCCTCTGAAGACCTTAAATCTTGCTTGAGAATCAAGCATGGGGAACATGCTCATATCATTTTGAACTCAAGAATTGAATGCAAGTTCCGAGCTTTGAGTCAACATTTTATGTTTTGGCTTCATTCGGTTCTTTTAATGACAGAGCTTTTGATTTGGAGTCACCCATTAAAAGAACTTTAGATGTTATCCAACTAGAGTCATTGAGGTTTCAACTTTTTTTGTTTACAATTCAAGATCTATGCATCAATTGATTCTTTAGATTTTATGGTATAATGAAATTAATTTCGAATATATTGTTATTGTTTCCATTTCATGTGAGTTTCTTGGGGGAAAGCAGGGATCTTGTCGATATTGAAATTTAGATCAACGTGAATTTTCTATTAATTATTGCACTTTTTCTTCGTAAACGTGTTGCACTTAATATTTTCTTAACAAATAATGTTAGGCATATTAATAATAGTCTACGCTATACACTGCAACAATATACTAATATAATGTGAATATTCCTAGCCTCTGGCGCATTGCTTCCTTGTGCTGGGGACACTAAGATCTCGAAAAGATATTTGGATTCTTTAAATAAGGCCAAGGATATGATTTGCACTTGCTTATTCAAACTATGACTATTCACAAGCTCTTTAAGTTTTGGGTGTGGACCAACTTCGCTTTGCTCAAGTGGCCCAACTGAATGGCCAAGGCCCATCGTAACCAGGCCCTACCATGTAATTGGTTGTTTATGTTGAGAAAAACTCCTAATAATTTTGAAGTTGACAAAATTTTCCATGTTATTATTAATCAGATACTTATTCTAAACCATTTTATTCCATGTGTGTGTGTGTGTGTATATACACACACACACACATTCTAGAAGCTCAGAAGGAAGTATTTCCGAATTTACAAGCTGTCAAAATAAAAAATGCAGACGCAAAAGTTTTGTAGGCGTAAAAGTTATGCAGATGCAGACACAGAAGCTTTTCAAATGCAAAAACAAAACTTATTCAAAACGAAACATAATAGTTAATGATCTGTTATGGATTTCATAGAAGGAAAGTTTTGATTATTTCAATCTAAGGCTATAATTGATTGACAATCAAATACTATGACAAGTATGCATTACAATGGATAAAACTCAACTTAGGGAAACCAAGATTCTAATTGTACGGGCGACCAGAATCAGCGGGATTCTGATTTTGTCAACCAATGGCTACTCAATCCATTTTATACAAATATGTCCAAGAGAGAATATTGGAAGATAATCCTTTGAAGACTGTCCAACGTCTAGTTTGGTAGTGAATGAGTATAAAAGGAGTTCAACGAGAAGCAAAAGGTAGAAAACGAAATCGAGAATCAACAAGTCCAAAGTCTGAGCATATTCCGATCCTTCATCTTGTCTTTCTTGTACTAAATATTAAGATCTTGAGGGACATTTCGTAAGAGTAACTATGTGAGATAGAAAGTCCTATCATACACAAAAGTGCTGTCACTCAAAATCTGTATTTCCTCTTGATTACATAGTGAAATCCAGCTAGTAGGTTGTCAGCGTGGGAGAGTGGACATAGACTTTTCAAAAGCCGAACCACTATAAACTTGTTTGCAGTTTTTCTATCCCTCTTTTATTACTTTGCACACTGCACATCAGGAGCACTGTCTATATAAACTGTTTTGAATCTGAATTTTATTCATACTCAACTGTGTTTTTTCATTTCCGCTTAAATTCACAAAAATTGTTTAAGATCACCTATTCACCTACCCTCTAGATTATCTCTGCTAGCCACATTAATTGGTATCAGAGCAAGGTTGCTCGTTTATTGAAGTGTTTTACTTATGAGCTAACGATCTATATGGCTAGCTTTGGTGCTCCAGGTCTCATTAAAAGTCAAAGTAACAACAGACCACCATATTTCAATGGTAAGAAATACAGCATTTGGAAGAATAAGATGAAGGCATTCATAAATTCGATTGATCACATGCAATGGGATGTCATCATCAGAGGAATTAGACCAAAAATTTTTGACTCAAAAGAAAAGACAGAAGGAAGCATACCAGTAGATCCTCCATTATCTCAAATTAAGATTTCAAAAAGATAAGCCTTAGATTCCAAAGCAATTTATTCTCTTTATTGTGCTTTAGCACCTATTGAATATAAAAAAAATTGCTTCTTGTGAATCAGCTAAGGATATCTGAGATACTCTTTACATTACCTATGAAGGAACAGATCGAGCTAAAGAAACTCAAATCAATCTACTACTCGGCCAATATGAATCCTTCAAAATGAAGCCTAAAGAATCTGTTGCTAATATGTATGACAGATTTACTGACATAGTAAATAGTCTTGCGTATCAAGAACAACCTATCTCAGATACAATGAAAGTCAACAAACTCTTGAGAGGACTGACGAAACAGTAGGATAATATCAAGATATCCATTCGAGAAATTCAAAGGATCATGCCTCTTCCAGTAAATGAGCTAATCGGAACTCTTCAGTCATATGAGACTGAAAAATTGAATGAGGAAAATGAATCCAAAGGTAAAAAGACAATTGTATTAAAATCTAATATTGATTCTAATGATGCAAATTCTGAAGATGAAGATGTTGATGATGAAGAGCCGGCTCTCTTCATAAAGAAATACAAGAAGATGAAAATCAAAAGAAGAAATCTTAAAAGAAAGAAGCCTTTCGAGAAGAAAGAGCCTCCTAATTAAATAGAAAAGTCAAAAGGAAGTAATCTGCTTTCACTAAAGGAAACGTGGACATATCAAGCCAAATTGTCCACTTCTGAAAAAGAAGATGAAATTTGAGAAAGCATAGAAAGCCTTGAAAGTAGAAACCTAGAGTGATACAGAATGTGAAGATATTGATGAAGGTATCTCAAATTTTTATCTGATGGCTAAGTCAGACTCGAATTCAGATTCGGATGATAAAATTGAAATTGAGGTAAACCATCATAAAATGCCTATTGAAGTGTCAAATTACATTGATGAATTATGTTTTGAATTTAAAGCTGCTCTTAAAATAATCTCTTCTTTAAAGAAGGAAAATTCATCACTGAGACAACATGATGTTTCACAAAAAGAAAAAATCGATTTCCTTCAAAAAGAATTTCATCAAATCGGGGAAAGTCAAGATTTTCTTTCCAAAGAGAATGCTGTTTTGAAAAAGGAAGTTTCAGAAATTACTTCCAAGTTTTCAAAAGGTTTAGAAACCTTGAAGCATATTCTTTCTGTACAAATTCCTTATTACAACAAATCTGGTCTCGGATTTGTGAAGAAAAGTGACATTTTAATTAATTTTTCAAAAGTCAAGGAGAGATTGAAGCAAAGACCTCCTCGACAAGTTTATAAAAATCATTTTAAAAGAAATTTTGTCAAACCTGTTGGTCGAAGTGCACTCAAATGCTCAAAATGTGGAGATTCACAACATTTTGAGAATGAATGTCCTAAGGTCTTGAGATTTATTCGAAGAGATTTTATTAAGACAGCCTATATTAACTCTCAAGGACCAAAACAAATTTGGGTACAAAAAAAAACTTGAGAAGTTATGATTTTTGCAGGTTATCACAAAAAGAAAAAAATTTAGTACTTGGATAGTGGATGTTCTAAACGCATTACAGGAAATCCAAGCATATTTGTCAAACTACAAAGCCTGAATGGTGGGAAGGTTTCCTTTGGAGGAAATAACAAAGGAAAAATAGTTGGCAAATAAACTGTTGAAATTGGAAAACTCAAGATCAATGACGTGTCATTGATAAAAAAACTCAACTATAACTTGATAAGCATAAGCCAATTATATGATTCAGGATTCAGAATCAACTTTCAAGAAAATACATGCTCAGGAACAAGCAAAGATGATTCTCAAACATTCACTGGTAGAAGACATGGCAATATTTATTTTCTGGATGTCAATCCAAACTCTACTCATTACTTGATCTCAATCAAAGAGGATGAAAATCTATGGCACAAAAGATTGGGGCATATCAGTATAAAACAAATCTCAAAAATCTCAAACAAGAAATTGGTTAGAGGTTTGCCATATTTGAAATACAAGAAAACAGAATTATGCAATGCCTGCAGCATGGAAAATCAAGTAAGAAGCTCTTTTAAGTTTATACATCATGTTTCTACTAACCGTGCTTTGCAGCTTCTTCATATTGATTTATTTGGACCAACCAGAACACAAAGTATTTGTGGTAAGAAATTTTGTTTAGTCATTATTGATGACTTCACTAGATTTACATGGGTGTTCTTTCTTGCTCATAAAAATGAAGCATTTTCATATTTTTCAAAATTTGCAAGAAGAGTTCAGAATGAGAAAGGCTATACAATTTCCCGTATTAAAACTGATCATAGGGGAGAATTTGATAATCAAAGTTTTTCAGATTTCTGTGAGGAAAATGGCTTTCAACATAGTTTTTCTACTCCTTAAACATCAAAACAAAATGGTGTTATGGAAAGGAAAAATCGTTATTTGCAAAAAATGGCAAGAACCCTGTTGATTGAGAGCAAAATTCCTTTTCATTTTTGAGCAGATGCAGTTTTTACAGCTTGTTATATCATTAACAATGCATTTCTTAGACCTATTCTTAAGAAAACCCCTTATGAGTTTTACTAAGGTAGAAACCCAACATTTCATAATTCCGTGTGTTTGGTTGTAAATGCTTTATTCTTAAAAATCTCAATGACCGTTCTAGTAAGTTTGATGAGAAAGCAGATGAAGGATTTCTCCTTGGATATTCTACTACAAATAAGGTATACATGGTCTTCAATAAGAATTCTCAGACTATGGAAGAAATAATGAATATAAGGTTTGATGAAAATATTCAAACTCACAAAGATGAATTTGAACCTTCTTCCAATACTCAAGAGTTATCTGAAGCTCAACAAGAATCTCCAAAATTTGTTGAATCTATAGAAGAAGGAAAAGAAGAAACAATCCAGACTCAATTAGGACATTCAGAGCCTGATGATATTCAGAAAGAAAGATTTGACAGAAATTGGAAACATAAATCCAGTCATCCGAAGAACCTTATTATTGGAAAAATAGAAGATGGTATCAAGATCAGATCTAAACACAAAGGGAACATCAGCAGCTTGGCATTGATATCAGAAATTGAATCAAAAGAAGTTGGTGAAGTATTATCAGATGAAAGCTGGATCGAAGCTATGCAGAAGGAACTTCAGCAGTTTAGAATCAATAAAGTATGGGAACTTGTGCCAAGACCCAAAAATCATCCAATAATTGAAACAAAATGGGTATTCAGAAATAAACTGGATGACAAAGGGAAAGTCACAAGAAACAAAGCTAGACTAGTAGTAAAAGGCTATTCTCAAGAAGAATGCATAGATTATGATGAAATCTATGCACCAGTTGTCATGTTAGAAGCCATTAAGCTGCT
Organism: Syzygium aromaticum; assembly: GCA_024500025.1. Taxonomy (NCBI): domain Eukaryota; kingdom Viridiplantae; phylum Streptophyta; class Magnoliopsida; order Myrtales; family Myrtaceae; genus Syzygium; species Syzygium aromaticum. Next base: position 1,466,718 of record CM044888.1, on the reverse strand, counting down.
ATTAGCTTATGCTTGTTTCCATAACTTTAAATTATTTCAGATGGATATGAAAAGTGCTTTCCTAAATGGTTATATCAAAGAAGTAGTTTATGTGGAACAACCACCTAGTTTTGAAAAACCAAGGAAGACTGATTATGTTTACATACTCAAAAAGGCCCTTTTATGGTTTCAAACAAGCATCTCGTGCTTGGTATGAGAGGTTGAGTAATTTCCTTCTGCAAAATGACTTCACAAAATGTAAGGTTGATACAACCCTGTTTATTAAGAGAAAAAGTAAGGATTTTCTATTTGTTCAAATTTATGTTAATGATATCATTTTTGGATCCTCTAATGAACTGTTGTGCAAAGAATTCTCAAAGAATATGCAAAATGAGTTCGAGATGAGTATGATGGGCGAATTGACATTCTTTCTTGGGCTACAAGTGAAACAAACCAAAGTTGGTACATTCATTTGCCAAGAGAAGTATGCAAAGGAGATTGTCAAGAAGTTTGGATTGTAGAATTGCAAGAAAATAGATATTCCAATGTCTCACACATCTAAACTAAATAAAGATGAAAATGGTAAAAAGATTGATCAAAAGGTATATAAAGGCATGATATGATCATTTTTATATCTTACTGCATCTAAACCTGATATATTGTTTAGTGTTTATATGTGTGCAAGATTTCAATCTGACCCAAGAGAATCATATCTTTCTACAGTCAAGAGAATAATCAAATGCATTGGAACTTATCCAATGTTAGGTCTTTGTTATTCCAAAAATTCAGATTTTAATCTTACTAGCTATTCTGATGCCGATTTAGCTAAATGTAAAGTGGACAGGAAAAATACTATAGGTACATGTCAACTACTTGGAAATATGTTAGTGTCCTGGTACTCAAAAAAGCAAAACACAGTTGCATTTTTTACAGCAGAAGCAAAATATGTGGCTTTGGGAAGTTGTTGTGCACATATTCTGTGGATGAAGCAGCAGTTACGAGATTTTGCTATTAAAGATTCAAGTGTTGCAATCAAATGTGACAACACAAGTGCTATCAATTTAACCAAGAACCTAATTCTTCATTCACATGCCAAGCACATTGAAATCAAGCATCACTTTATTAGAGACCATGTTCATTATGATGATGTGAATATTCAATTCATTAATTCTAAGAATCAATTAGCTGATATATTCACAAAAGCACTTGATAAGTCTTCATTTGAGTATATTAGAAATAAACTATGCATTACTTATCCATTTTCCTGAAGTATCTGCTAGACAAGAATTTTTCAGACTCACATGTTCTCCGTCTGAATATTCAATTCAGACTCAAAAGACAGATACGTCCTAATTTCAAATTTTGGCGGTTATATTTTCGGTATTTCTGGCAAGATATTTTCATATTTATCACTTTTGGAAAGCAAATCAAATAAATATTTCAATATATTTGTTTGATCGTTTGTGCGTAATATATATATATATATATATATATATATATATATATATATATTTATGATAGCATCTTATAACTTTTACCAGTATCTTATTTACTATATATACCGTTCTTTTCTTTTCAAAAACCCTATTAGTACGAACCTTTTTTTTTTCTCTTCCAACTATCACGATACTCCGAGTCTCCTCCTCCTCTTTCTCTAAGATCAAATCTTTTTGCCGATCATAATGCCTTTCAAGAGATGTTCGACAACGATTCTAAACAGAGACATCAAGTCGTCAGAAAAGCCAGAATTCATGGATATTTCTGATACAGATTTAGATCATGACAATGAATCTTCTGAAGCGACACAACAAGCACCGCGATCATCGTCTACTCCAAAAGATTCGGGTAAATCTGATTTTTGCTTCCCAAACATCAAACAAGTATAGAAAGCTTACGAGCTTTTGAAAATGGGTAATACATCTGAATCGGCTCTTCGTCAATGTTTAAAAGATAACAACTTTCGATCTAAAGAAGAGTTAGTTCGCTGTTACACTCGTTTGTTTCCTAATAGTATCTCTTAGTCCAATAGTACTCTCAGTAAAGGCAAAGCAAAGATTGAAAAATCATCTACTCCATCTCAGAGAAAACCAGTTCAGACAAGCCCTAAATCACCCTCTGATTCTAAGGTTACAGTCGATGAAGATGCTAGACTTTACTATAATTTCAGCAAGAAGTTAGGCATTGCTTATGGTGAAAAGGGCAGTGGAGGTTTGTTTCTTTCTAAAGTTCACCATAAATACTACAAACTGCTATTGAATAGAGGAATTATGTAGCATCGCATCGTAGATTTTGATTATCTCAATCGGGTTGGCATTCCTGTGCAACATTTTTTTGAGAAATTAAGTATGACATAATTCTGCTTTCAATTTGCACACACATATGCAGAACTAACTTCATATTTTTACTCAAATCTCTTAATCTTGTCTCTAAATCGTTTTCAATTCACTGTTGAAAGCAAGTCTTATGATCTCAAAGTGGAAACTCTAGCTCAGATTATTAGTGTCGAAAATCACAAATTTACTCCATTTGAAGTGAGTTTAAAGGAAGCTTCTAAGGCTACATTAGAAAATCCAGCATTTGCTAGAGGACCTAAACGTCTGATCTCTTATTCAGATTTGACCAGAAGAACAGTGATCTTACATAAGACCATTATCAACTATTTGAGGCCTAAAGCAACTTCTAAAACAAACTTATCCAAATCTGAGATCAAGCTTATATGGGCAATTTTGAATGGTCAACAATTTTCTCTTTCTCATATTATCATATTTCACATGTATAGAACAGTTCTGAAAGATAATGGACAACTCCCTTATGGAACTCTCATCAGTAAGATATTTAATTTCTTGAATATCACTACTCCTAATAGTTTGTACAAGACTCATGTTCATATAATGCATGTTGGAGAAAAAATGCTCACCAAGATGAATATGAAGTAATTTGACTATCGAAAAGAGAAAGTTGCTATTCACAGTGCAAAAAAAGGAAAGTCTATTTATCAGTAGAAAGCAAGAACTATGAATAGGAATGAAGAAACTGAGAGAGCAGCAAGAAAGAAAGCAGGATCAACAAATGCAAGCAAGCAAAGTGCTTCTTCAAATCCTTTAAAGGTGTATCGAAAGAAGAGAAAAAACTTCTTCCAAGAGATGAGGATGAAGAGTCTGAACACCTTGAAACATGACATGTTGTTGGTCCAGATCATGTCTCGGCATCAGCTGCACATGTTTTAGAATCAAGACCTACTGCCAAAGTTTCAGAACCAGCATCTATTGCACAAGTTTAAGCCCAAACACCTGTTATAAGAGCTTCAGAACCAACAACTGAAAACTATAATCTGCTTCAGATGACACAATACATTTCTCCACCAAGGACAAATGTAAGTCAATCTTCCCTTAACGCTGAAGAACATGTTTCTATAGAGCATGTACCTTTTCAGGGGGAGATTCCAACAAAAGCAGACACTAGGATCAATCAGACTAAACAAGCAAATGTCCAGGAATAGCTCTCAGAAAATCAGACCATTCTCAACCTTTTGCTCGAAATCAAAGTCAAACAAGTTGCACTTGAACAAGACATGAATATTCTAAAAAAAATTGTTGAGGAAAACTATCAGACTCAACATCTTCAAGCAACAACAGACAAAGCATAACTTGAGAAAGCTATTGTTCTGTGCTCAACCAACATGGAGCAAGCTATTGGTCAATGTTTTTTGAAGATTGAGAAAACTATCTCCATCTTAGAAAATTTTCAACTTGTTCGAACTCCGTCCAAGAAATAGCCTGTTTTTTTACCCTCTTTTGAAAACTGGTCCTGTAATCTTTTAATAATTCCTTTTAGACTGTTTGAATGGTTTCTATCGATGCTTTATCATTATTATTATTTTTTGCTGATGACAAAAAGGGGGAGAAATTTTATGCAGATAAATTGCTATACTAACATCTTATGCAGATTATATACAAAGGAAGAAAAAAACACAGACATTTTTTTTACCTTACCAAAAAAAAAAGAAAAAAACACAGATCTCAATAGAGTTTGCTCTTTCAATCCTAATTTGTGACTCATGCAATTAACATGATTATTTTCAAATTGATTCAATCTGTAAGGAAGTTTTGTCACCATAAAAAATGGGAAGATTATTGAGGAAAACTCCTAATGATTTTGAAGTTGACAAAACTTTCCATGTTATTATTAATCTGATACTTATTCTGAACCATTTTATTCCAGGTATATGTATATATATATATATATATACACATTCTGGAAGCTCAGAAGGAAGTATTTCAGACTTTACAAGCTGTCAAAATAAAAAATGCAGGCGCATAAGTTATGCAAATGCAAACGTAGAAGCTTTTTAGGTGTAGAAGTAAAACCTATTCAGAACGAAATATAACAGCTAGTGATCTAGTATGGATTTCACAGAAGGAAAGTTTTGATTGTTTCAATCTAAGGCTATAATTGATTGGCAATCAAATACTATGACAAGTATGTATTACAACAGATAAAACTCTACTTATGGAAACCAAGATTCTGATTGTATAGACGACCAGAATCAGCAGGATTCAGATTTTGTCAACCAACAGCTACTTAATTCATTTTATACAAATTTGTCAAAGAGTGAAGATTGGAAGATGATCCTCTGAAAACTGTCCAACGGTTATTTTGGTAGTGGATGAGTATAAAAGGTGTTCAATGAGGAGTAGAAAGTAGAGAATGAAATCAAGAATCAACAAGTCAAAAGTCTGAGCATATTCCAATCCTTCATCTTGTCTTTCTTGTGCTAAATATTAAGATATTGAGGGACATTTTGTAAGAGTGACTATGTGAGATAAAGAGTCATATCATACACAAAAGTGCTGTCACTCAGAATCTGTATTTCATCTTGATTACATAGTGAAATCCAGCTAATAGGCTGTCAGCGTGGGACAGTGGACGTAGGCTTATCAAAAGCTGAACCACTATAAACTTGTGTGCAGTTTTTCTATCCCTTTTTTATTACTTTGCACACTGCACATCAGGAGTATTGTCTATATAAACTGTTTTGAATCTGAATTTTATTTAGACTCAACTGTGTTTTTTCATTTCTGCTTAAATTCACAAAAATTGTTTAAGATCACCTATTCATTCCCCTTCTAGGTGATCTCTGCTAGCCACATCAGTTTAAACCCCAAGCCCCTATGGCATATTTTATGTTCAGAAAACCCATCAAGCTTGTTCAAGGGGCTTCGGTTAATGAAATGAGAATGTTTTTATCGACAGAAAAAAATAATAATAAGGTCTAAGACATCCATTTAGATAAAAATTAGTTATGACGCACTTGCTATGCACAAATGTGATAAATGAAATAATGTTATATTTTATAACAAAAAATTTATAACAATAGAAATTGGGCTCATGGACACAAGTGGGCTCATTACCAAGCCTTCTTAATTGAACCAAGCCCATCAGATAACAAGCCCAAATATACCCAGCCCATACTGCAAAACAGAAAACCAGCTCAAGACTTTCTACGCTAGAATCGAGTTAAGCCCAAACCCTTACTATTCTCTATACCTGACCATCACCAACGCTGGCAGCTCCCGGCCATAATACCTCCTTTCATCAACCCAGAAACTTAGACATCCCATATCAATTCCAAAATCAGACAAATTCAACAATCACACTTTCATTATCTCATTTTAAGCCGAGAACAACATATTTCATCACCAAACATTTTTTAGACACCAAACGTCCGCCATTGACAAACATCACCGGACACTACTACTAGAAAACGCACTTCACCTCCGACGACTACCATCACACCGGCCACTCATCACGTTCAGCTGAAAGGACACAATAAATCTCAAAAGGAACAAAGATGTGGTGACTTCATTGCTCATGAAAACTAAACCTGAGGACCGAACAAAACACAACAAGAAGTACCTTCGGATTCAAAACCGCCCGCGCCTGCTGCCTTGTTCCTCTCCTTTGTTCCTCGGGTCCTTCTCTCTTGTACGAGCGTGCCTTCCACTTCTGCTCCTCCTGTCCTTCCTCTTGCAATGGCGTGGAAGAAGAAAGGATAGAGAGGGAAAATGAGGTATGGGCTCAGAAGGCCATGGGCTGGGCCAAGATTAAACAAAATCAGAGAAATGGGCTAGGGAAAGAAAGGAAGGGAGAGGGCTCAGGTGGGGCGGGCCGGGTCAAACCAGCCCGTTCTTCTTCTCTTATTCTTTTTGTTGAAGTTTCTATTTTTTAATAATAAAAAAGAAAAATATGTTCTAAACCTATTAATGCAAATGTGCATAATATCTATATGCCATATAATTTAATAAAAATATATTTGTTTAGGGGTTAAAAATTATTCTCTAATTTTCTATGTAATTAAACTATAAATTGATAGTCAAAATTTAAGTGTCAAGAGTAGCGGAATTCTAATTGTCAAAATCGCGCAATATACGGTCATATATTCTCATCGTAGAAAAATGTAAATAGCACAGCAAACAAGAGACAAGGAGAACTATACACCAAAATTTTTACGTGGAAACCCAATGTGGGAAAAATCACGAAATGCTAATCTAGGAACTATTTTACTATAATCAAAAGATTACAATTAACACTCTAGCAGTGTTTCTCTCACAATAGATCCTCATAACTGTCACAAAACACATCATCACTTGATGAACTCTCAAGATCTCTCATGTTTACACACATTGTTGAAATCTCTTGAGATCTCTCTAGAGTATTTTCAGGTACATACAGAAACCTTCAACCAAGCCCTTCTATTTATAGTGGTAAATGTACACCCAAGTTAGGAATCGTCCTTAATTGATTGACAATCACCTGCCAATTAGAAATCTCTCCGATTGATTAGAATTTATCTAATATGGCAAACACCATAATTGATTCCGTCTTGGTATTTTTTCTAAATAAAACTCCTTCTTGTATAGATTTCTTCCTTTTCTGCGTCCTACCATAATAGGACTCCTTCCCATTAGATATTCTTGATGAACAATCATCGGGATATTTCAAATCGACTCCCAAACATGTTGGGCCACTCCAAACCCAATGAAAGAGTTCACCGGGTGATGCTTTTATGAAATTAATTTTCGTTCTTACGCTCTTTGTCTCTCCAACTGAGCATTAAAATCCATCCTTTAACTATCATTTTCCTATCATGGGTCTTTTATAACTAAAGGTCAAGTTTTAATAGTCATTGGATGAGTTATTTATATTTAAATATATAATCCATCCCCAAAATTAACTGGTAGGTATGTTATTTAATTTCGCGTTATGATTAAATTTTATTCTTTCTAAAAAATTATGCAGTTCTCTAGAGTTCCCCGAATCATTAAAGCTGAAGATCTCTTGCCACTTAAACACCAGCTTTTCGTCTGAACGACTATTGAGGAGTGAAAATGGGGCTTTTTTTACCGGTGCTCTCTCTTTTGTCTTTTGCTTTTCTGTTTTTCGGTTTCTTAACGTTGTGGGTTACACGTAGGGCGAGCAAATCGGAATTCGGTGTCTTTTTATTGTGAAAAGCAAACTCTTTGCTTTGTTATGGCATATTGAGAAAAAGGGGAAACTTTCTGTGAAGTTAGCGTACCACGTCACTCGTGAAGGTGAAGTGGAGCCTAGTAAGTAAGCAAGGCAAAGCATCGTATTGTGTTTTTTTAAAGAGAGAGCACTAAGAGTTAAGAAAAGCCCTATTTTCCCTCCTCGAAAAGTCATTCTCTCGAAAAGTCAATGTTCAAGTGGCAAGAGTTCTTCAGCTTTAATGATCACCTTACTCAACCAGACTAGTGCACCTCACAAGGAGTCATGGGGTTATCCCGTAGATGGCAAAGGAAATTTAGCTCAGATGCCATTCCATGAAGAAATCGAAAAACGAAACCAACGTAGAGAGAACCTCGGAGTGGAGGGGATTGTGGCGATTCGTGACCAAAGTTGAGATCGAGCTGCTAAGGAGGAAGATTGAGTGACAAAGAGGGAGAAATGAGAGAGAGATCAGATAAAAGAGTAAGAAGATTAACTTGGGATGAGCGGTGAACCGGTTGATCTACAACTTTGTCTTCCAATGCCAATTTTTCGGTAAAATTAATCGATTCAGGGTATAGAATCGGGAACTGAATTGATCAAAACCGGTTTCCAAACTTTTTATACGGAAATTGAACAAACTCCTATGTGAACTAGCTTGGAACCAATAAGACTAGTTCGCTAGCCTGAGTACTCACTCCTAGTTGCAAACATCTAATTTATGATTATGAAAAACTCAATTACCAATTACATTAAGATGACGTAGCTATGTTATCTAATTTTGCATTATGGAATTGCAATATGTAATTACAATTCACGAGTGCATTCCTGAAACTTTTGGGTTAAAATCTTTAAAATTAATATCAAGAGAGATATTATAGCAATTGTCTGATTTATGATTGTCGAAACTCAATTGCCAATTAAATTATAGAGGAACAAGTGATGAAGAACCGACCTATCAGTGACTGATTTTTGGATATCGGTGTGAACTTCTCGACGGTAATAGGGATAATTGTAAAAACGGGACTTTAGGTTTGGGGAGTTGCTCAATTGAAGACTTAAACTTTTGAATTGGCAACTTCAGCGATTATCGAGTTTGCTAATAGCGGAATTCGAGCATTGAAATTCTTATGATTCACACAGTTTTAAGTAGATACCATCTTTGTGAACTGGGTTGGTGTAGTTGTGATTGATCAAGACAGCCTCAGCCGCTACTCCCCACAACTTCATGTAGTTGCGGAGAAATGACATCCGACGATATATATATATAAAAAAAAAAATCGGACCGCAAATTACTCAGTTAGGATTAATTGGACTTGTTCGATTAATTTGAATTATCTTGCTGACTTGGCTCACGCAGTGCAAAACTTCGCATGTAAGTTCTCAAAAGAGGAAGATCCACCAACCAATCGAATTGTTCCTACGGGATAAATCATAAAGAATGACTCACCTAGTTCTTTTTTGGTTGACTAGGGCAGTATTTATAATTTTGCAAGTTCGCTACTCGTACTTCCATCGATCACCAACGAGCAAAGCCCTGTTGATCCCACATTTCCCTAAAACTATGGACCCTCGGCTTCACCAAGCAATAGAATATGATGATGTTGATGAGCTACATAGGTTAATTGTGGAGGACCGAAAACTCTTAGATCGAGTATCTAAGGAACCCTTCCCGAATACTCCTCTTCACATCGCCGCAGCCGCCGGGAAAATCCAAGTGGCCATGGAGGTGGCCATCTTAAAGCCATCATTTTCTCGGAAGCTAGATCCAGAGGGTTATAGCCCCATGCACTTGGCTTTGCAACACAAGCATTATCGCACCGTGAGGGCACTGATGACCCTTAACCCCAAGTTGATTCGAGTCCGAGGACGGTGCGGGATCACCCCTTTGCATTATGTTGCGGGGAAAGAAGGAGATGATGAGCTAGAGCTCTTAGCTGAATTCCTATCTGCTTGCCAATCGTCCATCGAAGACTTGACAAGCCGATGCGAGACTACGGTTCACGTAGCCGTCAAGAAGCACAACCTGAAAGCATTCAAGGTTTTGTTTGGATGGCTTAAGCGAGTCCGTCTGACACAAATCTTGAACTGGAAAGATCAAGATGGTAACACGGTCTTACATATTGCTGCATCTGAAGGGCAGCCCAAGGTATAGTTCATCGGTTTCGTGGTTAATTCATGACTTTATTATTCGATCCTTCAATTCAACAAAATCTTATCCAGGAGCAAACATAATGGGTAATAAGTACATGGTTTTAGAAAACATTCAGGATGAGGAGATTTGAACGGGACCACCTTGTTTTGTTTCTTTTGATGGAGAGAAGAAAAGGAATTAGGAGGGATTGGATATCACTCCTTCCCTCCCACAATCTTCTACTTCCAATTCTCTCTCTAACAAATTTCCCGTGCACTTGGTCACGGGAGGAGAGGCCCATCCACACATATAGTAATCTTTTTATGTCATTCAGATGGGTTGTAAAATTTAGGTCAACAAGTAGTGCTTCTATATATAAATAAAGTCAAATAGTCATTAAGATAGTGATTATATGAGTATGTAAATTGTTTTTTCATTGTTGTCGTTTAATTTATTATATACATATGGGCATATTTGTGAATTAAATTAAGTGTTCGAAATGAAAATTTTAACAGTAGATGACATCAAACTTGTATGATAATCCTAATTGGCGTTTGACTTATAAGACTCAATTCAGTCAAAACACCTACCTAATCTAGTAATCTTTATAATGGACAATAATTAGAATATGCCCTGTTATATTGTTAAAACCTATCAATAGTATTCATAGTTTCATATTTGGAAAGAAATTAATCATATTCAGTTATGTATTTTTAATTGTCACACTAACAATTTTTCATTTCTATTTTCACCGCCTAAGATTATCAACACTAGTGCTTACTTTTCAATTAAACGACCCCATAGTTTCACTTCAAAAGTGGCAAAACTATTTTAAGCTCGTGATGCTTCCACTTTGTGTTCATTTTAATTGGCCTAACTATATTTTGGTCGGAGGTTATAGAGAAAAGGGAAGGAAAGAAAAGGAGTGATATAGAGAGATCACCTGGTTTACAGTAGTAAGTGGAAAGAAAAGTTATGATCAAAGATTGTTTCCCTTCGAAACCCTAAAAACTCAGTTTTTAGCGAACTCTGAATCTTTTTACGTTGGATGATTTTGGATCAATAATTCCCTTCCAACCCTTTACATCATAATTACTCCTACCTAACACAACAATAATTTCTATTATTTCATTTTTCCTATGGATTAGCAAAATCTCTTTCCTTCTTTAAAAATCAGGCAATTCGAAAATGTTGTACGAGATAAAAGCTGGTGAAATGGAAGCTAACAAGGACAATTCGACACAACCATAAAATAATCACTTTCCCTGATTAGTTGAATCTTAGACATCAAGGATATAAATATACCTGTCTTAGGAAGTCTTTCCCTTGATAGCCAGAGAACTAATATACAAAATGTGATTGAATCCTAAGCATTTCCGTTGACGTAATTAAGGCCTCTACTTTTATGAAAGATCATAGTTATTAGGGTTATCACTTTTGTAGATTCGCCTATATTACAATTCATATGTGATATTCCTAGCTACCATGTCAATAATTTTGGGTGAAAGGACTAGATCACACTTTTTAAAAAGATTCAGGACTTCACTACATTGGTTGAAATAATTGAATTTGATAAATCAGATTTAGTAAACTTTTGGCCTTTGTTCATTGATCATTGCATCACTTGCATCATTCAAACTTATACGGCATGAGCTCACTTTGTGCACAATAGTAAAGCCCGTAACATAGCAGTGATTGAAATTGAAGTGATACATATTTCATTTTGTTCTCTTTTCTTCCAGATCATCAATCTATTGACTGGGTATACGAATGAAAATGCAAAGAACTTCCAGAATAGGACAGCTCTGGACATCTTCCGAGTGAATGTTCATTTTGATGAAGATGTTGCGAAGAGGTTATGCCCAAGATCTACTTCTAGCCTCTCTCTATCACAGTTTTTTAGCAGGGATCTGTCTGTCTTTGAGAAGTACTCAAATTCTTTGGCATCCAAGATGAAGCCACTCGCAACATAATCCTTGTAGTGTCTAGCTTAATTGCGACTGCCACTTACCAAGCCGTTCTCAATCCGCCGGGAGGATACTAGCAGGATTCCTCTTCAAATTCCCCGGCCAATACCTCTGTCATTACTGCCAATTCCAGTGGCATTGCTGTTGAAAAGCCACATCAAGCCGGAAACATTATACTGAGTGGCTTAAATCTGTATTTGTTCGTGTATCTCAACAGCACGGCCTTTTTCGTCTCCGTCTTCTCAATCGGCGTCTCTGCTATTTCACTATTGCCCCACTCTGTCATTGTTTACTTCTCTCTGATTATCCTTAGCTTGGCCTACTGTATGTTCCTTATAATTGAATTCTCCAAATCCGATAGGGACATAGGAACTCTCCTAAAGGACTTTTTTTGGATCTTGCTGTTCACCACGTTGGCGTTCTCCATGCGCATGGGGCTAAAGCACATCCGAGTTGTAGACCGAGTTGATGCCACAAGGAGACGGGTCGGCAACATCCTCGGATCAAAGGAATGATTCGCATGTATTATTTACTTTAACTACTCTTGTCGCGTGTGCATATAATCAGTGTTTCTAGTCTTGAGGTTTGCAAGAAGTACTCTTCCTATTAGTTGCCTGCAATGGACTCATCTAGTAATTCCTTTAGCCCATAAAAACCTTTAAGAAGAGATTTTTCCTAATATAACATCGTGAAAATGACGCAAGTGAAGACGGAAAGCACTAAGTGATGATTTGCCAATATGAACGTCCGAAGCGTACATGCACCATTCGCAAAGAGAGAAATATCTCGGTTTCTGTATTTTTGAAAAGAGGCAAACTATTTGATCCTATAAAACACAATAAATACACACGATTGCAACCCTTTTTCTACAAAGTAACAGAAAAAGAAATTCCAAGAACATAACAAAAGCCTAGCTAAACCTTTAAAAACAACTAGATCGGGTAGTATCTTCCAATCGAAGGTCAGATATCTTTGTGCATTTAAAAAGTTTCAAGAAAATAAAAACATTAAGTTCAATTATTATATACTAAATGAAGATCCTAAACCAACTTAATGAAAGAAGGAAATATCAAAATTCAAAATCCTAAATTCATCCGATATAAGCCATAATACCAAACTTGACGTGGCCCACATCATGCTCACTTTATTGACAAAAAAGCCCGACCTTGAGTTTTTAAAATTATCGTTTGTCTGGCAAAGCATACCTACTACAATACTCTTGGAATTCAGAGCCATCCCTGCAAAATCAATCAAATTATTTTTGCTTTAAGAAAAGATCCCAACCAAACTTCAACATCGATCCATCAATTAATTCTGTAAATTTTCTGGTATCACGAAATCAATATCAGATCTATTGTAATTCTTTCAATTTTCTATGTCTTCAAATTTCTATGCCGAAATCTCATCTGTATCTATTTTCAGATCAACATGAGAGGGGCTTTTCTCCGAAATCGTCTCTCCATACTAATTTAAAAATTGCTCAACCTGACATCCTCGAGCTCAAAATGCTCCAAATCCTCCAGCTCTTGAAAAGGAAATTCCAAAACTTCGACTTTTTGCTCTTGAGGCTCAACATGAAACTGGCTTGTTTCCCCAACAGCTCAATCATCAATCCACGAAGATCGCCGTCTTCACATATTTCCCATTTTATGAGACATTCTAATCAGCGCTTTAACAACATATAGTTGCTCGTATTTGAACAATCTTTTCTTTTTCAGCATGCAATATTTGTATTATCCCCGGGCAACTTTTCAATGGGCATAAATTATACACGTGGCAAGTGTTAGACATGTGTCACGAGTGCAAGTTGGCCACGACCAAAATTTTAAAATGAGCGATTGAACGTCCGGTCCCACGGCATTAATACACCTTAATCGAAAAACATTTTAAATTTGTAATCAAACCCGACTTTTTCTCATATCTTTAATAGGTACAATAATGACTGACAAAAAAAAAAGGTACAATGATGTTGAAAATCCACGAGTACATGAACATCTTCCAGTCAGGAGAGAGAATTTTTAAATTAGATTGAAAATGATATTACATTAAACTTCATTAACTTAAATCAAAACTTATTAAATGGTATAATTTTTCAATCAATTGTTACTTTGTTTGGCTTTGCTGACTTTCCTCCAATTCGACCGTCGCCCCCTTGCGAAAGCTAAGTAAGAATCGTTTTGTTCCTATATATTTGAGAAATGATCTTGACAAATCAAGCCAAGAGTTGGCCTGTCAAACGGTGGATTGGATCGGATCATAAATGGTTTGATCCAAATTAACAAATTTAACCTGTTTTGGCCCTTTTATTTTTAATGCGAACTTCTCGACCCATACTTGATTCGTCGCGGGATTAATTTTTTAGCATTTTTTCTCCTTAAGCAAGTAAATTTTACAAAATAGTCATGTTGTGGGCAAGGAGCCATGCCCAGCCATGGCGAGGTTGACCTCGCCAGCCAAGGTAAGAAGGAAAGAAAAAGAAGAGAAAGAGAAAAAAAAAAAGAATTTTTTTTGAAAAAATATTAAAATATTATTAAAAAGTATCCCTGTCAGAACCGACCGGCCAATGTTGAACTAATATACTGAATTGGCACAAATACAAAATGTTTAGGATTCAACTAATAAAAAAAGGTTTATGATTGAATTAGCGTAATTATAATAAGTTTGGGATTTTTTTTGTAATTTTCCCTTGAATTTTCCGAACTAATTGCTAAATCAATAATTTTAGGACACTGAAAAAAAATCATTTAAAGAGTAGAAGGGCATGCGAGTAATTTTTCACACCTACCTAGCAGATCTATCCACTTAGAGCGAGGACTCGGGAGCAATTATTTGGAGACACGACTTCCTGACTCGAATCAACCCCCAGAAAGAACCAACTCAACTGGGCCCGACTTCCGATATTGTCCCTAACGTACTTAATTTTGAAATGAGTTTCTAAAGGACCCATTTGTAACCCATTTGATTGGACTTCAATATTTCAAATCAATTTTCACCGGCCCTTCAGTCTAACAGCCCATTCACAACCCAACCCCAAATATACAAGTAAAAAAATAAGTGCATGGCCCATTTTGATACCTCTAGCCGAGAGGAATCATTGCTCTCTCCTTTTTGAGTTTGGGTTTGGCTTTAGTTTGGTGTTGCCTCTTCGTCTTCATTGTGTACAGAGAGATCCGGCAGAAACGTGGTGCACTTATGATTTTACTCTTGATGTGTTGCCAATAAAATTTGAATCAAAATTTTTAGGAGAGAAATATCTAAGGCAGCACTTTATTGATATTTGAGGATTTTTTCTATTATCAAGGATGAGGCCTAAAATTAACGTGGATTCTTAAAAACAAACCCACAAATTTAAAAGTAAAAGAGATTTATGTTAACAAGTATTATAAGGGATTTGTGAAGCTTATCTGACACTCCGGAGTTGGAGTTTCTTTTGCTGGTTCAAGGATTCTCCTGAGGTCTACTGGTGACTTTGGCCATAGCAGTTCAAAACATACCCGTGGGATTAGCTGTCAGCATGGTATTGGGCATCAACGGGTGCAAATTCTGTAAGTACAGGTAACAAATGCATTAGAAGCCACAGTTTTGGATTTGCCCAAGCAAGATGAGATACACATATGTCCTAAAGCTCTCATAAACGTGAGAAAGTTTATTGACAATAAATTTTTTCGCTCTAGATATGCAAGAGACTTCTCACAAGAAGTCTCTCTCTCTTGGGGGCTAAAATTCGCTAAGCAACTGTTGGAAAGTGTTTGGGCTAAAATTTTCATGTAGCCATACGTTTATACTTCCCAAGAATATCGATAAGTGAAATACTCCAAGCTAGTACACCTGATCCAAATCTGCCCTCCACAAGAAATACCATACTGCTAATAGAGAGTGGATTTGGATCAGGGGCACTAGTTTGAGAACTTTTATGACCATTTTATGATTGCTAAATTAACATAGAATGATCTCAGACTTTCCAGACTCAGTTTGTCGGCTGGGCCAATTATAATGAATAGAATAGAAGCAGCAGCTTCTACCAGCCAAAGCAAGCTTAAAAAAGGGTAGACCTCTCTGATCCAGTGCCTCTTTCCTCGGACTGGAAGTTCAAACTCATCCAACCAAGGGAACAAATCCTTATTTTTTTAACCAAATCTAGGAAAACTTGTTTTTTTATGATTTTTTTAAAAAATTATACTACTAAAACATTTCCATGCAATACAAAGCTAGTAAACAATTTTTGTAATTTTTTTTTAAATTGAGGCTTCGTTTATTTCACGGAAAATGCGTCATTTCTAGAAAATATTTTCCATGAAGTTATTTTCCAAGAAAATAACAAAATTTTCTAGTGTTTGGTTGAAACCTGAAAATGAACTAGAAAATATTTTTAGACGTTTGGTGTATAAAATCTGATTTGATTTTACTTCATGCATTCTTTTTAATAATTTTAATATTTTTGCTTTTTTAAAATTGAATTTTTAATTTTTTTTTCTTTTTTCCTTTTCCTTTATTTTTGGCCAGTGGCTAGCCACGGCGACTAGCCACAGGCAAGGACGAGCTCGTCAGAGGCTGGCAAAGCTAGAGCTCACCAATTTGGTGAAGCTCTAGCTCACCTGATTCCGGTGAGCCAAGCCTCGCTAGATCCGAGGAGGTCAAGCTCGCTCAACGTTGGCAAACTCGAGTCTCGCCAAAGGTCAGCCCGAGGCCGGTGAGCTCAAGGCTCGACTGATTGGCGGCGAGCTCAACCTCGTTAGATCTGGTGAGATGGAGCCTTGCCAAAGGTTGGCCCAAAGCCGTGTGAGCTCAAGGTTCGACTGATTGGCGAGGCTTGGCCTTGCCAAATTAGTGAGGTCGTCCCTCCCTAGTGGCCAGCCGTTGGCCATCGCTATGGCTGGCTACTAGCCAAAAATAAAGAAAAAAGAAAAACAAAGAAAATAAAATTTTAAAAATAAAAATAAAAGGAAAGGTGAAAAAAGTAAAAATAAAAATAAAAATAATTTCAATTTTTTAAAAAATATATAGTTTTATAAAGACCCATTTAAACCCACATATAAGAAAGGCCTAGTGGCTGGGTTGGAAATGGTTTTGTCTTTAGACCCATTTAAACCAACATATAAGAAAGGCTTAAAACTCAAACCCATTAACAACCCATTTATTAAATCTTGACTAACCCATATATGAACCAAAAAATTAAATATGGGCCATCAACCCATTTTGACACCTCTAACATAGCAATAACTAAATTCATTCTTTTCTATTCTCTTATCTTTTCTCTTTTTTTTCCTATTTATACAAAATCTCTAATCTTCTTTCAAAATCAGTCCATCCTATGACTTGAATCTTATGCGTAAAGGAGATAGATGTACCATTCTAAAATAGTCTTTCTCTTCATAGCTAAGAAACTCACATACAAAATACAATTTAATTATAAACCTTACAATTGACGTAGTCAAATCCTCTATTTTAACAGAAAATCATAGTGATTTGGGTCATCACTTTAGTGAATTCACACCTAGGTTACAACAAACACGAGCAATTCCTAACTATCACATGAATAATTTCAGGTGGAAGGACTAAATTGCACATTTTAAAAAGGTGCAAGACTTCATTACATCAGCCGAAATGACTGACTTTGAGATACAAGGTTTGGTAAACGTTTTTCCCACTGTGCATTGGTCGCTGCATCCCTAGCATCATTCAAACTTTACATGGCATGAGCTCACCTTGTGCACAGTACAAATGTAAATGAAGCTTGCGACAGCAGTGATTGACATTGAAGAACTACATTCTTCATGTTGCTCTGTTTGCATTTCTTTCAAATTATCAAGCTGTTGATTGGGCGTGTGAACGTAAATGCGAAGAGCTTCATGGGTATTAAGGATAGCAATGCATGACTCGTTCAAATTCAAAATATTTTGAATTAGTCCATTCTTATCTTAATTAGTTATTACTATAGTTATTACTATAACGGATGTAGTTATTACTCTAGTTACTTCTGTAACGGACTAATTCAAAATTCAAATATTTTGAATTAGTCTATTCTTATATCATGTAATTGCTGTAACAGTTAGAAGAAAAACTCTATAAATACAAACGCTATCCTAGAGTTAAAGGATAAGCAAGAAAACTCAAACTCAAACTCAAACTTCGACTATAATTCTTACATAGTATCAGAGCAACCAGTAAGATCCTTAGAAACACCTCTGCTATTTCTTCTTTCTCTTCTAATTTTTTTTTTGACCTCTTCTATTCACGATGTCATCTCCCATATCCACTTCGGCTATGCAACACCACCTTAGCCTCAAACTTTTCGGTGATAACTTTCTAATGTGGAAAACCCAGTTGTTTCCGTTGCTTCGTAGCCAATCCTTAATGGGATATCTTGACGGCAGCATTATATGTCCTCCAACCATCAATCCCACAGGCTTCACTACTACTACACCGAACCCTACATATGATGAATGGATTTGAAAAGACCAACTTGTTCCTAGTTGAATGATATCTTCTCTTTCACCTGATGTCCTACCCTATGTGGTTGGATTAGCTACTGCTGCCGATGTCTGGAGGCTTTAGAAACTGCTTTTGGATCTCTATCGCATACAAGCATTCTTCAGCTTCATATGTAACTCCAAAATACATCCAAATGTGACAAGTCTGTCTCAACTTATCTTCGTAAGGTAAAGTACATTTCAGACCAATTGGCTGCCACCAATCACCCTCTAGGTAATGAAGAATTAAATGACATTGTCTTTTGTAATCTTGGTTCTGATTTTTCTGACATTATTGCTGCCTTGGCTACAAAACCTGATCCGATAACCTTTTCTGAACTCCATCGATTGCTCCTCAATCATGAGCTTCGAATGAAATCTGCTACGGTACCTATAGAGGCAAATGTTACCACTTACACCCCTCCATCATCTACCCCTACTAATCAACCTCAAACGCTTTTCAATTTCCAACTATCTACCACCCAAAACCCTTAATACCGTTGGCAAGGCAACCAGCACAATTATGGAAACTCGGGCAATCGATCTAAAAACAGGAAAGACCGATGCCAAATTTGTCAGAAATATAACCATACGGCTGCAAGATGTTATTTCAGATACTCGCAGTCTAACAACGGTGCACCTCAGCCTACTGCTAATACGGCTGGGATTCTTCCAACTCCATCGCAGCAAGATTGGTTTCCGGATACTGCAGCTACTCACCATGTGATGCCTGACATTGCAAATCTGCAGATCTTTACACCACATAACGGTAATGAATCTTTTCGTGTAGGTAATGGAGTAGGTTTAGACATTGTTAATGTCGGTTCTTCCACTCTCAAAACCCCTATTAACAAATCTTTCCATTTCTCAAATATCCTTCATGTCCCTACCATTACACGTAATTTGCTTTCTGTCCATAATTTTACACGAGATAACAATTGCATCTTTGAATTTCATCCATTTCACTTTGTTGTGAAGGATTTGCAGACCAAAACACCACTACTCCAAGGTTCGCTTAAGGATGGACTATACCGACTGCCAGGTCTTTATACCACATCTCCATCTGCCAACACAATTTCACTTGATACTTCCGCCACTACCACTGCCACTACCTGGCACGCTCGAACGGGTCATCCCCAACAAAGAAAAGTTCTCTCTTTGATTCGTTCAAACCATTTGCCATGTTCTACATTTGATTTCAGCAAATGTGCTTCCTGTTTGTTAGGCAAATCTCATAAAACACCCCTACCCCCCACTCATAGTATTAGTAAAGCACCTTTCGATTTAATTTTTACTGATGTATGGGGACCGGCTCCAATTAATTATGTTTCCGGTTATAAGTATTTTGTTCTATTTGTTGATGATTTTTCCAAATATACCTGGTACTATCCTATTCAAAATCGATTTATGGTTCCTTCCATTTTCAAAAAGTTCAAAATCATGGCTGAGAAACAATTTGAAAAACCCATCAAAGCCGTCCAGTCTGATTGGGGTGGGGAATACAGAACCCTAAATAATTTTTTATCAAATCATGGAATTCTCCATCGTGTAGCTTGTCCACACACTCATGAGCAGAACGGAGTAGCTAAGCGAAAAATTCGCCATATTGTTGATACCGACCTTACATTATTGGCACATGCATCTCTCCCACTTCAGTATTGGCCTTATGCTTTTGAAACTACAGTTTACCTTATTAACAGATTACCTACACCACTCTTAAAGAATATCTCACCTTTTCAAACACTTTTTCATCAAGAACCGGATTACAAGTTTTTAAAAATATTTGGTTGTGCTATTTTCCCTTTATTAAGGCCATATAATTCGCATAAGTTTTCACTCCGTTCTACTCAATGTGTGTTCTTAGGATATAGTCCATTGCATGTTGGTTATCGTTGTTTAGATTACAAAACTAAACGTATGTATATTGCAAGACATGCTCATTTTATTGAAAACATTTTTCCATTCGCCGCACTTGGTTCCCACCCTTATAAAATACCCTCACCATCACATCCTTGGTTGACGATCTCTACAGCTGGTATGTCCTTCTAGGCAAACCATGGTGTTAATGGTAATATTCTACCTCTTACCCCACCCTCTAACACTTCTCCACCCACCTTTGAAGAACCATCACGGACATTATCAAATACTAATACTGCTTCAACATTTAACATGTTGGTTTCTAGTCCGTCTAATGCTGGTGCAGGTTCTAATGAGGCTCTTTCAGATGCCTCCTCACAACAAGCTGTTGTGATATCTCCACAACCAGTTTATCAAAAATCAAGAACCCATTCAATGTAGCTGCGTAAAAACCCAAGGGCCAGCACTAAATATCCATTGCCAGATGTGAACTTGACTGAAATAATCTCTAAGGAAGAGCTACGATGTTTCACCGAAGCTAATAAAGATGAAAAATGGAGGGATGCGATGCTTCAAGAATTCAATGCTTTGTTGCATAATGGAACATGGGTTTTGGTTCCATCGAATCCCAAAGCAAATGTCGTGGGCTCCAAATGGGTTTATCGAGTCAAGACACGTGCAAATGGTTAGATAGATCGGTACAAAACCCGCCTCGTGGCCAAGGGCTACAATCACCAGCAGGGTATTGATTACACAGAAACATTTAGTCCCGTTGTTAAAGCAACCACCGTCCGTACAGTTATTTCATTAGCTATGACAAATAATTGGAAACTCCGACAGTTGGATGTTAGCAATGCATTTTTAAATGGTAACTTGATAGAAGAAGTCTACATGGCTCAGCCCCAGGACTTCATTGATAAAGAAAGGCCAAACCATATATGCAAGCTACAAAAATCCTTATACGGATTGAAATAAGCACCGCGAGCTTGGTTCCATCAGTTGAGCATCTTTTTAGAATCACTGGGATTTATTGAATCAAAAATCGATACTTCCCTTTTTATACTACATCGGCCCAATTTCTCCATTTACATGCTCATCTATGATGACGACATTGTTATTACAGGGTCCAACGCAGCATTTATTCAAGACACTATCAACTGCTTAAACAAAGAGTTCTCTATAAGGGACTTGGGCGAACTAAATTATTTCCTGGGAATTGAGGTGATCGAACATCCATCAGGGCTCCTCTTGTCACAACAGAAGTATGTTACAGATCTCCTCCACAGAACCAGAATGGACGGTGTTAAACCGGTTCACACGCCCATGGCTACAAATACCAATTTAACTAATCAGGGTAAGCCACTCGAAGATGCTACTTTGTATAGGAGTACAGTAGGAGCTCTTCAGTATGTCACTCTAACTTGACCAGATATCTCTTATGCGGTAAACAAAGTCTGCCAGTTTTTGAAAGAACCAACAGAAGACCACTGGAGTGCAATAAAGCAGATCCTACGCTACTTAAAGAAAACCATTTCGCATGAATTGTTCATCAGTTCCCATTCCACCACAGAACTCCATGCATACAGTGATGCAGACTGGGCCGGTTGTCCCACTAATAGGCGCTCAACAGGAGGTTATGCAATTTATATGGGTCAAAATCTAATTTCTTGGTCAGCTAAAAAGCAGCATACCATTGCACGTTCCTCAACCGAATCTGAGTATCGGGCATTGGCAAATGCCATGGCAAAAGTGGTATGGTTGCAATCACTGTTACAAGAATTGGGCGTCTCTCAATCAAAACCTCCTATCCTTTGGTGCGACAACCTAGGGGCAACATATCTTACGGTTAATCCACTTTTTCATGCTAGAACAAAGCATATCGAGGTAGACTTTCACTTCGTCCACCATTTAGTGTCGCAACGCAAACTTGAGGTTCGCTTCATATCCACACGTGACCAAATAGCGGATATCTTCACCAAGCCCCTTACAAGGTGTCGTCATGATATGCTCAGATCCAAGTTGAAGATCATCCATAAGACCACCTTCAACTTGCGGAGGCCTATTAAAGATAGCAATGCATGACTCGTTCAAATTTAAAATATTTTGAATTAGTCCATTCTTATCTTAATTAGTTATTACTATAGTTATTACTATAACGGGTGTAGTTATTACTCTACTTACTTCTGTAACAGACTAATTCAAAATTCAAATATTTTGAATTAGTCCATTCTTATATCATGTAATTGCTGTAACAGCTAGAAGAAAAACTCTATAAATACAAACGCTATCCTAGAGTTAAAGGATAAGCAGGAAAACTCAAACTCAAACTTCAAGTATAATTCTTACAATGGGTAAGACGGCTTTGAAAATCTTCCAAGAGAATGGTGGCGATCGAGATGTAGCGAAGACGTTACAGCGTTAGGAACATTCTACTCCTTCCCTCTCTCTATCACAGTTTTTTAGCACGAGACTAACTTGCTTTGAGCGGTACTCATATTATTTGGGCATCCAAGATGCATCCGCTCGCAGCATAATCCTGGTATGGTCCAGCTTAATTGCGACCGCCACTTACCAAGCTGTTCTCACTCCTCTGGGAGGATACTGGCAGGATTCCCCTTCAAATCCATCGGCCAATTCCTCCTCTGTCGTTAATGCCAATTCCATCGGCATTGCTATTGAAAAACCACGTGAAGCCGGAAACGTTATCCTGGTCGGCCATCACCTACATTGGTTCATGGGCTACAACTGTATGGCCTTTTTAGTCCCCGTCGGCACCGTTTGGGCCACCGCCATTCCACTACTGCGCAGCACATTTGCGGTTTACATGTCTATATGCATTCTTTGCCCTGCCTACTTTCTTTCCCTTACTGTCCAAATCCCGAAACATGATAGGGTGCTAGGATGTGACCTATCGTTTCTTTATTTTGTGCTCCTTAGTTGCCGTGTGGGTGCTCCCCTTGCTTATGTGGTACAAGCACAAAGGAGTTCGAAAATGAATCGATGCCATAGGAAAACACGTCGGCAACTTCCTAGGATCGAAGGATTGGAAGTAATTCGCAAGTATAATGTACTGGGACTATTCTTATCGCGCATGCATCTAATCCTATGTTTCTAGTATTGAGGGTTTGCAAGAAACAAGACTCTTTTTATTAGTCGCGTGTAATGAACTTATCTCTTAGTTCCTTCGTTCCCAAAGACCTTTAATCTTGCTTGAAGTTGGGATTTCGAATGGCTCCCTTTTTCCTAATTCAACCTTTACAAAATGACGTAATGGAAATGAAAAAGCACCGAGTTGCAACTCGCAAAGACGAACGCCCGAAGCATACATGCACAAAACACATAGGGGAAAATCTCTTGATTTTCTAGTATTTATGAAAAGACGCAAATTACGTGATCCGATACAAACACAACAAATAAACACTATCACAAACCTTCTTCTAGAAATTTCTACTCAAAAAAAGAGATACCGAGAATGTAACAAAGGCCTAGCTAAACCTAAAAATACAACTAGATCCTCTGATATCTTCCAATAAAAGAGAAGATATACTATACCAAAATCATATACTAAATTTTATTTAAGAAGGAAATATCAAATTTCAAAATGCTAAATTGATCGAATAAAAGACGTAAATCCAAACTTGAGGTGCCCCACATCATTCTATCTCTATTGAAAAAAAAGCTCAACCTCAAGCTTTTAAAAATGTCTGGTAACTTGATAAAGCATATCTGCTGTGATCCTCTTGGAATTTGGAGCCACAGCAGCAAAATCAATCAAAATTTCTTGCTTTCAGAAAAACTTCAAGATCGATCCATCAATTGATTCGTTAATTTTCTGGTATGATGAATCGATTTTGGATTAATTGTTATTCTTTCCATTTTCTATCTCTTCAATTTTCTCCGCCGGAACCGCATCTTTATCTAAATTCAGATTAACATGAGAGGCTTTTCTCCCAAATCATTTATTCATGTCATGAAAATCATGTTCGCCGTGAGATTCTTCCTCGAGCTCAAAGTCCTCCGGTTCTTGAAAAGGAAATTCAACAACTGACTTCTTGCTCTTGAGGCTCAACAGCAAGCTTATCAACGGGAATTATAAAAGCCTCGGATCCTTTTTTGGCTATCGTTATCGAGGATAACATGAAACTAGCTTTGTTTGCATATCGGTTCGATCATCAATCCATGAAAATCGCCAACTTAACAGATTTCGCATTTTGTGCTACATTCTAATCGATGCTTTACCTGCTCTTTTCCGTTCAACCTGCATTAGGTCATGCCAAATAAAGGCATTTCCCTCCAATCCTCCAGCTAAGAGTGTGACACTCCTAGATATTGTCCGAGATCATCCCATTCTAGAAGGCTGTTGAGACCGCTCCTTCTTCAGGACCTTTCGCCTTGGCTATCACTCCCCGCCCTCATTGGACAAGTTGTTACAAAGAAATTTGTCAGTCGATATTTGGATATGCACGTGCAATAGAAAAGGTGATTTAGGTATCCGACAAAATCTTTTAGGTTCAAATATCAATTAAAACAGGGAATGTTGCAGTGAATTCATGTAACTCTTAGAGACAACGGTAAGGGTCACAATTCTTGGCAGTAATCTCCATTGTGAAGTAGCTAGCAAAAATCACCTAGAAGGGGGGTGAATATGTGATTTTAAACAGTTTATGTGGAAATGAAAGAAAACAGTTGAGTCTGAATAAAGTTCAAATTCAAAGCAGTTTATAAAGATAGTGCTCCTAATGTGCAGTGTACTAAGTAATAGAATAGAGATAGATAACTGCATACAAGTTTATAGTGGTTCGGCTTATAGCAAGCCTACGTCCACTCTCCCACGCTACAGCCTACTAACTGGATTTCACTAATCAAATCAATGAAAAGTTACAGCAAATTGTACCGCTTAAATACAAGCACTTCTCCCCAAAGCTGGTGCTGTTTATACCAAGTTGATAGATCACACTATCTTACACCTAAGCACACACTTATAACACTGTCTACACCTCTCAAATGATTACAAGTTTAAGCTCACAAAAGACAAGAGATTGAATCAGAGTATGCTCAGACTTTGGACTTGTTGATTCTTGATTTCATTCTCTTCCTTCTGCTCCTCATTGATCTCCTTTTATACTCCTCTACTTCTAAACTAGCCGTTGGACAGTCTTCAGAGGATCATCTTCCAATATTCACCTTTGGACAGATTTGTATAAAATGAATTGAGTAGCCGTTGGTTAATAAAATCTGAATCCCGCTGATTCTAGTCGCCCATACAATCAGAATCTTGGTTTCCATAAGTAGAGTTTTATCCGTTGTAATGCATGCTTGTCGTAATCTTTGATTGTCAATCAATTTGATTTAAATTAATATCAAAGATTTCCTTTTGTGAAATCCATATCAGATCACTAGCTGTTATGTTAGGTTCTGTATTCTATGTCTGAAGAAATTTTGCGTCTGCGTCTGCATCTGAGAAACTTCTGTGTCTGAAGAATTTCTACGTCTGCGTATGAAAAATTTCTGTGTCTGCGTCTGAAGAATTTCTGCGTTTGAATCTCTTTTGCTTGAAGTTCTTTCACAATAAAACACTCATGACCAGTTTTGTCAACTTCAAAATCAATTTAAGTTTTCCTCAACAATCTCCCCCTTTTTGATGGTGACAAAACTTTCCTGCAGATTGAATTAGTTTAAAATTGATTTGAAAGTAAATAAGCATATTAAACTTATTGAGGCACAGATTGAAGTTAAAAAGAACAAACTCTTTTGATATATGTGTCTATCTTTTCCTTTGTATGTAACCTGCATATGATCCGACATATTAGTATATCAAATCTGCATAATTTCTCCCCCTTTTTGTCATCAGCAAAAATAATAGAGAGAATGAATAGATGACGTTAAACGAAGAATCAATTTAACAGGAATTGTGATAGAAATTACAAACAAAAAGAAAAAAGAGATTAATTTTGGAGAGAAAACAGGCTATTTTTTAGAAGGAGTGCGAATCAGTTAAAAATTTTCCAGAATTGAAACAGCTTCTTCAATCTTGAAAGTGCATTCTCCCATTGCTTTGTCCAAGTTGGTGGAGCACAGATCGATAACCTTTGTAAGTTCTGCTTTATTCAAAGCTGCCTGAAGATTCTGAGTCTGATGGTTTTCCTCAACAATGTGATGGAGATTTTTCAGATCTTGTTCAAGAGTAGTTTGCTTGGCCTTGATCTCGAGTAGTAGGGAGAGAATAGTTGTAGTATCTGAAGGCTGTTCCTGGACATTTTCTGGTACAGATTGATCATATCCCGAGGCTAATGCTAGTGGATGCTCCCCCTGAACAGGTGCCTGGTCTGTAGAAGGTACAAGATCTTCATGAACTGTTTCTGCAATGCGTCCTGTTTCAAAGTGTTCTATTTTTGCATCATCGCTTTCATCATGCAGAAGAAACTTTCTCTTCTTACTATACACTTTGATTGGAGGAGGAGAGATAGGCATCTTGCTGGCTTGACCAAACTTTTTCTTTGGCTCCTTTGCTCTTGTCTTTCCAATAGATTTTCTCTCCGACTGTTGAGCTTCTTGTCCTTGTATTCTTCCCTTGATATCTTCAAAATGTTTCATTTTGGAGAGCATTTTTTCTCCAACATACATGTAGGGGATAGGGTTCTTTTGCAAATAAGCAAGAATAGATATTTTGAGGAACATAAATATGCGAAAGATTAGAGCCCCATAGGGTAACTGTCCCTTGTCCTTCTGCAATGCTCGGTACATATGAAAAATGATGACATGAGGAAGAGAAAAGGATTGACCTTTTAAGATAGCCCAAATGAGTTTGATTTCGGATTTGGAAAGGTCAGTTTTAGAGGCTGCCTTGGGCTTTAAGCAGTTGATAATGATCTTATGCAAGATCACCGATCGTTTTGATAAGTCAGAATAGGAAATATGTCCCTTAGAACTAGGAACAAAGTTGGGATTCTCTGAAGCAACCCTCGAAGCCTCTTCAACATCCACTGCCAAGGGAATGAACTTAGAATGTCTTGCTCCAATTATTTTTGCCAAATCAGTCGCTTGTAAGTCAAATTTCTGATCACCAATAGTAAACTGAATCCAATTTGGTGACAGAATGGAGAGATTGGAATAGAACTAGGTAGTTAATCCAACAAAAACATTACCAGACTGAAGACAAAATTCATAAATTCCTAATTCCTGAAACAGATGTTTTACTGAGATTCCTACCTTCTCTAGATAGCCAAAATCCACTATTCTATGATTGATGACTCCTCGAGTAAGCAATATTTTATAGAGCATGTTATGCTCATTACTTCTGAATAATCCACCTGTGCCAAGTAAGCCATATGCGATTCCCACCTTCATCTCAAAGGTATCAAAAAGTCGTGTATCATCATCGGGAACCACATATTTTGAGATACTGACCGGTTTAGGGCTTGTGGGAGTAGATTCTTTTTTAGAGGGAGTAGAAGTTTCTCCAACTTTCTCTTTGCCCTTTTGGGAAGATGATGCTTTTGGTGTAGAGCTTGTAGGAACAGCTTCATTTTTAGAACAAAACAGAGTACAAGTCTGCACAAGATGTTCTTCAGAGAAAAGATTATTATCTCGCAAACATTCACAGAGAACCGTCGCAGAAGCATTACACCGTTTCAACTTTTGATATGTTTCCCATACAAATTTGATGCTGCTAAAGCGAAAATTGGTTTTACCGGTCGATGACGAACGTTTGGGTGGTATTGCTTCAGAAGGAACTGCAAGATATTCTGAATCTGAATCTGAAATCTCCAGATGTTCCGCCGGTGCCGTAGATTTGGAGTATTGGTTGAGAATACATGAGGATCTTCTCTTGAAAGGCATTATAAACACTTTTTAGACATAAAGTTTTGATCTTTGGAAAAGGGAGAGGAGGACCGGCTCTGAATATCGGAAGGATTTAGAGAGTGAAGTACAAACTGATAGGGTTTTGTTAAAAGTCGAATAGGTTTATAAAAGAGAAGAAAGGTTTAGAATATTAGAAGGGCTTTGAAGAAAAATGAATTTTTAGAAAGTAGTCCCGAATAAGAAAACATAATAATATCAAGATAATATATTAGCCACAATTAAACAGATAAATTAGGATACGTACCTAATTTGCTTCCAAAATAATAAATATGATAATATCATACCAAAAATATACCCACCAAAATTTGAAATATGGATGTACCTTTCTTTAGAGTCTGAGAAAGATATTTAGACTGAGAATTTGAGTCTGAAAAATTCCTGTCTAATAGATGATACACTAAAAGGGATAAACAATGCACAGTTCATGTCTAATGAACTCAAACGAAGATTTGTCAAGAGATTTTGTGAATATATCAGCTAATTGATTCTTAGAATCAATGAATTGAATATTCACATCACTATTTTGAACATGATTTAGAATAAAATGATGCTTGATTTCAATATGCTTAGCTCGAGAATGAAGAATGGGGTTCTTTGTCAGATTGATTGCGCTTGTGTTGTCACACTTAATTGCAACATTTGATTCTCCAATACCAAAGTCTTGTAACTGTTGATTCATCCACAGAATTTGTGCGCAGCAACTTCCCAAAGTTACATATTCTGCTTCTGCTGTGGAAAGTGCGACTGTATTTTGTTTCTTGGAGTACCATGATACTAGCATATTCCCAAACAGTTGACATGTACCCGTGGTACTTTTCCTGTCCACTTTATATCCAGCTAAGTCAGCATCAGAATATTCAGTAAGAGTAAAGGCCGAATCTTTGGAATACCAAAGACCTAGTATTGGATAAGTTCCAATATACTTGATTATTTTCTTAGCAGCAGATAAATGTGATTCCTTTGGATCTGATTGAAATCTTGCACACATACAAACACTGAAAAGTATGTCAGGTCTTGATGCAGTAAGATACAATAATGAACCTATCATGCTTTTGTATACCTTCTGATCAACCTTCTTACCATTTTCATCTTTGTCCAATTTGGATGAATGAGACATGGGAATGTCTGTTTTCTTACAATTTTGCAATTCAAATTTCTTGACAATATCCTTGGCATACTTCTCCTGGCAAATGAATGTACCATTTTTGGTCTATTTCACTTGTAGGCCAAGAAAGAATATTAATTCTCCCATCATACTCATCTCAAACTCGTTCTGCATATTCTTAGAGAATTCCTTGCAAAACAATTCATTAGAGGATCCAAAGATTATATCATCAACATAAATCTGAACAAGCAGAAAATCCTTACCCTTTTTCTTGATGAACAGGGTCATATCAACCTTACATTTGGTGAAATCATTTTGGAGAAGGAAGTTACTTAGTCGTTTATACGAAGCACGTGATACTTGCTTCAAACCATAAAGAGCCTTCTTGAGTTTGTAGACATAGTCAGTCTTCTTTGATTCTTCTAAGCCAGATGGTTGTTCAACATATACTTTTTCTTTGATATATCCGTTCAGGAAGGCACTTTTCACATCCATCTGAAACAATTTAAAGTTATGAAAACAAGCATAAGCTAATAGTAGCCGAATGGCTTCTAATCTGGCAATTGGTGCATATGTTTCATCATAATCTATGCCTTCTTCTTGAGAATAGCCTTTTTGCTACTAGTCTAGCTTTATTTCTTGTAACTTTCCCTTTGTCATTCAGCTTGTTTCTGAATACCCATTTTGTTCCAATGACTGGATGATTTTTAGGTCTTGGCACAAGCTCCCATACTTGATTGTTCTAAATTATTGAAGTTCTTCCTGCATAGCTTCAATCCAGCTTTCATCTGATAATGCTTCACCAACTTCTTTTGGTTCTATTTCTGATATCAAGGCCAAGTTGCTGATGTTCTCCTTGTACTTAGATCGAGTCTTGATACCGTCTTCTATTTCTCCAATGATAAGGTTCTTTGGATGACTGGATTTATGTTTCCAGTTTCTGTCATATTTTTCCTTCTGAATGATATCAGACTCCGAAGGTTCTGAATATGTCTGGATTATATCTTATGTTCCTTTTTCTGTATGTACGCCATTCTCTGGGAATTCTTGTTGAGCTTCTGATAATTCTTGAACGTTGAAAGATATTTCAGAGTCATCTTTGTGAGTCTGAATATTTTCATCAAACTTAACATTCATTGTTTCTTCCACGGTCTGAGACTTTTTGTTGAAGACTCTGTATGCTTTACTCGTAGTGGAATATCCAAGTAAGAGTCCTTCATTTGCTTTCTCATCAAACTTGTCAGTGTGGTCATTTGGATTTTTAAGAATAAAGCATTTACAACCAAACACTCGAAAATATGAAATGCTGGGCTTTCTACCTTTGTAGAGTTCATAGGGGGTTTTCTCAAGAATAGGTTTGAGAAAAACTCTATTCATGATATAACATGCTGTAAAAACTGCATCTGCCCAAAAATAGGAAAGAATCTTGCTTTCAATCAACAGAGTTCTTGCCATTTCTTGTAAGGAACGATTTTTCCTTTCCACAACACCATTTTGTTCTGGTGTGTATAGAGTAGAAAAATTGTGTTGAAAACCATTCTCCTCACAAAAATCTGAAAATTTTTTATTTTCAAATTCTCCCCCATGATCAGTTTTAATGCAGGAAACGGTATAGCCCTTTTCATTTTGAACTCTTTTTGCAAATTTTGAAAAATATGAAAATGCTTCATTTTTATGAGCAAGAAAA
The DNA here is from genome assembly GCA_024500025.1 of Syzygium aromaticum. Classification (NCBI taxonomy): domain Eukaryota; kingdom Viridiplantae; phylum Streptophyta; class Magnoliopsida; order Myrtales; family Myrtaceae; genus Syzygium; species Syzygium aromaticum. The sequence continues at coordinate 1,436,150 of CM044888.1, read as the reverse complement.
AACACCCAAGTAAATCTTGTAAAGTTATCAACAATAACTAGACAATACTTCTTACCACCGAAACTTTGTGTTCTTGTTGGTCCAAATAGATCCATATGAAGAAGCTGCAAGGCACGATTAGTGGAAACATGATGTATAGATTTAAAAGAGTTTCTTACTTGCTTTCCTAGAGTGCAGGCATTGCATAACTCTGTTTTCTTGTATTTTAAATCCGGCAAACCTCGCACCAGTTTTTTGTTTGAGATCTTTGAGATTTGTTTCATACTGATGTGTCCCAATATTCTGTGCCATAGATCTTCATCCTCTTTGATTGAGATTAAGCAGTGAGTGGAACTTGGATTGACATCTAGAAGATAAATGTTGCCATGTCTTCTTCCTGTAAATATTTGAGAAGAATCTTTGCTTGTTCCTGAGCACGTGTCTTCTTGAAAGTTGATTCTGAAACCTGTATCACATAGTTGGCTGATGCTTAACATATTATAATTGAGTCCTTTTACCAATGAGACATCACTGATTGTAAGTCATCGTATTTTAACTGTTCCTTTGCCAATGATTTTTCCTTTGATATTTCCTCCAAAAGAAACTTTTCCTCCATTCAAACTTTGTAGATCAATGAATATTTTTGGATCTCCTGTCATGTGTCTTGAGCATCCACTATCTAGGTACCACTTTCTTTTTTTCTTCGTGGTAACCTGCAAGAATTACAGCATCTCAAGTTTTCTTTGGTATCCAAATTTGTTTGGGTCCTTGAGGATCAGTATAGGTTGTCTTAACAAATTCTTTTCGAACAGATTTCCAGACCTTAGGACATTCATTCTTAAAATATTGTGGATCTCAACATTTTGAGCATCAGAGAACACTTTGGCCTACAGGTTTTACAAAGTTCCTTTTGAAATGATTTTTGTAAACTTGTCGATCAGGTCTTTGTCTTAATCTCTCATTGACCTTTGGAAAATCAATCAAGCTATCACATTCCTTTACAAATCCCAGGCCAGATTTGTTGTAATAAGGAATTTGGATGGAAAGGATATGTTTCAAGGTTTCTGACCCTTTTGAAAACTTAGAAGTAATTTCTAAATTTTCCTTTTTCAAAATAGCATTTTATTTGGAAAGAAAATCTCGACTTTCCTTGATTTGTTGAAATTCCTTTTGAAGGAAATCGATTTTTTCTTTTTGTGAAACATCCTGTTGCCTCAGTGATGAATTTTCCTTTTTTAGAGAAGAGATTCTTTTAAGAGCAGCTTTAAATTCAAGGCATAAATCGTCAATGTAATTCGATACTTCAGAAGTCATTTCATAATGCTTTACCTCGATTTCTACTTTAGGATCAGAATCTGAATTTGAGTCTGAATCTGATTTTGCCATAAGACAGATATCATCGTCACTGTCTTCACATTCTGTGTCACTCCAAGTTTCTGTCTTTAAAGCCTTCTTTGCTTTCTCAAATATGCTCTTCTTTTTCAGAAGTGGACAGTTAGGCTTGATATGTCCACGTTTCCTACAGTGAAAGCATATTACATCCTTTGCTTTTTATGTTTCATTGGTAGACTTCTTTTTCTCAAACGGCTTCTTCCTTTGAGGTTTCTTTCTCTGATCTTCATCTTCTTATACTTCTTTATGAAGAGAGCTAGTTCTTCATCATCAACGTCTTCATTTTCAGAATCTGCATCAGAATCAATGTTAGTTTTTAATGCAATTGACTTATTATCTCTGGATTCATTCTCCTCATTCCGATGTTCAATCTCATATGATTACAGAGTTCCAGTCAACTCATTTACTGATAGAGGCTTGATCCTTTGTGTCTCTCGAAGAGATGTTTTGATATTATCCCACTTCATTGTGAGTCCTCTCAGTAATTTGTTGACTTTCATTGCATCTGGAACTGGTTGTCCTTGATATGCAAGACCGTTTACTATATCAGTAAACCTGTCATACATGTTAGCAATTGACTCTTCAGGCTTCATTTTGAAGGATTCATATTGACCAAGCAAAAGATTGATTTGAGTTTCTTTGGCTCGATCTGTTTCTTCATAAGTGATGTGAAGCGTATCCCAGATTTCCTTAGCTGATTCACAAACAACAATTTTTTTTATATTCAATAGGAGATAAAGCACAATATAAAGAATAAATTGCTTTGGAATCTAAGGTCTCTCTTTTGGATATCTCAGTTTGAGATAAAGGAGGATCTTCTGATTTGCTTGCATCTGCATTTTCAGAAGATTTTGGCTTGACTCCTCTGATGATGATATCCCATTGCACGTGATCAATTGACTTAATGAATGCCTTCATCTTATTCTTCCAGATGCTATATTCCTTGCCATCGAAGTATGGTGGTCTGTTGTTGCTTTGACCTTCAATGAGACCTGGAGCACAATAACTAGCCATATAGATCGTTAACTCAGAAGTAAAACACTTTTATAAACTAGCAATCTACTCTGATACCAATTGAAGTAGCTAGCAGAGATCACCTAGAGGGGGGGTGAATAAGTGATTTTAAACAGTTTATGCGAAAATGAAAGAAAACAGTTAAATCTGAATAAAGTTCAGATTCAAAGCAGTTTATAAAGACAGTGCTCCTGATGTGTAGTGTGCTAAGTAATAGAATAGAGATAGAAAAACTGCACACAAGTTTATAGTGGTTCGGCTTATAGCAAGCCTACGTCCACTCTCTCACGCTACAGCCTACTAGCTGGATTTCACTAATCAAATCAATGAGAAGTTACAGCAAGTTGTGCCGCTTAAACACAAGCACTTCTCCTCGAAGCTGGTGCTGCTTATACCAAGCTGATAGATCACACTATCTTACACCTAAGCACACACTTTTAACACTGTCTACACCTCTCAAATGATTACACGTTTAAGCTCACGAAAGACAAGAGATTGAATCGGAGTATACTCAGACTTTGGACTTGTTGATTCTTGATTTCATTCTCTTCCTTCTGCTCCTCATTGATCTCCTTTTATACTCCTCTACTTCCAAATTAGCCGTTGGACAGTTTTCAGAGGATCATCTTCCAATATTCACCTTTGGATAGATTTGTATAAAATGGATTGAGTAGCCGTTGGTTGATAAAATCTGAATCCCGCTGATTCTGGTCGCCCATACAATCAGAATCTTGGTTTCCATAAGTAGAGTCTTATCCGTTGTAATGCATGTTTGTCGTAATCTTTGATTGTCAATCAATTTGATTTAAATTGATATCAAAGATTTCCTTTTGTGAAATCCATACCAGATCACTAGCTGTTATGTTAGGTTCTGTATTTTGTGTCTGAAGAAATTTTGCGTCTGCATTTGCATCTGAGAAACTTCTGCGTCTAAAGAATTTCTGCGTCTGCGTCTGAAAAATTTCTGTTTCTGAAGAATTTCTGCATCTGCTTCTGAAGAATTTCTGCGTCTAAATCTCTTTTGCTTGAAGTTCTTTCACAATAAAACACTCATTGACAGTTTTGTCAACTTCAAAATCAATATAAGTTTTCCTCAACACATTGCATGCTCCACCATGTCCATGGTTCGTCTGTCTGTCGTAATAATCGCAACCATCACCTCCGCACCTTTTGTGGCGGCCAACATATACACCCCTCAAACTCCTCGAAATCCTTTTAGCTCAAACCGGGAGTCGCCGGATAATCAGGACGTCCCCTTACTTTGGAACACCAAGTAAGGTTTGATTGAACGGTTGGCCCCGGTCTCAATATTCCCTCGGAACCATTTCTTTGTCCCCACCTAGGTTTCTCTCCAGCCCTAGGGCACCAAGTCCGTCTGCAATCGCGTCCATAGTCAGCTGCATCCCTTCGATTTGCTGCTCCAGCTTCTGTTGAGATCCGCCCCGACAAAGCCCTTGGCACCTGATCTTTGTCGATGAGGCAGTTTTTTCCGTTGTCACCAAACATCGTGTTCCCCCAATCTTCCATGTTCTAATGTCAACCGACGCAGTAGAGACGAAAAGAATGAGTCGCAACTCCTTCACACTGACACCCGAAGCTTACACACAGGAAGGGCCCAGAAAGAAATCTCTTGGTTTTCTGAATATCTGAAAAGAGGCAAGCTTCGTATTTTGAACAAAGCCTAACAAACAAATACCAATGCAACCCCAATTATTAGTTAAAGAAACAAAAAGGGTGAGAATATAACAGCCTAGCTAAACCTTATAAAAATAAACTAGATATTCTAAACTGACTTAATTAAAGAAGAAAATAGCATATTCGAAAATCCTAAATTTATCTAATGAAGGACGTAAGGTCAATATTTTGCACTTCTCTTTTGAAAACGTATCGCACTTAATAGTTTCTTAACAAATAATGTTAGGAGCACCAACATTAGTCCGTACTACACGCGACAATGACATACTTAAGTAGCGTAATGTAAATATTCCTAGCCTCTAGCCAATTGCTTCCTTGTGGCGGTAGACACTAACATCTAGAAAACATATCTTGATTCTTGGGCTTTTAAATAAGCTCAAGGACATTTATTTAGATAAAATTTAGTTATTATGCCCATGCTGCATACGAATTTGATAAATGAAACTATGTTGTATTTCACTTGAAGTTTCCGATATTGTATATTATTTTACGGACAGTAAGAATTACTTAAACGTTTATAGTATTATTACCGTGCATTTATGACATTTAAATCTATTAACCAAAAACAAATAACAATAGAAGAATAACTTCCATAGGTAAAATTCTAGATGAATTTACAACCATATAATGACCTAACGATACATATCATGTCCAAATATTTCTTTTTCTTTCAGCAGGGAACTAACTGCCTTTCAGAAGTGTGCAAATTTTTGCAAAGTCCAGGATGAATCCGCTCGCAACATAATCCTTGTAGTGTCGACCTTAATTGCAGTTGCCACTTACCAAGCTGCTCTCTCTCCTCCGGGAGGATACTGGCCGGATTCCTCTTCAAATCCCCGACCAATTCAATTGTCGTTACTGCCAATTCCAACGGCATTGCTATTGAAAAGCCACGTCAAGCTGGAGAAATTATCGTGAGCGGTGTGGGACTATCTGTGGACACGATTTGCAATAGCACGGCTTTTTTCGCCTCGATTGCCACAATCTGGGCCACCACTTTCACCGTAGAGGCCAACCCTTTGTTTTACAACCCTATACCCATTCTCTGTGCTGCTTACTTTATTTCTTTTCTAATCCAAATTCCAGAAATGACTGTGGCGGCAGGAATTTGCCTAGTGGTACTTGTTGAGTTCCGTTTGCTCGCCGTGTTGGGTCTCCCCTGATACATGAGGATAAAGCACATAGGAGTTCAACAACGGATTGATGCCAGAAGGAGACGCGTCGCAATTTCCAAGGATCAAAGGATTGAGATTACTTCGCAAGTACTATTTACTTTGATATCTCTTTTCATGTGTGCATCCAATTTATATTTCTTGCAATGGACTCAGCTATTATTTCCTCTGAAGACCTTTAATCTTGCTTGAATTCGGGATTTCTAATAGCCTCTTTCCTAATCCAACTTTTATAAACTGATGCAAAAAAGGCACCGAGTCGCAGCTCACAAAAATGAACGCCTGAAGTGTACACGCACAAGACACAAAGAGCGAAATCTCTTAATTTTCTGTATTTCTAAAATGAGGCAAATTGCCTGGTCTGAACAAAACACAACAAATAAGCACGGTTGCAACCCTTTTTCTAAAAATCTAAAGCAAAGAAACACTGAGAATATAACAAAACCCTAGCTAAACTAAGAGAACATCTAGATCTTATTATATCTTCCCATCAAAGATAAGATATCTTAACAGATTTTAAAAGTTAATATAATAAAAATAGTAAATTCAAATATTCTACACCAAATGAATGCCCTAAATTTTATTAATGAAGGAGATATCAAATTTCGAAATCCTAAGTTCATCAAATAAAAGACGTAAATCCAAACTTGCAGTGCCCCACATCATTATCAAATCATTGAGAAAAAAAAAAAAGCTCAACGAGAGTTTGTAGAATGTCGAGTTATATGATAAAGAATGTGCGCTACAATCCTCTTGAAATTTGGAACCATAACTCTAAATTTATCAATTTATCGCTTTAAACAAAAGTTTCAAATCAAAGTTTTGCTCCTGTTGCTCACCTTACTTTTGTTCAGTCTTTTTATTGTTGTTTTGCAGATAAACTCTGGTCTTTGTTCTAGATGGATGTTAATAATGCATTCCTAAATTGTGATCCCACGAAGGAAGTCTATATGGTGCTTTCCCTAAGATAAACTCATTCTTCTAATAAGGTGTGTTGATTACATCAAGTATTATATGAATTGAAACAGGCTCCTCGAGCATGATATTCCAAGTTGAACTCCATAATGGAAACCTTGAGTTTTACATCAAATTCCTATGACCATACTCTTTTTGTTCGACATACATCTTGTGGGTCTATTGTGCTTCTCTTATGTGTGGATAACATGGTTATTACCAAAGATGATCATACTAGCATTTCAAAACTCCAGCAATACCTTAGTAAACAATTTCAAATGAAAGATCTTGGGCAGCTCAGCTATTTTCTAGGCTTGGAGATTACTTCAGATTCCTCTAGTCATTTTCCTTCTCAAAGCAAGTATGCAATTGATCTTCTTTCTCAAGAGAACTCACGGACAATAAGGTGGTTACAACCCCTATTGATATCAATGTCAAATTTAATGCCAAAGATTGGACTCCTCTTTCGGATCTTACACTTTATCAACAGTTAGTCGGCAGTCTTAAATCTCTCACTCTTGCTCAGCCTAGCATCGCTTATGTTGTTAACATTGTCAGTCAATACATGACTGCACCCCATAGGACTCATTTGCTGTGGTCTTTCAAATTCTTCATTAGGTCAATGATACTATTTCATGGCCTTCACTTTTTTGCTCATTCTACGTCAGCACAGCTTATTATGATGTTGATTGGCCTAGTGACCCTCAAGATCGTCACTCCACTAACTTATCTCGTCACTCATTCTACATGACACAGCTTACTATGAGTTAATGTTTCTTTTTGGGGAACTCACTTATCTTGTACTGTTAAATATGTCATGAATTTTATTCGGTCCGGTTTATGACCCGACCCGACATATTTTTTGTGAGACCCGAAAAATGAGATTTAGTTCGTGACGCGAAGGGTTGGGCCAAGCGAACAAATCTCAATGGTGGACCGCCCAAGCCGGAGTAAATGAAAGAACGTTTCGGAGGGTTCAGGGGTGTAACCCCCAAGAAAAATTTTTGGGAAGCTCTATTTATATTGCGGCTAGGTTTTCTCATTAGAAAAAAAAGAGTGAGAATTTTCTTTCCTGAAATTTTGGTGAGCCGTGAGGTTTTGTCAAGTCATTGTTTCGACTTCTAAAAATTTGTACTCTCTTTGATTATAGTGGAATCTTGATTTGCCTCGCCCGTGGACGTAGATCACCTTATGATCGAACCACGTAAATCCTGTGTTCTGTATTTGTTTTTCCGCACCCGTTTTTCAACATGTACCATAACAAGAAACATACCACTTACGCTTGCTCTAATATAGAAGCTGACTACGAAGTTCTTGACAACACGATATTAGAGTTATTGTGGTTACGATGGCTACGGGAAGACATGGGAATGCATCATAATAGCGGCACATTCATTCATTACTATAACCGTACTGCTATCCAAATAACACATAATAATATTTTCTATTAGCGCAGCATTGACATAATTTTTCATTTCATTCGGTATCATGTGCATAACAGAACTGTCCATCTCATCTCCACATCATTTGATGACTAGACTATATATTTTCACCTAGACACATCCATCTAGGCTGTTTTTTGGATCTTTTCTCCAAACTCTAATTGACTTCTCTCAAATCACCATGAGTTTGAGGGGATGGTAGATTATATTAGGATTATTACTCTTTAGGATTATGTTAATTGTAATTTACATCGATAGTATTTAAGTCTAATTGTATTCTCATCCGATATATATAGAGATCTTGTATTCTTCATTTTGTAACCTAAAGAATATCACATTTCTCTCTTTTTTCTATGACGATTCTCCAACTCTTGTTAAGCTCAAGCAGGCAACGTGAGGACCAGCAGAGATCTCTGGTCAGATAGCGCAAGGTCCATCTTGAGGAAGTGTTACTGCTACTTGAAGTGTACTGTGCATGTGATTTGACTCCCTGAATATGATGTTGGCTTTTATTATATGCATGACAATCATCTCATGTACTCGCTCCTCCCTCGGTGCCACCGAAGTTGGCGCCACCAGCATTTCGTACACTGAACCCGAACCGCCATCTTCACTAGGTAAGGTTTTTATGCAGTTCATTTCCGTTCTTCGGCTCTCTTTTTGTCTCTCCATCCTTTCACCATCGTTTTCCTGTGATGCGTCTTTTATTACTAAAGGTCGAGCTTTAAATCCCACAGGAGACGAGATATTTAAATTTAAATATATAACCCATCCCCAAAATTATCTAATAGCCATGTTATCTAATTTTGCATTACAGGTATTATTTATTTACTTATTTTTCTTTTCCTAAAATAATATGCAGTTACAATTCACAAGAATAATCCTGAAACTTTTGGGTTAAAAGCTTTGGGGCTAAAATGATGCAGCCTAGTGTAGGCTACTCGAACGTTAGGATCGGGAGAGTGACTTGCACACGTGGAACAAGACGAACAGTAATTACAGTCCTGCGCAAGCTCGGGAAAATGGATGTAACTTCGTCGATACAAATCGGAATGACCTGATTCCTAAGCCGAATGAACAAAGACTTCTGGGTTGACAATTTCTCTGTTTTGAATTTTCTCAAATAGGCACTGTAGGAAGGACGAAGTTGGGGTGGAAGTGGACGGATGTAAATGGACAGAACAGAGGAAAAGATAGAACTTCGTTGGTTGCTCTTCCAGGCTTCCAAGGAAGTGGATAGGGCACCGATTCTTCTAGATCGATGACTGCAACTCTTCAAGGATGTAGTTTTGAAAACCTCTGACTCTTCAAGGACGGAGTGAAAACTCTTCTAGATTTTCGGGGGGTATGAACTCTTCAAGGTTCAAGATAATTGCTTAATGCAAAATTTTCATTAATTAAATTCGTTTGCCTAATACATAAAGGAGATGGTCTTTTATGGCCAAAGAAAAAACTTAAGCAAATGAAGAGACTAAATGTCGCGACCTAAAAAATCTTCATTTTTCGGGCTAATGGATTATTAAGACTAATCTTAACTCGGGCCCTCCCAAGCCCTACCAATTCGCAACTTAGGGTTTAAGTCTTTAACATGCAAATATTTTTATGCTTAGAGTCGCCACTAATCAATTTGTGATAGGTCGATTAGAAACCTAAATAAAACATAGGGAGATATGTTTTATTCCTACGAACCAGAGATTCTAAGCTCGGGGACTTGATTACGCTAGATCTAGTCTAACGCCCTTTCGGTACCTTTTCTTTTCAAAAATATTTTGGCATGCAGTTTGGATCCATTTCAACTTAATTACTAACATGTGAGGTGTTCATGCGGGTGCGCAAACCACCAATTTAACACTCAATAATTGAATATTAAATTGCAAGATTTGAAGAATTACTTACCTCGAAGCAACGCAAACATCTGCATAGTTAGCTAGAAAATCACATTAACATCCTAATATGATTTCTAATTAACAAGCAATTCACTCAATTTTTCTTTTGATTTTCACTTATTTAAATGAAATCTAATCTATATGCAATGACGTGCAAAAATGACATGCAATTAATGCAACCTAGCATGCAAACTATATGTCACGCGACGACGTGACCTAATTCTAATGACAGGCAAATGATTTATTTTTGGTATTTTTCTCATTGAAATTCGGAATAAAAATATGCCTAAAATAACATGCAACCTATGATGACTTAACATATCCTAACATGACTTATTTTTGGGATTTTTGTTAAAATTCGAAATAATAAATTACTTAAATTAAGAATGCAATCTATCCTAATCTACCATAAAGCAATTCATTCTTTTTTTGGGGTTTTCATGAAAATTCGGAATTAAAAAAATAACCTAAATAATCTAATAAGATTAGAATATTGCTTAATTTAAACTAGGAAATAGATTATCTCAAGTCCTAATTTAAATTAAATAATTACTCTATCTTCTAGATACATTTAGGGTTCCCTAAACATGCAAAACTCAAATTCAAATCCTAACTGATATTTTTTGAATTTTCTGTTTAAAGGAAAGCAAATAATAAGAAAAAGACAAGGAAAAACAATTTAAACAGAGATAGCATTCACATTTAAAACAGCCACGCGATCCGTAAAATTCGTTTCAAACTCAGATTAGGCACAAAAATCGAACTATCGGTCATATCTATAGGGTTACGGATATTGACGGAAAGTCGATCATTCAAATTTGGAAAGCAGATAAAAGTCATTATCGTACCCAAGTGATTATGGATAGGATAATGATTTTCCGTATCGCCGCGTATCGTACCTTAGGGATAAGGTCGGATAGTCGTCCAGATACGTTGCTGAATTAGGAAAGTTTCCTAATTTTAAATATTTTAAAAATATTGCGGATATCAAATAATTATCCTAATATATCTAATATTCCACACGATGTTCACGAAATATTCAAACACTCAAATTAGTAAATTAAATATTCTGAAAAAATATCGGATAATGTCCAATTACCTAATTTGCAGATAATCTCCAAATTTGAACCGACTCGAGATCGAGTTTGCGGATCGGGATCGGACTCGGGCGACTTGCAGTAGTGTGGACTTCTCCGGCTTCACGAAGGAGTGGCAGCAACAAGTTTTACGGCCACCGATGAGGGAAAGCTATGGCTCGAAACTAAGCTCGTCGGAATCACTGGAAAAGTTGTTAGACACCTGCAAAAGAGCATTCGAACAAGACAAAGGGATGCCTCCGTGGCGGTGAAGAATGAGGCAGTGGACGCCGAGTATACGTTGTCGGGATTCAGAAGGGTTGATAATGTAATGAGTAACAACCCGTTGATCCTCGACTGAACCACAAAGTCACGGTCTTCTTTTGTGTTCAATTCCACGTGTCTTCTTCATGGGAACATAAGTCAACTTTCCATGTTTCACCAGCCAAGAAGGGATGAATTCCACCACTTATTACATTCTTTTCTTTGGCTTTTTCTTATGCAGATCGTGGAAACTCAGCAACAAGACTTGAAGGTCAACTTGAGAGCATGGACTGGGGAGGAGGCTGCGTGGACGTTGCTGGAGTTCGCTGAAAATTCGTCCGCTGAATTGCTTTGCCGGAGGGGAGTGCGACTCGGTTGGGCACGACAGAGCAAGCTGGAGAGTCGGTCGATTCAAGCGCCCGCCAAAGGTTCACGGCCACAGCTCTGGCCGTGAGCGGAAGGTGCGGCGATGGGCAGCAGGCGGAGTGGCAGCTCAAGTTGCCGGGAATAGCACGGGCGGTGACTTGGACACGGCGCGGGAATGGCGGCGCGGCAGTGAGTTGTGAGCCGAGCACGGCATGGCGGTACCGGAGCGCGGCGGTGGTATAGGATGGACGCGGTTGAACCGACCCGCAATCACCTCTCCCTCTCTCTCAGTTTTTTTGCTCTCACTCACACTTGCGCTCTTTGAAAATTCTGATCTGAAAAAACTGTGTTCCCTCAAAATTCTGACCTAAACATGTTTATATAGTGCTAACTTAGGTCAATTAGATGGGCTTACTAATCCTAATGGGCTTAGGCTTGGGCTTAGGCCTTAATCTAATTTAAATGGGCTGAATTAATTAAGGATAATGGGCTGAATTAAGCTCAAATTAAAACAACCGAGCCCGTTTGACTTGTAATTCCCGGCCCTTGCATTCCAAGCGAACCGAGTCCCATTCGATGAAATTTAAGCTCGTTCGCCATCACCGGTCCGATGCAAAATGCGACTAAATTAAAATGAAAATAAACTATATGTTATGCAATTTAAATATTTTTGTTTAGGGGTTAAAAATTAATCCCTAATTTTCTATGCAAATTACGACTAAATGATTAGTAAAATTTAGGTGTCAACACTAAAGAGTATTAAAGACCCTATCTTACCAAAAAAAAAAGAGTATTAAAGACCCTAGAAGACAAAAAACATTAAAGAACTTAGAAACTAAAAACTAGATAAATGTTCAACGTCTTCTTGATCATCCCAAAGTATCTTTTAGGCTTCCAATGTATAGGGAAAGACAAGGACTTTATTGTGGCATGGACTCGCGTATGAGACTATTGGTCTTCAAATTGCGTCCCTTTGATATATACAAGACTCGTCGAGCGACTTGTCAAGCTCGGATGTGGGCTGATCTCCTTGGTCGAGTGAGCTCGTCTTCGATGTGGGCGGTCATTATCAATCTGGCTTGCATCATCCTCCCCTTCTTTAAAAGAATTCGACCTCGAATTCATGTCAACATAAGAGGAATCACCAGCATAAGGTGTTAAATGTTGAACGTTGAAAACATCATGTGTTTTCATATGAAAAGGAAGCCTTAAGCGATATGCATTGGGATTGATGCGCTCAAGAACTTCAAGAAGACCAAGCTTTCGATCACTAAGCTTGTTATAGCTTCCAACAGGATGACGCTCTGGTGGCAAGTAAGCCCAAACAAAATCTCCTGGTTCAAAGATAACCTCACACCGCCGCTTATCGACGTCCTTTTAATAGGATTCTGTCTTGCTTTCTAACCTTTGGCGCACATCTTCATGAATTGCTCTCATATGAGAAATAATATCTTTAACATTGCCACTCGACTTTTCAACAGAAGGAATAGGTGCAAGATCAAGAGCAGTGTTTGGCTATTGTCCATACACGATCATGAAAGGACTATACCTAGTCGTATGGTTTACAGCACAATTACATGCAAATTCGCCATGTGACAATTGTGTCTCCCAACAGCGAGGATTTTCATCAATCAGTGTCCTCAATAGATTTCCCAAGGTTCGATTGACAACTTCAGTTTGCCCATCAGTTTGGAGATGAAACATAGTACTATATTGCAGTTTAGTACCGACATTCTTCCACAATTGTCACCAAAAATGACTGAGAAACTTTGTGTCCCAATCAGAAGTAATAGTTTTCGGAATGCCATGCAATTTATAGACTTCCTTAAAGAATAATTCAGCAATACGCGAAGCATCCATAGTTTTGCGGCAAGGAATAAAATGCACCATTTTTTAGAATCGATCTACAACAACAAAGATGGAATCCATACCTCTGAGACTGCGAGGTAGTCCAAGAACAAAGTCCATAGAGATATCTTCCCATGGGGCTTGTGGGATTGGCAGGGCAAATAAAGGCCAACATTGGTAGCTTGCCCTTTTCCAGTTTGGCAGCATTAACACCTCATCACATGTCGATGTATGTCTCGTTTCAAATGAGCCCAAAAGTACTTGGCTAAAACAAGTTGCACGGTCTTGTCATGCCCAAAACGTCCGTTGCGATGAACTTCATCCATCACCCTTTGTCGAAGTGAACAATCAGGTACACATCAACGGTTCCTTTTGAAAAGAAACCCATCACACTCAGTGAAATCAGCAAGTTTCTTCTCTTTTGCTTCGGGTAAGATTTGGAGAAGTAAGGATCTTCATGATACAACTCTTGGAATAATTCGAATCCAAGGACCGTTGATTGCATTGTGTGGAGTAAGCTCTTCTTTCTACTAAGAGCATCAGCAACCTGATTTTGAACTCCAGCTTTATGTTTAATGATGAAAGTGAACTCCTGAACGTATTCAGCCCATTTTGCACCCCTGGAGTTAAGCTTTTGCTGCTGTGAAATATACTTGAGAGCTTCATAATCAGTGTATAAAACAAACTCTCGATGAATAAGATATTGCCTCCAATGTTCGAGTGTGCGAAACAGTGCATGGAACTCCAGATCATAAGTGCTATAACAAAGTTTAACACTATCCAATTTTTCGCTAAAGAAGGCAATGGGTCGACCTCCTTGACTCAGAACTCCTCCAATGCCAGTACCTGATGCATTGCAATGTACTTCAAAAACAAGATCAAAATTAGGCAATGCGAGTACCGGAGCTGTGCACAATTTTTTTTTTGAGCTGCTCAAAACTTTTCCGAGCTATACACGTCCACTCAAAGACTCCTTTCTTCATGCAAGAAGTAAGTGGGGCCGCAATAGTGCTGAAGTGTGCGATAAATCGTCGATAGAAAGAAGTTAGGCCATGAAAGCTTCGTACCTCATGCACATTTGATGGAGTCAGCCACTCTCGAATCACCTTGATCTTGGCATCATCCGCTGAAATTCCCTTTGCTGAAATATGAAATCCCAAGAAAAGGATTTGCAGTACCATGAAATAGCACTTCTCAAGGGCTACGTACAAGCGCTCCTGTCTCAACACGTGAAGTACTTCTTGAAGACGCCACAGATGCTCGTCAGTAGACTTGCTAAAAGTAAGAATATCATCGAAATAGACTACAATAATTTTTCCCAAAAAGGGTTTCAGAATTTGGGTCATGAACCTCATGAATGTCAATGGTGCATTCGACAATCCAAATGGCATGACTACCCACTCATATAGCTCATCTTTCGTTTTGAATGCTGTCTTCCATTCATTTCCAGACTTGATTCTGATTTGATGATATCCACTTTTCAAATCCAACTTCAAAAAGATGATTGCACCAGAGAGTTGATGTCACGTCCCGAACCCCATCGAGCGCACGACATCTCAATACTTGGTCGAATTGTGTGCGACGACCCAAAGATTCCATCAAAGTTAAACGCGGTGGAAACAATCAAATATACCCAGACAATAAAATTGAGAACACTAGGAAGAATTAGATCGCCAGACCACCAACCAAACTATACTTCGATATAACATATACAATATCCATTTAGAAACAGACTTATACCATACCACCACTTACTAATCCTCAGAATATGCATAAACACCTACTACTATCCACAAACCCCGACTGTTCAAAAAGAGTAGATAACCTGAGTTCCCTATTCCTAAAAAAAAATGATACTTCTCAAAAGATTTGCTCCTAACCTCCCCACTAGCCCCAGCGTCCACGAGACGACGTCTACTCAGAGTCTGACTCGTTAGGACTTGAATCCAACTCCTCCTGAATCGTCGCTTCTACTAATGACTCAGACTCAGCTCAGATCTCTATCGGGTGGACTATGTCACCCAACTCCACTAGGACCTCATCCCACTCCTCCTTGACTGGCTCCTCGTCAGGCTCGACCTCTAACACATAATAGGGATTGTACTCGTACATGGGTACATCCTCCTGTTCATGCTCAGGCTCTGCTTTTGGGGCCTCCTCCGGTTCAGCTTCGGGGTTTTCTTCTCCTCCTTCTCCTCCTTCCTCGGGAATCACCTTGAGATTCACGTCCATCAGATCGTACCCCGCCTGGGATTCTTTTGGTTCCGGCTCATGCTAGGCTCCCAAGAGTTCAGGTCCTGCAGACGCAGGATGAAATCCGGACTGAGTCAAACTAATCTCCAGGCTAGTCACCTCGCCATCGGGAGGGGGTATGGCTGATGGATCCCAGTCTCCAACTCCATCAAAGAGGACGTGGAAGCCTCGGACATGGTCGAACTCATCAACCCCGTCTCTAAACATCCATGCAGTGTAGGTGTGGGTCTGCCAGTGGGATAGTCCTATATCTACCTAAACTACGGTCGTATGCTTAACCCGAGTAAAATTATCGTCCATCGGATACTCCATAATGTCGTGGTCGGTGTGCATGGGAATTCCTAAACGCTGTAGCGGCGGCAAATTCATGGCTCGGGCGGGGGATCTAAAATGATTTGGCTGATACAACCATAAAACACTTCTCAATAAGTTGCAACATAAACCCTACCTAGGCTACCACGTAATTCCAGACACATCCAGACACACCATCAAACAATTGACGCAAACACCAACCAAACAATTACGCATACCTGGACTCTTGACATAAGCAACCGACACATTAGCCCATAATCACAACATTCAAACCATGCACACATGCCAACCATTCTCGCACTCAAACAAGTATATCGCTCGCATAACATACTAAACCACTCAATTCGCACTCGATTGCGCACAAATACATAATTTCCATTTATTTTCCTCGTCATACCAACACTTACTTAATCACATTCCCGACCCACGTAAACACGCCTCAGGCCCACTCGATTGCGCTCCGAGCATCACACACATCGGTTCGATCCCACTTTCACTTGACATCCCACACATCTCATTCTCAATCACTTTCTAGGCCCGCATAGACACGCTTCAAGCCCACTTGATCGCGCCCCAAGCATCACACGCCTCGGTCCAATCCCACTTTCACTTTCTTTCCTCAACCCGCACCAAATGCGACAGACTTACATAATTGAGACCCGAGTTTAAAATGCCTTGGCCCGATCCCGATCTTACCTGAGCTAATCGTATCTCGGACTGATCTCATTTTCTACTTTCTTATTCCTCAACCAACGCCAAATGCGACAGGCCTACGTGATCGCGACCCGAGCTTAAAATGCCTCGACCCGATCCCGATCTTACCCGAGCTGATCGTGCCTCGGACTGATCTCATTTTCCACTTTCTCATTTCTCAGCCAACGCCAAATGCGACAGGCCTACGTGATCGCGACCCGAGCTTAAAATGCCTCGGTCTGATCCCACTCTTACACTTGCACACAACTGGGCATTAAATACGTACACACAATTGCACCCAATACATTATTATAATTCTGCAACATCGTGAACGCACAATTAACATACAAATTGCCATTTTTTCCACACCCAAACATTGACGAATTGATTCTAGCCCTTCACGACATTTTCACGAAATCTCAAGCCGGATCTATCGGCGCAAGCCACACGCCGAACAGCACATCACAGCACATAGAATAGCATATCATAGCCAATGATCGGCCTCTAAAATTCCGCCAAAAATTCCCAAATTCAACCCTAAGACCCGTTATTCTGATTAGCCCTTAATTTATACCAAACTACGTCTAAACGGGTCCGATAATACCCGATAAATTAGGCGAGGTTTAGATTGCGACTTACCCGACTCTAGACTAACGAGACTAGAGTGAAACGGGTGGCGATCGACGGTGGTCTCGCGGCAGCTTGCGGCGACGGCGATAGCGACGATCGACTCATGACAAGCAACAATTGGGTCACGGCGGATGGCGATTGGCTCATGGCAGTGGCGGCTTGGCTCACGGCCGTGGGAGGGGAGAGAGGGTGAGGGTGAGTCGAGAGAGAGGGGGAACGGCAGCTGGGCAATGTGAGGCTCGGCGGACGGCACGACGGCGGTCCGGACAGCGACGAGGCGGCGTTCAACTGGGGAGAGAGCAATCAGGAGGGAGAGAAAGAGAGAGAGCCGAATGGGGGAGAGAGAGAGAAGAGAGAGAATGAGGAGAGAGAGAGAGTGGATCAAGACTTTATGCCCAAGTTTTGACCCACTTTGCCTAATGACCAAAATGCCATTCTCTAATCTTTTCATTCGACGGTCGAGATTCGATCTTATCTTGAAATTGACGGCCCATATCGAATCTTTTCCAAAATATCCAAGGGCAATTTAGGAATTTCTCAAAAATTCTAAGGGCAAAATTGTCTTTTCCAAATATTATGGCTAAATGACCAAAATGCCCTTGCCCATTAAAACTAGCCATTTATAAAGTCTTAGGGGTAAAATGGTCACTTTCTCATTTTCTTACCAAAATTGAATTTTTCTAAAGGATTCGGGAAAATCTAAAACTGCACGTTCCATCTGCAACGTCATCCCATTGTCCTGTCGTGACTTCCTAATTTTCCGATGCTCGATTCGTTCTTTAATTAATAATTGAATGTAACGCCACTTGAGTGATTCTCAGGCTAACATGTGGCTTTTTAGGGAAATTTGCATATTCGACCCGTGACTGTTACTAAATCAAGTCACATGCAAGTTCATTCAGATCGTGACGACCTCGGTTGTTAATAAAATCGCGAGAATCAATCGCTAGTTCCGATGGGCACGATCGTTCGGTATAGGTTCTGGATCGTTCGTCAATTCATCTCGTGATCAAACGGAATTACCCATGATCAAACGGAATTACCGTGATCCACTAGTATAATGGTAATCAATCGGCCCTTCACTATCCTAAGATCAGCCTATATTGGCTCAAAATGTCACATCAACGATTTTATGATCGAAAGTCGGTTCATGATCGAATCTCTCTAGTTGTACGAATTTAAATCCCTAGTTAGCCTTTCCCTAATGGTTAGTATCCCAGGAATAATTAGTTCCGGGCGAGAACTAACTACAAGCACTTTCATAAAACCATGTATTTCATAAATCCCAAATGGACGATTTTTAGGATGTCACAGTTGATCCAAGAGGTCATCAAGGCGAGGAATAGGGAATCGATACTTGACAGTGATTTTGTTGATCGCCCTACTATCGACACACATCCTCCAAGTACCATTTTTCTTAGGTACCAAGAGAGCTGGAACGGCACATGGACTAAGGCTTTCTCGGATAAAACCCTTAGTCAAGAGTTTGACAACCTGTCAATGCAATTCTTCATGCTCTGTCGGACTCATCCGATAATGAGCCAAATTCGGTAGGGAAGCACCGGCATCAAATCGATTTGGTGCTGAATGTCTCTCATAGGTGGGAGACCTGCAGGTAAGTCCGTTGGGAAAACAACCTTGAATTCTTCCAAAAGTGGCCGAACTTCAAGAGGTATGGAAGAAGCAACTTCACCTGCTTTGTGAAGTAAAACATATACAATACAAACCCCTTTTAAAGCACATTTCATATCCTTCATCGAAAGCAATGTAGGAGATGAAGACTTTTCAACAACAAGAGTTTTCAATGGCTCCTTACCATGTGCTAATATAATTCTCTTCCCTCCAAATTCAAAAGAATACGTATTTTGATAACCATCATGAGTAGTCCACCTATCGAATTGCCATGGTTGCCCAAGAATAACATGACTAGCATCCATTGGTAGAACATCACACCATATCATGTCGAAATAAACATAACCAATGGATAGATTAACAAGGCAGCATTTGGAAACGGTTATCTCGGTACCTTTTGATAGCCACGACATCTTGTAAGGTGTGGGGTGCGCTTTTAACTCCAACTTTAGTTTGTTTGCTGCCATTTCAAAAATTATATTCTCACAGCATCCAGAGTCAATAATCAATTGACATATCTTCCCCTTAATCGTGCAAGCGGAATGAAAAATGTTGGTGCGCAGCCACCTATCTCCGGTCTCATTACGAGGAACTAGAAAGATTTTTCTCACCATCAGAAGTTCACCAGAATCAGCATGCACTATTTGCTTGTCACCTGCGGACTCTTCGACATCATTCACCTCTTCTTCGAGCAGATCCTCCACATGTTCATCAGAATCGTTATCCACTAAGAAGGCTTTGCCGACTTGTCGATTCTTGTTCTTTTGACAATTGCTAGCACGATGACCTAACTCACCACAAGTATAGCAACAAATATCGGACGTAGTTTGTTGCTTCAATGACAATTGCTAGCATTCAAGGTTTTGTTTGGATGGCTTAAGCGAGTCCATCTGACAGAAATCTTAAAGTGGAAAGATCAAGATGGTAATACTGTCTTACATATTGTTGCATCCAAAGAGCAATCTGAGGTATAGTAAATCGGTTTCGTAGTTATTCGTGCTTTTATTGTTCAATCCTTCAATTTGACGCAATCTTATGCGGGAACATATATAATGGTAATAAGTACATGGTTTTAGAAAACATTCAGAATGAGGAGACTTGAACGGGACCACCATGTTTGGTTTCTTTTGCTGCAGAGAAGAAAAGGAATTAGGAGGGACTGGATATCACTCCTTCCCTACCAATCTTCTACTTCCTATTCTCCTTTTGACAATTTCCCCGTGCACTTGGTCACGGGAGGCTAGGCTCTACCCTAGTACTGAATGCAGTTTTTACCCAGGTGGATCCATTCTTTTATCTTCATTTGTTTCCTTAGCGATTATTCTAATCATTTCATTTCTCTCCTAATCACTCACGATCCGAACATATAATACACTTTTTATGCCATTCAGACGGGTTGTAAAAATTAGGACAAGTAGTACTTTTTTATAATAAAGAAATGTCAAATACTCAGATTATGGTAGTTATTATATGAGCACGTCGATTGTTTTTAATTGTTTTCATTTAATCTAATATATACATATTGGCATGTTTGAAAATTAAATCAAGTGCTCGAAATTAAAATTTTAGCATTGGATGACATTAAACTTGTATGATAATCCTAATTAGTGTTTGACTTAAAACACTAGATTTAGTCAAAACATTTACCTAATCTAGTAATCAGTATAATGGACAGTATTAAAATCTTCTCAATTATTATTAAAAACTATCAATAGTAAGCATATTCCATCTTTGGCAAGACATTAATCAAATTCAGTTATGTATTTTTAAATAAACACACAAAATATTTTTATTTCTATTTTCATTGCTTAAGATTGTCAACACTAGCGCTTACTTTTCAATTAAACAAGCCCACTTTTCAATTAAAAAAAGCCCATACTTTCACTTCAAAAGTGGGAGAACTATGTTAAGCTCGTGATGTTTCCATTTTGTGTTCATTTTAATTGGCCTAGCAATATTTTGGTTGGACGATATAGAGAAAAAGGAAAGAAAGAAAAAAAGTGATATAGAGAGATCACATTGATGACAGTTTAGTTAAGCGGAGAGAAAAGTTATGATTACAATTATTTTCCTCTGAGCCCCTATAAAACTCAGTTTTTAATGAGCTTTAAATCTTTCTCAGCTGGAAATTTCCTTCCAACTCTTTACATCATAATCACTCCTGCATAACACATCAATAACTTAATTTACACTTTTCTATTGTTTCATTTATCCTATTGATGAGCAAAATCTCTTTCCTTCCTTCGAAATCAGTCCATCCCAACATATTGTACGAGATAAAAGCTAGTGAAATGGATGCTAACAAGGACAATCCGACACAACCATAAAATAATCACTTTGTGGCGGAAAAATTACTCCTTGATCAATTGAATATTATCCATAGACAATACATATAACTGTCTAAAGTTGTCTTACTCTTCGTAGCAAAAAACCATAAATACAAATGTAATTAAATCCCAAACCTTTTCAGTTAACACGTTATATGAAAAATTATAGTCATTCAGGTCATCACTTCTGTGGATTTACCTATGTTACAACTCACATAGGCAATTCTTAGCTATCACGTAAATAATTTCAAGTGAAAGGACCAAAATGCACATTTTGAAAAGACTCAGGACTTCATTATATTAGTTGAAATGAGTGCATTTAATTAATACGGTTAAATAAACTTTTCCCTTTGTACGTTGGTTATTCCGTCGCTAGCATCATCAAACTCATATAGATATATGGCATGAGCTCACTTCGTGCACAATAGTAAATCTTGTGACAGAGCAATGATTGAAAATTGCAGGGAACCATACTTTTTTTCAGATCATCACGCTGTTGATGGGGTATACGACTCTAGAAGCGAAGAACCTCCAGGGTAAGATGGCTCTAGACATCTTCGAAGTGAATTATAGTGGCGATCAAGATCTAGCACATTAGTTATGCCGTGAAGGATGTCGAGCAGGACAATTTACTCCTTCCCTCTCTCTATCATAGTTTTTCAGCAGGGAACTAACTTTCTTTGAAAAGTGTGCAATTTTTTTCAGAGTCCATGATGAATCTGCTCGCAACATAATTCGTATAGTGTCTACCTTCATTGCAGCTGCCACTTACCAAGCTGCTCTCGCTCCTCCGGAAGGATATTGGCAGGATTCCTCTTCAAATCCCACGGCCAATTCCACTGTCATTGCCAATTCCAGCAGCATTGCTCTTGAAAAACAACATCAAGCCGAAGACATAATCCTGAGCGGTTTGGGACCATATGTGCACACGATCTGCAATAGCATGGCTTTTTTCGCCTCCATTGCCACAATCTGGGCCATCACTTTATTGTAGAGGCCAACCCTTTGTTTTACATCCCCATACCCCTTCTCTCCGCTGCTTACTTAGGATGCGCATAGCAACGATTCTGTGCCTGAGAACTGATTCTGCTAAAAAATGATTCTTTTTTATTGTGTCCGGAAACAATTTCTAAACATTTGAAAGCGTTTGGTAACTGTCCAAAATTTCTATTCTTAGAATAGAAAAAAAACGAAAATATGTTTGGTAACGACACAAAATTTCTTTTTATTAATATTTTGAATTTTTTAATATTTTTTTCTTTTTTTTCCTTCATTTTCTTGGCCATGGCTGGTTGCCGGCGCCGGCAACTAGGTATAAGCCAGGGTCGGCGAGGGCGTCGCAGCCCTCACCACCAGCCTTGTCGATCGCGACGGCAAGGTCGACTTTGCCATGGCCGGGCGAGGCTTGACCACGCCCAAATCCGGCGAGGCCGACCTCGCCTTGGCTGGGCAAGGCTCAACCTTGCCCAAATCTGGCGAGGCCGACATCACCGTCGCCAAGGGTGGCAAAGGCCAACCTCGCCGGTCTTGGCCGGTCGCCGGCGGCCAACCGGCGGCAGGCCGATGGCAGACGGGGAAGAAGATGAAGAACAAATAAAAAAGGAAGAAAAAAATCAAGAAAAATCATAAATGAAAAAATTGTTCCAGAATCAAGAAGCTATCTTTTTTTTGAAGTAGCTAGCACGAATCACCTAGAGGGGGGATGAATAGGTGATTTTAACCAGATTATGCGAAAATAAAAGAAAACAGTTGAGTCTGAATATTGTTCAGATTTAAAACAGTTTATAAAGACAGTACTCCTGATGTGCAGTGTGCAAAATAATAGAATAGGGATAGAAAAACTGCACACAAGTTTATAGTGGTTCAGCTTATAGCAAGCCTACGTCCACTCTCCCACGCTACAGCCTACTGGCTAGATTTCACTAATCAAATCAATGAGAAGTTACAGCAAGTTGTGCTGCTAAAAACTCGAACACTTCTTCCTGAAACTGGTGCTGCTTATACCAAGCCAATAGATCACACTATCTCACACCTAAGCACGCACTTATAACACTGTCTACACCTCTCAAAAGATTACACTTTTAAGCTCACGAAAAACAAGAGATTGAATCAAAGTATGCTTAGACTTTGGAATTGTTGATTCTTGATTTCATTCTCTACCTTTTGCTCCTCGTTGATCTCCTTTTATACTCATCCACTTCCAAACTAGCCGTTGGACAGTCTTCAGAGGATCATCTTCCAATATTCACCTTTGAACAGATTTATATAAAATGGATTGAGTAGCCATTGGTTGATAAAATCTGAATCCCGCTGATTCTGATCGCCCATACAATCAAAATCTTGGTTTCCATAAGTAGAGCTTTATCCGTTGTAATGCATGCTTGTCGTAATCTTTGATTGTCAATCAATTTGATTTAAATTGATATCAAAGATTTCCTTTTGTAAAATCCATACCATATCACTAACTGTTATGTTAGGTTCTGTATTTTGTGTCTGAAGAAATTTTGCGTCTGCGTCTGCATCTGAGAAACTTCTGCGTCTGAAGAGTTTTTGCGTCTGCGTCTGCATCTGAAAAACTTCTGCGTCTGAAAAACTTCTGCGTCTGCGTCTGCATCTGAAAAACTTCTGCGTTTGAAGAATTTCTGCAAAATTTCTGCTTCTGCGTTTGAAGAATTTCTGCATCTGCAAAATTTCTGCGTCTGCGTCTGAAAAATTTTAGCATCTGAACTTTGAGTCTGAACTTTGTGTCTGAACTTTTAGTTTGAAATTCTTTCATAATAAGACACTCATGGACAGTTTTGTCAACTTCAAAATCAATAGGAGTTTTTCTCAACATTTTTTACTTCTTGATTATGTTCCAAAATCGATTCTGAAAACAATTTTTTACAAATTTGTGCCAAGACACAAAAATTTTAACAGACCGATTTTTGTTCCCAAACTGATTCTGGAAATAAAAGAACAAAAATTTTCACTATTTGGCAAGTTGCCAAATGCCCTCTTAATTTCTTTTCTAATCCAAATTCCATATACTGATGCAGTGGCAGGAATTTACCTAGTGGTACTTGTTGAGTTTTGTTTGCTCGCCATGCCGGGTCTCCCCTTGTACATGAGGATAAAGCACACACCAGTTCGATGATGGATCAATGCCACAAGGAGACGCGTCACAGCTTTCAAGGATCTAAGACATACCACTTCAAGGGACTTCGGTTAATGAAATGAGAATGTTTTTATCGACAAAAAAAATAATAATAAGGTCTAAGACATCCATTTAGATAAAATTAGTTGTGACGCACTTGCTATGCACAAATGTGATAAATAAAATAATGTTATATTTTATAACAAAAAATTTATAACAATAGAAATTGGGCTCATGGACACAAGTGGGCTCATTATCAAGCCTTCTTAATTGAACTAAGCCCATCAGAGAACAAGCCCAAAAATACCCAGCCCATACTGCAAAACAGGAAACCAGCTCAAGCCTTTCTACGCCAGAATTGAGTTAAGCCCAAACCCTTATTATTCTCTCTACCTGACCATCACCAACGCTGACAACTCCGGGCCATAATGCCACCTTTCATCAAACCAGAAACTTCGACATCCCATATCAATTCCACAATCAGACAAATTCAACAATCACACTTTCATCATCTCATTTTAAGCCAAGGATAACATATTTCATCACCAAACATTTTTTAGACACCAAACGCCGGCCACTCATTGCGTTCGGCGGAAAAGACACAATAAATCTCAAAAGGAACAAAGATGTGGTGACTTCATTGCTTATGAAAACTAAACCTAACGACCGAACGAAACACAACAAGACGTGCCTTCGAATTCCTAACCGCCCACACCTGCTGCCTCGCTCCGCTCCTCGGTTTCTCAGGTCCTTCTCTCTTGTACGAGCGTGCCTTCCACTTCTGCTCCTCCTGTCCTTCCTCTTGCAAAGGCGTCGAAGAAGAAAGGATTGAGAGGGAAAATGAGGTATGGGCTCAGAAGGCCATGGACTGGGCCAAGATTAAACAAAATAAGAGAAATGGGCCAGGGAAAGAAAAGAAGGGAGAGGGCTCAGGTGGGGCGGGCCAGGTCAAACCGGCCCGATTCTTCTTTTCTTATTCTTTTTTTGTTGAAGTTTCTATTTTTTAATAATAAAAAATAAAAATATGTTCTAACCCTATTAATGCAAATGTGCCTAGTATCTATATGCCATGTAATTTAATAAAAATATATTTGTTTAGAAGTTAAAAATTAATCTCTAATTTTTTATGCAATTAAACACTAAGTGGATAGTCAAAATTTAGGTATCAGCAGAATTCTAATTGTTAAAATCGTGCAATATGCGGCCATATATTCTCTTTGTAGAAAAACGTAAATAACACAGCAAACAAGAGACCAGGAGAACGATACACCAAAATTTTTATGTGGAAACCAATGTGGAAAAAATCACGGAATGCTAATCTAGGAGCTACTTTACTATAATCAAAGGATTACAATTAACACTCTAGCAGTGTTTCTCTCACAATAGATCCTCATAACTGTTACAAAACACATCATCACTCGATGAACTCTCAAGATCTCACGTGTTTACACACATTGTTAAAAACTCTTGTGATCGCTCCGGAGTATTTTTCGGGTGCATACAGAAACCTCCACCCAAGCCCTTCTACTTATAGTGGTAAGCATACACCCAAGTTAGGAATCCTCCCTAATTGATTGACAATCACCTGCCAATTAGAAATCTCTTCGTTTGATTAGAATTTATCTAATTTGGCAAACACCATAATTGATTCCATCTTGGTATTTTTTCTAAATAAGACTCCTTCTTATATAGATTTCTTCCTTTTCTGCATCCTACCATAATAGGACTCGTTCCTATTAGATATTCTTGATCAACAATCATCGAGATATTTCAAATCGACTCCCGAACATGTTGGGCTGCTCCAAACTCAATGAAAGAGTTCACCGGGTGATGCTTTTATGCGGTTAATTTTCGTTCTTACACTCTTTGTCTCTCCAACTGAGCATTAAAATCCATCCTTTAACTATCATTTTCCTATCACGGGTCTTTTATAACTAAAGGTCAAGTTTTAATAGTCATTGGATGAGTTATTTATATTTAAATATACAATCCATCCCCAAAATTAACTAGTAGCTATGTTGTTTAATTTTGCGTTATGGTTAAATTTTATTCTTTCTAAAGAATTATGCAGTTCTCTAGAGTTCCCGAATCATTAAAGCTGAAGGCCTCTTGCGACTTAAACACCGGCTTTTCATCTGAACGATTTTTGAGAAGTGAAAATAGGGCTTTTATTACCAGTGCTCTCTCTTTTGTCTTTTGCTTTTCTGTTTTTCAGTTTCTTAACGTTGTGGGTTACGAGTAGGGTGAGCAAATCGGAATTCGGTGTCTTTTTATTGTGGAAAGCAGACTCTTTGCTTTGTTATGGCATTACGAGAAAAAGGGAAAACTTTATGTGAAGTGAGCGTACCACATCACTCGTGAAGGTGAAGTGGAGCTTAGTAAGCAAGGCATAGCATCGTACCGTGGTTTTTAAAGAGAGAGCACCCAGAGGTAAGAAAAGCCCTATTTTCCCTCCTCGATAAGTCATTCTCTCGAAAAGTCAGTGTTCCAGTGGCAAGAGTTCTTCAGCTTTAATGATCACCTTGCCCCGCCAGACTAGTGCTCCTCACAAGGAGTGACGGGGTTATCCCGTAGATGGCAAAGGAAATTTAGCTCAGATACCATTCCACGAAGAAATTGAAAAACGAAACCAACGTAGAGAGTAACACAGAGTGTAGAGGAGCGTGGGAAATCGCGAACGAAGTCAAGATCGAGACGCTGAAGAGGAAGATTGAGTAACAAAGAGAGAGAAGAGAGAGAGAGAGCTGATAACAGAAGAAAAAGATTAACTTGGGATTAGCGGTGAACCGGTCGATCTACAACTTTGTCTTGCAAGGCCAATTTTTCGGTAAAATTAATTGGTTCAAGATATAGAATCGGAAACCGAATTGATCCAAACCGGTTTCCAAACTTTTTATCCGGAAATCGAGCAAACTCTTGTGTGAACTAGCTTGGAATTGATAATGCTGGTTCACTGCCCGATTACTCACTCCTAGTAGCAAACGTATGATTTATGATTATGAAAAACTCAATTACCAATTACATTAAAGAGGAACAAGTGATGAAGAACCAACTAATGACTTTCCAGTTTATAGTTATTGATTTAATCTTCTTGACGGTAATAGTGATAAGCGTATAAAAGGGCTTCAGTTTGGGCGTTTATTCAATTGAAGAGTCAAAGTTTTATTTTGGCCACTTGATGACTTAATTATTTAAAAAAAAAAAAAAAGCTCCAAGCAAATTATCGAGTTCGCTGTTAGCAGAATTCAAGCGATGAAATTCTTATGCTTCACACAGTTTTAAGTAGATACCATCTTTGCGAAGCGGGTGGGTGTAGTCATGATTTATCGAAACCGCTGAGGCCGTTTGGATATTACACCCACGATATTAACATAAACTAAAAATAAAAATTCAGACCACAAATTATTGGCTAAGGGTTTATTACATTTTTGCGATTAATTTAAATTATATTTGACGACTTGACTCCCGGCATTGCGAAACTTCGCATACAAGTTCTCTAAAGAGAAAGATCCCCCAACCTAGTGAATTGTTTCTACGGGATAAATAATAAACAATGACTCGCCCCATTATATGATTTTGGAAGTTCGCTACTCCTACTTCCATCCATCATCAACGGGAAATGCCCCTCTTCTCCTACATTTCCCTCCTCAAACAATGAGCCTTCAAGAAGCAATAGCAATTGATGATGTTAATCAGCTATATAGTTTAATTGAGCAGGACGAAAATCTCTTAGATCATGGATCCGAGAGCCCCTTCCCAAATACTCCACTACACGACGCCGCCGACCAGGGGAAAACTAAAGTGGCCATGGAGATAGCCATCTTGAAACCATCGTTCGCTCGAAAGTTGAATCGAGGGGGTCACAGCCCCATGCACTTGGCTTTGCAAAAGAAGCATTATCACACTGCGAAGGCACTAATGAGCCTCGATCACGAGTTGATCCGAGTCCAAGGAAGAGGCGGAATCACCCCTTTGCATTTTGTAGCTGGGGAAAAAGGAGATTATGAGCAAGAGAACGTGGAGCTCCTAGAACTCCTGGCCAAATTCCTATCTGCTTGCAAATCATCCATCGAAGACTTGACGAACCAATGTGAGACTGCGGTTCACATTGCTGTCAAGAGGGACAACACCGAAAGATTCAAGGTTTTGTTTAGATGGCTTAAGCAAGTCCATCTGACAAAAATCTTGAACTGGAAAGACGAAGATGGTAACACCGCCTTACATATTGCTGTGTCCAAAAGGCATCCCGAGGTATGGTTCTTCGATTTCATGGTTGTTCTTGCTTTTATTATTTGATCCTTGAATTTGACATAATCTAATCCAGGAACATATAAAATGGTAAAAAGTACATGGTTTTGGAAAACCTTCAGAATAAGGACAAGAAAACGAATTAGGAGGGATTGATATTACTCCTTCCCTCCCAATCTTCTACTTCCACTTCTCTTTTTGACAATTTCCCCGTGCACTTGGTCACTGGAGGGTAGGCTCTACCCTTGTATTGAATGCAGTTTTTACACAGGTGGATCCATTCTTTTATCTTCATTTGTTTCCTTGGTGATTATCCTAATCATTTCATTTCTCTCCATTTCACTCACCATCCAAACATATAATAGACTTTTTATGCCATTCAGATGGGTTGTAAAAATTAGGTCAACAAGTAGTGCTTTTTTATAATAAAAAAAAGTCAAGTACTTATATATATGTGTGTATGTATGTATGTATATTTGTCAGAATCAAGTACTTATATTAAGATAGTGATTATATAAGTATGATTTGTTTGAATTCTTTTCATTTAATTTAATATATATTGGCAAGCTTAAAAATCCAATTAAGTATTGAAAATTAAAAATTTAGCACTGAATAAGATTAAACTTGTAAGATAATCCTAATTACAAGACCCAATTAAGTCAAAACATTCACTTAATCTAGTAATCAATATAATTGATAGTACTGAAAACTTCCCCATTAATTGGTATAAACCTATCAATACTGATCACAAAATATATGGCAAGAAATTAATCATATTCAAGTATGTGTTTGCAAAAGATTTTTTATTTCTATTTTCAGCACTTAAGATTATCAATGCTAGGCTATTTGTTCAGTTTTATCAAAACAAACCATAGTTTCATTTCAAAAATTGATAGTGCGAAAATTATTTTAATGTCGTGATGCTTCTAATTTGAGTTCATTTTAATTGGCCTAACAACGTTTTTGATTGGAGGATATAGTTGTTCAGAGTTTATTTAGCGGAGAGAAAAGGTATGATGAAAATTGTTTCCCATCGAAACCCTATAAAACTCGGTTTCTAGTGAGCTCTAAATCTAAGTAGGACGGTTTTGGAAGCACAATTTCCTTTCAACTCTTTCCATCGTAGTCACTCCTACCTAACATAACAATAACTTAATTCATTCTTTTCTATTCTTTTATTTTTCCTATTGATTAGTAAAATTTCTTTTGAAATCAGTCCACCCGACTGTACTGTACAAGATAAAAGCTAGTGAAAAGGGTGCTAACAACAACAATCAACACGACCATAAAATAATCACTTCGTGGATAGGACAATTACTCCCTGATCAGTTGAATCTTATGCATAGAGGATATAATGCACCTAAGATAGTCTTTCTCTTCATAATGACAAAAAAAAAAACCATATACAAGATATAATTTAATTCTAAACCTTTCATTTGACGTGGTTAAGTCCTAAACTTTTATGAGACATCATCGTTACTGGGATCATTACTTCTATGGATTCGCCTACGTTACAACTTATTGGGCAATTTCTAGCTATCATGTAAACAATTTCGGGTGAAAGGACTAAATTGCAATTTGAAAAGATTTTGGACTTCGTTACATTGGTTGCAATGATTGCATTTGATAAATAAAATTTATTAGACTTTTCATCCTTGTACATCGGTCGTTACATCACTACCATCATTCAAAGTTATATGGCATGAGCTCCTCTTGTGCATAACCGTAAAGCTTGTGATACAGCAGTGAATGAAATTGAAGGGATACATACTTTATTTTGTAACTTTTGCATTTCTTCCAGATTATCAACCTATTGATTGAGTATACGGATGTAAATGTGAAGAACTTCCAGGATGAGACGCCTTTGGAAATCTTCCTAGTCAATCCTAGTGGCAGTCCAGATGTTGCGGAGAGGTTTTGCCGTCAAGGAAACCGAGCAAGACTTTTAACTTCTTCCCTCTCTCTATCACGGTTTTTTAACTGGGAACTATTTAACTTTGAGATGTATGCAAAGTTTTTCAGAGTCCAAGACGAATCCGCTCGCGATGTGATCCTTGTAGTGTCTGCCTTAATTGCGACTGTCACTTTCCAAGCTGCTCTCACTCCTCCGGGAGGATACTGGCAGGATTCCTCTTCAAATCCCACGGCCAATTCCACTGTCGTTACCGCCAATTCCAGTAGCATTGCTCTTGGAATACCACATCAAGCCGGAGACCTTATCATGAGCGGTTGGAGACTATATTCGTACACGATGTGTAATATGATGGCTTTTTTCAACTCGATTGCCACAATCTCGGCTACCGCTCTTGAACTAGGGGCCACTTCCGTCGTTTTCATCTCTGTTCCCCTTCTCTGCACTGCTTACTTTATTTCTTTATTAATCCAAATTCCGACATCCGTTGTGGTGGCAGTAATGTTCATAGGGACACTTCTTGAGATCGTTTTTCTCGCCACGATATGTCCCCTCTTGTTCATGAGGCTCAAGCATAGAGCAGTCCGACAACGAATCGATGCCCCAAGGAGATGCGTCGCAACTTCCTAGGATCAAATGATTGAAAGTACTTGGCAAGTATTATTTACTTTAACAATTCTTGTGGCGGGTGCATCTAATCTTTGATTCTTGTCTTAAGGTTTGCAAGAATCCAACTTTTTTTATTAGTTGCATGTAAATTTTGGCATTGAGTATTCGATTATTTTAATGATCTATTTTTACTGTAGAAATCGCAATCACCAAACTCATCTTCGTAATGAATATTATTAAGTAAGAAATGGACGATAAAGTGGAATATATTACGTAAAAGATACGCTAAACTAAACAATTCGCTCCATATAAAACGAAAATAACATTTTAATAAGAGACTCTAAGCTATTCTATATATCTCTTCTCGACATTGAAGTTTTTCCAATCATTTGTGACAAAAATTGACCTTGTCCTGTAGACTTGCTACGAATGTGGAACTTTCTCATTTATAAAAATGGAAAGAAAAACAGAAAAAAGCAAAGAAGAAAGATAAACAATATCATATTATTAGAAAATTACTGGGCCTAGACAATGCTAAACTAAATAACCACACCACCAATCAAACACTAGGCTGGATAGAGTTGAAAACTAAAGCGTTCAATGGCAAGACCGTGCTTTGCAGAAGGTGTAGTTTTTTCGTGAATTACTCATGAACACACATTTTAGGTTTTTTTTCTACAATAATTTTGTAGGCCAATTTTCTTTTCCATAAATGTTAGTTTCACAAGGCCTCATCATATTAACTAAAAATCATCAAACTGAAAATTCTCTTAGTGATATCAAGTAGACAAGCCTTCCATCCTCCTCTCTCTCTCTCTCTCTTTGTTGTTTATTGACCTGTAATTTCTCCTCTATTTGAAATTGTACATGCATATATATGGGGAAAATTGTACAAAAAGTCTCAATGCCTATTGCACTTTTGCCAATTCAGTCATAAACCTTTCAATTTTACCAATTGAATCCTAAATCTTTTCACATTTTACCAATTGAGTCCATCTAGTAAATTTTGATCAAAAATCGCTTACATGAATGCTAGCTATCCTACGTGGTACGGCCAACACTAATGTGGATATTTTTAAATAATTTTTTTAAAAAATTTATAATTTTTCTACTTTTTTTTTCTTTTTGTTTTTCCCTTTCTTTTTTTTTTCCTATTCTTTTTGCTGGTGGCTGAGGAATGGCCACCGGCCATAGGCAGTGGCCGGCAAGGGCTAGCCTCGCCAGATCTGGCAAGGCCAACCCTTGCCCAAGCCACGGCGGCCTCGCCGAGCATCACCCTGGCCTAGGCTAAGCCTACCTCGCCCGCCTCGCTGGCATCGCCTAGGCCAAGTGTTGGATGAAGACGGCGAGTGTTGGATGGAAATGGCGAGCGTTGAACGAAGGCGTCATCGGCCGAGCATGGGACGAAGGCATCATCGACCGAGCGTCAGATGAAGGCGTCGGGGAAGATCTAGGGCAAAAATTTGGGAGATCTATTTGGGGAAGATCTCAATTTAGGGTTCTCATATCAATTTGGGAAAAACACCAACTAATTTGGGGGACACTAGCCGTCGAGGAAGCTTTTTTTTTTTTTTTCTCGAACGGCCATGTTAGCACCAGCCGGTGTTGACTAGGATTCCACATCAGATTTTTCCAATTAGTAATGGCTAAATGGACTGAATCAAGGTTTATGACTAAATTGGCAAAAAAAAAAGTTTATGACTGAATTAGCACAATTGCAATAAGTTAGGATTTTTTGGGTAATTTTCTCTATTGATGTGTCCCAACAGTAGCCCGAAGTCTAGTTCATCGATTTCGTGGTTGTTCGTGCTTTTATTGTTTGATTCTTGAATTTGACATAATCTAATCCAAGACAAATATTAAGGGGTTGAAAATACATGGTTTTAGAATCATTCAGAGAGAGGAGATTTGAACGGGGTCTACTTGTTTGGCTTCTTTTGATGGAGAGAAGAAAAGGAATTAGGAGGGACTAAAATATCACTCCCTCCCTCCCAATCTTCTACTTCCAATTCTTTTTTCACAATTTTCCCGTGCACGTAGGCTTGACCCTTACATCAAATAGAATTTTTACATGTTGATAATTCTTTAAGAGAAAAGGACACTAGAAGTATCATAACTTTCGTATGGCGCTCACTTTAGTTTTTCAATGGATCAATTCACTGCCAGTTTGATAAAAAATAAAAAATAAAAACAACACTTAAGTGTCAACTTCAATTTGAGATACTAGAAATCCGACATGACAAAGTTAGTGAAAAATTATCGGTCGATTGCCAATTTTTGTTAAAAATGATCATTTATAATTTTTAACTTTTTAAAAAGTGATTTGTTGGTTTCACTTTCTTAAACATGATTGGACCACTTGGTTTGCAACACACATTGAGTACAAACTTGGAAACACAAAAAAAGCAATTACTGCATCAACAATGGCTTATATTCAAATCAAACGGCATTGCATTCAGAATAAAGATGTTCTTACATCAACATAAAGTCCCCAACAAGTCAAAAACCTCCCCTACTAACCCAGCAACATCAGCAAAAAACAAGTCAAAAACATATCCATCAACAATTTCCCCAACTATATGCAACAACACAAGCAAAAAACAAGTGAAAAACTTCCCCAACAATAACCTCCCTAACAATATGCAGCAGCACCAGCAAAAGACAAGTCAAAAACCGAGCCCTAATTTTTTTTCCCACGCCGATTGAGTGAGTGAGTGAGAGGGGATGACGGAGATTGAGTGACTGAGTGAAAGAGCGAGCAAGACAGCGAATGAGACAAGGCGTGGACAAGCAAGCGAGCGAGAGAGAGAGAGAGTCCAAGTCAACACAAACGACAACAGGAGAGAGATTTGTCTATTTTTAGAAAGAGAGATTAAATTTGAAGGATACGGTGTCGTTTTGTCATGAATGGCCACTTCATCATCCATGTTGGACTTGTTTTTCACATAAAAAAGCCACGTCTAAATAAAATTCTATTAATGCCATGTAGGACTTTTTGCAAGAATTTATAGCTAAAGCACTCAAGTAATTATTTTTTCTCCGATGTGACACTAAAGTGATCCGACAAAAAATTTTGACACTTTAAGTATCGTTGAAAAGTTATAGTACTTTTAGTGTTATTTTCCCTACTCTTTTATCTCCGTTTGTTTCCTTAGTAACTATTCCAATTGTTCCATTTCTATCCAAATTAGTCTATCTAAACGTGTAATAGACTTTTTATACCACTCATATGGGTTGTGAAAATTAGGTCACCAAGTAGAATTTTTTTTATGAAAAAAAGTCAAATACTCACACTAAGATAGTGATACAATGAGTATGTACATTATTGTCAATTGTTTTTTGTTCAATTTAATAGATACAACTGGGACTGTTTGAGAATACAATTACGCGTTGGAAATTAGAAATTAAGCACTAAATGGGATTAAACTTACATGAGATCCTAACGAGTATTTGATTTAAAAGACTGGATTCAGTCAGAACATTCAATTAATCTAGTAATCAGTATAGTAGATAGTATTTAAATCTTCCCATTAATGTTGTTAAAACCTGTCTATAGTAATCGTCTTTCTACATATTATAACAACTGATCATATCCACTGATGTACTTGTAATTATTATGAAACAGTTCTTTATTTCTCTTTTTAACGCTTAAGATTATCAAAACTGGCGCTTATTTTCCAGTTTTTTCAAAACAATCCCATAGTTTCATTTTAAAAACTGCTAGTGGGGAAACTATTTTAAGCCCACGATGCTTCTAATTTGTGTTTATTTATAATCGACCTAACAATGTTTTGCTTGGAGGATATAAAGAGAAAGGAAGGAAAACCAAGGAGTGATATCGAGACCACTTGATTACGGTTGATTAAAATTGTCTCTCTTCCAACTCTTTCCATCATAATCACTCCTACCTAGTAACTTAATTCATTCTTTTCTATTCTTTTTTTTTTCCTATTGATTAACAAATTCTATTTCCTTCTTTCGAAACCAGTCCATTTGAACATATTGGACTAGACAAAAGCTAGTGAAATGGAAGCAAACAAGGACAATGGATGGGAAAATTACGCCATGGTCAGTTGAGGCTATAAATATTCCTTCTAAGTTAATCATCCTCTTCATAGCAGCAAAACTTTTACACATTATGTAATTGAGTCCTAAACCTAGCTTTCATTTGAAGTGATTAAGTCCTAAACTTTTATGCAAAATCATAGTCATTCGTGTCATCATTCCTGTGGATTCACCTATGTATGAGTTCCTAGATATCAAGCAGACAATTTTGGGTGAAACGACTAAATTGCACTTTTTGAAAATATTCAGGAGTCCATTACATTGGTTAAAATGATTGCATTTGATAAAAAAAAGATTTAGTAAACTTTTTCCCTTTGTACGTTGGTCATTGCATCAATAGCTTAATTCAAACTCACTACAAAAAAACCTGTTTTTTGCCACGAAAATTTGCGACGAAAAAATTTTCGTTGGAAATTTGCGACAACTTTTCCAACGAATTCAAAAATTCGTTGGAAATTAATGACGAAAATTAATTCGTCGGAAAATTCGTCGGAAATTAGCTACGACAAATTTTTCGTTGGAAATATCGTCGGAAATTTCCAACGAAAAATAATTCGTTGGTAAATTAGTCGGAATTTACCAACAAAAAAATTTTCGTTGGAAAAATAGTCAGAAATTTCCAACTGAAATTTTTTTGTTGGAAAATTCTTTTTAAATTTCCAACGAAATATTTTTCGTTGGTAAATTCATCCCACGAAATTTTTTCGTGGCGAAAATCATCGGAAATTTCCGACTAAAATACTTATCGTTGGAAAATTCGTTGGATTACCAACGAATTTCCCGGCGAATTCAAAAATTGAACTATATAATGTAAATTTGTTGGAAAATTCGTTGGAAATTACCAACAAATTTTCCAACAAATTTTAAAAAGAGGAATAATAGTTCGTAATATTCGTAAATTTGTTGGAAAATTCGTTGGAAATTACCAACAAATTTTCCAACAAATTTTAAAAAGAGGAATAATAGTTCGGAATATTCAAAAATTCGTTGCAAAATTCGTTGGAAATTACCGACGAAGTTTGCAACGAATTTCTCTTAACGGAAAAAAATTGTTTGTTTGTAGTAACTTCGTTGGAAAATTCGTTGGACATTCCAATGAATTTTCCAACGAAAACGGTTTCCAATTCACATTTGGCAATTTCGTTGGAAAATTCGTTGGAAATTTCCGACGAATTTTCTAACGAAATAGATTTTACTATCGAATATCTTCAATTTCGTTGGAAAATTCGTTGGAATTTCCAACGAATTTTCCGACAAAAAAGGTTTTCAATTCATATTTCGCAATTTCGTTGGAAAATTTATCGGAAATTTCCGACGAATTTTCCAACGAAAATAGTAAAGGCAATTCCTGGAGCAGAAATGTGAAATTCGTTGGAAATTTATAATTCGTTGGAAAATTCGTTGGAATTTCCAACGAATTTTCCAACGAACTAGATTTCGGTGCAATTATTATTCTATTTCGTTGGAAAATTCGTCGGAAATTTCCGACAAATTTTCCAACAAAAATATGTCAGCTTTATAACTTTGTCTTCAAACGTGTTGTGTGTACTGCATATTTTCGGCTGAAAAGAAACTCTCTTTCTCGTCATCCTTTTGGCCATCTACCTCGCGATCCTTCTCTCCGTCGCCGCCCTCGCCGTTAAACGGCGAACTGCGCCGGGACCGAGTCCAGCAGCTCCAATTGGGTATCGATGGCGAGCCTGTGGCGGCTCTACGTGCATATCCATGCAAAAGTTTCCCAATACATTTGAACGTTGCGATTCTTATAAAATTATCAATACCCGATAAGTCTTCTCGACATGATAATTCGCGCAAATTTTTTTAAGTGTAATTTACATGTGTTCTAATTTAGCTGTTTTCAATTTTTTGTACGGGAGTGCAACTGTGTTCTAATTTCATTGGAAAATTCGTGGAAAATTTCCCACAAATTTTTCAACGAATTACAAACTCTTTATTTTTCTAGTAGAAACAACTTCGTTGGAAAATTCGTCGGAATTTTCCAAGGAATTTTCCAACTAATTTACATTAAATCCTTTTTCCAAATAATTCGTTGGAAAATTCCAACGAATTTTCCAACGAATATGAGGAACAATTCTATGTTTCGGACATCAGAATTCGTTGGGAAATTCGTTGGAATTTTCCAACGAATTTCCCAACCAAATTTATAAATACCGAAGGTCCTTTTTTCGTTGGAAAATTCGTTGGAATTTTCCAACGAATTTTCCAACGAAATTTACATTAAATCTTTTTTCCAATAATTCGTTGGAATTTTTCAACGAATTTTCCAACCAAATTTAAAAATACCAACGGTCCTTTTAATTCGTTGGAAAATTCATTGGAATTTTCCAACGAATTTTCCAACGAATTGGCCGAACACTTTCTTTTTTCCCATAATTCGTTGGAAAATTCATTGGAATTTTCCAATGAATTTTCCAACCATTTTCAACATTCCGAAAGTCCTTTTAATTTGTTGGAAAATTCGTTGGAAATTTCCAACGAATTTTCCAACAAATTATTATTAAACCTTATTTTCCAACAAATTGCAAGAATGCCGTCAGACCTTTTAATTTGTTGGAAAATTCGTTGGAATTTTCCAACGAATTATTATGAAGCCTTATTTTCCACATAAATCGTTGGTAAATTCGTTGAAATTTTCCAACGAATTTTTCAACAAATTGCAACAATGCCGAAAGGCCTTTTAATTTGTTGAAAATTCGTTTGAATTTTGCAACGATTTATTATCAAAACTTATTTTCCACATAATTTGTTAGTAAAATTTGTTAAAATTTTCTAACGAATTTTACAACGTATTTGAAGAATATATTATTTTTAGGTATATTCGTCATTCGTTGGAAGTTTCCGACGAAGCCTTTGCAACGAATTTGAAGGACATTTTATTTTTTGGCATATTAGAAATTAGTTGCAAAATTCGTTGGGAATTTCCAACGAATTGTCCAACGAATTTCCATCAAACCTTATTTATCCGAATATTCGAAATTCATCGCAAAATTCGTTGAAAATTTTCAACGAATTTTCCAATCAATTTAAAAGACACATTATTTATAGGCATATTTGAAAGTCGTTGTAAAATTCATTGGAAATTTCCAACGAATTTTCCAACGAATTTCAATGTTCGGTTTATTCATTTTTGTATGTACTACTTTCGTTGGAAAATTCGTTTGAAATTTCCCATCATTTTTGCAAATAAGTCAAAAAACACCTTCTTGTTCCGATCAATATAAATTCGTTCCAAAATTCGTTGGAAAATTTAGAACGAATTTTGCATCGAATGCAACAAACTTATTCATTAAATTTGATTTATACACATTTCGTAACAAAATTGAACTGGACATTTCACACAAATTAAATCTACGAATTGAATAACACGTTATTCTTCGCCATAATAGAAAATCGTTGCAAAATTCGGTGGAACTTTGCCAATATCTATGAGAGTTATAGGTGAGCTTGCCGGCGGCGAGGCTGGCCCTCGCCAGGACTAGCAAGGGCCAAGCTCGCCATGGCCGGCGACCTCGTCGGTCGCCGACCCGGCTTAGAAGAAAGGGAAAAACATAAAAAATAAAAACAGAAATAAATAAATAAAATGTATTTAATAGATGAATCTGATGTAATTATTTTTCATTTTATGTACGTGTGCATTCGAAGGTCTCGCAATCCAATTGAACATTGTAATTCGCAAGGTGATTGTCCAATTTCTACTACGAAGATTTCGGCCAAATACTTTGTAAGTCTTCTTGACATAGTAAATTTCTGAAATTTACCATTATTTAAAGTAATTGTTTCGTAAACAACGTAATTGTAATTTTGTGCATTTTATGATTTTAATTAACAATAGATATTAAACAATATATATGATATGTTTAATAATTTAGGATAATTTTTCTATTTTTATACAGACACAATGCAAAGAGACAGGGGTTTGATGTATAATAAGAACTTACCTGGACGACGAGGATTGACTGATGAGTTTCGTATCGGGTTGGAACTATTTTGAACTTTGCTAGTAGTAAATATGAGTTCATGGATGGAAATAAGTTAAGGTAAAGATGTAGATGAAGATGAAGATAAAGATGAAGATTATGATTTTTGAGACTTTTTATTAATTATGTGTAATTTTTAGTAGAAATGCGACACGTGTGTGTTTTGGTTGTCCTAATTTTTAATATTTCTGTTGTTCTTGTTCTGTAATAATTTCATTCAATGCTAGATTTTCCAACGATTTTTAATATTTCGACAATTTTAAAAATTAGTTGAAAAATTGGTTGGAAATTTCTCACGAATTTTCCAACAAATTGCTAGATTTCGATAATTTTAAAAAATCGTTGGAAAATTCGTCGGAAATTTCCAATAAATTTTCCAACGATTTTTAATATTTCGACAATTTTAAAAATTGGTTGGAAAATTCGTTGGAAATTTCCAACGATTTTTCCAACCAATTTTACCAATCCGAAAAACATATTAATCTTATAAAATTAGTTGGAAAATTCGTTGGAAATTTCCAACGAATTTTCCAACCAATATTAAAAGTATGTCTTTTTTCGTTTTATAATTTTCGTTGGAAAATTCGTTGGAAATTTCCAACGAATTTTCCAATGAATT
The DNA here is from genome assembly GCA_024500025.1 of Syzygium aromaticum. Classification (NCBI taxonomy): domain Eukaryota; kingdom Viridiplantae; phylum Streptophyta; class Magnoliopsida; order Myrtales; family Myrtaceae; genus Syzygium; species Syzygium aromaticum. Next base: position 1,396,628 of record CM044888.1, on the reverse strand, counting down.
ATTAGATTTTGAAAATTACAAGAAATCGTTGGAAAAATCGTTGGAAATTTCCAACGAATTTTCCAACGATTTATTAGATTTCGACAATTTTAAAACTTGGTTGGAAAATTGGTTGGAAAGTTCCAACGATTTTTCCAACCAATTTTACAAAAACCGAAAAACATATTAATCTTATAAAATTAGTTGGAAAATTCGTTGGAACTTTCCAACGAATTTTCCAACCAATATTAAAAGTATGTCCTTTTTCGTTTTATAATTTTCGTTGGAAAATTCGTTGGAAATTTCCAACGAATTTTCCAACGAATTATTAGATTTCGAAAATTACAAGAAATCGTTGGAAAAATCGTTGGAAATTTCCAACGAATTTTCCAACGATTTATTAGATTTCGACAATTTTAAAAATTGGTTGGAAAAATCGTTGGAAATTTCCAACGATTTTTCCAACCAATTTAACAAAACCGAAAAACATATTAATCTTATAAAATTTGTTGGAAAAATCGTTGGAAATTTCCAACGATTTTTCCAACCAATTGTTAGATTTCGAAAATTACAAGGAATCGTTGGAAAAATCGTTGGAAATTTCCAATGATTTTTCCAACGATTTATTAGATTGCGACAATTTTAAAAATTAGTTGGAAAAATCGTTGGAAATTTCCAACGATTTTTCCAACCAATTGTTATATTTCGAAAATTGCAAGGAATCGTTGGAAAAATCGTTGGAAATTTCCAACGATTTTTCCAACGATTTATTAGATTTTGACAATTTTAAAAATTGGTTGGAAAAATCGTTGGAAATTTCCAACGATTTTTCCAACCAATTGTTAGATTTCGAAAATTGCAAGGAATCGTTGGAAAAATCGTTGGAAATTTCCAACGATTTTTCCAACGATTTATTAGATTTTGACAATTTTAAAAATTGGTTGGAAAATTCGTTGGAAATTTCCAACGATTTTTCCAACCAATTTTACAGCACCGAAAAACATATTAATCTTATAAAATTAGTTGGAAAATTCGTTGGAAATTTCCAACGAATTTTCCAACCAATTTTTAAAATTGTCGAAATTTCGTTTTATAATTTTCGTTGGAAAATTCGTTGGAAATTTCCAACGAATTTTCCAACGAAACTTTGAAATATAATATCATTTCCGTCTAAAAGGAAATTCGTTGGAAAATTAGTTGGAAATTTCCAACGAATTTTCCAACGAATTTATAATTTCGGTAATTATATAAATATTTTTGTTAAATTTCCAACGAAATTTTCAACGAATTTTTAAAAAATTTGGCTTCTTTTTATTATGCTATATTTGTTGGTAAATCGGTTGGTAATTTGCAACGAAATTTCCATCGAATTTCGTAATTTTTTTTTCTTAATTTTAAAATTTGTTGGAAATTTCGTTGCAAATTTCCAACAAAATTTCCAACCAATTATAGAAAATTTAGGATTTCCCGGTCAAATCAATTTCGTTGGTAAATTCATTGGAAATTTCCAATGATTTTACCAACGAAAATTTTCAGAACTTTTGTTGGTATTTTCAACGATTATAGAATTTGTTGGAAATGTTGTTGGAATTTAATTAAAAAGTGTTTGAATTTTTTATATTTTTTAAATTTCGTTGGAACTTTCGTTGGAAATTTCCAACGAAATTTCCAACGTGCTCTAAATTTGTTGCAAATTTCGTTGGAAAGTGTTATTTCGTTGGGAAATTTGTTGGAAAGATACATTTCGTTGCAAAATTCGTTGGTAATTTCCAACGAATTTTGCAACGAAATTAGGGAATGGCTTGCGTTTTGTTCGGTATTTAGTACATTTGTGTCTACCGACTATGGTGGACTCAACAAAATTTCTCTATAGTGTCCTTGTTGCCGTCGCCGCCCGGTCTCGCCGTCACCGCCCTCACCGTCGCCGTCCGGTGAGTCGTCGCCGCCCTCGCCGTCGCCGTCCGTGGTAAGTACTCACTGTCTTTTTCTTGCCTTGGGGGTCTCGGCCGGGGGGTTTCACGAGCGACGGCCGTGCGGAGGGGTGGGTCGCGCACGGGGGATGGGGGTGGCGGCCGCGCGGGGGGGCGGTCCATGGCTATTGCGGTGGGGACGGGGGTTCGCTGCCGGGGGAGGAGAGGGTGCGACTGGGGGAAGGGTGGTCGCCGCCGCGGGGGGTGGCCTTGCAGCTGCGTGGAGGGGAGGGTTGCGGCCGGGTGGGGCGGGGCTCGCGGCCGGAGGCGGCGGGGGGAGGGTTGCGGTCGGGTGGGGCGGGGGGTCGCCGCCGGGGGGGGAGGGTTGCGGCGGAGGGGGGTTGTCGCCGCCGGGGTGGGGGAGGGGGGTTGTCGCCGCCGGGGTGGGAGGGGGTGTCGCCGCCGGGTGGAGTGGGTGGGGGAGGGGGGTTGTCGCCGCCGGGGTGGGGGAGGGGGGTTGTCGCCGCCGGGGGAGGGGGGCGCAGCGGCGCCGTTGGGGGTTGCGGCCGGGTAAGGTGGTGGCCGGATTCCGGCAGGTGGTTGGCAGCCGGAATCCGGCCGGGGGCTGGCCGCCACCCCGCCCTGCCGGATTCCGGTCGAAATGCGTCCACCGGATTTCGCCGGGTGGAAGGTCGCGGATGCAATTATAATTTTTAGAAATTATATTTTGAAATTCATTTTGCAAATTAAATATGTTTCATTATACAATTAAGTGATATTTGATGTGATCTAAATTATAATAGGTACTTCCATCGAGGACTAGTGACTGGGCTATTTATTAAAGGCGGTACACTGTTAGTTTCAATTTCTTAAAATTATTTCTTGATATCTAATACAAAATGGTAAGGAAAATGATTCATTTTTTGTTCATAATACCTGCTAATATTTTTGGTAATATTTGTCTAACTTCTTTACTAATTGTCAGCATAATCGAGGAGGTCACATGCGGGGTGGGGGTTTACAACGAAGATCAGGCCCCTCCGCTTCATCATCCTCATCCCCGGCCCTATCTTCTTCCCCTGCCCTGTCATCGAATCCTATTCTACCATATATGCAAGGACAATACGGACACATTGGCCCATCCTTTGACACGCAGCAACATATTCAAGAAGAACTGGGGGACATGCGAACTGACTTTACTTCAGTTCCATCTCCTTTGGTGCCACCTGCTTCATCAGTGCAATACTCAAATGAGGAAGAAGATAACCGATTCCTTATATCCCCATGCGGAGATTCGTAAGTAATTCATTTTTTTATGTATATTTAAATTATGGATGTAAAAAAAAATATCCATGTTTCGAATTTTCTATATGCTTAATTGTCTTATTCTCTATTGTGTTATAACATATTTTCAGATTTACGGATTCAACTTATGTTGTGAGGGAACTTAATAAAATAGTCAATAACTGTTGGATAGGGCAGTTTACAACTTTTAGCAGTGCTCCTAAAGAAATAAAGACTTTGTGGTGGAATGAGTTCAAGGTTAGTGTTATTTTTATTCATTTTCTCATAAAGTAAGTTCGAAGTAGCATACTGATGGTCAATAATGAAATCTTGACGAATTGTTTGGTGCTATTGATTGTAGCGTAAGTTTACGTGGGATGAAATGGAAGAGGCTGACATTAGAAGAATTTTTAAGAAGAAAGTCGGTGATCACATGCGTTATGTGATAAATAAAGCCAAGAGAACAAAAGAAAAGCCGGATTTCATTACATCTGACGATTGGATAGAAATTACGAGAACTTGGGAAACTGACAAGCATAAGAAAAGATGTGAACAAAACATGAAGAATCGAGCTTCTAGTTCTAGTGACGGGTCTGCGTCAGCCACATATGCTGGGGGCTCTATCAGCATCGGCGAGCATAGAAGAAGAATGGTAAGTCTGTTTAAACTTGTACGTTCATTTAATGCAATGGTCACTAATTGTTGTCAAATTTTTGTAGGCAGAAGAATTGGGGACGGAACCCACATTTGCAGCTACATTTGAACGCACATTTCAGAAAAAGGATAAGACATGGACTGGCGAGCGGGCAAAAGCTACTAAGGTATGGAAGGTTATAGTTTTGACTTTAACGAAACTAGAATGAAAATTATGCACGTTTTTAATATTTATGGTAATATATACGAATTTATTTAATTTTTATCTATACTGTTAATATAGGAAAAATATGATCAACTTGTGATAAGCACTGCTAGTGGTTCTGCTTGTGGTGATGATGGTGGTGGTGGTGATGGTGTTGCTGTGTCTGAGCCATCGGTTGACAGTATGGCATTATGGGTGGAGGCAGCGGGTGGGATGAAAGGAGGAAAAATATTTGGAATGGGATCATTGTCAAGGATGTTCAAAACGAAGGCTGCGGCATCTTCATCCTCCAATGCGGCCGTTGCAAGGAGGACACGACATGAGGAGCATATGACTCAAGAATTGTGCCAACTTAAACAGTTGCTTATACAGAAGGACGAAGAAATGAAGCATTTACTTGGACAAAAGGACGAGCAAATAAGAGTGATGCAATCACAAATGCAATATATCATGCGACACCTCGACATCGATCGCAACGACGTTCCTTCTGTACCTCCTGTTAATGTAGCCGATCATGGGCATATTGATGAGCCACACCATGATGCGGCGATTGGTGATGATGCTGATGATGATGATGCTGGTGATTTTATTGTTAGTCCCCCTTAGGTAAGAACATTTTTTTATAACTACTTTTACGTCAATGCATAAATGCTTTTCTTATATTTTGGACAAATTTTCCAAAATATTTATTTTTGTTTCCATATTTTATCAGGTGTGGATATAGCTGACCGTTACTGATGTCATGCTCAATACTGAAGCCGCCAATGTCTGATGGTTTATTTCCAGTCCTTTCAATGTATTATTTGATGTTCATTCTTGCTTACTCTGTGTATTATGAGATTAAATATTTAATACTATCATGTATGACTTTGCAACTTATATCCATTGTAGAAAATATTGCATATTTAATTAGATTTTAAATCGAAGTTGTTCTGAAATGTAATTCGTCGCAATTTAGTGACAAAAAGATATATTGTTCCAAATTAGGAACGACAATTTGCACAAATAATTACGGAATAATTTTGTAATGACCAAATAATGACACAATTTGCAACGAATTATTGATGATTTTCGTTATTTGTAATGAATGTTCCCACGGAATTTTACCAACGAATTTTCCCACGGAATTTTACCAACGAATTTTCCAACGAAAATTTACCAACGAATTTTCCAACTAATTTTTACCAACGAATTTTCCAACAAAATATTACCAACGAATTTTCCAACGAATTTTTACCAACGAATTTTACCAATGAATTTTTACCAACGAATTTTACCAACGAATTTTTACCAACGAATTTTCCAACGATTTTTTACCAACGAATTTTCCAACAAAGTTTTTCCAACGAAATTTTTCCAACGAATTTTCCAACTATTTCTCCAACAAACTTACCGACAAATTTATTTTTCGTCGCCAATTAACAACGAAAATTAAGCTTCTTTAGAATATTTAAAGGATTTCCAACGACATTTCCAACAATTATTTGGAAAATTTTCCAACGAATTTTGCCATGACCTCAGTTTCGTTGCAAATTTAAACGATTTTGTTGCCCCAAAAATTTTCCCGCATTTAATTTCCAACGAATTTGCTTTCGTTGGAAAATTCTTTTTCCCACCATTTTTTCGAACACTTATTACCAACGAAGTTTTCCACAACTTTTGCAACGAGTTTTTAGCGACGACATTTACAACAAAATTTCCAACGAATTTACCCACGAATTTGCCCAAAAATAATTACCAATGAATTTTCCAACAAATTTTCCAACGACTATTTAGCAACGAAATTTCCAACGAAATTTTAAAGGAATTTAGCCACTAATTTACCCACGAAATTTCCAACGAAATTTCCAACAAAAAAGTTTCGTCGCAAATTTCCAACGAAAAGTTAAATTTTTCGTTGGAAAATTTTCCGACGACCTATTACCCACGAATATTTTTTCGTTGGAAATGCTTTTTCCAACGAATTTTTCAGAAATTTTCGTTGGAAATTTCGTCGGAAAAAACCTGTTTTTTTGTAGTGACTTGTATGGCATGCATGAGCTCACTTTGTGCACAATCGTAAAGCTTGTGACAAAGCAGTGATTGAAATTGAAGGGATACATAAATCATTTTGTTCCCTTTGCATTTCTTTCAGATCATCAAACTATTGATTGAGTATAAGAATGTCAATGCGGAGAACTTTCAAAATAACACAGTTCTGGAAATCTTCAAAGTGAATCCTAGTGGCGACAAAGATGTTGCAAAGAGTTTACGCCGTCAAGGACATCGAGCAAGACGTTTTACTCCTACCCTCTGTCTACTACATTTTTTTAGCAGGGAATTAACTTTCCTTGATAATTACGTATGTCATTTTGACATCCAAGATGAATCTGCTCAGAAAATAGTCCTTCTAGTGTCTACCTTAATTGCGACTGTCACTTGCCAAGCTACTCTTACTCCTCCAGGAGGATCCTGGCAAGATTCTTCTTTCAGTCCCCTAGCCAATTTCACTGTCGTTACCGCCAATTCTAGCGGCATTGCTAACAGAAAACCACATCAAGCTGGAAACCTGATCCTGAACGGCTGGAAGCCATATTTGTTCTTGGTTTTCAACAGTGCAGTTTTTTTCACCTCCATCGGCACAATCTGAGCCACCGCTGTTACACTATTGCCCGAACCTACCATGGTTTACTTCTCTATATTCATTCTAGGCCTTGCCTACGTTTTTTTCCCTTATAGTCGAATTCCCGAAATCCCACGAGGTTGGATAATCTTTCATGGGATTGTATGACTTCTCGATGCTCCCCATGTTGTTGCTCCCTACGTGCATGTGGCTAAAGCAAGTCGAAGTTGTAAGCCGAATCGATGCCACAAGGAGATGGGTCGGCAACATCCTAGGATCCAAGGATCGGAAATATTTCGGAAGTATTATTTACTTTAACTGTTGTTGTCGAGTATCCACATAATCTATGTTTTTAGTCTTGAGGCGTGCAGGAAATAGACTCTTTTATTAGTTGCATGTAATGGACTCATCTATTAATTCTTTAATATTTAAAGACTGTTCATCTTGCTTGAAGTCGGGACTTCGAATGGCTTTTTTCCTCAACTTCGTAAAATGACGCAGTGGAAACAAAAAGCACTGAGTCGCAGCTCCCAAAGCTTATGCGCACAAAGCAGAGAGGAAAATCTCTTAACTTACGGTATTTCTGCAAAGAGACAAACTACATGATTCAACAAAACACAACAAATAATTGCTTCTCAACAAAGTAACAGATAAAGAAATAGGGAGAATATAACAAAAGCCTAGCTAAATTTAAGAAAAAAAACGATTAAATTCTACAGTATCTTCCAATCAAAAATAAGATATCTTAATGCATTCAAAAAGTTCAAAATAAGAAAAACAATATCTTCTGGGCGAACGATTTCCTCAATTTTCGACGTTTGGTTCTCTTAGAAAAATGAGTTAACGAAAAACATTTTCCTAGTCAAAAGAAAATACATGCTTAAATTCAGGAAAATGATTTATTCTTTAAAAAATCGAAAATCATTTTTCAAAATGTGACTAGATATCAGCATTTTGGCTTAAACACTATGCTTCGGCACAGAAAACCTGATGCGGGTTCTCAGTGACCAGGACCGAGTCTTCAGCACTCGGGCTCGGTCCATCAAGGCTAGGCCCATGACCTCGGTGCTTTGCCCATGCCCGGATTCGTGGGTCCATAGAGGCAGAGCTCAGGACCTTGGTGCCCGAGCCCCGATGCCCATGCCCAATGCCCCAACACCTAGGCCTAGGTCCATAAAGGCTGAGTGCGGGATCCCAGTACCCGAGCTCGGATCCCCAACACACAAGCTTGAGTCCACAAAGGCCGTGCCCGGGTCCACAAAGACGGTGCCCAGGTGCATCAAGGCCAGGCTTGTGACCCTAGTTCCTGCGGTCACATCCATCAAGGCTTGCCCCAGGACCCAAGTGCCCGTGTTCATGCCCCGATCTCCAACACTCGGGTCGAGGTCCATCACGGCCAAACCCAAGACTCTAGTACCAGTACCCAATTCCCCAGTTACCCATTTAAGTTATTAACACCCGAATAGTGTATGTTTATTTAGGAAAATCAAATCAGATTTTCCATACCAAACGACGTAAAATGTTTTCCAATTGGAAAGACCGAGATGGTAACATTGTCTTACATATTGCTGCGTCGAAGAGCAGCCCGAGGTTCGACGCAGCCCGAGGTATAGTTCATGTCGATATAGTTCATCAATATCGTGGTTGTTCGTGCTTTTATGTTCGATTCTTGAATTCAACTCCAGACACAAATGTTATGATACTGAAATACCAAGGGAGAGAGGAGATTTGAACGCGATCACCTTGTTTGGTTTTATTTATTGGAGAGAAGAAAAGGAATTAGGAGGGATGGATATCCCTCTTCCTTTCCAATTCTCTTTTTGACAATTTTGCCGTCACGGAAGGGTAGGCTTAACCCTTATTACAGGTTGATCCATTCTTTATCTTCTTTTGTTTCCTTAGTGATTGCTCTAATCACTTCATTTCTCTCCAAATCACTCCATTCAAATGTATAATAGACTTTTTATGCCATTCAGATGGATTGTGAAATTTAGGTCAAAAAGTAGTGTTTTTTTATATTTTATTTTTAAAAGTCGAAGCTCATACTAAGATTAGTGATAATATGAATATGCAGATTATTTTTCGTTGTTTTCGTTTTAACTTAATATATACATATGTCTGTGTCTGGAAAAAACCCTTTAAATAGTTAGCACCTAATGAGATTAAACTTGTATGATAACCATAATCTGTGTTTGACTTAAAAGACTCAACTCAGTCAAAACATTCACTTAATCTAGTAATCAGTATGATGAATAGTAACTAGAATCTTCTCGATTATACTGTTAAAACCTATCAATGTTAATCACAGTTCCATATTTGGTAACAAATTAATCATATTCAGCGATGTATTTGCGAACAACTTTTCAATTCTGGATTGAGCGCTTAAGATCATCAACAGTAGCGCTTACATCTGATGATTGTACTTAAAATTATCAACGGTAGATCTTAACAGAGGAGTGATATACTAGATCACCTTGTCTACAGTTTGTTTAGTGGAGAGAAAAAATATGACCAAAATTGTTTCCCTTTAAACCCACTAAAACTCAGTTTTTAGTGAGCTCCAAAACTCTCTAAGTTGGATGGTTTTGGATGAATAATTTCCTTGCAACTCTTCCCATCATAATCACTCCTACCTAACACAACAATAACTCAATTCATTCTTTTCTATTCTTTTATCTTTCCTGTTGATTAGCAAAATCTCTTTTCTTCTGTCGAAATCAGTCCATCCAAACATATTGTACGAGATAGAAGCTAATGAAATGGAAGCAAACGAGGATAATCCGACACAACTATAAAGTAATCACTTTGTGGATGGGAAAATTACTCCTGATCAGTTGAATCTTATGCATAAAGGATATAAATATACCTGTCTAAGGTAGCCTTTCTCTTCAAAGCGGAAAAAACTCATATACAAAATGTAGTTTGATGATTAACATTTCAGTTGACGTGGTTAAGTCCTAAGCTTTTATGAAAAATCATAGTAATTTGGGTCATTACTTCTGTGGATTTGCCAATGTCACAACTCATATGGGCAATGTCTAGTTATCACGTTAATAATTTTGGGTGAAAGAACTAAATCACACTTTTTTGAAAAGATCAAGGATTTCATTGCATTGATTGAAATGATCACATTTACTGAATAAGGTTTTGTAAACTTTTTTCCTTTTACATCGTGGCATCACTAGAATAATTTCCGTTACACCGATCGTGGCGTGAGTTTAGTAAAGCTTTTCACAAAGCAGTGATTGAAATTGAAGGGATACAATGTGATATCGTAAAAATTTGACTCAATTTGGTGATTTATAAAATGGTGATTTCGTCAACGCTCTATTAGTTAAATCCCACTCTGACTTGATTACTCAGGGAATACTAACTAAAGGGGAAAGACTATCGAATAATTTATTTATAACAGTCGTCCGTTAGTTCGAGATAAACTATAGTTGCAATTGATCGATTTCGGCCACGAATTATGATCCGATTTTTAGTGTCAAATGTTCAAGGATTTAATACTCGAACCATAGGACGTCACCTCGTAATTTTTACGAATTGGCCATCGAAAATTCTAATTTCGAAAAAGGATCGAAGAATTGGAAATTCAACACTAAAAACAAAAGTGGGCCGAGCAAAGCTCATTGAGCCTTGCACCCAAGATAGGTCGGCCATCAAGGCTCAATAAGGTTAAGTCGATCCGTAAATTGGTACACGAGTCAAGGACAAAGTGGTAATTTGGGGACAAAAATTTGAGATAATTACAAAAGAAAATGGAAAATTTTGGGAAGAATTTTGTGTGGATAATATTTTTTTTTTCTCTCTCTCTCTCCCGGCTGACCTCCCCCGCTGACCTTTCCCCCTGCTTGGCTGACCTCCCCCATGCCTCTAACTCCCTCACCTAGTCTCACCCACTCCCCATCATTGACTCCACTACTTCTTCTTTTTCTGCTTCTTTTCTTCGACTTCTGCTCCCGCGTGCTACTGCTTCTTCGGCTTCTCCGTTTCTACTACCATCGACCAGACCAAGCTGTGCCAGACCAGCCACTGCCGTGCACCACACCACCCCGTCACCCCAGCTCCTCCCTGGTGGAGTAACGCCGCCACTAGCCACCCACAATCGCTCCTCCATCGCGCCCCACGGCCCCCGTCGCTGGCTGTTTTCCAGCCAAGTTTCTAGCTTCGTCACTCACCAGTTGCCCACCGGTTAAGCCGCTTCCGCTACCGTCCCAGCCACCAAGACGCCACCACCAACAACCATTTCATCCCCGGTTTAGCCCTCAAGCAGCGCCGAACAGCCACCCACGGCTGGCTAATTTCTACTGGAACGCCAACTTCGTCGCCCGTCGTCTGTCCCCGCTGTTGCAACTGCGGGTCCGCTACTGTCCAACCACCTAGGCCCCGTTTGGTAACGTGCCAAACAGTAAAAATTTCTGTTCTTTTGTTCTCAGAAATAGTTTGGGAACAGAAATACGTTTGGTAAATTTTTTATTCCCCTGCACATTTTTACAAAAAGTTATGCCCAGAAACAAGTTTGGAAGAGAAATAAGAAACAAAAAAAACTAGCTTCTTGTTTCTCGGCATAGAAATAAGAAACAATTTTGGAATCACTTTTTAAGAAACTAGCTTCGCCGCTGCTGCTCCTTCACCACTGCTGCTCCTTCACCCACGAGGCTGCTCCTTCACCGACACCGACGAGGCTGCTCCTTCTCGTTCAAGGTAAGTTCTTCCTGATGACATGCTACTATAGAGGGATGTCATCGTAGCGGCGCTCGCTCGAGCAACCATCGCCGAACTGGGCAAGGGCTCACTCGAGCGAGCGCCGCCCAGACCGGCGAGGGCAGTGCTCGCTCGAGTGAGCCCTTGCCCAGATCGGCGATGGCGAGGCTCGAGCGAGCGCTGGCCTCACCCATCTGGGCTCGCTCTTGCTAGAGCAACCGCCGCCATCACGAATCTGGGCGAGCGCCGCGATCGCTCGAGCGAGGCCGCGCTCGCTCGAGCCTTGCCGTCGCCCAAATCGGCGAGGGCCATGCTCACTTAAGTGATCGCCGTCCCGTTGCTCCGATTAGGTTCCATTCTCGCGGTTCCTTGGGTGATCCGAGGCGCTTGTCTCGCCGTTACGCTTGTCATTCGCCGCTTGCGCGATCTGCGCTTTAGTCGACGGAGGGTGGTGGGGTGGGGGGGGAGAGATGGAGATTTCCTCAGTCGTCGCGTCGCTATCGATACTTGCTCCCTTTTTGTTTCCATCTCTCCCTGTGTTGTGCAATTGGTCGTGCCTTCCTGTGCTTGCTTGTCGTGCGGGCGATTTTGCTTTAGGTAGAATTCGCGGAAATATATCCTTGTTTTGCTTTAGGTAGATTTCAATCGAAATTGACAATTCATGCACATGCTGGACACGATTGGATTATTTTCTTGTTCTGAATGTTTCTGGTTGATCTACTTCGAATCACGCCCTTAATCTGAGTATGAGATAGCATAATTTTACTTCACTAGTTGTTGACCACCAACTGTTTGATAATATGCCTCTTAGTCATAAGACATGAAATAGATTGCGATTTTGTTCAAGTCTGACAATATGTTGACGTAGATTGATTACTATCCATTGATCTACCAGCATTTAGATTGGATACTAGTCATATTTCACCATCACTAAGGCCAAATCTACGCACTTCTTTTAGTTCTTTTCTCTGGTCAAATTTCCGGTTGAATTCGCGGTTTGTTGATGCGTGAACCTACCTACCTGTTGTGTTTGTAGCTTCAGGTTTCTTCTCTATGTGGAGAGGTGCCTTGTCTAGCTGGTTTGTTGCTTCTGGTCGTTCTTTGTTTTTCTCCGGTTTGTGCGTGATGCGTTGTGCTGTCGAGTCTTCCGTCATCTGCGGGTCGCTTGGCCTTTGTTTGATTGTTTGGCTGCACGATGCAGCTAAAGGATCGTATGTGCGCTCGTGGATTTGTTTTCGATTTGATCGAATTTTCGCATGCGTGTTCCTCTTTCGGAGTTTTCGATTGTCCAGTTTAGGCTTTCGATGTTGGAGGAAGTTTGGTTGTGGCAGTTTCTTGATCTCGAGTCTGTGATCATTTTTTTTTTTTTTGAATGTTGAACTAATTTTTTTATTTGCATTGGGGTGGTGATTTTCATTTACTAAATGGTTATTCTGTTTTTGGTATTAGATTGAACAAGCTAATTGGCGATTAGTCAATTTGAGTAGAAGTTCGTTACGCCTGGATTCAGCTCTACGCTTCTGTCCATTGCTTTCTATTATTTGTCCAAGTTGATTCGCAAAGGTAAAATCCTCACCTATGATTATCGCAAAGGCAAAATTTCTTGTGGTTATTCATGGTGCCGTAGAGTGAATGAGTGAGTGAGCGAGTGAGCGAATGAGTGAGTGAGCGAGTGAGCAAGCGTAGGCATAGTGCCATTTAAGTATCAATTGGTCAATTTTTATGGGAAGATGGTAATGTATACATCGATAAAATTCAACTTGTTTCTAGGATTAGGATCCCAGCAGAATTATAAGCTTGGTAGGTGGTGAAAGGTGGATTGGCATGATTTAATGTTTACAGTGAAAGCGTGAAGTAGCTGCCAATGAAGATGCCTATCATGTGATGTCTGAATATTTTTCTTAGGGGTGTCGATAGTTCTTGCTTTTATGTTGTTGTACTTTTACGTTTGCTGCGAGGAATATCATGGAAGATGAATCTCTTTAACAATTCAAGTGATCAACTCAAGAAAGCCAGAATTCCTTGTATAGTATTTCATGGCATGTTTTATAAAATGACCTTAAGTGAGTGTGCTATTCAGCATATTTTAGTGCTTGGAGCAAACTCTCATCATGAGTAAAAGGGCAAAGCTAACAAAAAAGCTAGCTCCAAATATATTATACATACTGTCACTTTGCATGCATCAGAGTGGATTTCTCTTAGAAGTCATACTGTGCCCTAGGCCTTTTATCAGTTGCTCTTTTCTTTCTTATGCTCGGCCCCAACCTAGAACTTCTCTCAATAATGGTTTCTGGTTCTATTAGCGAGTTAACTTTCTATTTTTTCGGCCCCATCATAGTCCAAGTGTTTTAATAATGGGTATCTTCTAAAGCATGAGTGTTGCTACTTCTCTTGAGAATGGTTGCGTGTATTGCTTGTAACTTTTACGTGACTATGTTATTGATTTAATGCATGACTCATATGATTCTCAACCTATCAAGGTTATATGGCATCTCAAAAAGAGATATTCAATGCAAAGTGGACTGAGCCTTTAACCAACATGTTTGTAAGTTTGTTGGTTGAGGAGGTTAAAAAGGGAAATCGCACATCCTCTACTTACAGCAAAGTTGGATGGAATAATATACGGACTGAATTCATTAAACAGTCAGGATACCAATATACCCTAATTCAGTTGAAGAACAAGGTGAACAAACTGAGGAAACAGTATGGTAGTTTTAAGAAGCTTCTGTCGCAATCCGGATTTGGCTGGGATAATGTGAATAAAACTGTTGTTGTCGACGATCCAAGTATTTAGGAATCTCACATCAAGGTATCTTTTAACTTGTGATTATTTTGATTTCATTGTACATGTACGTTTTAAAATGTTTCATTATGCTTTTGACATGTCATTATTGTGAAAATTGTAGGATAATAGTGAGTGGACAAAATTCAAGAAGAATGGATTTCCCCATTATCCCGAGCTGTGTATTGTATTTGGTGGTACATATGCTACTGGGGAGCATGCCATAGGAAATGCCGAAGATTTGACGGTGTCAGAGGAAGGTGACAATGGTGGTGGCGATGCAGACGGTGATCTAAAGGACTTGAGTGATCACCATATTGATGAGACGGTTTTTACATCCGGCAATAGTGCTGATCCAGTTCATGTGAAGCACCGTTTGGATAGGACTCCAAATGCCAAAAGGAGAAGAAAGAATACCTCATCTTGCATTGCTGACACTTGCAAAGCTATACAGGAGTTGATCAAAACTAAGACAAATCAATCTGCGAGTGGCTCTGCCACTTCATGGGGTCATAGAACCACCTGTGGACCCTTACTCCGTATCCGCCGTCATTGATAGCCTACTTAGTATGCCCGACTTGGGACCAGAGCGTTATAGCAAAGCTATAGAACGAGCATGTGTTGGTGCCACATGGAGAGAGGCTTTCATCAAAACCCCAGCTGAATGGAAAAATGCACTTATTGAATCTCTTTACTAGATGTTGGGAAATGTACTGTGGATTATGTGAGGTTTCATTTGATTGTATGACTTATGTTAGTACTTGATATTTGGTTTTTAGAGATATTGATATCCTGACTCTTGTACTTTTGTGGTGCTATGGGTATGCCAAACTGTTTAGGTGCTATTTATATATTTGGTTTGCTTTCACTTTATGACTTATGTTATTGGTTGTAATTGGATTTTTTTTTTACATATCTATATTGATGTTCTTGTATTTGTGTGATAATATAGGTACTATGGAAGGGGGATCAAATAGTGTGTCTAATGGGCAGCTAGATTCAGATGAATAATTATTGGATGATGATGATGTTTATATATTGATAGGATGGTTGTGCATCATTGCGGAGGACATGTCCATGCATACGAGAGAACCTATTAGGAACAGCAAACTATCAGGACTTGAATGGATAAAGGAGATTGTTTATGGACATTCAGATAGATGCTATGAAGCTTTCGGGATGGAGAGACATGTTTTTGTGAACCTATGTGAATTAATGAGGGCAAAAGGTTGGTTGAAAGATAGTCGGTTTATCAGGATAGATGAACAAGTTGGGATATTCTTATCTATGGTTTGTCACAATAACTCCAATAGAGATTTATATGAGAGATTCCAACATTCAGGACAAACAATTAGCTACTATTTCAATATAGTGTTGAAAGCAATTATCAAACTGTCAAAGGAAGTTATCAAACCACCGTCCTTTGATATTGTCCCACAGGAAATTCTTATGAATCCTAATCATGAACGATACTTCAAGGTATGGTTTTTATTTTTTGAGTTTACATTATCAAATACATGTAGTTGACAATCTTGTATAACATTATTTTTTTTATAAATGCACAGGGCTGCATAGGTGCTATTGATGGCACCCATATCAATGCTTCTGTTCCTGTGTCTAAACCAGTCCCATATAGAAGTAGGAAAGGGAATACCACCCAGGATGTGCTGTGTGTTTGTTCATTTGATATGAAGTTTACTTTCATGTATTCTGGGTGGGAAGGATCTGCCAATGATTGTCGGGTGCTTTCGGCAGCACTCAAGACTCCTCGACTGCAATTTCCTCGACCACCACTAGATATTTGCTTTGTCTATAAAAAAAACTTTCTTTATGATTGTATTATGATTGCATATTATAACAAATTTACATATACCATGTTATAGGAAAATATTACGTGGTAGATTCTGGTTATGCATCACTTCCGGGATTTTTAACTCCGTTTAAAGGTGAACGGTATCATTTGAACGATTATAGGGGGCGTAGAAGACGGCCAAGCACAGCAAGAGAATTGTTTAACCATAGGCACTCTTCACTAAGGAATGTCATTGAGAGGTCATTTGAGGCATTAAAAAATCGCTTCACCGTTTTGAGACACGTCTCCATTTACAATAAAAAAGCAAGCACTTATTGTAATTGCATGTTGTGCTCTCCATAATTACATTCGTGAGGAGGACAAGATGGACAAAAACTTTTCCCATTATGGAGATCCGGACTACCCATTTGGAGCTAGAGAAGTGGAGGTTGCGGATGATACACCACTTGAGCAAGCAGCTGAGATAAACATGCTTAGGAAAAGTATTGCAAATAAAATGTCAAGGGATTACAATCTGCCCGAGATTCCATAATTTGTGTTTCCGACTTTTGTAATATTATTTTTAAATACTACATGATGATGGGAGAGGATCCTTACATGTACTTTTGTCATTTCCTTTTGTTTTATTACATGTACTTCACTGATGGTATAACATGAGTCGATCAATGAAAAATCTAGTAACTCAAGGTGCAATTTTAGTCCAGTCAAAATTGTTTATACAAGATTGCTTAGGTAGTTGCTTAGGGAGAAGTTGGACTTATATAAGTTCCTGCTAGCACTTCTTTGTGATACCTAAAGTTTTAACTAATAAAACATCCGCAAAAATTTTCTCCATAATGAAAAAAAGGAAAAGGATTTAGTTCAGATTCATCTTAAAGTCTTCAATACAAGCACTCACCTAATATTTGGATTTGGAGTAATGTTTCTATTCTAATTCCAGGTTCTTCGATAGGAGCAAAAATACGGTAAAGTCAAAATACGGTATACACTGTTAGGAGTGATAGAGGGAAGAGTTTGTACCAACTATATACCATGTGTATACATATCACCATGTATCCTTCACTTATAAGAAAAAAATAAAATTGGTAAGCGCTCCATGAGAATTAATACCAAGTTTTAAAAAGCATTTCAAAAAAATTTAGAATAGAAATTTTCTGCAGTTACCAAATGCATTTTTGTTCTTTTTCTATTCTAAGAATAGAAATTTTCTGCAGTTACCAAACGCATTTCTGTTCTTTTTCTATTCCAGGAATAGAAATTTTAGACAGTTATCAAACGCCTTCAAATGCTCAGAAATTATTTCCGGGCACAGAATCAAAAAGAATCATTTCTGAGTAGAAATAGTTTCCGGGCACAGAATGGTTGTCATGCGCACCCCTAGCCGACACCACCAGACACCATTTCAGGCCCGGAACAGCCCCCAAGCAGCCCCGATCAGCCATCACAGCAGCCGCTCCTTCGCCGTGCACAGATCGCTGCCGTTCATTACTCGTAACGCAAAACCGGAGCCGCCACGAGCGAGCTCACGTTGTTGCCGTCGTTCTTGTGTTAGCGCCGTCATTAAACGAGTAAATTAACCCCTAATCCCTCGTTTAAGGTGTTAGATTTGCCTAGGATAATTTAGTTTAAGTTTATGGCTCGTTAAGTGAGATTATGGGTAGGTTATTAAAAAGTTCAATAAGCTATGATTATTTGGGTAATAGGCTATTGTTGTATTCGTAATAAGTTATCGTTATTTTACAATAAGTTATCAATTATTTTATCATTTCTATTTATTTTATTAAATAAATAAATTTTCGGAATTAAATAATAATATTTTATTATTTAAAAATATTTATTAATAAAATATTTGATTTCCGAAAATTAAATATTAATATTTTCGAATGATTTTTAATATTGAATTTTGATTGTTTTATGCACAAATTGTGATGCCAACGTTGGATTTCGCCGTATAAGTTTGGCGTATATGGCAAATGATTTGAATGATTATGATTCAAGAAAATATTTTGGAATTTTAAAAATAAATTATTTTCGGATTGTATTAAATAATTAATTTCCAAATTTATTTATTATTATTTTGGAAAATTTTTAATCTCAAATTATGATTTCTAGCTTGAATGGTGGCGATTATTCCATGAATCGTCGTATTAATTTAATTATATGACAAATTATTTTGAATGGAAGTTTTCAAGGAAAACTTATTAGATTTTTGGAATTAAACTATTTTTATTGTTATGCCAAGAAATAATAGTGACGCTTTGTGGTTGATAAACGTGTTTGGCATCGAAACTTGCAAGAATTGATTGACTGTTTGCATGTATGACACTTGGTTTGTTATGTGGCATTGTGTGAGCACTATTCATGGATACATGGGCTAATTGAAAAGATAATAATTGGCCGGAATGTTTGTATGCTCATGCAGTCACACGTTGGAGCCGTCTTGCTGTAGATCGCTTAACGATACCCGATTTATTGAGGTCTGTTACAGATTGCGCTCAATTTTATCGGATGCCTAGAGATTATCTGGATAACCGATACTCCAGATGTCAAATCGCGGCCCGATGGCAGATTCGATACTCCTTACGGGATACCATCTTATTGTAAATCGTTTGATGTTGCCATATTGGAATGTCATCTTACTATAGATCATTTGACGTAGCCATGCCCAACGGGAGCAGGACAAAGCCCGGTCATGCCAAAAGACTGCCATCTTGTTGCAAATCGCTTGATGTGTAGTAGCCCTGAGGGGGTGTAATAACTGGAATATGTATAATGCATAGTGCCTAATTATGTGATAAAAATTGTTAGGCATGGTATGGGACGTACCCAAGTAGATTCTATCTTATAATCAAGATGCACGCCTCTGATGCATTGATGCGTGGGAAATCTCTTTAAATGCTTCGAGTATGTGACATGTTCATTTCATCAACGAGTATACCAAGGCGAGGTAAGGATGTCTGTGGTTGTTTAATGATGTTGTTGTTAATACTGTATTGCCTGATTAGGGACCCCCGAGGCAAGTTGGCCTCCTAAGCGGGGCTTAGGCCGTTAACTTACTGAGATTTTATCTCATTTGTTGTTGTTAAACCTTTTTTAGGACCTTAGCATGTCGTTGCTCCCTATGCGGTTTGGAGTACTGTAGTTTTTGGCTGGTTCTTGAGGGTTAGGCCTGGAAGCTGATCTTTTGGACGGAGTAGATTAACCCTAGCCTTTATCTTTTGCTGACTTTTTGAGGAAACGCCCGAAGTGGGCTTGTAAGTAGGTTCCCAGGGTTAATCGATTATATATATATATAAAAAAATAGCTTTTGTTATAACTAGTTTTCCTCTACTATCCCTGATTTAATTATTGTCTAGGGTTTATTGTGTTGGTTATCGTTTCAGCTTGTGTAATTCAAAGATAAAAAGAAAAGGGTCAATGACGAGTCCTGGGTCATTGCATCAGAACGACCATAGCGGGATGTTGCGTGTCCGTATGGTTCAGAGCATGACATACAACCACTGGGGTTTGCCCCAATGACCACCCTTCTTACTTGAGAAGGGGAATTCCCCACCTCCTCAAGAAGGGCTAAGGATAGAGATGTGTAGTTTCATATATGAGTTTCGACTTACACACCCTGCTAGAAGTAGTGCAAAAGTCTGAAAATGATATGAGAGTTAGAGTAGGACAGACAAAAAAAATTTCAAGTGAATCTTTCATATATAGGTTTTCTTTGCATTCTTCCATATCATCAAGCTGTTGATTGGGCAAATGAACGTAAACGCGAAAAACTTCCAAGATAGGACAGCTCTGGAAATCTTTCAAGTGAATCCTAGTGGGGATCAAGATGCTGCGAAATGGTTATGCCATCAAAGGCTTCGATCAGGATGTTTTGCTCCTACCCTCTCTCTATCGCAATTTTATAGCACGAAGCTAGCTATCTTTGAGAAGTACGCACGATTTTTCGGCATCCAAGACGAATCTGCTCGGAACATAATCCTTCTAGTGTCTACCATAATTGCGATTGCCACTTACCAAGCCACTCTCACTCCTCCGGGAGATACTGGCAGGATTCCTCTTCAAATCCCCCTACCAATTCCACTATCGTTCCCGCCAATTCCACTGTCGTTCCCACCAATTCCATCACCACTGCTATCGGAGAACCACATCAAGTCGGAAACCTGATCCTGAACGGCAGGAAGATATATATGTTCACAGTCCTCAACACCATGGCCTTTTCCGCCTCCATCGGCATAATCTGGTCCACCACTATTACACTATTTCCCGACACATTCATGGTTTACTTCTCTATATCCATTCTCTACGCTGCATACTTGGTTTCCCTTATAATTGAATTACCAAAATCCAATGTGGTCACAAGATTCTTCCTGTGGGGCTTTTATAAGTTCTTGTTGTTCGCCGTGTTCGCGCTTCCCTTGCACGTTTGGGGAAAGCACATCTTAGTTCTAAAACGAATTGATTGCGCAAGGAGACCCGTCGGCAACTTCCTAGGATCAAAGGATTGGAAATAATTCACAAGTATTATATACTTTCACTATTCTTGTTGTGTGTGCTATAATCTAGGTTTGCAAATATAGACTCTTTACATTTGTTGCATCTAATAGACTCATCTATAAATTGCTTTATCCTTAAAGACCTCTAATCTTGCTTGAAGTCGGGACTTTGAATGGCTTTATTCCTAATTCAACTTCATAAAATGACAGTGCAAAAAGAACGCTTGAAGCGTACATGCACAAAACGCATAGAGGGTAATCACTCGATTTTCTGTATTTCTAGAAAGAGGCAAACTAAAGCACAAGAAGTAAAACACGGTGGCATTCCTCTTTCTAGAAATTGCTACTCAACAAAGCAACAGAAAAGAAATAATGAGAAAATAACAGAAGCCCTATAGACGTAAAAAAAACTATATCATGTGATATCTTCCAATCAAAGATGAGATATCCTAAAACATTTAAAAACATGTGGATCCTATAAATAGCAGGAATATCAACCCAATATAACTCTCAATAAGGTTCCACTTTTTTCTGTTATAGATCATAAGCTGAAATATGCTTAAATGGAACTATTGCTATATTTATTATGATCAAAAAAGTAATAAAAAGATAGCATTTTTTTTAGAAAATGGATTGAAATGAAAAATATAATAAAATTTGAGCAATACTCTAATTATGAAAATTTGTGAATAATACTAAATGACTGATTTGAGCTTGTTATGAAAAGTTGAGAGACTAGAATGAATATTTAGGAATAATTTAAAGACCATATTGAATAAATTAAAAAGATTTAAGGATCACATTACTTATTGAGTTACAATTTAGGGATTATTAGTATCAATTTTTTATAGGAAAATTCAAAAACTTTGACTCCTTGCTCTTGAGGCTCAGCAACTATCTCTTCAAAGGAAAATATTAGAGTGTCAATCTTCTTTTGGTTGTTGTTATCGAGGACAGTATGAAACTTGCTTGTTGGCACATCAGCTCGATCATCAAAGCACGAAAATCACCGCCATTATAGCTTTGGCATTTTGTGTTTACCTGCTTCTTTCCGCTCAACCTGCGCTTGATCCCACAAGAAACAAAGGATCTCCCTTCAATCTGCAAGCTGAGAGATTTGCTGCAAGAGATTTGATGTCCATGCAATGGAAGAGGTAATCTACATCTGCAATAAATCTTTCAGGTTCAAATATCAATTGAAACAGGAAACCATGCAGCAAATTCGTGAAACTTTCTAAGACAACGGTAATGGTCACAATTCTTGGCGGCAATCACCGTGACAAACTCCACCATGTCAACCGTCCGTCTATTGTAATAATCGCCATAGCTATTACTAAAAATATAACTGAAAATTAGGAAAAGTACCAAAAAAGTTAAAAACACATTGTACTTATGTTAATTCAATCCTAAATCTCTCAATTGTATTAATCGAATCATAAATCTTTTGACAATTTATCAATGTAATCCATCTGGTTTTTTACTGGAACTCCCTGGTATGGACGCTAACTATTTTACGTGACATGATCGACGCTGAAGTAGACAAATTTTACAAATTTTTAATATTGTTGTTGAATTTTCTATTTTTCTTTTCTTTTATTCTTTTTTATTTTATTTTTGTATTGTGATCAGTGAGGGTCGCAGCCCTCCCCCAGCCATGGGGCTCGAGACCCTCGCAACTTGGGCGAGAGTTGCCCTCGCCGAATCCTACAAGGGTCAACCCTTGCGGCCTAGGCAAGGGCCGTACTCACCTGTATGAGGGTTGCCCTCGTCGTATCCGGCGAGGGTCAACCCTCATGGTGAAGCGAGGGCCACCCTTGCCAAATCTGGCAGGGGCAACCCTCACCAGCCACAATGTAAAAAATCTTTATAAAAAATATTCATAAAAAATTATAAAATTTGTTCATATCAGTGTCAGTCGTACCATGTAATACAACCAGCACCTATGTCAGCGATTTACAATCAAAATTGGTCGGATGGACTACACTGGCAAATTGTTAAAAGATTTAGGACTCAATTGGTAAAATTGATCAACCAAAAATAAAATTATACAATTGAAAGGTTTATGACTGAATTGGTACAAATGTAATAGGTTTATGACTTTTTTTTATTCTTTTCCCACTGAAAATTCTACAAATTACCCTTCATCCGACCAAGTCAGAAATATACCAACAATGGAAAATTTTGGCAACTTTTCTAATGACTCGACCATAGAATAGTACACAAATAACGTATGGCCAGGCACAACTCTGCTCTCCAAGTTTTTGCTTTTGAATGTTATGACATTAGCCAATTTTAGTGGAGGTAGCATTATTCTATATGTACATTAATAGAGTGTAAATTAGGGATGAGCGGTTCTATGTTCCGTATAAGTTTCACCTATAACCTATCCGTTAGAACAGGTTTTTCATTTTTTGGAATCTGAAACCTATCATGCGTACATTGGAATTTAGAACATACCTTATCACAGGTTCCAAGGTCGGTTCCAAAGTCTAACCAGGTTCCACCTGTATTATTAATTGAACGATTGCAATAGATCATCACCTTTTATGACCGCCACTTGCTACTACAATCCACTGATCACGACTTATATTTAGACACATAAAGAATATGAAACATTAATAAAGTAAAAGTCCCAGTCATAAAATTGAAACTCGGACTAGTGATTCCAGATGAAACACTCATCATCAAGCGCCATGAAATCCCACGGGATCGTGCAAAGACATAAACTAAGAACAATACAAAAACTCTTGTTCCAAGTTCTAGGTTCTACCTGCATACCTTAAAACCTAGAACCGGACAGGTTCCCACCAATTCAGTTCTTCAGTTTCAAGTTCTACCTCGGAACCATACTCACTCCTAATGTGAACGACCCTCACATTTCGACCCAAAAAAAAATGACCCACGCATAGTATGTACATAGGGCGGAAAGGAAATATGCTATCCAGCTACTTTATAGTTTCGCGTTTTCTTTGGAGTACATAATGCATCTTTGATTGTTCTTAGCAACCCTATCTTTTGTAACTTTCTTCAATTAAAGACGACAAGTAGAACTTCCTTGTGTAAGTCTGGTGGCTAGTCTTTCTTGCCCGATTGCATCTTGGAAACCATAGACTACGGCAACCTCTTGTCTAGAATTTTTTTCTTCCCCAGTTAATTTCTCTGCAGCATGTCTGTCAAAAGATTATATAAATGATGTGTCCAGTGACGCACTGCCTCCATCGTCATGGCGACAACCGACCTTCCGAAACTTCGATATAAAAATGGAACGAAAAGTCCAGTATCGCGCACCCCCAAGAAAATTGACATTTTCCACGTGGCAATATCTCATAAGGTAATCGGAACTGGTCTTGTTTTTCCGCTTATTTTTCGGCGACTGACAGGGGATTTTGTTATGTCGACGACACTCCCTCGAAGAGTCGCAAGAAAAGATCCCAGTGGCGCCTTACTTTGCTATGTATTTTTTTATGAAATCATTTTGATATGATAAACGTCAAGATTGTTGCGTATGATAAAGGGTGAGAGA
This sequence comes from Syzygium aromaticum, assembly GCA_024500025.1. Lineage (NCBI taxonomy): Eukaryota > Viridiplantae > Streptophyta > Magnoliopsida > Myrtales > Myrtaceae > Syzygium > Syzygium aromaticum. The sequence continues at coordinate 1,372,676 of CM044888.1, read as the reverse complement.
GTTGATGAAGAAAACAAAGAAATCTTGTGGTATATAATCTTAAACAAAGTGAATATTAAACCATTAAGAAACTCCATACGCCTTGTCCAGAGAGAGGAAGGCTCCGCTTTGAATTTGTCTTCCTCATTGTAAGCAGCAACTCTTAAGAACAACCTGCTGGGGGTGATTTCTGCGTGCTTCGGGGAATAAAGGTTAGATTTTATGCAGTCGAGGCTCACCATGTTTTAATAATGGGATTGCATTTAGCTTTTGAAATTTTTCTTTCTTACCTGTTCCTAATAAACCTTTTGGTCAACTAACAAAACATCTAATGATTGTTATGACAAGAGGGTTTGCAGCTTTTTTCCAATCTCGTTGTTTCCTGGGAAGTTTACGGGGAAGTTACTTGGGAAGCACAGAGCTTTTAAGAGTCATGTCTTTGACTTTTATTGGGTGACTTTACCGGTTTTGCCGAAGAAACGGGTTAATAATAATATGACCACAGCTTTTAGGTGGAGGGTTGTCGTCATCCGTAATTTCCGTGAAGAACTGATCAGCTCGGGTTGCGCTCCGCATCAGTTTTGAAGCTTCAACCCCTTCGTTTTGCCTTAATTTTATTTCTTGACGCAAGGCGTTGACTTTTTTTTCTTGACGCAAGGCGTTGACTTATATTTTATCAACAGTTCAACACTTCTATGTCCCTATATATTTTGGATGAAAACCGCTTCTTTCCTGCAGAGCATTCGTTCTGAGACCTTGTGATTGCCACAGCCTTTTCTTTCTTTTCTTTTGTTTTCACTGCAATTGAGGTAAATACAATGTATTTATGTTGTCTATGATGTCCAGAGAATTATGACATGATCTCTGGTTTTAGTTTGTCTCTCTCGGTTTATATCTATTGCTGAATTGGCTGGAATCCAATCATAAATTCTCTGAGTGTTTCTGAGAAAGAATCACAATTTTCATGGAGAATGGTGACAGAATTGGGTTGAATTCAGCATTTGTTTCAGCTGTTTTTGCATGTTTCTCAAGTCACTGCGCTACTGGTAGAAGTGGATGGTAGCAATTTTGCAGCTTATATACCTTCAAGTTATGCACAATCCATTGTAATTTTTGGAAGTGGTGTGGTTAGGAAACTGTACAATGAAACGCCTTGTTTGATAGTTATCTGCATATGTTGTGTCTCTGGTTTTATCAAGCCAATGAGTTCATACTACTACATGTCGCAACAATGTTTTATTTACTTGAAACTTAGAAATTTATATCATGAAAGATCGGTGAATCCAAGAACTATTGGGCTGTGTGCTTGACGTGCTTATAACTTTGATGGTATTGTTGGTTTCAGAACACTTTCCGGTAGAGGGTTAGTGGAGTAAGGCGTGTAATCTTCGGTGGAAGCAAGGCAATTGACAACTGAGAAAGGAGGTACGTGAATATGGGGAATAAAAAATCGAGAAGTACCAGCAGCAGCTACTTTGATTCCCGCAGTTATGACTCCCAATCATTTCGAAGCTCGTCTAATCGCTCTTCATTTTCCGAGAATTACTATACTCATGAAAGAAAGGGCAAGGTGCAGTCAAAATACTCCAGAATCGGTGATGATTACGACTCGCTGGAACAGGTGCTCAACTCTAGGTTTTACTTTTCATGCTTATTTGCCATTTGCAAAATAAAAAACACTAGGTTCAAGCTTAATTCAGTGAATAAGGTGAAAATGCTTTGCATTTACAGTCTGAGCTATTCCAAAGAATATAAACCACTAGGATCAAGCTTAAATTCTCTGAATAAATGTGGAAATGCAGGTCACAAATGCTCTTGCTCAAGTTGGCCTCGAGTCTTCCAATCTTATTGTGGGTATCGATTTCACAAAAAGTGACAGTCGGTCGTTTTACATGGCACTGTCAACACTAATATGGACAATTTTTGCAAATTTTTTAAATTTTAAAATGTTTTTTCTAATTTTTATTTTTTTTCCTTTTTTCTATTTTATTTTTTTTATTTTTAGTTTTTCTTTCGGTTTTTCTTTTCTTTCCTTTCTTTTGTTTTTTCTCAACTACGGGATGGCTAGGTCACCGATTGGCCCTTGTCGACCACAGGGGAGGTTTGGGCAAGGGTTGTAGCCCTATTTTGGATAATGGCAAGGGCACAAGGCTCTCATCAGTGCTATAACGCCCTAGCCTAGTCTAGGCGAGGACCGCGAAACCCTTGCCGACCACAGGAGAGGGGCTTGCAATGCCCTAACCTAGATTTGGGTGAGGGCCCAATGCCCTCTCTTGTGGTCGATAAGGGAGCAAAGGCCCTTGCCTATTGCTACCGAGGGCCACAAAGCCCTCACCCAGACCAAACGAGAGTAGTTGGCTCTCGCCAAACCCGAGTTATAAAAAAAAAAAGAAAAATAATTGAAAAAATGCAAGAACAATTATAAAATTATCAATGTCGGTGTCGGTTGTGCCATGTTGGGTGGTCGGTGTCCATGTCAGTGTTATCCAATCAAAATTGGCCCAATGGACTATATTGGCAAATCGTCAAAAGGTTGATAACTTAATTGGTACAATTAAAAGGTTCAAAATCAAATTTGCACAAATGCAATAAATTTATGACTTTCCTGGTAATTTTCTCATTTTGATGGTATTTTGGTTTCAGAACACTCTCCTGTAGCGAATTAGTGGCGTGAGAAAGGGTGAAATCTTCGGTGGAAACAAGGCTATTGACAACTGAGAAGGGCGGGACGTGAACATGGGGAATAAAGAATCGAGAAGTAACTATCATTCCAAGAATTACTATAATCATGAAAGAAAGGGCAAGGTGCAGTCAAGGTATTCCAGAATTGGTGATGATTACAACTCGCTAGAATAGCTAAGCAAACTTCGCAGAAGTGAACCTCATTTGAGGGATATCAGTTCAATTACTTTCTTGAACTAGTGATCTTGTGGCGATCGGAACAATGACGAATTGTGACTGTTGAAACCTGATTTTTAATCCATAAATCAAATGTGTATAAAAATAGAATAAAATAAAGTGAAAGATCAAAAGAATGAAAAGGAAAAGGGAGAGCAAAAACCATTTTTGAAACCCATTCGGCCATCGCATTCAAAACTGGTCTAATAGCTTGATCCACTCATTCCACACTAAGCCCATCATCTCTAACCCAGACTCATAAGCCTACTAATTAGGCTCTTGAAACTCCAATCAATGCGTGGGCTAGCTAAAGGCCCATTTTGATTAAAACGAAACCCATAGGATACAAAAGGAGCCCGGCCGCAATTTTTCCGACGTCTGGAACGTGACCTGAACTCAATCAACGATATGCAAGGCACCGAAGACGCGAGTAAAAGGGGGCCGCGTGAAAAAAATAAAAAAATTTCAAAACTTGTCCATCAGTGACAGTTGTCACCATGCCACGCAGGGCGGCCAACACCCACGTCGGCTATTTCTGATCAAAATTGATCGGAAAGACTAAATTGGCAAATCGTCAAAAGATTTAAGGTTAAATTGGCTAAATTAGCTCAATTGAAAAGTTTAGTACTGAACCTGACCGCCGTACAATAGGTTTAGGAACTTTTTGGACAATTATCCCGATCTTTATGGACAATTGCCGATGTGGATGGTACCATGCATTAGTAGAGAAATTTTGAGCACCGGTGTACAATACTAGGTTTTGAGATTAAAAGCAAATGAACTATTAGAGCATTTGGGAGTGATTGGATTCTAGATGGTTAGGTTCTAGACTAGAAATATGGAATCTATCATGTTAGAGCCTATTCTCAAATTTTGGAATTGGAAACCGAATCTGCCCTAAAATTGGCTTTGGAACCTAACAGGAGCTTGCCTACTTCTTCTTTTATATATATATAAACACGCACACTTAGTTTGAGGAAGACAATATACGGACACGGCTATGTTTCATCCTTCACAAGAGATCAAGTATTCCCTCTAGCAGTCCAATCCCATGTGTCCAGTAACGGTTTAGTATTAGTTTATCTTATGAATCCCAAGATGTCATGATATCCAGAAAAATATATGTAGTTCCATTCGCCTCAAGTATCGTATCGTGCAATGATATTTAAAAAGGTGGATCCAAAGGCCAGAGGCTAAAGGGTTCTAACAAGTGATTAGATGCATTGGTATTAGTGCGAGAACAGGCTCCTTAAATATCATATCACAACATCTAAACTCCAGGTGGCAGCGTTCAAGATCCCAAACTGTTCAGATGCCCAGAGCAAAAGAAACAAAAAAGACCACTTTCCTTCCGCTTTAGAGATTTCCCTTGATGCTGAATTCAAAGAGAAATCTCTTTGAAGTTTGTTTTGACAAAAGAACGAAACTATTGACAGTAACAGCCAAAGAACGAAGACATCCAACTCACAATTATTGTCAAAACAGTACCAAGTTTCATATAGATCACATTGTTTCCACTGTGGAAGATCGTAGATTTGAATTTCACACAAGGAAACGAGAATTCCACTCCTCCCAATTAGACAAGAGCCTCTACCCCACAGGCTCACATTCTGACTACTCACAGCATTAATTATTCACAGTAAAGAGACAACCGAATTCCAATTTGCTAACCCCTACTCGCGACCCACCTCACATTAAAAAACCAAAAAACAGAAAAGCAAAATAAAAGAGACAGCACCGAGAGGTAAGATGAGCCAATTTCCTACTCAAAAGTCGTTCTCCCGAAAAGTCGGTGTTCAAGTGGCAAGGGCTCTTCGGCTTTAATGATCACCTTACCCCACCAGACTAGTGCTCCTCACACGGTATTAGGCGAGTGCTTGACCCTCATGGCCTGACGAGGACTGTCCCCACCTGGATGAGAGTTGCCCTCATCAAGTTTAGTGAGGGCTTGACCCTCGTAGCCGAGTGAAGGCCACCCTCACCGGATTTGACGAGAGCTCACCTGAGCACTGGCAACCCTCGGCAATCACAATGAAAACAAAAAGAAAATAATAAATAATAAAATTTTGTAAAATTTGCCCACGTCAGTGTCAGTCATGCGACGTACGACAATCGGCGTCCATGCCAGCGATTTTCCGATCAAAAAAATGGACTACATTGATAAATCGTCAAAAGATTTAGAACTTAATTAGTACAATTGAAAGGTTTAGCATTGAATTGACACGGATGTAACAGGTTTATGACTTTTTTTATTCTTTTCCCGCTGAAATTTCTAAAAATTACCCTTCATCCGACAAAATAAAATATACACCAACAACGGTAAATTTGGCAACTTTTCCAATGACCCGACCATAGAATCCTACGCAAATTACGTATGGCCATGCACAACTCTGCAGCTCCAAGGTTTTGCCTTTGAATGTTATGACATTAGCCAGTTCTAATGGAGGTAGCATTATTCTCTATGTATATCAACAGCAATAGCAGAGAAAATATTCAGTGATTTGATATCGTCACGTCATTCACCTATATGGCATGCTTAAACTTATGTGACTCCACTCAAAACGGTACATTTGTCCTCTGATGTGAAATGAAAAAAGTGAACTGGAATTCTTCTCGTCTATCTGTCCTCTGGCCGAAAGAACTGACACACGCAACAATCAATGTTGAATTTATTGCCCCTTTTCTCTCTCCCCTCTCTTTGCAGGAGAACGCATTTCAAGTCTTCCATCAACGCCTCTCTGTTTTGCAACTTTTCTTCCCCTCCCGAATCCCTTCTCTCTCCCTCACGAGAAAATACTCACTAACTCACTCACCTCAAGCCCACCCCCTCTTCCTCCGCCTCCTCCTTCGCCTACATCTTCGTCGCCGCTGTTGCCTTTCCGGCTCCAGCATTGGCCTCTCGAACTCTTCTTCATCTTCTACTCTAGTCCGTTCCCGATTTCCGGCTTGGTTATGTCGCCAACGATTTTCAAGGGAAGGAGACTTGCGTGGCTCGATATTCCGGTGGCAGTGCTGAGTTTTGGCTAACGCAACCGACGGCCGCGAGGAATATTGTGGTGGAGGAGAGAGAAAACTGAGTACTGTGAGACAATTCTCCATCTTGTTATTTTTTATTTGGGCAAAGGAGAGGGAGGAGTATGGCAAAGCCATTAGCCTTCAACTATGTTTGATGCACACCAGAGGTGCTGGTTAACTGATGTTGGTGGGGAGCAGCAGCTGCAGGAGTTGATCGGACTGGCGGGTTTCTCCGATTTTGCTGGAAACTTATGTTTAGCATCGATGGGACTTGTCATCGCGTCAGTGACCGCGTCAATGGCACTAAAGGGAATGACGCAAACTTGACGTCACAACCTAAAATTTTCTCAGGCTAATAGATTATTAAAATTAAACTTAACTCGAGCCTTCCCAAATTCTATCAATTCGCAATTTAGGATTTAAGGTTTTTAACATGTAAAAATTTTCATACTTGGAATCGCCACTAATCTATTTGCGGTAGGTCGATTAGAAATCTAAATAAAACATAGCGAGATATGTTTTATTTCTACGAACCAGAGATTTTAAGTTTAGGGACTTGGTTACGCTAGATCTAGTCAACGCCCTTTCGGTACCTTTTCTTTTCAAAAAAAATATTTTGGTAGACAGTTTAGATTCATTTCAACTTAGTCACTAGCATATGCGGTGATCATACGGGTGCACAAACCACCAAAGTAATACCCAATAATCAAAATATTAAATAAATTGCAAGATTGGAAAAATTACTTACTTCGAAGCAACGTAAGCATCTGCATTGTTAGCTAGAAAATCACATCAACAATCCTAATATGATTTATAATTAACAAGCAGTTCATTCAATATTTTTTGGATTTTTAGTTATTTAAATGAAAACTAACATATATGTAATAACGTGCAAAAATTAACATGCGATTAATGCAGCTTAACATGCAAAATATATGACATGCGACAATATGACCTATTTCTAATGACAGGCAAATGATTTATTTTTTGTATTTTTATGAAATTCGGAATTAAAAATGCCAATTATCTAAACATACAATTTTAAACTAAAGAAAGTAAATTAACCTATTCTAGAGCAATCTTTTTGGTTTTTTTTTTTATTGAAATTCGAAATTCAAATCAACTCGAAATGAATTATCAAGGTTAGAATATATATTTAATTAAATTAGGAAACAAATTACTCTAATTCTTAATTTAAATTAGAAATTATCTTATCTTTCTAGCAAATCTTGATTGTTCTATTCTATTCAAAAAAGTTATCTAGATATATTCTAAACATGCAACATTGTCTTCTAAGAAATCAATTCAAATTGCATCTAATCTTTTTTGGCTTTTCTTTTAAAGAAACAGAATCAAATAAGAGATAAACACCACCATCAAATCAATATCCACATAATCGGCAAAATTTTTCTTATCAAATTTAAATGAGGCAAAGAAATCAAACTAATGGTCATATCTATAGGGTTATAAATATCGACGAAAAGTTGATTGGTCGAATTTGGAAAGCAAATGAAATCTATTATCATATCCAAATGATTATGGAGAAGATAACGATTTTCCGTATCGCTGCGTATCGTACTTTAGGGATAAGGTTAGATAATCATCAAGATATGTTGTCAAATTAGGAATGATTCCTAATTTCGGGCATTTTCGGATATTGCGGATATCACAAAATTACCCTAAGATATCTAGTAATCCATACAATATTTATGAAATATTCAAACATCGAAAACTTAGGAAATTAAATATTTCAGAAAACATTCGAATAATGATCTTACCTAATTTGCGGATATCTTCCAAATTCGAACTCGGTTCCGGATTAGATTTGCGGATCACTTTCCAAATTTGAATCACGTGGATCGAATTGCGGATTGGACGGCCGGCGGCAAACGGACCGACGACGGTGGCGGTGGTGTGGCGGCTTGTGGTAGAGGTGGCAGCAATAGTGGTGTGGTGGTTGTAAAAGGATCGTCACTCGCTAGAAATTCTCCTCGAACCAAGTTTATGAGTTCATGATTGGTGCTTGACGAGCGTGACTAGGACTCGCTGGGAAACGTGGTGTCGCGGTAGAGCTACGAGCAGAGCGAGGTAGGAGTGACAGAATGTGGCAAAGCACGACAAAGTGGTAGCAATGCAGGAGCTAATATGATCGTGGCAACAAAGGAGTACTGTCAGAACCGTTGCTATGCAAGCAAAAAGAGAAAATTTTTGCTTTTTCCTCCTCCTAAGCTCTTTCTATGTTTGGTGGAGACCACTCTTGGCATCTTCTTCAATGTGTTGAACACGCCTTGTGTCCCACCTGCGGGGAAAAGCCAAAAACTCCTCTCTCTTTGGTTTGTTGTGATGAAGACGTCCTCGTGAGCAATAGATATTTCCCGAAAGAGAGCTCCCTCCCAAACGTGCTCTTCTTTTTCTCTCAATGGTTTTGTATTTCAATCGTGTGACCTCTCACTCTCTCTAAAAGTTCTGCTCTGGAAATTATGAGAGCCCACCTTTAGTGATGGGTATAATCACATATTTATATCGCAACCCTAGGTTAATTGACCGGGCTTCCTAGTCCTAATGGGCTTTGACTTAGGATTTATCCTTTAATTTTTATTTAATTCCAAATTGATTGAATTAATTTGGGCTTTTCTTTAATTAAGCTTAATGGGATGATTTAAGCTCAAATTAAGACAACCAAGGCCTTTTAGGTTTGTGATTTTCGGCCCCCGTCTTCTGAGTGAGCCAAGTTTCGTTCAGTGCTCGAGTTCAATTTGCGCGATGAATTTTCAGTTCACTTGCCACCGCCGATTTGATATAGAATGCAGTTAATCTATATAAACTTAAACTATATGCTATACAATTTTAATATTTTTGTTTAGGGATTAAAATCTAATCTCTAATTTTCTATGCAATGAACGACTAATTAGGTCGCCAAAATTTAGATGTCAACACTTGGCTTGGTTGGGAGGAGCAGTGACGTGGTGGCGACAGGGGGCGGTGATCATCAAGGCTCAACGGCGGCAATGACGGGGCATAGTGAACGTCTAATATTGTCAATATCTTTTCATTCTTTTTTGGAATTTCGTGCCTTATTGTTGAGATTCTACCTTTCGAAAGTTGGAAAGAATTCTTCTCTTTTCTGTCATTGAGTAAACGGCCCCTACACACTTGTCTTGTTAGTTTGCTTTTACCTTGTTCAATAATGAATCCTTTCCATGTACGCTCGATCGTTTGAAGATAATTCGCCGCACTATGTTCGACCATATTTATATACCCAAATCCTTGACTTTCGCCAAGGATTGAGGTAATCACGTGCCCACAAATTTAGCCCATTTTCTCGTGAAAAATATTTGTCGAATCAAATCTCCAATGACGCCTTCCTTGCCGACTAAAATAAAAAATGAAGCCTTCCTTAAATTCGTGAGTCCATCATTAATGAAAAAGAATCCACCCAATTCTCTTCCTTTTTTGTAGCGCTCCCCAACAATGACCTTTTCCATTAGTTAGCTGAATCTGTAAAGTGTAATATCTCAATTATTATAAAACTCAATTATTCTTTTTAATCATGTATCATCGGTGAAATTTCAATCTAGATTAACTTGTGGAAGGCTGAAGCTATTAACTTGAAGTTACTTATCATCCACTTTGAGCATCACTTTAGTGGCTCTTGCTGCAGCAGAAGCATACCTAGCCCTCAAAATTAAGGCAAAGTGCAAGCGAATTTCGAATCATTTTCAACATTTTTGTATATAAGTCCCAAAATCAAGCTCAGTGATTTCATCTTAAGAGGCACTTCCTCCCCAACATTTGGGCAGGAAAGTTGATTCTTTCTGTAAATTCCTTATGATGAGATTAGGAAAAGCGAACATAAAAGTAGAAAAAAAATAAAAATTAAAAGGACACCGACCAAAAAAAAGGTAGGGCTAGAAGTTTTGCATCAAACATGGACCGCTTGCAAACGCGGAACCAGCATATGATGAAGCAAACAAACAAGAAGTTTCCAGCCACATTATGTATCTTCATGCCTGCTTTTGTTGTCCATAGTTTTCTCTCTCCTCCGCCACAATATTCTTAATGTAACCGAGGCAGAAATCAGGAACGGACTAGAGTAGAAGACGAAGAAGAGTTCGAAAGGCCAGTGCCGGAGCCGGAAAGGCAACGGCGGCGACGAAGACATAGGCGAAGGAGAAGGCGGAGGAAGAGGGGGAGGGCTTGAGGTGAGTGAGTGAGCGAGCGAGTATTTTCTCGTGAGGGAGAGAGAAAGGGATTCAGGAGGGGAAGAAATGTTGCAAAACAGAGAAGTGTTGACGGAAGACTTGAAATGAGTTCTTCTGCAAAGAGGGGGGAGAGAAAAAAGAGGTGATAAATTCAGCATTAATCATTGCGTGTGTCAGTTCTTTTGGCTAGAGAAGAGAGAGAAACAAGAGAGCTTCCAGTTCACTTTTTTCATTTCACGTCGGAGGACAAATGTGCCGTTTTGAGTGTAGCCACGTAAGTTTAAGCATGTGGATGATGTGGTGATATCAAATCACTGAATATTTTCTCTCAATAGAGTGTGAACCACTCTCGCATTTCGATCCAAAAAAAAAAACCTACCCTCGTATGATATGTACATAGAGCAGAAAGGAAATATACTATCCGGCTACTTTATAGTTTCGCCTTTTCTTTGGATTACATAATGCATCTTTGATTGTTATTGGCAACCCTATCTTTTGTAACTTTCTTCAATTAAAGACGAAAAGTAGAACTTCCTTCTGCAAGTCTGGTGGCTAATCTTTCTTGCCCGATTGCATCTTGGAAACCATAGACCACGGCAACCTCTTGTCTAGAACTTTCTTCTTCCCCAATCAATTTCTCTGCAGCATGTCTGTCAAAAGATTATATAAATGATGTGTCCAGTGACGCACTGCCTCCATTGTCATGGCGACAACCGACACTCCGAAACTTCGATGTAAAAATGGAACGAAAAGTCCACTATCGTGCACCCCCAAGAAAATTGACAATTTCCACGTGGCAATATCTCATAAGGGAATCGGAACTGGTCTTGTTTTTCCGCTTATTTTTCGGCGACTGACGGGGGATTTTGTTATGTTGACACTCCCTCAAAGAGTCGCAAGAAAAGATCCTAGTGGCGTCTTCCTTTGCTATATATTTTTTTATGAAATCATTTTGATATAATAAACGTCAAGATTGTTGCGTATGATAAAGGGTGAGATGGTTGATGAAGAAAACAAAGAAAACTTGTAGTATATAATCTTAAGCGAAGTGAACATTAAACCATTAAGAAACTCCATACGCCTTGTCCAGAGCGAGGAAGGCTCCGCTTTGAATTTGTCTTCCTCATTGTAAGCAGCAACTCTGAAGAACAACCTGCGGAAGGTGATTTCTGCGTGCTTCGGGGAATAAAGGTTAGATTTTATGCAGTCGAGGCTCACCATGTTTTAATAATGGGATTGAATTTAGCTTTTGAAATTTTTCTTTCTTACCTGTTCCTAATTAACCTTTTGGTCAACTAACAAAACATCTAATAATTGTTGTGACAAGAGGGTGGGTTTGCAGCTTTTTTCCAATCTTGTGTTTTTTCTGGGAAGTTTACAGGGAAGTTGCTTGGGAAGTACAGAGCTTTTAAGAGTCATGTCTTTGACTTTTATTGGGTGACTTCACTGGTTTTTCCCAAGAAATGGGTTAATAATAATATGACCACAGCTTTTAGGTGGAGGGTTGTTGTCATCCGTAATTTCCGTGAAGAACTGATCAGCTCAAGTTGCGCTCCGCAGCAGTTTTGAAGCTTCAACCCCTTCGTTTTGCCTTAATTTTATTTCTTGAAGCAAGGCATTGACTTTGTATTTTATCAACAGTTCAACACTCCTATGTCCCTATATATTTTGGATGAAAACCGCTTCTTTCCTGCAGAGCATTCGTTCTGAGACCTTGTGATTGCCACAGCCTTTTCTTTCTTTTCTTTTGTTTTCACTGCAATTGAGGTAAATACAATGTATTTCTGTTGTCTATGATGTCCAGAGAATTATGACATGATCTCTGGTTTTAGTTTGTCTCTCTCGGTTTATATCTATTGCTGAATTGGCTGGAATCCAATCATAAATTCTCTGAGTGTTTCTGAGAAAGAATCACAATTTTCATGGAGAATGGTGACAGAATTGGGTTGAATTCAGCATTTGTTTCAGCTGTTTTTGCATGTTTCTCAAATCACTGCGCTACTGGTAGAAGTGGATGGTAGCAATTTTGCAGCTTATATACCTTCAAGTTATGCACAATCCATTGTAATTTTTGAAAGTGGTGTGATTAGGAAACTGTACAATGAAACGCCTTGTTTGATAGTTATCTGCATATGTTGTGTCTCTGGTTTTGTCAAGCCAATGAGTTCATACTACTACATGTCGCAACAATGTTTTATTTACTTGAAACTTAGAAATTTATATCATGAAAGATCGGTGAATCCAAGAACTATTGGGCTGTGTGCTTGACGTGCTTATAACTTTGATGGTATTGTTGGTTTCAGAACACTTTCCGGTAGAGGGTTAGTGGAGTAAGGCGTGTAATCTTCGGTGGAAGCAAGGCAATTGACAACTGAGAAAGGAGGTACGTGAATATGGGGAATAAAAAATCGAGAAGTACCAGCAGCAGCTACTTTGATTCCCGCAGTTATGACTCCCAATCATTTCGAAGCTCGTCTAATCGCTCTTCATTTTCCGAGAATTACTATAATCATGAAAGAAAGGGCAAGGTGCAGACAAAATACTCCAGAATCGGTGATGATTACAACTCGCTGGAGCAGGTGCTCAACTCTAGGTTTTACTTTTCATGCTTATTTGCCATTTGCAAAATAAAAAACACTAGGTTCAAGCTTAATTCAGTGAATAAGGTGAAAATGCTTTGCATTTACAGTCTGAGCTATTCCAAAAAATATAAACCACTAGGATCAAGCTTAAATTCTCTGAATAAATGTGGAAATGCAGGTCACAAATGCTCTTGCTCAAGCTGGCCTCGAGTCTTCCAATCTTATTGTGGGTATCGATTTCACAAAAAGCAATGAATGGACAGGTGCACGATCTTTCAACCGCAAGAGCCTACATCACCTTGGGGATACCCCTAATCCGTATGAACAGGCAATATCTATAATTGGGAGGACGCTCTCGAGTTTCGATGAAGACAATCTCATTCCTTGTTTTGGTTTTGGCGATGGTCAGTACTTGTGGATGTTGTTATTAGAGGTATCACTACCTAGAAGAGTTGCTAATTCCATTGGTTTTGCAGCTACAACGCATGATCAGGAAGTCTTTAGCTTTTATCCCGACGATAGATTATGTGAGGGCTTTGAGGAAGTTCTTTCCCGTTACAGAGATCTAGTTCCGGACGTAAACTTGTCTGGTTAGTTTCAAACTTTTCGCTCTCATGTGTTGCAAATTTTGCTTATGGAACTGTGGAAATGACTAAGTACCTATGTTTTCCAAAATAACAGGACCGACATCATTTGCTCCCATTATTGACATTGCCATTGAAATCGTAAATAGCAGTGGCGGACAGTATCATGTCCTTGTGATCATCGCTGATGGACAGGTCAGTTTATAAAGAGCTCTTGTTTATGCAGTAACTGCAGCCCTTTACTTTGTGCCTTTCACGTGTGATGAATTTCTCGACCTTAATGATTTGGTTTAACTTCATTTGCAAGGTCACAAGAAGCGTTGACACGGGTCCTGGCCATTTGAGCCCCCAAGAACAGAAAACAATAGAGGCTATCGTGAAAGCAAGGTTTTGATATTGCACGACCTTCCATTTTACTAGATCTGATGCATCTACTGCACAAATCACAATCCTGAACGTACGTTTCCATTCTTTCAGCGAGTATCCATTGTCCATCGTGTTGGTCGGAGTCGGGGATGGACCGTGGGATATGATGCACAAGTTTGACGACAACATCCCTTACCGAGCTTTTGACAACTTTCAGGTTGACAGACCGAGCTACAATGATTATAGAACTTGCTCGTATAATACTTTGACTCAGGTGTGACCCGACTCTTTTCTGCCTTGTAGTTTGTAAATTTCACTGACATCATGTCGAAGTGCGTGCCCGCATCCAAGAAGGAGGCAGAGTTTGCCCTTGCGGCGTTGATGGAAATACCAACACAATACCAAGCTACACTCGATCTCCTACTTCTTGGGTAACGATTGAGCATACACTTTGAAGTGTAGTTTAAATTAGCAATTCATAACTATAGGATTTGTATTTGTAATTTCAGATGTCGAAGAGGAACTTCGGGAAGGTTTCCTCTCCCTCCACCAAAGCAGATCCGTTCCGCAAAATCTTACCCGAAGCGCATGCCCTCAAGCACTAACGAACACAGAAGTGGTTTTTCTTACACTTCTACTCCTTCTACTGAAAGTCCTTCTCACAAGGTAACTTTTTTTCCTCAAATGCGGAGCTCAACTCAAAGTAAATGTCAGGACCGATACAGAAATGAACGTTCAATAGCTTGATGTACTTTCATATGATGTCCCGTGCCTTAATCTTTGATGGAGGGTAACACAAGTCATGGATCACTTGTAAACCTCGGTGGTTCTTTTTGTCCATGTTTTTCAGAATTGTCCCGTGTGCTTGTGGAGTAAGAAGGATCTTGCATTTGGATGTGGGCATCAGGTAAACTCAAAAGAACACCAGATTTATTGCTGTTACATCTCTACAGGATCCGTAACCCTTCCGTGTGACTTTTGCAGACATGCTACGAATGCGGAACGGACTTGGCCTCGTGCCCAATCTGCCGCACATTCATAACTACCAGGATAAAGCTTTATGACTGAACATCGAAACCAAGAAGATGGACAAGGCAATAGACGAGGGCCGCGATTTACTGGTGGATTTTTGGCTCTGGTACGGCTCTCTTCAAGTATGTGAGCCTTTCCGGACATGTAGTTGACTTTTGTTGTTTGTTGTAACCGGTTCTGTTTCGGTTCTTTGCTCTTTGTTTGCTTGTGGCCGTTGATGTAAGTTCTACCTCTCGTCTAGCTTGTTTATATCTCCCTCCAAACTTTCTACAGCATCATCTACTTGCTTACAGGTTCTTTTTGGCACGAAAGGCTGAATGCAATCAATTCATAATTTTACATTGAATCTTACTGCATTGTGCAATCACTCCGCAATTTTCGCGCATGGAGACGTTCTTTTTATTGAAAGCACGATGTTCAAGCAATAATCATAAGATATACCATGCCAATGTTAATTTAAGAATCAATGGTTCTCATCTCACTACATAACTTTCACTCTCTGTGACAATTACAAAGAGTACATATACTAGGGTAATCCTGAGTATGTCTAAGTATAGCGACCTGACTTCTATGACTATCGGTTTCACTTTCAGAAGAGGGGAGCAACAAAAACCCCAAGTAAGAAACTTCACACTTCAAACACCCAGACACTCCACAAAATCAAAACCCAAACCATGACCCCTCTCCAATATGTCCCAATAGCAGCAGAAGTAATATCAGTTACACCGACCAGAAACCTACATTCACCTACTGACGGATCCAGGAAAGTAACGATCCCAAGCCCATCGAAATCGCAGCTCTGTGAATTCTGCATCTGCACTTGATAGTAACTGTTGAATGCATACGAGATATTTCCCTTTGCTCCAATACCATTGCATGATCCACCGTAGTTGAGCGTAGTGCAATCCGCAATACTACAAGCAAGCTTCATGTGATTCGCAACGGCGGAGAGATCCTTTGATGGGTCAGCCACGCACCACCTAGATGGGAGATATTGCACGCTCCTCGCATTTTTTAGCAACCTGTTGCCCATACCGAGGTTCAAGGCATATTTAGCCTGGCCATCAAAAGAGAAAATTCCCCAGTGCCTCTCAAAGTTTCCTGGAAGCACACTCTTGGCGCCTTCGTCGACTAGACTGAAAAGATACACATCCATTGGAGGGACTCCAGGTCTCAACGGAGTTCCTCTGTTGCTAAGTACATGATTAACAAGGCCTTGATTAAATGCCCGAGCAGCGGTGAGATTCGCACTCAAAGCTCCGTCCGTTGGCCAACCCACCTCCCCAATAACTATGGGCATCTGACCATAACCTAATTTAGTAAGTGCTGCAACTAGAGTGTCAAAATTCCCATCGAATGCATTAGTGTATACATTGGCCCCATCTGTCACAGCATGAGTAGTTCCCTCAAAAAATGCATAGTCTTGAGGAAAATCCGAGCTCCCATACAGGCTTAGGAACGGATAAATGTTCACTACGAAAGGGGAACCATTTGAATTCAGGAAAGAGACGAGTTGCGTCAAGATTTGTGTAAGTTCAGGACGAAATGCCCCTTGAGAAGGAAGGTCCGCTTCATATGCATCGGCATTGCAAGGGACCACTAGCTTGACGTAGCCAGCAAGATTTGCTTTGGCCAATGACTGTTGTAGATTGAGCAGGGCTGGCATAACATAGCTCTGAAATTGACCCGCATAGCTTGAGAGGAAGGGCTCATTGCCTACCGCGACATACCTGTCATTTTGTCATTTGATAGTCAAGAAAAATTGAATCCACACATCAACACGTTAAAGTTCATTGCCATGTTGTAACCCACAGATGCAGAATGAAGAAAGTTCTTGGGAAGCAGGCATAATGATTTTTAAGCAGGAAAGGACAGTGGCAGGGCCTTAGGAGTTAACAATTACGCATATATCTTCCATTGCTAGATATACTAAAGAAACATCAAGTCTAGACTCGTTTTGGTCCTTCTGATTACCACAGACAGGTTTGAGCAAGCCATAAACTTCGCTCTCACCCTCGACATTGATATGAGCAGAGATCCTCCACTATGTGTAAGACTATAATCGTCCACACAACCAGCTCCCACTATCTCAAACCAATGACTTAAACACTGATGCACTAAAAAAATATAACAAGAGGATTGAAGAATCCGGACCCAGAAAATTCAACCTGCAAGGCACAAACTAAACAACAGCACCCAAATTGGGACGATTCAATGGAAAGGTGCCACAATTAAGTTAATCTCACTACTTCAAATTTAATGTGAAGGAGGGAATTCCCGGAAAAACAAAAAAAAGGCTGTATCTCCACTCTTCCACTTCTAAAAAGTGTCCAACACAATCTCACTAGCTCGCTTTAGATTCATCTAACAACCCAAGATCATTATCCGACAAGGAAAGACACTTAGCTCTCAATCAAACAATCAATCAATCATACACAAACCAAACCCCAAACAAGGGAAAAAAAGGCAAAAACAAGAACTTGTTGCATCATACCTGATGGCAACACCGCCTTTACCCACAAAGCTAGACACATTCTGGCGAACCCAGAGATCAGAGGCAACACTCGAAGAGCCCAACACGGCCAGCATCTCATTGGGTATCCCCACCATCACCTCAATCCCACTCCCTTCAAGAGCCCTGAGCGCACCTGGGTCCGCATCGAACAGCTTCACCTTCTGTACCTTGTTCTGCTGCAAGAGATCCACCACCGTGGATGGCCTCAGCCTGTGGAAGGAGATGGTGCCCCAGTTCACTCCAATGGCGGATTCCGTGACCGGGAGCGAGGACGAGAGCACCAAGAAGAGCGAAAAGATTGCAACTTTGGTTCTGGGTTGCAACATTTCCGGGTTTCAAGATTGGTCATTCAGGTGAGAGATGGGGGTGTCTTGATTTGGATAAATGAGTGATTTTCAGTGCTCTGTAGGGGCAAGGCGGTGGTGGGTTGATTCACATTGGAGCTGCCAAGGAGCAGCAGCAGAGTGTGTAACCGGTTCTTAAAAAAGAAGGGCCAAAAGAAAAAGAAAAGTATGAGAACCAGCCAGCGACCCGACACGATTTTTGTTCATTTCTTGTATTCTTTTAAGATGCTCATTACTTGTTCATTTCTTGTACTCTTTTAAGCTGCTCATTAGTGCGTGGCAAGTGGAGATTATCAGTCGCTTGGTAATCTTGCCGGGGCCCTCTTCTGTCTTGCCCATTTTCAAGAAGGAAGAAACCGTGATTAGTTTAACAGAGAGAGAAAAGAGAAATCCATTCATCTGTCTTTATTTGGAGGATGGAGGTGGGGTCTTTCTGCAAATGATGTGACCGAACACCTAAGATCATGGCAGAACGTATCTATAATCTCTAGAAGCTCATGACCTGTCGGCGTTTCATTTAACCTTTAACCCCATAATCAGGTGCCATCGTTAGCACTTGTGAGTGTATTCCACATGAAGCTTTGTTCCTAGCTGTCGAAATGATACTCCATTTGCAGGAAACCTCAGTCAGGAGTGTCGGAAAACGAACTGAGAATGTTAAATTGTTAATAAGAGAGATTAATGGTTTCTCTGAAGTTTCCCCGATAACTAGTTAGCCTTTGCAAAGGTCGTGTGCGGCTACAGACACCAACGTAGGACGCCTGATAAAAAACTAAATTTGGTTAGGATGCCCTGATGTCTGTCCTTACTTGAGCAGTTTTTAATAGCTCAAAACCGACTTTCACGTGAAGATGAGACTTTCTGTCCGAGCCATCTCATCTCGATGCGTCCTTTTAATTAGGAAAGGGAAAAATAATACTCTCTGCCCCAGTTCTGCCATTGATCTTTCGACAGCTAAGCCCTGAAAAATTCAAACTTCTCTGCGCACAAACCAAGTACAGGGATAGGGACATAACTATCTTGTGATTGACCCGAGTTTTTTTCCTTTCATGAGCCTTTTCTGATGAGTATTTCAAGAATCACCATTCGGTTTCGGACAAAATAATATTATGTCCGCCCATCCCGGTCTTATTATGGACATGATAAATAAGATTGAGGGAAAACGACACTACTAATCTCCATACACTTTTTTTTCGATTAAAAAAAAAACTTATTCAGAAACTTTTCATTTGTTCAATCTCGTTTCCGTACTTTTCTTTGGGCAACATGACCCCCGGACCACACTTTTTTTTTTATTCAAGTTAGTCTTGTGTCGTCAAAAATGCAAACGAAAACATTGATGCTTTTTTTTTTTTGCTGGTGACCTCCAGAAGCCTTCGCTAGGGCCGACTCAGGCCCACCCGCCACCGAACTGCGGCCATCGGCCGCAGAAAGTGGCGTTGGTGCTTATAGGGTCGACAGACTTATTTTTTTTTTAACTTTCTTTACATTCTTTTTCTATACTTCAATATATTCGTTCTAAGCTATAGATTGTTTTTTTTAAAATTATAAAAACCAATATAGAATATCACATTAGCGTCACATCACCACTTATGGGCAACGCTAAATTTATTTAACAAAATGACTAATTTGAACAAAAAAAAAAAGGCAAAACAATTGTCATGCAATTACAGGGCCTGACAATAACATTATCCTAAAAATCATCATACAAACAAAATTCCTAAGTTGTTCAAAAAACAAATTCAAATCTCTTTTCAATCAGCTACATCTACAATTGTGATCAATTATTGTCTGTTGCAGTGGAGTAAAGACTTATCAACAAGTGACAATTCTTCATTTGAAGCAATCATGTGATATCATGAATTAAGTTTTGGCACACTAGGCCAAAACCACGAGCCCGATTAAACCATGCCATTGTAGCTTGTTTGGAATCTGCTGAACGATTAAAGAGAAACACACCCCCGGAGAATGAGCTCCAACCAGTGTACATCGCGTGGGACTTATTCCCATTTCAAGCATATATGCTCAACTCATGTGATTTGCAAGCGACAACATTCACATGTAATGAAGCAGACCAAGACAGTTGTAACATTCCAAGCTCAACTCATATGATTCCACGAGTTCGCTTCATTGAGTTTTTTTGCCTTTTCTTTGATCTTTCTGTGGGCAGTCGTTCCCCTGGAGGCTTTACCTTTATATTGCTGATAAGGTTTTCTAGCTTTAGGGAAAGTCATTCGCAAAAGTTGCAATTCTCATTCTCATCTTTTACTTTTTGAAAAGAGAACCACGAAACCATCGCCTATTCTCTCCCAAAACAAAGATACATTGGCTATTTATTGACCCGAAGAAGAGCTTGTCTGAAACTTTTCAATTTTTTTCTGCCATTTTCGAAGAGCAGGAAACAAAAGATTCACTCGGGCCTTGTCAAGGGCTTTTGCTTAAACAATAATATCTTACGTTGCACACGTGCCCATCACATCTTCAGTGCTTATCATGCATCTTTCACTTTGCGGTGTTGCAAAGATACACAAGGCCAGATGGGACATCCGGGCCCATATTCTATTTCCACATTATAAAGCAAAAGACCAAAGAAGAAACACATGATTATCCACAAATGGTTGCACCTTAACTTTGTCAAACAACAAAGCGAGTAGAGACTAGAGAGAGGGAAAATCAATGACTGACATCAATTTCATAACCATCAAATGTAAGACAGTATTGAAAAACATGAAAGATATATCAGCTAATTTGCGTTTCCAAGTTCTTGCTCTAGTAAAAAATATGTGCAGTTCCAGTGATTCAAAAGCACATCAATCAGCGCTTTATTTACTACCATCAGGCAACTACAGCATTCCGAATCCCACGGATGTGAAGCTGATGGTACCATAGGATGCTCATATGAAAAGTGCCGCAAAATTTGGCATTAGACATCTAGCTCCTCAAAAAATCGGGCTGATTGTTTACCGACCTGACCCATGCCCACTTATGGTCCCGCGTGTTGACCTCATTCTTGGCCTTGGCCACCTCATCGAGAGGTATATACGCGTAGTTGCCATTTATAGGACCACAGACGAAGCCAGTATAACCTGCCATGACTCCATGAATAGCTGAGTGAGCCAAAAGAGTGCAGTACAGATTGTCTGTGGCATTCGCCGGGACTGCCCGGATCATATAAGTAGGATCGATGTACTTGACTGTGAACAGCTCGTTTGGGTGATCCCGGTCCCACCATTTCTTCAGCTCTGACTTCAACCACCCACCGACATCCAAGAACACGAGATTTCCTGATTCATCCCGCTCTTCCTTCTGTGATGCAGTTCGCGGTATAAGATCCTGTCCTGCGCCCTCAGCAACCACCAGCACTGCATGCCCATTCTCTTTCAGTCTCCGGTCAAGAAACTCAAGCAGTCCTCCTTTCCCTTCCAAGAAGAACTCGACTTCAGGAATCAAGCAGCAGTCGACATCACGATTACTGAGCGTTGCATGAAGAGCAATGTGGCCCGTGTTTCGTCCCATCAGTTTCACTAGCCCAATTCCATTAACCGCACTTTCAGCCTCCACATGCGCAGCATTGATTGCTTGTTGCGCCATTTCAACCGCCGTTTGGAAGCCAAATGATCTATCAATAATGCCAATGTCGTTATCAACAGTTTTGGGAATTCCAACTACTGTAATTTTTAATTTTCGGCAACTTATTTCCTCAAATATCTTTACTGCGCCCCTCATTGTGCCATCGCCACCAATGATGTACACCTGCACTGTACTAAAATTAGTTATTGAACAAACAAAACACAATTAGCAGCAATCTTAAAAACTAGAATGGTGAAGGCAGAAGAAAAGGACCCAAAAAAAATATGCACATTATAATAACCAATTTTGGATCCATGGCCTTAAGTCCACAGTATTTAATATTGGACTTGAAATGTCAAGTTCTTGAAGACCAACCAGTACTTGGTCCGCATATCTGTAATTACCCCCATTATTGTGCTCGCTTCGCTCCTCAAGCAAGTCTCAAGAATAAGGTCATTTTCCCCATAATTACACCATTCTCTTATTCACCTCATACCTAAAGCAAGTCCCAGAAAAGATCACAGTTTCAAACTTGACAATTGCAAACGAAAACTCCCTAAATAATGAAGAATACTCAAGACTCTGTCCCTGTGCTCTAGGACAAACATCAACCCAATCTTCTTTGGCTAGTCAAAAACTCAACATCATAACAGAGAGAAAAGCGCACATGTACTTGCTAAAGTTCTTCAGACTGGTTTTCTAGAGATAGCTTACTGAATGCCACTTTGGTAATACAGCACAAACTTCAGATGAACATAATAAGTTAAGCTATCCAGAGAAAACTGAAAATCTATTTGATGCAGTAGGAAAGGAAAATGCGGGACTCACAACAAAAATTTTAAGTCGATACATATTTACAAGTATGCTAATTAATCAGACTTTAAATGACGTATTTTTGGCTTACTGAATTTCAGAAACAGGAAGAAATTCCTCCTTTCAGCTCAGGCTCTTATTAAGAAAAGTTAAAAGTTCATCAAGCAACATTGGGTTTTCGAAAAAATGAACCATGTGGAAATTGTCTATTAGCAGAAGTTCAATTTAAAACCGACTCTGCAACCCAAATTTCCCCAAGATAAAGTGTTGTCAAGTAGTACGCCCCATGTTAGTAGGGTTAAGCCCAGAGCTCATGCATGATTTCATTTAAACAAATTGCACGGAGGGGACAGCCCCCAAAATTTATAACTCTTGCTGTACCATAAAATGACCAACTTGAGTAAATGTACAAACTATTAGGAAGCATGGGCAACACAACTAGGACTCCATATGAAATCAATGGCAAAGACCAGCACCACCTCATCCAATAGAGAGCCACTTCAACCAACAACAACTGACCTTTCAGCAATACGAGGACAGTCAGTCGTAAATCAAACTCCATTGACATTTCACAGCTGAAAACTTTAGGTAAAATTAATATTAAACAAGGTCCATCAGAACTCCACTACTAATTGGGGGATATGCCAAATTAGTGCATCCCATGTAAAAGAGACCAAAGATTGCACTCTATCTAGTTCACCACCGACTTACTAGAAAACAAGCAAACTAACCTCACGCACACAATCTAATCGCCAATGCTACAAACAGAAGAGAATCCCTAAAATACAAACCTGATTAAACCCCTTCTCTTCAATAGCATTGACAATCCTTTCGAGATCAAAGCCACCCCTTGAGGTCTCGAGTGCTGTGCCCCCTGTCTTGTGCCACCCGTGCACCATCTTGGGACTCAACTTCACTGGCTCCCTCGAGTAAAACCCTCTGTACCCTGCTGTAATCCCATATATCTCGCGGACGTCATACAACTCCCACAGCCCCACCACAAGCTCTCTCATCACCGTGTTCAGCCCCGGGCACAGCCCTCCGCATGTGACAATAGCCGCCCGTACCGCAGAGGGCTCGAAGAACACGCGCTCGCGCGGGCCTGCCCTGTGGTAGGCCAGGTGCGGCGCCGGCGGAGGGAACATACCTGTCCCCAAAAGATTACATGCCCAAAAGCTCAAATCAACAGAATATTAACAGATAGTGCCACGATTTTCACAAATTTGGAAGGCACCCATCAAAATATCCATTCCACGAGCTCAAAATATTAATTTACTAGCTTAGAAAGGAACATCATACTAGATTAACAGAATAAGACTGCTGAATTTGAGCTGAATTTCAAGAGGATCACCAACTCGCACATGACCAGGATTCAAGAAACCACTAATCATGCACTGCCCACATGAAAAAAAGAGACCTTTCACACGTTACGAAGACTAAGGAGTACCGGAGAGATCATAGACGATCTGGCGGAGGATGACGTCGCCGGGGGAGACGTAGAAGCCGTCCACCGGATGGAAGAAGTGGTTGCTATCGAGCGGGTTGGGCAGAGACCGGAGGTCCGGCAGGTAGTCGGCGAGGTGGGGGAGTCTCTGGAGGCTCACCGGAGCGAACGAGAAGGTGTCCAGCGATTGATCTTGCCGCTGCTGCTGCTGCTGCTCGCCCGGCGGCTGCGTGTAGGAAGAGGCGGCGAGGTCGGTGGCCTCCAGGCACGACGCCGCCATTTTAAGGCGGCGGAGACGACGGCGAGGTGACGCGAGCAAACAGAGTTGCAGAGAATTCGGAGGGGGAGGGGTTTCGAGAATTCTTGAAGTTTGACGCGCTGATGAGTTTTACGTGGTGATGTTGAAGAGGATCTGCGGGAACTCGACACGTGCTTGGATTGGATGTGTGCCCGTTAGTGTTTGGGAGCACACAGATTGAAGAAACTTTACGCTACAGTTAATAAACGATGGAATCGTCCAAAGTCCAAACACCGTAAAATTAATTTTATGTATCGCGGTATTTTTGTACTTAATCACGACGACATGTTTTAATATCCTAAAATATATCCAAGACATTGTGAAAATGCCGGGAGGAAGAGAAATTTGGATGGGAAATTATCCAAATTGAAAATTCATGAAACCAACAAAATATGACAGCTTTAATGGTCAAGTGAGACCAAGGTGAAAGATGAAAGAAATGATGATTTCTTTTATATAGATGTGCACACTCTATCAATAAAACTCGTGTTTGGGAAACACTTAAAAGCCCTTGAATGTACAAGGTATTAAGCAAAAGGATCCCATGTCGATAGGTTCATTTCGAATTTAGCAAATTAAAATTCTATCCTCCAACTATTCTTTGTTCTTTTTATTTCCTTTTTTAGGCAATTGTGGACTCAAGCCAGCCAAGGCCAAGAATCAAAGACAGAGCGTGAATCACATTATAATGAGGTTGGATCTCGCTTTGACCAATAAAAACACGAATCTCTCCAACCATTGACTGGTCCCCGGAACACAACACGAATGTTTCAGGAATGCGCTTGATTTAGGCACTGTGGAAGTCAAAGGCGTTAAAAAAAAACCGACAGCCAAGACCAGATCGACAATGCCCTGGATGGGAGGGTCACGACTCCACGACATCGACCTTTTTATGGATCTCGAGACCTGTACACGTACGCATCGCGTACTTGTGCACGCACCCCGCGAAGACGATGACGCTCTCGGGGGGCTGGGCTGCGTGACGTGACGACATACCCTTTTCCCCTCCCCTGCTGGATCGCATAGAGGCGGACGCAAAGGACACTCCTCGGACTCTTTTCCTCCCCCTCCCTCCCCTTCTTCTTTCCCTTGTGAAGGCCAAGAGCTCCCTCCTTTTGAGATTCCGATCGGTTTCTGCCCGATTTCGTTGGTGGGTCTTGGTGGGTCTTCGCTTAGATCGAATCGAATTGTTCTGTGGTGTCCAGTTCGATCGGAGATGTCGTACGCTTACCTCTTCAAGTACATCATCATCGGCGATACAGGTACTCTTCCTGAATTGCCCAATTGGTTTTCGATGTTGGGCAGCTTCGATTCCTACACCCTTTTCGATGGCGGCGAGTGCTGTTGGGAAATTAGCTGTTGATCACCGTCCTTGGTTTGTCGATTCTGGAGTTTGATCTCTTCGAGGAGCCCACGGTTCGGTTTGTGTGATTCGTTGTTGGAATTGCGTTGTCCCGACTTGCTTTTTCGATGTGTTTGTAGCGGGCGAGGCTTGAACGAGCTTTTTTATGGCGCCTCCGATGCATTAATCTGGAAAAGGAGTTGCCCGAGTTCTAAATTTTGGATTTTTAATTTTGGGTTTTATCGAAATTAGTGCTGTTATTGTGAGCTTGGGATGAGCTATCTGGAGTATTTTGGAATCGTATGCAACGAGTGTGATGTGAGCTTGACTGCTCTTCCTCTGTAGGAGTTGGAAAATCATGCCTCCTCCTCCAATTTACGGACAAGAGGTTCCAGCCGGTGCATGACTTGACAATTGGTGTTGAATTTGGGGCCAGGATGATCACCATCGACAACAAACCAATAAAGCTTCAGATTTGGGACACGGTTGGTGTTCTCCCCTCAAACTTGTGTTACTGAAAGCCCTATCTACATTGGACATCCTTAGCTTTATGAGTCTTTTCTTAGTATATTAGAAAGCTGGTTTGGAGCATTGGTATGTAGTAGTTTAAAAATGACTATTCTCTTGTTCTTTGCGACACCTTTTGAAGCTGAAGTTTGTGTTATTTATCCCAGGCTGGTCAGGAATCCTTCAGATCCATCACTAGGTCTTACTACAGAGGGGCTGCTGGTGCATTGCTTGTTTATGATATTACAAGGTACATTTTTCCCTGCTGTTGTGTATGTTGTTTCTATCATGAGGTGGTTTGCTTTTGGATTCAGAGGCTTCTTTTTAATTCTTAAACTGAGTAGCTGATGTTGTCCAATCATATGTCTCCATTTGTCAGTCTGGAAAGAACAGCATTCACTTGTTGCTGTTGTTGCATTTGAAAGTTGCTACATAGACCAAGTCTGGTCTTGATGTTTTAATGTGCAGATATGGTGTTAGTTAGGATATTTGAATTTTAGCTACAGCTGAACTTTTTAGAATAGTTGACAGTGGTCCGACAAAATTTTACAAGATACAGAGCACGACTCTTGAATTCAAATCTTTCCCAGCCTTTTTTTCCAGCCTACTCATGAGGGGAAGTGTTAGGATATTTGAATACAAAACCACGCTTCATCTATAGTTTAAACTTCTAAATAGCAGCGGTCCCTCAAACTTTCGCAAGTGTTCAATTCAGATTTTACATGATTGGCTTTTCTTTTTTCTAGGAGAGAAACTTTTAATCATCTGGCTAGCTGGCTAGAAGACGCAAGGCAGCATGCAAACGCAAACATGACTATTATGCTCATTGGCAATAAGTGTGATCTCGCTCATAGAAGGGCCGTAAGCACGGAGGAAGGGGAGCAATTTGCGAAAGAGCATGGTTTAATCTTCATGGAGGCTTCGGCAAAGACTGCTCAGAATGTGGAAGAGGTGACCAATCTACGCTTTAAGATGAAGATTTCTTGTAGCACAATTACTTCTTGGCCCTCATAGTTTTCCTTGGATTTACCTTATCTGATGGAAGAAGTTTTCCTGACAGGCATTTATCAAGACAGCTGCGACTATATACAAGAAAATTCAGGATGGAGTATTTGATGTGTCAAATGAGGTCAGTTCTGGGTTTTGGCATTTGTGATATATATTTTCTTCAGATATGGGATTATATGATGCATGTTGGGTGTTTGGGATCAGAGAATGGTACAAAGATATTCTAATATCATGATTAAGTCCTTTTTTTTTTTTGAATTTGCTTATAATTAAGTTTGAGATTAGTTCCGATTTTGCATGTGGTCTTTTGTTGTAGGTGATCATATCTTCTTGCAGTTACCCTTGGAATTAAGTTATTCTTTAAGATATGATTAGGTCAAAAGAACTAGAAGAGACATACTATTCATTATTTCGCTTTTCCTTTCTGCTGAATACGTACTTTGTGATTTCATGTCAGTACTATTGATTGCTCAGAATCTTCGAAGCTTACTATCAATTTTTTATCTGCAAATTATAGAAAATAATACAAGAACGTGTTTGCAAAAGTGGTTGTTCGTTATTGATGCAAATTAATTAATGACTTCTTTTGAGTCTTGCATGGCTGTGCTTCGTTATGCAATTCTTTTCATGGTCATTTTGCAATAAATTCTATAAGGAGATCAATCTCCAAGACAGCCATTTTCTCTGTAAGAATTTGCTTTTTCCAGGCACTCGTTTTAAAGTGAGAATATAGGACAAGATAATTAGGTGATTGTTTTGTATAGTAATATCCATTCGTAATGGTCGCCTTTTCAATTAGGATTACCGTTGTATTGGTTGAGTCCATATTAGCAGATGGTTGCATCAAGTATTTGTTTTATTGACCAAATTGATCAGGGTTTAGATACTAGAATGCGGTTAGCATTGTTTACAATTTTCTGAAGTATTTTCGGGTTGTCTATTGCAGTCTTATGGAATAAAAGTGGGATACGGTGGAATTCCTGGTCCATCAGGAGGCAGAGACGGCGGTGTTTCTCAACCTGGAGGATGTTGCAGCTAGATCTGAATTTGGATCTTCACTTACCTCAAGATACTTTGACTTTGCTTTATCTCTTATTTGCAGTCTGAATTGTGACTTATTATTTGTAAGTAAAAACTTTTTACATTTGACATGCCTGAACTTCTTTTGGTGATCTTGATTGTAAAGTCAGCAGTGTGTTCATTTTCATCTGTAAGTGGTCTTTTGGAACAATCACAAGTTGTTGGAATACGAGGAAAAGAGGCCATTCTTTTTGTTTGTTCTATAACTTATGTAGAAGTCCATTCTGTCTCTGTATGACTTGGGCCAATTCAAGATGGTTGAACTAGGTATCAGTTCATTGTACCTCGTTAATCTATGTAGACACGCACCATCATATTATGGGCAATCTAAGCAATTGGCAAATGACATTCTTGTGGTCTAATGGATTGTGTACTTTGGATCTTTGGGGATTAAACTACTACTACTATCTAACTTGCTCATTGGATTGTGAGTTGTATCCATAGTTCTCTTTTAATACTGTCTATTCATCCAATTGGGCAACAGTAGTCTATTGAGTTTTAAAATATTTCCAAGCTATCCTCCTGTATATTGCGCAACTAGGACTATTAATCACCCATCACTCTTACCAGTGATTATCTGGGGTAGATAGTCGTTTTTTTTCCTGGTGCAATCGACAGCTGTGACCGTTATATTCAACTGCTGCTGAAGATTAAGTATCTAATGAGAAGTTGTTAGCAGATTTCTTGCGATCGAACTAGTTGGCGCTATGCCAGGTTATGGTTTTTACTGTTCTTAGTTTTAGGGAACATCAGAAGTATCTAAGGGTTTCTGCTACGTTAAGACAGGAAGCAGAGAGAGATCTCAGTTCTGGTTTAAACCGCCGCCGTCCTGCTTTGAAACTAGGAAAATCTGATTGGACAATCACTCACAAAACAACGATAAGCCAAAACTTATATTGCAAAAAAAGTGCTTTCCATGTCCATCCTGTCGTAGCTACCAGCATTGATCTGTTTCCCATCTTCGGTTTGGCCGTAGCGCCATGCTTGAGTATCTAGGACTACATTGTGCATGTATGGACAAATCGTAGCGAGCTCTGGCGACTGGATCAGATAAGATGGCGTAGGCATTATTAATCTGGACGAAGTCGCCCTCGCCTCCGTTCATTGAAGCCGAGTCCGGGTGGTAGAGCTTCGCCAAGCTACGGTAAGCAGCCTTGATCTCTGCCTGTGAGGCGGAAGCCTTGACACGAAGCACTCGGTACAGCGTGGTTGACAGGTCCCCGACCGCCAAGACGGGCTCGACAGTTGCGGTGGCGGCCGCCGAGACGAAATTGAACCTCCTGGGATGCGATCTTCCCAAACTCGCCGGAGGGCATGAGCTGGGAGGAAGGTGCGGGAGCTGAAAGGACACAAGCCTCGACATGTTGCAGAAGAGAGGCAGCACAAGGCAAGTCAAGAGGGCAAAGAGCTTCTGGGTTGTCAGGACTGACTGACTGTGTGTGGGATGAGAAGACTTTGTAGTTTGTGTGGGGAGGATTGAGGGTCTGGCCGTGGATTTTAAATGAGTTGCAGGAGGAGAGAGAGTGATGCAGTGGGCGCCAACAATTTTTCTTGAAATGGTACGTTTTGGTAGTTTTTTCTTTTCTTGGTCTGTTTTGCGCACGGTTCAAGGAAAGCGACTTTTGCTTAAATTGGACAGCATCATCATCGGCCGCCCGTTCACGTCAAACGCTGTTTTGGTGGGGCGGAGAGAGAGAGAGAGAAAGGGAGAGGAATGCATTTTGTATTAGGAAGAACGACTTGTTTAACACAGGAAAATGGGATCATCACGTGATGATGCCCTGATTACAGACAGGCAGTAGCGTTATGTGCAAAAAAAAAAAAAAAGACGGAAAACTGCTTAAGCTTTTTCCATGGAGAGCTGGCTTTCTATGTACTGGGAAACTGCGGTCCGGATGTCACTTCTCACCGCATCATAGAGCACACAGGACAAGAGGTCGATTGGATTGGAAACTAGGCATAAAGGATAAATCCGATCGTCCCTTATGATACGCGGCACAACGGACGGGGTTATGGTTGAACGGGTCGATTGGAATTCGGTATATAACATGATTGACTTGTCGTGGCGCATCATTTTCGAACGCCGGAAGCACGCTGACATTTTCGGAGCATGGCAGCCCCGGAGAAACGTGGTTGTAAACGTCGCGTTTTAGGAGAAAGCGTTCGGGAAATTGCCACGGCAAACGAACTTGCCACAGAAAACACCAGGGTACCGAGGGGCGTATGTGGTGAGAATTTACGTGGGAGTCCATAGAATCACAAATCACAAGGTGTAGACATCTGATCGAGCCTTGTAAGGTAGAGCTGATGTGATTGTGTCATGTGCCTACTCTTTACAAATCACGCCGCACCAAGTTCTTAGATTATTACTATGCATATAAGATTCTGATCAAAGCGTATAATGAGATTTTTTTTGCACCGGGTTCTTAAATTATTAATATGCATATAAGATTATGATCAAAGCGTATAATAAGATTTTTTTGGTCAAAATATAATAAGATTAAAAATAGGTTTTTATGGAATTCTTCTAGAAGAAGAATCGATCTTTTTTTTTAATCTCCGTTCATGTATTATCGCTAATATACTTTTAACCTTCGTAAATGCCCGAAAGTTCTCTCTCTCTCTCTCTCTCTCTCTCTCTCTCTCTCGTTTCCTTTTTTATCAGGTTAACCAACAAAACTCTCTCTCTCTCTCTCTCTCTCGTTTCCTTTTTTATCAGGTTAACCAACAAAATTACCTTTCCTCTCTCTCTCTCTCTCTCTCTCTCTCTCTCTCTCTCTCTCTCTCTCTCTCTATATCTTGTTTCCTTTTTTATCAGGTTAACCAACAAAATTACCTTTCCTCTCTCTCTCTCTCTCTCTCTCTCTCTCTCGTTTCCTTTTTTATCAGGTTAACCAACAAAATTACCTTTCCTATCTAATTATCACTTTGTTCGGAGAAGGTTGTTAAATTTAATTTATGATCTCATTTTTTAGTCACAAAGTGATGTTTAACTTTAGAAGTGAGAAAATTACCTAAACAGTTCTAAAATTATTGTATTTGTACCAATTCAATTTTAAATATTTTTTTTATACCAATTGAGTCATAAACCTTTTGCATTTGTGCTGATTCAGTCTATTCGATCAATTTTAGCAGACTGGCACTAACATAAATGCTGGCAGTCCTATATGGCATAACCAGTACTGACGTGAATAATTTTTAATAATATTTTAATATATTTTTTCAAAGTATTTATTTATTTATTATTTTCCTTTTCCATTTTTTTTCTTTTTTTTTCCTCCCTTCATCTTCAACCTTTAACCGATGCCAGAGGCGAGGGCCGATGATGTTAGCCCCACTGGCTACTGGCTAGGTCGACCTTGCCCAACAATAACAAGGTCAAGCCTCACCAAAGTTGGGTAAAGCTCACTGTTGCCAGCCCTCGACCTTGGCTGGTCATAGAGTTCTGGTGACTAACTAAAGGTTGAAGATGAAGGGAGGAAAAGAAAAAGAAAAAGAAAGAAAATAAAAAAAGGAAAAAAAAGAATAAATAAATAATTTCAAGAATTATTAAAAATTATTCATGCGAGCACCGACTGTGCCATATAGAACAACTGGCATTCATGTCAACACTGACCAACCAAAATTAACCAAATAGATTGAATTAGCATAAATGCAAAAAGTTTAAAATTCAATTGGCACAAAAAAAGTTTAAGACTTAATTGGTACAATTGTAATAGGTTCAAAACTATTTTTGTAAAGAGGAATAAGGCAAGGGGACCCTTTATCCCCATACTTATTCATACTGATTGCTAACGTCCTATCAATACTTATGAAGAGAGCTATGCAAGATGGCACCATAAAAAGGGATAAAATTAAATAGACATTGCCCTATACTATCTCACCTACTTTTTGCAGATGATTCAATCTTTTTCCCAGATGGAAAGCTACAAGAATGTGAGAACCTAGCTACAATCCTTCACTAGTAGTGCTTTGCTTCAGGGCAAAGCAGTTAACTTGAACAAGTCAGGTATATCTTTTAGTAAGGACTGCCCTTGTGAATTAAGAAGGAACATGGCAAGAGAACTAAGAGTCCCGGAGATTGATAAGATAGGGAAATACTTGGGTATTCCCTCTATTTGGGGAGCATCCAAAAAGCAAATGTTTGCTTAGATCCTGACAAGGGTAAATATGAAGCTGGAAGGGTAGAAAGAGAACACGATGTCTAAAGCAGGAAAAGAAATTCTTGTAAAAACAATTGTCCAAGCATTATCTCAATATGCGATGTCAATTTTCAAGATCCCAGTGTCAATATGTCAGGCAATTGAGCAAAAAATAACAGCATTATGGTGGAAGAACCAAACCTCAAAAAAAGTACACTAGAGGAAGTGGGAATTGCTAAAGCAAAGAAAAGATATGGGAGGCCTTGGTTTTAGGGATTTAATATCCTTTAACAAGGCCATGCTTGGGAAACAGGCCTGGCAATTAGCAAAAAAACCCTACAACTCTATGTAGTAAGATCTTAAAAGGAATCTACTACCCAAATAAGTGTTTCTAGAAGGCAGAGAAGGGATCCAGACCCTCTTGGGGATGGCAGAGCATTTTAATGGGGAGAACAGCAATTGAAGACTCAATCATGTGGTCAGTAGGAAATGGAAAAAACATTGACATCAGGGAAGACAAGTGGCTCAAAAGGAGAGCTATAGAGGAACTTGCTAATGTTGGAGATCCAACAAAGGTTGTTGAATTGATTAACCAAGAGGAAATCACATGGAAGGAACCAATCTTTCAAAGATTGTTTGATGAACAGATAGTGAGTGAGATCCTCACAGTCCATATCAAATCGCAAATGAATGTAGACGAGTTGGTCTGGACTGGAACGAGAGAAGGGGGACTACACTGTAAAGAGTGGCTACAATACTCTTTGCAAAAATGAAAGCAAAGCAAATACAGATCGTGCCTCCTCCTCTCACCAAACTCCAACAAACTCTGGAACCGAATTTGGAGAATGGAAACTCCCCACAAAATCAAGAATTTTATTTGGAGTTTATGCCAAAATGCTCTCCCGACAAAGGAAAATTTATACAGAAGGAAGATTATACCTGATCCTACCTGCCCAATTTGCCGAGCGCATGCTTAAACCTCGGAGCATTTATTCCTTCTGTGCAAGTGGGCGAGGGAAGTTTGGGATGATCATGTACTAAATATCCAAATCTCTAAATACCAAACTTCCAGAATCGATGAATGGTTGATAAATTACATACCCAGTGGAAAGAACTTACTAGGATTTGAACTAGTCTCGATTGTATTTTGGAAAATCTGGAAAGCAAAAAATAGCCACGTTTTTAGAAGGTGCCCCCCGAATCCGAAGTCGCTGGTCAAAGGAGGGCAACGAATGCTCAAAAACTTTAGCAAATGGAGCAACTTGGACGGAAACTTAGTAGCTGCGAACAAGGACGAGGAGGATTGGTCAAAGGAGGGCAACAAATGCTCAGAAACTTTAGCAAATGGAGCAACTTGGACAGAAACTTAGTAGCTGCGAACAAGGAGGAGGAGGATATTCGGATTCCTCCATAAAGGGGAGAAACAAAAGTAAATATCGACGCTGCGTACCAACCTGGATCATTTGAAGGATCAATTGCTTGTGTATGCGGCAACTCATATGGAATTATGATCGATGGCTTAGTAAAGAATGTCCTTGTTTCCTCTGCCAAGCAAGCCGAAAGCCTGGCTATGGTGGAAACGCTGAAATTCCTCTCTCTATGTGTGAGCGAAAGATTGACTTTGGAGTCAGACTGTCTTAGTTTGGTGAGAACTATGAAGTCTTCACATCAGTTACCGTGAGAACAACGCGCACTTATCAGCGAAGCTTGAGACCTAATTTCTAGTTTATCTAATTTAAAGCTACTCTATTGTAAAAGGGCCAGTAATAGTGTGGCCGACTGGGTGGTGAAGACCCACAAAAAAAAACACTCATTGATAACTGGTTGCCCTGCCCTCTGCAAGCCCTTAGAGATCTACTCTATTTTAAGACCCCGCTAATGGGTTCCCGTTTTATAAGATATCAATGAACAGTTTATATTTCTGACCAAAAAAAAACTATTTTTATAATTCTCTCCTTTATAAACCTACAACCTTATTCCAAAGAAACACACACAGATTAAGATCGGCCAGATAAATATATTGAATATTAATTTTTATCTTCGAAATAAAGTTTCAATCAAGCTATTTAATAAAAAGTAAGTAATTGTGAGTTCATAGGCATCATAAATAGACATTGTTAATCTTTAATGTAGCTTTGTGATTAAGAATATGATAACATAAATTAGAAATAACAACTTATATCTACTTGGATAAAATTGGGCATTTATATTGTGAAATTGATAATAGAGATATTAAAAACAAATGCAGCTTTATCAGTTAGCCTAACGAAAAAAAAATCAATAAATTGAAGAGAGAAGGGTATTTCGTCAGTTGATTGAAAAAAAAAGTAGTGCCTTAGCCTAAATGGGGTGAAAATAGCGTTGCGCCGCAGGAATAATGGTAGCGTTCTAACAAAACTTTAATTATTATATGTTCTTCCCTTATCAGTTCAAGAACTAATTCTTCAAATTGCATGGCCATGGCCTTGAGCAATTACCTAAACGATGGCTTAAAAAAATTCATGCAATTTGATTTCTTCTTCTTATTTTGGTCAAAGTAATTAGATTTCTTCAATTTGCATTATTTTTAGGAAAATTGGAAAGCCTACGGAATTAATTTGACTCATAAATAGTCAACTTTACGGTGTCCTACATAATTCTTGCGGCCTGCGCAATCCAACCTGTGCAAGGCTTCGAGCAAAACCCAATGGCGGGTTGACACAGTCGCATCCAGTTCCACATTCCCTCGGGCGTGTGTTCTTCGCCATCTCGCGATGAACATGCGAACTTGGCGTCGCAAGATTGTCCCTTTCGCTTGCAACAAGTACGTGATCACTGCATCAGTCGCCTGGAGACCCGTTACCTCCTCTGCGACTCGTGCAGACTTCTCGGACCCAGATGCGTCAGATGCCGAGAGCTCGAATGAACCTTGCGTCATACAGGCCAAGGACCTTCTTCGGAGAAGCCCCGGTTCTGGGTCTGGGCTTCACGTCCTCGACTTGCTTGATCGTGGGTTGCTACAACCTGATCGAGCTCTGTATAACAGCATGCTGAGGAGATGTACCCAGTTGAAGAAGATTAATGAGGGGAGGCTGGTTTGTGCCCACGTTCTCAAGTCGATGTTCAAGCGTGACAGGCTTATCCATAATACAATACTCAACATGTATGCCAAGTGTGGTCTCATGGGTGAGGCTCGGAAGTTGTTCGATGAAATGCCCGTGAGAGATATGGTTACTTGGACCACTATGATAACTGGGTGTTCCCAGAACAACCAGTCTGATGGGGCGGTTGCTTTGTTTCCACGGATGCTTCAGTTGGGTTTGCAGCCAAATGAGTTTACGTTGTCGAGCCTTCTCAAGGCTCTTGGGTTCTGGCCTAGTGATAAATGCGGTAGGCAGGTTCATGCCTATTGTTTGAAATGTGGATATTGTTCGAATCTTTATGTTGGTAGTGCTTTGGTTGACATGTATGCTAAGCATGACCGAATTGATGAAGCGCGGTCGATTTTCTGTGTGCTGGTGAACAAGAATGAGGTGTCGTGGAATG
Organism: Syzygium aromaticum; assembly: GCA_024500025.1. Lineage (NCBI taxonomy): Eukaryota > Viridiplantae > Streptophyta > Magnoliopsida > Myrtales > Myrtaceae > Syzygium > Syzygium aromaticum. The sequence goes on along the minus strand of CM044888.1, from coordinate 1,337,430 downwards.
CTTTGATTGCTGGATATGCTAGGAAAGGTGAGGGTGAGTGTGCTCTTCATATGCTCCAGGAGATGCTGAGGGCTGGTTTCGAACCCACTCATTTCACGTACTCGAGTGTGTATGGTGCCTTATCGGCCACAGGATCTTTGGAGCAGGGCAGATGGGTTCACGCACATATGATCAAATCAGGGGGTCAGCTTATTGAGTTTATGGGAAATGCTCTCCTGGACATGTATGCAAAGTCTGGTAGCATTGAGGATGCTGAAAAAGTTTTTTATAGGTTGTTGAGACGGGATTTAGTTTCTTGGAATTCACTGCTCACTGGATATGCTAAACATGGGCGTGGGAGGGAATGTGTGAGCAAATTCAAAGAAATGCTGAGGATAGGAATGCAACCGAATGACATAACCTTCCTCTGTGTTCTGAACGCTTGTAGTCATGCTGGACTTTTGGACGAAGGGCAGTACTATTTTCATTTGATGAAGAAGTATAATGTTGATGCACGCATTGTGCATTACGCAACAATAGTTGATCTTCTGGGTCGAGCGGGTCTTTTGGATCGAGCGAAAAAGTTCATAGAGGAGATGCCTATTGAACCTACAGCCGAAATCTGGGGAGCATTGCTTGGTGCTTGTAGGATGCATAAAGACATGAAGTTGGGTGCATATGCAGCGGAGCGGGTTTTCGAGCTCGATCCCAATGATTCGGGGCCCCATGTGTTGTTGTCTAACATATATGCTTCAGCGGGTAGATGGGGCAATGTGGTTAAAGTGAGAAGGATGATGCAGAAGAGTGGGGTGAAAAAGGAGCCCGCATGTAGTTGGGTGGATATCGAGAACAAGGTCCATATGTTTGTGGCTAATGATGATTCTCATCCACATGGAAAAGAAATCCGAAAGATGTGGGAAGAAGTCGGTGCAAAGATTAAGGAGATAGGTTATGTTCCAGACACTAGCCATGTGCTTTTCTTTGCGGACGAACAAGAGAGGGAATCGAGATTGCAACACCATAGCGAGAAGCTTGCTTTGGCATTTGCACTTCTAAATAGACCCCCTGGATCTACCATCCGGATCAAGAAGAACATCAGAGTTTGTGGCGATTGTCACTCAGCATTTAAGTTCGCATCTAAGGTGTTGGATCGAGAAATCATCCTGAGAGATACCAATAGATTCCACCATTTCCATGATGGCTTCTGTTCCTGTGGGGACTATTGGTAATCAATAATGCAAGTTAGAATGCATAGCCATGTGAAGCTGACTGTGGTGATTAGTGATTCTATTGCTTACTTATCTGCTGCTTTTATCGGCCACAAATTCAAACTATTGGCATTGCCTGCTTGGCGCACACCAAAGCAGGTTCTGTGCCCTGCAATAGTAGTAACGGGGGGTCTGGTGGAGTTGGTGGAATTAGAGTCCCTTTAGGAAGCTCCCAAAAAGTAGATCGGCATGGCCTCTGAATGAGCTGAATGAATGCATGGGGTAATGTTGGATTTTTTAAGGACAGGCTATGGCGAATCATGGAAAGCCAGAAAGTGGAGTTTTTGTCTTTGTGGTAATCAGCATACCATCTCTTTCATGAGCTTTGTCATAGGGCAGCAAAGAAAGGGATGATCAGCCTGGCTGCATGTTCATTATGGATCAAGCAATAATGGGCACCATCAGGATGGCATCTCGATTGATGGTTTGCATGCTTATTACAGACACAAAATTTATAGCTTGTGCGCGCTCATACCAGAGTTAGATTTTATATATCTGGATAGACATGAATCTCAGGAGAGAGCTTATTCCTTGGTTAATTTTTGTTCACACAGACGAGGTGATCAAGTGATGAAGCTTGATATTAAGCATAGGACGATTCTTATGCTAGAAAAGCTAGAAAAGCATGGTCTTTTCTATCAAAAGGAAATCATAAGTGAAGATCATGTTGAAAGCGGATAACAAGGAAGCAAGAGCAACCTTCTGAGGTTGGCGAGACGTATGCCCATGTAGTTGCCATAACAATGAAGAACTCTCTTTTTTCCCATGTCACATGGACAGTGTTCACGCGTATCACAGAATATGCATATGTTGAATTTGACTGGATAGAGGTCCCGCAAGCTGCGTGTCGTTTCAAGGTTCAAGGTTGAACGGTACTGAATCTCCTTAGGGCCAAATTTAGGTACCCTTCAGGAAATGCATCTTCTGCATCATGTGAGACAAAGGGTGATGTATCTTGTTTCTCGTTCAGTTTCAATTTTGACCCACTTCATCGTTCAGTGGTGTAAAATTATAGAATCAATGATTTGCAATTTCTTGCTCTCTCCTCTCCCTCCCTGACCTCATCATTTAAGCATAGCTTCCCTGTGTGTCGCCATGGTTTCATGTACATAGGCTCAGTACTGAGGGTTGAATGGCGGCAAAATGACGGCAGAATAAAAGAGGGAAAATGCACATCATCTAGTTCTTGATTCACATCTTTCTGTCTTTTACTGGAGTCATTTTCATTGGTCATGGATATCGTCCGTACAGTTGCCAATTTCAGACATTTTCATAACAAATAAAACTCGTGATGTAGTAGTATGATTCATGCTTTGCTGTTGCATGTAAAATGACAGATACATGGTTTGTTGGTAAATCGGCCTTTTTCTGCTTCCTTCCTCTTACCAAGCGAAGAAAAAAACAAATGGACAAGGCGGTTTCGCACCCAAAAAAGCTCTTGTCTCTGCCTCATCATCCGGCCATGAATAAACAATGAATCAAAAGAGAGATTAAGGACAAAAGATAGAGCTTTAAAGTAGGGCTTTTCGAGTAATGGTTACATAGGATTTACCTAGACAAGTCAATCCTCAAGCTCTTTTCAGCCCAAAAAAATGAGTAACCTAGTGAGGGAATTTCTTGACTGTTCCAAAGGCCGTGAAAACATGTATTTACATTACATAGCATGTTAGAAGAAAGGGTTATTGAGTCTTGCATTACAATGTACAGATGTACATTCATCCTAGGGAAATGAAGGGTTATTGTTGATCATGATATATAGAAAAACATAAAAAGAAGTTTCAGGTGAGGATGTGTGTGGGTGTGGATGTGGGAGGGGGAGAGAGAGAGAGAGAGAAGAAGGAGGTGACTCTTGGCAACTGCGTGGCAAGACAAGAGCAGAAGGTGTGCCTTGGTGGACTGAGAGGCAACCATGGGAACGAAAAACGCTCTTGCATGGTGGTGCCTTCACCTTCACTAATTTTAGTCCCCGTTCACAAAAAAAACACCAACAACAAAAAGAAAAGATTTAATCAGCTTCAGGCGTTTCAAATCCCCCCGCAAAAAAAGCAACCACCTCCACCTTCTCCTTCATCCTTCCTTGCTGCACCAATATTGTCCAAAAAACAAGGAAAAGAAAGAAAAAAGAGAGAAGTTATATAAAGGTACGTGTGTTAGCTGTATGTCTCTCTGTAGAGAAAACAATTCAAGTTGGGGCTGGTGACGAAGGAAGAGCAACTGCATTTGCAGGTTTGGCTCAAGAAAGCCTGAATCATGTTCATCTGAATTCTGGGTCTCTTGACTATGTTATTCACTGGTTTAAAGTTGCATAAATTCTTTCGTTTGTCATGCATAGTTGTGCAGAATCATGTTTTGGCTTGCAATGACTTGCCTTCTCCCTTCATAAATTCCACTGCCTTCATTTACTGGTGCTCAATTGTATGCAGATCAACCATGTGGTGGTCAGATCAGTGTTCCTTTGATGTGCATCATCTTGCATGGATTTTATTTCTGAGCCAGTAATTATTTTCTTGACAGAAAGCTGAGTGAAAATGATGGAGCCTCAGAGCAGGAAAAGAGGAAGGGAAGGAGATGTGGAGGAGGACAAGGTTGACACCTCAGACAACACCTCCTCAAAGAGACAATTAGTTGGCGTTAGTTATAAGCACTGCAACAATCATGAAGATCATGGGGACCAAAAATTAGAGGACAAGGGTAATTGCAATGATGAAGCATTGGATGAGTGGGACTATTGCATGTCCTCCTTGGGAGTGTTTGATTTCCCATGGCTGAGGGAAGGCGATGGCATGATCTTCGGGTCGGAGGAGGACGGCGAGAGCAAAGCCGAGGACACGTTCTCGTTCTTGCCGTCGTTCACAACTGCTGACCATGGCACGGAGCTCTGCGAGCCATTGCCGTCATGCCAGAACTCGGCGTTGTTGCTAGATTCACCGGGCGACGATCACGACACATTGTCAGCCGACCAACAACAGTCGCCGGCGCAAGGTGGTGATGATTTGGAGGGTTTGGATTGCATTTGGAGCTCCGTCCTCAATCAGCCTCTTGAAGGAGGGTTCTGAACCAACGCAACGTTGCAATCCTCGACATATATCATCCAATTTTCACTTTTCATATAGTTTGTTTTCTTATTTGTTTGTCAGTTTTTGTTTATATCAATGTGATTTAATGCGTTTGCATAGTCAACAACCGAACATATCAACAGTTCTTCAACAAAAGACGTGACAAGTCTCAGGTATGCCGAGAAAGTTACACATTAATAAGTTTTGAGATGACCATAGCTGATGTTCTTTCAATCTTACAGTGGCCAACACATCAATGTTGCAAACCGCACCAAAGAAAGAAGCCAAGCAATGCATTGATGTAGTTCCTAATACTAACTATGAGCACATATTCCTGGAATCAAATAACCTTATTTAGAACTCCGTTTGTTTTGTAAAAAATGAAAGATTTTGAAATTTTTTTTTATAAAAATATCACTCGTATAACTTAGAATAATGAATGAATAAAAAATATCTCAGTAGTTCACGAAAATGTTTAGATGTAAATTGTCGTCAAGCGATATAAGCGATAACTTTTTGGGAAAAAAATTTCAAATCATTCATTTTCCACGAAACATACCAACTCTAAATGTAAATCATTTTCCCAAAACTTTATCTAGCCTGATTTTGCTAGTCCTGATGCAGCCCAATTCAAGATTTTTAGGCCTCCTTTTCAAGTTGGGCTCGATTTCAGCCTCCAAGCTATAAAGTCCAACCTTACCTACTTATAAACATGTTGATGCACAACTCTATCCATGTTTTGATTGTTTTTTAGATGCTGCTTGTGACCGTAACTCAAATTTTTAGAATCTTGATCGCTATTATGTTTTTTAACTGATGATTGCATGAGCATATGATTTGGGATTTCCAGGTTTTGATCTTAGAATCTGATACATTAATTAATTTTGAAAAATTAACTTTTCCATCTAAAAAATTAGATCTGACCCGAATCGAACTGAACGATTTTTCATTATCCGAGCCGAGCTTTCTCATCAAGCTCTGAAGCTTCAGATCCACTAAGTTTGGGCTGGGCCTAAACTTTCAAATGAATAGAATTGCCTGTCTCTTGGTTCATGATGTTTAGGTCCCAATCACATGGCAATTGTCAGCAAAAGACTCCAAAACAAACTAAACATCTCCCTCTCTCCCAAATAGTCAACGACAAAAAAATAATAATGATAAACATGACATTTCCCATAAAGGGACCCCGGCTTAGCATGCTCTGGACCCCCACCATATGTTAAAAAGTGATATTTGCAGATATTATAATGCTGATTTATAAAACCGATTTCTTTTAGTAACAAGACAAATTCTTATTTAGTGTCAGATATCACTTCATGATTCAACTAGCAGTACGGATAAATTGATTTTTCGAATGTGTAAAATAAAGAAAAAAAAAAGAACGATGAGGTGGATATAGTTTGATGCTAAACGATTCTAAGGTTTCGTTTGTTTCGAAAAAAAAAAAAGAAAATAATTTAAAAAAATATTTTCCTAAAAAATGATCGTTCATATCTCTTGAATTTATTAGTCAATAAAAAATACTTTTATCATTAATAGCAATTTATGTCTTAACATCTTCGCTTGTATATTTTTTTTCACTAATTCATTTTTCTAAGAGATATAAATGATTAATTTTAAATAAATAATTTTTTAATCATTCATTTTCACTAGACAAATCAACGTTAGGCAGCGGAACATTAGTAATATTGCTCTCCAATGCTGACTGCTCACTAGGGATGTGCATGGTCTAGGTGGGTGGTTCTTGCCCTAGAACAGTGGATCGCCCACTATAGGACCGGTTCCAAAAATTGGAACCGAGACCCACCCGTCGATTCCATGGATTCACTCGAGAACCGTATCACTGGTACAGTCCGATTCTCGGGTGGGTTTATAGAACCTGTCCTAACAAGTTTTCCTGGACAAATAAAAAAAAATCTGTGGACCAACATTGGATCAACAGAACAAAAAAAAAAAAAATAACTTTCCATACAATTTATATACTATGATCGATTATATTAATCACATCATTCATAAATCAAGTAGGAACCCATCAATTATTGGGAAAAATGACCAATGTTATTCCAATTACACAAGACCTTTAGACATGATAACAAATTTTCTTCTTTTTTTAAATTTTTTTTGATCAAATTTTTTTAGTTAAAAATTTTAAAAATAAAATATATTATTATTATATTATCGGTCTGGTTCGGGTGGGCAGATAAGCGATTTTACATCGGGAATCGGGAACCGGACCGGTACCCACCGGTTCCAAAAAATTGGAACCGGAAACCAGACCAGTTCCCTTGGGAACCATCGGTTCCGGACAGTCCCGGGCGGTCCGGGTGGGTACTAATTCTTTTGCACACCCCTACTGCTCACCATGGGACTTGAAGAGAGAGAGAGAATGGATCCAGTCAATTTCAGCCCAAAAAGGGCATGTGGCAACTATCAAGATCTTCGACCAAAAAAAAAAACTATAATTGGGGAAAATTACAAAAAAAAAATGGAAATTCACTGTTTGAAAGTCCATTGGAGAAAAAAAAACAAAACTTCCTTTTATTCTATTTTTAAATAACAAAAAAAATAAAAAATTGAAAAAAGCAGACAAAAATGAAGATGTGATTTAACTGTTGGGGGGACCCCAACACAACAGCATTGCACGAGCAGGGACAGCCTCGGCCACGCAGACAGAGCCGTTGTGCCGACACTTTCGGTCCCTAGCGCTCTTTCTTTATTATCATTCTCCATTTCTTGTCAACAATTATTATATTGCCCATTTTTATTTTTTAAAATAATTTCGATTTCGTTTGGTTTTTTTTTTTTGCTAAAAGTGGCAGTCAATTAAAATTATGGGGGGGCCTTGTCTTGTAATGACTGGTCGTTTTCTACTTGTGGGGGCTTCTGGATGCCTTGGGGTTTGGTTGACTGAATGCGTGTTGTATTAGTCCCATCTCGGTTGCTATATTTTCAACCAATATAATATTATGATTAAAGTTGATTTTTCTTCTTCTTCTTCTTCTTTTTTGTATAGAGTGCTAGTTTCAGCTCTTGCCTATGTCCTAAGTTCAACTAATTTGGTTGTTTGGAGCATGTGGGGATACATCATTTAAGGACTCAGTTCAGATGCCCTAGGCTTGTGAAATGATCTCATGGCTTCGTCGGGTTCAAAAGGGACGAGAATGTTTCGAAGGCGGCATCGTTTTTCGAGTCTTGATAAAAACCCACGATTAGCTACGTCGGATAAATCAACCCGAGTATAATGGTTTCAAGATTGGAATTATGGCACTTTTGATTCCTTGGGGAAACAAGCGATTAGAGATACATTGAATGCAGGCACTACTTTTTTTTAAAAAAATTAGGAGTTAAATAATGGGTCGAGAAGTTTTATAATCAGATTGTATTGAAATAATACGAAATTACGACTCATATGAATTGAAAACAGGATGTCTCATACACCCTAGCTCATGTTGGAAGACAATAAGAAATTTCACAATACTCGTTACGCATTGACCGAACTACTCATTTGTTAATTGGATCGAGAAACTAAAACTTAAATTCCTTATTTCATTGACACCATGTTGACAAAATGGGCATTTATCACTTGATCACTATCTTTGGATCTATGGCTAGGGCAAGCAATTTATTATGGTTGGTAGCTTGCGAGCAATTTCACTTTTGTAGAAAACCTTGTGAATGAACCCTATTCCAAGCATGGAAAGATAGATGTTCTTATGCTGCCATTCTAGAAAGAAGACCCAAACAAAATAGACAGCTTCCAAAATTAAGAAAAGACAAAAAAAAAAACAGAAGGAGAAATATGACACATTTTCTCAAAATTAGCCTTCATTTCATAGAAATTCTAGACTAGTACACTTATGGAGCTCAAGGTATGACACATTTACCCTAAGTTAATTTACTTTTCATAGAAATTCCCAACAGATTCCTACACGATGGATAGACTATGAAATGGCAAAGACTCTTCCGACCAAAAAAAAATTTAGCAAAGACTCTAAAGCAGGAAAAGAAAAGAAATAAAATGGGTTAATATCACAAAAAACTCAAAACTAGCGCACTTGTGATAAATCTACTCCAAACTAATTTTTTGACCATCGAAAATTTCAAATTGATACACTTATGACAAATTTACCTTAACTTAATTTTTTGACCATAAAAAACTCAAAACCGGTGCATTTGCGATAAATTTACTCTTTGTTAGTTTATGTTAAATTTGATTAATACACCCGTGACAAACGAAAGGTAAAAACTCAAATCGGTACACTCGTCAATTGTCATGTATCATCAAACTCAGCAATTTGAACGTAAAAATTAACGGAAATTAACGAAAGGTAAATTTATTACAGGTGTATCAGTTTGGAATTTTTTATGGTATTAATTCAAATAAAATACATTACACCCTCTATTCTTTGTTTTTGGTCGAAATTACACCCCCTACTGTTTTTTTACACCCTCTACTAGAGGTTTGGTGATATTATTTTCCCCTTTTTTTGGGCGACAAAAAGAAAATCACCAAAAAAAAAAAAACTCTCTCTTTCTTTCTATTTGTCCTTTTTCCTCATTTTTTTTAACCAAGAGTGAGTGAGCGTGCGTGTGTTTTCTCCGTTCACGCGTTTGCTCCCTCTCTCACCCGCGAGCCAATCGCGTTCCTGCCGCGTAATATCTCTTCTCCCATTTCCCATTTTCTTCCCCACGGCTGCTCTCTTGTTAACCTGTTCAGGTCCACCGAAGGGAAGAGATGATCATGGCGGAATATTGAAACAGCCACTTTCAACAATCCATCCCTCTCTCTCTCTCTCTCTCTCTCTCTCTCTCTCTCCTCGCTTTGCTTTACCCAGTTGCGGACACACAAACGCCTTCTCCAGCAAGAATTCTCAAAGCCCCAACAGCGAGCCGGCGCTTCTTTCGCGGCGTTCCCTTCAATGTGACTTCAGGTTCGAGTTTCCAGGGAGCTTGGTTTCGAGAAGCCGCCATCTGGGTCTTCGTTTTCGTGCTTCAAGGGAGGAGCTTTCTGGGTTTTTCTTTGCTTTCTTTCTTGTTCGTTTGGCATCTGGGGTTGAAAGTTCTTTGGGTTGCGAGACGGGCGAGAGGAGGGGATGATGTTGGTGAGGAATGCTGTGGTGTTGATGCTGCTGGTGACGGTTATTGCGCCGATTGTGCTCTACACCGATAGAATCGGCACTTTCAAATCTGCCTCTTGTAAGTTTCCCTTTGTAGCTTTTTATGATTTTCCCGCAACTTCTTTCGAGAAATGAATCTTACCCCCGAAACTTCAGATTGATTGATTCCCATCTCTCTCTCTCTCTCTCTCTCTTCCTCATTCTAACGTGAATTGGTTGTTTTCCTCTTTGTCTATTTCTTGCAGCTAGGAATGAATTCATAGACGAAGTCACATCCTTTGTAAGTTACTCTAACTTGCAATTGTAGATTTGTTTCACGAGCACCCAAAACGAATGATTGCTGATTTTTGGTGTTTTTTTCTTGGTGTTTGATGCTCAGACTTTAAGTGGTGATGCAGAGCGTTTGAATGTGCTTCCGCAGGTATATTAGTCCTGGTGTTTCAATTATTTCTTCTGTTGCTTTTATTTTTATCCTCTTTTTTTCCTGTGGTTGTTCGTGCTGTTAATTTACTGAGATCTCGCTCTCACCCCCTTTCTGTTTGAATGCAGGAATCATCGGCAACTCTTAAAGAACCGATTGGATTAGTGTACACAGATATTATAAGTAAAGGTACGCTTTCCTGATCGATTAATCTGTTTGATTTGGATTTGGATTTGGATTTGTTTAGCTGTTTCTTCTCCACATTAAATTGTGTGATAAAAGTTGTGAATCTTGTCCTAGAAAAATTTGGTCAAGCAGTGGAAGTTTTTGTTGAAAAATTTATTGAATTTTTATCTTGTTGATATTATAAATTAGATTTGCAAAAACAAGAGGGAATAGAGCATAAATCTGCAAGAGTTTTGTCGGCGACGATGGCGGATGACGGTCAAGCTCAAAAGGAGAACCCCATCAGACAGGTAACTGATGGGAAAATTCAACAAATGCAGGGTGGAATTTCGGAAAAGTCTACTGTTGCAATTGAAAATGAAGTCAGGAGGGATGGGAAAATTCATAAGGACAGGGATGGGAATGCTAAAGTTTCCAGGCGGTCATCATCAAATCATGTTTCACAGAATGTGGTAAATTCATCTCTACCCTGACTAGTTTTCATGTAGCGGGTTGGCTCGTCAAATCTCTTAGTTATTGATTATATGGTGCAGTAAGGGCTTGTTTTGTGTTTTTGGTCTTGGTCCTAAACTAATGCATACAACTTGCAGGCACGCCTTGGTTGAAATTGATGTTTTCAGTTAAGGAGCTCTTTTAGTTGCTTTAACTTTTGGGTTAGTGTTTTGTTACAAGGGTCTGGGTATTTTTCACAATGCATATGGGGTTGGGCATTGGTAGTGACTTTAGAATTTGACAATCAAACTTAATTGCTTATGGAAATCTTCTTTTGTCCTTCCTTTCTTATTTGTCAAGGTGGAGAACACAGTTGATTGATTGATTGATTTTATTCATCAGTTTTGTTGTTTAAGGCCATCAACTCCTATGCACGGTTTTTTGGTTGATTTCTCGAATGTTTCAATTGAAATTGAAAATTTATTGAGAAATGAACAAACTTTTAGGTCTCAGAGAGTGTAATTTGACTCCATATAATTAGGATTTCACAATTCTTGTTCAGGAAGTGATATCTGAAGACCAGTCTCCTAAGACTCCGGTCATCCCTGGAAAACAAGAGACTGCAAAATCTGGAGAGGGACAGAATGGGCAAATGGCAATGCCCGATGCTCGTGTCCGGCAGCTTAAAGATCAGTTGATCAGGGCCAAAGTTTACCTATCTCTACCAGCCACTAAGAACAATCCTCATTTTACTAGAGAGCTTCGGCAGCGGATCAAAGAAGGTCAACGAGTGCTTGGGGCAGCATCGAAAGATTCCGATCTGCCGAGGAAGTGAGTTGATGGGTCTCTACTGCTAAGATCACCAGTTGCATGCTTTCATATGTATGCGAGTCTATACTAATATCTCGATTGGCACATACAGATGTATGATTTTAAATGTGATTCATTTTCTCATCTTGTTTAGCTATGAGAACTGACAGAGAGTGCCGTGAAATGTGCAGCTCCTATGACCGGTTGAAAGCTATGGAGCAAACATTGGCCAAAGGCAACCAAATTCAAGATGACTGCACTGCTATTGTACGGAAACTTAGGGCTATGCTCCATTCAACAGAAGAGCAGCTTCGAGTGCACAAGAAGCAGACGCTGTTCTTGACACAGTTGACTGCAAAAACCCTTCCCAAGGGTCTTCATTGTCTTCCTTTACGCCTTACTAGTGAGTACTATGCCTTGAATTCTACCCAACAGCATTTCCCGAACCAAGAGAAATTGGAGGACCCCCGGCTGTTCCATTATGCGCTGTTCTCTGATAACATGTTGGCAGCAGCTGTTGTTGTGAACTCAACTATCACCCATGCGAAGGTATCTTTGTTTTCCTGGAAAGATTAACTCTATTGAGATTGGCTTCCAAGAAGAAAGTAAATGGTAGAAAACTTAGTGACTAGGTGAAATGGTAATGTTGTGATGCTTCTGCTTTTCTTTTCCTTTTCTTTTTGGCTTGACTTCTTTTTTATTTCTTTCGGGATCATGGACAGGAACCCTCGAAACATGTCTTCCATGTTGTTACAGACCGGCTCAACTATGCAGCAATGAGGATGTGGTTCGTGGTAAATCCTCCGGGGAAAGCCACTATTCAAGTCCAGAATATAGAAGAATTTACCTGGTTAAACTCGAGCTACAGTCCAGTGCTCAAGCAGTTAGGTTCTCCATCCATGGTCGATTATTACTTCAGGACTCATCATGGGAATTCTGATTCAAATCTGAAGTACAGGAACCCTAAGTACTTATCTATTTTGAACCATCTTCGATTTTACCTACCGGAGATCTTCCCCAAGCTGGATAAGGTGCTGTTTTTAGATGATGATATAGTAGTACGAAAGGACCTCACTGGTCTGTGGTCCCTCAATTTGAAGGGAAAGGTCAATGGTGCAGTGGAGACTTGTGGGGAAAGCTTCCATCGCTTTGATCGCTATCTCAATTTTTCTAATCCTCTCATCTCAAAGAATTTCGATCCCCGTGCTTGTGGCTGGGCATATGGCATGAACGTCTTTGACTTGAAGGAATGGAAGAGGCAAAACATCACGGAAGTGTACCACAATTGGCAGAAACTTGTAAGTAGTCACTGGGACATTCTTATATTCAGTTCGATACATCTTTCATTGTTTGTTCATACAGTCTGACTAGTACAAGTGAAGCTACATGTTTTAAAGAATGAATAGAATGCCAAACTTACATATATACCCTACCATGGTGGAGGGATTTGGAACTAGGATATCAGGTGGTCAATGCTTTTTTAACTCAACTACTGTGCTTATCTCATGATACTATATTAAAGCAATAGCCTCGGGCAGAAAATTTTATTGTCCAATCAGTCGATGTAATTGATGACAACTAGGCCTGAGTTGCTTCTCTCTTCAATCACTGAAAATAATTTCTTTTTGCAGAATCATGACAGACAATTGTGGAAGTTGGGGACCCTGCCACCTGGCCTTATTACATTCTGGAATCGCACTTATCCACTTGATCGGTCGTGGCATGTGCTGGGACTAGGTTATAATCCTAATGTCAACCAGAGGGAAATAGAGCGGGCTGCCGTCATTCACTACAACGGCAACATGAAACCGTGGCTTGAGATAGGCATTCCCAAGTACCGGAACTATTGGACAAAGTATGTCGATTACGATCACGTCTATCTGCGGGAGTGCAACATCAATCCATAAACCAACTCTGGATTTGCCCTTCAGTGACACTACCTGAGCATCAAGATACCTATTCTTACAGGTCCGCATCACTCTCTGTGTAGTCCCTTGTTTTTTGTCAGGAATTCACGCTCTCTGATTCTTTCTGTACACATTTCAGTTTTCCCCCTTCTTTTCCTTTTCTTGGTTCATTTTTGGGCATAGTAGATTTTGTTCGAGAACGAGTTATGCAATGCTCTGTTCCGTGTAGCAAAAATTGCAGGTGAAATTTGTAAATGAATGAAGCTAGTGTTTGTTTTTTTTTGGCAATGTATCATTAGAATCAATGTTAATCTTCTCGAGCATGATTCTCCTCTCCTCGACATTCGACTCGTTTGCTCATGCCAATGAACTTATTGCCAGAATCTGTAGGGTTTTCTATTGAGTTCCTGACCATTTCGTGCCCTTCACCTACGGATGAAGGGTTGTTCTAGACTTCTAGTGACCTTTTCGGGTTTCTCCTAATGAATGTTCTAATCGGTGAGTTTACTGTCAGACATCTTCCTTCTTTCAAAAGGACAAAGAAAGAGGGTTTTGAATCTTTACATTGTCCAACCAGAGTACAGCCAGTGTGCATCATTTGTCCTTTTCTGCACACTGCCGACAGATGTGAAATATAGCAAGTACTGATTTTTGAGTAGGTTTTGTTTGGGACTGTGTTGTAGTTTCCGTGTGTGTGTATATATAATGTTAGGTAAGGATGATAATGAATGGTGTGAGCTTTGCTGTGAAGTTGGGAAGGGAAATAGCTGTCAAATGTGGGGATACAGTGATGGTACTCAAGACTGAGATCTGGGTGAGGCCAGCGCACAAACCCCACATGTGGTTGGTCCAGTATGAACTGAAATTATTAATTGCTTGAGGCTCATCACATGCAAACATATCCTTGGTGTTTAAAGAAATTGCATGTTTGGTGTGTGTGTGTGTGTGTATATATTTTTTTTCTTGTCATTTGGGAGTCATTTGCCCTTCAATTACGGTAGGAGATGAAAGATGAGTGAGGGTGGTGCGGGCGGTGGTGGTTGTCAAGCAATCATGTGGGTGCTCCCCCACCTTTCGGCGAATACTTCTAGTGGGTGTTGGCCCCCACATGCTTTCTTTTCTCTTTTTGAATGTATTCTTGTGTTCCGTAGAGAAAGAAAAAAATTGGATTGATGAATGTTTGGTGATGAGTGTGGTGCTGATCTGCACTTTGCCATCCCGGGTCACTGAATTTTTAGTGAATTTTTGCTATTGAATTATTGAATTTCGATTTCAAGTACGTTGTAAAAATTAAATCTACATCTTTTGTTTTGAAATTCATGCGTGGAACGGAATCCCACCAATTTCGGTCACCTAATCCCACTAAACGTGTGAATAGTTAGAGGAAAGATGACAAAGGGCCACGTCTGGTGCTTTCAAAATTAAACTTACATGCCTGACCAAAAAGTAAAAGTGAACTTGTATTAATCTGGGTACAAATAATATGTTGCGCGTTGATGTCAGGCTCGAAATTTGAATGGCCAGGGAAAATTGAATATATGCAACTAGGATTTACATGACCGGAACAAGCGGGATGTGATTAGACAGTAGCACCGCCCGCGCTGATTGTCCGGAGCATTAGGACTCCTCGTTGCGACAATTAGGTCTCCTTGTTGTTCGATAAGTTGTGAGGAGGGAGATTGTTCCTTCATTTGCTCTGCCTCTGCATGGTTGGTTGCCTCGGATTCGGGACGATTGAAGCAGCTGCAAAAGCTCGTCACATGTCGTCTGTGTCAGTGTAGACTCGGGTATCGTTTAAAATAACCTCCGTTGGTCGTTATCGCGTGCTTTGACAGTTCAAAGTTCGCCATAGTTAATGTCGTGAAAAGATAGTGACACCATGACAGGGACTTAAATCTATATGCTCACATGCACATTCGGTTTATTCCCCACATAAACCTCGGACTTTTTAAACGATTTCGTCATAAGCCTGCATCGGTCCGGACATAGAAATAATCACAAGGAAATGGACTATGTCAGTTCATGACCATTTTTGCGAGCGAAGATGTAGATATGGATTGCTGCATTACAAGTGAACTGGGGACCTTGACAAGGACAGGTCCCATGACGAACGTTTCGATAATTTTCGTGCTGTGGCTTGTTCTCCAATGCTTCACATGTCTTGGCAGAGAGATTTATGCTGGTCCAACACCTATTTCTAAATCCAACATTGTAACAAGATGCAGAGATTGACAAAATATGCCAAGTTTTAGCAGTTCGGACATTTTCTCGACACATTTTGAGCCCTCCTCCAATCTATTTCGACAAACTCGCAAGATAGAACTGGACTCGACAGGAGCGTCGTGCTGGGTATCATGTCTAGTGGCCGGTGCTCGTGATGCCCTTTGACAGAAGTCATTCATTCCAGAATCAAAACGTGGATATCTTGTGGTTTTTCTGGTCGATCAACTTAGAGCCATTGATAGAATCATTGCAATATAATGCTCGATGCCTAAGAGTATGACAGATATCTAACATGTGGCTCGATAATGCATTTTAGCATGTCGATTCTAAAAGAGTGTATCGATGAAGCGAGCTCGCTTTAACCTCTCTCTTTATCTCCCATCACTCAAGATATGCTTATCAAATTATCAATGTAATTAATACCATTACCATCCTGAAAAGTGAATTTTTTGTTTGAAGTGAAGTCTGTCTGATCTTGTCCGCAAATCCCTTCTGCATTTCGCTCATTCATATATACTTTTCCTGTCCATTTCTGCTGTCATGGTACAGTGAGATTTTGGTCTTTCACTGCTTCATGAAATCCTAAGGAAAAGCAAACACCGGGATACTTGCCTGTTGCACTTCATTCAACACACATCAGATCATTCCGATTCTAAATGAAATTCACTTTCAATCTTATTCCCCTTTTCTTGCTAGGTTTCGTTTCAATCTTCAGAGAGCTTGCTTCTTGATTTTTCCCTGTATTGGATGATCACTCTATTAATCATTTCCAGTGTGCTCGTAGTTGTTACCGAAGTGGACACTTGGTGTGTCAGGAGTTACGGCATGGAAATGTCTGTTATAGCACTTGAAGAGTGAAAGACATAGAGGACAGTGAGGAAGTCACAGCACGTTTGTCCCTTGTCTGAATTACACTGCTGAGGATGAAAGGCAGGTTACTGGATTTGATCAAAAGTGGTAAATTTGAGCCTACCTTTGGCTATTGTTAGACTCCTGCCTCCATGGTATGATAATGATACACTATAGAACGAGTGTTTAGGCTATTTGAAGCACCAATTTGATTGAGAGCATTACCCCAAAATCCTTATGCCATTCAGCTTCAAATGATTCATCTTAAAATGTTAGCTCTGTGAATTTCATTTCTCTCAGCTTCCCAAGCTTCAGCAGAGCTAGTTCTGTTCATGTTTGTTAAAGCTAGAAAAGCACAGCTCAGCCATCTACAAGATTCAAAAGCAACACAAGATAATGACAGCATCTTATTCATGACATATCCTGTCTTCCTCATGCTTGTCATCCTTCAGTCCTTTTGTGCCATAGTCGTGACCAAGCTGGTCGACAAGGTCTGCAAGCAAACAACCGACTACATTCTGCACTACATCTCTTTGTTGTGATCCGCGCGCACCTGATGCTGATGACTACACACCGGCCCACATAGCCTTTGGCTTGGTGTATCATAAAGCTTTGAGCACCCAAGGTTACACAACTTCAATGCCAAATAACACGACCGGTCCAGGTCTGTGCACCAGTGCATCCAGCAATGTTGAAACGATTATGAGAAGGCCGAAGTAAACCTTGAAGAAGCATTAGGTGACTTGGATCCCAAGAGCTTCTTTGGATTGGCTGACTTGACGATGATTGTTGGTAAGGTCACAGACGATTGCAAATGGGGATTTAGGAGGAGATCACCTTCGTCAATGTTCGATAATAATAGGGATCTTAGAGGTCTCTCGAAAACATGTGTTGC
Organism: Syzygium aromaticum; assembly: GCA_024500025.1. Lineage (NCBI taxonomy): Eukaryota > Viridiplantae > Streptophyta > Magnoliopsida > Myrtales > Myrtaceae > Syzygium > Syzygium aromaticum. The sequence continues at coordinate 1,320,287 of CM044888.1, read as the reverse complement.
TGTCACTAACTTATGTGCTACACAAGATTAATCATTATCGGTCCATCACTTTAGGCACACGCGATGATGACTAAACTTGATAGCCTATGTGTTGAATTTATGTCTTGAGTTTAAGCCTGCGTAATAAATTCCCTTTTCCATTTGGCTGATTTCGGATGAGGGGCTTACGGTGACGCGAATAGAGAATGCCACTAAAAGACAAAACAGGGGCACATTTTATTTTATTATATCTATTTCGGTGGGCCCAGGTCAATTTGTTGAATGTTTATCAATGAAGGACTTCCCTCCTTATCACGTGCAAAAGAAACGCGTGGGGCCACAGAAATCAGATAAAAGGAGAAGCAGAACTAGGGTTTTTTGCCACATATAAAAAAGAAAAGAAATTGAGGGTTTCTTTCTTTTTAGCGAAGACCAAAGCTGCACAAAGCAAGACGTACAAAGACGCTCGTATTCAAGCCGCACGAAGGAGGCAGAACCTACAGAGACGTTCTTAAATGTACGCGTGTTTTGCTTTGGGTTTGAACATGCAGTGATTTGTACAGTGAGTTTATTTTATCAAATTAAGTTGTTTATTCGTAAAAACTTTGGGTTTGGACTTAAATTTAGGTGTGAAAAACACTCGAGCGCTTTGAGCAAATTGTAACTCTGATTTTCTGATTATAGTGGATTATTTGTTACTGGCTCTCCCTGTGGATGTAGGTACCGATATTCGGATCGAACCACATAAATCTCTGGTGTCCTTTATCATGCTTCATTTATTTTTCTGGTATTTTCGCATTAACTTAATTTGCAAGATCCTGTCATTTTTGCGTGATAATTCCAACAATTGGTATTAGAGTTTGAGGGTTGGATTTTCTGAATTGTGATTTGGGGTTTTTGCTTGTTTGATTATTATTTGGAAATTTTGCTATTGCAATTATGTCTGGAGCGAAAGTTGAGATTGAGAAGTTTAATGGGAGGAACAATTTTGGGTTATGGAACATCAAGATGCGTGCGCTATTGATAACCTAAGGTTTGGTCAAAGTATTAGATGGTGAAGATGAGTTGCCTATTATAATGAAAGCGGCTAATAAAGCAGAGCTAATGGAGAGAGCAAAGAGTATTATCCTGCTAAATTTATCAGATGAAGTGTTAATAGAAATGGTTGAGGAGAAGGATGCTGCAGCATTGTAGACAAAATTACAAGCACTCTATGTAACGAAGGGTTTGAACAATCGCTTGTACATGTTGAAGATGATGTTTCAATTTATTTACTGAAGGTACGTCGATCAGATCCCACCTAAATGAATTTAATAAACTCATGATGGATTTGAAGAACATCGGTAAGATACTTGATGATGAGGAACAGGGCATGATGTTATTGGCTTCTTTACCGGAATCATGAGAGCACTTTACTGATTCACTACTCTAAGGGCGTGCTACGATTACCTCGGAAGAGGTAAAGTCAGCATTGTTCTCTAAAGAGTGGCAGAGGAAGTTGCGAGATGATAGTCTAGCGTAGGATGTAGCGCGGGGACTAGTGATTCGAGGTAGAGAACAATATCAAGGGTCCAGTAACAGCAGAGGTAAAAGCAAGTCAAAGTCACGTAATAGAAAGTCTAAGGGACGCGTGAAGTGCTTTGAATGTCACGAGGAAAGGCACATTATGAGAGATTGTCCAAAACGAAGAAATAGAGGTGACAAGCAAAATGCCACAAGTAGTGTGGCAAACGTTGCTTAGGAGAGCACTAGTGATGCAGAGACCGTCTTGTGTGTGATTATTGGTTCATTAGGAGACGAATGGGTGCTAGATTCGGGGTGTTTTTATCATATGACATCTCATAAGAACTAGTTTACTACTTACCAGACTGCAGATGATGGTAAAGTTCTAATGGAGAATAATGCAACTTGCAATGTTGTGGGGATAAGAACAGTTCGGATTCGGATGCACGATGGGGTGGTACGCACACTAACAGATGTGAGGCATGTACCGGAGCTCAAGAAGAACTTTATTTCTCTAGGGACACTCGATGATATCGAATGTAAGTACACCGCTGAAGGTGGAGTGTTGAAGGTCTCTCGAGGTGCGATGACAGTAATGAAGGGGAAGAAAGTGAGTTCTCTCTATCATCTATTGGGAGAGACCATGATCGAAGCTGCTGCAGTTTCATCAGGTGAGTCAGATTCTAACTTGACTCAGTTATGGCGTATGCGTTTAGGTCACATGAGTGAGGCAGGTATGACGATACTGAGTGATAAAGGGTTGTTGAAGGGTCAAAAAATAGGAAAGTTGGACTTATGTGAGCACTGCATCTTTGGGAAGTAGCGTCGAATTAAGTTTACAACAACTATTTATTTGACCAAGCGACTGGTTGAGTACATTCATTCAGACGTCTGTTGCCCATCTCCGATTCCTTTGAAAAGAGGTACCCAATATATGTTGACATTTATTGACGACTACTCTAGAAAGGTATGGGTTTACTTTATGAAGCACAAATCTGATGTGTTTGATCGGTTCAAGAAGTTTAAAGCATTGATTGAGAAATAGTCAAATAAACAGATCAAGTGCCTGAGAACCGATAACGGCATGGAGTTCTGTGGTAAAGATTTTACTGAGTTCTGCGAGAAAGAAAGGATTGTGAGACACCGCATAGTGCCCAGGACACCACAGTAGAATAGCGTTGCAAAACGGAAGAACAAAACTTTACTGGAGTGAGCTCGGAGCATGCAGGAATAGGTAAGGAATTTTGGGCCGAAGCAGTGAACATGGCATGTTACTTGGTTAATCGATCTTCATCATCTACTATAGAGTGGAAGACTCCCGAAGAAGTATGGTCAGGGAAACTTGTTGATTACTCTAGATTATGAGTATTCGGATGTCCTGCGTATGCTCATGCGAATGATGGTAAGCTTGAGTCGAGGGCGAAGAAGTGCATATTTCTGGGTTATGCGCATGGGGTGAAAGGCTACCGGCTGTGGTGCACTAATCCCAGATCACCCGGTTTTCTAATCAGCAGAGACGTGATTTTCGATGAGACTGCAATGCTTTAAAAGAGGGGTCTTGAGATACAACCGACAGAGCAGACAGATCATGGTGTCAGTAGTGAGATGGAGATTCAGGTGGAGACTTCAGAGATCTCGAAGGTAACAGAAGTTGAGACTGCAGATGAAGCTGCAATTCCTGAAGTCAGTGATAATGAATAATCAGTAAAACCGCAACACACTATAGCCGCGAGTAGACAGAGAAGGCAAATTAAACCACCGGTACGTTATGGTTATACAAATATTGCTTATGCATTGATTATAAGTGACGAGGTGGAGACAGATGGGCTTTTTTCTTACTTTGAGGTGATGGCTAGTTCTGAGTCATCACAGTGGCTAGGGGTTATGAGTAAAGAGATGGAATCACTTCATCAAAATCAGACATAGAAGCTGGTTAAAGTACCTAAGAGCCAGAAGATTGTTAGTAGCAAGTGGGTCTTTAAACGGAAGGAGGGCATTCTCGGTGTCGAGGGAGCGAGATATAAGGCGAGATTTGTGACGAAAGGATATACACAACGGGAGGGCATTGACTACAACGAGGTGTTCTCTCCTATGGTAAGACATACTTCTATTCGTGTTTTACTTGCCTTAGTTATTGCACAGGATCTCGAGTTGGAGCAGCTAGATGTAAAAACAGCGTTTCTTCACGATGAGTTGGAGGAGCGGATTTACATGAGGCAACCAGAGGGATTTGCTATTCTGGGTAAAGAAGACCATATTTGTTTATTGAAGAAATATTTATATGGGTTGAAACAATCTCCTAGGCAGTGGTATAAGTGTTTCAATTCTTTTATGTCTAGTTAGAACTATTCTAAAAGTTATATGAATAGTTATGTTTATTATAAGAGATTGGAGGATAGATCTTTGATATATCTGTTATTATATGTTGATGATATATTGATAGCAACTAAGAATATGTCTGATATTGTTGTGCTGAAGAGGCAATTGAGTGCTGAATTTGAGATGAAAGATTTATGTGCTGCAAAGAAAATATTAGGTATGGAGATTTTGCGTAATAGAGCTGCAGGAATTTTACATCTTTCTCAGAAGAAATATATTGAGAAGATTGTTGCACGTTTTAATATACAGTCAGCGAAATTGTAAGTACACTTTTGGCGATGCACTTTAAACTTTCAGATAAGTTATCACCGCAGACTGAGGAGGAGGAGGAGCATATGTCCCGTGTTCCTTATTTTAGTGCCGTGGATAGTATTATGTATGCTATGATATGTACTAGGCCTGATATTTCACAAGCAGTGAGTGTTGTTAGCCGTTACATGAAGCGACTTGATAAAGCTCATTGGGAAGTTGTGAAGTAGATTCTCAGATACTTGAAGGGGACAACAGACGTTGAAATTGTGTACCGAAGGGACGGTAATGGCAATGAGACCACTGGTTATGTGGATTCGAATCATGCAGGTGACTTGAATGAACGCAAGTCTTTAGCAGGGTACGTATTTACGCTAGCAGGTGGTGCAGTTAGTTAGAAGGCGTCCTTACAGGATCACATTGCCTTGTCTTCGACTGAGACAGAGTACATGGCACTGACATTTATAGCGAAAGAGGCGATATGACTAAAAGATTTACTCTCGGACTTTGGGTTAGATCAAAATAGTGTTGATATACATTGTGATAACCAAGGTACAATATATTTGGCATATAATCCAGTTTATCATAAGCGAACGAAGTGTATCAACATCAGGTATCACTTCATCCGAGATGTCTTAGCGAATGGTGTAGTTGTTGTTAAAAAGATTACGACAAAGAAGAACCCAGTGGATATGATGACTAAGCCTGTTCCTTTAACGAAGCTCAAGCTCTGCTTGAGCATAATTGGCGTCTGTGGAGAGTAAGCGCCCGTCGGGCCGTTGGGAGAGCTAGCATGAATGATGAACACTATGGCTTGGCTATAAACATCGAGCCAAGGTAGAGAATTGTTGAATTTATGTTTTGAGTTTAAGCCTGCGTAACAAATTCATTTTCCTATTTGGCTAATTTCAAATGAGGAGCTCACGGTGATGCGAATAGAGAAGGCTACTAAAAGACAAAATAGGAGTACACTTTATTTTATTATATCTATTTCGGTGGGCCCAAGTCAATTTGTTGAATGCTTATCAGTGAAGGACTTCCCTTCTTGGACGTGCAAAAGAAACGTGTGGGGCCACGGAAGTCAGATAAAAGGGGAAGTAGAACTAGGGTTTTTATAGAGTTCGAACTTAGACTAGAATGAGGAGACTGTTGAAGCAGGAATTCCTTCCACCCAATTATGAACAGATTATGTTCCAGCAGTACCAATATTGCTAGCAGAGCAATCGGACTGTGCATAAGTATACGACCGAATTTATGAGATTAGCGGAGCGGAATAATTTATCAGAGACGGAGGGACAGCAGGTAGTTAGATATCTCGATAGTTTGAAGCCCTTCATTCGAGATAAAATTGAATTACAGTTTTTGCGAAATTCAACTGAAGCCAAGAATATAACGATGAAGGCAGAATTGATGCAGCAAGACAAGGGAAGAAAAAGCTACAAAAATTATCGAGGTAACAGTTCGAGCAGTTTGATGTAGTTTCAATGATCGCTTCAACACAGGACGTATTTAGAAAGATAAGACGGTAGAAAAACGCCCTATGAACGAGCCGAGGGATAAAGGAACGCAAGCACATAAAATTGCGAACCCTAATCCGTATGCTAAACCAGCTGCGATAAGGTGTTACAGGTGTAATCAGCCTAGACACCGATGTAATGAATGCCTCAGAGAAAGATCGTAAACGTAGTAGCGAGAGAAGAGGAAGAGGATGGATATTGCTGTGGGCCGGATGATGAGGACAATGAATTTGAAGATGAAGAAGAGGAGCAAGTAAACTGTGTGATGCGCAGAAACAATTTTCCACCTTAGCTCGATGTTTATAGCCAAGTCATAGTGCTCATCATTCATGCTAGCTCTCCCAACGCCACGACGGGCGCTCACTCTCCACAGACGCCAATTGTGCTCAAGCAGAGCTTGAGCTTCGCCAAAGGAACATGCTTAGTCATCATGTCCGTTGGGTTCTTTTCTATCGTAATCTTTTTAGCAACAACTACATCATTCGCTAAGACATATCGAATGAAGTGGTACCTGACGTCGATATGCTTCGTTCGCTCATGATAAACTAGATTATATGCTATATATATATTGCATCTTGGTTATCACAATGTATATCAACACTATTCTGATCTAACCCAAAATCCGAGAGTAAACATTTTAGCCATATCGCCTCTTTCGCTATAAATGTCAATGCCATGTACTCTGCCCCAGTCGAAGACAAAGCAACGTGATCCTATAAGGACACCTTCCAACTAACTGCACCACCTGCTAGCGTAAATATGTATCCTGCTAAAGACTTGCGTTCATCCAAGTCACTTGTGTGATCCGAATCCACATAACCAGTGGTCTCATTGCCATTACTGTCCCTTCGGCACACAATTCCAACCTCTGTTGTCCCCTTCAAGTATCTGAGAATCTACTTCACGGCTTCCCAATAAGTTTTATCAAGTCGCTTCATGTAACGGCTAACAACGCTCACTGCTTGTGAAATATCAGGCCTAGTACATACCATAGCATACATAATACTACTCACTGCACTAAAATAAGGAACACGTGACATATGCTCCTCCTCCTCCTCAATCTGCGGTGATAATTTATCTGAAAGTTTAAAGTGCATCGCCAAAGGTGTACTTACAGATTTTGCTAACTATATATTAAAACGTGCAACAATCTTCTCAATATATTTCTTCTGGGAAAGACGTAAAATTCTTGCAGCTCTATCACGCAAAATCTCCATACCCAATATTTTCTTTGTAACACCTAAATCTTTCATCTCAAATTCAGCTCTCAATTGCCTCTTCAGCACAATAATATCAAACATAATTTAACTGCTATCAACATATCATCAACATATAATAACAGATATATCAAAGACCCATCCTCCAATTTCCTATAGTAAACACAGTTATCCATATGACTTTTAGAATAATTCTGACTAGCCATAAAATAAAGTGTGCCCTTATTTTGTTTTTTAGTGGCCTTCTCTATTTGCGTCACCGTGAGCCCCTCATCCGAAATCAGCCAAATAGGAAAGTGAATTTGTTACGCAGGCTTAAACTCAAGACATAAATTATTGAATTTATGTCTTGAGTTTAAGCCTGCGTAACAAATTCATTTTCCTGTTTGGTTGATTTCGGATAAGGGGCTCACGGTGACGCGAATAGAGAATGCCACTAAAAGACAAACCATGGGCACATTTTATTTTATTATATCTATTTCGGTGGGCACAGGTCAATTTGTTGAATGCTTATCAGTGAGGTACTTCCCTTCTTGGACGTGCAAAAGAAACGTGTGGGGCCATGGAAGTCAGATAAAAGGGGAAGCAAAACTAAAGTTTTTTGCCGCATATAAAAAAGAAAAGAAATTGAGGGTTTCTTTCTTTTTAGCGAAGACCGAAGCCGCACAAAGCAAGACGTACAGAGGCGCTCGTATTCAAGCTGCATGAAGGAGGAAGAACGTAAAGAGACGTTCTTGAATGTGCGCGTGCTTTGCTTTGGGTTTGGACATGCAGTGAGTTTATTTTGTCCAATTAAGTTGTTTATTTGTAAACATTTTGGGTTTTGGCTTAAATTTAGGTGTGGGAAACACTCGAGTGCTTTGAGCGAATTGTAACTCTGATTCTTTGATTATAGTGGATTATTTGTTGCTGGCTCTCCTCGTGGATGTAGGTACCGATATTTGGACCGAATCACGTAAATCTCTAATGTCATTTATCGTTCATTGTTTATTTCTCTAGTATTTTTGCATTGACTTAATTTGTTAGATCCTGTCGTTCCTGCGTGATAATTCCAACACTATGGTCGGCGTTCCTTGTCATAACAGAATCAACTCAAGGTCGTATAATTGATGAATTGGCTTTATCATATTAACGTGCTTGGATAGCAACTGATTATGGTCTTACTACAGATGGACTTGATGACAAAAGGCTTGCTGATATGCACCTAAATCTTCCTTCCTTGACTGATACTATAGGACAGATACAGTAAATGACATGTTGCTAGCTCATTTTGGTACTAAAATCAGGATCAAGATTTAGTTCTATCCTTTCCATCCAAAATTATGTCGCAGAAACCTCCATGTAGCCGCAATGAATTGATACAATCCTGTTAATCCCAGCAAATTTTTACATCTATCGTTCCTATTTAAGCAGAGATCAACTGGGCTCCTGTAAGCAAGATTCAACCATTCCCCAAAGTTCAGTTAGAGGAAAGAGAACGATGGCAACATCTTATGCTCCTTCTCTTCTGCAATCTCACGTTCTTTTGCCTTTCTTGCGTCGATCATCATCGAATCCTCGGCCGTCGCCGCCGATTCTGAGCTAGTCGACGGCATCTACAACCAAACACTCGATTACAAATTTTGCAAGGATGCTCTTGACCCTAATCTGTGCACGCCGGGTGCTGATTCGGTCACCCTAGCCTATATAGCCTTCGGCTTGGCGCATCGTAACCCTTCGAGCACACAAGACCAGATAACTTCGCTGCTAAAGTAACTCGACCGGTCCGGTGCATCAGCACCTCAAGCAATGCCATGGAGAATATGTAACGGCCATCGCGACTATTCGAGGAGCTTTAACCAACTTCGACATGGAGACATATGTCCGATTGACCTACTTTGTTAGTACGGTTGGCAACCAAGCGATGGACTGCGAATCTGCCTTTAAGGTAACTGAATCTCCGTTGAGTGATGGCAACAAGGATCTTTACGGGCTTTCGGTGATTTGTGTCTCTATTGCACAGGAGCTCACAGTCTGACCTAGAACTATAGGTATCGGTTTCAGAGTTGCTCAGTTCCTGACCTAGAACTGGGGACCGGACAGATCAATTATAGAACTGCTGGCTTCGGTCCGGTCCGCGGTTCTACTAGGCAATTGCCGATTTTAGGTTTTGAGCCAAATCTTTATGATAATATCTATAAATTGCACAATTTCACTAATAAAACATTTGTTTATCAAGTTGTTGTGTTGTTTGTTCACGGGAACCATGATTTGATTTTTCATGGGTGCAAAAGTTTTTGTTTTTTTTTTTACTTTTTTGGTGAAGGAGGCTTCAAACCTGTTTCTACTTTAGAACCGGGAATGGAACTATCCTTGGAAAGATTTTAGGTTTGTGGACTTGAAAATCATTTCAGTTCTCTCAAATAGGTTCGATCTGGTTCTCGGATGGAAACAGAGACGATGCTCACCCCCATAGTACACTCTTTACATTGTTCTCACTTTATTTTAAGTTTCACTTCGATCTCTCGATCCGCATGCATGGACCAAGTTTCGTTGCATGGGCATGTATCCACAAAATGTCAGATACAATATATCTGATATCTGAGGTAAGTTTGGATCTCGAATGCATTTAATGAAAAGAAACTAAACATCTGGCTTACTAGATCAGATTTGAGGACTGATTTCCTGCCTCCGAATAGCCGCTACGAAAATTCAACAGTGATGCCTCATCCTGTCAAACATCATTGAAAGGAGTCGGAGAAAATATTCAGATATCCAACCACCACATCAACCCACCGGACGTGCATGCTCCACCCAAAAGATGGCATGGGTCTTTTGCTTTCCGATTCGAGCATTTATCCAATTTTCTTTTTGATCGGAAAGTGCGTAACATTAACTTAAAGAGAGTTTTGCGGATATACATCGAAAGCAACGGACCAAAATAAATCCCAAAAAGCTTGAGAGGAATAAAGGGTTTAATCGCTAGGTAGGCTTCTTTTCCTTTCGACCCTGGCAATCCAACCCGCAACTTTATCATAAAGGGTCTAATCAACTCGAGGTCCTTCAATTGATGAATGGCTTTATCGTGTTAATGTGCTTAGATAACAACTGACTTGGTATTAATATAGGTAGATTTGGTGACAAAAGACTAGCTGATATGCACCTGAATCTTCCTTCCCGGAGTGATTACCTTAACCAAGTGATGGGGAGGAATATAGGAAAGGTATAGCAACTGACATATTCCTAGCTCATTAATGGTACTAAAATCAGGATCATGATCATTCGCATCGAAGCTCTGGGATTATATATAACGGGGGATTTATTCAAATCCTTGACATCCATAATAATGCAGAATCCTCCTTGGAAAGCCAAACTTTCCAAATAAAGCTGCAATTAGTTGATTCGATACTGATAATCCTGGAAATTTTACATCTCTCGTTCTTATCTAAGCAGAGATTAATTGTGCTCCTGTAAGCACAATTCAACCATTCCCCATAGAAGAAGAGCATAAAAGAACAATGGCAACATCTTATGCTCTTCTTCTCTTCTGCAATCTCACATTTTTCGCCATCCTTCTTGCGTTGATCGTTGCTCAATCCTCTTATGTCACCGCCGATTCTGGGCTAGTCGACAAGGTCTGCAAGCAAACATCCGATTACAAATTTTGCATCAGCGCTCTTAACTCTGATCCGCGCACGCCAGGTGCAGATCAGTTCACACTAGCCTATGTAGCCTTCGGCTTGGCATATCGTAAGGCTTCAAGCACCCAAGGCCAGATAACTTCACTGCTAAGTAACTCGACCGGTCCGGTGCACCAGCACCTTGAGCAATGCCAGGGATATTATGCTACGGCCATCGCGAAAATTCGAGAGGCTTTAGCTAACTTGGACTCCGAGACGTACGACGGATTGGATGGCCTGGCGACTAAGGCGGGCGACCGAGCGGTCGAGTGTGAATCGGCCTTTGAGGGGACAAAATCTCCATTGACTGATAGCAACAAGGATCTTAAGGGGCTTTCAGAGATTTGTGCTGCTGTTGCACATTTATTTTCGTAAGGATCGATGCCCATAATAAATGTTGCAGCAAATTTATCAACCTGTTTAGGCTTAATTTGAATCATGTTTGAGGAATATTTTTGAATTTCTCTAGCAAGCAAATTTGCAAACTTTTCTTTCTCTTTGCCGGATTGAAGTGTACTACTGCACAAAATAGAAATATCGTGTTTTTGGTCGAAATCAAAACAAAAGATATGGACATATTGATGCCAGATATCAACGAAAAATGCAATTGATACTTTGGTAACGGAATCCTAATCCACGATATGTATGAAGTGTCGTGATTTTGTTTCCGTTTCATTTCCTGCCTTTGATAGACATGAAAAATGGGCTTAACCACCTACCCGGGTGGCGTAGCTGGTTTGCATACTTTTCCTCTCGCAAAAAGTTGAGTGTTCGAATCCAGCGCGCCGCAAGGTGACTTAACTGGTGGCACGTGGGTGGTGGTTAGCACGTGTCGCCTCCAGGGTTTACCCTCCGGCTGCCGGCCGTGCGGGGATTCCCTGGGTTATCAAAAAAAAAAAATGGGCTTATATTTTCTTGAATAAGACATCCCTTTGCAAAATCATACCCCATGTAGAGCAAATATCACATGCGAGATCTCTAGATTGTAGGACCCCAACTCCTATTATTTTTTTGCCCCTTCTCTCTTTAATCCACGGTGAACCTAATTTCCATTTACCATGAGTGACTATGATTAAGAAAAGTTTATCGACATTTTTTAATAGTGACGAATAATTAAATAGGCTTAATTCCAAAAAAAAAACTCCAAATTTTAGGTCTAATCCCAATTTTGGTCCGAATCATTTTTGTTAAAAATAAAATCATCAACTTTCGGTCTAGATTCGAATATGATAAAGACGCATGTTCTCATAGTGAACCTGTAATTAGCCTTAGTTTTGATAATCTTGAAGAAATTGGTGGCGATTGTAAATTTAAAACTTAATTAAAGTAAGTTCAGGATAGAGTTTAGTTGAACTTAAAATTTGAGTGTTTTTTTTTTTTTTGGAGAATCGGCCCAAATACGATATGAAATCACAGCACAGTAAATGCGCAAACCAGATAGAGCTAGCGCAGGATGCCGACACTAAATGAAATAGAGCTAGCGCAGGATGCCGACACTAAATGCTCGAAACCGAGAGCAAACGAGACAGCCTTTCAATGACGTTGACAGGATAAGGATTATAATCACCAATTGAATTTTCGTTGCAGCTATTCAGGCAGGAAACCAGTTCTGAATCTGAGCATGCTAGCAAGACTTCGGTTTCTTTTCATTAAATGCATTTGAGATCAAAACTTTCTTCAGATATCGGATTTATTGTACGTGGAATTTGGTCGATCCGTCGCTTTTGGAGTGTGATGCGGATCAAGAGATCGAAGCGAAACTCGAGATAAAACGAGAAAGAAAGTAGAGGGTCTACCATAAGGGTGAACGTCGGTTCGGTTCAATCCCAAAATCGAATTGAATCGAACCTATCGAGACTTGATCGGTTCAAGGTTGGTTATAGGGAGAACCGGTTTAATTCCCGATTTCGCAAACTTGGATTTTTTCTAGGGATGGTTCTGTATGTAGTTTTAAGGCTAAAATAGATTTTCAAACCTCTTTTACCAAAAAAAAGAAAAACACCTTTGCACCCATAAAAAATCAAAGCATGGTCTTCCTACTTTACCCAAAAAAAAAAAAAAAATCAAAGCATGGTCTCTATGAACAAACAACACAATAACTTGGCAAAAAAAATTAATGAAATTATGCTATTTTTTGATATTATCACAAGGATTTGGCTCAAAACCTAAAATCGAGAATCGAAACTGACAATTTCATAACTAACATGTCCAATTCTTGATCCTAAATGAAGAACTGATTTACCCTGAAATCAATATCCATAGTGTATCAAAACCAACGGCGCACCTAATATAAATCTATTATTACCTTCCCCACCATACTTACCACAAAGTGGGTGGATTGTGGGGCATACTACATACTTGTGCACCAAGTAGATGATGGAGACTAGCCATGGCACAGTCGCATTGATGACCTCTCATTGAATTTCTAAACATGACATGCTTCACTAGCCTCGAGCATTCCGATCATTGACTAGTACTTCAAAAGGACCAAGTTAAAATATTCCTTTCTTTTTGTACTTTCTTAATGGGCCTTATCGGGCATTAACAATCAACTTAAACAAGGACGAGGTACATGACAGCATTTAGATCTCTCTATCCTAAGAATTATTTGTCAAGGGCGATTTCGTCGACGCATATGTACACTATGCACCTCCTCGGCCAAGCAAAAAAGCAAGAAATCTTCAAAGGAAATCTTAGAATGAAGATTGCGTGCAAACTGTTCAAAGTCGGGATCACCTACACAGGCTAAAAGTATGGTCTCAACCGATTCATAAGGCTCTAGAAGTGTTTTTATGGGTCTCTAGATAGCCCGATTTCTTTTGGCCCGTGCCCTTGAATTATAAAATAACGAGAATGTTTAAATAAATAAAAGTATCATGGAGAAAACCTTAAATTAAACCATCCCAAAGGGTGTCTCACACATTTTTAATGACCGCATTGTCATCCGTGAAACTCAAAATTTCTTCATAAGAAAAAGAAACGCAGCTAAAGACTATATTATCATTATCGGAAAAAATGAAATTTTTGAATGTCATGTGGCAAATTTTAGACATTCAACCGACATCAACGCTTGTAAAATGTGGAAATGACTTGCATAAATTCTAGGAAACACAAAGCACATTGAAGCTAGCCACTCGTGATGCGGTCACCTTTCCAAGCCGGGGGGAAAAAACTAGTACCTCTTGAGAAATTTTCAAGCTCAATCGCAAGCAAGGGATGCTGCAAGGAGGATCTCGTACATCCCTTGCATTGTTGAGATGGAGGAGCAAGTCAATCCCTTTTCGATGAAATGATGGGGGAAAATCACTTTGGTATTCATATGTTAAACACGATTCTTGACCGGTTGGATTTTTCATGTGCTTGCCGCCGGCACATGATGAAACGAACACTTTATGATAGCTTGAAAGAGAAACATGTAACCTAAATATATGTCGAACATGACAATACACAAGAAAAAAAAAAAGTCAAAATCAAACACAAGTAGCACCCCCTTCACTCCTTTTTCTTCTCTTTCTTCCTCTCCTCATCATAGTATTGCCTTCGCCCCCGCCCTGCGAACAGCGCTCCTTCTCCAGCCACTTCCACCTATGCACCCTTGGTTCAGGTCACGATGGGCAAGAGTACCACCATTAGTTGAGGTAATTGTCCTCGGCCTCGGATGAACTTAAGAACTTAAGGTCACTCGACATCTTAGAGATTTAATCGTTCTCATTTAATTCAATGTGCAATTGGATTCCTCGAGAAATAAGATTGCGATGCCCACTACTTTCATGTTTCGAGAAACATCATAGCACGGATTTGAATTCCGAATGGAATAGAATTCCTCAAAAAAATGCAGGTTAGTTTATTTTGTTACAGTAGGCATTGGAATTTTGATTCCATATTTTTATAACCCCAAACTATCACAAACTCAATTCCACCGCCAATCGCCACGGCCACCGGTCGCCATCCTCCGACAATGTTCGTCCGTCGCTGGTCACCAAACTTTGCTATCGATAACCGTCACTGATGAGTGTTCTCTTCTTGAAGATCAAATGTTTTCGCAATCCAAACAATTGAAAAGGAACCTCGTTACAAGAAACGCGATCACTTAGAGTGGGAATCAATTCGAGGATTCCTTGGAATAGAAAAGGGATCTGATTCCTCAGAACGGGATCACTTCGAATGGGAATCAATTCGAGAATAACTTTGTCATGGGAGCCAAACGAGACCTAAGTGGCATTAAATTTTTCAGTCTAGTGAGTAACGTGGCAATCCCTAAGCATGTAGGCTTCTATTCATATAAAGACCCACAAAAGGTTTGCTTTTTCGGCCATCTCTCTCACCCACCATCCCCATCAGAACCACGCATTCTCACTCCCTCTCACGGTCGCACCCAAGAAATGGCGTCGTTACCATCCCCACGCCCCGCGCTCCTCTGCTTCTTCGTCGCCGTCATCGCCCTCTCCGTCGGCCCTTCCGCCGCGGTGACGGAGATCGTGAAGCGGGTGTGCGAGAAGACCAGCGACTACCCCTACTGCGTCACCGCCCTCTACTCCGACCCCCGCATCCCCAACGCCGACGCCTACTCCCTCGCCTACATCTCCTTCGGCCTCGCCTACCTCAACGCCACCCACACCCGCGACCACATCTCCCGCCTCCTCCGCAGCCCCGCCCTCGCCTCCCGCAGCCCCCGCCTCACCACCAGCCTCCAGTCCTGCCGCGGCGGCTACGCCGCCGCCGTCGCGGAGCTCGAGTCCGCCTACAACGACCTCAACTCGGAGACCTTCGCTGGCCTCGCCGGGTACGCCGGGGGAAGCGCCCGGGCGGCCGGGGGCTGCGACAGGGCCTTCGCGGGCAGCGCCTACGCGCCGCTGGTGGCGGGGAGGAACCGCGACCTCAAGCGGCTCTGCGAGATATGCACCGTCGTGTCGGAGCTCTTCACCTGACGGGGAGCCGGCTTGGCCGGCGGGATCCATCCGTGTTGAGCGTAGCTAATCTCTGTGTTGTGGGTGCTTTGCTATCTTCGTCACGGGATCAGCTGGTGTGGTGGCGTCACGTGACGTGGGAATGTCGCAAAATTTTTTGTCTCTGTCGTTGAAAAGATGATGAAGCTCTCTTCTGTCTCTGTCTCTCTCTATGTTTCTCTGCACGTGAATTTGTGGGGCCGGATGCGCGTCGGCGATGAGAAAAATGTGACGGTTTCTTTTGTTCCGGACCATCCGGTCCTCTTTGTCACGCGGAGTTCGTGTCCGTTCGACGCCTTTCGCGAGAAATGGTGGGTCGGTTTAGCACGTTATTACGTTACGAATGACACTATAATAGTCCGTTACCGAGTGAGGTTCTTGAATGCGCAAATGTAAGTAGAGAAAAGGTTTTTCATTCGATTTAGTCTTGTGATTCGACTGGCCATCGATCTTGAGCGAGACGTTTCGACCAGAAAAAGAAAAAAAATCTCAAGCGAGAGGTTAAATTCGGGAAAATTATTAGAAAAATTCTTGAACTTGTTGTATGGGTATTAACTCAGTTCTTAACCTTTTAATTTGGCCGACTTAGTTATAAACTTTTGGATGATTTGTAAATGTAATCTTTATGACTAATTTTAGCTGGAAATCGCTGACGTGGGCGCCGACTATCCTATGTGACATGGCTGGGAGACGATTGGCACTAACGTAGACAATATCGGCATTTTTTTTTTAATTTCCTTTTTCAAAAAAATGGAAAAATGGAAAAAAAAAAAGTAAAAAATTTAGAAAATTATAAAAATTGTCCACGTCAGCACCATTCATGCCATGTACCGATCATGCCACGTAAGATGGCCAACGTCCACGTTACTAATTTATAACCAAAATTGATCGGATGGACTCAAAAAGAAATATGTGAAAATATTTATGACTCAATTGATAAAATTAAAAAGTTTAATACTGAATTGACAAAAGTGCCATAGATTTATGACTTTTTGGACAGTTTTTCCTTGGCAAATTATTAAAAAGTTTAGGACTAAACTAACCAAATTGAAATATTTAGATTGAACTAACATTTGTACACTAAATTTTAAATTTTATTAATTATCTGATTAAACTCACCTGCATAACTAATTTTCAATTCGTGCAAGCCAAATCATGTCTCCTTCACAAATTAGAGAGCAATGTATTGTTCCTAGCATATCAGTTTGAACCAAATCATTTTTCTTTTAACATTTTCCTTATTACAATTATTGTCAAAAAGAAATAATTTAGAAGGGTGACTAGGGGAATCGCCAGTAGACGTCTCTAGGGTTAACTATCTCTAAAGTAAATTAAAAGAGTTAATACTATCAAAAATTTTAAACTGGTACATGTGTGACAATTTTATCTTGAATTTTTTTTTATCACAAAAAACCTCAAACTGGTATACCTATGACAATTTTATCCAATACTTTTTTTTTACTACAAAAAATCCCAAATTAATACACATGTGATAAATTTTACTCTAAATTGGTAAATCCGTGATAAATTTACCATAAACTAGTTTTTTTAACCACAAAAAACCTCAAATTGATACACTTGTGACAATTTTACCCATAACTAATAATTTTTCAATATTATTTTTTTTGGAATTTATTTATTTATTTATTTTCTTCATCTTCAACTTCTGGCTGGTTGCCGGACCGGCAACTGGCTAGAGGCGAAAGCCGGCGAGGTTGGCCTTGTTGGCAAGGGCGAGGGTCGCCTTGGCCAAACTTAGGCGAGGGCTGCCTCGCCGGATCTGGCGAGGGAGGCCCTCGCCGACGTCAAAAGAGGGCTACTCTTGCCAGATCTGGCAAGAGCGGCCCTCGCCGGCGTCGAGCAAGGGCTGTCATCGTTGGCATCAGGCGAGGGTCGCCCTCGCCTAGGCGGGTGAGGACAGCTCTCGCCTGACGCCGGCGAGGGCCGCCTTCGCCCAACTCAGACGAAGGCCGCCGCTCTCGTCGAATTTGGCAAGGGCTGCCCTTGCCTAAGTCGGGCGAGGGCCAACCTCGCTTGGGTGGGCGAGGACAGCCCTCGTCGAATCCGGCAGGGGCGGCCCTCGCCCGATCCTGCGAGGGCAGCCCTCGCCGACATTGGGCGAGGGTCGCCCTCGCCTGAGTCGAGTGAGAGCCGGCCTCGCCGAATTGAGCAAGGGAAGAAAAAGCTACGAAAATTGTCAAGATAACATTTGTACACTTAGCAAATTATTAAAAAGTTTAGGACTAAATTAACCAAATTGAAATGCTTAGATTGAACTAACATTTGTACACTAAGTTTTAATTTTTTTTATTAATTATCCAATTAAACTCACCTGCATAACTAATTTTCAATTCATGCAAGCCAATTAAAGTTGAACGAGACGAGAAACAAACATGTCTCCTTCACAAGTTAGAGAGCAAAGTATTGTTCCTAGCATATCAGTTTGAACCAAATCATTTTTCTTTTAACATTTTCCTTATTACAATTATTGTTAAAAAGAAATAATTTAGAAGGGTGACTAGGGGAATCACCAGTAGATGTCTCTAGGGTTCTAACTATCTCTAAAGTAAATTAAAAGGGTTAATACCACCAAAAACCCTAAACTATTTACCTTGAACCTTTTTTTTAAATCACAAAAAACCCCCAAACTGGTACACCTGTGATAATTTTATCCCAAACTTTTTTTTTATTACCAAAAATCTCAAATTAGTACACCTGTAATAATTTTACTCCAAACTGGTAAATCCGTGATAAATTTACCCTAAATTATTTTTTTTAACCACGAAAAACCTCAAATTGATACACTTGTGACAATTTTACCTAGACCTAATAATTTTTTAATATTATTTTTTATTTTTTTTCTTCATCTTCAACTTCTGGCTGGTTGTCGGATCGGCAACCGGCCAAAGGCAGAAGCCGGCGAGGTCGGCCTTGTCGGCACAGGCGAGGGCTGCCTTGGCTAAACTCAGGCGAGGGCTATCCTCGCCGGATCTGGCGAAGGAGGCCCTCGCTGGCGTTGGGCAAGGGCTGCCCTTGCCAGATCTGGCAAGGGCGGCCCTCGCCGGCATCGAGCGAGGGCTGTCCTCACTGGTGTCAGGCGAGGGTCACCCTCTCCTGGGTGGGCGAGGATAGCTCTCGCTTGACGCTAAAGAGGGCCACCCTCGCTAGATCCGGCGAGGGCCGCCCTCGCCCGACTTAAACGAGGGTTGCACTCGTCGAATCTGGCAAGGGTGGCCCTCGCTTGAGTCGAGCGAGGGCCAACCTCGCCTGGGCGGGCGAGGGCGGCCCTCGTCGGATTCGGCGGGGGCGGCCCTCGCCAAATCTTGCAAGGACGGCCCTTGCCGGCGTCGGGCAAGGGTCGCCTAGCCTGGGCAAGTAAGGGTGACCCTCACCCGCGTCGAACCGACGAACGGCCAAAGGTGGAAGCTGGCGAGGTCGACCCCACCGGCTACTGGCGAGGGCCGCCCTCGCTGGCGTCAGGCGAGGGCCGCCCTCGCTGGCGTCAGGCAAGGGCGACCCTCGCCGATGTCAAGAGAGGGTCGCCCTCTCCTAAGTCGAGTGAGGACCGCCCTGCCTGGGCGAGCGAAGCGCCTGGGGGGGCTAGGACAGCCCTCACTCGACGCCAGCGAGGGCCACCCTCACCGCAGCCCTCACCCGACTTAGGCGAGGGTCGCCCTTGCCCGACGTTAGCGAGGGCAGCCCTTGCTAGCAGCTGGTAGGGCCGACCTCGCCGGCTTTCGCCGGTCCAACGACCGGCCAGAGATTGAAAATGAACAAAAAAAAGAAAAGAAAATACAAAAAAAAATAATAAAAATTTGAAAAAATAAAAATATAATATTAAAATTTTAGTTTAGGGTAAAATTGTCACATATGTACCAATTTGGGATTTTTTGTGATATGTTCAGGGTAAAATTGTCACAAGTATATCAGTTTGGGGTTCTATAAGGTATGTTCGGGGTAAAATTGTCACATGTGTATCAGTTTGAGATTTTTGGTGGTAAAAAAAAAGCTCGGGGTAAAATTATCATACATGTACCAGTTTGAAGTTTTTGGTGGTATTAACCCAAATTAAAATAAGGGTGACAATCTTCATTTATCATTTTTCTATAAGAGATTTCAAATGATTTTATCTGCAGTGCTTAAGTAAGATTTATTCATAGAGCTCATGTGTCCATTGGGCCAACCCATCTTAATGATCCCTGGTGAAGGAGAAAACCGGTGATAATGCCAAGATGATCACCAACTTATTCGCCCCAATTATACACATTTTGAGCATAATGATCCATTCATTTCTCAACTCATGAGTCTAGCCTACATTACGTCCCTTGCAAAGCCTCTTCAGATTAGGGCACTTGAACTAACGTAGAGTTTCAGATGTTTATAAGCTTAGCTCGAAGAAGTGCGAGCAAGTCCATTTCTATCTTATTTTGCAGGGTTCTTAATTTGTAAATCCGGAGACAATTGCGGAGTATCTTCTTTCAATAGCCTCGACTCGAAGAGTCCCTTTTACTAAGCCATTGACCAAGCCCACGTTATAGTCCTGACAAAGACCTCTCAGATTAGTAAGATCGTACCGTTTGTGAGAATACTCGGACTTTTGTCCACAGGATGAATGTGAGATAGAGTGATCCTTATAAAATAGCCACTTTTCGATGAGGATGAGAGAAAGCCCTTCTGGACCAGAAGTCCCTCATTCGACATTTTCAAGATATCTGCTTGTGAATCCAGATTGTCTTGTCATGATTCTTCCCAGTGAAATTTTGTAATACCGACTCGATAAAATTATCATGCGTGAAAACCAGTCAAATTTATAATGCATGAATATATGCGTCCTTGATTGCCCATGAATGCATATTACTTATTGTCTATAACCGTGTCTAGCAGGAGACACGCCCTCAAGAGTCAGAGATATCATCAGGTAAGTATATCTCTATCTCTTAGATGTCTGTGACTATCCAGGTATCCCTAACCTATTCGAGCAATTGTCAGGTCCTATATTTGATTATCTCTAGATGCCTCTAGCGATATCCAGGCATCTATTGATCAAGACTTTTCAAGTACCTCTAATGATATCCAGGTACTTTGTTAAAAAACCCACGAGCATTCAGGATAGCCTCTGGTTCACCCAATTGTTAAGTGTCCAAGACGCTATCCAGAAGATTCCCCCATGACACGCCTATGAGGAAAGCCACTAAAGTCCATCAACATTCATCAAGCAACATCTTTGGAACAAAGCCCAAGTGATTGTCAGATGGTACAGAATCAGAATCATGCATCGATTTACTTTACCACTCCTACAAGGTAAGTGAATTCAGGTATGTCTGCTAATTATTCTTCATTGTTTCTCTCTTCGGAATAGGAGACATGATCTCTCTCATATGTTCACCAAGTGGAACAGGTAGCATATCTCTTTGTGTTTGCCCAGTAGAACAGGCAGCATAGTTTCTCTTTGTGTTGCTCAGTGGAATAGACAACACATCCCATTTATTGTTTGCCCAGTAGAACAGGTGACATATCTCTTTGTGTTGTCCAGTGGAATAGACAACACACCCCATTTAAATGTTTGCCCAGTAGAACAGGCAGCATAGTTTCTCATTTCGTGTTCACCCAGTGGAATAAGTGGCACAACAAACCTCATGCTCGTTCAATGGAAGAGGTGACATGATCCTTTTCGTGATTGTCCAGTGGTATAGACAACACGTCCCATTCTTTCTTCATATCATGCACTATTTTGCATCTGTAGGAAACTACAGGTAACAAATAGGTAATCATGTATCTCGAGAACCTTACTTCCAGTGGACGAGAAGTTTGGAGTTTGAGGGAGTTAGCAGCATTATAAAGCATTCCCTCACTTGGACGCTTTTTGTGCGATCCGTATATAAGGCTCTTTTATCGCTCTACACGAAGTAAGAAGCCTTAGCATACGTTCCTTATTGTTTGCATATCACGCATCATTGCATTTAAAAAAAAAAATCATTCATCATTTTGCATAGTTTAAATTTAGATTTCAGTCATTGAGCGAAACCTCTGCGAACCGCCACTCAAAGAAGGGCAGGTGTTGACATCTAAATTTAATAATAATTTGCATAGAAAATTAGGGATTAAATTTTAACCCATAAACAAAAATATTACAATTGCATAACATATAATTTAGGTTCATATAGATTAATTGCATTCCGTATTGGATCGGCAGTGGTAAGTGAACTTAAAATTCATCACGTAAATCGAACTCTAGCACTGAATAAGACTCGGCTCACTCGGAATGCAAGGGCCGAAAGTTACAAGTCAAAAAGAGCTGGATTGTCTTAATTTGAGCTTAAATTAGCCCATCAAGCTTAATTAAAAAAAAGCCCGAATTAATTCAGCCCACTCAAAATTAAATTAAATTAAAGGGTAAAACCTCAACCTAAGCCCGTTAGGACTAGAAAGCCTGGCTAATTGACCTAGGTTTGCTTTATAAATACATCTTTATGTCTCATAATCTGGGGGGGCTGAGAATTTCCGGTTCAGAATTTTCAGAGAACACACGAGTGAATCACTTGAGAGAAAGAGAGAGAGAGAGACCGGTGGAGCCTCTCGCGGCCAAGCCCCTCTCCGCCGTTGCTACTGCCGCCCGACACCATCACCTTGTGCTACTTCCTCCGTTGATTTGCTAAGCCGGCCCACGACGATCGCTGCTGTCCTCTGCCGCTCCCGAGTTGACCCGTGACACTCGCCACTGCCCTTCGACGTAAGCTGTTGCTCCCCTTGACTTGGGCTCTTGCTGTTGCTGCCCATCGAAGCCATCTAGTCATCGATGATGACAAAGTAGTCACCATGGAGGACCCTGCTATACCGATGACACTTGCTGATCCGAGGCCGATCACTTGATACACGCGGAGGGATAGAGGTCAAACAAGTGGAAATTTTAATTGTGGGGCTTAGGAAGTCAAAGTCTTATAATCAAAGAAGACTTGGGCAAATTGGTCTATCTCCTCTACAAGGACACCCACTTTCACGAAGCAAGGAGAAAAGAGAAAAAGTTCATTTTTTTTTCTTTTAGTTATTTCTCTCATATTTGGGTTCTATTGCTTGCGGTTCTTTGTCATCGATTCACCTTGCTTGTAGACGCTGGTTTGTTCATTGTGACACTACTGCACCATTGTTCATCAATACCCGACACTAGCTGCACATTCCGGATTTATGAGAACCTACACTTTGGCTGCAATCAGCGACTACGAAGTCCAGCCGCGCCTCCGCTTAACCAGCTGTAGACCACCATCCCGATGCCACCATTCCCGACGCCGCGCCACCGCTCTCGAAGCACCGCCGGTCGCAATCTCGATCCTCTACAAATTCAAATTTGGAAAGAAATCTGCAAATTAGGTAATTATCTTATCCCGATTTGATCTGAATATTTTGTTGCCTAATTCGTGCTTATTGATATCTAATTTTGCATATTTGAATAGTAAGCATTATTTCAATTAGGATTTATTTCCTTTTTTTGAAATCTTGGATATCTATTACTTATCAAATTTGGATAGAATTTAAAATTTTCAAAATTTTTTGAATATATCCGAGATATCTGAGATATCAAAATCTTTTCAAGATGTGATCGATTAGGAAAATTTCCTAATCTGTAACCGCACACATGGAAATAAATCTATCTATCAGGCTTTAGATAGAGTTATTTCTATAGCGGATATTTCGAATTTTAGAATCGATCTGTTAGGCTTCAGATCGAAACTTAATTCGAAAGATTTAGCGGTTATTATTATTTTTTTTTGCTAAAAAATTTGCCTAATTTGAATTTAATAAAAAAAATCTTGCGGATCGCGTGGATTGGTTTTGATCCTG
The DNA here is from genome assembly GCA_024500025.1 of Syzygium aromaticum. Classification (NCBI taxonomy): domain Eukaryota; kingdom Viridiplantae; phylum Streptophyta; class Magnoliopsida; order Myrtales; family Myrtaceae; genus Syzygium; species Syzygium aromaticum. Next base: position 1,297,002 of record CM044888.1, on the reverse strand, counting down.
GTGGTTATCCGTCTGTTTGATTTATTTCCTCTAAAAAGAAAATTTCAAAAAAAAAAACGATTAGTTAGGACTTGAATTGATCACATTAGAAGATAATGTTGCATGTTTAGAATATATCTAGATTACCTTTTTTTAATAGAATAGGACAACCGAGATTTGTTAGAAAGATAACATAATTTCTAATTTAAATTAGGAATTAGAGTAATTTTTTTCCTAATTTAATTAGATCTTATTCTAACCTTGATAGTTCATTTCGGATTGATTTTAATTTCTAATTTCGATAAAAAAAATACCAAAAAGATTGCTCTAGAATAGGTTAATTTCTTTAGTTTAAAATTGCATGTTTAGATAATTGGCATTTTTAATTCCGAATTTCATTTCGAAAATACAAAAATATTTCATAAAAGAAAATTAAAAAAAAAAGAAAATTTTTTGCACCTTTGAACTCTAAGTCAGGATTTATCAAAATGGTCAAATTGAGCATTTTTTTTTAAATTGGTACCGAAAGGGCGTTAGGGTAATCTAACGCAACCAAGTCTCCAGATCTATAATTTCTGGTTCGCAGAAATAAAATAGTACTCACGCTATTTTATTTAGGTTTCTAATCAACCTACCTTAAATGATTAGTGGCGACTCCTATTGAAAATATTTGCATGCTCACAATTGGACCTAAGTTGCGATTTGGTAGAGTTTGGGAGAACTCGAGTTAGGTTAGTTAATTTAATTGATCTAGTAATCCATTAGCCTAAGATCAAAAACCCGATTTTTTCATGTCACGACAGCTTGGCGACTCCGCTGCGGAGTGCTTGAATTTTTTTTGAAAATTTAAAGAGGACTTAGGCCAAAAAACAAATTTTCAGACAAAAATCACTCGATTTAGCAAAATTTAATTGAATTCTCATTCTTAAGTGTTAAATGTTTTTGCAGGATGAGAGTTATAAGTGGAATAGTGATTGGCTAGCCCTTTGTTTTGCAGGTTTGATTGAGTAAAATTTGGTTTAATTTTCGTACTATTGAAGTGGTGGTTGCATATAATTGTTGTGCATGATTTACAGTATTTGCACTACATCATACACAACCCGTGACCGGACCTGGGTCACACCCATAGTTTTAAGATGGTATTTAGGTGGTTCTTTAACCTCGGCGGTAAGGCTTCATTAAAGGTTATCCCATTTGAATCCCGAAAATTTTTCCAAAAAATGGCTCAAGGGTCGTCCTCATGCATGTGAGGCTACAACGCATGGAGGTTGCCCTTGTCGACCGAATCGAGTCGAAGTGATTGGACCCGACTAGTCATGACTATTGTATGCGAGGCTGCGACTAGTCATGATGATTGTACGAGAGGTTGCGACGTGTCGTTCCGTTCATCATTTCACTCTGCAAAAGCCATTAGGATAGATAGATTAAGATTTAAACTCACGATTCATGTGCATATCTCTGTGATTGACATTTTCACCCCAAAGGCGGTAATTTCTCGAGCTTTATCTTTGGTTTTCTTCATTCTATTTTGAGTCGATCCATGATTTAGGTTGAGTCATTTGGCACGTGGAATGGGTCGCCTTGATATCCGTTTCGCACCTACTCCGAAGCTAGAGCTCAAGAAGTTATGGAGGCAGTTGAAGCCAGATAGTCAACAGTACGTTCTCAAACGCATTGGAATCATGTTGTCAATCCTAGACATAGATGTTTAGAGCGGGATCATGCAGGCACTTGCTCATTTTTGGTGCCCCGAGACAACCACATTTGTGTTGGGAGGTAAGTTTGAGCTCACACCGACTCTGGAAGAATATAGTATTGCCATTGGAAAATCGATTGAGTTGGATATAATCGAACCACCCATTAAGGTAGATCCTATGGTAGTGCTTGTTGAATTTTTGAATTTGACTAAAAAGGAAATTGAAAAAGTGCTAAGGGGTAATTGTCAAGCATGTCCATTATATTTTCTTATTGAATGTTTCGAAAATAACTCCGTCCTCACGAGATCTAAAATTTTTATCTTAACTTTTTTTGGACTCATCATTTTTCCATTCTGTCAAAATGCTATTGATCCCGTCATAGCTTGCACGGTAAAACTAATATGTGGTGGAGTTAGTTTTATAAACACAATTCTGGCAGAGACTTTCATATCTCTGACACGATTCAAGAAAGGAAAAGATAGAACTTTTCGAGCCCCAATTGAGCTTTTACAAATCTGGCTTTTCTCACACCTTTTCTCAATTTGGGGAAGATATGACTGTATTTGAAATGGGCATGACTGATAACTCTATTTCAAGGTTTGAACAAATACAAGATCAAACTAAGAGTTTGCACTATACGCAATGGGTCCATCTGTTCAAGGATCCAAACTCTGAGATTTTCCTTTGGCAAGGTGTGTGGTTTCGAGAGGTCGAGGCTCAACTATACCATGGCGATCAGAAGCCCGTACTTTTGATGGGCATTTATGGGGCAACCTGCTATCAACCCCTTCGGGTTACACGTCAATTCCGAGTTCTGCAAGATGTTTCATCTCCACTCAGGCTCAATGAATTTCAAGTCCAGTTCGAGAAAGGCGAGTCCTATAGAGTCGAGCTTAGGCGTCATTCTGAGGCTTGGCAGAATTATTCCACTCAGAAGCTGATTTGGCTCGCAGATGAGCCCACCGAAAGGATGAAGCGTCACTTTACCACGGCCCGGTATGTTCAATATCATACCATCTTTGCTGAGATACTCCCGAAGATCCCGGTCGTGACAGTACGGCATACCCTTCAGACTCAAATCAAAATCAGCGAAGAAAAGGCAATGAAGGTCCAGGATAAGGCAGATGCTCTGGCTGAAGAGAATGCACGATTACAGCGTGCCTTGAAGGCCCATTTGTTTATAGATCATGTGGCCTCTAAAAAGAGGAAGACCATCTGATTTCTTGTTTGGTTTAGAGAGTTTTTCTTTTTTTTAGGAGGAAATGTTAGCTTACTATTAACGTTTTCTGATAATAGATGTCGTTTCTGAACAATTTTTATAAGAATTCTTTTGAGACATTTTCCATTTTGAGCAATTCAATGAAAAACATTAAGCTATAATTTGTAAATTTTGGAATTAGTCCAAGTTTTTATTGAATGAAGCAATTTGAAATTTCGGGATTTACTGGACGAATCGGTCTTTTGAAAGAAATTTCATCTTGAGGGTCTAGGGGATGTCATGGACCGACTCGTTATTCTTACTTGTTGTATTCATTCGATCGTTACTTTTGTAGGTAATTTGCCATGGATCTCCCTTATCCTCATAATACTCGATTGGTGACCAAAAAAAGGATGGCCAATCAAGCCGAGATTGCAGCCAAGATTAACGAAAAACTGAAAGAACACATGAATACAATCAATGAGCAGATTGCGGCTGCCATGTCCAAAATGATGAGTGATCTCATGGCCAAGCAGCAGCAGATCAATGCTGTCTCTCAATCGGAGATTCCGCCTCCAACCCGTCAAGGCCTCCGCCTCGACAAAGCTCATGCAGTAAATACTAATCCAACTTTTCAACTGGATGATGCCATTTTGACTGATACTAGTGCGTTTCCAGCGGCCCCTGTTCTTTATTCACCCCCTAATGATGAGAATGCCAAGTTGCTGGCTAAGCTCGACCACAGGTCATGTGAAGTGGAGGGAACTCAAAGTGTTCCGCCTGTTGATCCGTCTATTTTTGCTCAGGTCCAAGTGCCCAATAAATTCAAGATGCCAGCCTTCGAGAAGTATGATGGCACTTCAAACCCAATTCAACACATCGAGATGTACCAGGGGCTCATGAGTAAATATGTTTCTAACGGACCTCTAATGATCCAAACCTTCCAAGCAAGCTTGAAGGATGCTGCAATGAAGTGATATACCAACCACTAGATCAACCGGAAAGACTCGTGGGAAGAAGTGGCAAACTTTTTCGTCAAGCACTTCAAGTTCAATCTCGATGTCACCATTACAAGGGAAGACCTGGAAAGAACTGAGCAAAAAAAGGGCGAGACTCTAAAGGAGTATACCACTCGCTCGAGGAACATGGCGGGACAGATCATGCCTGAACCCTCAGAACTTGATTTAATAAGTTGGTGATCATCTGTCGAATGCCCTACCTTACCTTTATGGTAATCGCATTTCTTTGACGGATCATATCTTACAAAGCCAGCAGCGTTAGATCTTTGTGGCTTTGAATTCAGCAGGTTCTTCTTCCTTAGCACCGCCAGTACCTGAGATAACGTCCCAGGAAGTGGAGTAAACTGGCGGGGTTTGCGCTACTGGCGTGGGTCCTGCTGGCCTTGCTGCCCATAAGAGGTTGTCTTCTGGATGCTAAATTGTAGCTTCAGGGCCCGAACTGGCGTCTTCTGCACATAGGTCATGTTAACTTCGGGGACATGCTCTTTGTCCTTCTTACTAGCAAATCTCTTGCCCGACGAACCTGACTCACTGTACCATCCTTTCTCGAGCCCAGACTCAATCTCCTCACCCATGGTTATCAGCTGGCTAAAAGATTGGGCAGCCATTACTAACAATCGTGAACGAACCGGTTGCGGTAGGGTGAACACAAACAACTTCATTAAGTCATGTTATGAGGGTTCAGGCATGATCTGTCCCGCCATGTTCCTTCAGCGAGTGGAATACTCCTTTAGAGTCTCGCCCTTTTTTTGCTCAGCTCTTTCCAGGTCTTCCCCTATGATGGTGACATCGAGATTGAACTTGAAGTGCTTGACGAAAAGGTTTGCCACTTCTTTCCACGAGTCTTTCCGATTGATCTGGTGGTTGGTATACCACCTCATTGCAGCATCCTTCAAGCTTGCTTTGAAGGTTTGGATCATTAGAGGTCCGTTAGAAACATATCTATTCATGAGCCCCTAGTACATCTCGATGTGCTAAATTGGGTTTGAGGTGCCATCATACTTCTCGAAATCTGGCATCTTGAATTTATCGGGCACTTGGACCCGAGCAAAAATAGACAAATCAACAGGCGGAACACTTTGAGTTCCCTCCACTTCACGTAACCTCTGGTCGAGCTTAGCCAACAACTTGGCATTCTCATCATTAGGGGGTGAATGAAGAACAGGGGCCACCGGAGACGCACTAGTATCAGTCAAAATGACATCATCCAGTTAAAAAATTGGATTAGTATTTACTGCATGAGCTTTGTCGAGGTGGAGGCCTTGACGGGTTGGAGACGGAATCTCCGATTGAGAGGCAGCATTGATCTGCTGCTGCTTGGCCATGAGATCACTCATCATTTTGGACATGGTAGCCGCTTGTATTCATGTATCCCTTCAGCTTTTCGTCAATCATGGCTGCAATCTCGGCTTGATTGGCCATCCTTCTTTTGATCACCGATCAAGTATTATGAGGATGAGGGGGATCTGTGGCAAATTACTTACAAAAGTAACGATCGAATGAAAACAACAAGTATGAATAACGAGTCGGTCCATGACATCCCCTAAACCCTCAAGATAAAATTTCTTTCAAAAGATCGATTCGTCCAGTAAATCCCGAAATTTCAAATTGCTTCATTCAATAAAAACTTGGACTAATTCCAAAATTTACAAATTAGAGCTTAACGTTTTTCATTGAATTACTCAAAATAGAAAATGTCTCAAAAGAATTCTTATAAAAATCGTTCAGAAACGACATCTATTACCAGAAAACGTTAATAGTAAGCTAACATTTCCTCCTAAAAAAAAGAAAAACTCTCTAAACCAAACAAGAAATCATATGGTCTTCCTCTTTTTAGAGGCCACGTGATCTATAGACGAATGGGCCTTCAAGGCACGCCGTAGTCGTGCATTCTCTTCAGCCAGAGCATCTGCCTTATCCCGGGCCTTCATTGCCTTTTCTTCGCTGATTTTGATTTAAGTCCAAAGGATATGTCGTCTGTCACGACCGGGATCTTCGGGAGTATCTCAGCAGGGATGGTATGATACTGAACATACCAGGCCGTGACAAAGTGACGCTTCATCCTTCCGGTGGGCTCATCTGCGGGCCAAATCAGCTTCTGAGTGGAATAATTCTGCCAAGCCTCAGAATGACGCCTAAGCTCGACTCTGTAGGACTCGCCTTTCTCGAACTGAACTTGAAATTCGTTGGGCCTGAGTGGAGATGGGACATCTTGCAGAACTCGGAATTGACGTGTAACCCGAAGGGGTTGATAGCAGGTTGCCCCATAAATGCCCATCAAAGGTACGGGCTTCTGATCGCCATGGTATAGTTGAGCCTCGACCTCCCGAAACCACACAACTTGCCAAAAGAAAATCTTAGAGTTTGAATCCTTGAACAGATGGACCCATTGCGTATAGTGCAAACTCTTAGTTTGATCTTGTATTTGTTCGAACCTTGAAATAGAGTTATCAGTCATGCCCATTTCAAATACAGTCATATCTTCCCCAAATTGAGAAAAGGTGTGAGAAAAGCCATATTTGTAAAAGCTCAATCGGGGCTCGAAAAATTCTATCTTTTCCTTTCTTGAATCGTGTCAGAAATATGAAAGTCTCTGCCAGAATTGTGTTTATAAAACTAACTCCACCACATATTAGTTTTACCGTGCAAGCTATGACGAGATCAATAGCATTTTAAGGGAATGGAAAAATGATGAGTCCAAAAAAAGCTAAGATAAAAATTTTAGATCTCATGAGGACGGAGTTATTTTCAAAACATTCAATAAGAAAAGATAATGGGCATGCTTGACAATTACCCCTTATCACTTTTTCAATTTCTTTTTTAGTCAAATTCAAAAATTCAACAAGCACTACCACAGGATCTATCTTAATGGATGGTTCGACTATATCCGACTCAATCGATTTCTCAATGGCAATACTATATTCTTCTAGAGTCGGTGTGAGCTCAAACTTACCTCCCAACACAAATATAGTTGTCTCGGGTCACCAAAAATGAGCAAGTGCCTGCATGATCCCGCTCTGAACATCTATGTCTAGGATTGGCAGCATGAATCCAATGCGTTTGAGAACGTACTGCTGACCATCTGGCTTCAACTGGCTCCATAATTTCTTGAGCTCCAGCTTCGGAGTAGGCACGAAACGGATATCGAGGCGACCCATTCTTATATAGACCATGTGCCAAATGACTCAACCTAAATCATGGACTGACTTAAAATAAGATGAAGAAAACCAAAGATAAAGCTCAAGAAATTACTGCCTTTGGGGAGAAAATGTCAATCACAGAGACATGTACATGAATCGTGAGTTTAAATTTTAATCTATCTATCCTAATAGCTTTTGCAAAGTGAAATGATGAACGGAACGATGCGTCGCAGCCTCGCGTACAATCATCATGACTAGTCGCAGCCTCACGTACAATAGTCATGACTAGTCGGGTCCAATCACTTCGGCTCGATTCGGTCGACAAGGGCAACCTCCATGCGTTGTAGCCTCACATGCATGAGGACGACCCTTGAGCCATTTTTTGGAAAAATTTTCGGGATTCAAATGGGATAACCTTTAACGAAGCCTTACCGCCGAGGTTAAAGAACCACCTAAATACCATCTTAAAACTATGGGTGTCTCCCAGGTCCGGTCACGGGTTGTGTATGGTGTAGTGCAAATACTGTAAATCATGCACAACAATTATATGCAACCACCACTTCAATAGTACGAAAATTAAACCAAATTTTACTCCATCAAACCTGCAAAACAAAGGGCTAGCCAATCACTATTCCCCTTATAACTCCCATCCTGCAAAAACATTTAACACTTGAGAATGAGAATTCAATTAAATTTTGCTAAATCGAGTGATTTTTGTCTAAAAATTTGTTTTTTGGCCTAAGTCCTCTTTAAATTTTCAAAAAAAATTCAAGCACTCCGCAGCAGAGTCGCCAAGCTGTCGCGACATGAAAAAATCGGGTTTTTGATATTAGACTAATGGATTACTAGATCAATTAAATTAACTAACTTTGCTCAAGTTCTCCCAAACTCTACCAAATCGTAACTTAGGTCCAATTATGAGCATGCAAATATTTTCAATGGGAGTCGCTACTAATTATTTAAGGTATGTTGATTAGAAACCTAAATAAAATAGCAGGAGTATTATTTTATTTCTGCGAACCAGAAATTATAGATCCAGAGACTTGGTTACGTTAGATTACCCTAACGCTCTTTCGGTACCAATTTCAAGAAAAATGCTCAATTTGACAATTTTGATAAATCCTGACTTAGAGTTCAAAGGTGCAAATTTTTTTTTTTTTTAATTTTCTTTTATGAAATATTTTTGTATTTTCGAAATGAAATTCGGAATTAAAAATGCCAATTATCTAAACATGCAATTTTAAACTAAAGAAATTAACCTACTCTAGAACAATCTTTTTGGCATTTTTTTTAATCGAAATTCGAAATTAAAATCAACCCGAAATGAACTATCAAGGTTAGAATAAGATCTAATTAAATTAGGAAACAAATTACTCTAATTCCTAATTTAAATTAGAAATTATGTTATCTTTCTAACAAATCTCGGTTGTCTTATTCTAGTAAAAAAAAGGTCATCTAGATATATTCTAAACATGCAACATTATCTTCTAATATGATCAATTCAAGTCCTAACTAATCGTTTTTTTTTTTTGAAATTTTCTTTTTAAAGGAAATAAATCAAACAAACGGATAACCACCACGATCAAAACCAATCCACGCAATCCGCAAGATTTGTTTTATTAAATTCAAATTAGGCAAATTTTTTAGCAAAAAAATAATAATAATAACCGCTAAATCTTTCGAATTAAGTTTCGATCTGAAGCCTAACAGATCAATTCTAAAATTCGAAATACCCGTTATGGAAATAACTCTATCTAAAGCCTGATAGATAGATTTATTTCCATGTGTGCGGTTGCAGATTAGGAAATTTTCCTAATCAATCACATCTTGAAAAGATTTTGATATCTCAAATATCTTGGATATATGCAAAAAATTTTGAAAATTTTAAATTCTATCCAAATTTGATAAGTAATAGATATCCAAGATTTAAAAAAAAAAAAAAAGGAAATAAATCCTAATTGAAATAATGCTTACTATTCAAATATGCAAAATTAGATATCAATAAGTACGAATTAGGCAACAAAATAATCAGATCGAATCGGGATAAGATAATTACCTGATTTGTAGATTTCTTTCCAAATTTGAATTTGCAGCAAATCGGAATCGCGACTATTGGTGCATTGGGAGCGGCGGCGCTGCGTCGAGAACGGCAGCGTCGGGATGGTGGTCTACGATTGGTCGAGCGGAGGTGCGGCTGGACTTCGTAGTCACTGATTGCGGCCAAAGTGTAGGTTCTCAGAAATCCGGGATGTGCAGTTGGTGTCGAGTATTGATGAACAATGGTGCAGTAGTATCATAGCGAACAAACCAGCGTCTACAAGCAAGGTGAATCGACGACGAAGAACCGCAAGCAATAGAACCCAAATATGAAAGAAATAACTAAAAGAAAAAAAAGTGAACTTTTTCTCTTTTCGCACTGCTTCATGAAAGTGGGTGTCCTTGCAGAGGAGATAGACCAATTTGCCCAAGTCTTCTTTGATTATAAGACTTTGACTTCCTAAGCACCACAATTAAAATTTCCGCTTGTTTGACCTCTATCCCTCTGCGTGTATCAAGTGATCAGCCACGGATCAGCAAGTGTCATCGGTGTAGCTGGGGCCTCCACAGTGACTACTTTGTCGTCATCGAAATCGATGGGCAACAACAGCAGGAGCCCGATTCAGGGGGAGCAACAGCTCACGTCCAAGGGCAGTAGCAAGCGTCACAGGTCAACTCGAGAGCGGTAGAGGATAGCAGCGATCGTCGTAGGTTGGCTTAGCAAATCAACGGAGGAAGTAGCACAAGGCGATGGTGTCTGGAGGCAGTAGCAACGGCAGAGAGGGGCTTGGCCGCGAGAGGCTTGGCTGCGAGAGGCTCCACTGGTCTCTCTCTCTCTCTCTCTTTTCTCTCAAGTGATTCACTCGTGTGTTCTCTGAAAATTCTGAGCCGAAAATTCTCAGCCCCCCCAGATTATGAGACATAAACATATATTTATAACACAAACCTAAGTCAATTGGCTGGGCTTTCTAGTCCTAACGGGCTTAGGTTTAGGTTTTACCCTTTAATTTAATTTAATTCTAAGTGGGCTGAATTAATTCGAGCTTTTCTTTAATTAAGCTTGATGGGCTAATTTAAGCTCAAATTAAGACTACCCAGCCCTTTTTGACTTGTAATTTTCGACCATTGCCTTCCGAGTGAGCCGAGTCTTGTTCGGTGCCTGAGCTCAATTTACATGATGAATTTTAAGTTCGCTTATCACCACCGATCCGATGCGAAATGCAATTAATCTATATGAACCTAAACTATATGCTATGCAATTGTAATATTTTTGTTTATGGATTAAAATTTAATTTTTAATTTTCTATACGAATTATTATTAAATTTAGACACGCCCTTTTATCCCCTATGAGATTATCTTAATTGTTTCCATTGCATCAAATCAGTCACATCGTAAAAAGCAGTCCGCTTCATTCTATTTTCTTCTAAAATTAAGGATCCCAAAAAGAAAAATTAAACTGTCGATCTTGCCGTAATCAATTGAGTCGGTCATGTCATTTACACATGCACAACGACATGTTGTAATAGCTCAGACGTACGATATAGCCGAGGTCAAACTCGAGTACAAGAAAACATCAAGTAAGCATAGTACAAGGATAAGATACGGATAAAATATGAAATGAGAGAAGCTTGGAGTTGGAACTTCTATAGGATAGCTCCCAAGAGACAAGCTTGAAACACAAACACGAAAGATAATGCTGCACGGTCATCTCCTGCATGCCTATCTACTGGGAGAGGCCGACAGGCTAGTGAATATGGAGGATTTTCTCATTTTTCCCACAGAATGGGGACAAGCGTGATGAGGGTTCATTAATTAAGTCATTGTCAGGTGGAGTTCGACCAACGGTTGGGTCGAGATGGAGCATGCTGGAGTTGTAGGAATTTAATGCAAGCTGAGCTTCTTTGAAAAATTCATCAAAAATCCTAAATTTTATCGCCTATGATACATTTATCTCAAAATTTTTTTGTGATATTAATAATCCTAAATTATATTATTTATTACACATTTACCAAATTGTACTTTAGTCTATGGGCATTTTCGTCTTTTTTATTTTTTTTTCTTTTTCTTTCCCTTTCCTTCACCGGTGTCTGGCGAGGACAAGGGTCGCCTCGCTAAGGGAGCGAGGGCGGCCCTCGCCCGACTCAAGCAAGGGCGACCCTAGGCGAGGCGGCCCTCGCCCGACTCAGGAGAGGGCAACCCTCTCCCGACGCCGGTGAGAGTTGTCCTCGCTTGAGTCGGGTGAGGGCCGCCCTCGCTCGCCCAGGCGAGGCGGCCCTTGCTCGATGCCGACGAGGGCGGCCCTTGCCAGATCCGGCGAGGGTCACCCGACGCTGGTAAGGGTCACCCTCGCCTGAGTCGGGCGAAGGCCGCTTCGCTCACCTAGGCGAAGGCCGCCCTCGCTCACCCAGGCGAAGCGACCCTCGCCCGACGCCGGTGATGGCGGCCCTCGCCGGATCTGGTGAGGGCCGCGCTCGCCAAACGCCGACGAGGGTCTCGTCGGAAAGGAAAAACAAAAGAAAAAGCAAAAAAGACGAAAATGCCCATGGATTAAAGTACAATGGGGTAAATGTGTCACAATAGTATAATTTGGGGTTTTTGATATCACAAAAAAAAGTTCAGGGTAAATGTGTTACAGATAGCAAAGTTTAAGATTTTTGGTGATTTTTTCCCTTATTTCAAATACTACGGAAGCTCAGCAGCTTTCTAATTGAGAAAATAACACAAATAGTTCCAAATTTTAACTTAATATGTAACGTGTTCCCTAAATTTTTAACTTATTTAATGTGGTCCATAGACTTTTAGTACGTATTTTATCAAAAGTTTGGGGACCATTAAATAAATTAAAAGTTCAAGGACGACTTGCACATTGGATTAAAATTTAAAGTCCACATTGAACAAATTAAAATTTATAGACTACATTACACATTTGACCAAAGTTCAACGATAATTTGTGTCATTATTCCTTTCTAATTTGAATAAGATGTTTAAATCGATCCTCTTGACAAATGTTACCGAAATACTTATTAGTTTGAATAATAAAATTTCTAAATTATTGATCAAATATGAGACGAGGGCAATTTATGCCATAAAAATTATAAAGTTTCCCTCATCAATCCCTTAACAAGTGTCCTAGACACTCGTTAGCAAAACCTTATAGAATTAGCTTTAGTAAATTGATTTTCAAAGTGACGCGACAGATTTGTATTAATGCTTAATTGAATTCTGGAACTTAACTAACAGGTTGAACGACTTCCGCACATCGTTCTTAGTAATTTTGACATTGTCACACTTTCAATTGTGGTTTTCTTTTTGAACTTTTTCCTGTGGATTTAGCCGGGCAAAAGGTTCGGTAGATCATTTTCCCCGATGCAGTTCTCCCCCTGATTACTCGTTTTGTGCATGTCATGGCTGCTGTGCATGCTTGGCTCCTCTTGTCGATGGTAAATGTGATCTGCGAAAGAGAACTCTAGTTTCCATTGGAGAGAGAAAGAGAGAGAGAACCAAACACAAGTTAACGGTGGCTGAGAAGTGATTGATAACGGTGGCTGGGGAGACGCCAACCGGGGACGGCAACAACGTTGGTGCCGATGGTGGTAGCTATGGTGGCCCTGACGAATGGCCACGGCAGCTGGTCTACTTGAGAGACAAAGTGAAAGAGGTGAACGAGTTTGCATTTGGTAGAAAAGTTGTGTTCAGTTTATCAATATAACTCAAATTAAACGTTATTTTTACGTGGGAGCTATTCAATGAAAGGCCCATATAAAGTCGAGTAAGTTAAATAAGTTCGGGCCTACCCAACTTTTTATCATTCCTTGACACATATCACAACTAAACTTAACTCCCCAATTTGGTAAAAAAAACACTTGAGTTCTCCAATCAAATTTCACTTACAAGAGCATCAAAGAACAAGTAATGATGCACCCCCCACTCTGCAGGTTCTTACAGAAAAAGGGGTTAATACTTAAAAAAAACCCCAAACTTTAACTTTTATCCCAATTATATCCTAAACTTTTTTTTGTCTCATAAAAAATCCAAAACTTTTACTTTTATCCCAAATCTATCACCTAATACCCAAAAAAATCCCAAACTTTAGCCTTTATCCCAATTATATTATAAACTTTTTTTTGTCTCATAAAAAATCCCAAACTTTTACTTTTGTCCTAAATCTACTACCGTTAAATTTTCCGTCCAATATTATCGTTAATAATTATTTTAATATTATTTTTTCAAAATTTTTTTTATTTTTCCTTTTTATTTTTCCCTTCACCGTTAAATTTGCCGGTATTGGACAAGGTCGGCCTCGCCCGCTCCTGGCGAGGTTTGTCCTTGCCGTGGCTTGGCCTCTCCCAACGCTGGCAAGGTTGAGCCTTGCCAATGGCCGGCGGGGTCGAGCCCTTGCTAGGGGTGGGCGAGGCTGACCTCGCTCAACGCTAGCGAGGTCAAGCCTTGCCCGCCCCTGGCAAGGTTCGTCCTCGCCCACCCCTGGCAAGGTTCGTCCTCGGTGTGGTTGGCAAGGCTCGGTCCCACTGGCTAGTAGCGAGGTCGAGTCTCGTCGCGGTCGGTGAGGACGAGGCCGACGGGACTAAGCCCTCGCCAGCGTTGGGCAAGGCCAAGCCTTGCTAGCCACGGTGAGAACGAATCTCGCTAGGGGCGGGTGAGGTTGACCTTGCTCAACATTGGCGAGGTCGAGCCTCGCCGGCCAAAGATTGAAAGTGAAGGGGAAAAAATGAAAACGAAAGGAGAAAGAAAATAAAAGAAAAAATCAAAAAATTTGAAAAAAAAAAAAATAGTCATTAACGGTAATATTGGAAGGAAAAGTTAACAGTGGTAGATTTGGGACAAAAGTAAAAGTTTTGGGTTTTTTGTGAGATAAAAAAAAGTTTACGACATAATTGGAACAAAAGCTAAAGTTTGGGGTTTTTTTGGATATTAGGTGGTAAGTTTGGGGTTTTTTATGGAATAAAAAAAATTAGGATATAATTGAGATAAAGACTAAAGTTTAGGGTTTTTTTGGGTATTGGCCTAAAGTGGGAGGTTTTGGGCACAACCCATATGAGCCCTGTTATAGCTAGACTTGGGACCAGAATTGCAGAGTTCAATGAAGCAATCCTCTGTCCTGACTATTGGGCCAGTGCTCAGCTGGGCTTCTTGGTTTCGAGAATTTGGATTCTCACACCTTTCGCTGTCCCTTTATATTATTATATATTGTGTATTTTCCAAATAATTTTGGAGTATTGAGTGTCATCTCAGGAGTCTAGCCTGTACATACACACTTGTTATACATGTATGTCTGTATATCTTTTGTTGTACAATGTGCATCTCTCACTATATTGAAGGATTTGAAGCGCCATTGACTGCATGATCAGATTCGACATTAGTATTATGAGAATGGTAAATTTATGACTCTCATTGGAGTCCTCAAATGTTCATTATTTCTTTTTCGATTGGTTTGCTCAATGAGTATAAGTTAAAACACTGTTTTACGTTTAGGCTAAATGGCCAACTTATATGGCATACCTGATCGTGATCCTACCATCAATCTATATCCAACAAAATGATCAGAATTATATGTTGAATTGAAGTGTGGCTTAGACTATGCTTGGCATAGCATTTCCAAAGATCTTTGAGTCGAAGTTTTGGTGTTTGATAGCACGATCTTAAATAACTTTGGTAACAAAGTTGAGCTGTGACAATGCTCAAAGCTCATTGCTACTTCACTCTAGGGCTTTTAGCCATTTCCAGAATGCTACTTCAAGGGTTCAGAAAAACTTTTCTTCCCATTTTGCTCTCACTAAACTATCTAAATTCTAGTTTTACCATAACTTCTCTCTCTCTCTCTCTCTCTCTCTCTCTCTCTCTCTCTCTCTCTCTCTCTCTCTCTCTCTCTCTCTCTCTCCTATGCATTGCCTTTGCCGCATTGCTACTCAACCCGGTCATTCGCTAGGGGTGAGCATGGTCTAGGTGTGGGGGTTCCCACCATGAAATCAAGAACCGTCCACTAAGGAATGAATTCAAAAAATTGGAATTGGGAACCACTCGTTGGTTCCATGATTCCACCCGTGAATTGGCCTGCCTGTTCGGTCTAATTCCTGAGTGGGTTCATGGAACCTGTCCTACCAAGTTTCACGCAAATAGAGGTGATTGAAAGCGAGAGAAGGAGGCAATGAATGGCCGGAGGCACGGCCGTGAGTTAATGAGAGTTGAGAATCGAGGCCGTGAGTCGATAGACATTGAACTTAAGAGTCAAGATCATGAGTGAGAGATAGAAAGATAACTTAGAAAAGGTGAGAGTGAGACGAAATGAGCACTCAGTTAATAGGTGTTGAACTTCAGATTAGGGATTTTAAGGTTTTTATTTTAAAATTTTTTTCTATTTTTTGGTTGAAAATTTTTCTTAAAAAATTATATATATACTACCGGTCTGGTATAAATAGGCAAGTGGGTGGTTTGCACCTTAAATCAAGAATCAGACCGGTACTCACCAATTTTAGTAAATTGGAATCGTGAATCGCCAGTTTCGGACCAATCTAGTCCAGTTCCGAGCTGTCCTCGGTTCCTTTGTACATCCCTACCATCTATAGCAAGTCCAATTCTCGACTCCACACACGACCACTGCCAAACTGGATTACAAAGGCCCAACTGGATTACATATGATAAACCTTCCTTTGGGCCCATCCTTGATATTGCCAGCAAAGGTGTTGTAAGTCAATGGTTCATTATGGCAGTGAAAATAAATCTAAAGAAGATAAACCACGTAGAAGCCAGACTTTTTGTACTTTCACAATATATTGGTATGGTCATAACTCCTCCGATCGCACCCGTTTATTGTTTCCATTGATGAAATACTAGCCCGGAGGAGGAGGAGAAAAAAAGAATATCATCGAGAAAAGAAGCCAACACGGGTTTGTGTACACTTAATGGGAGACACAAGAAATCATATGGAGGAAATTCTGTGCACATCGTGCTCTCTGGACAACATAATGCGAGAGATGGGGTCCAATTTCGTCGGTGTAGTTGACAACAACTTCATTCCGGAGATTACAAATGTGTGTATGCAAATCTTTTAGACACTTGTCCATCATTTCATGGTGTCAACAACTAGCTACACCAACCCCTCTTCATGATTAGGGATATTATCTTGGAAAAGATCTGCGAATCATATTATAAGGCGGAGCATCAATCTTTATTACTGATTAGAAATATCTTTCAAAGATTTCGCCAATTATGAGTGGGATGCTTTAACCATTTAGTTATGTATACTTAGCCGGAATCCTCGTATACGGTGAATAACCCATTTCCTATTGAAATGAAATTTGTAAGATAAATCGATGCAACTAAAGATGAATAATAGAAAGGATCCATATCCCAAAATCTCTTTATATTACAGATACAGAGAGAAATATTGATATTCCATTTTTTAGGTCTCTAATTTTCTAAAACCATAGTCAATACTCTTAAGAAGTGGCGTTTGGCGAAATGGGAAAACAACTACAGGGCAAAATAACGTGCTTGGATTATGTCATTTTTAATGAGCTAATGATCGAGAAAGATTGTTCGTCCGCTTTAAGTGGGATTTGACTTGGTCAAGAAGAGAAAAGGGCCATCTTATGTAAGCAAACCAAACAAAATTTCCCCTTGTAGATCGGCAGATGGCAAGACGATGCAAAGATACAAATCAATCTTTAACCTTTTGCTTCTTTTCATGCGCGACCAAGGATCTTTGAAATCTCTCACATGTGTCAGTCAAAAGAAGAGGAGCAGGATTCCCCAAATTCCACAAACTGTTGAACAGTGCCCTTTAGACTTTAGCTCCATTGGTCCTACTCTATTTTCTAGGCAACTTTTTCCCAATTACTTGTCCTGTTCTAATCATTTCGTGAGACCATTATGATATATATAAGCAATAAGCTTTCTGTAATAGATTTTGCTAACAGAATCTTCCAGAAAAAAGAAGTTTAATTTAATCTAGCAAAAGGGTCCTGCATGATTCAGCAGATTTGAAATTCATACGGTGCCTTAATTTGAATGATCTCCCCCAGATTTATTGTGGAGGGAATAGATGATGGCTCAACTACTCAAAACTGATGATTAGCGTTGTTTAATCAGGTTGATCCTATTTTAACTGAAAAGGAAATGGTTAACAGTTTGATGGGATTTTCATCATCATTGTTATTTGTCTTTGAGTGAATGACTCTATCTCTCCAAGAATAATTAAGTGCGTGTCTGGCATCTTAATTGGTAGATACGGGCTAGTTAGCTGCATCAAACACTAAGCTAACTTAGTCATGTGGAGTCCGATCAGCTATCAAAACTTGTCCTAAGCATACATCGAGTTCATATCAGTTCCACTCTGACCACAAAATGTTAACATAATAGATCATGCAACTGCTATCCATATGTTCGATGTGAAATTAATTGGGATGATAACACGCACAGCGGTACAAGTTCAATGGACATAAAGCAACTTGCAAGTTCGTACATCGGATGATTTGATCCATATAATGTCATGTTGTACCGAGACAAACAATTTGAGGTTCATATTCATCCGGCAGATCCACATCTCTATCTTTCACATTCACCATCAAGAAGGTAATAATGTTTGTAGGCCTTTTCAGAGTCTTGTTCTGGCCCATATAGGTAAAGATCAGCTCAAGCATTTTGCCGAGTCTGCTGCTGTAAATATACAGAACAAATTGGTCAGTACCTTTCTCATAGACTAAGCCATTACAATTCTGTGTAGCACGGTTGGTTCGCATATGACATGTGCCGGTAATAAAATGAGTCCAAAGATGTACTTCTATTGCTTTGGTGGCCAGGGGCCAATGCCGCTCCACTGTTAAGCGCAATGCAACGGCCCGAAGAAAAGTGAATTTGGCGCAAAGCCACTCGTTGCTTTATGTGCAGCATCATTCTAAAAGGCCAAAAGCCATAAAAGAACCAGAATGTCTCTTCTTCTTCTTGATCAGAGCAGACTTGAAATTCAAATGCAACGGTCTTTGTCTCCATTGTTTTTTGACCCTTTAGCTTTTCCCCTTTCCGTCTCATATTTTCCCATTTTTATGATTGAATTTGATTAACTAAAAAGCACCTGTGTGGATTATTAGGATGGTAACAAAGTTATGATAGTTTGAATACTTGGTTCTTCTTACTGTATATCACAGATTTTAATTCAAACTAAACAACAAATTATAACAGATATGAACTAGAAATTACATTTTCATGTGAAATTAAATTTGAACAAACATTTAAGACTAAATTAATTCACTATTGCAAAATATCTCCAGCTGAAGACATCTGGACACAACCAAACTCGGGTTTCATATTAGACAGGCTATTCTTTTCCCTTTTTTTTTTTTTCGTGAGACTTCTTTTACATATAGTTTGTTGTTCGAGATAATAAGAACTTGATGGAAAAATTTTAACGAAAATTGGAAAGATGAGCAGAGATTAGGAAGCAAGTTGGAATCATTAAGGATGTTGGGTATGCTAAGTTTAATTTTCAATAAATATCAAGCAAAAATCCCCACTTACCAACTATAAATGCACATGCATATTAGCTGTTATTGGCGAAGCAATGCTGTCAATTCAAGAATATATGGCAACCTCCCACTCAGAACTTTTAAAGCCCAGGAAAAGATGGGTAACTGTGGACAGACCTCACACTTCATGCACCACACCAACACTCTCAAATCTCATTTTCTCTCTGAGTGTATGATGATGTCACTTGGGACCCTTTTTTTTGGGGCCCCCTTGTCCTGCAACAATGTATTGGCTGCATTTACTGGGTAATGCTGATTTCTATATACAAATTTCAATTAATGTCGAGGCCTTCAAATTAATAATTCCGCACATCATTCTTTCTTTCATCTTTTCCTTTTAACTAAATCCACATAAGAGCCGTGGAACATCATCTACCCCATCCCGAACGCAAGTTCTATGTAGACATAACAACATACAAATGAATTGCATGTAATATCGGATGCACACGGTTTTGACTCCTCTGAAGTCGCATCTCTAATGTTCAATAGTATTAGCATGGTGAACATAGCACCCTTAGCAACATTACCAGAAGAGGGTGACATGTACAAAATGGTAAGTCTATATCTTTGGGGAACGACAATATTTCTTTGACTTACATGTTCTGCCTATATGTAAAATCTAATGCTCAGCAGTATGATATCCTGCCTTTTCTCTTTGACTTACATGTAGCCCCAAGAAGTATCTGTCATCAACTCATTCAATCTGTTCAATCTGTTTTCACTCTAATCTTTCTAGTTTGCAGCTGCCAAATACTTAAAAGGAGAGCAAGGATTTTTACTGAGGCATTGAAGTGGAAACGAAACTCATTGTTCAAGGGGATTATTAAAGGCTAAATTTCAAACACGCAATAAAAAGAGTAACTTGGAAAATTTTGAGATGACACCGGGAAGGAACTTGAATGCTTCTAGGGAATTGTTTTACTGCAGATGTAAGGAAATGGATTACAACACTCCATTACAAACAGGAAAGTGACAGCATGAGAAATAGTTTTGAAATAGGAGACAGATTTTGTTTTTTTCCACAGTGAAACAAGAAAGCAAGTTTGTTTTGAAAGAAAGAGAAAAAGAAGTGTTTAGTTTATTCCTTTTTCATAAATAAAGTAACAATGATGCGCAATATAATAATGAGGGAGGGGGGGCGTGTAGATGGAAGACAACAATAGAAAAAAGCAACAGAAGCTGACCATTTTGTGCAGGCATTTGGCAGAGATTTGTCTCCTTCCCCTGCCATTTTCTCACTTCCATACATACAACACAAACACAAACACAAACCCAAGTCCCCCATTTTTGTTTCATACCTCAGCATCATCATCATAATCATCTCCTTCTTCTTCTCTGCTTTTGTTTCTGAAACGACATTTATTGCCACTTGCGTAGTAATTTGGAGCAGAAGAAAATAGAAGAGGAGAAGAGTCTAAATTTTAAGAAAGAGGAAATGGGGGTTGGGGAAGGAGCAACCTCAATGCTGAAAAAAGCTGCAAGGAAGGTGGTGGTTGCAGCTTGTGCCTCCTTCTCACGTAAACAAGCTCTTGTTGATCCTCCTGTTCTTGGCAACAATGTATGTCTCCGTCTCTGCCTGTCTCTCGGTGTCTGTATAGTCTGTGTTGAATATTTCCATTTCTTTTCCCTTCTGTCATCAACAAAAAAATCATTTTTTTTGGCACAGCTACTTAAGTTGCAAAATAATGCTTGCTTATGCAAATTTTTTTTTTTTAAGCAGAGAAGAGAGAGTTCCCCACACAACAATTCTTAGGCAGAGGAATTCTCTTTGTTTGAAATTCTCTAGCTGCTTGGTTCTCCAAGCTCACGTTTCTTGAAAAAACCCATTTGTTTCTTGACAAATATTCCTTCCCACATTCGCTGCATTTTGCTCTCTCTCTACTGTCAGTGTTTGATTTCTCTGGGTCTTAACTGTTCTTGTAATTCTTCATCCCATTTAAGCAAATTTTATCCCCCTCTTTTGTTTTCTGTTACTTGGGACTGCACTTGATCTTGATAGCCGTTTTTGTTGATGTTGAATAACGAAACAGATCTCGAATTCATCAGTGATGTCTCTCAGAAAACGAGAGAATTTCTCAGAAAACGTGGAAGAAACAGAATCGGCCAACAATGTCACTTCCAAGGTAACAGCTCTCTTGCACATTGCCCTCATTCCAAGTATCAAAGATCCGTTCTTGAATTCCTCCCACAATTTCTTGAAGAATAGGAAAAAGATAACCAAAATGAAAGCATGCTTGAGGGAAAAAAGAAAAAGCTTTTGATTTTTAATGAGTGTTGAGTATATGTGAAGCTTCTGCTCATTCTGTTTAGTCTATCTATTGCTACAAAAAGTCATTTAAAAGTGGCCTGAGTCCATAGTCTCCCGCGGGCACTGTACCATCGTAATCTTTCGTCGATGGATTAAAATGCGTCAGATCTCAACCGTTCAACAAATTCACCCTCAAAAGCGATCACACGCTAAATTTTCGCTTTTGGAATCCAATGGCTCTTGATTTTGACCACCCTCTCGCATTTTTCATATTCTCTGCTTTTCCTTTATTGTTTCCCTTTCAAATTGGTACAATTTCCAACATTTTTATTTCAATTCCAAGAGCTCACACAACTAAAAAAATAGCTAAGTATGAGCACTCCTCGCAACCTCTACTGTTTCTTTTTCCCAAATTCTTACATCTTGGAGTTTGATTTGAAGGCAAGTGCCTGCAGGCTGCACTCTTCACTATTGTAAATACCGGCTGAAGTTTGATAATCTTAAAGTATATTTTGTTAATCAGTCTTATTCAGAAAAGCATAGAAATCTTAAAATTTAGAGAGGGTTTGATAGATAAAACCGTTGCCTATTAAAGCAACAAAAAAAAGTTCAGGGGAAGTGCTAACTGTAATCTAGCAGAAGCTCAAATGTGATCTTTATACTCATATATTCCATCTAGACCTTAGAAAAAGCTCAGAAAATGAAAAAAAAAAAAAAAACTGCTGTCTTGTGATCTTCCCTCTCACCAACCAGATAGAGAGAGTTGGTCAGTTTCAGCTAAAAGAGAGGCTGAAATCGAAATCGTGCATAACTCGGGACCCACTGGCAATGTCCCACACGTGGATCACCAGTAATGGCTTCATCAGATTTTGAACACTGATTCGTTTTTGAATGTTGTCCCTCACTTTTTCGTAACCACTCTCACCCACATTTGACATGTCATGTGATAATTCTAGAAATGACAAAACCCTGCCATGTTTTGGGTGGGACATGCTGTCAAGTATGTTCTTGAACAAGATCGATATGCACGAAAAAAGCCTCGAAACATGCCTTTCTCTTACCAAATGGTATGAAACTTAGTGGGGTTTGCATTGCACTAGAACACCCACGATTGAATGCCCCCCACAACCCAAGAATATAATCGATTGATTTGGACCCCAATAGCATAATCACATTGCTCTGAGCAATTATATGGTGATTGCTTTGTTTCTGGGGAGAGAACACGGTCATTATGCATTGCGATATTTTCAGCGACAAAGTACTTTGATTTATCGGAACATCAGAATCCGAAGACGAGCGGTGTCTTTAGATTCCGGGAAAGTGGATATATTGCTTCCTAGTTCTCAGGAATTCTAGCTTGCATTTGCAGCATCTGAACGGATTTCTTGCTTCAATTGCTACGCCACAAATGAGTTGCAACAGCAGATCTATGTCAAGTTTACTATGAAAGTAGTTAAGCAGTAGGAGAAAAGGAATCAAACCAGTATGAAGAAGTAGCAATTAATACGTTTGCCGTGAATAAGTCAGATAATTGTTATCCTGCAGGGGTAAATTTGACATCATGAGTTAAGAGTGACAACTTTAGATCCAAGAGCCGATGGAAGTTTTGCATTATTTATGATGTCAGTTCTTTTCAGCTTTCTGTTCATATGAATCAATTATTTTTCACGTTGAAGATCTTAGCTTGTGTAGAAGAAGCTGACTCCACCCTTTTCCTGTGGCAGAACCTGTGTGCAATATGCCTGGACCCTCTGAGCTACAGCACAAGTAGCAGCCCAGGGCAGGCCATATTCACCGCCCAGTGCTCTCACGCGTTCCACTTCAGCTGCATCTCCTCGAATGTCCGGCACGGGAGCGTCACTTGCCCCATTTGCCGTGCCCACTGGACTCAGCTTCCCCGCAATCTCAACCTGCCCTTTTCCATTTCTTGCAGCCAAACGGACCCCATCCTCCGAATCCTAGATGACTCCATCGCCACCTTCCGCGTCCACCGACGCTCATTCTTGCGCTCTGCTCGCTATGACGATGATGACCCGGTGGAGCCTGACCATGCATCCAGTTATCCCCACGTAGAGTTTTCTCTCATGCTGGTCCCACCCTCACACCCAAGCTTCCGTCCCTGCACACACCCGTTTCAACAAGTTAGTGAGCAAAGATCACACCATCCTCGTGGAATCACGTCCTCACATCACCTGAGCAGCTCATCCCTGTTTCTGCATCAATTACCAATGCCTAAACATTTCACATCCCCAGATCAGACACCTTACAAGTGTACCTCACATACGCAAAGAGCATACCTCTCGGTGAAGCTCACGCACCACCCAGCAATGGATTTGGTCCTTGTGGCAAGTCCCAACGGCCCGCACCTTAGGCTCCTTAAGCAGTCCATGGCATTGGTGGTGTTCTCTCTCAGACCGATCGATCGCTTAGCCATTGTTACCTATTCATCTGCAGCTGCCAGAGTTTTTCCTCTGAGGCGAATGACCTCTTACGGAAAACGAACAGCTTTACAAGTCATTGATCGCCTTTTCTACATGGGACAGGCTGATCCGATCGAAGGGCTCAAGAAAGGAATGAAGATACTCGAAGATCGAGTCCACAAGAACCCGCAATCATCTATATTGCATCTGTCCGACTGTCCGATGAGGTCCTACCATTCTGTTAACATTGAAATGTCAATACCCATACACCGGTTTCACGTGGGGTTAGGGTTCGGCACGTCAAACGGGTTCGCCATGCACGAATTCGAGGAGTTCTTGGGAAGGTTGTTGGGTGGTGTTATCAGAGAGCTTCAACTGAGGATCAGAGAGGATGGCAGGATCATAAGGCTCGGAGAGATGAGAAGCGGTGAAGAGAAAAGGATCTTGTTGGAGTTGTGTGAGGAAGAACACGTGTATCTGGAATACAGCTATGCCGAGGGCGGGGGTGATGAGTGCCTTAGGACAGGAGAGACTCTGGTGAGTCTTGAGGACAAGGGAGAGAGAAGAGATAGTACAGATAGTGCAGGAAGAGACATGAGTATTGGTGGGAGGAATAGTAGTGTTGAGAGTTGGGACTACCATGACCCTTTCATGGCTAGAAGATGGGCCAAACATTTGCACGGTTATAGAATGTGAATTAACTATCATTGGTAATATTGTTTTGGGTATAAAGAACAACAATTCCAGTTAGCATGCTCCAACAATATGAATTTGTGACATGTAGGACACTTTCAATTAGCAATCTCCGGTGCAAAGCCTCAAATAATTCAGCAGAAATGATCTTTGATGGCACTGCCAAATCTTTAACATTCGGTCATGTGACATGTCTGAAAAATTTTTTGCCAATCACCAATAACTCGAGAAGCCCTTTGAGAAAGAAAAGGTTGCATGTGTTCCCATAGAGAAGCAATTATTTGACAAGTTTCTAGTAATCTTTTCATATAAAGGCCAAGCAATAATATAGTTTGTGTTAGCAGGCTGAAAATTTAAACAGCTTCTGCATCCATGTAAAAGAATTGGAATTCAAGATCAACAACAGGGATTTGCGAATGTAAATGCTATTAATCATGGTGATAATCATACACAGAGAAGTCACTATACAACAGAGAGCTGTCTTTGGAGTAATGAAGCAAGAAATAGCAATTATCACAAAAATAGCAAGGGTTCTCCTTGGCCCATTTGTCATCCAGGGTTACCTTGGTCGCTCTATAGATCTTACACACACAGCATTTTTGTGCACGTGTTTTCTGCTGGAACGTGACAATAGGATAAGCCGCTCGGTTATGTACTTCTTCTGGATGAATCAACCTCATATCTCTAATCACAATTGTGTGCTTGCAGTCTCCCTGAACCATGAAATTTACAGAGAAGCATCAGCATCTGATGGTCAGAAGACAAAAAATGATAGTTTGTTTACAAAAGAAAGATGTCAGGGCATCATCCAGAAAATTTTACAGTGGGCGAAGATGAATATGAGGAAAACAATCACCACACCTGATGACAATATAGATACGCGGCACCTAGTTGAAATTTCAAATCACAAAACCGCGTCTTTTGCATCTCCACGGCTTTGAATTGAGGCAGTTGGGAAATTGCTGTGTCACCTACAACATCCTTCTGCTTCTGCCCCAACTCACCAGCTAGGATGCACTCCCATTTTTTGAGAGCTTCATCCTTTGAATTCCTAAGCCACTCAAGGATGGGTTCGCTGTAATCTATAGCAGCGGGGTCCCTCAAATCATTGCAAAAGAAATCCTGCATAACACAGACAATCTTCACAATTTAGCCATAAACTATATATCTCATTATGACAAATAGAGAGGTGAAAGAGCTTCTTACTTCTATGAGGAAATATCCTGAAGAATCGTGCTTTCCAGCTTTCTGCATTATATGGTCCATCATGCAATATATCTTGTCCCTTAATTCCGTCAACAATTGTCGTCCAAGAACCAAGAACTCTTGTGTCTACAGAAAATTTCAAAATAACTTCAGAAGCCAAACAAGAGAAGGAAATTAGTTGAGGTACAATCTCTTTTCAGCTGAAGCCCAGTAAAATGTCAATCACAGCACCTACCCTCTTAAAATCTTTTTTTAAAGATGATAGCATGAAAGCATCTACCTATTCTAAAATTTTTCAGAAGTGAATGAGATGAAAGTAAATATCACCTCACCAAAAAAAGGGTCCTCTAAAAAGTTGCTACCAAGCTAAACTATCAAAAGCAACCCAGGTTGAAGGCCATCAACAAACAGGGGACCATTCTCTACCTTAGAATGTTTTTACTTATCTTGCACAGGATTAACTACACCAAGTACTAACTTTATTTTGGCACATTGGATAATCAAAAGCCAGACAAAAGAACCAACCCAAATTCCGCAACGCCAAATAGAATGTCAGGGAACATGTTCCCTTCCACTACAACAAAAAAAATAAACAGATATAATACCTTGATCCATCTCCTTACGTTATGGTAAACCTCCACGCAAAGAACAATTTCAGGATACAACACAGGCATGTTTTCCTGAAGGTCTGATGATTTCACCTGTACAGATCAGAAGAGAAAAGAACCTAAGAACTATGATTACCTAGAAATATCAAACGGTCAGAGCTATAAAATTTTGTTAGTGTCGAGCTTTGAATAGCCTTAAACATCATGTTCTGAGATTCATTTGAGTTCATGCATCATTCTGAAACAGCAACCCAAGCATAAGCTTTTTATTATAACTTATCCAAAGGAAAAATTCTAGGCAGCTTAAGTTAGATTGTTCACAGTTCACATTTTTTAGATTCATAAGGAGACTTAGAATGGTGAAGCAGCTCCAATATAGACTGTTAGCTCCAAAAGATACTAAAGGGAAGGAGGGAACTAGAGCACGAGGGATGTGAATGTAGTCAGTACCACAAGTGAAGGTGAGGTAACAAGTGGCACATAAGTATAAGGTTGATAAATAGAAGCCCAAGACACATGTAGCCTTTAGCAAGTGAACTAAAAATGCAAACAGAATGTCAAGTTGTGAGCAAACCTTCACTTCAGAGTTTGTCAACCTCAAGGTTTGCAACCTCTCAACTCTCTCCATAGGTGGAACAGCACCTTCATCAATCTTACAGATGGCACTGGACATATGAGTTTCTATAGTAAGCACAAATCACAATATACATATAACCAGAAGAATTTTCCAGGTTAGGTCACAAACTTGAATGAATGCAGCCTTGCTGCTTCCTTGTCTTCATCCTGCTTTAGTTTGATCTTCACAATTTCATCCACTTTTCCCATGTAACTATGCTGAAAAACAACAATGGAAAATTTTAAGAATCTTATGGCACTGTCAAGAATAGAAGAAGAAATATCTAGAAGGACAGTACATTTCAAATATTGAAAAAGCACCTGAGAACAAGTGGATGCTTCAATAAGTTTTATCCAAACAATCGATTAAATTCAAGTAAATGGAGCATAATACATGAACGAGTCCTTTTCAAAAAATTTCTTACCTCACAGTTCAACACACATAACCATCTCGGATTATAACCCCAGATGCCAAATCTAGGAGATATAAATGCGAAAAAAGATGATGTGAGAGCGCTCACAATTTCTAAACATCTTTGAGCCAAACCCACTAAATAGCATTAACAAGAAAATGGCAGCTGCATATTTTCCTCATTAATCTAACAATGACAAGCCACTTTCGACCAACAAAAACCAATTCTTCAGTGAAAGAGTTTCAAAAACAAAGTGCAAGTAACCAATAGACAGATCAACAGAAGGTAAGGAAACACACACGCACCCTCACACAAAATTACTGGAAGTTTAGCAAGTTAACAGCCAAATAATTGACGTACTTCAAGAGCTTGACCGTTTTCCTCATTTCTCATTCTTTTCTTGGAGTTCTTAGTGCTTGAATTTCTAGCTGTTTTTTGAGAATGAAATCCATTAAAGCATTCTAATGCATTTGAGGCTTCTCCTTGGCTGGCTGAGTTCTCTAAATTTGGATGCTCTCGGCTTGTTGCTCCTTGGTCATCTTCATGCCTGAATGTAACAAACCGAAGATCAAAACAGTTCCGGATAGGCATTTCAAAAAGAATTAAATAGCCCAACAAAAGGCAATCCAATGAAAAAGAGTACACTCTTCATGGAAAGGATATGGCAGAGTATTGTCCCTAGAGTCTAGGTCAAAAGATAAAGGCATCAACCAGGTTGATATTGCTACGACCCTCGGAAAAGGCACGGAAAAAAATGCAGGCCCGTATGTGCTACAGGACTAGAAGGGTGGCTTTTCACCGCAGTCACAAGTGCATGCATTGAATTTGAATATGATGGAATAATCGTCTCCAAGCACCTACTTTTACTGAATATCATATCCATATAGGAACTTACACAACTAACACAACTAAAATCTTTGACGTCTGCTTTACTCTATCGTTGCCAAATCAAAAGGCATGTGGAGGTATAAGTCTGGCCAAAAAAAATTAATCTTGGCTACATAAACTTGTGATGCATAATATTACTGATGAGCACAATTAAAGATCATCTCGCAACAGCTAGGTTAAAATGCACATATGTGGACACAACATATATAATTTACCCAGAATTGGATTGGCCTTCTGGATGCTGTTCGGAACAATCAAGAAGTTCCTGATCCTGCAAACAACCCCGTGTGAGCAAGTATGAATAAAAACAATAGACTTGAGAGAGGAAAAGAAACCAAAAAACTGAAACTGGAGCGGCATACTTGAAACGCCTCCTTCATAGCCATGTCTACCAACTCTTCCTCACTGAACACTTTAAGCTCATCCACCCTACACAAGCACCAAGCCGAACCACACCCCACAATGAGAACAAGCCTTTCGACCAAAAAGAACGAAACTTTCGCGAAAACCCTCCAAAAACAAGCTTCCCCAGATGCATATATCTACCATAGATAGACGCGAATCACTTACGATAAGTCCTCATCGCACTCTGGCTGCGAACCGCAAGAAACCTCCGCCTTCAGCTTCTGCAAAGAACCCAGAATTCACCATCACAACGCAGGCTCAGGAAAAAGAAAACGAACAACTGGGTCGCCACCGAAAACGCGATGGGTCGGTTTGACGGGTAGAGAGCGAAGAAGGGTGGTCGTGGAAGGTTATTACGGGACCTCGAGCTCGCGGAGGAGAGAAGCTTCGAACTCGGGGGCGCGAGTGAGAGGGCCGATGAAGTTGGGGACGAAGAGGGGCCCGCCGCGAGCAATGGAGGCGCTGCTGCAGCATTCTTCTTGAGCAGCGCCGGCGGTCACGCTCGATTCTTCTTCCACCATCTCTGCAACACCGCCGCCCACGGAGGAGGAGGCGATCTTCTTCGTCCCCCGCTCTTTTTGCTTCCGGGGAATTCCCTTTGCTGGGGAAATTTTACAAAAGCCCCCCTCAACTTTGGAAAAATCATAGATTAGTCCCCTGAACACTTGCAAGCGTTTCGCTATGGCCCGTAAACTTTGAAAAGTTACAGTTGACCCCCCTCAACTTTTTGATTTTCACCAGGGCCGTTGATTTTTCCGTCTGTAATGAAATTGAGAAAATAGAGAGTATTACATGTTTAATGAAGTTAATAAATTTTAATGAAGGATATTTCGATCAAGAGACGTGAAATGCTCTATTTTCAGGTAACTTAACGACTATGTATAAGAAAAAAATTAAGATTATAAGATAATTTAAAGTTTGATAGAGTAATCTATAACATCTTAAAATTTGTGAGCTATAATGCAACGACGCCGAAAATGCCAAAGTCCGAGACATAATCTAGAACTCTTTGAAGCTCAAAGGGTTGTTGGGCGACGAAACCAAATTTTAGGGATCGGGAGTAATTTCCTTTTCTTTTTATTATATCATTTTGACTTCTGTTCCGAACTATTTTATTCACCAAGAAGAAAAAGAGAATAGAATTAATGTATTCGGAAAAAGAAAAAGTTCCTTTTTCTTTGATTTTGCCCACCCTCAAAGTTTGATCTGCTCTCCATTTTCAGCCCCACCAAAAGTTTGTTGACCCGCCCAATTCATGCGATGTTGGGAAATGGTAAAAAAAATAATAGGGAGAGCGGGCATTTGAGGGTACAAATGAACAAAAATCTCTAAAATTCTTGCAAGAAATGGGAGACGAGTGAAACAAAGCATTAGTTAGAAGGTGGGCTTGGTGTTGGATCAACGGTAGAAATTTCTAAAGCCCAATTGTATGTGTGGTCGAATTACGTTCTAGATCAAACCCTAAGAGAGATAAGCCCAACTACATTGTAAACATTCCATCTTTGGCTAAGAGGCTAGGGCAAGGCCTGACTTCATCTTTGATTGAAAGTTTACTTTGTATTTTAATGCAAGGTGGGGCTTATTTAGAATGTTGATGGACCCCATTGCTCGTGTGACGTATTCTTCAAGGGTGACTTTGCCTATGCCCACACGATTCCTCCTCCGGATTCATTGGCACAAGTCGAATGAAAGTGTTACATCAACTCAAGATAACTGAAGACTAAAGGGGTAATCGTAAGTAGCCCTAATCAAAAGTCCCACATCGAGGACATATTGCGAGGATTGTTCCATGTTACTTGTGACCCAGTTCCCCGATTTTTAATGCTTCAGTTTTTCATTATTAGGGTGTCAAGCCTCGATCTAAAAGCTATACGTGTATAAAATATCAAGATATGATAACTTGCCACAACTTTTCACATTGAGTTCGTTTTATATCATGGAAAAAAATCGCCTCACATGACAATAAATCAGCATTTGCGAGCATGTATCGTCTTGTAACTCTCGAGATAAACAAGCTGTGCCGCTCCATGCATTCGATGTTCTTTCAAACTTTCACGTCTCGCGTCGTGCCGTGCGTGATCAAATCACGTCCGAACGGTCCAATCCATGAAAAGGGTAGAAAGGGATTGGGGGGCAATTGAAGCTTGGATGTTGCATTAGGAGGGGAAAGTCCAAAGCCATCCCTATCGAAGGTTGCCGGAATAATTTTCGATTTAAGGGGACGGAATATTACGCAGGAGATTCCCAGGGGGAGAGAGGCCGGTCACCACGTCATCGAAGCTCTAGTTCATTTAAGAAAATACGCATAGAGAAACCTGGGGGTTTGACAGGTAGCTGGCTGAGCTTCGGCCTTTCGGTGATACGAAACGCACGAAATGTCTGCCCGCGGGCAGTTCTCTGCATCATCTCCAGATGTTTTCTCTCTCTCTTTGTCCTTGTCTCGATTGCTTGGTCTTTTTGGCCGTGTTCTTGCTAAGGACAAGAATTGGCCCATCGATTCTAAACTTTCTTCTTCTTTTTCAATGGTCGCGAGGGGGAATCCGCGCCGTCCTTATTTGCACCGGTCGTAACGAGCGAACCCCTCGCGGGACGGGGACGCCCAGAGGTCGATCGATTCTATGGCCCTCCCAAAAGAAGTTGGGTCCCGCTCGTGCTCGTAATCTTAATTGTTGTTTGATTTGGTTTCTTCTAATTCCACGTGAATTCCTAAAACTGATGAGTAAAGTACAATCAAGGTACCACATTTTCAAAATGGTTCGACCTAAGCTTCGCAATCGGTCAAAAAAGTGTAATCGAATCCTTTGATTATTTGATTAGCTCTTGCCTATTTTGAGCGGGAGAAAAATTCAACTTTCATTTTTCCACTATTATTTCTTCCCTAAGTGACCATTGAAACCTATCTCTGCTGTCTAGGCCACCGGTGATGCCACCACCTTCTTCCACTCCAAACTAGCACAACAACCACGTCGACAATCACTGGTTAGCCCGTTCTCTTTCTCTCTTGGCGCGCAGATAAAGATGGGCTCCATTAGCAATGACCAAAGTAGTCCATCTTGGCTTGTCACGATCAGCGTAGATAGGATAAGCCGAATTTGGCTCCTCTAACCTCGACCTACGTGAATTAAATGAGTAGAATATAATTAGAAAACCCTAAACTTCTTAAATATACATTAAGTAATAGAAAAAAATAAAATAGTTAAAAAAAATACAAAACCATAGCCTTGCCAATGACGGCAACGTTGGCTGCCATCTTCCTATGCCGCTTTGAGCTCGAGTGTCCATGGTTGTGAGTTGTCGAAGCTCGAGTAGCCATGACCGTAAAGGAAGAGAAAGAGCGCAGTCATGCCTGTGAACCCTAAGCTTGAGCGGTCATGATTGTAGCCTTAAAGCTCAAGCACATGATCCTAAAGCTCGAGCATCAATCGCGGCCATGTGGTTAGAGCTCGAGGGGCCATGGCTGCTCAAAAGATGTTATAGTCGTGCTCGCTCCGTGACGAGTGGTCGAAGACGCGAGAGGAAGGATGAAGACCATGGGGAATAAGAATTGAGTTGAAGAGGAAGAATAAGTTTGGGTCAATGGGAGGAAGATTTTCAAGAAAGAAGAAAATGACTTCAGGTTACCAAATTTTTAATGCCAATGTCAGAAATTTTCAACGGCATTAACACCCCAATAGCTGAAGATTTTGTTTTTTTGGTCATAAAGCTCTTATAATTTTATTTACTTAGAAGATAATTTGTTACAAGAGATCATGATATCCAAACAATAGCTGAAGATGACTAGTGGCACTTTCAAAAGAGTAGAGGATGCTTTTGACAAAAAAATAGACAGGCTATTTAAAATTTTGCACAAATTTATGCTCTTGAGTGGAAAAGGCATTTCCTTTTCTTTTGGTCAAAATAAAAAGCATTTCTTTTCGTTTTTGGTCGAATAACAAAAAGTCAATTCAATTGGGGAAAATAAGTGATTTTTTTTTTTTTTTGAGAATTTGAGGGAACCCATGTGATTGAGTGTAAGGCAAATTAACGTTGGACAAACTATTGCCAACGGTCATTTGGCATCGATCCAACCAAGGGAAAACCACTCCCTATTCGTGCAATCATGCCCACATAGGAGTGATCTTTCATTTTCATTCTTTGAAAATTTGAGATTTTGGTCATATTTAATATTAAATAACGAAAATCACTATAAACTATACAAAAAAATTATAAGCACGGACATTCCCTCTTTCTTAAATTTATCGCAATTAAGAATAAGCAAACCCCGAGATAATCATATCCTGTAAATATATGAATTCTATTTTCTGCCCCCAAAAACTTACATATGACTCGCATAAATGGAAAGATACATATACACACAAAGACAAGTCCTGTTTTTGTTTTGATTATCAAGAACGGATACAGTTCAAAGCAAAATATCTTGCTTGTCCCAAGAACTTCTTACGTTCAAAGAGAGAACGAGATTCGCACCGTAGTATCCTTCGAGAGAACTAACGATATTTTTCTCCAGTCAAGACCAAAACATTTCCTGGTAAAAGTGGGGACAACAGCAGAAGAGCCTCACCTCACTCGTGGTCGTGGGTGGCCAAGGCTTCCTCCCCTTTTCTTTCTTTTCTTTTTCCTGCTTTTCTTTTTGCATCTGAAGAAATGGTCAAATTCTCGGCCATTAGCTATTCGTGCTCCTCTGCGATTTGCAGCAAACGCTTAGAAGCAAAATAGATAAAAAGGGGCAAATGAAAATTTAAAGGAGAAGTTGATAAGAGGGCAAAGAGGAGGGCAGTGGAATCTTGATCAGAGAGAACCCAGATACAAGTACAAGGGGGGAGCCTCTTCTTTTATATTTTCTCCCCTAGCAAGCTCCCCGTTTTTCCTTCTCGTCAAATTACTTTCTGCCTTCTGGGTCGTCGTCCTCTTCGTCTCGTTCATGCACTTCCCTCTTGTTCTGCTATTGGGTGTATGCTCCCGGTTTCCAGGATTCTGCAGATCTGCTTCTGGGTATGTTTCTTTTTTCCTCAATCTCTTTTTTCTTGCGCATTTCTGTATCTTTTCGTGCCCAGCGTTGCCAATTGGAGATTCTTGTTTCTTTCCTCAAGCTGGAAAATTGAATAAAAATTGAAGCTTTACGTCCCTAACGTTTCAAATCGCACTCTTTCTCAACCCGGTAGATGAGCAGGTCTTTGCATAGGAATAAACAGCTCGATGCTCGGTCGATCGTCATTTGAATTTGATGTTTCTAATTAAGGGTTCTGTGTCAATTTACTCTCTCGTGGGAGGTTTTGTTTTGTTGTGTCGTTTGTTTCTGTTTCCCCCGTCTTTGAAAGTTTTTGCATCTTCTTTTCAATTCCCAATTCTGAGTGGTTGCAGATTCATCCCATCGTTAGCCTTTTCCTTGCGTTAATTGTTCTCTTAGAGAGGGAAAATTGCTGGTTCAACTTCAATTTTCTGATAGATCTCAATTTTAATTTCTTTTCTTCTCACTTTCCTTGCTTTCCTCGGTGGAGTTGTGGAATGCTAGTCAATACGGCTTGATTCATTTACTTCCTTTTACTGCTCGTTTGAACAGAAGCCAATACCAACACCTAGCTGTTGCTACTGTAACTATTCTGTCAACGGCTGTTGTTTCTTTTTTTTTTTTGGTAAAGGCGGCTGTTGTTTCATTGTCTACATAGTTCAAGACTGTCCAAACAGCTGTTTGTTGCAAACTTAGAAATTTCCTGTATTCATGGAGACAAATAAGTATATGGCAGTATGTAACTGTCTAATCAGATGGGTTCCTTTGACGCCGGACGTGTTGACGTTCTATGCTTGCCTCCTGCGCATCTTGCATATGCATGCAAACATACCATGTATGGATGGCTAGCTTGAGTTTGTTCGTGCACGTTGGAAGCTGGATTTTTCTTTTTTTGGGCCAAATTAATATTTATAAAGACGGTGAGTAATTGTATCTCTTGCACCTACCACTATGTCAAGATCCAATTGAAATGCATCTGTGACTGCTGTAGATTTTATAAGTCATGTTTTGAAGTCATTGGTGTCTTTGGTTCTGTGTACTGTTCTTGATAAACATCAACCAAACTTATCGCAGAGGACATAGAAGGAATTCAAATAAAATGGAAGATATTTTGAGCCATGGAAGGTAACAATCAGTAATATAGCTTGCATTTAGGCAAAAGCAGTATCAGAGATCACAAGTTTCTCTTTTCTAGTAGCTTTAGAAAATGAAAAGCATTTATTGTTGACCATTCAAGTCTTTTATAATGTGATTTTTAATAGTCCTCTTTTGGTTTTTGCAGTTCAATGAAGTATGTATCAACAGAAAAGTGGCCCTAGTTCAAGTTTAGTTCCCAGTAACACGATGGTTCATGGTCAACATTTAGATAGTGGTGCCAACACAATGGACTCCATCAGTGGGGGGACCAATCACAGTAACAATCCCAATCTCGCATCCAAGCAGCGGTTACGTTGGACACATGAGCTTCATGATCGCTTTGTTGATGCCGTGGCCCAACTTGGTGGGCCAGATAGTAAGTCACCACGATTATGTTTGTGTTATCTCGATTATTTGTAATTATCTATTTACACTCTTGTTTCAGATTTTATTTGGCAATGTTTTGATCTACTTACAAAGTAATGAAAGGCTGGAATTTTATAAAGAAAAGTATATAATGAAGAAGTGACGGGGCATTTACTCTCTATTTGTCCACTTTTTTAAAAGATACATGATGACATGCTTGTTTGTATAGTCACATGTGGGTGAATTGCTTGGAAGACGTAGAACTTTGTGGATGATTTTATGTTGATGACTTTAGATTGTGAAAATCAACAAAAAGAAAATAATAGAACGGAACATTTAAATTCATGTTGTTAGGTTGATGTGGCCTATTTTCATGAAAAAGATAAGTAAATTTTACCAAGAAAATCAGTTTAGGTTGTGCACTCAAACCGAGCCCTGGTTACACCTGTCCTCTTTGAGATTTTGAATACAAAGCGGAAAAGGAAATATATACAAAATCACCCATGAAAAAATAATCTTGAAGCTCAGCTGCCAACTAAATCTATTTTACTTTATTGGTCTAGTTGATTTGTACAACGGGGCATTGCCCATGCACCCTAATGAAACTCAGCATACTAGGTCCAGTACCTCCACTCTCACAAGCGATCTCTTGAAAATTTTAGCTTTCATTTTTGTTTTGTTTTAGGGATGTGATTGAAAATAATTAAAACGTTGTCTGATGAAAGGAAAAAACAAAGAGTAATTTAAGACACCCCAAAGTTGAAAAGCATTGGCCCCAATGTTACATACTAGTATGATGATCTTAATTAGCAAGCAATATCTTTCCATCTTTTTGTGCATCTTCATTTCTTTTTTCTGGCTAGTAAATATGCGCTTTTTTCAAGAGTTAAGAAAATAACTGCATAATAGAACTCGGCAACACATAGAATAAGCTAGATCTACTTCTAAATTCGCCTTAAAGAGTTCATTAATGTTTAATTAATGTATAGCTACTTATTTTTCTGATCTTTGTTTCATTGCTTTCTTTCAGGGGCTACACCTAAAGGTGTTCTCAGAGTTATGGGTGTGCAAGGTCTAACAATATACCATGTCAAAAGTCATTTACAGGTTTAAAGGACAAACTTCTCCTCTTTTATTTATTTTAAATATATATTAATTCTTTTCTGTTAAAGAATTCTTCTGACTAGACACTTGTAATGCATGCAGAAATATCGACTTGCAAAATATCTACCTGACTCCTCCTCCGACGGTATGATTTAACAAGTGGTAATCGGTTTTCATGTTGTTTTTGTAATCTGAGATGATTATTGTACTCGCTTGAAATGAATTCTTAAGATGCCTTAGAATGGATCTCCATCTTACATTCTTATGGTTGTTCCTGAATTACTGGTTGTAGGTAAAAAAGCTGAGAAAAAAGAATCGGCTGATATGCTCTCCGACATGGATGGTTCCTCGTGAGTACCATTTCCTCCTAATATCATGCTTACTTTAGATATGAGATATGAAGTAGGTCATCGGTTGATCAAGTGGTAACTCTAAATTGAACTGTTGGAATTATTAATTCTCCCTGCTGGTTTTTCTTGTATGCTATTCTTGAAAGATGGTAATACAGTAGGATATTAACAATTTTATTGAGATGTAATTGCATTTAGATTTTTTGATCCGATTCCTCTATTTTTTGTATCAATCTGATTCTTTGGTTGATAAAATAATCTTTAGGTAAATTGTTGTATTTATATATTTATCTCTCTTTAATTGCAAAAAAATAAGCACCTTTTACTTACTTTATATATGACAAAATGTTTGTTTTTACTGTCTACTAGAGGTGGGATGCAGATCACCGAAGCTCTCAAACTGCAAATGGAGGTGCAAAAGCGGTTACATGAACAGTTGGAGGCAAGTTCGTTGTTTGTATTTTGGCTTTATGATTGGTTGGAATAATGCGGTTAGAATTAATATTCTGATATTCTTATCTTTATTGCAAATCTGACTTAAGAATCGTCAATCATTTTTGATGATGTGCCATATTTGTAATGTTGAGAATTTTCAAGGAGTTTGCCAGACTTTTCCCTATATCATTTCGTTCTTGAGAACATTCATTAATAGAGCATCAAGACAATCAAGTGTGGAAATGCTAAAAGTGATATTGTACAATGTTATCCAGCCGTCATATATATGATTCTGCAATGTATGAGATTAGGTGCTCATGTGGCCTTTAGTATGATGGCTATCTTTTTACTATGATAAAGATGCAAATAATTTCAGCTCCAAGTTAGGCCGAGTTAGTTTTGCATCCTGATTCCAATAAGCTACTTCAAGCTAATTTTGGTTCATTTGATGTCAACAGGTGCAGAGACAACTGCAGCTGCGGATAGAGGCGCAAGGCAAGTACTTGAAGAAGATAATTGAAGAGCAACAGAGACTTAGTGGAGTTCTGGCAGATGGGTCAGCACCTGAATCGGGTGATAAGGGCCAAGAAGACAGCAAGACCGATCCACCTACCCCAGTTCCTATCTCAGAGTCACCCATCCAAGATAAGTCTAAGGACCGTGCCTTAGCCAAGAGCCTCTCGCTTGATGGATCGCTCTCATCTCCTAATCATGAACCATTGACCCCCGATTCTGGTTGCAATGTCAGTTCGCCCGCTGAAAGCCCTGATGGCGAGAGGTCAACGAAAAAGCCACGGGTTATTGCTGGTGCTTCATATGCTAAACCTGAGACGGTGCTACACCCGATATTTGAATCAAGCATGGGTTGCTCCTATACAACCTCCTCATTCAAACTACCTGACCAGGGATCTGTTTGATTCCCAGTAGATAAAACTAGAACGGTCAAACTGGGATTAGCCTTGGCAGATATATTGTAACATCTTGTACTGCTTGCTGTATTGACTTGCGGACTAGTTTGTTTCAACTTGCATGTGTAGTTTGTCAGGAGAAAGTGAACTATTTAACTTGGTAAGTATTATATAGGTAGCTTATAGGTCATTGTATATTTTGATGCTTGGTTCAAACTTGTGAGGATATGGCATTTTCTGGGCAGATGGTATTGAAGGAGGGATTAGTGTGTGTGCTCGTTATCGTGTGGATGAGTTCTCTTTAGTAGGTGTCGATGAACATGGAACCCACGTCCCAATTTATAGGTCGTCCTCAGGGTAGACTTAAATATTTCACTGAATGCGGACCTGTAAGTAACTTAGTAGGGTTAATTTGAGTACTGCTGTTAGAAAACTACCAGTCGTACAGTTGGAAGAGCACGTGCTTTGAAACACATAAGATTTTTATTTAAAGATCGACGATGATCCGCTGAAGTTGCCTCAGAAAAGCATTGGTCAGCAAATGAAAATGTCAGCAATGACACTTGACAGTAGGCTCCGCATGGAAACGAACTTTACCTGAATGAACTACCAAAACTCACAGGCATTGCAAATCTACAGTAGTCATTGAAAGGGACTTACACCCACTGTATACTACACCCCCTGCTTTTGCTAAGCAGTAACTGCAATTTTACTAACAGGGCTTCTGGGCACTAAAGACGCCAAAAAGCCCTAGGCTAATCATGACCTTTAACACAGAGTTATGCATCCTTTGCACATCACTATTTGTGCATGACAATATGATAAAAGATCTATCAAGATTCTACATGAAGAAACCGCACACCATTGCCGGTGAGGCTTAAGGGAATAAGGGCCTCTTTCAACCTGGAACATGGACAAGCACAAAGCTGCTCAGCTGTATACACTCTCCAATTTGATACAACATAAAGTCAGGTAAACTCAACTAAACCTGCTTCTCAAATTCAACAAAAAAATTACATAACCCTTTTAGCAATATCATGACATATTGCGGAGCCAAATTGCTAGCATTTGCTCTTCTCAATGGCAGGGAAGATGATAAATTTCTTATTAAGATGATGTAATGTTCTCTGGTGAGCTACTCAGGCCTCCGTGCGAGAAAAGATGCCTAGAAACTTAACATGTCAGGCATCGAGATGTCATATCCAGACTGGAGTGACAATCTGTCATATCAGTATATGGTCCTAGTGTTCGGAGCAACAAATTGGCAACCAGCTACCCATTTGTCTAGCTGTATGGAAGGCTGACGAGCCCCTGAGAACGTGAGGAGTTTCTGATCACGTCAGGACAAGATATTGCTTCATCAGCATCTTCAAGTTCTACCTCCGGAGTAGGCAGTATGCCAGTGACGAAGAATGGTTCAACTATGTAGTAGGTTTGACTATGCCCTGAAGCTTCCACCCACCAAGTCCAGCCAAAGCAAAAGCCTGCACAAAGGAACATACCATATGATAGAGAGACTCCATAAGATGATATTGATGACTCGTGTCACAAAGAGAGAAGGAATTCAGCGACTGTTAGGACGGAACGTCTACGGTCTTGTGGCCAAGAAAACAGGATGCAAGTTCTCTAAAAGTTACAACTACTCAAGGATACATTTTTTTCATACAGGAGTGTTAGACCCCATATTATGATATCAGAAGGTCTGTTTTCAAATTCATAACTGAATTACTATATTATATGAAGATTCATAAAATACATAGGAAATTTACTATTACTAACCATCACAATATGGAAAAAGAACTTGAGAGAAATACCACCTCCTCAGGAAAAGCTCCTACCATCAAGGGTTTTGACTATATCTACATGGGCACTCACTGAGTATAAGAGATTTATGAACACTACAGGAAATGTTTTAATCTTGAGCATACAGAGAAAGGTGATGTGGCAAAATATGTGTGGGTTCCTAACATGGCTCACTTGTTCAAAGTACCTACTCTACTTACAGTTTGTCGCATTACTTTGTCAGCCGATTGTATAAACCAATCTTCATATATCTAATAGTACTAACCATTACCATGCTACTAATTCATTTAGTATTGTGTAATCTATTTTTGGTCAAAAGTAACTGAAACGATCATTTGACTATAACAGTATTTAAAAGTAAACTAATTGTTTAAAATCAATGTTTATGTAATTACCTAAATTTTATCATTTCCAAAGTTTAATAAAATGGTACAAAGTCACTTTCCACATATATTTTGATTTTCTTTAATTGCTAGTAATTTCTACTTAACCTAATCCATACTTTTCTGAGGTTTCCAAATTCTCCTTAATGATGAAAATTCTTTAAGCGTTCCTAATTGAGGATATCTAATAGGTAGTAAATTACCAGTCAGATCGTCATTGTCCTTAATTGCTCATAATCCGCGGTATCCATTGTTAGCAACTCTTCTAGAAGGTTTGTAATCTTCCCTCAAGTGGTCATAGGTTCAGGAGTCCTCATAGTTGGTAACTTTACTTGAAGGATGATAATTTTCCTTCATTGCTCATAATTTCTAGTAGGTCCCATCATTAGTAACTTTCTCATAATATTTTCATTTCCCTTAAGTTCTAGTAATTTTAACTTCTTATCCATCCTTAGTAAAATTTCTCAAAAGTCTCAGTTCTTTTTGTGTTTGCAATTGAGGGTAACTCAGTATTAGCAATTTTGCCATGGGATTGCAAGTTTACTATATCGATTCTAACTCAGAGGCACCTATAAGTTACAAACTCTTCAGAAAGACTGCAATCTCCCTCAAGTCATTGCAACTTTTTAGTGTACCGAAGTATGTAACTTTTCATAAAGGATGGTAATTATCCTTAAGTGCTCATTATTACTTTGAGGGCTCATGTCACTGATTGTGATTTTCCTTAAGAGCTTGTAATACTGAGGGCCCCTATCGTCAATAACTTCTTATGAGATTATAATTCTCCTTTTGAAAGTAATATTGAGGTTCCTATGGTTAGTAACTCTCGAGTGGGATTGTTGTTTACTTCAAATTCTCGTGACTTTGAGGGTACCTATGACTTTCGACACTCTGAAGTCTTAACATTTGGTGTAAAGATCCAAGAATAACACAATTAGTAGTTGCATTTGCTCTTTTAAGGTACACTGTCTTTTTGTCAATTGGCTAGCAAAACTTCTGTCTCTATGAAAACTTGTGGCCATGTTTATGTCGTGCCAATACAAATGCTTCTAGCAATGTAAAAAAAGAATAGTTTCCTTGGAAGCGGAGAATGCAGATGCCTACCTCTTCCCAAGATCTTCCAGTAGCTTCGAGCAAAGCAGCATTGCATGTTTTAAGTTCAATGGATGCACCAGTAAACATGGAAGCCGCCTCCTCCCATCCCCTGTTATGCCCCATACACCTGCACAATTACTCATGTGCTTGACAAATCCGTCCATGCTGTTTCAAAATATGAAACCAGAATAACTAGAAAAATGGTGGTCTATGGTTTTGTAAAGCTACACAAGTTAGTACAAAAGGAAGATATATTCGTGAAATCATTTTTGCAATACAAAAACCAACACTATAGTCCATAACCACCGGATAAGACTGTTCAAAGTACCTAATCACCAAAGCGACCTCGCATTAAGGTACAAAAGCAGGCATTATCCATGCTAACAGCGGAAAGATTTGGGTCAGAGCATCTTTGGTATCACTTTTTTCTTAAAAGGAAACAACTGCGTTGTAGATTCATAAATATACTTTATCCTATGAACCTAATATTACTATAAATATACAAAGATTACAAAGGACTACAATATCGGACCCATTTATCCATGTAATATGCATCAGACACACATGAGAAACATCCAGATTAGGGTTATGTCTCTGTCCTATAGTGTCTTAACAGCTTCAGCAACACTACCAAATGAACATCAGAAGACACAAATCTAGCCCTCTGCAATGATGACATTACAATAATCAAACCACGACAAAGCGATTTAGGTCTACAAACAACACCAGATTACATCCTTTACAGAAACTCGTGTGATGAGTGTCTCCACCAGGAATCTTGCGTCGAAATGCATTGATTTGAAGAGGAACCACTTCATGTAATTCCAGAATAATCATATTTCCATCCAGAAAAAGACTAGAATCAGGACTCACATTACGGTCAGTATCTCGTCCCTAGAATATTTACAGATAGCCTTTTGCAGGTGCTCTGCTGTCTGACCATCCATTGCTGCGATTGAATAAAAACTCGAAATGAAATGGACCTCAGCTTCCAAAAAGCTTTGTACTTGTTCCTGCATTATCCGCAGTGTCTCACACGTTCGAACTGCATCACTACCTCAAAAGAGGGGATTCAAATCGAAACCAGCCAAGCGTAGATCATCAAAATTAGTATTGTAAACTCATCTATATTTTGCAATTCGTTAATCTACGTTTAGAAAATTGCTGACCTTAACAAAATAAGCTGAGGGATCCAACCCAACTGGTGAAGCTTGTGTGCTATTTTGACAGCATCATCTCGACCGCTCTTACTGAGAGGGCGGTCATGATCTAGTTGCAATGATTCAACAAAGCAACAACATTTACAATCCTTTTATAAGTATCCGAAAGGAAAAGGCACAATGGCAAATAAATCGGTGAAATGGGAGGAGGAATCAGAACCCCCTCCAATTTAACCAGTTAGCCAGTCAACGCCCATCACTACTGCTATGAACAAACATTGCCTAGACACACTCAAAAGACTACAAAGCTTTCACATTGCATATCTTATTCTCTCAAACACTGCAGCAATCCTCCTCAAGCATCTAGATAAGAAAAACAAAAGACTCGCCATTCTTGGACAAGAGCAGCTGAATGCAAATATTTTGATTCGAATATCCCTTTTTCCGGGAAAGAAAAATGAACCTCTAAGGGAACGGTCAGACCAGGAGCTCTTGGCGTGGCGAAGAAGAACGAGGCGACGAGGAGCGGCCGACGCCGACGGGCTTGGAGCCTCGTCCTCCTCCGCTGGAACGACCCGGCCCTCCGCCGTGTCCATAAGCAGGGACCGCCTGAGAAGCAGGGAGCTGGGGTTCCTTCTCCATCGGAGGAGAGGTGGGAGATGTGATTTGCGGGAGGTGGGGTTGGGCAGTGCAATGCAAAGGGTCATTTTGTTTGGGTCGAATCAATTCTCTGGAAAAGGGAAGCCAAAAGCGAGGATCTTGTTCATGTAGAGAGAGCGAGAGCGCGCTCAACGATGGAGGTTTTCACTCTTTCTTGCTTCCATTCTGTTTCCGTCTCTGCTCTTACTGCCCTTTTTCCTCGTTTGTCCTAGGTTGTTTGCTCAGAGGATAATGTTCGCGGACGCGCCCAACAATCAAGTCATCAAACTAACGCATGAAAAAGGAAATTTATTGCGCATCCAACTCCTTATGTTAAATTCGGATAATAAGGTAGACATACATGATTAATTTGATTAGCGAAGCATGGACTAATTACACTTAGATATCTAAATAAGTAGCTTTATACAATATCTAAAGACAATCTATCTTATCTGTAATGTAATTTTGGTGTCACAAACATTATTTCATCCTCTATAAGCATTCAGGATGGGTTGCGCTCGTCAGTTAGGTATTGGAGAGCTCGACTCACACTTCCACGGTCCAATCCCACTCGGGTGTGCAGGACGGGATGATTAACATGTCCCCTGAGCTCGATGAAGCAGGATGGATTTCTGTTAATTAGAAAAGAGGATAAGGATTCGTAATATCGCG
The DNA here is from genome assembly GCA_024500025.1 of Syzygium aromaticum. Classification (NCBI taxonomy): domain Eukaryota; kingdom Viridiplantae; phylum Streptophyta; class Magnoliopsida; order Myrtales; family Myrtaceae; genus Syzygium; species Syzygium aromaticum. The sequence continues at coordinate 1,253,836 of CM044888.1, read as the reverse complement.
AATAGGATCCACCCCATTAACATCACATCCTTCTGCAATTGTGAGTGACCTTATCTATTAAAGTGAATTTGTTTGCTATTACTGGTTCAAGAATTATGTCGAATAATAATCGTTTTTTTCTTACTTCCTTATTAGCTAAATCAGGTTATCACATTTATAAGCTAAATCTTTACGTCAATCTGTTCTTTTTAATTATATGCAACACTGACAGTTGCAAATGCCTAAGCTTCTAGTAATTAAATTGACAGAAAATTGCGAAATCCGGAATCTTCAAAATCAATGGAAGAAGAAAGATGGATCCCATGTTCCTCACTTTCAAATTGTTTTCGAGCAGATCAGATTAACCATGTTATACTCATTAATCAAGAGAACGCTACACTACTTGTCAGTATAGTTTCAATAAACCAGACAATGGCAACACTATGCAATCCTTGCTTAATTACTCAAGATCTTGCCATTCCCTCAAGCAGCTACTTTGCCAAATGAAGAATAGTTAAGTTACAGCAGGACCAATAATCATTATAGAATGAATTATGATTATAAGACATAAAACTCATGACAAAGGATACAGCCAAAAATCAGCATTATTGTGCCGAAGTATATACAATGCCTGCAGAAATAATGAAAGAATCAAGGTGGACTTGCATCTTTCCCTGGCTTTTTATGCAGAAGAAACTGAATGTGTCTCGCTCCATATATTGAATGTTTACTCTACCGCGCAACTTCCACCACCAAGCGAAAACACAAGCAATCATCACAGCACAGAGATCCCAGTGCAGCCAATGCATCAGATGCTGCTGTTAAGCCTTATCCTTCATGAAATTGACTGACGGTACCGGTGAAATTGAATAATCTGGCCTCTCAAGCTACACTCCTCCACCTGAAAATCACAGGGACAAACTCCTTCAGGATGGACTTAGGTATGGGCAGGAAGTGTTAGGGGAATAAACAAGCACAAATTGATACGGGAAAGAGTAGCTCCTACAATCTGTATTACCACTTGATCATATGTGAGAACTGAATCTTTTTAAGCAGATTCGATGAGGCTAACCTGGGATAAGTATCTCTTGGACAACAAATCACCACTTTCTTCAATAACTACTCTTTCTCTACTGACCACTCTGGCTAGTTCAGAAATGAAAACTTCCAATTGTTCGGCCTGCATCAAGCAAGATCCTAATATTTGAGAAAGGCAAGAGGAAGGGATGATGATAAAACATGCATGGAATGCATTGCACCTTAGGCATGAAGCTTTCGACATGGGAAGCAATGGTGTCCATGAATTTCTTGGATGAACTCAGAGCCTCCCCTACCTCTCTAACATCAGCCTGTAAAGAGTAAAACTCAATGTGCATTAAGTTCATTGAGAAAGCAAATATACCGACTTATATCAGATGAGTGAGATTAGTACTATACCTTAACATTCCCACTGATTGGTAGTTGGATGGAGGCATTTAACAAAGCTTGGGTCACTTCAGACAAAGATGCTAAATAATCACCCTCACAAGCAGACCACTCGTCAAGATATGGCATCTAGATGCAAGAACAGTAAAGCAAAATATACGTAAATACATGAAGAAGAAGCGATTTTACGACAAAATTAATCAAGCATTCAGCACAGCTGAACATTTGTTTACATATAATGGGCAATTCATCGTGAATTGACCAACTACAGTTATAAAAAATAATTTATGATTAGTATTACACAAAGCTCATGGCCATACTTGAGATTCGAGAACTGCCGATACTGCTTTTGCTCTTTGCACTATACCAAGTTCTGCACGTTTCCTCATCACAGAATTGTACAAATCACCTAGCTTGACATTGAGGGAAAACAGCATTTTCTGCAAGGAAATTGAAAGACAATAAAGAACTAGAACATGTTTAAATCCCAACAAATGCAGCATGTAGAGAATGGCAGGAAAAAGCCTTAAAGCTAATCCAATGTCAAACGATTATAGATTGGCCATCAACATATTACCACCAAGCTTCATCTGTGCCACAAACTTCTTTACATGCATGGTTGGTAAAAGGGTTCCTTGCCATACGGTAGATACTAAAACTCACCACACTACGTCCATAAAAAATTGTAGCTTCAAGAACCGAAGCCTTTCTTCTCATTGATGCAATTATTTTCTTCTCAAGAGCATTTTAAGCAAAACATCTAATCAAACCTTTCAATTTGAAACCGCCCACGTTTCTTCTGTTCTTTTTTTTTTTTTGGCCAAAGGAACTTCCCAATGTCAAAAGCACCAAAGTAATGAGGAAAGAAAGAGGGGAAAGGAAGACTGAATATTTCAATATAAAATAACATGTAACAATTATTGTCTTTCGCAGAAAATTTTCAACTAGGATGAAGCATTGAATGCTCCTAATTTAGCAAAACTCCTCAAAAGTAGCCAGTGATTGAGAATGGCTACTGTCACATTTTCATAAGTAGGATTCATCTGACAGAGGGCAACAGTGGAAGAGGATCCTTTCCACACCTTCACGTGATGGTATTTCACAGACATATGAGGTTTATATACATAACATAATGCGCCATATTAGCAAGTCATTCCACTTCATGGCTTCTTTCAAGCAGGTCACTCTGCTCTTAAGATTATTTGAAATTAAAGTCACTTCTTCCATATCATTGAAGTCTTCATGAGTCAAGCCTAGTCAACACATTATAATCATTAGGAGTTTCCCTCTTTTTTTAACATCAAGTCAATCCCATTGTGGATGTCTACTCTCTGAAGTTCGACTTTCAATGCAGACCATTGCTCCAAAGAGGCTGACATTTGAAGGTATTAAAGTTTCATTGTGTAAATGTCCTAAAAAGATAAGACTTTAATAATTAACACAATGTTAACAAAGATTTTGGAGTTCATGCAACTCGAGTTTTGAACTACCTCTCCTATATTCTCTTTTGAAGTCTGAATTCTCCGAACTCTTTATTTCCTTCACTCTAAGAAGGATGCATACAGGGCTTTCGTGCACAGCTCTTCATCCAAATTCAATGTTGACCATTTAATTTACATCGCATATACTCATACCAGCAATTCTCTCACCATCAAATCAAACTTCAAGATCATTCCTCCTGATCTCTCACATTGTCTACTCAAAACAGGACCACTTTCTAGTCTACCACAACTAATGACAGGTAGCCAAGGATGGCATCGGTAACCAAAGCGATAACGATATATTGCTATATGTTCATTGAAAAGATAGATCTAAGTGTAAACACGACAAACCTCGGCTGCCCTTTTCTGAGCTTGCATAGTGGCCTCTGCTTTTGCAATGGCAAACCTCCACTGGAGATAATGGTTGTGAAGTAATTTTAGAGAATGCACGTCTTCTTGATGGCTAGAAACTTTCCTTCCCTTCCTTGCATCCATCACCGTCTTTGGGCACGGCGCAACCGGAGGTAAACAAATTTTTCCACCGTTCGTCAGCATCAGCTTCGATGACCCATATGCTAATTTTTCGCCGCCTTTGACGGAATTTAACATGTCACAGCTCGATAAAGGCGTGCTAAGCGAACGCGAGAGTGGGGAAGCAGGGATCTTCGAAGAATCGGAACCGCCAAGATTACCCATCCTATTCACATTTCTCTCTGCCAACAACCGGTTGGACACTGAGGGCAACATATCTGCATCGGGCATCGAAGACCGCAGTAATTGCGTGGAGTTCTCACCGTGACAATCCCCAACTGAACCGGCTTCGGCGTGTGAATTCTCGTCAGCCACCGCTTTCGAACCAGAAGCATGACCACCGGTAAGTGACATCCCACTCGAATGCAACAATTTTGCAGCTGCAGAAGCTCCAGCACCGGCCGCTCGGGGGAGATTCTGCGGCGTCTGTCTAAACCTCGACGACACGATCCTATCCATGCTGGTGCTCACGATTGGAGTATCGGACCTCGAAGCTCGGGTCGGAACTTTGGACCCTTTACCCTGAGGTCCGGCTCCGAGCAACGGCGTGTCCAAGCTCCTACTAAGTTCCGACCTACTACCTTCATCAGCCTGAGACGAAGGCTCCAGGTCCAGTCGCCGCCGCCTATGCGCAGACACCGACCGCTGCTGCTGCTGCGGCTGCAATTGCCGAGAGTCGCCCGCGTGCCTCACGACCGGCGACCTGGAGCCAGGGAGGTGGAGATCGCCGGGGGAAGGCGACGAGGAAGAGACCACCGGAGACATGAACCTCGAGCGGACCTCCCGAACCCTCGGGCGGCGCTGCGTCGTCGGCGGCGGCGGCGGAGGAGGAGCTGCCCCCACCGTCTCCTGCAGCTGCTGCATCGGTGGATCGATTTCCGCCATTGATCCACGATCGTGCGAATTCAGGGGTGGGCCGTTGACCTCCTCGTCGCGGGTCTTCTTCGGACCTGAAAGCAGCGACGATGATGGTGACGATGATGACGAAGAAGAAGAGAGAGAGTTCGCAGGACAGAGATGGGAGATGGAGACAGAGAGAGATGGGGTGGAAAACTAGCCGTTGTGGGGCTGGGGACTCGAGGAAAAAGCTGCAACGGTCTCATTTTTCGAAAAGCGGGTTAATAATGATAATGCTGCCGCCTTGGGTTGGGGGGGTGGAACTGAATTTGCTAATAAATCTGAGTCTTCAGACATCAAATGTCTGACTTTTTATAAGAAGGTTTCATTAATTATATTAATCATGTAAAAACTAAAATCATGTAAAAAACTAACTCCCCAATGGCAATTTTGACATCACATTTACTACAAGACCAAGAAATGAGTTAGGCAATTTCAAAATAACACATTTGCATGAGCTAAAATTGATCCCAAGATAGGATTTTTCTTCTTTGCATATAGTCTCCACCATTGGATTCCGATAAATATGCTCCGCCACTGCACCAGTTTCAACCGAAAGTTGTCGATGGAACTTTCGAAAGAAACACAGCCTACCACAGAGTCATCATTTGCCATGACTCCCATCACAGCAAAATGCTCATCAATAGAATGTCCCATGCATGGTCTGAAAACCATAAAAGTGACGATGAAATTTGCATCTGAGGCTTTACTTGACTGCCCGGAATTGCGGTGTGTAATGAAAGAAGTGAATGTTGGATAGGGAAAAGAACATTGCATACTGGGAAGACTTGGCCAAGAAGCCTTGCGTAGATTCCAAGAGAGAGCTTCACAGTTCACAAACCCATGAATCAAGGAATCTTATCTGGACTATGAAAAGATAACACCGCTCACTTTGAATGCATCCGCGCAGCTAAGTCACTGTTGCTTTTCCACAAATTCAGGAATCTAAATCAAAGATCAAGAACGATGGAGTTCCCGTTCTCCTCAACGGCTAGGATTTCGGTACCGTGAATCTTCCTTCCTCTAGGGAGCCTGAACACGCCAGATATGATAAATTAAAGCCTGCCTGAATCAGTTTTGGTCGACTTGGCTTGCAAAGAGTTTCGTTTGTGATCGCCCATGGCCCATTATAAACATGGAGAACCGACTGCCGACTCAATCATCCATCAAGAGTCTGCAACCAAGGACCAAATGTTCTCTGGTCTCGTATCTGTTGCGGAAGACACAGCGCGAGATGCATCTGTACTCAAATTCCCTCTCTTGTTCTGGCCTTTATTAGAAACCCGAGAATCCAAACAGCAAATTGCTCCATTGCAAATCTGTTCAACTCCTGTTGAGCAGGCCAGAGGGAGCGATTATAGTACGAAAGGGAAAAGCGACATGGAGGATGGACTTCTATTGGACAGGTTGCGGAGCCGATCAATCGAACAATGGAAGCTCGATTTAGTAAAATGACAAATGAACAAAATGACCGACTTTCCTTCCAATCTAGTCTGAAAGAAAGAGAAGATTTCATCGCATTCCTTGGGTGGAGCAATGGCAATCTCTCGGCGATATTCTGCAAAATGCAAGCACGGCAACAACTCGTAGAATAATGTGCATGTGCCTACCTACAAGGCCACGACTGAATTCCTACTTCTCCCAAAGCAGCTGCCATTGAAGCACATGCTTCTTCTAGTGTCCGTCTCTTGTGAGCCGTATTGAAGGCCCCACGAACATCTCACTCATCCCAATCACAGTCTTCTGTCCTAATACCACACTCTAGTCCCACATTAACCTATCCAACAATGTGATCAACATTAGGTTTCATCGATGACAAATAAGCAGATTAAGCCACTACATCGCAGCTCTAACTCTCAGCAAAGACATGCTGAAGTTGTATCAACTTTTTTTGGGCATGATGGTAAGACACTCGTTTTCTCTCAGGGTAACCAGTTTAACCAAAACAAATAATATAAAATAGGGATAAGTGCATTGAAAGTTCTAAAACTTATTATCAAAGTGTAATTGAATTCTAAAACTTTCAAAAAATGCAATTAAGTCCTAAAACTTGTCACAAAGTGTAATTGAATCCTAAAACTTTCAAAAAGTACAATCAGGTCCTAAAACTTATCAAGTTAGTTCAATTAAGTTTTTCTTTTAATTGTACTTTTTAAAAGTTTTAGGACTTAATTGCACTTTCACAACAAGTTTTAGGACTCGATTGCACTTTTTAAAAGTTTTGGGACTTGATTACACTTTTTGAAAGTTTTAAGATTCAATTGCACTTTCGTGACAAATTTTAGAACTTTTAACGCGCTTATCCCTATAAAATAAAAGCCAAGAGTGAAGACATAAAGATAATAATCCATCGGTAGAACTTGAGAAGGCCACGTATTGGGAAACTAAGCAACCGTCATCCTAGGAGATGAGATGGTTACGCTCCTAATCTCAGCCTTCCTCAACACGCTATTGCAAAATTCATATTATCGGAATGGTCCAAAGTCTTAAGATCTGTTGTCTTAATTAGTCTTGGAAGAAAGACTGCAGGCTTTCTTCAAAATCTGTTAGTGGATATGATCTCTCAAATAGTCTGTTGCCCTCAATTCCTCACGCTCATCAAACCAATAATGATTACCATCAAGAAAATGAGATATTTTTTTTTATGCAGGGATCTTGTGTCTATTAAAGGATATGTCCAATTGCAAATGATACATAAAGTGACAAGTACATCTCATAGACAGTCGTACACATAAATGGGCCATAGCCATACAGACCAAAGACCACAATACCAATAGAAATTTGAGTTCTGTAGGAGGTGAAATTAAATCAAATTTACTTAAAATAAATGTACATTTGTTTAAGGAAAAGTGTTTGAATTAGTTTTTCGAATTTTCATCCGTTTAGTTTGCAGAAAATGATCGGTTAACCAAAAACACTTAGTAAAAACACTTTTTGAAATTGATCATCTTAAATTTTTTAATAATTCATTTTTTCTTTTCTTTTCTTTCTTTTTCTTTTTGTCTTTTCCTTCTTCCACCTTTGTTGGTTGCTGGGCCTTGGTGACGATCGGCGAGGCGTTGTAGGTGTAGACCAGCCAAGGCTAGCCTTGGGCAAGGTCGAACCTCGCCAGATTCCGGTGAGCTTGACTCGCCTAGGACCAACTAGGTTGGCCCTTGCTGAGGCCTAGCGACCAGCAGAGGAGGAAAAAGGAAAAAGAAAAGGAAAGAAAAAAAATAAAAATAAAAAAATTATTTAAAAGTCGATTTTACTTTTTCTTGTGAGATCGAAATCATTTGTCAAACGAAATCCAAATACCAAAAAACGTTTTCAGTCACATACCACAAAATAAATAAAAACTAACCTTTTTTCCTGAAAAATGATTTTCAAAATGTATTTTCCTTTATCATAAAATTTTCTTCCAAATGAATGCATCTTAGGTATGAAGTGGCTGCGATCCTATTCAAATGAAAATATGTTCTTATTGTTTCAATTTCAACAACAAAGAAAGTCTCAGAGCAATGTTCAGTTTTTACCCAAGCAAAGGCTTGCATTCCTAGAGTCAATTCGAAAAACTCCATCACATGCTTCCCTCCCAAAAAAGAAAAAAGATGATGGAGAACTTATGGTATTTCTCTAGATTTGGCAAAAGCGAAAGAGCCCTAACGAAATTCAACCTGTGTTTCCGAGCCGAAGCTATGGCGCTAGAGCAATATGAGTCGGGCCAAACCGTACGGAAACATCAATGCATATACACATGAAACAACATCCAGTGGGACTCGTTAAGAAAATGCTTTTGGTGGTTGACCAAAATTTGACTGTTGATAACTTTCCTCTCCTTTGTTCAATTCACCCGACTATTTTATTAATGAAAAGCTTACAATTCAATTTTTAAAACAAGATTAAGTTTTGATGAGAATGATGAAAGTTCGTACCCATTAGCGACATGTTCGGATTTATGTGAACATTTAAAGATATAGTTAATAAAAATTATGTGAAAATAATAAGACGTAGTTAATAAAAATTATGTGAAAATTTAGATATCAACTATGCAAGATACCCCCATTTTATAAAATCAGGGAGTTGTTCTGTTCACCTTCTATGCGGCTCACATAATATCACAATCGGCTTCGTACTCATCGGCCATCTCTAGGATGCATCCCTGTTATAGCACTAAGATATTGCCTCCATTCTTTTACATCATTTTTGTCGCACAAACTTTTGAGTTCACGGAGAGTGACATGGCAGCTGCCTAGTAAAGCCCAAGGTGCTCCACATTGACCATGTAGAAAACGGATAAAATGCGTTGCCCTCATTTTCGCTGAGAGATCATCTCCGTCAATTCACGGAGACAAGTGTTGTTGCGTAATGTGGAGATATCACTAATGGCAATAGTTTATGCCAGCTCCTATTTCGAGCATGTGCTCCTGAAATGAATGGGATATATTTTGTACTTGTGAGGCTTTTTCTCTCTATTGAGTTTCGAACAAATAAAATCTTGGTGCTTGTGCCTGAGGCCTCGGTAGCCATGCTCAGGTATCCAACACCCGCACCCACATCACCGGCGGCCCAGGTGACAATGCTCAAATCCCCAACAAACATGCCCAGGTACTTGACTCCTACGCACAAGTTAGGGCCCGAGTTCATGGAGGCCGGGCTTGGGTCTCTCAAGATCGGGTAACCCCAATGCCCATGCCCAAGTTGCCGCCCAAAAACCAAAAAAGTACAACTTGCAATTATAAACACGATCTTATTCCCAAAGACCAAATCTGTCAAGACATCAAAATACAATCGGCGATTGGGGAACTTGTCAGAAAGGTTATCAAAGAGGTTTTGAAGCAATTGTGCATGGTTGAGAATGATGGCGGAGTTCCTTAGGCTACAGCTAATTTTCATTCTATCATCCACCTGAATTGCCATTAGGATTTTTAATAATGTTTTTTGATGAAACGTAACAAAAGGTAAATATATCACACATATATAAATTAGGAGTTTTTCAAGATATAAAAAGACGTCGGGGGAGATGTCACCAGGGGAGCGCGCATGGAATGCGTGAATAATGCTAGTGTCAGTATCAAAGAGAAATGCCCTATGGTTAAAGAATCCATCCTCTGGTTCAGACAAACAAGCGTAGATTGTTTGCAATAACCTTTTTTTCTTTCTATCCCAAATCATGTGTCTTTCTTCTAAGACTAAAAGAAAAGCGGTAAATAAAATAGAAAAAGATACTTCAAAAAAATAATAATCAAATCGCACCATCTCTGATTGGTAAATGCCTCTTTTTCTCCTGAAGTTGTCGGAATCATTTGTAATAAGATATTGGCTACAATTGAAAAGGTCTTATCAATAAAATTTCTATTTATCCTCGATCTAGGCATAAATAGCAATCCATTTTATAATTCTTTTCATTATCTCTTGTGAGAAAATGATCCCACAAACAACGGAATTGTATAGTATGAAATAACATAAAAACAGACTCATTAAAAATATGTTGTGCGATTCATTTTTTTTCCTATATATTTTGTTGTTGACCAAAATTTGACCGTTGATAATTTTTCCGTCCATTATTGAATTCACTCGATTATTTTACCAACGGAAAGCCCATGATTCAATCTCTAAGCTTGTGATTCAATCTCTTTAAAATGAGATTAGTCATTTTTGTCGCACTAATCTTAAGCACTCGGAGAGTGACATTGCCCAATAAACCTTGCTCCACATTGACAAGGTAAAAAATAGGTAAAATTGCTAATATTATAATTTGGCATTTGCAACAAATTTCCAAATCCCACCCTCTCTATTGCAGCTCGTTGATCAGAAGTTAACTTTTCCACCCGCTTGACAAAGGAGTGCAACGAAAACTTAGTTGCCACGCTATTATTTAAAATCTGCATATCACCAAAAAACCTATGCTTAAAACTTTTTTTTTTTTTGAGCAAATTCATAACACATTTATGAACACTGGTCAAAGCCGAAAACTTTCTAAAATTTATTTACTAGCTCTAACATCAAGCAATGGCAAAAACTCAGATGTCAAAAATCTACTGACCTTCTTTCGACTCTCATGCTCCTTTCTCAAGTAATAACTCTTTGCTCCTTTGTTTGGTGATCTCATCCTGTCCATTCTAAAAAGGAAAAGAAACAACTAATATAATGAGATGTGCAGGAATTAAACATCCATTTATTGAAAGTGAAAACCTAGTACAAGCCGGGCAAAGAATATGACGTTGCCTTCTTGTCAAGTCCTAAGACAGCAAACCCATGAGCTACAATCAAATCAAATTCAATTTTCTAAAGAAATGTCCTATGGTCAAAGAATCCATCCCTGGTTCAGACAAAAACGCATAGATTTTTTGCAGTAACCTTTTTTTTTTCTTTCTATCCCAAATCATGTGTCTTTCTTCTAAGACTAAAAGAAAAGCGGTAAATAAAATAGAAAAAGATACTTAAATAATAATAATAATCAAATCACACCATCTGTGTAATAGGTAAATGCCTGTTTTTCTCCTGAAGTTGTCGGAATTGTTTGTAATAAGATATTGGCTACAATTGAAAAGGTCTTATCAATAAAATTTCCATTTTTCCTCAATCTAGGCATAGATAGCAATCCATTTTATAATTCTTTTCATTACCTCTTGTGAGAAAATGATCCCACGAACAACAGAATTGTATAGTACGAAATAACATAAAATCAAATTCATTAAAAAAATGTTGTTGTGCGATTCATTTTTTTCTTATATATTTTGTTGTTGACCAAAATTTGACCATTGATAATTTTTCTGTCCATTATTGAATTCACTCAATTGTTTTACCAACGGAAAGCCCGTGATTCAATCTCTAAGCTTGTGATTCAATCTCTTTAAAATGAGATTAAAATTTTTATGGGACTGATGAAAGTCAGTACCCTTTAGCCACATGTTCGTATTTATGTAAAAATTTGAATATGCATTTAATAGGAATTGTATGAAAATAATAAGATGTAGTTAATAGGAATTATGTGAAAATTCAAATATAATACACGGAAGATATCTCATCTTATAAAATGAGGAGTTGTTCCATCCACTTTCAGTTTACATAATATCACCATCCCCACTTTATACCATCGGCTATTTCTATAGTGCATTCCTTAGTTAAAGCTACGCCCTAATCGATTGCCTCCATGTTTTACGTCATTTTTGTCGTACTAATCTTAAGCACACGGAGAGTGACATTGCCCAATAAACCTTGCTCAACATTGACAAGGTAGAAAACAGGAAAAATTGCTAATATTATAATTTGGCATTTGCAACAAATTTCCAAATCCCACCCTCTCTATTGCAGCTCGTTGATCAGAAGTTAACTTTTCCACCCGCTTGACAAAGGAGTGCAACGAAAACTTAGTAGCCATGCTATTATTTAAAATCTGCATATCACCAAACAAACTATGCTTAAAACTTTTTTTTTCTTTGAACAAATTCATAACACATTTATGAACACTGGTCAAAGCTAACAACTTTCTAAAATTTATTTACTAGCTCTAACATCAAGCAATGGCAAAAACTCAGATGTCAAAAATCTATTGACTTCTTTCGACTCTCATGCTTCTTTCTCAAGTAATAACTCTTTGCTCCTTTGTTTGGTGATCTCGTCCAATCCATTCTAAAAAGGAAAAGAAACAACTAATTTAATGAGATGTGCAGGAATTAAACATCCAATTTATTGAAAGTGAAAACCCAATACAAGCCGGGCAAAGAATATGACATTGCCTTCTTATCAAGTCCTAGGACAGCAAACCCCATGAGCTACAATCAAATCAAATTCAATTTTCTAAATAAACTAATTTTCCTATAGCTAAACTAGAGAAAATCATGAAATTTCCTAAACCATGCGTATTATCTAAATGAAATCAAACTAGCTCTAATTCTAAAGTCTAATAACCTAATCAAGGTCTTTTTTCCTAACCAAATTTCCACCTTTTTTATTTACGGATTTCTTTTATTTTTATATATTTATTATCTTTATTGTTCTATTCCCCTCAATTCCCTGAACACACAAGCTCTTTTGACTTTCTGTTTTCCTATCCTTTGACTTCATTCTTTAGAATATCCAAATCTCTTTTTTCTTTGTTACTTTTTCTTTTACTCATTCTTTTGCTATTCTCCTTTATTCTACCTTGCCCATACATAACCGACAATGGTGAGTTCACAAGGGAATCAAATAACCAAAATGAAACAAATCTATGCAGATTCATAACATACATGCTCAGATAGCAAAAAGTTCACAATCACTGCTAAAACAAAGCAAGTTCATTCAATTACTCATATGCTCCATAATTGTGAATGAGCAAAGCAACATCCATCACTCGATTATTTTATCAACGGAAAGCTCGCGTTTCAAATGAAATGAGATTAAGGTTTTGATGGTAATGATGACAGTCAGTGCAACATGTTCGGATTTATGTGAGAATTTAAAGATGTAGTTAATGGGAATTATGTGAAAATAATAAGATGTAGTTAATAAAAATTATGTGAAAAATTTAAATATCAATCATGGGAATTAAGGCTGGTTTTCCCTGCAGGAATAGGTCAATGCAAGTGGTGGAACAAGTTTAAGGGCAGAGATCTCACCTTAATTCAGAGCCGGTGTCGGGATTGATGAGGTAAGAGCGAGGATGATGACCTAAGATAGACGAAATGAGAGAGAGATTTGTAAAAAAAAAAAAAAGAGGGAGTGTGAGGGAGAGGTCACCCATATCGAGGGAGACCCACTAAAGAGATGTCTGACCATCGCTCTTATGAAGAATCGGGGCGAAAGAGTGAAAAAAAAAAAATGATGGCGCTAATGATAGCACCGAGGGAGTTGGAGTTGGAGAGGGAGAATATGTTAAATAAACTTAATTAAAAAAAGAAGAAAAGAAATAATAGATAAATTGAAGAAATAAAAAAAAATTAGAAAGTGATGATTGGTCGATTATGGGCATGCGCACATTCTCGACCGGTTTTACTGAGAAGGCAATTGCAACCCAATTGAAATGATTCAGGAAAGAGCCTAAATTTAGAAGCTTGGCAAGCAACAACATTCTAATAACAGAGAAGTTAATGTAGCCGGAAGTTTAGACAATACTTATTGTGAAGGTAAATCAGTGAAATGGAAACTAAATTAACCAGCTTGCACGTCACGCTTGTTCTCAGTTGTTAAGCTCAAGAAAACATAGTTTCAAGGGCTAGAAAAGTAGATGAGAAAGAGATAAAATGAGAGAGATTCATAAAAAAATAATAAAAAAAAGAGAATGTGAGGATTATCGGAGGGAGACCCACTAAGAGATGATTGAGCGACGGCCTTATGGAGAATTGGGTGAAAGAGGGAGAAAAAGAACATGATAGAGCTAACGAGAGAGCGCGAGTCGGAGTTGGAGTTGAAGAGAGAGGTGGAGAGGGAGAGCAATTGAAAATGATCCGTAAGTGTTGCAACGAATTCTGTTCTTAAATAAACTAAATAAAAAAAGAATAGATAAATTAAAAAAATAAAAATAAGGAATAAATACACTAGAAGTCCTAAAACTTATCACGAAATTGCAATAGAGTCTTAAAACTTTCAAAAAGTACAATTAAGTTATAAGATTTTGTCAAGAAAGCATAATCGAGTCCTAAAACTTTTTAAAATTGCAATCAAATCTTAAAATTTATCACAAAAATGCAATCAAAATTTAAAACTTTCTAAAAGTTTAATCAACGAAAGTACTTAATTTGGCAAATTTGACAAGTTTTATAATTTGATTGCATTTTTTGAAAGTTTTAGAACTTAATTACACTTTTTTTAAAAGTTTAAAATTCAATTGCAATTGCATGACAAGTTTTGGTACTTTTGATGCACTTATCCATACAAACAATTAAAAAATGATGATTGGTCGGTTATGGGCATGGTTTAGAAGCTTGGCAAGCAATGGCATTCCTACTTATTTTATGGGCATCCAAAAGGAAAATGCATAATGACAAAGAACTTAATGCAGCTAGAAGTTTAGATAATGCTCATTACAAAGGTAAATTCGTGATATGAGAGCAGGAATCAGAATTCCTTCAAATTGACCAGCGTGCAAGTCAAGTTTGTCCCCGGTTGTTAAGCTTAAGAATACACCGTAGTTCTGAGGTTAGATGATGAGCTGAGAGAAACGAAAAGAGAAAGAGATTTGTTAAAAAAATGGGGAATGTGAAGGAGAGACAGCCCTTATCGGAGGGAGACCCACTAAAGAGATGATCGAGCAACGGCCTTATAGAGAATCGGGTGAAAGAGGGAGAAAATGAACATGATGGTGCTAATGAGAGAGCAGGAGTCGAAGTCGAAGATGAGAGCAAGACTAGTTAGAGATGAGAGGGAGAGCAACTGAAAATGTTTTGACTTAACTGTTGTGATGAATTGTGTTCTCTATTGAAAATGAATTAAAAAAAAAAAACATTTCCGCTTGTTTTATAGGCATCCAAAAGGAATTAAGATTTAAGGCATAATGGTGCACCTATAAATTTAGACAATGCTCATTATGAAAACTAGTTACATAACAATCAAGTGATCATCACAGGAGTGACACGACAAAGAAAACTAATTACAGAACAAAATCCTTTTGTTAAATTTGGATAATAAGGTCCATATACAATTTATTTTATTTAGTAAAGCGTGGACTAATTATAATTAGATATTTAACTAAGTGGACTTGTACGATATCTAACGAGAGCCTGTCCCATCTCCTAGGTCAGGAATTGAGGAGCTCAACTTACGCTTCCACGATATAATCCCACCTGTTGTGCAGGAGAGGATTGGGCTAATACCTAAAAAAATCCCAAACTTTAACTTTTATCTTAATTATATTTTAATTTTTTTTGTCTCATAAAAAATCCAAAACTTTTACTTTTGTCCCAAATTTACTACCTAATACCCTAAAAAAACCCAAAACTTTAGTCTTTTTCCTAATTATATCCTAAACTTTTTTTTGTCTCATAAAAAATCTCAAATTTTTACTTTTGGCCCAAATCTACTACTATTAACTTTTCCGTCAAATGTTTCCGTTAATAATTATTTTTTATTTTTTAAAATTTTTTATTTTTTCTTTTATTTTCTTTTTCCTTTCCTTTTCTTTTTTTTTTTTCCTTCACCTTCAACCTTTGGCCGGCGAGGCTCGACCTCGCCGACGTTGGGTGAGGTTAGCCTCACCCACCCCTGGCGAGGTTCATCCTCGCCGTGGCTAGCGAGGCTCGGCCTTGCCCAACGCCGGTAAGGGCTTAGTCCTGCCGACCTTGTCCTTGCCGACCGCAGCGATGCTCAACCTTACCACTAGCCGACGGGACCAAGCCTCGCCAACCACGGCAAGGACGAACCTTGTCAAGGGTGGGCGAGGTTCGACCTCACTGGCGTTGAGCGAGGTCGACCTTGTTAGCGCCTAGCGAGGTTCGTCCTCGCCATGATTGGAGAGGGCTCGGCCCACTGGCCTCGTCCTCGCCACGGCTGGCGAGGACGAGGCCTGCGGGGGCTCGTCCTCGCCAAATCTGGCAAGGGCTTAGCCTCGCTGGCCGCTAGCGAGGCCAAGCCACGGCGAGGACGAACCTCGCCATGGGCGGGCGAGGTCGACCTCGCCCAACACCGGCGAGGTCGAGCCTGATCGGTTGCCGCACAAGCAACTGGCCAGAGGTTGAAGGTAAAAGGAAAAAAAAGAAAAGAAAAGGAAAAAGAAAAAAATTTGAAAAAATAATATTAAAATAATTATTAACGGTAATATTGGACGGAAAATTTAACGGTGGTAGATTTGGGACAAAAGTAAAAGTTTGGGGTTTTTTATTTTTTATGAGATAAAAAAAGTTTAGGATATAATTGGGATAGATATTAAAGTATAGGTTTTTTTTTTGGGTATTAGATGATAGATTTGGGACAAAAGTAAAAGTTTAGGGTTTTTTATGAGACAAAAAAAAGTTTAGGATATAATTGAAATGAAGGCTAAAGTTTGGAATTTTTTTGGGTATTAGGCCGGACAGGATTATTAATATGCCATTGACTTCGATGAAGCAAGACGGATTTCCCTTAATTAAACACAAATTACTAATTATCCTAAACAATTTTATATAAATCTATTTTACTAGAGTAAATCAATCGTATATTAGTTATGGATAGGATCCACCTCTTTTATTTTTTTGTTCCGGAATCCACTTCATTAACATCATATGCTTCGCAATTGTGATTGACTTTATCTATAAAGTGAATGTTAAAAATAACTACACTATTTGTTTTCTATTACTTGTTCAAGAATAATTTGAATAATCATCTTTTTTTTTTCCTTACTTCCTTATAAGCTAAATTAGGTTACCACATCTATAAGCTAAATATTAATGGGAACCTGTTCATTTTTATTGTATGCACGTACGGTTGCAAATGCCTAAGCTTCTAGAAATTAAATTCACAGAAAATTCTTAAATCCGGAATTTTTAAACTCTATGGAAGAACAACAAGATGGATCCGATGCTCCTCACTTTCAAATTGTTTTCGAGCAGATCAGATTAACCATGTTATACTCATCAATTAAGAGAACACTATACTAGTCAGTATAGTTTTGACTAAACTAGACAATCCCAACACTATACAACTCTTGCTTAATTACTTAAGATCTTTGCCCTTCCTTAAGCAGCTACCTTGCCAAATGAAGAACATTTATGTTACCGCAGGGGCAATAACCATTAGAGAATCAATTATGACTACAAGATATAAAACTCATGACAAAGCATACAGCCAAAAATCAGTATTATTGTGCCGAAGTATATACAATACTTGCAGAAATAATGAAAGAATCAAGGTGAACTTGCATCTTTTCCCTGGCTTTTTCTGTGGAGGAAACTGAATGTGTCTCAATATATTGAATGTTTACTCTTCTGTGCGACTTCCTTCACCAAGCGAAGACACAAGCAATCATCATGGCACCTAATTCCCAGTGCCGTGGATGTATCAGATGCTGCTGTTAAGCCTTATCCTTCAAGAAATTGACTGACGTTATCAGTGAAATTGAATAATCTGGCCTCTCAAGCTACACTCCACCTGAAAATCACAGGACAAACTCCTTCACATGACTTAGGCATAAGCAGGGAAAATTGTTAGCAGAATGCATCAGCACAATTTGATACAAGAAAGAGTAGCTCCTACTATCTACATTTCCACTTGATCATATGTGAGAACTGAATCATTTTAAGCAGATTCGATTAGGCTAACCTGGGACAAGTATCTATTGGACAACAAATCACCACTTTCTTCAATAACAACTCTTTCTCTGCTGACCACTCTGGCTAGTTCAGAAATGAAAACTTCCAATTGTTCAGCTTGCATCAAGCAAGTTTCTAACATTTGAGAAAGGCAAGAGGAAGGGATGATGATACAACATGCATGGATTGCATTGCACCTTGGGCATGAAGCTTTCGACATGCAAAGCAATGGCATCCATGATCTTCATGGATGAATTCGGAGCCTCCCCTGCCTCTCTAACATCAGACATCAAAAACTGCTGCTTCAAGAATGAAGCCATAATGTAGATACTAAAACTGGCCACACCAAGTCCATAAAAAATTGTTGCTTCAAGAATGAATACTTTCTTCTCATTGATGCAATTATTTCTTTCATCACTCAATAGCGTTTAAGCAAAACATCTAGTCAAACCTTTCAATTTGAAACCGCCCACCTTTTTTATTTTCTTTTTTGGGCTGAAGAAACTGCCCAATGTCAAAAGCACCAAAGTGATGAGGAAAGAAAGAGGGGAAGGAAGAGTGTACACTTCAATATAAAAGAACATGTAAAAAGCCTTGTCTTTTCCAGAGAATTTTCATCTAGGATGCAGTATTGAACGCTCCTAATTTAGCTAAACTCCTCAAAAGTAGCCAGTACTTGAAAATGGCTACTTTCACAATTTCATAAATTAAGGATTCATCTGACATAGGGCAATAGTGAAACAGGATCTATTCCACGTCTTCACATGATGCTATTTCACAGACAAATGAAGTTTATTTACAAAACATATTGGGCAATATCCGGAAGTCAATTTATGGCTACTTTCAAGCAGGTCACTCTACTCTTAAGATTATTTGAGACTAAAGTCATTTCATCCATATGTTGCATTGCATGCCGCATCATCGTTGTCTTATTATCCTAATGTTGGTTGCAACAAAAGTTCACTGATTTTCATCTGTTGCGATGCATACTGAGAGTGAAAGTTGAAAAGTTCTCCAAAGTCTGACATAATCCTCTGATGCAGCTACTTTATCTTGGAACTGACATTAATTTAAGTCTTCATGAGTCAAGCCTAGTCGACACAACCCAATCATTAGGAGTTTCCCCGTTTTGTTAAAATCAAGTCAATCCTGCTGTGGATGTCTACTCTCTGAAGTCTAAATACTTATGCAGACCATTGCTCCATAAAGGCTGACAATTGAAGGTGTTAGAGTTCCATTGTGTAAATGTCCTAAAAAGATAGGTTTTAATAGTTAACACATCATCGATAAAAAATTTGGAGTTCATGCAACTCGAGGTTTGAACTACACCCTCTCTTATATTCCCTTCCGAAGTCTGATTCTCCGAACTCTGTTCTTTTCACTCTAAGAAGGATACATACAAAGCTTCCATGCACAACTCTTCATCTAAATTCAGTTTTGACCATTCGATTTATATCTTTTATACTCATACTAGCAATTCTCTCACCATCACATTAAACTTCAAGCTCATTCGTGATCTCTCACAGTGTCTACTCAAAACAGGACCACAGTCTAGTCCAGAACAACTAATGACCAGGTAACCAAGGATGGCATCGGTAACAAAAGCAGTAACAAAAATTGCTATATGTTCATTCAAATGATAGATCTAAGCATAAACATGACAAACCTCAGCTTCCCTTTTCTGAGCTTGCATAGTGGCCTCTGCTTTTGCATTGGCAAACCTCCCTGTAGATAATGGTTGTGGAGCGATTTTAGAGAATGTACACTCTTCTTGATGGCCACAAACTTTCCTTCCAATCTTTGCATCCATCACTGTCTTTGTGCACGGTGCTACTAGAGGTAAACAAACTATTCAACCATTCATTAGCATCCTATGCTGCTTTGATGACCCATGTGCTAATAATTTTTCACCGCCTTTCATGGAATTCAACACGTCGTAACTTGATAAGGTGAACTAAGAGAACGCTAGAATGGGGAGGCAGGGATCTTAGAAGAATTGGAACTGCTAAGATTACCAGTCCTATTCACATTGCTCTCCACTAACAACCAGTTGGACACTGAGGGCAACATATCTGCCTCAGGCATGGAAGACCGCAATAATTGCGCAGAGTTCTCACAATTACAATCACCAACGGTACCGGCTTCTGCATTTGAAATCTCATCAAACACCGTTGTCAAATCAGAAGCATGACCACCAGTAAGTGACATCCCACTTGAAATCAACAATTTTGCAGCTGCAGAAGCACCAGCACTGATCACTTGCGGAAGATTCAGCGGTGTCTGTCTAAATCTTGACGACACGATTCTATCCACACTAGCGCTCATGATTGGAGTGTTGGACCTCGAAGCTCGGCTTGGAACTTTGGACCCCTTTACTCTGTGGTCCAGCACCAAGCAATGGTGTGTCCAAGTTCTTAGTAAGTTCCAAACTACTTTCATCAGCATGAGACGAAGGCTCGAGGTCCAGTTGCCGCCGCCTCTGTGCAGAGACCGATCACTGCTGCTGCTGCTGTTTCCAAGAGCCCAGAATATAAAGATAGGGAAGAACAAACCCTAATTCAGGAATACAATGAAGCCCTGAATCGCATCGAATCAAAACGAATCAACTGTCATAAGGCATACAGCCAACTCTTGGCATGTAACATTCAAAAGAGTATAGCCTACTATAAAGTCATCATTTACCATGACAGATGAATAACAACCAAAAAGCACCTATCAAAGCAAACATGCCAGTAATGAAATGTTCCTGCATGGTCTGAAAACCATAAACGTGATGATGAAATTTGACCATGCTAAGCAGTGAGCAGCTGAAGGTTTACTTGACTGATGCACAATTGTGGCGTGTAATGAAAGAAGTGACTGTTGGATAGGGAAAAGAAAATTGTATCCTGGAAGACTCAGCCAAAAAGCCTACAAAATTCCTAGAGAGGTACATAGTTCACAAACCCATGAATCAAGGAATCTTATCATGGACTATAAAACAGTATGGAAACATCCAAGAAGCATACACACATGAAAGAACACCCAGTGTGGACTCATTAAGAATATGCTCAGGTGAAACTCTCCAATATATTGCAGTAAATTTGACTCTTGTGCTACCCATTTGCCAAAAAAAGGGACTAGTTCAGGTTCCACATGTTCCATTTGAACTCCCAGATTGAACCCCCAATTAGAGAGCTTCATCACCAGTTGAAACAATCTATCTAATGCTTTTGAGACAGCAGTTCAAGAAGGTTACCGCATAATGAGGCAGTAACTCATAATTCATATTGTTTCAACAGTCAAGTCAAGCACATCTTCAGCCATCAAGAACATCTTTTGTCAATACTTTCTTCACCAGCAGCGTACCAAAAGCATTTCCCACAATAATCGCTCAATAGCACCATAGTACCCAGAAGTTTACATCCAACTTCTGCCTTACTGATAACTTCTTAAGCAACAAGATCAACTTCATCACGGTCAGGACGGACGACATCTATCCTCATCATACTTCGATAGCAATCAGGTATTGGGGCACCAGCCTGCACACAAAGCTCTACCACAGCAGGAGCTTTGCCATAGTACCTCTTCAAGTTGTTATTCAAAGCTGGCCCCTTTAAATTCCGAACATGCCAGACATAATTAGGGCCAACAATATCATCTATTGTTGCTTCCTGCCAGGCATGCAAACCATTGCGAGATTGGTGCTTTGCTGACTTGCACATTCTGACTTTATGGCCCTTGGGACCCACCTGAACCTCAGGACAGTACCCGCAGGTCCACACAGTATAACTTTCCATTATTTTTTTCACTCCTTCCATCATTTCAAACCACGACTCCAGTGTCCACATACTCAATTGCTTTATGTTTTTGACTTCATCAGTTGAACTACTCCAAAGGTCAAATTTACTTTCTTCAATAGGGCTGGTTCTCGATGGAACTATATCCCTTCCCAATTCATCCGTCTCAATTACTGGTTCAGCAACCATGTCGATGTCTATTTTGTGTGTTTCACTTACGGACTCAAAATCTACAATTCTTCCCTCGATACAATACACAGGTTTTGTTCTTCTCTTTGAGGGAAACTTTTCAAGGTCTATGCCAGCTTGTATACAAAGCTCTACAACAGCAGGGATTCGTGGGACACTGTGCCTCTCGTTGTGCCCAACTCTTGGTTTCCCAACACGATCATAGAGATGGAAACACTTGGGGAAAAATATGACATCTTGAACGCCCCCCTTTCTCCATACATGAGTAGCACTACGAAGACCACTATTTGGACCGGTGCATGTGCGGATCTCGTGGCCATAATGACCAATATGAACTTCAAAACAGAACCTAACAAGCAATGAATCCATTAGTATTAATAATTGTTCAAGTAGGACTTCCTTAAAAATAAGAGACAGGCAAATAAGAAAATGCTAAAAGACTCATCAGTTTTATAGTTATGTTTATTAGTCTGTTACATCAGAATCTCCCTCCCTCCCTCCCTCCCTCCCTCCCTCCCTCGCTCTCTGTTTTCCCCCAATCAAAGAGTGAATAAGGTAGGTCTCTCCTCCCTTTTTTCCGTTGAAGAAATTATTGGATCCTTATATTGTTCCCATGTAGAACTACATTACAGATATCAGCACAAAATTGCTGAAGTATCACAGCTTGGTGGCGTTTAACCCATCGAGATCTTAGTTATCTCTGAATTCATTATCTAATAAATGTGACATTCAACTAAAAATAAGCAAGAAATAATCCAAGCAATGCTAAATTTGAAAACGAAACAAAAACAAAAGCATTACTAAGGGGTACAAGAAAGAGAGCAAGTATGAAGACAACAAATTTTTCCCCTCCATTTTCAAGAGTAGCTCCGTCAGGTAACATGTAACTAGCAAGAAAAACCTAACAGACTCTCAGTATCCCAAAGTAAGGCTACACAGACAAATTCATCGATTACAGGAAGATGCTTCAATATCTAATAAATTTAAGCCTATCAAAACGTAAGAAACACGAGCCAAGACAAAAGCATTAGAAATTAACCCAATACCTACAACGCTGCACCGGAACAACCTTGACGAGTTTCGATAAACCCTTGAGTAGCGACTCTCGAGCGCGATAGACATGGTGAGCCACCTCGACGAGCTCGGGAACGAGCAATCCGTTCTCCGGGGGGTACTCGAGCATGCGACAAGGCTGCAACTTTCGAGCTTCTCTCTCTTCCTTCGCCATCCGAATCAGCTCTTTCATGGGGGTCACAAAAGGCTTCCTCTCGGTTTTCCGCCTCGGAGGCCTCGGCACGTCCGAATACAACTCATCATCACCATCCACTCCTACACTCAATGCTCCAGAAGAAGAAGAAGAAGAAGAAGCAAAAGGGTAGCTTCCAACGAGGCGGCAATTAAGCCTTTCTATGTGACAAATCTGCAATCTCATCCTTCTCAGCATAGTTGGCTACACTTCGGAGAGATACAGATACTAGGACACAAAAGAAATGCTTCAATGTCAGAGGTCTTTGAAGAATGCACTCAAACTATAAACATTACAGTCGGAATTGTAAAAAATTGGAAAAGCCAAAAAGCACATGCCAATACAGTCGGAATTTCAACCGACCCAGATACAGATGAGGGATGAGAGATCGAGGGAAACTATAAAAATCGCATCTTTAGGACATAAAAAAGTGATGATGATATTCTCCTCCAGGTATCTTGGTGGTGCCGGGGGCGGTCACCGGCCGCCGGTGGAGGAGACAGAGGCGAGAGACGGAGGAGCCGACGTTCAGGAGGAGGGCCACCGGGGGAGTTCGACACATGTCCCGGGGGATTAATCCTTAAACTTTTTGTGACCGGCAACAGGCGGTTGTCTTTGGCTTTAATTCTTTTTTGGTTTTTTTTTTTTGCCTTCCTCGGACGCTTATTTAATTATTATTATTTTTTTTTGTATTTGCCGCTTTGGCTTGGACTCTTGAAAAAGAAATAGATGGAAAGTTTTAAAACAGAAATTTTAACTCAATTATAGAATGGAGTTTATGGAAACTAAAGAGAACTTCTCAATTTCGCTCTTTTACCTTATAATTTCAACCAAATTGATTTCCTATCAATAGGGGAATTAAAGTTATTAGTGGCCTATCTAATATTCGAGTGGCATTTATATGCAAGACTAGAAAATCCAATTTGCTAACCAATATATCCATGAATTTCCTTCCCTAAAGCATGGAGAATTTAAACTTGTTGGAAGTAGTTTAACAATTTCTGAATTAAAAAAATGAGAATATCGCAAAAGCGCTCAAAGATAGCTAATTTCTAAAGCTGCTTATGAGTCCATCTCCATAGTAATTTTGTGAATGCATAGAAAGATTGCTAGTGTGAGGCCCCACACCATCTACATGTTGGGCAAAACTAAGAAGCCAGTTGCATGACTCATTGTAGAGAAATCCACCTACCAAAGTTGGACCGGGTTGCCCATAGAATCCCCATCAATGTTGACCTTGATCCAGCTGGGGGGAGAGGTTTGTCCAATCCATATACATCTCTCCCTTATCCCTTCGAGGAGACCATTTCCTTTTTGCCATCATTTTAAATTTGTGAGAAATTACAGATCTTGTAAGGTGTGGTACCATATCATAACCAAAGCCTCATAAATTAGTTTAATATGTCTTGACAAGGGGCAGTATGATGTACCATCAGTTAACCATCCTCTTAATATGTATAATCAGCGTTGGGTTTTAGTATGAATTATGACAAAAAATGAATTACGATATGTTGCAATTATAAACAACAATTGGATACTCAAACCAAAAAAGAAGAAAAGAATCGAAAAGCTCACTTATTAACAACCGGTTTTCAGCCAATCCTATGAAAAAATTCGTCTGATAAAAAATGCACTGAAAATATCCAGCAGAAAAAAAAAATTGCAATACAATATAAATATTCCTTTTTTCCTCTAAAAGGAGTCCGACAATGCAGATAAAACCGTTAATATAGTTGACGGTGTTTCTCGTTCTCGCTCTCATGTTATGTTACTTCGACCGCTCTCTGGTTCTTCGCAGAATGAGCTTCACCTCTCACTCTCTCTCTACTTCCACCACCATTGCCGCCAAGACCATCCCACCTGCTGCTGCTCCTGCGACTGACCCTGTTTCTCCGCAGTTCCCGGTGCTTCGCAAGATCGAATCTTGCAAATCCATTCGAGAGATCAAGCAGCTGCACGCCCTCGTCGTCAAATCGAGGCCCCTTCAGACCCAGTTCGTGTACAACGCCGTCATCAGAGGCGTCGCGAGTTTCGGGACCGGCCGCGGTTCCTCGTTGGAAGCAATCCTGTTGTACAGAGAGATGCTTGCGAAAGGACTGGTGCCCAATGATTATACCATCCCGTTTCTTCTCAAGGCCTGTGCGCAGGAGTTTGCTTTGAGGGAAGGCGAGGAAGTTCACGTGCACGCCATCAAGACTGGGCTGTTGGGTTCTAATGTCTACGTGAACAATACTCTGATGAGGGTTTATGCGGTCTGTGGGATTATTGGTGCTGCTCAGAAGCTGTTCGACGAATGTCGCCAACGGGATTTGGTCTCATGGACGACGTTGATTCAAGGATATGTCAAGATGGGGTCGCCGAGGGAAGCTGTTGAGGTGTTTTTTAGGATGCGCGAAGCAAATTTTGCAGCTGATGAGATGACGCTGGTGATTGTGCTCTCAGCATGCGCTATGTTGGGAGATTTGAGTCTAGGGAAGAGGATTTACAGGTATATGCATGAAAATGGGGTAAAGAGAGATGTTTTTGTCGGCAATGCTTTGGTGGACATGTTCCTGAAATGTGGTGCTGCGGATCTCGCTCACTGGGTTTTCGGTGAGATGCCCATGAAAAATGTGGTATCTTGGAACTCTATGATATTGGGACTGGCGCAGCAAGGAAAATTCAAGGAAGCGTTGGTTGTGTATGAGGAAATGCAAACCGTAGGCATTAGGCCCGATGATGTTACTCTAGTTGGCGTTTTGAATTCTTGTGCTAATCTTGGATTGCTTGAGTCCGGGAAGTGGGTTCACGCGTACATCAATAAACATAAGATTAGTGCAGATGGATTCATAGGGAATGCTCTGGTTGATATGTATTCAAAATGTGGAAGCATAAACCAAGCGCTTAGAGTTTTTCGAGGGATGAAACGCCAGGATGTCTATTCTTATACGGCCATCATCGTTGGTTTAGCAATGCATGGAGAAGCAGCACAGGCTTTGGAAATCTTCTCTGATATGTCTTTGGTGGGCATTAGACCAGATGAAGTAACTCTCCTCGGTGTGCTTTCAGCATGTAGCCATGCAGGACTCGCAGACGAAGGACAGAGACATTTTGAGGACATGTCAAGAGTTTATGGCTTAGAACCTCAAACAGAGCATTATGCCTGTATGGTAGACCTTTTAGGTCGTGCTGGATTGTTAAGCGATGCAGAGGAGTTTATAAAGAATATGCCGGCTGAACCCGGTGCCTTTGTTTGGGGGGCCTTTTTAGGAGCCTGCAGAGTTCATGGGAAAGTTGAACTCGGGGAACTTGCAATGAAGAAACTAGTGGAAATTGAGCCAGAGCGAGATGGTGCATATATATTGATGTCAAACATGTACTCATCTGCAGATAGATGGCGAGATGCGTTGAAATTGAGAAAGTTCATGAAAGAAAAGCATGTGAAGAAGACTCCAGGTTGTAGTTCCATTGAACTCGACGGCATAGTTCACGAGTTCAGGAAAGGCGAGAAATCACACCCCAAAAGTAAAGAGATCTGCAGGTTTCTCGAAGAATTTACGAGTCACTTGAAGAGCTATGGGCAGCAAGATCTAATTGCATTTGCTTGATCTCGAGGCAATCGGGCGCTTGCTGAGAGAACTCGAAAGAAAAAAAGGAAAAATCTGTCATTTAAGAAAGCAATGCAACAGAAAGTCAGATGTGAAAAAAGCTGAACATAAAAATTGGTCATGGAAGCCGTTCTAACATTTCTGGCTGTGCAATTCGTCCGAAACCAGATTCTATACTTTGGCCATTTCTTGCACTGAATTAATCACGGCGACTTCACTGACAATGACATTAACTACTTATAGAATGCTGCAGCGTTAAACTACAATCATCATCTATGACACGAGATCCAACTTTGTGGTGAGAATGAAGATGCATTGTCTCAATGCCATTTGGATCATTTTAGACTCTGTTGAGGCCTCCACTGGAAGCCCTCCTCGCGAACTTGCACTGTAAAAATTTGGTTTGTAAGTTTACACAGGACAATCTGAATTCGCGATCCCTAATAGCATTCGATGAATTACCCCGAGCCTCAATTTCATGTGTTCTGGTGTTAAGAATGCTTTGGTCATTATGCATGTGGCTAACTTACCCATTAATTAAGTAGTTATCTGACACCCCATTTTCATCACAATTTTAAATTTTAAATTATCCGCATAGTCTCTCTTTCTCTCTCTCAAATCTTTCCTTGAAAATGAGAGGGTAGGTTAAGATTTTTAGATGATACTATTCGACCAAGTACAAAAAGATTTCTGACTTCCCGGGATCTTCTCTTCCTAACGGCTACATCAGCCAAAAGATCAGCTTCCACCCGATCCTTTGCTATCTTTCCCAACAACCCATCTCTCTCTCTCTCTCCCTCTGTTTTGCTTCTTTTTTTTTGGGTCAAAATTTTCCATTGCCAGATTACTTCTTCCATTTTCACCACCTCTCTTACACCAGAAGTTCTTACTTCCTTCAAGCTCTCTCTCTACCTCTAAACTAAGTTTTCATACTATAGGTGGGTCTCTATCTTGTGTCTTCTTCACTTTGATTCGTTTGTTGACGACTTGGCGGAGCTTGTTCAAATCAAAGATTTCAATTGATGGTCGCTTTTCGTCCTAGTTGCTGTAGTTGTGATCTCCGGTGAAAGTTCCCGTGGCCCATTTTCACCTTTTACACCCTTCTAATGAATGGCTTATATACTGTTTAAGTGTCCTTCCAAATAGATGGAACATAGCTCTTGGTCAGCCAAGAAAATCGAATTCAAGCACATCTTGTGAGTCTAAGATATGAACCTATCATATGCTTGAAATGCAATATCATTCATCTGCTCGACTTGGAATGCATATGCAAATGTTGTATATTTTAGAGCTTCATGGCATACTCACTTTTATCTTCTTGTTTGTACAGAAACCAATCGTATACTATCTCTGTAGTAACTTCTTAGCTGAAGAACAGAGAGACCAAAATGCAGAATATGGTCAACAAAAGAAGCTTGGAATCATCTTTGTGAGCACTTCATCCTTTGATTTTCTTCTCTCACACACGCACACACACACACACACACACACACAACACACATTACTTTTCGACATTAATGCACATCTCTATCTTGACTTGCTTCACTTGTCCCCTTGTTTTTCAGGTCGTCCAAGTTGAGTGCCCTATCTGAACGTCAGATTCTTGTTTGCGGCGAGCCCTTCACATCGAGTAAAGTGAGGAAATTTGTCACAAGATTAATCTTAGATCACATGAACTCGTTTTTGCTTTTCTCTGTTGGATCAATGTTTATGGCCTAAGCCTAATGTGAAAACTGCACCGATGGTCTAGCTTTTTATCCTATGAATTGCTGATTGCGATTTAACTGTCCAATTGTTTTATCAGGAGCTTCTAGCGGCAAAATCAGCAAAACTAGCTTCTTTGTTTGAGGAAAAAGATTCCTGTGAAAGGATATCGTACTTCCTGCGAGACATCTCTGCTGATCCCAATACCTTTGAGCTTGTGGCGAGGTTCTGCCAAGGGTTTGAAGTGCAGCTTTCGACTGAAAATGCAGTACCCCTCATTTGCCTTGCTTTTTATCTGGAAATGACCGAAACTCACAGCCCCAACAATCTTCTGAAGAAGGCTATCGATTTTCTCAAAGAAAGAGTCCTCCCGAGCTGGAACGAGACTATCAGGGCCCTGCGACTCTTGGAGAAACTCCTTCAGCAAGCTACGGATCTTGGCCTTGTTGATGCCTGTTTAAGTTCGATTGTTGCAAAGGTACAAGTCGATCCCCGCCTTCTCGGAAAGCCAATTAAGGCTCCCAAATTGGATGAGAGCAGTGAGGGAGAGCAAGATGGGGAGTGTAGACCCAACGCAAGGAGAAAGCTTTTTGTTCTCGACTGGCAATCAGAGGATTTAACGACTCTTCCTCTGCGATTTTATGAGCCGGTCATTAAAGCAATGAACCTGCAAGGCGTCCCGCCAGGATATGTGGCCGCATCTCTTTGCCAATACATGAAAAGATGGATTTGTTCCAGCCCAACAGGAGACGAAACCATGTCAATGTACAAGAGGAGCTCTCAGAGGGAAGTAATCGAAGCAGTGGAGAGACTCCTGCCTCATGAGCCGAGGCTCCTTCCATGTACTTTATTGTTTCAGATGTTGAACTCTGCAGTTTTATTGGAAGCAAGTACTGACTGTAGAAATGGAATCGAGATCAGGATAGGGAGACAACTCGACCAGGCAACCGTAACTGACCTCCTAATACCCTTTCAAGGTTATGCCACAGAAACACAATACGACATTGGTTGTGTCAAAAGGATCCTGAAAAGTTTCTACATGAACTACACTTGTTCGGATGCAGCGGTATTTATCAATGTAGCGGATCTCATTGAAGAGTTCTTGGCAGAATTAGCAAGTGATGTGGACTTAGAGGTCAATTCGTTTCTCGCCCTGGCCGAGATGTCGCTCGCAGCATCCTTAGAAAATCATACAAACTCTGATGGAATATACCGTGCGATCGATATTTACCTGGACAAGCATAGGTTCTTGACGGAGTTGGAGAAAGAGGAGGTGTGTCGGGTACTGGACTGCCAGAAAATGTCTCCTGAAGCATGTGAGCACGCGGCACGAAATGAAAGGCTGCCGCTAAGGGTGGTTGTTCAGGTGTTGTTTACTGAGCAGTTGAAGCTGCGAGAAACAGTCGTGCAGGAAGTAGTAGTGCATAATTCCCAGGAACGATTTGGAAAGGATGGAGAAGAAGAGGCGGAGGAAAATGAAGGGAAGTTGAGTTGTACCAAGGAAGGGTTGAGGATAGAAATGGAGAGGATGAACAGCAAGGTGATGGAGCTTGAGAGAGAGTGTGGTATGATGAGGAAAGAGATGGCGAACGGATACAGCAGCAGTCATAAGTTGGAGAAGAGACGGAAAGTTAGTATGTGGGGAGAGATAAAGAGGAAGTTTGGGTGCATGAGTAACGTGCATGATTGTACCTCTCAAGTGAAGAAGAAGAAGATGCATGCTAGGCATGGCTAATGGTTTTTGGATGTTTCACTTTTTGGGACAGAAGTGTTTCTTTCGTTTCCATTTATATAGTGGTTTTTTGCATCCTCAACTAGGCTTAGTTACTATTCCACTGATTGTGATCCTAGTAGCATTCTCTGGTTCAAAGAAGTCTTTGGAGGGAATGGTAGGGCTATTTGACAGAGCTTGAACAGATTATTCATTTGACAGCTAAGCTTTGTATAATTTCACTATTAAATAATTACCAGTTCGAGATTCTCTCTTTTGCCAGATATATTTTCTGGAAATATGGATGATGAGTTCTTTGGTTGGAACCTCAAACACCGGCAGAAGCTCATTGTGGTAATGTGCCATCGACAAAGCATTCACTATGAATTATTCTACAAATTTGTCCAGATGAACGAGTTTGCCCTGCAGAAAAGGTGTACTTTACTATATTCAGAAAAAGTGTACTTTACTTATGCTGCATTACAATCAATAGATAAGCAGGAATCAATGCTATATTCAACTTTATATGCTGTATCAAGTTTCATATCCCATTTAAAATTAGTCTCTGATACACTGGCAATAGCTTTGTCCGGGCAAAACATTTTTGCCATGCACTTTGAATTGACAGTGAAAAACAAACAAGCTTGCAAGCAATGAAGGCATCAATATCAGTATTGCACGTAATGATAAGCATCTTCCTTTCTGGTTCTCTTATTACATGTATAACTTTTCTCATGAAAAGGAGGTAAAAGAACAAACGAGTTCACAAAATACATACTTTTGTCACTTTTCCACACTTTGGCCGAGAAGATCATCATATCATCTTACTTGACATGAAGTCGATGTCAGTTTCACAGACCTCAGCCCTTCACAAGAATATTAAGACAATTCCTGTCACATGTAGGCAAAATCTCAATGCGCTCGGTTTCTATCTTGCCGCTTGACTCGAACCAGATTCACAGCTTGAATTAGGAAGCAAAAAAAGGAATCATTCTTCGGTGAAATCACATTGACTCAATTGTCTCATCTTGATATCTAACAAATATTGACAGCTATTTGCACCGTATGCATCAGAAATGTATGACATTAACCTTCACACAAGGTTCATTTACAAGAAGAAACCCCAAGAGTCAATGGCATCTCGCTTTCCCTCGAACCGATCGACAGATCGTGATCATTTAATGTGCTTGAAGTCGACCCAGTGTTGCTGTGAGAATGATCACCTCCACCTTTTCCATTCCCCAGAGCATTATTATTATGCCCTTCAACACCTGATTGATGTTCGTTTTGCTGCTCATTCCCCATCACAATCACAGCGCCAAAATGAACGCGCCTTTGCTCGTCATCATCATTGTCCCCGTTGCGAGGGGAATCCTTTGCCGGCGACTGGGGATTATTCGCTGGTGCCGGCACCACAGCTGTGCTATTTACATGAGCGGAGAGCCCTTTTGGCAGATTATTTGCAGGTCTGGGCCGGAGACAAGAGTAGAGATAACCAAGAAGCCAAAAGCACCATGGGATGGCCTCGAGGACTATGCCGGCGAGATAAAACCAGCTGTTGGATTCCGTCTCGGGAAGGATTATGTAGAGGCTGAGGAAGACGCCCCCGGTGACGACACACACGAAGAAGAGGCAGATGACGGTCTGGACCCGCGCATCGCCATCCCTTTCTCCCATAGAAATCTAACTGAGATGGCTAAATCTTATGTAATATGAAGAACATGAACCAAAATTACAGACGAGCAATGGATAACCCTATATTCGTTTCTTTCGCTAGGATGGTTGCCGGCGTACGACAAAGCGGTGTTGGCATCTCATGGTGGTGGTGGAGAGAGAGAGAGAGACAGAGTGACAGAGAGAGGGGCGATCAAAGCGGGAGTTTGTTGATTGTTCCATGCATGGCCGCTAGGGGCAAAGCTATATATACATATGCAAAACGCATGAATGCATTCAAAGGACAGTAACATATATGTCCTTTTGATCTTCTTATTGCAGCTCCAATTCGAACTTTCTTTTTCTGTTTTTCGGTTTTTCTGGGTTGGAAACAAATTATTATCAACAAGAAGAAACGAGAATTGGAAATGGATGGTAGCTTCTTAATAGACAAGTAATTTTCACGAATAAGATATGTTTAATCCCTCCAATAAAACTTCTCATACAGTAAAGTAGGGAAACGATCACAGGACATGTTTTTTTTTATAAATGTAACGAATCGGCCCTTTTCATGAAGGTTAAGCAATATACCGCCTATTTGATGTGTCGAATAGGGTATGGATCTAGTTTCCAGAAGAAGTAACATGAGGAACCACATGAGCTTATCGAGTATGAACCACAACTACTCTAATATTATTTATAATGATCTGCAGCGTTCTATGTGGTTAAGCCAAACGATTACTTTAAGTAATTACACGAGATTGTGGTAATTGGATGGTGAATGTTAGCTTATTTATCACTAGCCTCTCCTGTCTAATGTGGTGCTTAAGATATCATGATCAATGTACAAAACGTTCATATCGATTATTAATAAATTGTATAAAATAGAAAATTTGATATGGTTAGTAATTTGCCTCATGATAGTGACATTTAACTGAGGAAAGCAACTACTGATACATTTATAATGATTAATATTCAGACTAGTACCCTGTATTTTTACACAAATACAATAATTTTTTTTTTATTCTTGTAACTTACTGATTATTATTCTAGCGTTGGACATTCTTTTTCCTCATTTTTTAACACCACATCCTAGGATAAGATATTTTCCGCAAATATCGAGGGAAAAAATATCAAGAACCAGACGGGAGCAAGAAAGCCGTGGAAGCCGAATATGAGCAAGTGGTTGCAGCGTTACCCAGTTGGCTTCGTGCGAACCTGGTCTGAGAAACGAAACAGTAGAAGAAAAAGAGCAAGCTATGACAGAAAGTTGGGTCCTGCCCTGCACATTATTCAAATGCATAACCGCGAGGCCGAGGCTTCACGGCCATAACTTCAAATGGAGATTATCTAGTAGCTCGGGAAAAGGTAGTTCTCTGGACAGTTTTAAGAGGGACAGCTTTTACATCGATAAGCGTGGCAAATTGAGAAGATTCGATCACAGAAAGGTCTCCAGGAAAAAGGGTAATCAGTAAAATATTCGGTCTTTTTCTTTGTTGTTCCCTTTTTGCCAAAAATTTGACTAATTTTGACAAGTTTTGGCAGGTGGGTCTTTGAGAGGCCAAGGCTGGAAGTATGGCTCTGGGTTCGCGGATGGGATATTCCCTGTACTGAGTCCTAGTGCTCAGCAAATTCTGAGCTTCGTTTCTGAGGAAAATAATGCTAACAGGGTCAATGCTTGTCTTGATACTCTCCCTCCAACTCATGCAACTTGGGATGATGTCATAAATGTGGTTGTTCAACTTCGTTTGAATAAGAAATGGCACCCAATAATTCTGGTGAGACAAAGTTTGGATCTTTTTATTTAGATCTTATTTTCTGTGTTGTTTAATAGAGGATTCTTTTATGTACCATCTGCAAAGCAATTTGAGCTGACCAAAGTTTAACTATGTTCGATAATTTCATTTCTGAAGATTTTTAGTGGTTGGTACGTAACGCCACGATTACGCTTTTGCTGTTTTTGATTATGGTTGGATATGCGATTTTTCATTCGTGCTCTGCTGCTTTAGACACTAGTGACCTCACATTCATGGTCTGTATGTTCTTCTAATTGTTCTATGATTCGTTTAGTCAAGACAAAGTTGGCTTATACAGCTCGTAATTCTGCAAACCTTCAATTAGATGCTAATATCTGTATGACGTCATGATTTTTCTTCAGTGAGAGAGGATATGCATGATGTTGTTTACATGCAATATCTGACTTTCCTAATGTTTGTGATGACATGCACAGATAGGTGAGTGGTTACTGCATAGGAGCTCTTTCCAGCCAGATGTTATTTGCTACAATTTATTGATAGATGCTTATGGACACAAGTCAATGTATCAGAAGGCAGAAAGCACGTATTTACAACTTACTGAAGTTCGGTGTGTTCCTACTGAGGATACATATGCCCTTCTTCTGAAAGCCTACTGTACATGTGGCTTGCAAGAGAAAGCCGAGGCTGTCTTTGCAGAGATGAGAAAATATGGCCTTCCTCCAAGTGCGTTATGGTAATATAGTAAGTCGCATAGTGGTAGAATCATAATTTTTAACTCTAAGAGGACTTCAAATGAATAGGTTTGCACGTATTAGGTGGAAAGGAGTAAAGATGGATTATTGATTGGCATGAATTTCTTGTCTTGCTGAAAGTAATAAAAAAAGTTGGGCAAGACATTATTTTGCTTTAAATGTATTGTAGCAAAGTAAACATATATATATATATATATATATATATATATGGTTCTTTGATGTTTTACATCCATAATTTTTGTGGCATTTGTAACTGAAAATAGCCTTTTGCATAAGGACAGAAGATCTTTTTTTATTTGGTTGAAGACAGAAGGTAGTTTATTAGGTGATAATATCACATGGGATGAATTATTAGAGCCAACATTTCTTTCATTTCATACCGAGGTGAACCCAAGATAGAGTTATGTCATTGATCATGCAGAAGGCCTTGTCTCAATTATGTGAATCCAAGGAATCCACTTATACACAGTTGAATTCCTCTATTCACTGCATGGAGAGGTGTGAAATAAACCATGTAAAGAGTATGATCTCCTAGTTTGTCCAAATTAGTTAGTAGGATAGAAGCTGTTAGCCTTTGAGACTCTAACAATGCCTAGAACTCCTCTGTCCATCAGCATGAACACATAATTACTGCCAGATGTGCTGTCATATTGGCTCGAGAGTCAAAAGGTCTCTGTGCATCGTCTTTGTTTATGGGGTTCTCTGAGCGACCTTGAAGAGAAGTTTTGCATTGTCTTGCTTCCATTCCACCATATTGTGTTTGGTACTTCATATTCAGGAGGCATGAACAGGACAATTTCTCATTCAAGCAGGTGCAGCTGTGTATAATGCATACATTGATGGGCTAATGAAGGGAGGAAAGCCTAAAAAGGCACTCAAGATCTTTGATAGGATGAAGAGAGAGTCTTGCCAACCAACAACTGAGACTTACACCATGCTGATCAACTTGTTTGGAAAGGTGACTTTGACTGTACATGTGCTCATGCCTTTCAGCAGCTGTCCTGCTAACTCTAGTCACACTAAGTGCAACACGCTTCCATTGTTGCGACTTTGATGTTTAATTAGTGTTTGAGGTCCTCTTAACAAGTTTGGCCTGAAGTGCAATATGTACTTAATGCTGATCATTTTGTAAATGATTCTTATTATCTAGAGGAAATATATGAGATCAGCTTGCCTCTCATGCTTTGTTCTTTTGTGGAAATTTCTGATTGGTTATGTATATTCCTGTGCAGGCAAGTAAATCCTATATGGCCTTAAAGATGTTCAATGAAATGAGAAGTCAAAGGTGTAAGCCAAATATCTGCACATATACCGTTCTCATCAATGCATTTGCAAGGGAGGGGCTATGTGAAAAAGCAGAAGAAATATTTGAGCAGCTGCAGGAAGCTGGGCATGAGCCCGATGTTTATGCTTATAATGCACTCATGGAAGCCTACGGGTATTTATTTGATATGGTTTCTTCTCTTAAATTTTTATGGTGACAATATCCTTTGCAAGCTGAAAAAAGTATGGTGAAAATATCTACAGATCAGAAGGTAGCAACATGATAGTTAACCAAAGAATCACAAGAGAAATCTTGTAATCTCTGGTGCTTTAAGATTACAATATATTACTCCACATTGATTCTGTAAAATTTATACCAATGGTTATAGATCACATAGCGGCATTTCTAGACTCTAATTTATCTTGTGTTACTTGTGAGAATACTAAGAAGGGTTAGATTGTATTAAAAACAACTTCAGTAATTGATGAGTTTCAGGAGAAGTTAGTTGTGTAATCCTTCAAAGAAATTAATGTAACTTTTGGCTTTTACCTCCTCAAATCTATGGCTACAATACAAATTCTGGTTTTCGATTACCAATAAGTTAAAGCTGAAGGATTTCATAGGGAGCATACAGATATTTTAAGTTTGTACTTGAAGCTGCATTGTTCATGAGCCTTGAGAATTTCCTTTCTCTCACTATTTCTGAAATGATTAGGTTAAATTCTTTGACAGCCGTGCAGGTTATCCTTATGGTGCAGCAGAAATTTTCTCACTCATGCAGCACATGGGCTGTGAACCTGATAGGGCTTCGTTCAATATTATGGTAGATGCATATGGGAGATCAGGTCTTTATAAAGGTTAGTCACAACTTGAGCTGATGATGATGTGCTAGACCATCTTCCAATAGTCAAGTCCATTAAGACCTAAAGTTACTATGGTGTGAATCAGGTCTTTATGAAGGTTAGCAACTTGAGCAGATGATGCTTCCTATAGTCAGTATGGTGTTGATGAGATTTGAAAATGAAACACTACACATAGGGGTATGGGTCATTTTTTTTTTCTCATTTGTCAGAAGAGATTAGTGAGCATGATATTGAAATCTGGAGTTTACTTAGTTGGATCAAACAAATGCAATCTACCTAGAATGTTGGCCATCAGCATTCTGTCCAGTGGGAGGGGAGATTGGGACGCGATCCATCCTGGGAATAGAAAAAAAAGCAAAATCTATATGGAGTGCTTGCTTCTGAGTAATTTTCTATGTTTGGATTGATTAAGCTTTGCATTTCACATTTTCCTAAAGGAGCTTGCAATAAATTTTAGAGTGTAAATAAGATATTATGATGAAGGATACTATGCTCTAATAAAATCATTGCCAATATCTTACCATTTCTTTTTGGCCTCATATAATCTATAATTAGAGTAATGGTTATTTTAAATTTGGCTATGAGGATTGAAAGTGATCCAATAGCTTTAAATGCTGGAATGGCATGATGTTTGCTCATTCATCTATGGGAAGCATAAAACACTTGGTGGGACAAAATTAGAATGCATCTCCTACGGAACTAGATTTATTATCGTAAGCACTTGCCTGCTGTCCCCATCCTTTATCTAACTCTTCTTGGTGCTTGTGGTTCAGATGCAGAATCTGTTTTCGAAGACATGATGCGAATAGGGATAGTCCCCACAATGAAATCGCACATGCTACTTTTATGTGCTTACTCGAAAAGTGGCAACATAGCTAAGTGTGAGGACATCGTAAGACAGATGCAGCAATCTGGGCTCGAGCCAGATACTCATGTCCTCAACAGCATGTTGAACCTCTATGGTCGATTAGGACAATTCGAAAAGATGGAGAAAGTGTTGAATGCAATGGAAACTGGACCATATCTAGCCGATATAACCACCTATAATACACTGATCAACACATATGCACGAGCAGGGTATTTGGAAAAAGTCGAGGAGCTTTTCCAGACGATTTCTATCAAAAAGTTACAACCAGATGTTGTGACGTGGACATCACGACTCGGAGCATACTCAAGAAAGAAGCTTTACAAAAGATGTTTAGACATTTTCGAGGAAATGATCGATGCCGGTTGTTTACCGGACGGAGGGACTGCGAAAGTTCTGCTTTCGGCATGCTCGAGCGAAGATCAGAGAGAGCAGGTCACAGCTGTCATCAGAACTATGCACAAGAGCATGAGAACTGCTTTGCCTGTATAAAGGAAGCACGCTTTCTATAGTTTAATGAGCGAGAACAATCTTGGAAATGAGTTGGCTGTGCAAGGTGTGATTTCTTGGTTAACATTATCGGCAAGCCAGCCTCTTCTCCGCTCATTGTTCCACCGCGGCACGACCACACTAGCTCCAAATAATGGTTTCGGAAATGTGCGCGACTCTCTATAGTTATCGCTTGACTTGATATTAATGAGAAAGAACTGTTCGAGTAGTTTGATAGAAATTTTCTGCAAAGCTCGAGTACTGCTGAGTTCCGTTTCGCCGTGGTACTCTTCTTTTCGTGATGTTGACTTATTAAAAAAATCCAAAATCAGGCTGTTTCTCAAAGAAAGCTGAACATAAGTACTTGAAACACATGAATAAAAAATATTGAGGAAGAGAGATTTTGCCCTAATGCTCTTGTTTGAATGTGTAAAAGCATGATATTATGAATGTCCTTTCGAAGAATTTTGCAAAACAATAGGGCTCTAGTATCTAAATGTGCAAATGTCGTGCTAGGAGTAGGAGCTAGGTCGAGTATGCTTGAATGTTCGCGCCCATATGTCAAATTGGAAGTTTTTATATGTAGCTTAGAGATATCTTTAAGAACACCAAAGTGGTGTACCAAGAGAGAGAAGCCCGGATGGTCAACACATTTTGTTGTGTGATGGTAATTTAATTTGACAAAAGCACTCTAATTTGGGTTGGTAATTTTTGATATAATAGTTAGTAAATTCAAAACATTAGAGTATTATAAATAAAAGTAGTAGTTAGTATAACAATTGCTAATTTGCAAATTATAAAAAAAAATTGTATTTTCATAATAATATTGGTAAGTTATTACTAAGTTGCTTGGGGAAAAAAAGTCACCAGTCATTTTTTTCGCGAACAGTTTTTTGATACTTATTGATAGTTATCGAAATTAAGTCTTGTTAACGAGTTCTCCCTGGTTACTTATTAAGTATACTTAATTACATTGTCACCGACGACTCATTGATGTACACAAAACCATAGAAGGAAATTCTCAACCAGAACATCGGGCCAATTGCCGAAAGAAGTGATCTTATAGTAGGTATTAGTTGACATGAATGGAGGTGCAATTTGCGAGAGAATCGAGATTAATAAAATGGAACTTGGGCTGCTAAAAAGATTCCTGTGCTGCAGCAGCGGAGCACGTGATGTTCATATTGGTGCACACAAATCAGCATTCCACCAACTTTCTGCTCGTTGGAGTTTGCTGAGACAAATGACTCACCACCATAATCTTTTTCTTTTGTTTGTTTGTCTTCATTTCAATCAATTTGGAATATTTATACTAAATTTCCAATTTCGATGCAACAACCCCAACGACAACAAGGGAAGTTACTGTTAGGAACATCCACCAAACCCCACATCCTATGTAAATCTTTGTGGGAGAGAGAGAGAGAGAGACGCATTGTGGAGTGTGCACAGACAACTGAAGAGGGATAGTCCCCAGATTAGAATACAGAAATGGCGTCGTCGAGGTTGTTGTGGGCGTCAAGAGCAGGCTCATACCTCAAGATCTCAGTGCTCCACAGAGGATTTTCCACAGGTAAGAGAGAGAAAAAGGTCCTGCTTTTTATCTTGATCTTCTTCTCATTGATCAAAGCTTTGTCTTTGGATCTTGCTTTCGGACTGTCTCCATACATTGTCATGACAAGTCGATTAACATATCTATGCATAGACGTGGAGCTCACCCATATGGTTTTTAGAACGAATGTGATCTGTGTTACGGAAAAAAGTAGAAGAAAAAGATCTGATTTTGATCAACGGATTGCGTAAGTGGCATTGTTCTGTTGAGCATAGATCGGTGGGATCGAGCCAATAACGTTTGTGCCCTGTTGCTTGAGCCGAAGCGGCATTGTTATATGTTACGTAAATGTGCTTTAAAGAAGGTGTTGAGTCAAAAGCTAGAGCATTTTGAACATAATGAATGAGTTGCAGAACAATCTACCAATAAAAGGACAATCTGCTAAAAAGGGACTAATACATTCATGTCGCCAGCTTCACAATTGAAAGCTTAAATGGCTTGAATAGGCCATATCAGATTTGTTTCCTAAACATGAAGTTATCCCTCTCGTTGTGCTCATTCATGAATTAAGATCAGATAACTATTTCTAATTATCTAATCTACTCGCTCTGACCAGCTTTTTTGGAATGTGTGAGTCGTCCTTGTATACGTAAAGTGCTGATTACTTTAGAAACCGCCTTTTATTACATGTCCCTGTCTTGTAATTATTGCAGTTCTCAAGGATCTCAAATATGCCAATTCTCATGAGTGGGTGAAAATTGATGGTGCTTCTGCAACTGTTGGCATAACTGATCACGCGCAAGACCATTTGGGAGATGTTGTGTATGTCGAATTGCCGGAAGTAGGGGTTGCGGTCGCGCAGGGCAGCAGCTTTGGCGCGGTTGAGAGCGTCAAGGCCACTAGCGATATATACTCTCCCATTTCAGGGAAAGTCGTCGAAGTCAACGAAGAGCTCAACAAATCTCCTGGTCTAGTGAGTTCTCCTTTAAAATCATGCTCATGTTGCATTGGTTTTGGAGATTGAAACAATTGGTTGAGTTTGGTTCTTCGTGGCATACTGATTCAAAAAGCGGATGATGGTATTTTGCTGGTTTGGTTTTTGCTTGAATCAATGTGTTAATTAGAGTAGCTGCTCTTTAACTGATCATTTGAATTCTGTGGAGATTGTTCAAAATGTAGTTATCGAGTTCAGATGTCTTGCTATATGGTATGACAGAACGGTTCTTTGTCTGTGGCTTTTCCAGGTTAACTCGAGCCCATATGAGGATGGGTGGATTATAAAGGTCGAGGTGAGCGACGCAAACGAGGTGAAAAACCTAATAGGGGCCGATGACTACTCGAAGTTCTGCGAAGAAGAAGATGCAAAGCATTAAACCTCTGGCCTTGCAGAACTGAAGTTGTGTTTGAGGAGGGCATGACACTCATCTTGGACAACCGTGCACTCCTTTTTTCAGATTTTACCAGCCAGCCATACTTTACCATTGTGGTTTCTTCCAACTATGACTTTGTAGAGCATTGTGTAGAATTTCATGTAATAATTCTTGGACATCCTTTGTTCCCATCACGATGGTGTCATCTTTCAGATCCTGGTTTTCCAATCTAAAGCTCTAAGGATCGCAATTTCCTCCATTTGTGAAGCGAGTTGGGCACATAAAACTCGCATCTTTCGCGTTCGGAGGTCACATCTAAGGTTTACTTTACAGGTTTACATTGTATGAATATTGTGTAAATAAATCTGGTCTTTGAAATCGACACTTTCCTGATAACTTTCATTTGCCCCGGTGCGCCAGTCTTGATCATTGTCAACCACAATGTGTTCAATGCATATGCAGCCAAATTCCCCTCTTGTGATTGAAATTCTTCAGGCTACTGAAAGCTTTAGGGAGGCGCAAGTGTAGAAAAAGAGAAAAAACTAGAAGATGACGATGGTTCATCATCGCGTCTCCGTTTGCATTTCATTGTCTAATTCTGTTTGCTTGAGTAGAGCGCTTCTAAGGCCAGAGCGTGGATGATGGAATTGTTTAGGGCGCTTGCTTTCAATCCAAGGCCTGTTCCATGTTTGAACGATGTTGGAGCGTGTTTTAACACTACAGACTAGTCCAAACGTGAGGGGAAAAGTGCAAAAAAAGCCCTAAACTTTTTGCATTAGTATCAATTTAGTCATAAATAGTTTTTTAGTATCAATTTAGTTTTAAACCTTTTGCATTGGTACCAATTTAGTCCTAAATCTTTTTTTGGTTCCAATAAAGTCTTAAACCTTTTAAATTAGTACCAATTCAATCATAAACCTTTTGTTTTTCTGTTAATTTAGTCATTCCGGCCAATTTTGACTGGAATTTGCCGACGTGGACACCTGTCAGCCAGCGACTAGTCACTGATGCCGATATGGCGCTGACATGAACAAATTAAATAATATTTTAATATTTTTTGAATTTTTATTTTTTTCCTTTATTTATTTATTTTTTTTCACTTTTTTTTTTTGGTTTTCCTTCCTCTCGGCGATCGGCCAGAGGCTAGAGGTCGATGAGGTTGGACCTCGCCTGACCATGGCGAGGCTCAAGCTCTCGCAGAAGGCTGTTGCGAGGGCGAGCCTCGCCATGGTTGGGCGAGGTCGAGCCTTGCTGGCTGCTGGGTGAGGCTCGACCTTGTCAGATCCGACGAGGTCAGGCCTCACCCGACCATGGCGAGGCTCACTCTCACCGCGGCCTTCGTCGAGGGCTTGAGCCTCGCCCGACCAAGGTGAGGCCGCCCTCGTCGGCTACCCTCGCTAATGGTCGGCGAGCTCAAGCTCGCCGGCCTCTGGCATCTGGCCAATCGCCGGATCGGCAACCAGCCAGAGGAAAGAGAGACAAAAAAAAAGTGAAAAAAAAGGAAAAAAAATAAAAATTTCAAAAAAATATTAAAATATTATTTAATTTGTCCACGTTAGCGTTACGTCAGCGCCGGTGACCGGTCGCAGGTCAGCAGGCGTCCACATCGGCAAATTCCTGTCAAAATTGGCCGGAATGACTAAATTGGCACAAAAATAAAAGGTTTATGATTGAATTGGCACCAATTTAAAATGTTTAGAACTTAATTAGCACAAAAAAAAGTATATGATTAAATTGGCATAAATGCAAAAGATTTAGGACTGAATTGTCACCAAAAAAAGGTTTAGAAATAAATTGGCACTAATGTAAAATGTTTAAGACTTTTTTGGCATTTTTCTCCAAACGTGAGTATAAGTAATGTGTTTTAAAAGAATGACAAATTCGTGCTGATCTAAACTTATGGAGTTTGTAAAGTTTTTAAGGATTCAAGGTGTTTGATGTTGCCACCAAACGTGATAACCGAATAATAAATGGGTCACGCTATCTTTCATGAGATTACAAATTCGAGCTGTGCCGCGAGCGAACCTCTTATTGGCTTATGCTTTTGGGCATTATGCTATCTCACATTGAAACACTTCATCACCAATGGTTCAATGGCAAAAGGCTCGTACACTAACGGATAGACTGAATGGTTACACCTAGTACACTTTCGCCAATGAAAAAACCTAGCGTGCCAGTGACGAGCTTGTACACTTGAAATGGAGAGTCAATAATTATAGTTTAAATTGAACATTTCATAGCGGGGTGGGACAGCAACCTTCAGCGGAGTAGCTACGACGGCTGCTCCGCCCCGCCCCGCCTCGCCCTTTTGCCGATACAATTTTTTTTTATGACATTAAATTAAAGCCTTGAAAAATGAAAAAGGAAAGTTCACTCCATTGTAGCTTCCTCAAATGGGCCCAATGACACCCTATGGGCTTTCTCATTTTCCTTTCTTCTTTCCTCTTCTGTTTCTACGTACATAAGAGAAGAGAGAAGCAAACGATTGGCGTGGCGACGAGGAAGCAAAAGCTCCGGCGATTTATTCCAGCTGCGAGTCCCCGTCACTTCTTTCCTTGTCGCGAGCACCGTCGCCGGTAACCTTCGTCCTTCCATCTTTCTTTCCGTTGCCTTCTTTCTTAAACCCTTTTTTCTATGCTCGTTGGTTCTCCGCAGCAGAAAAGTCAGCAGTAGCAACTTCACATAATTTGCCTCGCTTTCATATCCTGGATCATCCCTTTAGCAGTCCGGATGTTGGGTGGCTGACCGTGATCGTGGTTTTTGTGTTGAGGCTTCTTGCTGATGCAATTAAGGACTGTCTTTCGCTTTGAGCGGGGCCTGATAGATGGTGGGGGTTTGGTAATTTAGATGAATTTTGATGGCACGAGCTTCGGGATATTCTTGCTCAAGCACACATTGCGTTGTGCCCTGCACTCATTTCCTCTGAAATGGGTTTTTTTTTTTTTTTATCCTTAATGAACGGAATGAGACATTGGGACTGATGTGGAGAGGTTCTACTGTTGAGAGGCTTGAGATTGAACTGATTGAATTAATTTCTGACTTTTTTTATGCTTGTTTGTGCGGTGCTTTTGCTTCGGCTCTTGCATCGGGAACTTTTAGTACGAAATCAAACATGGTTTTGCAAAAAAAGATGAAGAGGGGGGTGGTTTGATTCTCTGTTCCAGTTCCAGCCCTGGAAGTGGAACTGGACTGTCTGGAACTTGCTCATCCCTAGTTGTTTCCGCTGAATGGCTTATATGGTATTTGATGATGATGATGCAAATTTAGGTTTAATTACTTTTAGTTGCAAAAGGTCTGATTTATTAATGGATTGATCGATGATGACGCGAGCTTGAGAAACCACTTCCAGATGCAAAGCGCCGATTCGCTTTGGGTTGACTGTTGATTATTGTTTACAAGCTCTATCCTGACTTCGGTGGAGTTATTTGTTCGAATG
Organism: Syzygium aromaticum; assembly: GCA_024500025.1. Lineage (NCBI taxonomy): Eukaryota > Viridiplantae > Streptophyta > Magnoliopsida > Myrtales > Myrtaceae > Syzygium > Syzygium aromaticum. Next base: position 1,210,125 of record CM044888.1, on the reverse strand, counting down.
TTATTAACTATTACATATTTTTTATCCATTGTATAAATTATAACTGATACTCTGCACATAATCTTTGTTGTGTAGAGATATTCTGTGGTGCGGTGCTTTAGTGCATAGAACATAAAACCTTGAGCTGTACTGCACAAAGCATCATGGCGAGAGCCTTATCAAACCTACTACTCAAGGGCATTACAGGGTCCCCAGCAGGATGCTCTAATAGAATGGTGAGCTTTTGTTCTTGTATCAACTAGCGTAAGATGTGGTTCTACTGGTTATTATTGAATGGATGGAGGTGCATAGGATTGAATTCTGAAGATAAAAGATGGTTTTTGTGGTGTGTCCTAAGATATTTAGTAGAAGCTAGTTTAGCTGGGTAAACAAGAAAACATAAGGAGAAACATGGAGCTCAGCGGATGTTTTCCTGACCAGACTGTAAACCACTTTCCTTCTTTACTCCAAAGGGTCTTAATTTTAATTACTTAGGTTATTTCTGTAAGGACCCCAAGTTGCTTCTTCTCCAGCATGACAGTTGTGCTTATGTGATAATCCACTAATGGAAGTGCAATGCTGGCCATTACTGGCAGTGACTTCCTATTTCAAAGTTGAGCTTCTTTTCTTAGTCGTTGCCAATGTAACAACTTTTAAATAAATTCTCAAACTTGTTTCTCAAAGGATAGGGGAGGCAGTGCTCAAGTGAGATAAAAGCCATTGGTTATTGGTCAGGTGTTTAGACCCACTAACTCTCAAGCCTAATTTCTGATAATGTCTCTGAATTAATTGAGTCTGTAGGTTATTTTATATTTGCAATATTGTGCTAACAACCCTTTTGCAACCATTATTAGCAGGTATTTGGATCGTTTATTCAAAGAGGAATGAGATACTCTACAACTGTACCAAATGACCGTGACACGCATGATGACTTTAAACCTATGGATAAGTTTCAGGACTCTGCCACTTCTCTAAAGGATGTTGTTGAGCAGGTAGGTGCTCTGAGACATGACATGGTTTTACAATTCTCTGTTATGTTCTATGTCCTACTTACTTAGCTCTTCTATTCTCTTCATTTGTTTAACTTCATTAGTTTATGATTTAGGATGTTAAGGAAAATCCTGTGATGATATACATGAAAGGGGTCCCTGAGTTTCCGCAGTGTGGGTTCAGCTCTCTAGCTGTAAGAGTATTGAAACATTACAGTAAGTTCTCTTGCCTTTTATAGCGGTTTCAGCATGTCTTTGGTCTACTTACCTACCGATGCTTTCAATTTGAAAGACTATGGAGAAGTAGCATTGACAAATTTGGCTGCTGAATGTATTTTCTGATCTTTGTTTTAGGCTTTTACTAGAGCTTTGCGAAATGTGATTCGTATAGAGCTGGTTATGATGTGATTAGGGAGGAAAGTACTGGACTGGATTGTTTTTAATTGGTACAGGAATTAGCATAGAGTTGATCTGGACTTTTCTGGATGATGCAATTGGAGGAATGTGCTGACATTCCAAATGAACCTATCAAGAAAACCGTGAATATACAATTCCAAGTATAATTACTACTGGGAATGTGAGAGTATTCAGCTACTGCATTCTTAGGTACTAGAGTAGCACATGAGACTTGCTTACTGATGCTCATCATCCTTTTGCATGTGTTATCACTACAAATATCAACACTCAATCAGCTCCTACCAATAAGCAAATGGTACTGTACATTTTTATGTCAAAACATCTTTGTCCTCTATTGTACCTACACATCTCATGCCTCAGCGGGAGCATTCTGAGGGCAAACCAGGTGGAGAGTTTTTGTCAAATGCTTAGTTTCTTGAGATTTCAATTATTGAAAGAGCTTTGGTGGGCAAGAAGCTGTAAAACTGCAAAAAATTTGACCCAAATCAGCTATATTCATTTTTTTTCAGCTCGTAATGGTGGTTTATTTCTGTTTCTGTATGACGGGCTTGTGCATAGCTGTCACATCTTGTCATATGCTGATTGCAAGGCTTCGTTGTACATGGAAATATAAGATTATCCACGTCTTTTGATGTCCTACACAGATATAATGTCCATATACCACTCTAAGTGCTAGTGAATGTTGTGCATGGAAGAAAATGTCAGCGATTTCATTCATATATGTTTCTTCTCACATATTGCGGTCCCTTCATGATGTGTTAAATTTTTGGATTTGATTGATTGAACCTGCTGAAGTCTTCTGACCACCCTTGCAGATATTCCATTAAGTGCTAGGAATATTTTGGAGAATGCAGAGCTGAAAAGTGCTGTGAAAGCTTTCAGGTGAGTCTCACCTCCCTTTTGACAGTGCATAATTTTGGCTGATTTTTCATATAACATTTTACTTGTACGCTGAAAATGCTTCAAGGATCGCTGATATAACATATTTAACAATGCCAAGATGATTAAAGTGTTGATATACTACCTCAAAGTTATAGCAGCCAATATAGGTTAACTTCAATGTTTTCGTTTCTCGTTGAACAAAATACTTCAACCTCTGGTATCTGCCTAGAATATCAGCCATCGCATCAATTCACTCTGGTATTAGTATGGACTTCTGAATTTTCAGCTACATTTTGAGAACAAGCGTGTGGCATCACGTCATGGATTTTATTCTTCATTGAATAGATAAACTCGTAACATGTACCTAAGTTGGCTGATTGGTACTGAAGTTTTCAATTGTGGAGATGAGATTTCATACGATTCTGTTTTCTTAACCGTTCTTTCTTTAGCAGCCACTGGCCCACTTTCCCCCAGATATTCATCAAGGGGGAGTTCATTGGAGGTTCTGATATTATTATGAATATGCACCAGGTGAGGGTTCGTTCGATACTATTTCTGCTCTTCCTACTTCCAATTAATTTTGCTGATGTGGCTTTATTTCCATCCAGAGTGGGGAGCTGAAGGAGAAGCTCAAGGATATTGCAGCCAACCAGGAAAAGTCTGCTTAAGCAATACATGGCCGAGTGGAGAGAAAACGGAAATTTTGCGGTTTGTGAGGTTTTCATTCAACCATGTTTTTCTTTCTGGTCTTCCTACTTCCAATTTAGGTGCTTTGTGATGACTATCGAGAGTGTAACGATGAACTAACCTTGAATAAGTATGTTCTCATACCTGATTTATGCATCGAAATAATGTAGCTTCTGTTGTGATTCATGTATCAAATGTTGCACGGCCAATACTTGCTGCAGGTTCCAGTGGTTGTATGGTGATTTTGCTACTGCTGCTGCTTGTTTTGTTGAGTGCAAAAAATTGAGGCATTGTCTACTGTCTTTTTTTTTTTTTAACAATAGGATATGTTGCACTCTCTGTTAGATATCTATGTTAAGTTATGCGCCGAGTTTTTTGTTCATATTGAGTGATGTCTACTACTGAAGCAATCACTGTCGGAAAAAAGAGAGGTGGCTGGCAAGGGCCCTCGCCCAGATCTGGCAAGTTCAATGTCGTCCCTTCAACGTAGGAAGGCCTCCAATTTGGCGGAGGCTCACGTGCCGAGTGAGGACGAGGGAGGCGGCAATAAGGTGAGATAAACGAAATCAAAGAGGAAGCAAGGTTAGGGAGGGAGCGAAAGGCCGAGGAAGTGGTCGTGCGTATACAGCTGTTGCTAGTTTGGGGGGTGCATATGCTCAACGTGGTGGTTCTGCTGCTCCTGTTCAGTTGGATGCCTGCTTCGTTCCCCAAGTACGTGATTGAGGTGATCACCGGCACGTTGCTGGACCCGCTCGGGGTCGAGCTGAGGAAGGAGGGCTTGACAGCGAGGCATCCCGTGGTTTTCATCGCCCTCGTCTGGGGGAGGGGTGGCTGGCGAGGGCCATTGACTCACCCAGATTTGGGCGAACGGTGACGGTAGAAAAGGAAAAGAAAAAAGAAAAGAAGGGAAAGAAAATAAAAAAATTACAAAAATCGTCCATATTTGATTAGAATGTTACGTGCTATTTTTAACCAAAATTGATCGAAAAGATTACATTTGAAAATCATAAAAATGTTTAGGATTAAATCTGATAAATTAAAAAGTTTTGGATTGAATTGACTTTATTATAATAGATTTAGAATTTTTTGAACAATTATCCCATTTTTGTTATGGTGCTGGAAATGTACTTTTCTTGCTTGTCAAACTTTAAAAGAGTTCCTATGGGCTTTGGCGACCTTCTCCTAGGAAAAAGGCCTTGTCTAGAAACTGGTTATCTACTCCTCTTCAAGTCCTTTTGGACCTCTAATGACGCCCACTAGTTGGGCTCCTATGCGTTTCCCCAGTATATTCAATAAAGGACTTTTCGATTCCCACCCCACTCCATACCCCCCACCCCCCCAAAAAAAAAAAAAAAAAAAAAAAAAAACTTCAAAAAGGTTGTGAATTTCTACTTCACTGGAGTGTTGATAAAATCCGATAATGTCGGTCATTTACTACCCATGTACCTGATAACCAAGTTATTAGTCATATTTATTTACCAATAAAATTAAAATTACCGGCAACTCTGAATTTCTATTAATACAAAATTATTTAAGCTCTTTACCCAACTGGACAGTAGAATTATCTGTATAACCAAGATCACATATGGCATCCTAGCGCACCATCTCTTTCAAATTGATTTTGTACAACACCGTTAGAATTTCAAGTAATAATAAGAGATAATTTTTTTTTTCCATAACGTTAGTGTCAGTTTTTCTAGATCCAGGTTTTCCAATCTAAATCTACACCGATTGAAATTGAGTATTGGTGAAGTGAGTCGGGCATGTAAAACTCGTGTCTCTTGTAGTCTAAGATCATCTAAGGTTTACCGTTGCAGTAAATATTTTTGCTTCGCGCACTGGCTTGATTATTATGAATGAACATGTTACATTCCTTTCTTGTGATTATAACTCTTCAGGCTGCTGAATGCCTTGAGGACACGACTCTGGGAAGTGCGAATCTAGGATAAGAGCAAAAACTAGAAGATGATGGCCACAGGAGTCGAATTTCACTGTCGTGTGTTTCTGTGATTTCGCTTGCATGCACTTGAATATTTCCCCATTGTTTGATTGTGTTCTTTTAGGATAGCGCACTTCTAAGGCCAGAGTGCAGATGATGGAATCGCTTGGAGTTTATTGCCTTTGATCCATGGCCAGCGACTGCTTGTCCGCCATCAGGGATTTCCCTTCTCTTTCTGGTGAACATCTTGCTGGGAAACAATGAGGTGTTCAAGATGAAGACGAGAATATCACCAAGATGTACACTCGTATAATAATATCGTCAATGGTCTCACCAGCTAAGGCAAGACCTCCGCCAACGCTAAGAACATAAACGAATTGCTTCGAGCTCTGCCAAAGGAATGGAGCCACGTGAAAACTTCAATTCGAGAGACTTCAAGATCTGGCCTATACCCATGGATGAACTCATGGGAACACTCATGGCCTACGAAGTTGAACTGGAAAATGAAGAGCACAGTTCCAGAGGTAAGAAAGCTATAGCTCTTAACGATAACCCCTCTGATGTAGACAACACATCTTCGAATGAAGATGATGATGAAGAAGTGGTCATGAAACAACTCAAAAGCTTGATGAGAAAAAGAAAGGTTTTCAAGGGAAAGAAGAGTTTCGGAGAAACAAGACAAAGTAAAGGCTGAAAAGTTAAAAGATAATCAAAAGGTAAGGAAATTATTATTTTGGGATAAGTATATTAGAAATCTTAAAACTTAGGGTTAATACCACGAAAAACCCTAAATTGGTACACTTGTGATAATTTTACCCTAAACTATTTTTTTGACTATAAAAAACCCTAAACTGGTACACTTGTGACAAGTATACCATGAATTATTTTTTTAACCACCAAAAACCCCAAACTGGTATACATGTGACAATTTTACCCCGAACTAATTTTTTTAAATATTATTTTTTATTTTTCAAATTTTTTTATTTTTCCTTTATCTTTTCTTTTTTCTCTTCAACTTTGGCTAATCGCTGGACTGGCGATCGGCCAGAGGCGGAAGCCGGCGAGGTCGGCCCCGCCACCTTTGGCGAGGCTCGACCTCGCCGGCATTGGGCGAGGCTGACCTCGCCGGCATTGGGCGAGGTTGGCCTCGGCCGGCAACGGCAAGGTTGAGCCTGGCTAAATCCGGAGAGGCTCGACCTCGCCGTTGCCTAGCGAGGTCGGCCTCTCTAGGCAACGGCGAGGTCGAGCCTTGCCAGATCTGGCGAGAGCTCGGCCTCGCCGTTGCCTGGCGAGACCGACCTCGCTAAGCAACGGCGAGGCCGGGCCTCACCGAATTTGGTGAGGCTCTACCTCACTGTTGCAGGGCGAGGTCGGCCTCGCCAGGCAACGGCGAGGCTCGACCTCGCCCAACGCCGGCAAGGCTGACCTCGCCCTGCAACGGCGGGGCTAAGCCCTTGCCAGATCAGGCGAGGCTCACCCTCGCCCTGCAATGGCAGGGTCAAGCCCTCGCCAGATCCGGCGAAGCTCGACCTCGCTGTTGCCTGGCGAGGCTGACCTTGCTAGGCAATGGCGAGGCTGACCTAGCTAGGCAATGGCGAGGTCGAGCCTCGCCAGATCCGGCGAGGCTCGACCTCGCTGTTGCAGGGCTAGGTCGGCCTTGCTAGGCAACGGTGAGGTCAAGCCTCGCCGGATTTGGCGAGGCTCGACCTCGCCGTTGCCGGGCGAGGCCGACCTCGCCCTATGCCGGCGAGGTCAGCCTCGCCCAACGCCGGCGAGGTTGAGCCTTGCTAGAGGCCGGCGGGGCCGACCTCGCTGGCTTCTGCCTTTGGTCGGTCGTCGGTCCGGCAACCGGCCAGAGTTGAAGAGAAAAAAAAAAGGTAAAGAAAAAATAAAAAAATTCGAAAAATAAAAAATAATATTAAAAAATTAGTTCGGGGTAAAATTGTCACATGTATACCAGTTTGGGGTTTTTGGTGGTCAAAAAAATAGTTTAAGGTATATTTGTCACAAGTGTACCAGTTTGGAGGTTTTTATAGTAAAAAAAATAGTTTGGGGTAAAATTGTCACAAATGTACCAGTTTAGGGTTTTTCGTGGTATTAACCCTAAAACTTATCACGAAAGTGCAATTGAGTCCTAAAATTTTTAAAAAAAGCAATTAAATACTAAAATTTTTCAAATTGATCTAATCAAAGCATTCCGTCGATTGCATTTTTTTAAAGTTTAAGAATCGATTATACTTTCGTGACAATTTTTATAACTTTATTGCACTTTTTTAAATTTTTAGGACTCGATTACATTTTCGTAATAAGTTTTAGGATTTAATTATACTTTTTGAAAATTTTATTACTCAATTATACTTTTATAATAGATAAATTTTAAGATATTCAGTACACTTATCAAGCTATTTTTTAACACGAGAAAAGGACGCACCAAGCTATACTGCCAGCTACCTCCACCGTTAGTGCGGAAGAAGCAGAAAAACTAAAGGGTAACAGGGACACCACCTCCCATCATAAACATAAACAAACAGCCAACTCCATCATTAGTGCGGGAGAAGCAGAAAAAACAAAGGGTAACGCGCACACCACCTTCCATCATAAACATAAACAAACAGCCAACTCCATCATTAGTGCGGGAGAAGCAGAAAAAACAAAAGCAGAAAAAACAAAGGGTAACGCGCACACCACCTCCCATCATAAACATAAACAAAAACAAACAGCCACCTCCATCGTTAGTGCGGGAGAAGAAGCAAAATCAAAGGGTAACACCCACACCACCTCCATTTTTCTAAGCTTTTTGCCCAGAAGAATATTTGACCCAGGTCTATCTCTCTCCACTAGCCATTTCACCTCTCTCCCTCTGGGAATGTCGATGGATCTTCCTTCGGCTTTCTTGCTTTTCTGGTCATTATTGAAGGAAAAACAGACGCAGAGAAACAGAGAAGCCCTCTACTTCACTCGCTGAATCACCGATCCCTCTTTCTCATTGTGATTTCACAGTGCTTGAGTGAGCGAGTTCATCGGAGAATGAGCATATACGGGACGGACCCCTGGGTGGGACCAAGTGGATATTTATTTGTCCAGACACCCCAAAACAGAAAGACAAGTTGGACTCGTCAACGTGCAGGCAAAGTTAAAACACGAGTCAAATTATGACGACCTCAAATTCTAGGGGAAGCATAATATAATGATCCGGCCTTTGAGAGTTAAGAAAGACGACTTAAAAAGGAGGAGGTGCAATATAAATACGGCAAAGTTTTCCGCTGAGGCGCAGGGATTTGTGGGTAACCCAAAACCGTGACTTGAGTCGAATAAGAGAGAGCTGAGAGAACTCATACTTGGACCCGAAAAAAGAAAAGGGAAGTTACGATAAAAGTAGAAAATGAGCGCTCGCAAATGCCAGGTGTTCTTGAACTTCAGCGGCCCAGACACTCGCGACGGCTTCACATATTACCTCAACAACAGCCTGAGAGATGCTGGTGTCCGCGTGTTTAGGGATGATGACGCACTTCCATACGGTGCGAGGATAACCCCAGAGCTTCTCCGGGCCATCAGAAGTTGTGTGATTGCAATCCCCATCATCTCCAAACAGTATGCAAAGAGTAGGCATTGCCTCCATGAGCTCACTGAAATTATGGATTGCCACAGAAATTATGGCATGTCAGTCTTTCCTGTATTCTATGGGGTTGATGTTTTGGACGCGCGATACCAGGGGGGTAACTTCAGAGGGGCTTTTGAAAAACATGAAAGGCGGCACAATCGAGAAGAAATAAGACAATGGCGGGAAGCGCTGAAATCTGTAACGAGCATTAGAGGATGGATAAAGACCAGAGATTTGTGGTATGTATGTGTGTTCATATGGATGTATATGTGTATGTATAAGTATGTATCTACATATCTATGAATTTGAATCCGAACCCCTGTGCACTTGTATGGGAACGTCCAATCCAGAATGGCAGAATTAGGGGAAGGAAGGAATCGACCTGCATGCCTAACTTTGATTTATATATATACATGGGCAGGGATCAACAGTTGATACAAATGGTGGTCGAAAAGGTTTCAAGGAAATTGCAAGTGACGTGGATTGAAAGGCTCGGCTTGTTTCGTAAGTGTTCTCCTGTGTTCATCATGTGAGAGCTTTGGTTTCCCTTCAATTCCCACTTAGAGAAGGCGTGTGAGGTCAGCGGGGTTTATGACCTACACCGGTTTGGCGACACTTCAAAGTTAGCTTGGTCTTTTGGAAATTTTGTGTGATTCGTATGGGCAACATCTTATCATCATTTTTTTGGTTTGTCTTGATGGATTGCAGGTAGAAGAGAAAGTAAATGCCAAGTCTTCTTGGCCTTTCGTTGCCGTGATACTGGATCCGACTTTGCTCGTCAGCTCTTCATGAGTCTTAGGACTGCAGGAATTAGAGTGTTTGACAATGATAGCCCGTCCCTCATAGGTAAAGATGTTGCTTACGAGATTCACAAAGCTATCGACCAGTGCAAGATATGCATTCCGATTCTCTCCGGGCATTATGCCTCTTCCCGTTGGTGCCTAGAAGAGCTAGCTCAAATGATTGACTGCAATACCACAACAAGGAAAACAATAATTCCCATCTTCTATAGAGTGAGGCCCGCAGACGTGCGACACCTATTGCATCATTTTGGAGAAGACATGGCTCGACATAGGAGGGTGAGCCGCGCAAGTACTTGCGAGCAGTGGGAGAGGGCTCTCAGGGAGGTTGGAACCTTTAGAGGATGGGAATTGACGAGCTCCAGGAAAGGGTACTTACTTCCATCATTTCCACCAAAAATCCTATTAATGGAAACTTCTTATCCTACTTGGAGCTTACTTGAATTTTATTTGGCAATTGGCAGGGAGGAAAATAGACTTCTGACAGAGGTCGTCAAGAGGGTTTCGAAGTCGTTGAGATCTTTACAGAACACATGATCCCCACATCCCATCTGTTTTTCCTGTTTTAGAACGCATTTTAAGCATATGTAATTTCTGTCTCACAATAAGATATTCCTCGACGATCCAACACGTCATTATTTATTGTTCATCATTTGCATTAATTTTTGGGATAAGTGTGCTAGACGTCATAATAATTGTAAGCAAAGTGCGATGGAGTCTTAAATGTCTAGTTAATACAATTGGGTAGTTTCCGTAATGCCATAAAAATTAACTAATGAAAAATGCTAATACGGAATTTTTTTTCAAATTTCCTAACGTACACTGGATGATCTGGCACCTACTTGACGCCATGTTTTTTTTTTTTTTTTTATCAAAAGAAACATTCTATTCATCGGAATAATACTTGAGAGGTATATAGAAGGCTTGCAAGCTCATCAAATCTCAAATAACTCCCGAACAAAGCAAATACTAGAATGCAAATAATAGAGCATAAATCACAGTCTATAGCTAGAAGCACACTATCCCTCAAGAATGGATTTGTCATCATAAATATTCAGCAGCCGATCACTAGATTCAACGATAAGCACACGCTAAGGTCCCTCACTCCATTTGCAACGACTTAGGGTACGCGTGTATGTTTAACCTCCTCATTACCATCGCCGTTAACATCACAATGTTGAAAGAATACAGATCAAATACTGTAAGAAACTCCCAGATTTAGACATAAATCTAAATTGGGAGAATAAAACCTTTAGATTTAGACCTAAATTTAAATCGAAAGATAAGAGCGGTCTAATTTCGGAGAGGTTGTGGAGCCACGTCACGGACACCTTCCTTGATGGCTATTGACTGGACTCCACGTTTATCCAAGATCAGCTGCAGAAATTTATTCACACTCACAATCTCTCAAAACAGATCGGAAGAGACAAAAAAAACAATCAAAGCAAAGAAAAAAAAACGAAAGACTAAGTAGGCTCTCGGCTTCAGATCCTTCTAAAGCCGAGAGCCTACAGCTTGACGCCGTGTTAACCACACAAGGAAAAAAGCTATAGTATTTGCAAAAAAGGAAAAAAAAAAAGCTTAAAAAAAAATGGAGGCAAACAGAACGGAACCAATAGATCAAGAACCAGTAGGAGGTAGGCTAAGTGGCTAGCGGCGTTGACAACCCTCGCCAGGGACTTGGCAAGGGTTCCAGCGACGGTTGTCAAACACAAGCGAGGTCCTACAATCCCTCGTCGAGAATCGGGAGCATCTTTGGCGAAGAAACAGAAAGCGCTCTATGTAAATGTGAGCTTAAGCTTGAAGCCCTTCGATCTGACTGCCATGGCGACAGTAGGGGCTTATTCATGTCAAAACAAAGACCAATCATGGCTATTGGTGACGAGTGGAAAAATTACTAGAAAAGTTTAAAATCTATTTTATGTCAATTCAGTTCAAAATTTTTTAAAAGCCATAAACCTTTAAATATTTTGTAAATATAGTTTATGATCAATTTTGACTATAAATTGCTAATGTGGATGTTGACGATCCTATGTGGCATGATCAGCACTGATGTGGACACATTTTTTTGAAATTTTTATTTCTTTTTTTTCCTTCTTTTCTTTTGTTTCTTCATTGTGGCCATGCGAGCTCCATCGAGGGTCCCAGCCCACGCCCAGATTTAGGTGAGGCTGCCTTGCATAGGCCATTGCAGGTGCGGACGATGCTAGCCTCGCTGGCTATAGTGAAAGGAAAAAAACAAGAAAAGAAGGAAAAAAGAAGAAAAGAAAAAAAAGAAAAAGGAAATTAAAAATAAAAAAAATTGAAAAAAATGATTCACGTCAATATTAATCATGTCGTGTAAAACGGTCAATAATGGAGATGGCTCTGTGTTTATGTTTATGATGGAGATGACGATAGCGACGACGGATTTGAGTTGGGTGGGTGATGCTTTGCATTACTTTGGAGAGAGAAGAAATTATTGCATAGAGTTGTGATTTCACACTGGCAAATTCTGACTCACTCACTGGGCAACACGTGTCGCCTGGGTCCATCGCGTCGAAGAAGAGAAATTTTTCAAAAAAGCAAGATTAATATTGCATAGAGCTGTGATTCCACGCTAGCAAATTCCGAGTCACTCACTGGGCAACATATGTTGTCTAGGCCCATCGTGTCAGAGAAGAGAAATTTTTCAAAAAGCAAGATTCTCTTTACTTAGCGCTTCCACTTCCAGATCTCTCTCTCTTCACTCATGCACTGCGCTCACTCTCTGCTCCCTCCTGACTCACGCCTTTGACGAACCACGTCGATGCCTCCGCCTTTGCCTCCACCCTAGCCGATGCCCTCTGCCTCAACTCGCTCTGTACCTATCGATGCGGACGTCGATACCTCTGCCAATGCCGACGCCAACATCGACACCTTCGCCCTAGCTGAGAGGTACAGAGCAAGTCGAGGCGGAGGCGGAGGGCGTTGGTTAGGGTGAAGGTGTCGGCATCGAGAGGTACAGAGTGAGTCAAGGTAGAGGCTGAGGGCATTGGCTAGGGCGTCGGCTAGGGCGGAGGTGGAGGCGTCGGCATGAGTCGGGAGGGGGAGTGAGCAGAGTGCGAGTGCAAAGCGTAAGCGAAGGAGAGAGATTTGGAAGTGGAAGCGCGAAGTAGAGAGTGGAGAGAGTCTTGCTTTTTTGAAAAATTTCTCTTCTCTGACGCGGAGGGCCTAGGCGACACATGTTGCCTAGTGAGAGACTCAGAATTTGCCAGCGTGGAATCACAGCTCTATGCAATATTTTCTCGATGGGAGAGGCGTAGGGAGAGAGAGAGAGTAATGAGCCAAAGATGATCATATGGACGTACAAATTCATTATTTTCTATCAAGGAAAAATAGAAACCTAATCGATAAGATTAGTAATCAATTATATTTGCCTGGACAAATGTCCATAACGTCTCCACTTTATTCTTTTTATTTTGGATTGCGTTTTTTCCACTCTCTTTTTCATTAAAACACTATACTACACAATATAATAATCTGACTATATTGCCTTTTGTGGGTCCTACTTTTTAACATCCATCTTCTGTCAATGTTTTAGGAAAGTGTTGATGTAGCCCGGGGTAGGCTACTCGAACGTGAGGATCGGGAGAGTGACTTGCACAAGTAAAAAGGACGAATAGAAATTACAGTCCTAATTCCAAAGCCAAATGAACAAAGGCTTTTGGATCGACAATTTTTCTGTTTTGAGTCGTTTTAAATAAGCACTGTAGGATGGATGAAATTGGGGTGGAAATGGACGAATATAAATGGACAGAACAGCGGAAAAGATAAAACTTTGTTGGTTGCTCTTCCAGGCCTCCAAGTAAGTGATAGGGCACCGATTCTTCTAGATCGATGACCGCAACTCTTCAAGGATATAAATTTTGAAAACCTCTGACTCTTCAAGGACGGAGTGAAAACTTTTCTAGGTTTTCAGGAGTATAAACTCTTCAAGGTTCATGATAATTGCTTTATGCAAAATTGTCATTAATCCAATTCATTTGCCTTTTACAAAAATTTGATGGCCTTTTATAGCCAAAGAAAGAAAAGCAAATGCATAGAAAAATACTAAAGTCAAAACCTAGAAACTAGAAAGCATTAAAGAACATAGAAACTAGAAATCATTAAGAGCGAAACATTTTCCAACGTCTTCATGGCTCTCCCAAGGTGTCTTTTGTGTTCTTCGATAACAGTAAGGCTTATTCATTGACTCAGTGACTTCATTGAATAGGCAACTTATCAACAACAGGCTTGTTTGTTGAATCAGTGACTTCATTGAATCGGCAACTTATCGACAAGAGGCTCGTCGAGCTTGAATGCAGGCTGATCTTCTTGGCCGAGTGAGCTGGTCTTCAATGCGGATTGCATCAAGTGTTGTTACATTTTTTTTGTCATGTCCCTTTTCTTTTATTAATTTTCTATTTCTTTTCTTGTGAGTCCCACTTTCACTTTCCTTGTCTTCTTCCTTCTCTATGTTCTTTCTCATGTAACCACTCACAGAGGTAGATAAATGGAGACTTCCATGCTTGTGAGAAAATAGGCAACTGAATTGATCCTCATGACCTACGACACCACCTTCTCGAGCTGCATAAGTGAAGGCTTTGCGCCAAATGTCGTATGGCAGCAAGAGGATAGTGTTTGTGGAGAGTGGTGCATACTAGCAGGGCATGAGGAGGTTGTGCACTCTGCATTTGATGAGCCTGGCAAAAGTGGAGTAGTTTGCATCAATGAGGTGGAGGAGGAGGAGGAGCTAGGAAGGGTGATGGGGAGGCTGAGAGGGGTGGCCTTGAGGCATACTCTCCTCAATCTAACACTTCATCAAAAAATCCTTATATTCACAATGAATTAATGAAATTCGCAAAAGCAACGTTACTTACAAGTATTCTTTTGGCATTTCATTACATCCTAGACTATGACAATCAATTTCCTTGCCTTCTCCTCATCTAGTTGTCGGAAAATATTCACCGACTAATTTGCTAATTTTTCTCACAAAAAACGTGAATTACATTGAGGTTGAACAAGTCAGATTGATATCTGCGGAGATGGAGGTGGTCAAGGAGGAGGGCTTCGTCGACGTCCTGGTGGCAAGTTGATGTGGCCCTGCCTAGGATATGCGAGCACAAGGATGTGACCTTCATGATTCTCCATTTCTCTGCCTCTTGAGAGAGAACATAGTTTGACAAAAAAATAGAGAGAGAGAATAGAGAGAAGGAATAAGATTAATGAAAATGGATGTAGGACTCACAAGAAAAGATATAGGAAATCAATTAAAAAAAGGGACAAAGGGATGCTAAAAAATGGGACTTACAAAGGGTAATATTGTTAGAACAATGTGTGAATGAGTGTTTTAGGCGGAAGTGGAAAAAGTGTGATCTTTTTTTTTTTTGTGAACCTGCATTGGGAGGCGAGTTTATTGCTAGTAGCCTAGTAATAAACAATTTTCACTTCATGATGCATGAATATTGAAATATATATAAGATAAACTCTCCTACGCTCTTAAATATGCGAGGCTGATCTATTGCAATGACAATAACAACCATTCTGAGTTGTTTAATTGATTCCTTGTAGTTCTTAGTGATTTTTCTCATGTGCTGGTAATTTCTTTTAGTAAATTTAAAAGGGGCATAATTTCTATGTTCAAACCTGTATGCTATTACTTTACTTTTGCCAACTTACGAGTAATTTATCTGAACATTGAGACACGTGTGATCTAAGAGAGAGAAAAATTAGCAGATGCACTAAGTGCAGCACCAAATATGTCAATAAGTCGCCAGAATCTCGCCTAGATCCACGCCTAAATCTGATGGAGGCAAAAACATGTTGCTTCACGTTCATTCATTCACCAAGAATGCTATAATAATTAGGGATCACCTAAGTGCACGTTGGTTATGCCCTTGAAAGGTTGGGTTTGCTTGAGGGAAAGTGTTTTTCCGAAACTAGTTTTCCGAACTTTCACCACGTTTTATTCACTCAAAATGATTAGTCAACCGAAAACACTTTCCAATATTGAAAATATTCATGCATAAAATTAAGAAAGTGAATTTCTTAATATAATAAGGGGAAAACATTTTTCGAAATTGCTTCTCTTATTTTTTTAATATTTATTTTATTTTTTATTTTCTTTCTTTTTCTTTTTCTTTTCCTTCTTCCTCCTCTAGCCTCGATGATGGTTGGCAAGGAGAAAGAAGGAAAAAGAAAAAGAAAAGAAAAAATTATTTTTAAAATCAATTGTTTTTTTGCCTAAGATAAAGTGATAATATTGAAATCATTTTCCAAACGAGATCCGAACACCAGAAAACATTTTCGGTTATATATTACCAAACAAAGGAAAACTAACCATTTTTTTGAAAAATGATTTCCCGGAAAGTATTTTCCTTTTTCTATGAAGATTTCCCCCAAACAAACGCACGCTAAATGATTTGAAGAATTGCTTTTCTCCACAGATTTTTTTTTGCTTACGAAGTTTCTAAAGTTTTGCCTTTGTGAAGATTGTCAATCATTTGTACATGAATTTGACCGATCTTTGATAATATGTAACATAAAATCGAACAAAGCTATAATACTTGGAAAGATTACTTGATGATGACTGAGGTTTAAGGTTTGGTCTTATTAAGAATGTATCTCAAGTTTGAGCCTAGAAAGGAAACTTTCATAATTTAAATATGTTTTCCAATTGGAGTTGGTTTCCTTTTCGTATCCAATTCTTATATGTATATAAGAAGTGATATTTTTTGTGAAGAGCATCAAAGAGAAGCTTGTTCTAATGAATTACATTTTAAGTGTTTGAAGTTGTTTTTTCGATCGTCAGTGATTTTCTATCAAAATTAATCAGAAGAACTACACCGGTAAATTATTAAAAAATTTTAAAAAAATTGATTAAATAAAAAAATTTAGTACTGAATTGACCGTCGTATAATAGATTTAAGATATATTTTTTTTGACAATTTCCCTCACAATCTACTTTAGATAGGTTCATTTATACCCTTTATGCATTAGATTCAGCGGATCATGGAATAATTTTCCTGTCTCACAAAGTGGTTACTTTATTGTCGTGTCGGGTGGTCCCTGTTTGCTTCCGTTTCACCTACTTCTATGTCGTGCAATAGGTCCGGATTGTCTTGCGTATGAAAGAAGCCTCCTTGTTGATCAAATTCATCCTGTCTTTTCCTTCGTAGGGACATCCTTGGGGAGCTAAACAGTCAAAATGGTTGGCGGTGGGGACATATCCCCCTTTTATATGAAGTAAAAAAGGGGCTTTTGGCCGACTCTTCCCAGTGGCACATCAGCTTACTCATTGACTATTAATTTATCAAGACTTCATGTTCCTAAGTTGACTCGTGAAGTGAGGGTCTTCGTCTATCGCATTTCCACGAAGATACTCGTTTGCATGTTGGGTCTGATATTTAATAGCCCTTTGATCAAGTTGCCATTTTAAAGCAAACCCAATTCATCGATAGTTGCTTCCACCTCTTCTAAGTCTTTACCAACCTTTAATTCTTCTATATAATGACAATTCATTGGTTTAATAATGGCAGAAATTAGTCGTTAAATTTAATTACCAATACCAATGTAAACATGTCATCACTATATTTGTATATAGATTAGGTAGCTTAAGCCTTTACCATATGATATAGTCAACTTATGAATTTTCGAAAGGTTACTGCAACTGGTTTCGATGACATTTTGTCCAATTTTTGAGTTGCTAACTCATTATTGTAATAATTACCAAGCCTTTATAAATTGAAAGAGATACGCATTACTGTTGAAAGCAAGGATTAAGAGCTTAATACCGTCACATATGTTATTATTCAAATTGACACCTTGACGATCAACTTTCCAATATTTGAGAAATTACTGGTGATAGTTCGAAAAAACTTATCGATCCATATACTGGAGTTACAAACTCATTACAATATTTATTACCGCCAATAAGGATTGAAACTTATTTTTAGTGACTATAGTTACTTAGACCATTGTCATACTATCGGTAACTTACCAATCTTTTGACACCTGCTAGCAATGGTTCGATCACATGTACTAATTTACGGATGGAGCTACTAACCCCACACAACATTTATTGCCAGCTCCTTCTAAAGTTACTATCCATCAAAAGTTGTTTACTTCTTCGAAGTTTACATTGCGAATGTTCCTTTGTGTAGCATGTGCTTGGCTGTTATACAGTAGCCGCGATTTGATAGCGGATATACCAATTTATTATCATTTGGACGGTATAATTTCCTATGAATAAAAACTTTGTTAGAGAGCATTGATAACTAATTTATGTTATAGCTAATTTAAGGTGAAATCGATGACGAACGATCTTTCTAAGACCATGGCGAGGTCGGTTAAGTTGAAAGAGAACAGCTTCTCAAACCATTTCGGAGACCGGCCATTGAATGCTAGGGAGGTTCAATTTTTTCCGGCCCTGTTCTAGCACCGAAGTCTTCGGTGTCATAGTCATTCAGATAGATCGCACGGAAAGCTTGAATTTTTCCGTTCGTCGGTCAATTTATGAAGCGGATAGTAAATTTCTAATGATGTGGGTGACTACTTACGAATTTATCCTCAAAGTAGAAGATACAGGTCAACTTTGGGTGTAGTTAGGGGCTAGGATTGAGAATTATTTATAATTCTCTGGTGCTCTCACCAGTCAACACTGTTTCTTTCTCCGTGACATGGATCGCACCAACTAAATCTTATAAGCTCATGATATTGATTGCTCTTTGCTTTTTAGTAGGGCAAATCCGACTCTTGTTTTCTTCTTTTCCGCAATAAAGTAGCGAATGAATAGGAATTATGCCTCGAGGAAGAATAAACAAAGACTTATCTGGTCTTGAATGTGAAAAATTCCTTTGATGGACCCGCACGGACATCCTTGAGGAGCAAGACCGACAAAAGTGGTGGGGGGGGGGTGTGGGGATAATATAATATCCTCTTTCATATTCGATCGGTGTCCCAAATGCCTCGTCCTCATCAGATTCGATCAGACAAAAAGGAGCAATCGTTGATCTTGACCAAGCAACTGCACATGCCATAATCAATCTATGAGTTGCTATGGGAAATGATTGTGTTCTTGACTTGTGAGTAGACTTAAAATTCTCAGTCAATTCGGATTTGCGCGGTATGTCATTGATAGACTTCGGAAAGTATCCGGAAGCACCCCGGTTTGACGAAATGGTGCAAGATTGGACTAAAAAAATAACAGATTTGTAAACTTCATCGAGGACATCATGTTCGGGAAACTTAGAAGTAAAATTCAGAGCCAAGGAAGTATGGCACGGGGCAAAGGATCCTCACCCGAAAATAATCCTCAACTGTTTATTCAGGATTCCGTCAAAATATAAAATACTTTCTGAATTTTAAAAGGCATGAAAAGGAATCATTTTTGAATTCACATGTCAGATGTAATGAATGTTTCGGGTGCTTCGGATAAAATAAATTTCGAAGTGTATTTATCGTAAGATTTAAATTAAGTAAAACGATCAAAATTAAGAGTCCTTCCGGACACACACGATGAACCTTACTTGAGCTGGACGAGCTTCGAAATTCTATGTCTTGTCCGAACCATCCGATTTTATCTTCGGATGGTCATGCGGCTTCCGAGTCCATGATCAATTTGTACATCCGATTAGATTCGGTCGGGCCTCTGCGGATTTGAATGGATCTTGCAATATCCACGGGCCTGACAATTGAGTCTGGGATAGGAGGGTATTATCCAACCAATGATCACCTTTAAAACCCACACAAATGTTGATAGAAGGATATTGCAAAGAGAACTTTCTCAGGTCGATGCAGCAGAGTAGAGAAAACTTACCCATTACCTCCCCAGATTTTGTTCGATCCGCGAACCCTAAATCCTGAGTCAATGGGGATGGTCTTCGTCACCATGCCCATCCGGTGGTCCTCCAGGACACCCAACTTCAAGCTGTCGAGAAATGCGACATATGACCAATGATGTTTCTTCATTGGCAAAGGACAAGTTAAACTGGTAAATCTTGCAGGGTAGCTAATGACCAAAATAAAAAGCAACCACTAGAAAAAGAAATTCATAAAAAATTGATGACGATCTCAAATGAATTCCATGAATCCTGGTGTTATTGTTTGACTCCACTCTCCGTCCATTGTATTAATGAGTGATAAGCAAATCTACATCATGTGCAAGACAAAAACATGTTGCTTCATGTTCATTCATTCACTAAGAATGTGGCAAAAGGACATTATAAGTGCCATAACTTGTGTACGGCGATCACTTTGGTACCATAATTTTTTTTCGGATCACTTTGGTGCCAAGTCGGAGGAAAATAGATCACTTTAGTGACTCCGGCCAAAATTCCGGCCAAAAAGTTGACTTGGCATTTTTCATTTAAAAAAAGAGTGTGACGTGGATATTGGGTTCAACATTTGATGTTCACGTGGACAAGCAAAACGATGTCGCTCAGTCCATTTGGACAAGAAGGACAACATCGTTCCATTTAGGACAGCAAACGACGTCACTCAGTTCAAAGGTCTTAGCATCGCATCTCTTGTCACACCTACTCTGTCTTCCTCGTCCAGTCATCGTCGCTCGTCGCTCGTCGCTCGTGGTGCTCTCATTTCGTTGTCGTCTCTTGCCTTCCCTTTGCGGTCGGTCGACATCGCTCCCTCATCTTGTGGACTGAGCATCACTGGTCTCCCTGGCATCGGTCCCGTCTCCGTGGCAAATTATGAAGGTCGGTCTTCAAATAAAGGCAATTAATTTCTATTTTGCTAAATTGATCAACACGTTGTGCTTCATTATCCTATGTTTCACTCAATTAATTGGGAGATTAGGGCTGCCTTTGGGAAATTAGGGTTTGAATTAGGAAATTAGGGCTCGAACTTGGGAAATTAGGGCTTGAACTTGAAATTAGGTCTTGAACTTCTGAAATTAAAGCATGAACTTCATGAATTATGGCTAGTTGTTCAGATATTAGGGCTTGAAGTGGAATTGATTGTGTTGGTGCCGAGCTGAGTATATGCGATAGACTGTGGTCCATGTGGGGACCTCTGTCGTTGTCACCTATGTGGTCTGATGGTGGCTTTTTCAATCTTGTCGACCATGTGGAGGATCTTCATGTGAAGCTGTGCTCTTTTACCTATGTGGTGTGGTCCCGAAAGCTAAAATATTGAATTTTTTGGCTTTTTTCCTTCAATGCAGGGTCGATTTGAGAGATAAAGACACAGTTATCGACATCATTGTTCGCTATGGAGGAGAATTTGTCATCGGCACTGATGAGTAGGAATACTTTGGGGGACTTGAAGATACTGTTTATTTCGATAAAAGCAAGCTAGCATATATTAATCTCATGAGGGATATAGTTCAACAATTAAGATGTAAAATAGGAAGTTTGCATTATTGTGTTCCTAGAAGTAGCTTGAAGGACGGTATTAGAAACTTTGACGATGATAATGGTGTTAAGGATATCATCTATCATTATCTTCATGGAAAAGAAGCTGTTGTGTACGTTGAGTCCTATAGTGATGGTGAATCTAATGAAGGGGCTGAGGGAGGAAACGTAAGGGATGGTGCTGCTTTACCTAGTACTCAGGTTGGTGCTAGTTTTATTATAGATGAAGCTGGACATGAGAGGGATGAGAGGGAGGCAAGCCATGCAGCAAGTGAAGAGTTCACTGGATTTGAGTTCACTGGATTATCGTGGGAACTTGCTGCATCTAGTGAATTAGATGATGAGGGTGTGACAAATGTAAATTTGCCAAGTGATGATGATGATGAGGAACTTGCACAGTCAAGGCAAAAGCAAAGGGAATTTGGAAAAAAATCAATAGCTGCACTTGGAGGATTGCATAAAGCTGAACCAGGACATAGCATTGATGGAGCTCCAGCTGAAGTTAATGACACTGATTATGAAGAAAGTGGCTCTGATGAACAAAATGATAATTTTGAAAATTAGCATGAAGATGATGATCCCGTTGTGCGCAGAAGGAAACGTAAGTATCTGTTATACGATCTTGGCTCTTCTTCTTCTGTGTTGACCGTAGGTCTGAAATTTTCTAATGCCAAACAATTCAAAGAAGGGATTATCAAGTATTCAATAACTAAACAGAGGACTCTTTAGTTTACTCGAAATACGCAGGACTATGCTAGAGCAAAGTGTTCTCGATCTAGTTGTTCGTGGAAGATGTATGGCACGTGTTCAAAGAGGGATAGGTCATTCCAAATTAGGTTATTGCAGGAGGAACATACTTGTTTCATCATGTTTGACAACAAAGGGTAACGAGTGCTTGGTTGTCGAAATACTTCTTCGATACCATCAAAGCGATGCCTGATGTGAAGAGTGCTCAGCTGAAGCAGTTGGTGATGGAGCAAGTAGGGATTAACATATCACTCATTCAGTGTAAAAGAGCCAAGCAGAAGGTGATGAAAAAATTTTTAGAGAGGTACAAGGAAGAATATGGTCAAATTTGGGAATATGCTGGAGAATGTAGGCTGCAAAACCCGGATAGTTGAGTTTATGTTGAGGTTGTGGGGCGGCCACTGCCTAACCATGGGACTAACTTTGACCGAATTTATATTTGCTGTGATGCATGCAAGCGGGGATTTGTTGCTGGTTGTAGACGAGTCATAGGCTTAGATGGATATTTTTTGAAGGGTGAGTGCAAGGGAGAATTGTTGGCTGCCATTAGGAGGGATGGCAATAATCAGATGTTTCCAATTGCTTGGGCTGTTGTGAAGGTAGAGAGTAAGGACACTTGGTCGTGGTTCCTGAAAAATTTGATGGTGGACCTTGAGATCACTAATGGAGGAGGTTGGGCATTCATGAGCGACCAACAAAAGGTAATGCTGCACAAATAATATTTATGACATTTTATCATGCACATGCCTTTATTAATGCCTTAATGTATGAATTCTCGTAGGGACTTCTTCCTGCTCTAGCTGAGTTGATGCCATTTGCTGAACATATGATGTGTACGAGGCACATATATACAAACTAGGCAAAGATCTACAAAGGGCAGAAACTACAGAAGCAAGTTTGGATGATAGCTAAGAGCACCAACATGGTTGATTTTAGAATTCACAAATAACAGCTGCTTGAATTGATGAAGGACGGTTATGAAGCACTTTTTCAAACTGAACCTAGGCATTGGTGCAAGGCCTTCTTCAATGAAGAATTCAAGAGCGATATCATTGATAACAATCTCAGTGAAGCCTTAAATGGCAGAATTTTAGAGGTGAGGTGCAAACCAATCATTAGTATGCTTGAGGATATTCGAGTGATAGTCATGACAAGGCTGCAAAACAGAGAGATGAGACTGCGAAGTGGACTGGATAGTGTGGTCCTAGGATTGCTAAAAGATTGGATGACAACTTGGCGAGTAGTAGGTTCCGTCATCTTATCTAGAATGGAGATGATGGCTATGAGGTCATGGAAAAGACAGAAAAGTATGTTGTCCAATTGGACAAACTAAAGTGCTCATGTCGAGTTTGGCAACTTTTTGGAATTCCTTGCGCACATGCCATTTGTGCCATCCAAGCGAAGTACCAAAATCTCAAGGATTACCTGCATGGTTGCTACCACAAAAGCACTTATCCTGCTGTGTACCATCATATGATGTAGCCTATTAGAAGTACAAAATTCTGGGAGTCGACAAATCATGAAGCCCCTCATCCTTTGCCACTTAAGAAACAAATATGAAGGCCTAAAAGGAGACGAAGAAAGCAAGAGGGAGAGCCTAGAAGTAAAAAGATGAGCAGGTTAGGTGTAAAGATAAGATGCTCATATTGTCATGAGGTAGGTCACAACAAAAGTGGTTGTCATTTAAAGAAGCAACATTAGCTGCTTTAACAGCCAAGTGAAGGGACTCAAATTGGATCAAGTGCAGCGCCAGCACAAGAACCAGTTGAAGGGGCTGCTGAATGGCCTGCTGGAGGGCCAACTAATAGGCATGCTAATTGTCTAGCTGAAGGGCCTGCTGAAGGCCAAGTTCAAGAACCAGTTGAAGAGCCAACCGGAGGCCCAGGTTCAAGGGCAACCTCCTCCTTGACTGTTGCACAGGTTAGGAGAAAATATCCAGTAAGTTAAATGTATTTGTATTAATCTTTAGTGAGCAGACTTTGGCTTTAGTTGATATTGTTTTGTCCTTATCAGTTGAGAAGAAAACCAACTGAACAAGCAGCTCAGGTTCCTCAAAGTGAGGCACTATATCACACAAGAAGGGTCCTCGGCAGAAGATTAAGGCAATATGGTTATAGAATTTATATGGACTTCAATACTGGAATGACTATTTTGCATATAAGTTTTGTACATCTCATGCATTTCATTTTTGAGTTTTTCACTTTAACAATATTGCTTCTTTTCATTCATGATTATGTTGTTGTAGCCTGGGAGGAGTTCAGAGGTTATCATATCTCAAGTTGGTCTAAGCTAAGAGTCAAGGGCTGCATCGAAAAGAATTCAACCAATGTTGTAAGCAACTGGTCTGAAGAGAAGAATGGTGGCTATAGAGAAGAGTATTCGTAAACTGTCACCAACAAAAAACTCAACACTAGTTCCTGATCAACCAGCACATGCTGACAACTCCAAAACAACCACCAACACCAGCAAGAAGAAGATAGTTGCTGCGCCTAAGAAGAAATCTCGAGTAAAAAGGCTAGTAGAACAACTTGCTGGTCCAGTAGTTGAAAAAGATGCAGCTGGAGCAGTTCAAGAAGAAGCAGCTCTAGCTGTTGAAGAAGGTGCAGCTCAAGCAGTTCAAGAAGAAACAACTCTAGTTGTTGAAGAAGATGCAGCTCCAGCAGTTCAAGAAGAAGCAGCTCTAGCTATTGAAGAACCTGCATCTTCAGAAGAATAACCTGCAGTTCCTCCAGTTCAAAAGAGTCAAAGAATTATGAATCAATTCAAAAAATCATCGAAAGGAAAAGGAAATGGTGGACTTATCACTATTGACTAATGGGAGGGTGTTGATGTGATTATTAGTTTTTGTGAAATTAGGGAGATTTATCATATTGGCTAATAGGAGGTTGATTTTTTGTGGTCCTGGAATGTTATTGACTAATGGGATGTTGTGTGTAATGATTAAATTCGATGTTTACCGTGGTTAAGGTGGTTGTGATTTCCATATTTTTGCACATGTTTTTGTTCTGTTTTAGTATATTACTGGTGTAGTGGGGTGCTTGCAAGTTGCATCAGTAAGTTAATATTTAAAGAAACTTATTGATGCAGTTGGTGGAGAGGGTGGGAATTGGTGTTGCTAGTGCTGGTTTTTTGTACTATTTTCAGGTGCAATATGGTGCTTGCACCAACTACTGATTTTGTGCTGTTTGGGAGTGCATTATAGTGTTTGCACTAGCTGCTGATTTTATATTGTTTGGGAGTATAGTATGATAGCTACTGATTTTGTCATATTTGGGAGTGCAGTATAGTGCTTGCACCAGCACGCCAACACGTGCTGGTGTAAACATTTTGAACCGGTTTTTGAATATGATTTGGGGGTTGTTTGGTGCTGGTGATTGAATATGGTTTGGGGGCTATTTGAACCAGTTTATGAGTATGGTTTGGGGCAGTTTGGTGCTGGTGAGCAGTGCTGGTACAGTTACTGCTTTGATTCTGGAATGATCTGGTTTAAATATTGGTTTGTTGGAACTAAAATCTCCATTTTTCAAAGAAACACATGGTATGACACTTAAGTGATCAACTTTCGGCCACAATTGGCACTTAAGTGATCACTTTTGAACCATGAATGGAACTTAAGTAATCACTTTTGAACCACGACTGGAACTTAAGTGATCACGATTAGAAACATTTGACACTAAAATGTCAATTGCTGAACTTGTGATGACTTCATAATTTGTTGCTACGCAGAGTTGCAGCATCTCATTTTTCAGTAATGAGCCTTACTCCATAATATGCAACCATCTAACCATATGGAAAAAATACAACAAATGAGCAAGTGAATATGCAGCAAATGAGCAAGTGCAACAAATTGGCAAAAATATGAAGCAAATGAGGAAGTGCAACAAATGACAACAAATGAGCAGAAATATGTTGCCAATGAGGAAGTGCAGCAATGATAACAAATGAGCAAAAATATGCAGTAAAATATGCTGCAAATGAGAAAGTGTAGCAAGTGACAACAAATGAGCAAAAATATGTAGCAAATGAGCAAAAATTAGAGTCTGAATGGCTTTTATGGTAAAGTTTGAATATCTTCTTTTTGAGTCTAAACTTTTAGTTTTGAGTCTGAACTCTCAGTTCTGAATCTGAACTTTTGGTTATGAAAACTTGTAATATTTCCTTCTGAAATATTCTTTCTGAACTTCCAGAATGTATTAACCTAGGAAGAAATGTATGTCAGATTTACAAGTTAAACATAAAGAGTTTTGTCAGCTTCAAAATCCATTAGGAGTTTTCCTCAATAATTCCAACCTTCCATTTGTCATAGATTGCAGTAAATCTCTTGTTACATACACAAATTGCAACAAACTAATAACACAACCGTAGCTACAAATTGCCAAATACAAGTACATAGTACAAGCCTATATTAAATTATGGTAGACTAAGAAACTTTTGCTCATCACTGACATTACATATGACCATAAAATAGGCTATAAAAAATATCAATAACACAATCAACAATCGATAACACTTTCTTTCGATTTTCATCCTTCGAACTTCCTTCTTTAAATGGTTGGCAAGAGATGCTAAAGCCTTCATTTCAGCTTGCAATGAGTTGACATCATCTAACTCATCTAACTCGTCCATTAATGTAGGTGGAGGTTGATGTCAAGCTTTAAGTAGCTTCACTATCACCTTTGTTGCTCGATTTGAAAATTTCGCATCAACTCATCCATGGAATTTGCACTTGTAGCCTTCTCTATACCTGACGCATCCATGGAATCTTCTCCGGGGTTCAATCGAGTCCAAGATGTTCTTCTTGGACTCGGTAATCCACAATAGCAAAAGAACCAACCTTCTTCTTCACTTCGTTCAAACGAATTTGAGCCACTAGTGAAGCTCCTGCCATCCATTTGCAACCTTCAGCTGCCAATTTCGAGGAAAACAAGGAAATAATATGGCCGGTTAGGGTTTGCAATTGGGGAATATGTCCAATTAGCCGATTTAGGGTTCCTATATTGGGGGGGGGGGGGGGGAGAAAGGTTGAACGACGTCGTTTTCGCTATAAGGGCTGACTGGACTCTCCGGCCAGCTCCGGCCAGCCATCTCAGCATCGAATATTAATAAAAAAGAGCCACATTAGATTTCCGGTATGCCATGTCAGCATTAGCACTCAAATGATCATTTTTCAAAAAAGTTGACACTAAAGTGATCCGAAAAAAAAGTTATAACACCAAAGTGATCGCCGTACATAAGTTATGGCACTTATAACGTCCTTTTTCCCTAAGAATGCCATAATAATCAGAGATCATCTATGTGAACATGCGCGTGTTTGGTGTGTCGCTGTATAAGATGTTTTAGTATATGATTTGAAGAACAGCTTTTCATCACAAATTTTTTGTGCGGATGAAGTTCATAGTCTTGCCCTCGCAAAGATTGTCAATCATCTGTACATATCAGACTGAGCTTTGATACTTTGTACATCAATCAGATAGAGCTATAATACTTGGAAAGTCGACTTGCAGGAGGTTTGAGGGTTGACCTTTTAGACGAATATGGAAGAGTTTCTATTTTCGAAGAGTTGACAACAATTGGAGATGTAACTGAAATCCAATGGAATCTTGATATTTGGAAGGGTGAATGGTTGTATAGGTGAAAAGCTGATATTGGAGGCTTGTTCTTAAGTTGAATCTAACAAAGCTGCGATATCTCAAGAGGTGAAAATTGCAAAATCCCATTAGGAATCGGGCTTAATAAATGGAGAAATTTGGAGAGATGAAGATCATTATAGTCACTGAGACCGAAGTAGAGCTGATAATCAGATAAGGAACAAAATGCAATATTCTTGTTGACACCTGAAATTAATTAGGTTGTCGACGTTTAAGATAAAATGAATAAATAAAAATGTCAAAGGATGACGTCGCCTGTACTAGATGATTCATGTAAGCAAAATAGCTGGCAAGTACTGGCAGTCATAGGCGGGAAATTTGAAATTCAGAAAAAACTGATGAATGGAGACCAAAAATGCCAAGGGAACTGTCATCAAGGACATCGACAAAGAGAAGAGTAAATGCCAAGCTAGGAAGAACTCGATGAAGGCCCTTGCTTTAGAGGAATAGGTGTCAAGCCAGGAAAGACTGGTGAATGAGGACCAAAAGGGCCAAGGTATTGTCATCGAGGATATCAACAAATAGGATAACAGGTGTCAAGCCAGAAAGAGCTCGACGAAGGCCTTTACTTCTAAAGGACAGGTGTCAAGCTAGAAAGAACTCGATGAAGTACCCTATTTCAAAAAGATAGACAAGCTCGATAAAAACCCTTACTTCGGAAGGAAAGGTGTCAAATGGAGAAAATCTCGATGACGGTTACCATCCCGTAGAACAGGTGTCAAATGGAGAAAAGCTCGATGACAGTTACCATCCTGAAGGACATGTGACAAATAGAGAAAAGCTCAATGATGGCTATCATCCTAGAAAACAAAAGGTCTTGATGACGGTTATTGTTCCAAAGAGCAAATGGGCTCGATGACAGTTATCATTTCAAGAGATAGAAGGGGCTTGATGACGGTTATTGTCCTAGAGAACAAATGGGCTTGATGATGGTTATCATCTCAGAAGATAGAAGGGTTCGAACACAGTTATCATACTGAGAAGGACAGGTGTCAACACAGAGATCAAGAGCGGTTTTCACTTTGGATAAAAAATAAGATCAACAGCAGTTAGCAAACATGTGTCATTAAATGAACGGTGAAGATGAAATCAACGATGGATATCGAATACAATGTCAAAGACGGTTACTAAGTCTACGTTATAAATAGCGTCCGATTGTCAACAGAAAACCCCCCCCTTACACATACAAAACCAAAATGCCGTCTTTTCATCCTTACTTTCAAGTCTTGCACTTTCAATTTTCGTAGCTGTAGGTGTTTAGGTTCTTAGTTAGTAAATTTGTAATATCATGTAGATGAACTTTGGACGCCGCCATTAATTGGACAGTTTCGTCTGAATACTCTATAAAATTTGAATTAAATATCATCATTGTGTGAGAGTTGTGTTATCAACCAAGACAATTAGATCCTTTGTTCACACCTGGATTGCTCCTGTCCGTAATTAGACCTAGAACCCAGTCTTCTCTTATTAAAAATCGAAGAACGAATTTCAGTGAATTATATTTCGTCACGAAAGCCATTTTAGGCGAAACATAAGTTTGGCACGCCCGGTGGGACCTTTAGGTCAATTGGAGGAGTAACAATGGCACAAACGAGAAGTCAAAGCCAATTAGATAAGAATAACAATGTTCCAAGGAGCAGTGTGCCCTTAAATCCTGCTGTGGAATGGGTGACACATGCAAAGTCGTCAAACGGATGAACAGTTACAAAACAATGTTAGTAGGGGAGATGGATGTTCCTAGACACCTTACTGAAGAACAAAGAGGCAATTGGAACCGAATCCAGTTACACTTGCTATTATGAGAAAAGTCATGAAAGAGCAACATAATGATTTGGCTAATCTAGTTACTAGATGTATGGCTGATACTGTTAGGCTATTGTTTATCAATACGGTTCAAGAGATCACTGGAAGGTCGAATTCATCAATGAGTTGGAATTCATCAATGAGTTTTACTCAGCCACAAACGGTCCCTGTCGTTCCTCCAGGTTTAGTTGGAGGTCTTGGGCAACCTGTTGTTACGAGTTCTGGCAGTGCAACAGTAGGGTAGCTTCTGCCTCTAGCTCCAGTAAGAATTCTTCATAGAGGAGAAAACACGTTGGCGGGTCAAGCACATGACCAAATGGTGACAAGTGAAGGTAATGATGTTAATTTGTCACAAAGGAACAAGAATACTTACACAGGTCAACTAGGAGCCAATGGAGTAAATTTGTTTGATCCAGTTCAAACAAATGCGACTAATGCAAATGTGGTTCCTTAGCATACTGCTCTATACCAATTACACGACAATGTTTTGTATGGTGATTTTGCTTCTCAACCTAGCATTCCTCAGATATTGTTTAGGCCAAATGCTAATACAGAGAGCCTAAAGAGGAATGTAACACCACCACAGCCAGTACCGCATTACCAAGTGCCACAACCGTTATAGCCCTTACCACCACTACAAAACCTAGTTCCATAATATCCATAGCCACCACTACAAAATCCAGTTCCACAATATCCATAACCACCACTACAAAATCCGATTCCACAATATCCATAGCCAGCAGCACAGTATCCATTATCGCAGCCAATCCCACAACCATTAGTACTTGAATATCAGGTGCATCAACCTCTACAACAAAACGTACCACAAATGATACCTCAGGTTATACAATCGATACAAACAGTCGCGCCACCAGTTGCGATTTGAACAGGACAAAATCAATATACAGTCAATCCAATGCTGTAGTAATATGGTGGTGAACTAGGAGCCTTTAGACAAGTATACAGGAAGCCATACCTTGAATGGATGTATGCAGTTTCGTACCCAAGGGGGTTTAAGATGCCAGAATTTAGCTTGTTTACCAGTGAAGATGATCAGTTGACGTAGGAGCATATCAGTTGATTCACTGCTTTATGTGGAGATGCTACATATGGAGATCATTGAAAGCTGCGGTTATTCCCATTATGATTGTTGAAGATTGCTTTTACCTGGTACACATCTCTACTGCGTCATTTTGTATTCTCTTGAGATCAAATGGAAACTATGTTTCATAGTCAATTCCAAAGAGCTGTACCGGACATGTCTATGGCAGATTTGTTAGCAATGAAACAATATAATAATGAATCAGTCGATCAATTCATGTTCCGATTTAGAAAGGCAAGAAATAGGTGTCTTGTATCATTACTTGATAGAATGTTGTTGAATTTGCATTTAATGGTCTAAAGTTTGCTATCAGGGAAAGAATGGTAGGACAAGCCTATTATGATTTGTTTTCATTGACTACTATTATTGTGAAACATGAAAACTTTTTGAAAGAGAAGGATCGAAAGTGTGCTAGACATGAAGTAAACTTTGTCGATGAAACACTAGTTGATGAAAATGTATCAGAATACGCTGAGGTGGCAATTGCCAAAATGATAATAGAAAAGCCATACACTTGCCCTGCGCTGAAGCCAGCTAAAGCAAAAGAAAAAGGAAGTGTCATGGTCATATCAAAGGATGTCCAATATTATTCCTTTGACATAAATAAGGTTGATGAAATATTTGACTTTCTTTTGGTCAATGGTCAAATCAAGCTTATTGAGGGCCAAGTTATACTGAACCAAGAGGAATTAAGAGGAAAAAAATACTGTAAATGGCATCATTCATGGAATTATACTATAGTTGATTGCATTGTGTTAAAAAAGAACGTTTAGGAAGTAATTCGACAAGGAAAAATCAAATTCACGGATGACAAAGAATAGGTTCCTATGGAGGTGGATGAAATATTTGACTTTCTTTTGGTCAATGGTCAAATCAAGCTTATTGAGGGCCAAGCTATACCGAACTAAGAGGAATTAAGAGGAAAAAAAATACTGTAAATGGCATCATTCATGGAATTATACTATAGTTGATTGCATTGTGTTAAGAAAGAACGTTCAGGAAGTAATTCGACAAGGAAAAATCAAATTCACAGATGACAAAGAACAGGTTCTTGTGGAGGTGGATGTTAACCCACTCCCTGTGATGATGGGAATGGTGTCTTTAAAGCCTATAGGTAAAATGACACAACCACATCTCCGTGCTCAGTGTAAAGGGGAGATCAATTATGGCCTAAAAGGAAAGCATCCTTCGGCACAAGTTGTTTCATAAGAAAAACCTTTTTGAGATCAATTTGGATACCAAAGTTATAATAGGAGGATTGGATATTGGAATCGACCCCGAAGTGTTCAAAATGGAAATAAACGTTGGAATCATAAGCGAAATACTCAGGTTATCGATAGCTCAAGACAATACCCAACAAAGTGGAAATCTTTTAAGCAATGATATGATGAGGATGACCTAGAATCGGAACATTAGTGGAATCTAGTGATAAATTCAATTATTATGTTGACTATGGTCCACTTCCCAGATATTTGGAGGAAGTGGTTCCAACTGGATGGGGTAAGGAATTTGATAAATAGCCTAAAAGAGAGACCAAGGTGAGCGTGACACCTTATCGCACTAGGACTTTAAAAATCCCAAGCGATCCACTAGAGGATGAATGGTTTGAATAGGAAGAAGTTCAAGGTCCAGGGGGCAATGTGACAAGAACTCAAAAAAGGAAGTTGCAGAGAAAGAAGAAGATACATGAGCTACAAAGACAGGTTAATCAGATTCATATTACTCAAGTTTCACCATTACCTTATAAATCGAAGAAATTCCAAGCTAGGAATTTAGTGTGGAGAAGGAATCCTAGGAATTCTAGGCAAGATAAACCGAATGATGAGAAAGTTAATATTAATGACCGTACAACGTCTAGACCGGCTGTATTATCAAGATCTGTTTCCCCTCTAAGTTCGTGCATGGTCCAGGCTAGATTTCCATTGCAATATAGAGTGACGTCTGTAGACTCTACGACCAATAGAGATTCAGATGTTGACGAAGAAGACAAGGCAAAATTTCAATTTGAAGATGAAGAGGAATTGATGAAGTTTGAAAAACCGTCTTATGAAGGGCCTAAACATCTTAGGGCACTTAATATAAATGCTAGAATAGATGGCCATCCGATTTCCAAGGTTTTGGTCGACGGAGGGTCTACCCTAAATCTGGTTCCATATAGATTCTTTAAAAAGATAGGAGAAAAGGATGAAGAAATTATCCCATTGATTATACAATTGTCGGATTTTACATGAGAAGTAACAAAGGTTAAAGGAATATTTGTGGCTGACTTGACTATGGGATCGAAAACTTCTAGAATAGCTTTCTGTGTTGTTGAGGCAGATGGGTCATATAACTTGTTGCTTGGGAGAGATTGAATTCATGGAAATCAGTATGTGCCCTCGACCCTTCATCAGATGTTAGATTTTTGGAACGAGAGCAAAGTTGGATATGTAAAAGCTAATAGTAAGACTCATGTGTCATGGGCATATGCCTTAAGGACTGATCGAGAACTAAGAAATATGCTAGATGATAATTCATGCATTATCGAACCACCTAGAATTGATTCGAGAGATGTTGTATTTTGCCGATTTGACAAGGGAAATGTCTAATGGATTCCTAAAATTGATCTGGCAAGGTGTTTAGATAAGGTTGTCCATGGAGAACCTTACATTATTAGACAACCTCAATAGGAGGTATACGGCCTATACGGCCGAATTAGGTAAACAAGATGTAGATGCTAGTGATTGCATTGTGGAATTTGAAGAATCGCCTCTTAGAGAAGACAATAAATTGATCGAAGCTCAGGACCCGCTAATAGAAGTTGATATTGGAGATTCCCAACACCATTGATCGATTTTCGTCCGTGCATTATTGGATAAGGTTA
Organism: Syzygium aromaticum; assembly: GCA_024500025.1. NCBI lineage: Eukaryota > Viridiplantae > Streptophyta > Magnoliopsida > Myrtales > Myrtaceae > Syzygium > Syzygium aromaticum. Next base: position 1,177,299 of record CM044888.1, on the reverse strand, counting down.
CAAAATCCTAGTTAATTGAGTTATTGAGGAAGCATAGAGATTGTCTCACATGAGATTATCATGAAATGCCAGGATTAGGACAAGACGTGGTTGAACATAGACCGCTAATCAAGAAAGGGTTTTGACCACACAAACAACCACTAAGAAGATTTGCACCAGAAATTGAGCAGAAAATCAAGGAGGAAGTCGAACGTTTGTTATCAATAGGCTTTATTAGAACTGCAAGATATGTCGAGTGGTTATCTAATGTGGTACCAATTAAACAGAAGAATGGGAAGTTAAAGGTGTGCATAGATTTTCGCGACCTAAATGCGTTGACCCCGAAAGATGAGTATCAAATGCCAATAGCAGACATGTTGATCGACTTGGCATTTGGCAATGAGATTATGTCATTAATGATGGTCATTCGAGTTATAATAAGATATTTATATCGGAAGAAGATGTTCATAAAATAGCATTTTGATGTCAAGGAGCTATTGGGACGTTCGAATGGTTGGTGATGCCGTTCGGATTGAAAAATGCTGGAGCAACATATCAGAAGGCTATGAATTTTATCTTCCACAATATGATTGGGGATTTCATAGAGGTATACATCGATGACATCATCATCAAATCAAACCAGGTAAGTCATCTAACTTATTTTGAACGTGCTTTTATATGGATGCAGAAATTTAAATTGAAAATGAATCCTCTTAAATGTGCCTTCAAGGTAAGGGTTGGCAATGTAACTTTCTAGGGTTTAAGGTATATCAAAGGGGGATAGAAATAGATAAGAATAAAACTAAAGCCATTCTAGAATTGCCACCACCTTCAAGTAAGAAACAGTTGCAGATGATTATAGGTAAGATAAATTTCTTGCGTCGATTTATTACTAATTTGTCAGGTAAGATAGAGATATTCTCTCCATTGCTTAAGCTTAAGAATCAAGATCAATTTGTTTAGGAGAAAGAACATTAGCGTGCTTTTGAGCAGATTAAAAAGTATTTGATCAGTTCACCAGTTTTGATGCCACCTAAACCAGGTAGGCCGTTGAAACTTTATTTGTTGGCAACTAATAACACTATTGGAAGTATATTGGCACAGGAAAATGACAATGGAAAAGAACAGGCAATATATTATTTCAGCCGGATGTTGAATGACACAGAAAAAAGATATACTCCGGTAGAGAAATTATGCTTGTCATTGTACTTTGCTTGTACAAAATTACACCATTATATGTTGATGATGATGGTTCAGGTAATTTGTAAGATGGATATTATTAAATATATGTTAACTCGCTCGATTATCAGAGGAAGAATTGCCAAGTGGGCTTTCGCTTTATCCGAAATACATTTGATGTATGTACTGCTTAAAGCAGTTAAGGGTCAGGCCATTGCCGACTTTATCACAGAATATCCATGTGTACATATGGAAGAGAAGAATGTCAACGGATCAATACAAGTGGTACCATGGATATTGTACTTCGATGGATCAAGTACGTCAACAACATCTGGCATCTGGGTCTTAATCTTATCCCCTCAGGGACATTGAACAAAACTTATGTGTCGACTTGATTTTGATTGTTCCAATAAACGAGCAGAATATGAAGCAATAATTGTTGGCTTTAACATATTGGCTGACATGAACGTTAAGTTTGTAAAAATAAAAAGGGATTCCCAGTTGTTGACATCTAATTTTTAGCTCAATTTTTTCATATTTTCAAAAATTTCAAAAATAGGACTAGGAATCTTGGCCAAGCCTAGAAACCTATTTCTAAACCAAAAAAATAAATTTTTATCACTTTTCTGCATTTTTCCTTAATTTCTTTTAGTCAAAATAGGCAAGAAAATCAAGAAAAATAGCAAATGGAATCAAAAAATTTCATAAAAATAGTCATTATTCTTATTTTAAATCCAATTTCATAAATACATCATCAATTTTGAAAAATCTCAATTGGGTATATGTTTTTCCCAAAATTGGGCAAAATTAAACCCGAATTGAACCAAAAATGCAATTAATTTTTTTCTAGTCATTTTTAAGTCATAGTGTCTTCACAACAAATAATTTTAGGACCTTGAATTGCATAATGGTTGGTCTAATTGCACAATTTGACGTAAAAATAAAAAAATCCCTAAAATTTGATTGAAAATTAAGAATTTTGAACCCAAATTGAAAATCGTGCCCAAGGTTAATCAGGTGTGGGTAATTCAATTTTGGCATCAATTTTGCCTAATTAGGTCATTAGGACATCAAATTGAACAAAACTTTATTGATTTGAATATAAAAATAAGAAAATCTTGGACACAATTATAATAAAAATTTGGGCAAATTATATATTTGGGTTTGGAATATGATAAGGGATTCAATTTTGGGATTAAATTTGAAAAATTGGGTTAAAATTGGGTCGAATTTGTGAATTTAAACTAACCCGGGTCTGTCGGGTCGACTCGGTCCACCTGACCCGACCCGGGTAGGTCATCTTCTTCGCTCGATTTGCCAAAACGTGAACTAAACCCATAAAAATCGAATTAAATCCGTGACTTCACCGATCATTCTGCATCAAACTAGTGCGTTTTAATTTATTTGGCCAGTTGGAAAATGTCCAGCCGGCACTAGTTAACCACCCCAATCGATCGGAATCCGGTTCTAACAAATTTTGAGTGGAAAAATTGCGGAACAAAAACGAAAAAAAATTGACCCAAAAGGAGACTTGTCCAACGAAATTCCGAAGAGAGGGAGGAGAGGGAAACAGAGAGGAAAAGCTTGAAATCTAGAGAGAGAGACGAGTATAGATCCTCCAGGTCGAGTGATCGGTGCTGATCGATTGAACAGCGCCGACAAATTGATCGTCTAGGGAGGATTTCCTCCTCGGGTGAACCACAAGGAGGCTGATCGAGAACGTCTGTAAATCAAGCTCGTCCGGCGCACCGAGACCTGTTCCGGTGAGGTCAAGACCACCAGGGGAAAGTATAAGTGTCAGGGAACGACACTATAGGTGCAGATCACTTCAACAATTTCGTTTGATCATCGAACGAAGAAGGTAAAAATAGCTTATGGTCAATTTTTTCAAAAATTTTCTAGAATTTGGTTTTGACCTCAATGTGCATGTTTGAGTAATTTCACTGACGAATCTTGGTATTTTGATGTTTATTACTAGTTTCTAATCATTTTGTTGTTGTTTAATTGTGTTTTTGGACATTAAAATGCATGAACCAAGTCGGCCCCGCCATTGTAACCCCTCGCCAAAGCTCAAGTGACCCCGCCAGAGCGTTATCGTGACCATAGGTCATCCAAGTAGGCATCCTTTCAACTTTGTTTGATGATTTGATGCTGATTGGAATCGATTTAGACGGCTAGAGCTAGTAGGATAGTCATTTAGGTTCTAAAAAATGCAAGTTTTAACCGGTGAAGGTTATTGTTTTCGGACTGAATTTTAGCCGGCCGGCAAACGTCCGATGACACAACGATTGGGCTAGATTAGTAACAGGTAATATGGACTTCATCATAGATCAGGCAGAGTGGTCAAAAGGTCGCTCGAGGCTTGTCGATGACGAGCTCAAACCGACGACCTTGAAAACATCAAACTCAGAACAGTGCTTACCAAGTGTTCGGGGAAATGCCCCAAAGAATCTAAGCCGAAACGGTGCCATTTTAGGCACCGTGCTCGCCGGAAAGGATGTCGGCGACACCCGGTTTGGCCAAGCCAAACCGGGTGGAACCGGGCCAGTTCGGTACGTAAAAATAAATCGGACCAGCCTGAACTTATTTACAGAAAGGCCCGGTTTGTGACGAATTTATTTTTTCGTAAAAATAAAGAATAAAAAAATAAAAAAAACTTAGAAAAAAATAAATAACAGAAAATTCATAAAAATAAATAAAAAACATAAAATTCATAAAAATTTAAAAAAATTCAGAAAATACAAATAAAAAATAAAAAAAATCTGAAAAATCAATAAAAAATTGAAAAATTGGAAATGTCATAAAAATTTTCGGAAAACCATAAAAAAAATTCTCGGTTTAAAAATTTTTCTAAACGAAAAAAAATTTCAAAAATTCAAAAGTTTTAAAAATTCACAGAAAGATCTAAAATCATCGTGGCCAATCATAAAAAGTGAAAGTTGAATTTTTGAAAGTGCTCAAATGGCATGAAAAAAAATAAAAAATTTTGAAAATTCACAGAATGGTCCAAAAATATTGTGGCCAACCATAGAAAGTGAAATTTGAACCTTTTGAAGTGCCTAAGTGAAATTTTTAGAAAATTCCAAATTCAGGGTTTATAACGCCTAAAAAGCCCTAAAACCCTAAAAAAATGTGAATCATGAAATGAACAAGCTTTAGAGCTTCATTAGGGTTTAGGTTGATTTGATTGATTTTCGTTTTAGAGACCACTTAGGATTGATTAACTTAATTGATTTTGATTGTGCATTTAATACTTGTTTGGTTTTTCCTACGATTAGAACGGATAAGATTAGTGGATCAGCCTCGGAAATTCGCATGACACGTTAGATATTACATCGTTTTTAGGTACCGAAAGGGTGTTAGGGATCTCAATTTGAGATCAATAACGTAGCCAAATCCACGTACTCAGGATCTCTGGTCGACTCCAAAATCACAAATTTAGAAATCACCTTCTACTATCACATGAAGTATGGTTTGGGAGAGACTCTTACACGGAAATATCTTCTTAGTGCGCAAATCCTGAAAGCCCTAGAAAAAAAGCGCTGCGCGACAGACTTGGCGACTCCTCTGGGGATAATGAACTTTTTCTAAGTGGATTTAGGCCTAGATAGAACAATGTACTTGTGTTTTGTGCTTGCAAGGATCCTAGGTACGTCCTGCTAATGATAATGTTAAATGGTTTTCTAGGCGGGTGGTATAAGTGGTGTAGTCTTTGTTAACCCTTGTTTTGCAGGATGGTGTTGGGATTGAATGTGGTTTGAATAAATTTTAGAAGTGTTGTTTGGTCATTAGTTGCTATGCATATCTTTAAATTGCTTTAGCACTACACTATTAGCACACACCACTCGTGACCCAATCCCGGCTATATTTAGGATTACCCTTAGGAGGTATGTGTTTAGGCAAAACTATGGGCCGATTGCTTATGGGATCGTTTAAATACAATACTAATTACCGAAGTGGAATAATATTCCATAACTTTAGGCTAATTGTTTATTAGAATGGAGTCCCTTGTCCACTAAGGTGATAACCTTTAGCTTTTAGTATATCCTACCCTTTTAGGCGTCAAAATTTCATTGGTTGCATTCGCTTGTCTTTGGGGTTGGTATACCTAAAACCAAACCAAAATGTCATGGTAAGCAAGTATTGTTCCATTCCATTCATTTATAATTATGCATGATAGTTGACACATTCTTAAAAAATGCCTAAATGACATTCAATGCTCGGTCTAAATGCCCTTTCATTTTAGAATGTATGATTAGGATGTCATACTCCATTTGACCATTCTTTCATTTTTAGATGAAATGCATAGGTCCATAGCGGATTTCTCATGCAATTCAATTGTTTATTTCAATGTATTCGAAGTTGTAAACCATAGATTAGGACTTCATGGTCTAAATGGAGTATGACAAAATGGGCATTTACATTACACATTGAATTTGTCCATAATCTCAACTATATGCTCTTTTAAGATTTAAACGGACTCAAAATGATATTTGCGTTTCTTTCGAGGCATATAAATGTACTTTACCTCCGATTTATCTCAAAAGGACATATGATTGAAATGGGGGCATTAAAATTGATTCGCAATCTATGGTGATAATGACAAATCTTTTTGTATGATTAGGGTTAATGGGAAAACTAGACATTCAAGTAATTCCAATTCCTCGGAATGAACTTGTTGCTTGGTGGAAAGGCATGTCCAAGGATAACCAAACTTATGTCCAAGAAAGGCTTGGATACCTTTCCGAACTTATGCATGTGAAACATCAAGTCAGTTTAGTCCAAACTTTGGCACATTTTTGGGAGGCTTCCACTGCCACATTTTATCTTGAAGAAAATGAATTGGTACCAACATTAGAAGAATATCAAGCCACCATTGGAATTAATTCTAAACTTAGGGTCATAAAGCCACCCGTTGGACTTAATCTTGTGAGCCTTTTAGCCGAATTCCTTAATCTCAAAACTTCCAAAATTGAAAAGTTAACCAAATCAAATATGAGTAGATTTCCGTTATCCTTCCTAGTGGACAACTTTTCAAAACTTCCTAGGGAAATGGAAAACACTTTAGCCCAGATATTCATTCTTGCTTTCTTCAGCTTTGTTCTATTCCCCGTGTCTAGAACAAGATTAGACTCTTTAGTAGCTATGATCGCAAGACAAGCATGTCTTAAATGGGACTTCTTTAGTATGCTTCTTGCCCAAACCTTCATTTCTTTAAACACATATCAAAATCATGGGAAGTGAATCTTTCAAGCTTCTACTGGTCTTTTGTTGTTATGGTTCATCTCACACATTCGATCTTGGTGTCGTCTCATGAACATTCGCGAAATTTGTTCGGCGATAAATCTAATTGAGCGATACATTCGTATCCAAAGCAAACTACCTAAACAATCTTTCTTAGATTGGGCCAATTTCATTATAGCCTTAACTCCTGATCAAATCCAATGGCGGATCAATTGGCCAAAGATTAGCAAGGTAAAGATCACAAGCTAAGAGGGTAATGCGATAACATTGCTTGGTTTGAATGGCGGAGCAGCTTATTGCCTTCTAAGGGTTGTTAGACAATTTGGGATACTTCAGGAAGTACCACCGGTATAGAACTTGCCTTTGACATCCTAAGTGGAATTATACCCGAGGAGGAGAAGAATGTCCTTCAAGTCAAAATTCATAAGATCATCCTATCCTTGGATAACCCACTAGAACAAATAATCGAGTGGCCAAAAAGCTTGGAAGAAGACATGAAGATTTGCATGGCATCTAAAGAATACATCAAATGGATGGAAAATAAGCGTCCAATCGATGTCAAGCCATATGTCCCGTTGAGCGTCGTACCAGAACCTGTAAAGGAATATGTCCTGGAATACATTGTTCCAAGCATGCCTAGAGTGGAACCCTATGTCCCTAAAGAGGTTGTGATTGATGTGGAAGAATGGGAGTCTCGAGCCAAGGAATGGGAAGAATACCAAAAGGCGGAAGCTATCTTAGCTAGCAAGAAGCCTAGGATTGAATGATTTAGATTCTCATTTGAGTTTAAAGTCATGGCGTCGAACAATTTCAAATTTTATATGCAATGATGGATTGATCATTTTCTAAACATGCATGGATAATTTTAGAACATGATTTCAAAACATAAATAAATCACCATGGATTGCAATTCTTTAAATTGTATGATTCATTGAGAAAGACATTGAAGAAGAATTTTATACAAGGCTAAGACTTATATGGAATTTCTTATCCTTGACAATCTCATGAAACCATACAATTAAAATGATGTAGGGTTTTGTGATCGTTTTGCTATGCTAACATCGGGTCTTTTTATGAAACAGGTTGTTTAGCAACGGAAGGTAAAAGACCTCGGACTCGCCTACAAGTTAGAATAGCGGAAAAAGAAACCCGTGCTCGATTAGTTGAAATCGAGAATCAATTGACTCAAATGGTTGCAATGATGGCAAAAATGAAGGCCTTTATTCTCGCATCTCGAGAATCTTGTGCTACTACTCCAAATGTGGGAGCTTTAAACGCTACTGAAACACCAATTGAGGACCCAGTCAGAAACAAAGAACTGGTTCAAGAAAATCCTCCAAAGACTATACCTGAGGTAGTGAATTTGGAAGATGATAATCAAATCAAAAAGACATCCAAAACAAAGGATGAGGAAAAGGCCAAGAGATTGGCCAAAATTGAAGAATGCTTAGCAAGTTAAGGCTATGAGCTACAAAGGTTCGGCAAGTTCTTACCGTATGCAAAGGTGGTTGTTCCAGAAAACTATAAGGAACTAGAGTTCGTGAGCAAGTATGATGACATCGGTTGTCCCAAAAGCCATTTGAAGTATTATCTCTGTAAGATAACAAGATATTCAGACAACACGTCACTTCTTGTTAGCACATTTCAAGATAGTTTGAAAGGGGCAACCCTTGCATGGTATGCAGCCCTCGACATAGAAGAATTCACTAAATAAGATTATTTGGCAGGAGAATTTCTTCGCCAATACAAGTTTAATGTCGAAGTACTCCTAGTTAGAGAGGATCTCATCAGAACCGAGAAACGAAAGAATGAAGCGTTCAGAGCCTATGCTCAAAGATGGAAAGTTGTTGCCTCACAAGTAAAGCCTGTCATAGGTGAAGATGAGCTCATTGAGCTCTTTCTAAAGTCATTGCCAATTGAATATTATGACAAGCTTCAAGTATCGGGCTATTAGACATTCACCATGTTGGTTAAAGTAGGCGAGAGAATTGAATGGGGTTTGAAAGAAAAGAAGGCTCAAGAAACAGTAGCATGTAGGCCTTACCCAAGGAAAAATGACAAAGAACCCATCTGAGAAGTGGTTATGATGCTGAGCACAAGTACTCATCAAGCATCATTTCCAAAGCAATCAAATGCTGCTTGGAAAAATCCGAGACAATTCGAGCTAAATAAAAGGTCCGTGAGGCAATATATACCGTTGCCCCAACCATTGTCAAAGCTATCACCAATGCTTTTGGAAAGGCATTTGGTGGCCAAGGAAGTACCGAGAGACAATCCTACGAGATTTTCTTGGTATGATGAGTTAAAAACTTACGCCTATCATATGGGAGAAAAGGGACATGATGTGGATAATTATCCCATTTTAAAGTACAAGGTTCAACAGTTCATTAACAAGAAGATATTGAACTTCCAAGAGCCCGAGCCAAATGTATATCAGAATCTTCTTCCTGAGCACAATACAGTAAACATGATCAAGGATGAGGAAACAGTGATCGAGTCCGATGATGAAGATAAATATGAAGTCGATATTAAAGCTTCTCGATTAGGAGATACTCGCTTTCATCAAGAAGCACTCCTAAAAGGCGAGATTGTGGACAAATTGGGAGAAGACTCCGGAAAATATAACTTCCAAATGAAATATACCCCACCGCCATGGGCGTTCAACAATGAAGTAATTGTGCTTGATGGCTGGGGTGGTATGGATGATGAAACCAATCCTGAGGAGAAAGCTCTACCCAAGAAAGAAGTGCTTCAAGATGAAACAGATCATGATAAAAAGGAGAAAGAAAGAGTCCGTCAGGGTGAAAGGCATTTTACTCAAAAAACAGCTAGGGAAGGCGAAACTGTAGACTTACTCGGTCAAGACAACGGTGAATACAATTACCGTGTCAAATATACCCCACCGCCATAGGCATTAAAAAATGAAGACATTGTACCGGATGGATGGGGTGGCGTTGATGAGATCCCGATTAGCCAATTGAATCTCAAAGAAAATGAAGATCAGGAAGAGAAAAAGAAGAAAAAGACTTACCGAGGTGATAGGCGATTTGTTCGAAAAACATGGAGACAAGGTGAAGTTGTTGACTATCTGGGTCAAGACAGTAGTAAATACAATTACCGTGTCAAATATACACCTCCTTCATGGGCATTCAAGAACGAAACAATCACACTTGATAGTTATGGTTGAATGGATGCTGACGAAGCCAATAGAAGCATGGTATCTATGATTACACCATTTCTAATCAAGCTTGATAAGGTAGATAAATATAAGGAGGAGGAGAGTTCTGTCACACCAATCACTATTCAACTTTCCATTGATTAGCTAAGGATCAAAGAAGAAGAAACGCAGCCTGTGATCATTACTTTCCCTCCAAAAGAAAAGTTTGACACTAAGTGTGTACCTTGGGATTACTCTCCCAAAGAAGTCGATGCCATAACTTGGTCAGGAAGATACAATGCCCTAAATGACAATGAACACGAAAAGAAAGGAGTGATTGAAAAAGGTATCAAATAATTACTTTCGGTCATGAAGACGAGCGAATTTGAGGTAATTGAACAGCTAAGAAAGATACCGACACGGATTTTTCTGTTAGATCTCTTCAAGACTTTACAAAGCCACAAAATGATGCTTATGAAGCTTCTCAATGAGGTGCACGTCCTGGAGACGATTAATGAAGTACAATTGGAAGACTTTGTTGGTACTATTCTTTTGAAGGATCAAATTGCCTTTTCTGATAAAGATTTCCCAATTGACGGGCATTCCTACAATAAAGCCCTATTTATTGCCATCAAATGTCGGGGCAAGGAGATGTCACGGGTGCTGATCACTACAAAAAAATAAGGATTTTACTACGGAATTTAGCGACGGAAAATTTTTTGTCGCTAATTTGTGATGAAAAATAAATCTGTCACAAATTAGCAACGGAAAGTTTTCGTCGCTAATTTGTGACAGAATTTGCCACGAAATAAAAATTCTTCGCAAATTAACAACGGAAAATAAATCCGTCACAAAAATAGCGACGGAATTTGCGACGGAAAATAACTCGTCGCAAATTCGTTTTGCGACGAATTTTGCCAAATTTTTCATCACAAAATTCGTCGCTAAAATCTTGTTTTTTTGTAGTGTTCTAAAATTCAAATTAGATAAGAAAATCTATTATAAACTCAAGATATTAGATAATCTCTTAAAATGTTCTCGTCCCAAATAAGCTTTTTTAGATTCGATAAGTGCAAATCTTATCTTATTTTTTTTCAAGACTTAGATATAGATAACACAAATATCTATTTAGTTGAATATGGCGGTTTCCTTCGCACGTAGCTCTTATGTATGCGTAAATATATGGGTAAATAAATTATAGCAATTTTCAAATATATCAGAATCGGGTGGATGAATAAAATGTAAAGTCAATGTATCTATATGGTGATATCTATAGGAGATCATATAAATGAGATATTCTTATTTAGACCTAACCAACTTGATCTAATCAATTAGATGAATTACTCCTAAATGGTTACATTCGAATAATAAGTGAATAGATGGCATGCATTCTATTAGAGAAATATTTAGAAGATTCCCTATATTTCCTTTAATTGATTGTAATTGATATTTTCCCTTTTAGATAGTCATCCTATAAAACCGATAAATAGGTTCGTGTACTCTTCATTTTACAATGATATATATATATATATATATATATATATATATATATATACATATATTGCTCTTAATTTTTTTATCACATTTTTGACTTGGTATCAGAGTCCTATTGTTATTTGAGAAAGCGTCAATCGAGTCTATTTGTAACAACAACATCCACATCAGTCATGTTTCTTTACAGTGTTCGTAATGCTAGTCACATCGGTCCATTTCGCAACAACTTCCCGTGGTTGTTTGACATTCCTCTGTTGCTCTAATGAAAAAAAAGAAACATCACCAGACTTGCCGCCCTTAGACGAATTAGATCATGACATTTACTAATTTGTCAAATATGAGTAATGTGCCATTGTATGTAAAAGTGTAGAAGCATATCTACTCAAGGTTCCAACGGAATTAGCGATGGATTCGAAAAATTGGTCGGTATAAACATTTCTGTCACTAATTCCGTTGCAAATTAGCAATGGATTTGAAAACCTGGGTGCCATGTGCTGCGAAGATCACTTCTGTCGCAAATTCCATCGCAAATTAGCGATGTAAAATAAATCAGTCGCAAATTAGCGAAGGAAAAAATAAATTCGTCGCAAATTTGCGATGGAAAAATAAATCCATCACAAATTTGCGATGGAAAATAAATCCGTCGTAAATTTGCAACGATTTTGCGACGGAAAATAAATCCGTTACAGATTTGCGACGGATTAGAAAATACCCTCTATTTTTTTGAATCTGTCGCAAATTAAATCCATCACAAATCTGCAACGGAAAAATAAATCCGTTGCAAATTTGCAACTAAAAATAAATCCGTCGCAAATTTGCAACGGACTGGAAAATACCTTTTATTTTTGGAATCCGTCGCAAAATTTGTGACGGGAAATAATTCCGTAACAAATTTGCGACGAAAAAATAAATCCGTCGCAAATTTGCGACAGAAAACAAATTCGTCAGAAATTTGCAAAGGATTTGACTAAAAAAAAGGAAAAATTCCAGCCCATTTGACCAAAAAAAAAAGAAATTCCCGCCCAACCATCCTTTTCCCCCCTTCTCTCTCTTCCTTTTTCTTTTTCTTGTCTTCTTCCTCTTTTTCTTCTCTTCTTCCTCCTCGCGCACACGTCCGTTGCTCCGCCTACAACTCACCGTCAAGTTCATCGCCGCCGTGGGCCACCGCCGCTCGTCTGGTCGCCGCGTCGCCGTCAGGCTCTACCCGGCCGTCGCGCTATCACCGTCGCCTCTCGACTGCACCTCGCCTTGAGCCAATCGCGAGTGCAACCTTCCGCCCAGACCAGTAACCGCCGCTCGTCACCCCATCGGTTGCGCGCTGTATGCCTTGTGCTGGCTCTCGTCTGGTTGCTCTTCGCCATCTCTGTCGCTATCCGCTGTCGTGCTTTTCCCTCCTGGCCGGCTGTCTTCCTCTTCCCTTCATGTGCAAGGCCCTTCGCTCATATCGCGTCTAGCCGCTCGCCCGGCGTTACCCGGTCGCCGGCAACGTCGCCGTTCCGCCCCTGATCGTCGTCTAGTCACCACACACCGTTGCCATCAACGCTGACCACCCTGTTCTGGCCATGCCCTCCGTCCTGGCCAGCTCGTCGTCACCAGACTGCTAACCCGTCATCCCCATCATCGCCAGCCCGCTAGCCATCGTCACCGTCACTCACCTTCTCACCGCCTGACGCTATCGCCGTTACCGCCCAGCAGCCGCTTGTCGCCGTCGTTGCTTGCCTAGCTCGTCGTCGCCGTCGTCATGCTTGCCCGGCCAGCCCAACCGTTCGCCCGACTGCTCGCTTGGTCGAGCCTACTGCCGTCCCAACTACTGCCTTGGCTACTTGCCGCTCGCATGGCCTTTTCCCGGTCGTGTCGCTTGCCTGCTTGTCGCCCGTCGCCCGTCGCTGCGCCACGCTCGCCCGGCCACTTGCCCTGTTGTGGCTGAGCACCTAGCCCGTGGCCGAGGGCTGTGCCGAGGCCTCGCTCATTGGCCGACCGTTGTGCCGACCATCATGCCGAGCTCGTTGGAGCTGCAATTACTGCATTATTTAATCAATGTTAAATATAAATTCTAGAAATTAATTTTGCTTTTAATTAGATTTAAAATCCAAATCATCCATAAACAATAATTGTCACACACTTTATCGCTAAAGAATTAATAAAAAATCATCACTAAATCCGTTCCGAACCAACGTCCGTGGCAAAAGTCAAAATTTGGAATGGCAAATTAGTGACGAATTTCACCACGGATCAGTTGGTCGCAAATTAATGACAAAAAAAAATTCATCAAAAATTAGGGACGAATTTTACAACGAATATATTTCGTTGCAATTTTTAAACAAAAAAAAAACATTTTGAGGCACATTAATGATGAATTTTGCAACGAATACGAGCTAATTTGCGACGAATTTTGCCACGAATAATTAGTGACGAATTTTGCGACGAATACAGTTTTTGGCTAATTTGCGACGAATACAGTTCGTGGCTAATTGGCGACGAATTTTGCAACGGACAATTAGCAATGAATTTTGCGACGAATACAGTTTGTGGCTAATTTGCGACGAATTTTTTGCGACAAAAATTGATATTTTTTGTCGCTAAATTTTGCAACGCCAAATTAGCGACGGATTTTTTTTCAGTCGCAAAATTCATCACAAATTCGTTTAGCGATGAATTTTCCCAAATTTTTCGTCGCAAAATTTGTTGCTAAAACCTTGCTTTTTTGTAGTGGATCGATAATGGTTCCGCATTTAATTTGTGTTCACTAAGCATACTGTATTGCTTGGAGATTAGTGAAGAGCTTATCAAACCTTCTAAGGTAACCGTGCGCTCGTTTGATGGAATGAAGAAAGACATTATTGGCGATATCAAGCTCGAGGTAAACATAGGTTCAGTGCCTTTCCTGATCGGCTTCTAAGTGGTAGATATTTCAAGGACTTTCAACTTGTTACTTGGAAAACCTTGGATTCATATGGCTGGTCTTCAAGTCTCCATTAGAAGGTCAGGTTTGTCATTAATGGAAAAATGATCACCATACACGGGGAGACAGATTTCACCACCTATAAGGAGAGTGCAATACCGTATGTTGAATCGGAAGTGAAAGAAGAACCGAGTTATCATTCCTTCGAAGTGATCTCAATTGTGCAAATTCCTGCCGGTTGCATCATAAAATCCCCGAAGTTCTCAATATCATCCATTATGTCTGGAAGAATGTTATACCAGTATGGATTTACTCCCGGTAATGGTCTTGAATCAAAGTCTCAAGGAATCAAAGAACCTATCACTCCTCTCGCTACAAGGATGAAGTACATAATAAGTTATATTCCAAACAACTCTAAAAATCATCATGGAGGCCAAGGCCAAGGTCGAAAGAACCATGGAGGCTGCAGAGGCCGAGGTGATCGCCTCATTAATCCATCTATATGGAAGGGTAAAGCTAAAGAGCTTCCCTATCATCAGATCCACATCAAGAAAACTTTTCCTGGACCTTCCAAGCTACTTCAAGAAGAGGACTTACATGTAGAGGAAGAATCTGTTCTGCTAAGTTTATTCAAAGAGAATACCATCAACATTATCATAACTGAAGCAGAAAATACCTATGCATTAGAGTAGGAAGATTCTCTTGAACCTTTGTTGCTTGTTTTTTGTTGCATTTTGTTCATTGCAATTTCAAGTTTCTTGTGATTTCATTTACAATTTCAATTCAGTTGCAATTTACATTCCTTTCGATATAGATGTAATTGCGTTTTTCAATTCAATAAAAGTGGTCAAATGTTTTGTTAAAGACATGTAGAAACAAAACCAAACCTATGATGAACATTATCCTCATTTATGAGGCTTGAGGCTTTGGATTTCTATATTGCTCCTCATTGCGGAAATGATTTTAAGAATAAGGAAGTCTGATGATATGAGGACTAGCTCTGTCTTTATGCTCTTTCAAAATGAATTTCAAAAAAGAGTTTTTCATGAGACCTTGTGCGTTACTTACTTTGTGTGCGATTGCTAATCATGTTTGTTACATGTCAAGCATGAGCATTTGCATATCCATAATAAGTTCATATGTGACCCAAATCTTTCTGAGAAGATTACTTGCGATATTGAAGTGGATAATGAAGATGAGGAATGGATCAGAAGGGAATGAATCCGTCATGAAGAATCAAAACCACTCACGTTAAAGAAAATGATTATTGTTAATCTGGGTGATAAAGAGAATCCTAAAGAGATTAAGATTGGAGAAAGTCTTCCCTCAGTAGAGGTAAAAAGAATCAAATATTTGCTCAAGGAATATCAAGATATATTCGCATATTCTTATGCTGACATGCTAGGCCTTGATCTAAGCATAGTTGAACATGCTTTGCCAATTAATCCAAGTATTTCACCAAAGAAGCAAAAACTGAGGCAAACAAAGCCGGAATTGGCGAAGAAAATAGAGGAAGAAGTTATGAAATTGCTCAAGGTCGATTTCATCGACGTAGTGCCATATCCAAAATGGGTTGCCAACATAGTGCCCGTAATGAAGAAAGATGGTCGGGTGCGGGTGTACGTTGATTATCGCGACCTAAATAAAGTAAGCCCTAAGGATGATTTCCCGCTTCTACATATTGATGTATTAATGGATAGTACTGCTGGGTTCGAAACATTTTCATTCATAAATGGTTTCTCAGGATATAATCAAATCCTCATGAAGAAAGAGGATAAGGCGAAAACGTCCTTCATAACATTATAGGGCACATTTTGCTACAAGGTGATGCCTTTTGGTTTGAAAATTGCTGGTGCCATATATCAAAGGGCAATGATAACTTTGTTCCATGACATGATGCACAAAAAAATTGAGGTATATGTGGATGACATGATTGCAAAATCCAAACAAGGAGAAGATCATGTTGAGGTGCTTCGCAAATTGTTCGAAAGACTTAGAAAGTAAAAGTTTCGGTTGAACCCCAACAAGTGTGTATTTGGGGAAAAATCTGGCAAACTGTTAGGATTTGTGTTCAGTAACAGGGGAATCGAAATTGATCCTTCCAAGATCAAGGCAATATACGACTTAAAGACTCCCTCTACGGTAAAAGAAGTCAGAAGCTTGTTGGGGCGATTAAACTATATTGCCTGTTTCATCAATTAGCTTTCTGAGATTGCTAAACCATTATTCGAATTATTAAAGAAAAATGTTAAAGTAAAGTGGGATGCAAAATGTTAACAAGCCTTTGACAAGATCAAAGAATATCTGGTATACCCACCAGTGTTGGTATATGTCACGCCCCGAATTCCTTTGAGCTCGCGACATCCCACTTGCACGAGTCGATCAAGTGCGATATCCTAGGAATACGTCGCCGGCTCAACTTTCACGTCAGAGCTAATCGCGGTGGAAACAAATAATTAAACCCGGACAATAAAATTGGAGAACACCAGAAGGAAGTAGTTTGCTATATCAACCATATTATACTATGCCTCGATAGTAATATGTACAATATCCATTTACAAACATACTTAAACCTTGCCGCTAGCTTACTAGTCTACAAACATATATCCACACCCATTACTAATCACAAACATCGACACCTCAAATAGGGTAGATCACTCAGATTCCCTATTTTCCAAAAATGGTACCCCTCAAAACCTGCTCCCAGCCTCCTCATTAGCCCCGATGTCCTCAAGATGGCGTCCACTCTGAATCCGACTCGCTAGCGCTCGGATCTGACTTCTTTTGGATCGTCGCTTCCACTGAGGGCTCTGACTTAGCTCCAATCTCAATCGGGTGGTCTATGTCACCCGACTCTCCTGAGACCTCATCTCGCTCTTCCTTAACAGGCTCATCGACCAGTTCATCATCTGGCACATAATAGGGGTTGTAATCGTACACGGGTACGCCTTTCTATTCACTCTCAAGCTCTGCTTCTGGGTCCTCCTACGGTTCTGCTTCAAGGTTTTCCTCTCCTCCTTCATGGTCCTCCTCGGGAATTACCTTAAGATCCACGTCCATTGGATCATATCCAGCTTGGGATTCCTCTTGTTCCAGCTCATGCTCAACTTTCGAGGGTTCAGGTACTGCAGACGCAAGGTGGAGTCCAGACTGAGCTAGACTAGTCTTCAAGCTAGTTAGCTCGCCATCAGACGGGGGTATGGTTGATGGATCCCAGTCCCCAACTCCATCAAAGGGGACGTCAAATCCTCGAACAGGGCCGAACTCATCAACCCCGTTTTAAACGTCCACGCAGTGTATGTGTGAGCTTGCCAAGGGGGTAGTCCTACATCTACCCATACTATCGAGGTATGCTTGATTCAGGTGTATTGTTCATCTACTGGATACTCTACAAAATTATTGTCAATGTGCATTACTATACCAAAACACTTTAGCGGCGGCGGCGGATTCAATGCTCAGGCGGGTGATCTAAAATGGTTTGGTTAAAACAACCATGAGATATTTCTCAATAAGTTGCAATCTAAACCCTATCGAGGCTACCACATAATTCCAGACACATCTAGACACACAACCAATCAATCTACACAAATGGCAATCCACAATCACACATACCTGGACTCTCGGCACACGCAACCTGCACATTAGTCCACAATCACAATAACCAATTCTCATGCACATGCCATAACATACAA
Source organism: Syzygium aromaticum (assembly GCA_024500025.1). Lineage (NCBI taxonomy): Eukaryota > Viridiplantae > Streptophyta > Magnoliopsida > Myrtales > Myrtaceae > Syzygium > Syzygium aromaticum. The sequence continues at coordinate 1,159,652 of CM044888.1, read as the reverse complement.
ACTTTCCACATATTAATTCACACGACAATCATACCACATTCCTAACCAACTCATCGTACCCACATTTACTCAAACACTTTCTCGACCTGCGTCAACACGCCTCGACCCACTCGATTGCGCCTTGAGCATCACACACCTCGGTCCAATCCTATGTTCGCACTTTCCATATCACATGTCTCATTCTCAAACACTTTCCCGGCCCACTCGATCGCGCCCCAACCATTACATGCCTCGGTCCGATCCCACATTCTCTTTCTTTCCTCAGCCCGTACCAAATGCGACAGGTCTACGTGATCGCGACTTGAGTTTTAGAACGTCTCGGCCCGATCCTATTCTCACCTGAGCTGATCATGCCTCAGGCCAATTTCATTTCCCACTTCCTCAATCCTCAGCCTATACCAAATGTAACAGGCTTACGTGATTGTGACCCGAGCTTATAATGCCTCAGCCCGATCCCAATCTCACACTCATACACATTCGCATTAAATTCCGTGCACACAATTGCACCCAATACATCACAACAACACAGTCACATCACAGGCACGCGATCAACACACAAATTGACATTTTTCCACACCCAAACGCTATCAAATCAATTCAGGCCCTTCACGGCACTTTCATAAAATTCCGAGCTGGACCTAACGGTACCATCCACGTACCTAACAACACCCTATAGCCCTTCGAACAGACAACCACAGCCGTCTCTCGGCCTTTAAAATTTCTCCAAAAATTCCCGAAATCAATCCTACGGCCTGTTATTTCTATCAAACCACGTCTAAAAAGGTCCAAATTTACCCGATAAACTAGGCGAGGTTTAGATCGCGACTTTCCAAACTCTAGACTAACTCAGCTAGAGCGGAAAAATGGCAGCAACAAGCAGGGTCTCGCGGTGGTGACGGATCGGCTCATGGCGGCAGTGACGGCGAGCGGCGGCGCGGCTTCCTTGGCTGTTGTCACTCACGGCCATGGGAGGGGGAGATGCTGGTCGGTCGGGTGAGGGTGAGGGGGATGTGAGGTGTCGCGACCTAAAAAATTTTCATTTTTCGGGCTAATGGATTATTAAGACTAATCTTAACTCGGGCCCTCCCAAGCCCTACCAATTCGCAACTTAGGGTTTAAGTCTTTAACATGCAAATATTTTCATGCTTGGAGTCGCCACTAATCAATTTACGGTAGGTCGATTAGAAACCTAAATAAAACATAGGGAGATATGTTTTATTCCTACGAGCCAGAGATTCTAAGCCCGGGGACTTGATTACATTAGATCTAGTCTAATGCCCTTTCGGTACCTTTTCTTTTCAAAAATATTTTGACATGCAGTTTGGATCCATTTCAACTTAATTACTAACATGTGAGGTGTTCATGCGGGTGCGCAAACCACCAATTTAACACCCAGGAAAGCATTAAATAAATTGCAAGTTTGGAAGAATTACTTACCTGGAAACAACGCAAGCATCTGCATTGTTAGCTAGAAAATCACATTAACATCATAATATGATTTCTAATTAACAAGCAATTCACTCAATTTCTCTTTTGATTTTCACTTATTTAAATGAAATCTAATCTATATGCAATGACGTGCAAAAATTGACATGCGAATTAATGCAACCTAACATGCAAATTATATGTCATGCGACGACGTGACCTAACTTTAATGACAGGCAAATGATTTATTTTTGGTATTTTTCTCAATGAAATTCGGAATAAAAATATGCTTAAAATAACATGCAACCTATGATGACTTAACAAATCCTAACATGACTTATTTTTGGGATTTTTGTTAAAATTCGAAATAATAAATTACTTAAATTAAAAATGCAATCTATCCTAATCTACCATAAAGCAATTCATGTTTTTTTGGGGTTTTCATGAAAATTCGGAATTAAAAAATAACCTAAATAATCTAATAAGATTAGAATATTGCTTAAGTTAAACTAGGAAATAGATTATCTCAAGTCCTAATTTAAATTAAATAATTACTCTATCTTCTAGATACATTTAGGGTTCCCTAAACATGCAAAACTCAAATTCAAATCCTAACTGATATTTTTTGAATTTTCTGTTTAAAGAAAAGTAAATAATAAAAAAAAGACAATGATAGCAACCACATTCAAACCGTCCACGCGATCCGCCAAATTTGTTTCAAACTCGGATTAGGCACAAAAATCGAACTATCGGTCATATCTATAGGGTTATAGTTATTGACGGAAAGTTGATCGTTTAAATTTGGAAAGCAGATAAAGATCATTATCGTATTCAACTGATTATGGATAGGATAATAATTTTCCGTATCGTCGCGTATCGTACCTTAGGAATAAGGTCAGATAGTCTTCCAGATACGTTGCTAAATTGGGAACGATTCCTAATTTTGAATATTTTCAAATATTGCGGATATATCGAACATTATCCTAAGATATCTAAATATCCACATGATATTCATGAAATATTCAAAACATGCAAATTAGGAAATTAAATATTCTGAAAAATATAGGATAATGTTCAATCACCTAATTTGCAGATAATCTCCAATTTTATCAATTTCGGAGAAACATCTTCTGAATTTTAAAGGAATGAAAATCATATCTGGACACAGATACTGATCAGATTGTGAAAATTCCTTTTGAAAATCCAAATGACCTCCGATTTTGATGAAATTAGTATCAATGGAAAGATCTCGATCTCAGTATGAACTTTCATGAAGAAAATTTTTTCAGATTTCGAACACACAAATTTATGAAAATTGAAGAACACACGAAGGTCAATCTGGAACTGATCTGTCATCAGATTCATGCATATATGACGTTGTAGATCGTATCATGCTAACACACTTGGAATTTTATGAAAATTTTATGGTGAATAGATAAAGACGTGATCTACAATATTCGTGAAGAAAGTTTTTTCAAAAAATGATCATAGAAAATCATAAAAATCATGGAACAGCACAACATCAGTCAGAACATTATCAGAACAGACTTCAACATCATATTCCAGATTTTGATCCTAACTTCCGAAATAGTTTTGACATAGCAAATCAGGTCCGATTGAGGCATATGATATATCAAATCAAAGCTTAAGACGTGCTTTACGATTCTCTAGTTCATCACTTCACAAGATTTTGACATTAACGAGCTGAAATCGGCATCTCAAGCATACTGGTTTCTATGTACACGATTTTACAGAACAAAGTCCAAGTGCACTTACCTTGTTTAACGATGCTCCGGCACGAAATCGAGCGATCCGGCCTCCGTATTCAAATCAAAAATAACACGGAGAAATCTCAGAAAGCTCGGCCGACCACAGTGATGTGAAGATGCCAAGGAGTGTTGCCGCAAGTTCTGGATCGCCGGAGGAAGTCGCCGATCAGTCGGTTCAGCCGCTTGAACCGGCTGATCACATCATCGGCAGCAGCGTTAGCGGAAGGCAGCGACGTCGGCGGGCGGTTGAGGCGCGACGACGGCGGTGCGGTGGCGTACGGCGTGCCCCCGGTGGTGGTGCGTGACGTCACTTTCTCTCTCACACTTGCCTTTCTCTAAAAATCAGATCTGAATTATGTGTTGGTCCCCTCAAAATTCTGACCTAAACATGCTTATATAATACTAACCTAGGTCAATTAGATGGGCTCTCTAGTCCTAATGGGCTTAGACTTGGGCTTAGGCCTTAATCTAATTTCTGATTTTATTTAATTCCTAAGCGGGCTGAATTAACTTGGGTTTTAATTTAATTGAACATAATGGGCTGAATTAAGCTCAAATTAAAACGACCAAACCTATTTGACTCGTGTTTTTCGACCCTTGCCTTTCCGAGCGAACCGAGTCCCATTCGATGAAATTTAAGCTCGTTCGCGATCACCGGTCCGATGCAAAATGCGATTAAATTAAAATGAACACAAACTATATGTTATGCAATTTAAATATTTTTGTTTAGGGGTTAAAAATTAATCCCTAATTTTCTATGCAAATTACGACTAAATGATTAGTAAAATTTAGGTGTCAACATGAGGCTAGGCACGACGGGGACGGCGGCATGGTATCGGCGATCTCCGGTGGCGTGCGGCGGTGGGTGGCCGAGAGAGAGGAAGCTGGCGAGAGAAACGGAGAGAGGGGGGAGAGAGAGAGAGAGAAAACTTGGGGAGGAAGCAAAAATGAGGAGAGAGAGAGGATGATGGGTATTTAATAGTGTGAATAGTAGATGCCAAGTGTCGCCCATCCAACGGCTTGACAAAAATGCCCTTAATCCAATGGCCATAATTCATCCTCATCCAATAATGTAGGGGCATTTGAGTCATTCAACAATTTGCATTATTGGCCTCAAATAACCTTAATTTAATCCTAAAATAATTTCCAAAATTCCCAAAAAATCGGAACACCAAAATAGGGCTTAGGGGCAAAATCGTAATTTTTTTATTTCGGGCCGAAATTTCATTTTTCGACCGTACCAACCCCATATAGGCATGGCCACTTAAAAATGACGTTATCCTCACAAAATAGTTGTATACGTCCACAAAATCGACGTCCAAGTCCGGATCCAATTTCACGATCAAAATCGCTCAATCTCAACTTTAGGGTCTCTCATTAATGGACGGCTGTTTAGGGATTACGTGTATCGATCTAGGGTTATTCGAGTCACGACAGTATCCACTACCAAGAGAACGTGAGAATTTATCGCTAATTCCAGAGGTTGCGATCGTTCGGATTAAGTTCGAGACTTGTTCGCCACGTGTACTCTCGGTTGTGCAGAATCACCTGCAATCCAATTGTACGTCGTTGGCCAAACTAAATTCGTCACCTTCCTAGGATCGGCCCACATTGGCCCAAAATATTTCCTCATCGTTTCTCGGAATCGGTGCTCGTTTCGCGATCGAGTCCCTGGTCCACGTACCATTTTTCCTAATTAGCCATTCCCATTTGGTTAGTATTTCGAGAATGATCAATTCCGGGCGAGACTTACTAAACTGAAATGAGAAATAATATCTACTTTATTGAGTCCGAAAATAGGTCGAAATTCAGGATGTTACCATACCACCAATTCCTAGAGTTCCACTGATCTTATATTTGACGATTCACTATGAGTCGCTAGGAGCATCGCTTGTACAAAGAAGACCAAATGATGGTAAAGAATAAACCATTTATTACTTGAGCAAGAAATTCACAATATCAGAAGTAAAATACCCAGCAGTTGAGAAGACATGCGTTGCATTGATTTGGGTATTACATAGATTAAGACAGTACACCCTTCACCACCAAATTTTGCTAGTGACCGAGAATGATCCGATCAAGTACTTTCTTGGGAAATCCTCCTTGGTCAGGAAATTAGCAAAGTAGCAAGTCTTGTTATCTGAGTTCGACATCAGAAGTTCATCCCAAAAGTCAGTTAAAAGAGTAATAGCAGATATGTTGGTAGACAATTCTCATAATATTGCTAGTTTTGAAGAACGACTTGATGACCACATATTGACATTGGTCGATGACAAACTGACTATGTATTTTGATGGTGTAACCAATTTATCTAGGTCATGAACTGGGGCAGTACTGATCTCCCTAGAAGGCCAACACTATCCAGTATTTGTGAAATTGGTATTTCCATGCACAAATAACGTCACTGAATACGAAACGTGCATTCTCGACTTACAATTAGCCCTTTCAATGAAGGTAAAAATGTTGCAAGTATATGGAGATTTTATACTCATCATATTGTAGACAATTGGTGAATGGCAAACTTGAGATGCCAAGCTGATTCCTTATCACAGATATTTAGAAGAGATGAGAGAAAGTTTCGAAGAGGTAACATTCGACTATCTCCCAAGAACTCAAAATCATTTTGCAGATGCTTTTGTAACTTTGTCATCCTTATTACAAGCTGAAGATGGTATGGATATAAAATCATTGAGAATCAATATTCTTGAACAACCAGCTCATTGCATGATGGTCCAAGCAGAGTTCGACAAAGAATCATGGTATCATGATATCAAAAGGTATTTTCATTCAGGAGAATTTCCTGAAGAAAGCCAACCAGGTGATAGGAAATTCATAAGGAAGTTAACCAACAAATTCTTTCTCAGTGGTCAAACCCTCTACAAGAAATCATTTGATTCAACCCTGTTAAGATGTATGGATGCTACAGAAGCTGAACAAATCATGAAAGAAATTCATGAGGGTGAGCGTGGATCGGACATGAACAGACATTTTCTAGCTTGAAAGATTATGAGATTAGGATACTACTGGATGACAATGGAAACAGATTGCATCCAACACGTGCGATGTTGTCATCAATGTCAGGTTTATGGAGATAAAATCAATGCACCGTCAAATGAGCTACATTAAATGTCCGAGCTATGGTCATTTTCAATGTGGGCCATTAATATGATTGGTCCAATTAACCCCAAGGCCTTAAATGGACACCAGTTCATCCTGGTTGCTATTGACTATTTCACTAAATGGATTGAAGCAAACTCCTACACAAATGTTACTAACAAGAATGTTGCAAGATTCATTAAGCGAGACATCACTGCTAGATATGGAGTTCCGGAAGCAATAATTACGGACAATGGATCAAATCTAAATAACAGAATTGTAGATGATTTACTTGAGCACTTCCATGTCCGACATTTGAACTCATCTCTATATCGTTCACAAATGAATGGAGTAATTGAAGTGGCAAATAAGAATATCAAGAAGATACTGGCTAAAATAGCCAAAAATTATCGTGATTGACACGAAAGGTTGCCGTATGCTCTGATGGCATACCAAACTTCAATTCGAACATCAACTGGAGCAACCCAATTTTCCTTGGTTTATGGAATGGAAGTAATGCTACCCGTTGAAGTAGAAATTCCTTCATTAAGGATACTATCTCAGTTAAAGCTTTCAGAAGCTGAGTGGATTCAACAAAGATATGAACAACTCAACATGATCGATAAAAAGAGATTAAGAGCTATATGCCATGGGCAAGCCTATTAAAGGCAAGTGGCTAAATCCTTTAATTGAAAGGTGAAACCGAGGAATTTCAAAATACATGATTTAGTAGTGAAGAAAGTCATCTTTAACAATTCAAATCTTTGTGGAAAATTCACTCCGAATTATGAGGGTCCATATATTGTCGAGAAGGTTCTTCTTGGAGAAGCATTGATTCTTGTAGATATGGCAGGAACAGAACTAGCTTATCATGTAAATAAAGATGCTGTCAAGATTTTCTACCCATGAAATGAAGACAAACATTCAAGAAAAGATTCGGGTCACTTTAGAACATGTGCATACCATGCATATCATGCATGTCATGCATTTCATGAACATGTTTATCTGTTTTGCAGAATAAAGCAAGTTTGAATCTGAACCAGTTGATAATTCGGAATTCCCATTAGAGTTATCAAATAGTAGAGGAAAGTATCACTTCCAATTCTATTTTTCATTGATATCCTCTAATGCACTTTCCTTTTTATTATCCCTAGAGAGACAAAGAAAAGGGAGTAACAACAGAAGAATCCCCAGTGTAATCAAAGCAAAAGCATGCAAACAAGAGGGACCTTGCTAAATCGATCAGACAAGTATCCCTAAATCATCAAGACATGTGCTAAAGAGGTTGCTTTACTAAGAGAAAAATCAAACTTTTTCTTCCCTAATCAGAATGACACTAAGACTAAGCAAAAACAAAACAAATTGTTTTGAAAAGGAAAATATCTCAAAAATGTTTCAATCAAAGATTTTGAAACACGCTTTCTTTGAAAATGCATTAAGCATCACGATTCCCTAAAAGGTATAATTTGACAAAAGGCATTGAAAAATTTCATAGAAAAAATTTTGGATCAAATCGAATGGAAAGACTTTCAAAGGATGAAAGGTAAGCCATATCCAAACATGTCCCCTATACACTCAAAGTCAAAGTGTAGAAGTGAGCGAGAAAAACTCATCCGAAGGAAATAGGGGATATTCGCAACGATTACATGGATTGAAATGATGAAAGGCAATCATTTCACTATCCTAAACACATGCTTATCCCTTGCAAACCAAATTTGAGCCAAAACAGTAGAGAAGTTTTCTTAAAACAACCTTATTAAGAACCACCCCACATTGGGACAAATCAAGAGGTTTGTGGATTAATAGCTATGGAGAATAGGACCAAGAAAGATTTTATTGCATACTTTTACATCAATCTTTTTGAGATAACTTCATATGAAATCATATGGAAGCTCAAAACATCTCAAGAGGAAGAAGAGCACTTTATTTCTTATATCCAAACACATTACCTTTGACAAATCCCAATTGAGCCTGAATATTCATTTTAGAACCCTAAATTGGTGATCATCTTTTCACATTGGAGCATGAGCATATGATCCACTTTAATAGATAGGAAACAAAAAGGGAAGGACACATAGTCCTTAGAATTCAAAAAGATCAAAGACAAAAGAGTACGGGGCCTGCAAAAGCAGTGTGCCTGGTAGAAGCAAGGCCAAATGCCCAAGAAAAATGAGAAAGAAAAGAGAGTGCAAAAGAAAGCTTAAAACGACAAAAAAGTCATGACAAAGCAAAGTCAAGATCATAAGAGATCATAAATCATAACAAGTGAGAATGAGCAAAAGAAAGGAGATTGTGATGAATGCTTAGTGGACTATGATGTTCATAAAAGAAAAGATCTCTAGTAAAAAAAAAAGAAGAAGAAAAGGAAAAGTGGTGATGCCAAGAAGATAATCAATTTCATGAAAACCTTGAATTCAAACAAATGAGCCTTTTGAGCTTACCCAATACCAACAATACAACTTCTCCCCAAAGACTCTTCAGATTTGGGTGTTGAGAGTAAAAACATGACTTTATGACAAGAAGTTATCACTTAAAGAAGTGTATACAATACTATCTTGTCTTATCCTCAAGGTTTTTAACTTGAAAACCCGAAGTCAGTTGTGATAAAATCCTTCTTCTTGGCTTCGGAATGCCTATCCTTTGAATAGCCACTAACCAAGCCAATATTACAACCTTTTGAAAGACCTTATCAGATCAATTGGATTGTATACATTGCAAATATATCCGAACACCTAAGGATTGGTTAAGAGAGATAAAATTGAGGGATATCAGATTAATCCCCTTTCAATCAAATGAAGACCAAGTTCATAGATTGAAACAAGTCATTTCTAATGAAGGTCTTCCAAATGATCATTTCAAGCATTTCTTGAAAGTTTTCAAGCATTTTGTTCAAATAATTCCTTGAAAAGGAAATTTGATTGTCGAAAATGCATACAAAGAATGCATATTTCAAAACCAGGTTTTAAAAGTTTTTGGTCAACTTAAAACCAAGTCTTCAAATAATTTGTGGTAAGCTAAAAAAAAATCACATTTCAAGCGGTTTTGATTAATTTCAAAACTACTTTTCAAAATAGTTTTTGGTCAACTAAAAACCATATCAAGGTTAGTGAAACCTCAAAATCACAAAACTCACAGTTAAAGCATTCATTGTTTGAAGTCTTTCTAAAGTCTTACTGGTAAAGGACCTAGGCAAATTCAAAGTCCTACTGGTGAGGAACCATTAGGCAAACTCAAGTCCTACAGACGATGAGCCCCTAGGCAAATTTAAAGTCCTATAAGCGAGGAGCCTCTAGGCAAATCCGAAGTCCTACAGGCGAGGAGTCCCTAGGCAAATCTAAAGTCCTACAGGTGAGGAGCCCCTAGGCAAATTCAAAGTCCAACAGACGAGGAGTCCCTAGGCAAATTCAAAGTCCTATTGGTGAAGAACCACTAAGCAAATTTCCAAATCCTCAGGCGAGGAACCTCAGTTGTTCATGGTTTGTGGATTTATCCTTAAACCATGAAATCTGAATAGCTATCACAATCACCACCATCATCAATTCATGCCCTTGGATGAGCAATAAAGAGATAGCTCACAAATAGGTAAGCTTCTCTTCCTCAATCATTAAGAACCATTCAAAATATGTTCTGAAAAGAGAACCATTGGATTAGATCACGAATTTCAAAAGCAAGATCCCTAATCTATTGTTGTGAAATTTCCATCTTATCTTGCTTAGTGAGTCGACTAAAAATTCAGGTGTCATATTGTCTTTGCGATCAACCTCTAACGAGCTCAATATCAAAGAGGGACAGCTGTTGATACTTAATTTTTAGCTCATTTGTTTCATGTTTTCAAAAATTTCAAAAATAGGACTAGTAATCTTGGCCAAGCCTAGAAACCTATTTCTAAACCAAAAAATAATTTTTTAGCATTTTTCTGCATTTTTCCTTAATTTTTTATTCAAAATAGGCGAGAAAATCAAGAAAAATAGCAAATGGAATCAAAAAATTCCATAAAAATAGTCATTAGTCTTATTTTAAATCCAATTTTATGAATACATCATCAATTTTGAAAAATCTTAATCGTGTATATGTTTTTCCCAAAATTGGGCAAAATTAAACTCAAATTGAACTAAAAATGTAATTAAATTTTTTCTAGTCATTTTTAAGTCATAGTATCTTCACAACAAATGATTCTGGGACCTTGAATTGCACAATGGTATATCCAATAACACAATTTGATGTAAAAATCAAAAATTCCCAAAATTTGATTGAAAATTAAGAATTTTGAACCCAAATTGGAAATTGTGCCCAATATAAAATTGTCGAAATATTAGACCATCATTTCTACGATTAATCAGGTGTTGGTAATTCAATTTTGGCATCAATTTTTCCTAATCAGGTCATTAGGATATCAAATTGAACAAAATCATATTAACCCGAATATAAAAATGAGAAAATCTTGGACATAAAAATTGGAGCAAATTATATATTTGGGTTAAGAATATGATAGGGAATTCAATTTTGGAATTCAATTTGGAAAATTGATTTAAAATCAAGTCAAATTTGTGAATTTAAACCAACCCGGGTCTGTCGGGTCAACCCAACCTGACTCAGGTAGGTCATTTTCTTCACTTGGTTTGCCAAAACGTGCACTAAACCCAGAAAAGCCGAATTAAAGCCGCGACTTCACCAATCATTCTGGATCAAACCAGCACGTTTTAATTGATTTAGCTAGCGGGAAAATGTTCAGCTGGCACCAATTAACCACCCCAACCGATCGGAATCTGGTTCCAACAAATTTTGAGTGGAAAAATTGCGGAACAAAAATGAAAAAAACTGCCCGAGAGCAGAAGACCTGTTCGATGAAATTCCGAAGAGAGGGAGGAGAGAGAAACAGAGAGGAAAAGCTTGAAATCTAGAGAGAGAAAGGAGTAGAGATCCCCAAGATTGAGTGATCGGTGCTGATCGATTGAACGGCGCCGGCAAATCGACCGTCTAGGGAGGATTTCCTCCTCAGGTGAACCATAAGGAGGCTGATCAGGAACGTTTGTAAATTAAGCTCGTCTAGTGCACCGAGACCTGTTCTAGAGAGGCCAAGACCGCTAGGAGAAAGTATAAGTGTCAGGGAACAACACTATAGGCGCAGATCACTTTAACAATTTCGTTTGACCATCGGATGAAGAAGGTAAAATCGGCTCATGGTTAATTTTTTCAAAAATTTTCTAAAATTTGGTTTTGACCTCAATGTGCTTGTTTAAGTGATTTCACTGACGAATCTTGGTATTTTGATATTCATTACTAGTTTCTAATCATTTTGTTATTGTTTGATTGTGTTTTTGGACATTAAAATGCATGAACCGAGTCGGCCCCGCCATTGAAACCCCTCGCCGGAGCTCAAGTGACCCCACCAGAGCGTCACCGTGACCATAGGTCATCCAAGTAGGCTTCCTTTCAACTTTGTTTGATGATTTGATGTTGATTGGAATCGATTTAGACCGCTAGGGCGAGTAGGATAGTCATTTAGGTCCTAAAAAATGCAAGTTTTAGCAGGTGAAGGCCAGGGTTTTTGGACTGAATTTTAGTCGGTCGGCAAACATCCGATACCACAATGATTGGGCTGGATTAGTAATAAGTATATGGAATTCATCGTAGATCAGTCATAATGGTCAAAAGGTTGCTCGAGGCTCGTCGACGACGAGCACAAACTGGCGACCTTGAAAACATCAAACTTAGAACAGTGCCTACCAAGTGTTTGGGGAAATGCCCCAAAGAATCTGAGTCGAAACGGTGCCGTTTTAGGCATCATGCTCGCTGGAAGGGACGCCAAGCGGAATCAGGTCCAACCAGGCCAATCCGATTTGTTTCCCGGCAGGAAAATTCGAAAATATAAAGAATAAAAAAATAAAAAAAATAAATATAAATAAAAAACAGAAAATTCATAAAAAAAATCAAAAAAATTATGAAAATTCATAAAAATTTAAAAAAAATTCAGAAAATTCATAAAAATTCAGAAAATACAAATAAAAAATTCAGAAAAATCAATAAAAAATTGAAAAATTAGAAAATTCATAAAATTTTTTGAAAAACCATAAAAATCAATTCTTGGTTTAAAAATTTTTCTAAATGACAAAAAAATTCAAAAATTCAAAAATTTTGAAAATTCACATAAAGGTCCAAAATCATCGTACCCAATCATAAAAAGTGAAATTTGAATTTTTGAAAGTGCCCAAATGGCATTCAAAAAAAATCAAAAAATAAAAAATTTTGAAAATTCGCAGAATGGTCCAAAAACATTGTGGCCAACCATAGAAAGTGAAATTTGAACCTTTTGAAGTGCTTAAGTGGCATTTTTAGAAAATTCCAAATTAAGGGATTATAATGCATAAAAAACCTTAAAATCTTAAAAATGTGTTAATCATGAAATGAACAAACTTTTAGAGCTTCATTAGGGTTTGGGTTGTTTTGATTGATTTTCGTTTTAGAGACTACTTAGGATTGATTGACTTGATTGATTTTGATTGTGCATTTAATACTTGTTTGGTTTTTCCTGTGATTAGAACGGATATGATTAGTGGGTAAGCCTCCAAAATTCGAATGACATGTTAGACATCACATCGTTCTTAGGTCCCAAAAGGGTGTTAGAGATCTTAATTTGGGATCAATAACGTAACCAAGTCCCCGTACTCAAAATCTCTGGTTCGTAGAATCGTGGTATTTCTCGTACCTCAATTAGGTTTCTAGTCTACCACTAATAATGACTAGTGGCGACTCCAAAATCACAAATTTAGAAATCACCTTCTACTGTCACGTGAGATATAATCTGGGAGAAACCCTTACATGGAAATACTTCATTAGCGCACAAATCTCGAAAGCCCCAGAAAAAAAAGCATGGGGTGATACTAGTTAGTGATCAATCAGTTATCGAGAAATTACCAATGCCTCAATGAAAATATTATTCAATACTTTGATATGACAAAAGTTTTATTGAATAAGTTCTTTGATTATGAACTGGAACATATAAAAAGAAATGAAAATGCAGAAGCTAATGAGTTAGCTCAAATGGCATATGGATATAAAATATCTAAAGAATTAGCCAGACTTATTATTACACAAACAAAAACTTTGCCATCGATAGACAATCGAATTATGATGATACAGTCCAATAAGCAGCATATCGACATCGACAAACAACACTGGAGAAAACCTTTCATTCAGTATCTAGAAAACCTAGTTTCTGATGATAAAGTGTCTAAGAGGCAAGCGTTGAAATACCTGCTATTAGATGGAGAACTGTATTGGAAAATAGTCGACGATGTTTTGCTTAGATTTTTAAGTTAAAAAGAGTCGATGATAGCAATGGTGAAGGTACATGAAGGAATATGTGGTGCACATCAAGCGAGTATAAAAATGAAATAGTTGTTAAGGTGCCATGGTTACTTTTGGTCAACAATGAATCAAGATTGCATTGATTATGCTAAAGGGTGTGAGACTTACCGAAAACATGGACCATTGCAACATGTGCCTACGGCAATTATGCAACCTATTATCAAACCGTGGCCATTTCAAGGATGATCAATGGATATAATTGAAAAAATATATCCTCCATCATCTAAAAAACATAGTTTCATATTGGTTGCCATAGATCATTTCACCAAGTGGGTTGAGGCAGCCTCGTATAAGAACATAACTCAGAAAGTAGTAAATGAGTTCATAGAGGAAAGAATTATTCATTGATATGGAATACCAGAGACAATAACGACAGATCAAGATACTATATTTACTGGTCAGGAACTTGTGGGGTTTGCTAGATCCAGGGGGATCAAGATGCTTCATTCTACTCTATACTACGCTCAGGCAAATGGACAAACGGAAGCATCTAATAAGGTTATTATTAACCTTATTAAGAGGCATTTGGAAGAAAACCCTAGAGAATGGGATTCATTCTTGTCAACGGTATTATGGGCCTATTGAACATCGAAGAGGTCAAGTATGGGAGTTAGTCCATACATGTTAACTTATGGCCAAGAAGCTATACTGCTTGTGGAAATTACACTACAATCGTTAAGGGTAAAATTACAAGGAGGCATGTCCAAGGAAGAATATGATAAATTGATGTATGGAAATATCGATGAATTGAGAGAAAACAGAGTTATAGCTTTGAAGAAACTAATTGCCCAGAAGAATAGAGTTGCTAAAGCATATAACAAATATGTGAAGGAAAAACGCTTTGACATTGGTGACTTAGTTTGGAAAACTATTTTGCTAGTGGGTTCGGATAATGAAAAGTTTGGAAAATGGTCACCAAATTGGGAAGGTCCATATTTAGTTACACAAGTTTTAAATGGAAATGCTTATCACTTGATGGATATCGATGGGTTTGGTGAAATGCCTAGATCGATCAACGGAAAATACTTAAAGAAATATTACCCCACTACGTGGGAAATGAAGGAAAATGAAGAAACTGAGTCATTTGTCAAAGAGAGTACATAAAGTGGTGGCAGGAGAAAACAAAAAATAAACTAGCGGGCTAAACAGTTAAGGAGATCGAGCTAGCCAAACTGAAGGGTCGGATTTACAAAGATAGTTCAGGCATCATTACATGATCAGTCTAAACCGATATGACGCCTAAACTTGTTTACAAAGCTGGATAGACGACCCTCCAGATGACAATTCTCGTCTTCAGCATGGAAGCAGGCACAAGAGCTAGGGTTTTTGGCCGAATAAGCCTGGTTACACTCTGCTTCTAATGTTGTGAGAGTGGCAAAGCATGCGTTGGCCTGCTCGTCCAAATAACTCACAAGTGACCTGCAGGAGTTGATGTCTTCGTCAATTTGGGCTAGCAGCTCGATCAACCCCTTCTTTTTTGTCTCTTTTGCTGCTCTTTCTTTGAATGTCAACTTTCTTTGGAGACGAAGGGTGGTAATGTCCAGCAGTTCAACTTTCGCTTCTCTTGTATGGGTCAAACTAGTTAGTCCTGCATGAGTGGGTTCCAGAACTTTGAGCTAGTCAAAGTATACTTTCTCAGCTTGAGTGACAAGGCCAACCTTGTTGAAATATCCACCCTCAACGATTGCAGGCTGTTCGATTGCCAATTTGTTTTCAGAAAAGGCTTGAAGACCATAAGGAAAAATGGTGCAAAACTCGTCAAAGTCAGTTCTGAAAGGATGGTCAGGTGGAAGGAATTTGGGTTCGGCTTCTTTGAGGAAGGTGAAGATTTCATCCACAGCTCTCAATTCGACAGACAAATAGGTATAAGTGAGGCACGGACGGCATAATAGATCATTCCACAAGGCAACAAAATCTTTGATGAAAAGTGAAGCATTCGAGGATAAGGAGGAGGAAGATTTGGCCATGGTAAAGCTAGTCTTGGAATGTAAGAGAATTGGATGGGGATGTTATGATAATAAGATTGCAAGGATTGTTTAAATAGAGTGCCGAAACTGATGGGCACAATAGGAATCTTGTAGAACTTAAGCGATGTGAGTTGTGAATATAACTGACAGGTGCTTTGAACCGATTGGAGGGTAAGGACACATCGTGAGGGGTTATTAATGTTGGTAGAAATGGAAAGACAAGACGGACTCATACAGGGGATCGTGTCCGCGGGCAGTTTATACAAGAAAAGGTAGGTACAGTGAATCGAGACCAAGAGACATGAAAAGGATCATGCGGAAATCAAGCACAATGAGAAATAGGTGTAACTGACAAGTTCTTTGAACATATGGAAGAATAAGGATATGTCAGAACATTATTGATATTCAAGAAAATGAAACGGCGTAATGGAAGTATGGGAAATCACGTGTAGCAAACTCGTCGGCAATTTTTCCGAGGAAAGGATAGGTGCAGTTTATCAGAGTTAATGGATATTTAAGATTCATATTTGCCAAGTACGAGAATGTGAAGGGTTACAATTATATGCTTCATCTGCCAAAGAGATGGGTAATTATGACCAGCTATAAATTTGATCAATTTTGACGTAAGAAATTGGCTTTGGATGTTTGAAATTGGTACAATACTGTTTAGACAAAGAGCACCAGAAAAGTAAACAAAATTCTTCGATCGAGTATATTTAGTGAAAGGGAAAGTGCATATATACAAGGATCAGGAATACACTTAGACTTGAATAAAGCAGAGACCCTAATATATATAGAATATTTACAAGGCGAACTAGACCTATGGTTACAGGAAATGTTGTTCAATTCCTATACGGAAGTTGCGTAAGCGCATTTCTAGGTCACAATTGGCCTCGAAGAATCGATCTTTTTCGGAGGTGACCTCTTGAAGTTCATCTTCCATAGTCTTGCAATCGATCTCCAATTGTTCTACCTATTTAAGTTGATCAGCCAGACACTACAGTGGAACATCATCAATTGCTTGATAACATGCAAGGATAGCACGTGCTTGCTCCAGATCCTCTAGCCTGTTTAGATATGACCTTTCCATCTTGTCGAAGGCATCAATACGATCCTATCGAAACTTATAAGATGTCAAAGCTGAGTCAAAAGATTGAGCCAGCTCTTCGACAGCATACTCCATAGCTAGACAATCTAAAGGACAAGGTAAACTGGATAGCTCAATCAGAAGAGATTTAGCTTCTGCCTCCATGGAAATATCATTAGAAATATGAGCTAAACCAGGTGATAGTAAATGGAAAAGTCAAACCCAATTGGGTTGAAACGTGTCATTCTCCTGAGAAAGGGACAGTTTACCAAAGGCTCGCCTCGGTGGATATGGCCTGTTATCATGAACTGAGATATAAGTTAGAGGATGGGCCTCGACAAAAGTATCGATATAATTCTCAAATTTTCTTTTACGAGACGTAACACTTATGTCTGCAAGACAAAAACAACAAAAGATGGGGTTTAAAGCAAATAAGAAAAAAATCTCACATGGGCCGATTGCTAAAGTTGATACCTTCGTCGGATGAATATTTTGATTCTGAAGAAAGATCATCGTAATTGGATGATGGATCACAAGGCCTCTCGAATGGGTGATTTAGTCCATGAAGACAATGGGTGACTTTGGACATCACTATATCGACGTGCAAAGAAAAAACATATGCTCGATATTCAACCCACCATTCATTGAAGGCATCAGTGCTATGCGGTTCTCCAGCAAAATATATATAGTTAAATTTTCTAAGAATGGTACGAGTGATTTCATTGCAGCAAGAAATACTTCCTTCATCGATGAAACAATGGCTACTAGTACGAGAGAAAGGATACTTCATGGAGTAAACAATAGGAGCTGTAATACCTTAGGTAAGACCAAATTGGCGAGAACAATAATGTGGATTGTATATCTCAAACCCTGGAAAAAACTTGCTTTTAGTCGAGAAGTCCACAATTAGATCGCAAGGGGTGAGGATGCTTTTCCAGAAAATATAAGTAGCATGCTGATCATAGGAAGGGTTAATCTCAATAATATCGACACAAACTCTATAGAAGACAAAGTTCCTCGACAAAAGCAATTGTTGAAGGAAACCTTTGAAGAGGGAAGTTCCTATTAAAGGATAATTGTCGCGACCTAAAAAAAATCGTGTTTTCGATCTTAGGCTAATGGATTACTAGATCAATTAAATTAACTAACCTAGCTCGAGTTCTCCCAAACTCTACCAAATCGCAACTTAGGTCCAATTATGAGCATGCAAATATTTTCAATAGGAGTCGCCACTAATCATTTAAGGTAGGTTGATTAGAAACCTAAATAAAATAGCGGGAGTACTATTTTATTTCTACGAACCAGAAATTATAGATTTGGGGACTTGGTTACACTAGATTCCCTAACGCCCTTTCGGTACCAATTTCAAGAAAAATACTCAATTTGGCAATTTTGATAAATCCCGACTTAGAGTTTAAAGATGCAGAAATTTTTATTTTCGCTTATTTAAATGAAAACTAACATATATGTAATGACGTGCAAAAATTGACATGCGATTAGTACAACTTAACATGCAAATTATATGTCATGCGACGACGTGACCTATTTCTAATGACGGGCATATTATTTATTTTTTTTGTATTTTTTTTAAATAAAATTCGGAATTAAAAATGCTAATTATCTAGACACGCAATTTTAAACTAAAGAAATTAACCTATTATAGAGTGATCTTTTAGTATTTTTTTTAAATCAAAATTCGAAATTAAAATCAAGTAAAAAAAATATATAACCGTCAAATCTTTCGAATTAAGTTTCGATCTGAAGCCTGACAGATCGATCCTAAAATTCGAAATACCCGCTATGGAAATAACTCTATCTAAAGCCTGATAGATAGATTTATTTTCACATGTGCGGTTGCGGATTAGGAAATTTTCCTAATCAATCACATCTTGAAAAATTCTCGATATCTTAAATATCTTGGATATATTCAAAAGATTTTGAAAATTCTAAATTTATCCAAGTTTGAAAAGTAATAGCTATCCAAGATTTCAAAAAAAGAAATAAAATCCTAATTGGAATAATGCCTATTGTTCAAATATACAAAATTAGATATCGATAAGCACAAAATAGGCAACCAAATATTCAAATCAAATTGGGATAGGATAATTACCTGATTTGCAGATTTCTTTCCTAATTTGAATTTGCAGTGGATCGGAATTGCGGATCGGATGACCGGCGGCTAACGGTGAGTGCGGCCAAGAGGACGACGGCGGCGGCGGTTTCGGTCTTGCGCGGGGGGAAGCAGTGGCTGCTAGATGGCTCAAATTAGGCCGGCTCAAATCGTGATCAGGACTCCTTTCATGTTCAATGGTCTTCCCTCCTTTGACCAGAATTTTGTCCTTTTGATTCCACCGCTTGGACTTTTTCTTTGACTTTTCTCTGGTTATTCTTTTCGGCCCAGCACTCCACTCGTTGCAGGAGATTGTTGAACTCGTCACTTGTTGCACTCGAGGGACTGATTTTGCGTCTGGACTGGCCGCACGAGATTGGTCGAGACCATGAACTCACCCGAGGCGCTGAGATGGCCTACAGAATGCTTCGTCGGTATGGGTGTGCTAGAATTTCGTCGGAGCTAGAATGGTGCAAGGGACTCGCCGGTGTTGCTTGGAACTCACAAGACAGAGGAAGCTTGACTGGGAACTTCTCGGAACTCACTTTGAAATCTGCAAAGAAACGATGGCCGAATGTCTTCTCTTTGCTCGTGTGGTGAAGAAAACTGGTCATGCAATTGTTGGTCTGCCAACGTGGCAGAGTATAGTGTGTTTCCCAACACTTGACTTTCTCAATTTTCACTTCCTGTTTGGTTCTCCCTTTTTCCTTGTCTTTTCTCTGTACGGTGAAGACCCCTTTGGCGACTTCTCCGATATGATGAATGTGTGTCCAGTGTCTCACCTGCAAGAAAACAAAACAGAACTCCTTGGGTGTGTTATGCTCCTCCACTCTCTATTCTCTCTATGCTCTCTCAATTGTGGCCGTGTATGAATTCTCTAAAAAAAATTCTGATCTCTCCCTTTTGGAACCCCCCATAAGCATGTATTTATAATGAAAACCTAGGTCAATTAGCCCGGCTTTTAGTCCTAACGGGCTTAGGTTTATGCTTTAATTTAATTTAATTCTACGTGGACTGAATTAATTCGGGCTTTTCTTTGATTAAGCTTGATGGGCTAATTTAAGCTCAAATTAAAACAACCAAGCCCTTTTGCGTGTGATTTTCGGCCCATGCTTTTCGAGTGAACCGAGTCTCGTTCGATGCCCGAGCTCGATTCACGTGATGAATTTTAAGCTCGCTTGTCATCGCCAATCCGATGCGGGATGCAATTAATCTAAATGAACTTAAACTATATGTTATGCAATTTTAATATTTTTGTTTAGGGGTTAAAATTTAATCCCTAATTTTCTATGCAATTAACCACTAAATGATGTGCTAAAATTTAGGTGTCAACAGCTGCCCCTCTTTGAGTGGAGGCTCGCAGAGGTTTCGCTCAAAGACTGAGACCTAAATTTAAACTATGCAAAATGATGAATGATTTTTATTGATTTTTTTTTTTTTTTAAATGCAATGATGCGTGATATGCAAACAATAAGGAACGTATGCTAAGACTTCTCACTTCGTGTAGAGCGGTGAAAGAGTCTTACATACGGATCGCACAAAAAGCATCCAAGTGAGGAAAGCTTTATAATGCTGTGCATTCCCTCAATCTCTAAACTTCTAGTCCACTGGAAGTAAAGTTCTCAAGGTACATGATTGCCTATCTGTTACCTGTAGTTTCCTACAGATGCGAAATAACGCATAATTAAAACGGACGTGTTGCCTATACCACTAGGCAATCACGAAAAGGATCATGTCACCTCTTCCATTGGGTGATCATGAGGTTAGTTGTGTCACCTATTCTACTGGGTGAACACGAAATGAGAAACTATGCTGCCTGTTCTACTGGGCAAACATTTAAATAGGGTGCGTTGTCTATTCCACTGGACAACACAAAACGAGAAACTATGCTGCCGTGTACTCCACTTGGCGAACATGAAATGGGGTGTTACGCTACCGCGTACTCCACTTGGCAACATAAAATGGGGTGTGCCGTGTACTCTACTTGGCAACACCAAGAGATGGGGTGTGCTTCGTACTCCACTTAGCAGCACCCAGAGATATGTCACCTATTCCACTTGGTAAACATATGAAAGAGATAATTTCTCCTATTCCGGAGGGAGAAATAATGAAGAATAATTAGTAAACGTACCTGATTTCTTCTTGTGTTATAAAAATGGCAACGCCAATTGCATTGCACCTGTTTTTACCTGAGAAAAGGTTAAAACAACACATGCGCAGGAGCATAATTCATGAATCTGCTTGCATTATCAAGCTTCACTGGGGAATTTATCAATAAGAACAACCATTTCGTCCTTTTGACAATTTGATCACATTAAATGAGAGACATTTAATCAGAAAGAACTTTTCACTCGCTCTCAATAAAAGGCTTTTGACCCGACTTTTGATGCGGGTATAAGAATCACTCGAACTCTCTTCATTGTGCTTGACAAGGGTTCGGATAGTCTCAAAATCAGTATAACTTGGCCAATCTGAGAGGTCTTTATAAGGACTAAAATGAAGGCTTGGTCAATGGCTTAGCAAAAGGGACTCTTCGAGTCGAGGCTATCGAAAGAATTGATATCACCAGTTGCTCCAGGTTTACAAGTCAGGAATGCTGCAAAAAATGAGATAGAAAAATCTTGCTCGCACTTCTTCGAGCAACACTTATAAGCATTTGAAATTCTACGTTAACTCAAATGCCCTATTCTGAAGAGACTTCGGTAAGGGTTGTAACGTAGATTCTGGTAGGCTTGAAATGAATGGCCTATTTCCATCAAAGGGGGTATTATGAACATGGAAATTGGTGACCATCCAATCATGCTACTGGTACCATTGATCTATCTCTAGCAATTGCTCCACAAATGAACCTTCAAATGGTCTTTTCCTTTAAGAATGCTCTTGCATATTGACTCAGTTTTCACCAAAGCCTTTCTTTCTCTCATCATTTTTTTTACCGGCATTGGCCTTGCTTTTACCAGGCACACTGCTTTTTCATGCCCCCTAGTTTTTTTTTTTTTTTTTTTTTTTTTTTTTTAAACTTTTGGCATATACTGTCTACAATGCATACATTGGCCAGCCACACTTTGGCTTGTTTTGACTGAATGACTAACATTTGGATTCTCAGGGTCTTCATTGGCACTCCGAATATGCTGTGCAGATAGCAATGATTTTTACCTTGCCCCAGTGTGAGGGATGATCACCAATTGGGTTCTTATGAAATGAAATTGTAGGCTCAAATGGGCTAAGCAACGGATAAAGTGTGTAGGATAGCGAAAGAAATGCTCTTCGTCATATCTAAAGCACTCAAGCTAACACAGAATTTGCATGCAATAAATATACTTGAAGATTGATGCAAGTGAAAGCAAGAAAATTCTAACCATTTTGAACTTTCTAAGAAATTGCCCCAGTATGGGGTTGTTCCTGACAGGGGTAACAAATGAAACTCCGTTCAAAGGGTTAAGCAAATGATAACCTGTAGTGTTTAGATAGAGGAAATGAATGCCTCTTATCATTTTGGTCGTCATACTTTTCGTGAGATAATCCTTTACCTTGTCAGCATGGAATTTTCACTCAACTCGCATTGGGGATTATTATTCATGACGTGTATGGAAATGGCTTGCCTTTCGTCATCTTGAAGTCTCTCATGCAATATGATCACTTCATTAGGACAGAAATAGATTGCCAGATCAAAAGCTTTCCTCAAACAAAGCTTAGTAACATGAATTGATTCATGAAATTCAATTTGAGATAAAGTTAGAAGGAGTACAAATCAAGTGTAATACTTCTTCACAGAATCAGAATTAATTGGACTGGAAAAAACACGACCATCCATCTCGGCCAAAATCAAAGCACCTCCTGGAAGGACTTTCTTCACAATGTACGGGCCGCCATAATTTGGAGCAAATTTTCCTTCTGCAAGAGGAACTATCGGCAATAATTTCCGCAGGACAAGGTCGCCTACCTGAAAATGTCGAGGCTTGACTTTCTTGTTGAAAGATTTAGCAACTCGTTGTTGGTAGCACTGGCCATGACATATAGCTCTAAGCCTTGTCTCATCAATCAGGTTCAACTGGTCTAATCTCTGCTAGATCCAATCTGCTTCTGACAATTGTACCTGTGAAAGAATACGTAACGAAGGAATTTCAACCTCAACAGGTAAGACTGCTTCCATACCGTACACAAGAGAATATGGAGTTGCCCCTGTAGATGTCCGGATAGAAGTCCGATATGCCATAAGTGCAAATGGTAATCTCTCATGTCAATCACGATAGTTCTCAGCTGTTTTAGCCAAAATTTTCTTGATATTCTTGTTGGCTGCTTCGACTGCTCCGTTCATCTGCGGACGATATGGAGAGGAATTCAGATGCTTGATCTTGAACTCCTTGAACAGATCATCCACCAATTTATTATTCAGATTCGACCCATTGTCAGTAATTATGGTCTCAGGTGCACCATATCGAGCAATGATGTCTCGACGAATGAACTTCACCACATTCCGTGCCGTCACTGACGTATAGGACATAGCTTCAATCCACTTTGAAAAATAATCGATAGCGACCAGGATAAACCGATGTCCGTTTGACGCTTTAGGATTGATTGGGCCAATCACATCAATGCCCCACATAGAGAATGGCCATGGTTCAGACATCTGATGCAATTCATTCGGGGGAGTATTAATCTTGTCACCATGGATCTGGCATTTGTGACAACTTCGGACATGTTGAATGCAATCACTCTCTAAAGTGAGCCAGTAATAACCCATCCTCATTATCTTCCTTGCTAGCATATGACCATTCATATGCGGACCGCATACTCCCTCATGTACTTCTAGCATCAAATGAACAGCCTCAGTTGAATCAACACACCTTAATAAGACCGAATCATAGGACCGCTTGTATAGACATTCTCCGCTCAAGAAGAACTTTGACGCCATTTTCTTGATATACTTCTGGTCAGATGCAGTACTTTTGTCAGGAAATTCTTGTGTTTGAAGATATGCCTTGATATCATGATACCACGGCTTGCCGTCAGACTCTTCTGTCGTGGCCATGCAATAAGCTGGTTTCTGTAAAACCTCTATCTTTAAAGGTTCAACTTCTAACCCACTTGTCACTTGTAGCATTGCCGATAAGGTAGCCAAAGCATCGGCAAAATGGTTTTGAGTCCTCGACAAATATTCGAACGAAATGTCTTCAAACTCTTCCACTAACTCCTCTAAATAGGCGTGATAGGGCTGCAACTTAGCATTCCTAGTTTGCCACTTACCAACTGTCTGAAGAATAATGAGGGTTGAATCCCCGAACACCTTAAGTCGAGCTACCCCCATTTCGATAGCGGCTTGTAACCCGATGATGCATGCTTCATATTCAGCGATATTGTTCGTGCAAGGAAATATCAATTTTGCAGCCACTGGATAATGTTGACCGCCTGGGGATATTAAAACGGCCCCGATACCTGATCCTGATAAGTTTACGGCCCCATCAAAATACATGGTCCATACATACTCATCAATTGGCATAACTCTATCCTCTAACGGACCCAGATCCTCATTTTTCCCAGGATTTTCGGCCAGGACATCAGCAATTACTCGTCCTTTGACTGATTTTTGAGACAAGAATTGAACATTGAATTCTGAGATGAGAATTTGCCATTTTGCCAGTTTTCCAACCAAAGCGGGTTGATTGAGCAAATATTTGATGGGATCACATTCTGTTACAAGCAATATCTGATAATGCAAAGTGTATTGCCTCAACCTGTGTAGCACCCAAACCAGTGCGGCGCACGTTCTTTCTATTTCAGAATAGTTCATCTCAGAAGCGGTAAACTTCTTACTCAAATAATAAATTGCACGCTCTTTTCCATCCTCTTCACTTTTTTGAGCAAGCATAGCGCCTAAGGATTCACTGTGGATTGTAAGGTACAGTGTCAGAGGTTGCCCCGGTGTCGGCGGAACAAGCACCGGCGGATTCATCAAGTAGTGCTTAAGCTTGTCGAATGCCTGCTCATATTCTTCATCCCATCTAACCAGCGCATTCTTCTTGAGAAGTTTAAAGAAAGGCTTTGCTGTCTCAGATAGTTGAGAAATAAATCTGGCTATATAGTTTAGTCTACCCATTAAGCTACGAATTTCCTTCACCGAAGAGGGAGATTTTATTTCACAAATGGCCTTCACTTTTGACGGGTCAATCTCAATCCCTTTGTTACTGACAATGAAGCCGAGTAGTTTGCCAGAGGTCGCCCCGAACACGCATTTTGCTGGATTGAGGCGCAATTTGAACTTGCGAAGCCTATCGAATAATTTCATCAAAGTTTCTATGTGATCTTCTCCATGCCGAGTTTTTGCAATCATGTCATCAACGTAGATCTCAATCTCATTATGCATCATGTCATGGAACAACGTGACCATTGCCCGTTGGTAAGTTGCTCCAGCATTTTTGAGACCAAAAGGCATCACCTTGTAGTGAAATGTCCCCCATGGAGTGGTAAATGCTGTCTTCAACTTATCATCCTCGTTCATCAAGATCTGATTATAACCTGAGAAACCATCCATGAAGGAAAATAATTCGAACCCGGCTGTGCTGTCCACAAGCACATCAATGTGTGGGAGTGGAAAATCATCTTTAGGGCTAGCTTTGTTCAGATCTCGGTAGTCAACACAAACTCGAACCCGTCCATCTTTTTTCAACACTGGGACTATATTAGCGACCCATTCTGAATATTGGGTAGTCTCAATAAATCCCACGTCAAGAAGCTTCATGACCTCTTCCTTGATCTTCTTTGCCAGTTCTGGCTTAGCTCTTCGCGGCCTTTGCTTCACGGGCTCAACCGAAGGATCAGTCGGTAGACAATGTTCGACGATCGATCGATCGAGACCCGGCATGTCAGTATAAGACCAGGCAAAGATGTCTTGATAATCCTTCAACAATTGAGTCATGCGTTTAGCCACATCTTTAGGGAGGCATGCCCCAATCTTCACTTCTCTAGGATTCTCCGTGTCGCCAAGATTGATCACCACGGTTTCTTCAACAGTTAGAGGCTTGGATTTCTCATGGGTTTTCAAGTTCCGTTGTATTTCTTCATCATTCGGATCAGAATCGTCTAAGTCATCAGATTGATTTGCATCACATATATGAGGATCCATGATTCCCGTCCCTTCGCATGCCTCGAGATTAATCCTGAAACATAAAGGAAATGGATCAAAAAGACAAGACAGAGCTTAACCACATGCAATTTTTGAAAATTGATCATTGCTTTTTGAAATTCATTTTGCTTTTGAAGATCTCGAAACAAGAATTCTTGAGAAGCCCAACCCTCAGTTCTTACCGTAGATGACAAATTTTTCCAATCGTTGGTTATCGTCATCGGGTTGGTTTGGGGTACTTCAACAAGATTCAAAATAATAAAAACTTCTGTAATTTTATTGATATCGAATCAATGAATTACATCTTATTGGATTGAAAAACCTAAGTGCAACATGAATTGGAATGAAAATCGAAAACAATAAAGATTCCCACGCAGGGGAGATACGAAAACTGGAAATAATTACTCTTGAGGGCCAGCGCCCATCCCTTCATGTGGTCCTTCAGTGATTACACCAATGGAGGTCTCAGCAAACCAACCAGTGAGGTAGGGTATACCATCATTAAAGTCAAAGTCGACCACCCTCGACTCCGACTTCTTGAAAATACAAAGTGGCTGATCATCTTCAGAATCATCAGACAAACTGACCAAAATCGCTTTACCATGCTTCTTAGGAGAGTTAGTTAGGACCGGTGGCGACTTAGGAAAGATAAGCCCAAGATCATCCTCAGTAGGGCTCGACTTTAAATGCTCATATCCCCCCACTACTTCAGTTGAGCGAAAGATGTGGTCAATAGGAGGTGGTAAGGGACTTTGACCTACTCCTCTTTGGCCTCTGCAACAACCGAGGTCTTGTTCGCGGCTTCCCAACCCATGATATCCCAAACCAGCTTTGTGGGATTGTCCATTTGTCTCAATCGGGGCACGAATGCCTTGACCTTCCTTCCCAAGACCCTGACCTGGCTTAAAACCATTACCGACCATGACCTTGGCCACCATGATAGCTGCATTAGAAACTTCTGGAGCCGGCAACGGCATATCAGAGGAAGCTTGAACAACTTGAACTATCTCAAATGAATGATAGCTATCTTCCTCAACATGATCGGGCTCCATGTATGGGACCGATGTCGCGTTGAAGATTCGATGATCTTCTTCTCCATAAATTGTAACCAACTTTGCCTCAGCGACAAACTTGATCTTCTGATGCAAACTGGAGGGCACTGCACCTGCATTGTGGATCCATGGCCGCCCTAACAAAAAATTGAAAGCAGAAGGGATATCCAGCACTTGAAAAAGAATATCGAACACCGAAGGTCCGATTTGCAGCTCTAAGTTAATCTGGCCTATCACATCCTTCTTTGCTCCATCAAAGGCTCGAACAGAAGTCTTGGCTGCTTGCATGGTAGATGGCTTAATGCCTAGCCTTTTTAAAGTAGCTAACGGGCATAAATTCAAAGCTGACCCGTTATCAACAAGCACCCTAGCCATGTGAGTCTCCTTGTACTTCACTGATATATGAAGCGCTTTATTATGACCACGTCCTTCAACTGGGATTTCCTCATCAGAAAATGCTACTTGATCCTTGAGGAGGATCGTCCCGACAAACCCCTCTAGCTTATCTTCTTCAATATTTTCGGGCACATGAACCTCACTCAAAACCTTCATAAGAGCACCCCGATGCTTCTCTGACGTCTGGAGAAGTTCCAACAACGAAACTTGTGCAGGTAACTTTCTCAACTGATCAACCACACTATATTCACTAGCCTTAATCACAGCTAGGAATTCCTTCGCTTCTTTCTCAACCACTGGCTTGACAGGTGGATTATCAGCATAAGTTCGCCCCGATCTTGTTATCAGATCAACATTGTATGACCATGGAACCATCTTGTCACTTTCATAAGCGTAGGGCTGAGGTGATGCCATCACCAATGCTTCAGAAGCATCGGGTATAACAATCCCGAGGTCATCATCAGAGGCATCTTCAAGAGAGGGCATATCAATTAGCTCATGATCCAACTTAACTTGTTCATCGGTTAGCATTGCGAGTTCTTCATTCCAGTCAATGATGACCTGAGATATAGTAGCCACTACCCCGAATTCATCAGCCATCCCAATCATTCCCTCTCTTACCAACTCATCCACCTTTTTTTCTATTTCACCGAATGATACCACTTCACCGGTCGAAACATAACCAGCTCGGACTAAAGCGTCGAACATATCTTCAAAAGGGACCTTGAAGTCTTGAACTCGCTCGACCGCCGGACCAAGGACAACATTTGCACTGCTCGAATGATCAGGAAGTGGATTGTTCTGCACATTGGGCTTACCGGCTGGCTGTAGTGCAAACGCTCCAGTCTCGAGTAGATCCTGTACTCGATGTTTGAGTACTTGGCAGTCGTCTGTCGAATGTCCCACCTCACCTCTATGGTAATCGCATTTCTTCGATGGATCGTATCGTGCAAAGCCGGCAGCGTTAGATCTTTGTGGCTCCAAACTCAGCAAATTTTTCTTCCTTAGCGCTGCTAGTACCTGAGATAACGTTCCAGGAAGTGGAGTAAATTGGCGAGCTTTGCGCTGCGGGCGTGGGTCTTGCCGGCCTTGCTGCACATAAGAGGTCGACTGCTTGGTGGTAAATTGTAGTTTCGGGGCCTGAGCTGGCGTCTTCTGTACATAAGTCATGTTGACTTCAGGGGTATGCTCTTTGTCTTTCTTACTAATAAATCTCTTGCCCGATGAACCCGACTCACTGTACCATCCTTTCTTGAGCCCAGATTCAATCTCCTCACCCATGGCTATCAGCTGGCTAAAAGATTGGACGGCCGTCACTAACATTCGTGAACGAACCGGCTGCGGTAGAGTGGACACAAACAACTTCATTAAGTCACGTTCTGAGGGTTCGGGCATGATCTGTCCCGCCATGTTCCTCCAACGAGTGGCATACTCCTTTAGAGTCTCGCCTTTTTTCTGCTCAGCTCTCTCCAGGTCTTCCCTTGTAATGGTGACATCAAGATTGAACTTGAAGTGTTTGACGAAAAGATTTGCTACTTCTTCCCACGAGTCTTTCCGGTTGATCTGGTGGTTGGTATACCACCTCATTGCAGCATCCTTCAAGCTTGCTTGAAAGGTTTGAATCATTAAAGGTCCATTAGAAATATATCTGTTCATGAGCCCCTGGTACATCTCGATGTGCTGAATTGGGTTCGAGGTGCCATCATACTTCTCGAAGGCTGGCATTTTGAATTTATCGGGCACTTGGACCCGAGTAAAAACAGACAAATCAACAGGCGGAAAACTTTGAGTTCCCTCTACTTCACGTAATCTCTGGTCGAGCTTAGCCAGCAATTTAGCATTTTCATCATTGGGGAGTGGATGAAGAACATCAGCCGCCGGAGACGCACTAGTGTCAGTCAAAATGACATCGTCCAGTTGAAAGGTTGGATTAGTATTCACTGCAGGAGCTTTGTCGAGGCGGAGACCTTGACGAGTTGGAGGCGGAATCTCCGATTGAGAGATAGCATTGATCTGTTGTTGCTTGGCCATGAGATCACTCATCATTTTGGACATAGCAGCCGTGATCTGCTCATTGATTGTATTCATGTGTTCTTTCAGCTTTTCGTCAATCATGGCTGCAATCTCGGCTTGATTGGTCATCCTTCTTTTGGTCACCGATCGAGTATTATGAGGATGAGGGGGATCCGTGGCAAATTACCTGCAAAAGTAACGATTGAATGAATACAACAAGTAAGAATAACGAGTCGGTCCATGACATCCCTTAGATCCTCAAGATGAAATTTCTTTCAAAAGACCAATTCGTCTAGTAAATCCCGAAATTCCAAATTGCTTCATTCAATAAAAACTTGGACTAATTCCAAAATTTACAAATTATAACTTAATGTTTTTCATTGAATTGCTCAGAATGGAAAATGTCTCAACATCTATTACCAGAAAACGTTAATAGCAAGCTAACATTTCCTCCTAAAAAAAAGAAAAACTCCCTAAACCAAACAAGAAATTAGATGGTCTTCCTCTTTTTAGAGGCTACATGATCTATAGACGAATGGGCCTTCAAGGCACGCCGTAATCGTGCATTCTCTTCAGCCAGAGCATCTGCCTTATCCTGGGCCTTCATCGCCTTTTCTTCGCTGATTTTGATTTGACTCTGAAGGGTATGCCGTACTGTCACGACCGGGATCTTCGGGAGTATCTCAGCAGGGATGGTATGATACTGAACATACCGGTCCGTGGCAAAGTGACGCTTCATTCTTCCAGTGGGTTTATCTGCGGGCCAAATCAGCTTCTGAGTGGAACAATTCTGCCAAGCCTCAGAATGACGCCTAAGCTTGACTCTGTAGGACTCGCCTTTCTCGAACTGGACTTGAAATTCATTGGGCCTGAGTGGAGGTGGGACATCTTGCAGAACTCGGAATTGACGTGTAACCCGAAGGGGCTGATAGCAGGTTGCCCCATAAATGCCCATCAAAGGTACGGGCTTCTGATCGCCATGGTATAGTCGAGCCTCGACCTCCCGAAACCACACAGGTTGCCAAAGGAAAATCTTAGAGTTTGGATCTTTGAACAGATGGACCCATTGCGTATAGTGCAAACTCTTAGTTTGATCTTGTATTTGTTTGAACCTTAAAATAGGGTTATCGGTCATGCCCATTTCAAATACAGTCATATCTTCCCCAAATTGAGAAAGGTGTGAGAAAAGCCAGATTTGTAAAAGCTCAATCGGGGCTCGAAAAGTTCTATCTTTTCCTTTCTTGAATCGTGTTAGAGATATGAAAGTCTCTGCTAGAATTGTGTTTATAAAATTAACTCCACCACATATTAGTTTTACCGTCCAAGCTATGACAGGATCAATAGCATTTTGACGGAATGGAAAAATGATGAGTCCAAAAAAAGATAAGATAAAAATTTTAGATCTCATGAGGACAGAGTTATTTTCAAAACATTCGATAAGAAAAGATAATGGGCATGCTTGACAATTACCCCTTAGAACTTTTTCAATTTCCTTTTTAGTCAAATTCAAAAATTCAGCAAGCACTACCACAGGATCTACCTTAATGGGTGGTTCGACTATATCCAACTCAATCGATTTTCCGATGGCAATACTATATTCTTCCAGAGTCGGTGTGAGCTCAAACTTACCTCCCAACACAAATGTGGTTGTCTCGGGGCACCAAAAATGAGCGAATGCCTGCATGATCCCGCTCTGAACATCTATGTCTAGGATTGGCAGCATGAATCCAATGCATTTGAGAACGTACTGCTGACCATCTGGCTTCAATTGGCTCCATAGCTTCTTGAGCTCCAGCTTCGGAGTAGGCACGAAACGGATATCGAGGCGACCCATTCTTATATAGACTATGTGCCAAATGACTCAACCTAAATCATGGACCGACTCAAAATAAGATGAAGAAAACCAAAGATAAAGCTTTAGAAATTACCGTCTTTGGGGAGAAAATGTCAATCACAGAGACATGCACATGAAACGTGAGTTTAAATCTTAATCTATCTATCCTAATGGCTTTTCCAAAGTGAAATGATGAACGGAACGACGCGTCACAGCCTCGCGTACAATCGTCATGACTAGTTGCAGCCTCGCATACAATAGTCATAACTAGTCGGGTCCAATCACTTCGGCTTGGTTCGGTCGACAAGGGCAACTCCCATGCGTTGTAGCCTCACGTGCATGAGGACGACCCTTGAGCCATTTTTTGAAAAATTTTCGGGATTCAAATGGGATAACCTTTAGCGAAGCCTTACCGCCAAGGTTAAAGAACCACCTAAATACCATCTTAAAATTATGGGTGTGACCCAGGTCCGGTCACAGGTTGTGTGTGGTGTAGTGCAAATACTGTAAATCATGCACAACAAATATATTCAACCATCACTTCAATAGTACGAAAATTAAACTAAATTCCACTCCACCAAACCTGCAAAACAAAGGGTTAGCCAATCACTACTCCCCTTATAACTCCCATCTTGCAAAAACATTTAACACCTAAAAATGAGAATTCAATTAAATTTTGCCAAATCGAGTGATTTTTGTTTGAAATTTTTTTTTGGCCTAAGTCCTCCTTAAATTTTCAAAAAAATTCAAGTAATCCCCAGTGGAGTCGCCAAGCTGTCGCGACCTAAAAAAAATCGTGTTTTCGATCTTAGGCTAATGGATTACTAGATCAATTAAATTAACTAACCTAGCTCGAGTTCTCCCAAACTCTACCAAATCGCAACTTGGGTCCAATTATGAGCATGCAAATATTTTCAATAGGAGTCGCCACTAATCATTTAAGGTAGGTTGATTAGAAACCTAAACAAAATAGCGGGAGCACTATTTTATTTCTACGAACCAGAAATTATAGATTCGGGGACTTGGTTACGCTAGATTCCCTAACGCCCTTTCGGTACCAATTTCAAGAAAAATACTCAATTTGGCAATTTTGATAAATCCCGACTTAGAGTTTAAAGATGCAGAAATTTTTATTTTCGCTTATTTAAATGAAAACTAACATATATGTAATGACGTGCAAAAATTGACATGCGATTAGTACAACTTAACATGCAAATTATATGTCATGCGACGACGTGACCTATTTCTAATGACGGGCATATTATTTATTTTTTTTGTATTTTTTTTAAAATAAAATTCGGAATTAAAAATGCTAATTATCTAGACACGCAATTTTAAACTAAAGAAATTAACCTATTATAGAGTGATCTTTTAGTATTTTTTTTAAATCAAAATTCGAAATTAAAATCAAGTAAAAAAAAATATATAACCGCCAAATCTTTCGAATTAAGTTTTGATCTGAAGCCTGACAGATCGATCCTAAAATTCGAAATACCCGCTATGGAAATAACTCTATCTAAAGCCTGATAGATAGATTTATTTTCACATGTGCGGTTGCGGATTAGGAAATTTTCCTAATCGATCACATCTTGAAAAATTCTCGATATCTTAAATATCTTGGATATATTCAAAAGATTTTGAAAATTCTAAATTTATCCAAGTTTGAAAAGTAATAACTATCCAAGATTTCAAAAAAAGAAATAAAATCCTAATTGGAATAATGCCTATTGTTCAAATATACAAAATTAGATATCGATAAGCACAAAATAGGCAACCAAATATTCAAATCAAATTGGGATAGGATAATTACCTGATTTGCAGATTTCTTTCATAATTTGAATTTGCAGTGGATCGGAATTGCGGATCGGATGACCGGCGGCTAACGGTGAGTGCGGCCAAGAGGACGACGGCGGCGGCGGTTTCGGTCTTGCGCGGGGGGAAGCAATGGCTGCTAGATGGCTCAAATTAGGCCGGCTCAAATCGTGATCAGGACTCCTTTCATGTTCAATGGTCTTCCCTCCTTTGACCAGAATTTTGTCCTTTTGATTCCACCGCTTGGACTTTTTCTTTGACTTTTCTCTGGTTATTCTTTTCGGCCCAGCACTCCACTCGTTGCAGGAGATTGTTGAACTCGTCACTTGTTGCACTCAAGGGACTGATTTTGCGTCTGGACTGGCCGCACGAGATTGGTCGAGACCATGAACTCACCCGAGGCGCTGAGATGGCCTACAGAATGCTTCGTCGGTACGGGTGTGCTAGAATTTCGTCGGAGCTAGAATGGTGCAAGGGACTCGCCGGTGTTGCTTGGAACTCACAAGACAGAGGAGACTTGACTGGGAACTTCTCGGAACTCACTTTGAAATCTGCAAAGAAACGATGGCCGAATGTCTTCTCTTTGCTCGTGTGGTGAAGAAAACTGGTCATGCAATTGTTGGTCTGCCAACGTGGCAGAGTATAGTGTGTTTCCCAACACTTGACTTTCTCAATTTTCACTTCCTGTTTGGTTCTCCCTTTTTCCTTGTCTTTTCTCTGTACGGTGAAGACCCCTTTGGCGACTTCTCCGATATGATGAATGTGTGTCCAGTGTCTCACCTACAAGAAAACAAAACAGAACTCCTTGGGTGTGTTATGCTCCTCCACTCTCTATTCTCTCTATGCTCTCTCAATTGTGGCCGCGTATGAATTCTCTAAAAAAAATTCTGATCTCTCCCTTTTGGAACCCCCCATAAGCATGTATTTATAATGAAAACCTAGGTCAATTAGCCGGGCTTTTAGTCCTAACGGGCTTAGGTTTATGCTTTAATTTAATTTAATTTAATTCTACGTGGACTGAATTAAGTCGGGCTTTTCTTTGATTAAGCTTGATGGGCTAATTTAAGCTCAAATTAAAACAACCAAGCCCTTTTGCGTGTGATTTTCGGCCCATGCTTTTTGAGTGAACCGAGTCTCGTTCGATGCCCGAGCTCGATTCACGTGATGAATTTTAAGCTCGCTTGTCATCGCCAATCCGATGCGGGATGCAATTAATCTAAATGAACTTAAACTATATGTTATGCAATTTTAATATTTTTGTTTAGGGGTTAAAATTTAATCCCTAATTTTCTATGCAATTAACCACTAAATGATGTGCTAAAATTTAGGTGTCAACAATAATAAAGAGGACAACAGAGTCTCCAAAGACCAAATTCTCTTTCGATAAGAGGGAGGTCAGCTTCAGACCAATGAACAAGAGGTATTCCTACATCAAAGAAAAGATCAGGAAAGTACATATGTAACCACCTATGCACCATCCATAAAGGACCAAAGAAAGGATCAGGATGTGCATTAGAAAGAGAAGTATGAGCATCTGTGAGGGATTGATAAAGAACAGCAAGAGCAATTCGACCCAGACGAACGTCAAGACCATGAGAGAGCATATGAGCAATATCGAGGAACTCAGAAGAAACCAATAGGGTTGGTGTGCAAAATATGTACCGTGAAAGCCAACATAGAAGAAATGCAACGTGCTCATCAGAATGAATTTCTCATTCGGATTTGGCAAATTGGTCCATAAATTCATCATAAGGAAGGTTAAGAGAGGCTGAGTTTTGAAAGGGCAAGCATTCAAGGACATCTTGACCCCAGAATTCGACAAAAGGTGAAAGAACCATTAAAGTCCAAACATCCAAAAGAGTGATGGTTACTGGACCACAAGGAAGGAAAAAGCAATGCGAAGAAGATGACCAAAAGGTGCGAAGGCTGTCAATGAGACCATTCTCCATTGGATTGATAGACATACAACAGAACATCAGAGCTGTGTCAATTCTAGCTGATTGCCATTCGGGCTTGATCACATTCTGCAAGCGTTTATACCATTGGAAAAATCTCCTGTCAAAATTGGGATGGGAATTAAACCTATAATTGGAGGTTAGCTAAGCATGAGCATGAATACGACCATTGTTAATTGGAAGAATCTCTTGATAATGGCGAGGGAAGCACTCGGTAAACATAGGAGGAGCTAGTGTGGACTTAAGAGAAGGACCCAGTATAATGTGATCGTTGTTACTATCATAGTCCATAAAGGACAAAGAGATAAGACCTCTTGTTTCGTAAAATTGAAGATCATCAAGATGATTCAAGAACACAAAAGGTGAGGCATGAGAAGAGAAAAGAAAGTTGGAAGCCATGTTTGGAGCAGATAAAGTGAAAAATGGGAATAGTGGGTATAAATAGACCCAACATGGTAACCAACTCCACCCATTATGAAGAACGTGGAGGAATTTGAACGAATAAGTTCCCGCCGAAAGGAATTCATTAAAGGAAAAATATAAAAACAAAGAAAAAATAAATAAATTTTAAAAATAGAAATAATTTCATTAATTAGAATTTTTCTTGGGGAACAACAGTTTCTTTACGTCACTCTGGAGGGACAACATACTACGGTCAAGTTGACCTTTCTCAGTTATACATTTGTTTTTGGTACGCTGATTTTCAACTTCAGCTACCAGTCGACGTTGGTGCTCAGTCTGCTTGAGTTCTTTGAGAATGGTAATATCTTTGTCAAAGTCCATCTCTAGTTGAAGCCTATGTGTGTGTTTGAATTCCCAAGTATCACGAAGAAAGGCAAGCTTTTGTTCAATCTCCGCTTCATGCTTTTCAAGAAGAACCTCTTCCTCATCGAGTCCAGATATTTCTTCAACCAAGGCGTGAAGGTTAGTCTACTTTTCCTTTACAGTATGGCTGAGTTCATTTATGGCTTGATTATTCTCAGAATAAGGTTGATCAAAAAGAGCTAAAGATATAATTAGGTCATAATTACGTCGATAAGACTTTATCCTGTTGACAAAGCCTTTGAGAAATCATCAAGTTTAGCCTTCAGTTCAGGGGGCAATATATCACTAGGTTCAGCACTATACAGCTCATCGAGCAGAAATTTCAATTGATCAAAAGCTACTTGATTGCACAGAAGCATAGGAAAACCCCCACTAGAAAGGTCTAATAGTCGTAATAGTTTATCTCTAAACTTTTCAATGGCCATCTGCCTTGGAGAAGCTACATTTGAAGTGAAACCCAGTATGTAAGAAGCCTCGTCTAGCATGTGCCTGGTTTTCAAGAGAGATTGGCAAGAGTTCCTTTCATTGACGTAAGGAAGTAAATGGCTGGAAGAAGGTTGTGTCGAGGGAATAGGAACACTTTGTATAGGGATAAGAGCAATGACCAGGAGCAAAGTTGAGCTAGAAGGACTGACTTCAGTTGAGTGAATAGAAGAACTGGGTGGAATGTTGCTATCAATAGGTTGAGTACTGGCAGTTGTTTCAAGTTTTGAAGTTGCTAAGGTTGATGACACCAAATCGTTTAAAGGTCCTGAAAATAGAGGGAAATCAATAGTTAAGATGTATAGTGAATCACAACATACCATCATAACACAAATAGCTGGTTCTGGTGCTGTAAGAAGTAATATGGGCGGATCAACAGCAGCAACCTCAGGATCAGGATCAATAGAGAGACTTGATATATATTGCCAATAATGAATTACCGAAAAATTAATCACATTGTGTTGAATAGAAAGAAAGAACAAGTAAAGAAGGGCACGACAGAAATATACTGTTTGAATTGTCTTTAGGTTGGGTAAGATTGGTTTAAGAACCTAAAGCCTTCACAGGATTGGTAGTGGCCATAGAAGAGGAAGCTGATGTAGTTGAAGGATTGAGACGTTTTCTTTTGATTAACAAAGCAATTGGTTCTTCATCTGCGTTCTCGATAGACTGACTAGGTGATGGAGACCCTGTAAGAACAAAAATCAAGGGGTTTAAGAGGTAATGTGGAAACTATTTGAAAGGGAGAGGATTACACTAAATGGATACCTTGCACTGGATCAAATTTCCTCTTGAGAGGAGGTGTGTTATTATCGACTGGGGGTTGATCCATTGTGGTAGTGTAGTACAATCGAGTCCGAATAGGAACACGTTTTGAGGGAATCACTTACTTTGAAGAAACCTCCGACTTGGCCTTAGGAGTTTTGGTTTGTGTCCCGAGTTATCCGCAACGGTTTCGATTCAGACTTTGAAGCATTCGGTTCTACTGAAATGGCCTTTTTACTCTTGTTACCTTTATTCCTTAGTTTAAATATAACTCCTACTATTTGAGTCAGCATGGTTTGAGTAGCCTCTTCATAAGGGCTTTCAAGGCATAAGGAAAGCCACTAAGAAGTCCGCATAGGTTCAAAATCGTCAACATCAGGAGCGAACTTGGCATATACATGTCGGATAATTTCAGCACAGCATGCAAAGGGAGCATCATTCTTAAAAGGATATTTTTGTTTGACCATGTTTTGGAAATCCAAGCAAATAAGGAATTGGCAAAGAAATAGCCTGAACTAAACCAAACTGCCTGGCGCATTATTAGAGAGAATAAATTTCAAAGCGATGGTGAAATTTCCCCTTTTGGAATAGCCTCAAAGGAAGGTCTGCAGAGTAAGGATGCGTAGCCAAAAGTCAATCGAATTAGGACGGACTGTCGAATCAAACAAGTAATTGAATTCATTTGCATCATAAGCAAAAAATTCAATTTCATTTAGGTCAACTGTCAAGAATTTGTGGAGGTAAAAAGCAAAAGGAGAAAGATCCTCCGGGATACTCAGTGAGCAATAACTAAGTAGACGACAATCAAAAGGAGAAGGTGTAGGTGGCTGAAATTCTGGAAAGAAATGGTGACGAAAGGCGCGAAAATTGTGATTAGAAAGAAATGGAAAATAATGCACCAACCAACATTAGAGTATCCAGAATGGCCCAAATAAAGTACCTTCATCTTTAGACATCATTGATAAAGATGCATGGGTTATTCCTCTATACAGAGTAGCTAGGATTAATGGGGCCAAAACAAGTGTTTTACTCGCAGAGCAAAGAAAACATATTTAGACAGCCAAAAGAGGAGGAAATAAGTACGTTCGTCAAGGGTTATTGGATCAGCACTAAGAGAATATGTTTCTAGAAATCTACCATAAGCAAGGTGTTCATCAGGGATAGAGGGTACTGATAGTGAGGCCATGTCACTTATGGGGGTCCCAATCGAAGGAAAGTTGGTAATAGCGTGCATATCCAAAAGATTAATAGACATGGGGCCTTAGGGGAAAAAGAAACAATTGGTCGAAGGGGACCAGAAACCGATGGTAGCACCAAAAAGCCCTAGATTTAAATCGTATGACAGCATGCTGACCTCTAGAGAGATATCAATGCCAGATCTCATCCAGGCAAGGCGAGTGGTTATGTCTTCCTTTAATCTCACGTACCAGCGATCAAAACCCATTTCAAGAGAAGGAAACCCCCGAAATTGTGAGGTTTCTGGAAACCAGATGTCCACAACCGAAGGTTTCTGGATAGGAAGAAGTTCCCCTATTCTCTCGGGAAAACAAGGACGAAGAGAAGTGGGTATTTGTTGATGACTGTGAAAACAAGGACCAATAATAAGTTGGTTGGAGGATTCGCCGACCAAGTGCAATAGTTAAAAATCACAGTTTGGAGACTCTTGATCATTGCATAGTTGATCAAATTCTCCAATATACGATTTGGGAGAATATTTGAGGGCCATGAATGCAGTCTGAGTGAGAAATCTGAGAGGAAACGAAGGAGTGTAAATTGAGAAGAAAACCTAGAATCGAAGAAGAAGGTGGAAGGCTAAAAGTTACGATTTTTCTTTGCCAAGATACGACGTTTCGAGTAATTTGCTATTATGAAGATCTGCTAAGTCATAAATGATCAAGATGACGTGTCAGAGTAAATGTGACATTCTGAAATTTCATCAATTGGAATTTATAAAATAACTGAGTTTTATGAAATGTGCTCGTAGTAGACTCTCGCCCGGAACTGATCATTCCTGGGATGCTAATCATTAGGAAAAGGCTAATAGGGGAATTAAATTCGCGCAACTAAAGAAAATTTGATCTTGAATTGATTTTCGACCATTAAATCGTTGAAGTGATATTTTAAGCCACTGTTGGCCGATTCAAGGATAGTTAGGGGTCAGTTTGGCACTGTCATAGTAGTGGATTGCGGGTGATTCTGCTGGACCACAAAATGACTTGACGAATG
Organism: Syzygium aromaticum; assembly: GCA_024500025.1. Taxonomy (NCBI): domain Eukaryota; kingdom Viridiplantae; phylum Streptophyta; class Magnoliopsida; order Myrtales; family Myrtaceae; genus Syzygium; species Syzygium aromaticum. The sequence continues at coordinate 1,120,346 of CM044888.1, read as the reverse complement.
ATCTTGAACCTATACCGAGCAATCGTACCTCTCGAATAAAATGATTGATCTTCGCGATTTTAATGACAATCGAGGTTGTCATGTACTGAATGAACTTGCACGTGACTCGATTCAATATCAGTCATGAGTCGATTCTGCGAAATTTCCCAACAAGCCGTCCGTTAGCTTGAGAAACGCTCGAATTGCGTTTAATGAAATTTAATTATTGAATTTAGCCCAATTTGGACACCGGAAAATTAGGAAATCACGGCGGAACGTTAGAATGACGTTGCAGGAGACACCTGTGATTTTTGGGTGCTCTCAAATTCTTCGGAAAAATTTGATTTGGGCAAGAAACGGAGAAAGTGACCAAAATACTCCTAAGATTTATTAAAGGGTAAGCTTTAAGGATAAAAGGGCATTTTGGTAATTTTGCCCTAAAATTTTGATTGGACAATCTTACCCTTGGTTTTTTGGGAAATTACAAGTATACCCTTGGATATTTTTGGGTGAGATTCGATTTTGGCCGTCGGTTTCAAGATAAGATCGAATCTGGACCGTTAATTTTGTTTGAGTGAAAAGGGCAAGATGGTAATTAGCCAATTTGGTCAAATGGACACTATTTAGTCAAGATTCAATCCTCTCTCTCTCCTCACTCTTTCTCTCTATCTCTCGGTCATCTCTGTCCCCCTCTCTCCCGATTTTTCCTCCCCCACCGTGAGCCCTCATCGAACCGCCGCCCACCACCGCCGTACGCCAGTCCACGCCACCGCCTTGCCGCCGCCGTACTGCCCTCAAGCCACCTCCACCACTAGCCTCGTTGTCTCTCTCTTTCTTCCTCTCTCTCACCGTGAGGCCGTGGCTCACGGCCAAGGAGAGCTGGACCGCCGCCGCAAGCCGATCGCCGTAGCTGAGCTTCGCCGCCGCTCGTCGCCATTCCTGATTGGTAGTCGCCGCTTCCCGTTCTAGCTGATTCAGTCTAGAACTCGGTAAATCGTGCTCTAAACCCGATTTAGGACTTCGGGTATCAAAAGATGATTATTTTTGGGGAAAATTAGATTTATGCGGATGAGGAATTGTGGGAAATATGATTGGATTCTTGTGGCGGGCCTTAGGAATTTATTTTGGAATTTTTGGAGGAAATTAGAGGTTGAAAATAGGCTGTAAAATACTGTTCACTTGCTGTGATGTGTTGTGTGATGTGCTATGATTGGTTGTTTGACGCATGGATGGTACCGTTAGGTCCGTCTCTGAATTTTATGAAAGTCCCGTGAATGGCTGAAATTGATTTGACAATGTTTGAGTGCGGAAAAATGCGAAATTGTGCGTGAATGCACGTTTGGGTGTGATTGTGTGGTTGTGAGTACGAATGTGTGCACAAAAATTCATGAGAAGATGTGAAAGTATGAGAATGGGATCGGGCCGGGTATCATAAGCTCGGGCAGCAATCACGTAGGTCTGTTACATATGGCACAGGCTGAAGCTTGAAAAAGCAAGAATGAGAATCAGTCCGAGGCACGATCAACTCGGGTGAGACCGGGATTGGACCGAGGCATTATAAGCTCGGGTTCCAATCATGTAGGCCTATTGCATTTGGTGCGGGCTGAGTTTGGGATTGGGCCTGAGGCGTGTGATGCTCAGGTCGCAATCGAGGCCTGAGGCGTGAATGAGTACGTGGGCCGGAAGTTTGGTGATGAATAGTCGCAGTGCGCCTGAGGCGCATACTTTAACGCGGGTCACTGGCGAGTATGGCGGAAAGAGGAAATAAGAACGGAATGAGTACGTAGGATGAAAACTGTACATGCGTGTATTACATATGACGTGCTTGTGATCATGTGTGGAATGCCTGCTATGTGATGATTTGGCACGTGTGTGATTGCGATTTGTAATTGTCTAGAGGTACATGATAGCCTAGGTTGGGTTTAGGGGTGTGCTTGCTAAAATGTAATCTCATGGTTGTATCAACCAACAATTTTCAGAACCCCAACTTGAAACATGAATCCGCTACCACCACCATCAGTACGTTTTGGATTACTAGTGCACACGGAGTACGAAGTAGTAGAGTTTCCAATAGGTGACGGGATGACATGGATTAGACACACGACGACCGTATATGCAGAAGTAGGATTGCCGTTGTGGGAGACCAACGTGTACACGGCTTGGTACTTTAGAGACACTGACGGGGATGAGTTTGGTCCCGTCCGAGGTTTCGACATTCCATATGATCTAGTTGGAGATTGGGGCCCGGTCGCCATGCCCCCAATTGACAGAGAGTTGACTAGTACCAAGGTTAGCTTGGCTCAGTCTGGTCTGCATCTAGCAACTGCAGCACAGGGATCTTCCGGAGCCGAACACGAACCCGAACCCGAGGCGTCGCAAGCCGAAGCTGAGCCGATGGATATAGACTTATATCCTATTCTTGAGGAGGAACCAGAATAGAACGTAGGACCTGAAGTAGAACCAGAGGCCGAAGTGGAGAACAATCCGGTTGAGTCTGAAGAGTATGTAGGGGAACCGGAGTACATACTCCCGTTTGAGCAGTATATGGATCCCAATTTTGAGCCTGAGTTCCATTTCTGGGATGTACTAGTTGAGAACGGTTAGGATGAGGTTCCGGCGAAATCGAGCAACATCAATCATCCGATTGTGATCGAGGCGAAGCCGAAGTCCTCGGATGAGCAAACAAGTAGAGAAAGCTCAGAATCAGAGAGCGAAGAGTCGGACTCAGAATGGACGCCGAGTAAGGGGCATAGAGATTAGGGTGTTTGTTGGAAAGTCAGGCTTTTGACGAGAACCATTTTTGAGGACGAAGGCTAGGTCAACGATTCCATTTAATTTTGATGGTTTTAGGAAAGTGTGCACTTGTTTAATTAAGTTTGTAGAATGTGAATGTTGTGGTGGTACAAGTTGTGGATAATGAAAATGTATATTCTCCCAATTCTTTCCAGTTTCAATTGTCAGGGTGTATTATGGTTTTCATTGCGAAATTAAATCTCTGATGTTTGTTGAGGTCGGCGATAACCTGGGATATCGCACTTTTCAACCAAAGGTGGGATGTCGTGGGCTCGACGGGGGTTCGAGGCATGACAGTAAAGCGAAGCGTTTCGGGAAGGATGATCAAATACAAGTTATGAGGCATCAAGATTAAAATCATTCAGGTCAAAAATATTTCTTTAAAAGAATTAAATCTTTTCTTTTAAAAAGGGGCATATTTTGAAACCTAAAATTAATTAGATTGTTGACGCTTAAGATAAAATGAATAAATAAAAAGGTCAAAGGATGATGTCCCCCGTACTAGATGATTCACGTAAACAAAATAGCTGGCAAGTACTGGCAGTCATAGGTGGGAAATTTGAAATTCAGAAAAAACTGATGAATGGGGACCAAAAATGCCAAGGGAATTGTCATCGAGGACATAGACAAAGAAAAGAGTAAATGCCAAGCTAGGAAGAACTCAATGAAGGCCCTTGCTTCAGAAGAACAGGTGTCAAGCAAGGAAAAACTGGTGAATGAGGACCAAAAGGGCCAGGTATCGTCATCAAGGACATCAACAAATAGGATAACAGGTGTCAAGCCTAAAAGAGCTCGATAAAAGCCCCTACTTCTGAAGGACAGGTGTCAAGCCAGAAAGAACTCGATGAAGGACCTTATTTCAGAAAGACATATAAGCTTAATAAAAACCCTTGCTTCAGAAAGACAAGTGTCATATGGAGAAAAGCTTGATGACGGTTACTATTCCGAAGGACATGTGTCAAATAGAAAAAAGCTCGATGACGGTTACCATTCCGAAGGACAAGTGTAAAGTGGAGAAAAGCTCGATGACGATTACCATCCTGCAGGATAGGTGTCAAATGGAGAAAAGCTCAATGACTGTTACCATCCCGAAGGACATGTGACAAATAGAGAAAAGCTTGGTGACGGTTATCATCCTAGAAAACAAAAGGGCTCGATGACGGTTATCATTCCAAAGAACAAATGGACTCGATGACGGTTATCATTTCAGGAGATAGAAGGGGCTTGATGACGATTATTGTCCTAGAGAACAAATGGGCTCGATGATAGTTATCATCTCAGAAGATAGAAGGGTTCAATGACAGTTATCATATTGAGAAGGACATGTGTCAACACAGAGAGAACTCAAGAGCGGTTATCACTTTGGACAAAAGATAAGATCGAGAGCAATTGACAAATAGGTGTCATTAAATGAACGGTGAAGATGAAATCAACAATGGGTATCGAATACAATGTCAAAGATAGTTACCAAGTCTATGTTATAAATAGCGTCCGATTGTCAATAGAAACCACCCTCGAGAATTTAATTATTGGATTTTTACCCAAATTGGACACCGGAAAATTAGGAAGTCGCGACAGAACACTAGGACAACGTTGTACGTGACACGTGTGAATTTTTGGTGCGCTCAAATCGTTCGGAAAAACTCGATTTGGACAAGAAATGGAGAAAGTGGCCAAAATACCCCTAAAGGTAAAAGGGTATGTTTTACGGGTAAATGTCATTTTGGTAATTTTTCCCTCAAATTTTGATTGAATAATTTTACCTTTGGATTTTTGGAAAATTACAAGTATGCCATTGGATATTTTTGTGCAAGAATCGATCTCGACCGTCGGATCAAGATAAGATCGAATTTGGGCCGTTGGATTAAAATTGTGAGTAAATGGCATTTTAGTCATTCACCCTTTGGTCAATATAAATAATTGGAGTCAAATTTGTTTTCTCTCCGCCTTCTCTTCTCCATTTTCATGATCACCCCTTCCCCTTTCATTTTTTTTTCTTCTTTTGGCCGTGGGTTTCCCTCGGCCGTGAGCTAAACCGCCGGCGCCGCCACTCGCCGCCGCTTGCCACACCGCCGGACTTCCACCTTGCCGTCGTCGTGCTGCCCTCCAACCTCACCATTCCCCTCTCCTTCCCCTCTCTTTCTCTCTCTCTCCCGTGACCCCTTTCCCGTCCATGCAAGACCACGCCGCCGCCGCCGAACCACCGCCGTGCAAGCCGGAAACCATCGTGAGTCGTTCGCCTTCGCCGTAGAGCACCGCCGCTTTCCGTGTAGCTCTAGGTCCTATAGTGACAGAAACAGCATCAGCTAATTTATCAATCCCAGATTGAAGAGCCTCTCTGCATTCCTTGCCAAAAGATATCTTCTTTGGACCTGCTTTCACCGCAAAGTTTCCCACGTTGTGCCCGTTTCTACGTAGACCCAATACCCTCCTATTTCGACTCAGGTTCTGAACAGGGAACAACGCCCAATTCTTCATATCTCAATCCAAAGGAGTATTGTTCGTGAAAGGGCATGAAGAAATTGAGGGAAACCAAAAGTAAAAGAGGGAAAAATTGAAGGTGGTGCAAAGGAGGCAGACATTCTCAGGGCGGTACCTTCCTGGGATTTCTTGGGCAAGCGACAAATTTTCCTATTAGTGCAAGTATTTTTTTTTTTTTTTGGGTGTCGGATGATATGGTGCTGGTAAATGAAATCCAAGCGGGAGTTAACCAGACACTCGAATTTTCCCTACTAGTGCAAGTATTTGACTCAAGCAAATATTATTGCTGCAGGGGATGACTTAGTGCCCTATAAACTGTGTGGAGAGGTTGGCTCGCTACTTGAGTTCAGCAGGATTCCATTATCTTACGTTGAAATTCTTTGACAGGTTTTCGTTTCTTGATCCTTCAGATGTGAAAATATCAACAGATTAAGATGTTGACGCGTAAAATTTATCTCGCAGATTTATCATTCATCTTATAAGAAAATAGAGATCGAACTTGACCCCTTGTACAAAAATACCAATGTTGCATAGTCCGCAATTTGCGCTTATGTTTTAATAGCATTTAGGGCTAAAGTCATGAAGATCGAGCATCGTTGCAAGGGCAAGGTGGATAATGATTCCAAGATTGGTACTCATCTTGACCGCGGTTGACCGAATTTGACTTATGTTGACTGGGATTGTCGGAGCTGACCGAATTCCAAGATGAGATAATCCATGTGGGCGCAATCTTGATTAGTCTTTGTTTAGAGATTTAAATCAAATTCGAACTCGAGATTGGTTTAAATTCGAATTCAAGATTAATTCAAGATTTGGTTCAAGAAGGGTCGAGATTGAGATTGAGATTGCGTTGAGGATTGGCAGAACATGGGAATTTGATCGTGAGCAAATTAAGTTAGATAAGAGATTTAGTCGGACAGATTTTCTTGGAGATAAAAGCCGGTGGTGAGTCGGTGAATTTGAAATAAGAAGTTATCGGTGGAGATGAGAACCGTGGGTAGAACTTGGTCAGAAGGGAAAAATAGACCACTGGGCGCAAGAAGTGATACAGATACTGAAGAGAGACAAAGGCCAAATAGAGAACAAAGAGACGCACGACACAATCTCCATCAACTCTGATACGTGCACCGAAGCAGAAGGACATTCGGAGACTTCAGAGGGCAGTCCAGTGTCCGCTGTCACATCTGCCCTCATCCCAGAGATCCACTTTGGTGGTCCACGGCGACGGTCCACCATCCACAAGCGCCGCCATCTGCGAGCACCATGGTCTGCGCGCGCTGCCATCTATGGCATCATCCTATCGGCAGTTCACCGTCGTCGACCTCTTCCATGAGCACCATTGATCTCACTTTCATCACCACAAGACTTCGCACGTAGGAATTTTGTGGGTCAGATAAAACGAGGGAATTCTGGGCAATGTGGAAAAGGAACAGCAAATAAATGGAGATTTTTTAGAAAGAAATTTGGTGGGCGTTCGTCCAAGTCTCTATCGTCCGGCGGCTCCGTGATCCTCCTAACCTCCAGCGACGGATCCTCCTTGCCGTGTTCTCCGGTTGCCGTTCAAAGTCCTAACTAAGGTAGGGTTGGAGTACTAATTGTGTTAGATTTAGTGTTCAATGTTTGGTGCTTGGGTCTCATGTTATGTCATGCTATATTTTATTAAATAGTTGTCGTACCTTTAAGTTCCCGAGGTGTTTTTTGCATTCCGCATTGCATATCCTATTGAGGAATCGAATTTTTGAGGCGAAAGATTGGACGATGATTGTTGAATAATAATGCATGTTCTCGATATGTCTTGCGTAATTCTTGATGTTTCTTGATAGTCTTTTACATAATAGGAAGCACTACGGCTTGCCAGCTTCGAAATTGAGAATCCATATTATGATTGGATGGTTTTGAGAGAGCCCGTGCTAGATCATCTCTTAAGAGGAATCTTTTGCATTCATGTTCAGCTAGTAATCCATCAACTTTCCCCCGTGATTCACCTCGAGGAGGTTTTTTATTTTTCTGCTTGATAAATTCTGTGATGACAATCTCAATACATTGCAGATTTGAACATAACGTAGGAAATTATCCAGCGATTGCTTGCCAATTCTTAAAATACGGGAGATTATTCTCTTGCCATATATAACATTTGTTTCTTCATAAACTAGAAAGGAGGCCTGCGCGATGGTGGATTATTATGTTTTATACGATATTTTGTTTTCAGCAATCACGAACTTCACAAAACTTGTTCGAGGAGCTAGGTCTTGAGGTCCTGAACGAGAAAGCATTGAAAGAGCACATACTTCCTTTGGAAAAGAGAGAAAGGAAGTTACTTACAAAAGAGAAAATGAATGCCCCAGCAATTGTTCGACTCCTAGCCGCATCCGCTTACAGATTCCAAAAGGGGAAAACAAGGGCGATGAGCTTCGGAGGTGGAGGCACTTGCCACGGCTTCACCGATTCCCTCTACAAAAGCCGTGTGTTCAAGGACGACAGTGGGCTACGGGTCGGCAAGCAGATGAGCCCGGAGGTTCTTTGGTATGCACAGAGTAAAAGGTGCCTCGGCAAGCTTGATGAGATGATTGTGGATTTAGGTTGCCAACGAGGTAACTTTGAAGAGGCTCCGCGCGAACACGAGATGCAGTGCAGGCGAGAAGAAGCGAGAGAATGGGTGGAAACGCTGTGGTCGAGGATTAGAGGATGGATGTCACAGGTCATTCCTAATGGGTGCGTGTGTATATATATATATATACACACGTATGCATGTATTTTATGTATGTATGTTTTTACGAATCTATCAATATGAATCTGAGCCCCTGTGCACTTGGATGGGAATGACCTATCCTGAATCGCAGAGTTAGGGGAAGGTAGGAATCAAATTATATGCCTAACTCTAGCGTCGCCAGGCATGAAAGACAAGAGGCGGATATTGTGGCCGCAAGGGTTTTGAGTGAATCGTCTGATCAGGTATCTGCGAATTCCGTAAGAATTCTTCGTGTTCTGCCATAGTTTATGATCTAGACCGAAACTGAAAGACCTTAAGGGAATACAGACATTACAAGTGATGTTCACTTAGTGCCATAACTTTGAAAAGAAATGTGCCATTACTATTAATTGATTACTCGAGTGCTATTAAGTGTCGGAAATCAAATATGGCATGGCACTTGGATGAACTTTTTTAAAAAATTATGACATTCTTATGGTACTCGAGTAAATGGAAAAAAGAGTTATGACTCTCAATTTGAGCATTATGGTACTTACGTGAGTGCCATAAGGAAATTATGGCACTTGTGATGTTATTTTTTCTAGTGCTTTCATATAGTTTGTATTGGCTCCATCTTGTCATTATCATTTGTGTTACTGGATTGAAGGGTAAGAAAAGAAGAGAATGCCAAGTGTTCTTGACCTTTGGTGGCCCCGATGCTCGATACAATCTAGCTGGTTCCCTATACATCAGTCTTTTGGCCGAAGGAATCAAAGTTCTTACTAATGATGACCTCATCGGTCAAAATGGTCATCAGATTCGCAATGCCATCCACCAATGCAAGATATCCATTCCGATTCTCTCCGAAAACTTTGCCTACTCTCATTGGTGCCTCGAGGAGCTCGCTCACATGGTTGAATGCAAGAGAACAAAGGGGCAAAAGATATTGCCCATCTTCTATAAGGTGGAGCCATCGCACGTGCGAGACATATCACATTCGTTTAGAGAGCGCATGGTTCGATATAAGGAGTTGGCCGAAGGTAGTTATGAGCGGTGCGAGCGAGCTATTAGGGAGCTTGGATCCTCCGACGGATGGGTATCGGAGAAAATCGCTATTGGGTACTTACTTTCATCATTCCCGCCAAAAGATTTTATTACTGAAAAACTTCTCATACTACTTAGAGCTTACTTCAAATTTATTTGGCAATTCGCAGGGTGCTTGTCAATCAGGTCGTCAAGGAAGTTGCGAGGTTATTGAACATCCACTAAATATTGACTCGATCTTGGGGTTAGTGAAGCAAGATGTATTTTACTCGATGATCAAACGTGTCTTTATTTATTGTTTATCATTTGCATTAATTTTCTAAAGACCGGCTAGGAATTCTTTTGAAGTTAAGAAACAGGTTACACATCTTTTGTTTGGGTAATTTATTCAATAAACATATATTTTTGGATTCTGTTTTTGGTCGAAGTTTTTGGATTCGAGTGTGACCCGATTGACGGATGTCTCATGTTCGGATTTGACAAGTCTGCGCTCAGCTTGTTGTTGGCGTAAGCAAGATGGTACAATGAAGATGGGAAAACAGTTGCAGTTTGCATTAATATTGCTTGAGATATCCTAAGCAAGATGGCCTGAACTTTTTTTTTCTTAATAAGAAGTATCAATTTTTACTTGAGTCCAAAATTTGGCCTCCGTGATATGAAATTTTCATATTGTTTAGGTCAGATTTAAAATTTAATTGAAAGTTGATTTTCTATAGGACAAAAAAAGTTTAGGCCAAAATTATTGCTCAAGATAAAAGTTGTGCTTCTTTTTTGAATTAGCCCATGGAAAATAAGATGAGAGAATGTTATTTGAGATAGGGTGGATCATCTTGGACTGAAGTTTTTTGGATGCTTTAACGAGGAGATGTGACCAGGATGTGTAGACTTGCCTTAGAAGGGATCGGAAAGTACTTAGAAAGGACACGAAAAGAGACTAAGGAGAACATATGTGATCGGCACATTTGCGCAATGAAATTCATATAGCCAATTCCATTTACTATGATAAGATTTGGTTTGTTGTAGGTTTTTAAAACTAGAACCTGCTCGGATTCTAGCCAACGTAAAACAAAGGAATTGTGGGAAGGATCATTTCAGTCTTACTTAGGATATTTTAAGAAATTGATACAAACATTAGTATCTTATTTTCTTACATAATATTCCATTGTCTCCCCACTTATGAAGAAGAATCCGATCCCACAAAATGATGCATTAAGTATTATCGATAAAGTTGGAGGATGTTCTCCTTTCCCGGATTGAGAAACCATTAGAATATTTTCAACAAGTCAAAATTGTACATACAAACTAAAAGCACGAGTCCAGTTATCATGAGGTTTACGAAGTTTCTATTGACATAGTTTTTGAATACTGCTAAACAAATTAATGTGAAAATCATCTTATGCAAATTCATTTTTCTCTCAAGAGTTGCTTTTATCGGTGTTATTTTCATTTTAACACGAAAATTAAATGCAAGAGAACATCAGAAGTGTTCTTGGCCTTTCGTTGCCGTGATACTGGAAATGGTTTGGCTGCTTACCTCTACGTCAGCCTTCTGAATGCAGGAATCAAAGTGTTTAGCTTTGATGATCCGTCCCTCATAGGTACAGAATTTGCTCCAGAGATTCGCTATGCCATCGACCACTGCAAGATATCCATTCTGATTCTCTCTAAAAGTTTTGCCTCCTCTACCCGGTGCCTCGATGAGCTAGCTCAAATGGTTGAATGCAAGAAAAAAAGGGGAAAATGGTAATGCCCATCTTCAATAAAGTGGAGCCCAGGGATGTGCGACACGTATCAGGCTGTTTTAAAGATAAGATGCGTCAACATGAGAGGCGATCGAATTATAATCGGTGGGAGCAAGCTCTCAAGGAGGTTGGGTCCTTCAGAGGATGGGAATCACTGAACATTGCCAATGGGTACTTACTTTCGTCATTCCCATCAAAATTTAATTGGATCCTATTACTCGGAACTTCTTATACTGTCGCGCTCCGAACCCCCGTCGAACCAGCGATATCCCGCCTCCGGTCGAACAGTTGCGACGTCCCAGGTTATCGCCGATCTCATCTAAACATCAGAGATTTAATTGCGCAAACAGAAACCATAAATACCCTGACAAATTAAACTGAGGAGAATTGGGAGAATATACATTTCCATTTCTTGTTCAACTTGTTCCACCATATATTCAATAAAACAAACCTCTATCTACCAGTGTACACACACCTTCCTAAAACCTTCCAAAACTTAGAACAAAACCCGATGACCTGACGTTCAATCTCAAAAATGATTCTCATCCAAGGCAAGCTTTCTCACTTCTACAAACACGGTCGTCGTGTGTCATATCAAAGTTATCCCGTTACCCATTGGAACTCAGCTACCTCATACTCCATATGCACCAGTACTCCAAAACATACTAGTGGCGGTGGATGATTCATTGCTCAGGTCAGGGTTCTGAAAATTGTTGGTTGATACAACCACGAGATTACATCTCAGTAAGTATACCCCTAAACCTAACCTAAGCTATCATGTACCTCCAAATAATTACGCAATCACACACATTCACGTACACCAATATCACAAAACAGGCACATCAATTAAGACTGTCAGGCTCATAATGCACACATTCGCACTCAGTCACGATCACGTCGTATGCAACACACGTATGTGTTAATTCTCATCTCACTCTTCCTTCCATTCTCATTTTCCGCTTTCTCAATCCTCGCCAGTGGCCCGCGTTGAAATACACGCCTCAGGCACACTGCGATCATTCATCACATCACTTCCGGCCCACGTACTCGTTCACGCCTCATGCCCCGATCGCGACCTGAGCATCACACGTCCTAGACCCGATCCCAACTCAGCCCGCGTCAAATGTGACAGGCCTACATGATTGAAACTCAACTCAGCCTACGCCAAATGCGACAGGCCTACGTGATTGAAACCCAACTCAGCCCACACCAAATGTGACAGGCCTACATGATTGGAACCCGAGCTTATGATGCCTCGATCCAATTCCGATCTCACCCGAGCTGATCGTGCCTCGGACCGATTCTCATACATGCTTTTTCAAGTCTCAGCCTGTGCCAAATGCAACAGATCTACGTGATCGCTGCCCGAGTTTACGATACTCGGCCCGATCTCATTCTCGTTCTATTGCACCTTCGCATACTTTTCCACAATTACTTGTCACACCACACTTCTCCTTATTCATGCACATGCTCGATATGCATTTACCACACGCGACTAGCCCATCACACGCAATCCGTGTACGCATCGAGTCACACGCAGATAGAGCGCACTCAATAATTCACATGGGCAATATTAACAATTAATTTAATCAACTCACGTGTGCACTCGACAAGCATAATCAGTCACTCAATTGCACAATAACATTCTCAATTAAATCACCACAATTTATAAATAAATCAAACACGCCTCAAATACGATAATTGTCATTTTTCTCCAACAAATGGCGTCGGATTAATTCCGATCCTTCACGGGACTTTCTCGCCATTAAATATCGGTTCTAAAAATCCAACTTGCGTCCTGAACCAAGCATCACAGCCTCGTGAACAGTGAATCACAGCTCGTGAACAGTGATTCTTAGCCTGAAATTCCCTCAAATCGTCCTCCAAAAATTCCGAATTAATTCCTTGAGGCCCGCCATATATTCCCAGTCTAAAGCCCCAACATTTTGCACCCGCACAAGTCCAATTTCACCCAAAATCAAATTATTCGGCGATACCCAAAATCCTAAATCGGGATTAGAGTATGACTTACCGCGTTCTAGGCTAAAACGGCTAGAACGGAAAGCGGCGGTGCTCTACGGCGAAGGCGAACGACTCACGATGGTTTCCAGCTTGCACGGCGGTGGTTCGGCGGCGGCGGCGTGGTCTTGCACGGACGGGAAAGGGGTCACGGGAGAGAGAGAGAGAAAGAGAGGGGAAGGAGAGGGGAATGGTGAGGTTGGAGGGCAGCACGACGACGGCAAGGTGGAAGTCCGGCGGTGTGGCAAGCGGCGGCGAGTGGCGGCGCCGGCGGTGTAGCTCACGGCCGAGGGAAACCCACGGCCAAAAGAAGAAAAAAAAAAATGAAAGGGGAAGGGGTGATCATGAAAATGGAGAAGAGAAGGGGGAGAGAAAACAAATTTGACTCCAATTATTTATATTGACCAAAGGGTGAATGACTAAAATGCCATTTACTCACAATTTTAATCCAACGGCCCAAATTCGATCTTATCTTGATCCGACGGCCGAGATCGATTCTTGCACAAAAATATCCAATGGCATACTTGTAATTTTCCAAAAATCCAAAGGTAAAATTATTCAATCAAAATTTGAGGGAAAAATTACCAAAATGTCATTTACCCGTAAAACATACCCTTTTACCTTTAGGGGTATTTTGGCCACTTTCTCCATTTCTTGTCCAAATCGAGTTTTTCCGAACGATTTGAGCGCACCAAAAATTCACACGTGTCACGTACAACGTTGTCCTAGTGTTCTGTCGCGACTTCCTAATTTTCCGGTGTCCAATTTGGGTAAAAATCCAATAATTAAATTCTATTAAACAAAACTCGAGCGTTTCTCGAGCTAACAGGCGGCTTGCTGGGGAATTTCGTAGAATCGACTCGTGATTGATACTAAATCGAGTCACATGCAAATCCGTTCGGTGCGTGACGACCTTGGTTGTCATTAAAATCGCGAAGATCAATCACTTGATCCAAGGGGTACGATCGTTCGAAATAATTTCAGAATCATTCGTCAAGTCATTTCGTGATCCTATGGAATCACCCGTGATCCACTATTAGGACAGTGGCGAACTGACCCCTAAATATCTTTGGATCGGCCAACAGTGGCTTAAAATATCACTTCTGCGATTTAATGGTCGAAGTCCATTCACGGTCGAATTTTCTTTAGTCGCGCGAATTTAATTCCCCAATTAGCCTTTCCCTAATGGTTAGCATTTTCAGGAATGATCAGTTTCGGGCGAGAATTTACTACGGGCACATCTCATAAAACTCAATTATTCAATAAATTCCAATTTGTGGAATTTCGGAATATCACATATACTACTCAAAGCTTACTTCAATATATATGATAATTTGCAGGCATGAAGGGAAACTTGTACAACAGATCGTCAAGGATATTTTGGAGCTGTTGAAAAATCCCAACCACATGATCACCCCACTTGCGACCGCTCGGTTTTTGAATCGATGAAGAATTAGCAACTCGATTCCTGTTTTACAAGCGGATGTTCCTCGACGATGGAACGTGTCGTCATTTATTGTTCATCGGTTGTGTTTATTTTCTAAAGACTGGCGAGGAATCCTTTTGAAATAAAATAAACATGCGTAGCATGTTATGTTGTGTAATCTATTTAATGAACATGTTGATTTTGGATTGACAATGCATTTACTTTTAAAAGAATGAGATTCATAACGAGTTGGATGTGCGGCCAACATTAATCTAGAATTCGTTCAGCTTTATGTGACCTGACTAGCAGTTCATTGCCTTTAGAACTCAATTCAGCTTCTTCTTTTTGTTGGAAGAAAATGAAATGACAAAGGTATTCATTTTGGCGTTTGATGGTATGATTCAACAGTGGACTCATGCAAAATTTCCATGTAGGGAAATTTACAATACAGGAAGGAACGATGAAGCCTTCTAAAAAAGTACATTTCGACGGATGTGTGATGGACCAAATCAAAAGTTGCCAATTACGTGGTATCGCTTATTCTTTTTATTCATTAACGAAAATCAGGCAAAATTAGCAAATAATTCCTCAAACATATAGTACCAATAGAGTCCTAAACTTTTCAATTTTATCAATATAATCATAAGCCTTTGCACAAAATTCCAAGGCAATCCTTCATACCAATTGTCGTTGGAAATCACTAACGTGATGGTTCACATACAACGTCGATTCAAATACAATTGTCCACGCCAGCATGCCACGTAGGATGGCCAGCAATAATTGGATGCCACGTTAGCAATTTCCGACAACAATTGACTAGAAAATCTTCACTAAAATTTTGCACAAAGGTTAATAATTATATTGGCAAAATGTGAAGTTTACGACTGAATTTGTATCCATATGATATGTTTATGATTGATTTGGTAATTATATTAGGTCCATAACTTTCAGTCAATCCATTACGTAGGTGAGTTACATCTTGATCCATCTATTAGATGAAGCTTGTGAGGACCTGTAGCTTTTTGCCTCCAACATCTGTTACCCTTATGTGAACCAAAGTTTAAGTCAACCACCAGTGCTTCAAAATTGAGAACTGCACATATATATGCTCATGTTTTGCATCGAATGCTCAAAAACTAAAGTTGATGTGATTTAAGATACGACCCACGGAATAAATCTATAGGGGAAGGAGAGATTGGTCCTGCCATGAGCAAGACTGGCACAGAATTAAAATACTAACATGATGTGCCAATTTGGAAAAGAAGAGATGACCCATGTGCTTAAAGGGAACTACGGAACTGAAATCGCGAATAGAGAACAATTAGAACTTAGGAAAGTCTAATTATAAAACTCGATAAGGCTAAATTGAAGGTTTTGAAACAGCCGTCAACGAAAAATAGCCAATTGATATGGCTTGTGACATTGGCAATTGCATGTTTGAAGCTCCGATGCTAGATTTCTCATACCGTAGAATTGGTCTATGCATGTCAACATACAAAACCCCTCTTTTGAATCTCTTTGAAGTCATTTTTTAATGTTGCTAATAACATTTTCAAGTTGTGCCACGGGAATGCAGTCATCGATCATCACGAAACCTTCAAATATTTTCTCGGTTCTTTGCCTCCAATTTTATGTCAAATGTTAGAAAAATAGGATCGGAGTAAATCATACCAAGACATTTCCTAGTATAACAACTTTTTCAAGTTTTTCTTTTCCTTTTTTTTCCTATTTTCTTATCACAAGCTCACCTTTAAAAGATAAAGCATCTTGTCAGGAAGACGGGATCAAGGAACATAAGATACTTGAACGACCGGCATCAAGTTCGTACATGCTAATTGCAAATTGGGTGGAATAATTAACAAGTATAGAATGATCAATATTGAATTTTTTGCATGAACTTTCTTCTCTATCAAGACTGAAAATGCTTCTCCCCTTGGGCGTGCACACTTTCATTATTGGAAGAAGAAAACAGGGAAAAAAAAAACAGACAGAGAGAGAGAGACAAATCTTGAGGATCGAATATTAAGTGGATGCATCATTAAGTCAAGAGAAAAATTAAGAATGTCAATGTGAAATTCGTCACATGATACCTAAATATGACTTTTTTCCAGTAAAAAGGAGAAAAAAAGTCTAAAATGTTGGAGGGTTAAAGTCAACTAATAATGCAAAAAAGGGTGGAGAGGCACTGATGCATCGCCGTCTTACAGGATGACCACCTTTTAGGTGGCATTACCGGGAGAACCTTTTGGTTTGCCAGAATGAGAATTACAAAGAGATCTCTATTCGTGCGATGATTTCTTTGGTTTAGCTTTGTGAAATGGCTCTTGATTTCATCAGGATTATAGTCTAATGCATCATTTTTTTGTACTGAGGAATTTGACGAGCTAAAATCTGTCTCAAAAGTTGTGAGCCTGAGAAAAAAATTTCGCAATTCTCAGCAACTTCTCTTTTTACCGAAGCATTCTCCTCCTGTGGAAGGTCGCGTTCTGCTTTTGCATTATTTAACTTCCTTCTGCAAAACTTGAAGTTGTTCTTCTTTGTAAAGCTTCCTGTTCTTTTAACAGAGAGATTTCCCTTTCTAGCTTAGTATTTCTTTTCTTAGCTCACCAAACATTTCCTTTGGCATTTCATGCATTTCGTCGTATAAAAGTTCAGAGGATTCTACCTCATCATCTTCTGAATCAATGTCCGCCGTCAAAAAGAGGTTGGCTTCCCGTGTTTCTTCATCCCTTCTGGTCTTGGATTCAGTGTCCCTCTGGTTCTGGGCTGCGAGTGCCTTTTTTACTTTCTTTCAAACTTGAGATTCCTAATCGAGGACAGTCTGGCTTGTGATAGAATATATGTACAGATGACTGACAATCTTCGCAAGGGCAAATCTATAAACTTCATTAACACAAAAAATCTGCGACAAAAACAAGTCTTCAAATCATATACTAAAACATCTTATACAGCGGCAAAATAAACACCCGCACAGGCATATAGATGATCCCTGATTATTATGGCATTCTTAGTGAATGAATGAGCTTGACGCAACATGTTTTTGTCTTTCTCTTAAGAGAAAAGACCATCAGAGGGACTTAGATTTTGAGGTGTCACGAATGCTTTAGATTTGCTTATCGTGCATTAATACAATGGATGGAGAGTGGAGTCAAATAATAACACCATGATTCATGGAATTAATTTGAGATCGTCATTAATTTTTTATGAATTTCTTTTTCTAGTGGTTAAGGCAACTTGCCCCCATGAAAGTGGCTGTTGGTTGCTTTTTAATTTAAAGACAGCTCGCCCCCGCCAGTAGCTCTCTGATTTTTATTTTGGTAATTAGCTACCCTGCAAGATTTACCAGTTTAACTTGTCCTTTGCCAATGTAGAAACATCATGGGTCATATGTCTCATTTCTTGGCAGCTTGAAGTTGGGTGTCCTGGAGGACCACCGGATGGGCAAGGTGACGAGGACCATCACCATTGATTCAGGCTTCAGGGTTTGCGGTTGAACAAAATCTGGGGAGATAATTGGAAAGTTTTCTGTATTCTGCTGCATCAACTTGAGAAAGTTTTCTTTGCAATCCTTCTATCAACTTTTGTGTGGGTTTTAAAGGTGATCATTGGTTGGACAATACCCTCCCATCCCAGACCCAATTGTCAGGCCCGTGGATATTGCAAGATCCATTCAAATCCGCAGAGGCCCGACCAAATCTAATCGGATGTACAAATTGATCATGGACTCGGAAGCCGCGTGACCATCCGAAGACAAAATCGGATGGTTCGGACAAGACATCGAATTTCAAAGCTCGTCCAGCTCGAGTAAGGTTTATTGTGTGTCTGGGTAGACTCTTAATTTTAATCATTTTACTTAATTTAAATCTCACGACAAATAAGCTTCGAATTTTTTTATATCTGAAACACCCCAAATATTCATTACATATGACACGTGGATTCAAATATGATTTATTTTCGTGCTCCCTCAGCTTTGAATTTCACTTCGAAGTTTCCCGGACATGTTCCCCTCGAGGAAGTTTACAAATCTGTCAATTTTTTAGTCCAATCTTGCACCATTTCGTCAAACCGGGGTGCTTCCGGATACTTTCCGAAGTCTATCAATGACATACCGCGCAAATCCGAATTGACTGAGAATTTTAAGTCTACTCACAAGTCAAGAACACAGTCACTTCCCATAGCAACTCATAGATTGATTATGGCATGTGGAGTTGCTTGGTCAAGATCAACGATTGCTCCTTTTCGTATGATCGAATCTGATGAGGACGAGGCATTTGGGACACCGATCGAATATGAAAGAGGATATTATATTATTCCCACCGCCCACCACTTTTGACGATCTTGCTCCTCAAGGATGTCCCTGCGTGTCCATCAAAGGAATTTTTCACATTCAAGACCAGATAAGTCTTTGATTATTCTTCTTCGAGGCATAATTCCTATTCATTCGCCACTTTATTGCGGAAAAGAAGAAAACAAGGGTCGGATTTGCCCTACTAAAAAGAAAAGAGCAATCAATATCATGGTCTGATAAGATTTAGTTGGTGCGATCCATGTCGCGGAGAAAGAGACGGTGGTGACTGGTGAGAGCACCAGAGAATTGTAAATATTTCTCAATCCTAACCCCTAACTACACCCTAAATTGACCCGTGTCTTCTAGTTTGAGGATAAATTCGTAAGTAGTCACCCACATCATTAGAAATTTACTATCTGCTTCATAAATTAACCGATGACCGGAAAAATTCAAGCTTTCCGTGCGATCGATCTATCTGAATGAGTTATGACACCGAAGACTTCGGTGCTAGAACAGGGCCGGTAGAAGTTGAACCTCCCTAGCATTCAGTGGCCGGTGTCCGAAGTGGTTCAAGAAGCTGTTCTCTTCCAACTTAACCGACCTTGCCATGGCCTTAGAAAGATTCGCTCGTCATCGATTTCACCTTAAATTAGCTATAACATAAATTAGTTATCAATGCTCACTGACAAAGTTTTTATTCATAGGAAATTATACCTTCCAAATGACGATAAAATGGTATATCCTCTATCAAACCGCGGCTACTCTATAACAGCCAAGTACATGCTGCTCAAAGGAACATTCGCAATGTAAACTTCGAAGAAGTAAACAACTTTTGATGGATAGTAACTTTAGAAGGAGCTGGCAATAAATGTAGTGTGGGGTTAGTAGCTCCATCTGTGAATTAGTACATGTGATCAAACCATTGCTAGCAGGTGTCAAAAGATTGGTAAGTAACAATAGTATGACAATGGTCTAAGTTACTATGGTCACTAAAAATAAGTCTCAATCCATATTTGGCGGTGGTAAATATTGTAATGAGTTTGTAACTCTAGTATATGGATCGATAGGTTTTTTCGAACTATCACTAGTAATCTCTTAAATATTGGAAAGTTGATCGTCAAGGTGTCAGTTTGAATAGTAACATACGTGACAGTATTAAGCTCTTAATCCTTGCTTTCAATAGGAGTGAGTATCTCTTTCAATTTATAAAGGCTTGGTAATTATTACAATAATGAGTTAGCAACTCAAAAATTGGACAAAATGTCATCGAAACCAGTGGCAGTAACCTTACGAAAATTCATAAGTTGACTATATCATATGGTAAAGGCTTAAGCTACCTACAAATATAGTGATGATATGTTTACATTGGTATTGGTAATTAAATTTAATAACTAATTTCTGCCATTATTAAACCAATGAATTGTCATTTTATAGATGAATTAAAGGTTGGTAAAGTCTTAGAGACGGTGGAAGCAACTATCGATGAATTGGGTTTGCTTTAAAATGGCAACTTGATCATTGAAGGGCTATTAAATATCAGACCCAACATGTAACTGAGTATCTTCGTGAAAATGCGATAGACGAAGGCCCTCACTTCACAAGTCAACTTAGGAAACCGAAGTCTTGATAAATTAATAGTTAATGAGTAAGCTGAAGTGCCACTGGGAAGAGGCGGCCAAAAGTCCCTTTTTTACTTCCTATAAAAAGAGGATATGTCCCCACTGCCCACACTTCGACTATTTAGCTCCAAGAAAATATTAGGTGCGGCTCTGATTCCACCGCGGCAAAATCCAAGTTACTCATCAGGCGACACATGTCTCCCGAACTCCACTGCATCAGAGTTGAAAAATTTTGAAAAAAGAAAGACTCTCTCTCTCTACTTCGCGCTCCGAGACTTCCACTTCTAGATTTACTCTCTCTCTCTCTCTCCACTCACACCTCCAAGACAACGCCGTCTCCGACGAACAATGCCGACGCCTCACCGTTGCCCTAGCCTCCATGTGATAGTTTGAATTTCGGCCCATTTTTAGGATTTAAAAAATATGTAATTCGTCAATATGCTTATAGTAAAATCTCGCCCGAGAACTGATCACTCTCGGTTATTATTTTTAAAATAGAGATTTCGCTAGAATCGCATTCGACCGAATTTGACCGTTATTTAGAGTCCAAACTTTGGTGTCGAATTTTCGGAGTTTCGTGAAGAATTTAATTAGACGGTGTCGATATTATCGTGGCCAACGTCAATATTGTCAAGAATAGTGGAAAAGTGAATTTTTGACCAGGTGTGGATTTAGACTTGTAAACCTCCCTCGTAGTGCGTCTTAGTTAGTTTCTTCTTGCCCTTTTTCCTATTTATTATTTATGATTTTTGTGGACCATTAGATCGATTTTTGGGTTCGAATCGTGACCGTTGGATCACGATCATTTTTTCGACTCTCTCTCTCTCTCTCTCTCTCTCTCTCTCTCCTCTACGTCACGCACATTTCCCCCCATGCAACGTCCACTCACGCTCACCAAGCCCCTGCCCCCTCTCTCTCCTCTCTTCTTCCTTTCTTCTTCCATTCTCCCCCCCTCCCCCTGACTGCTTCTGGCTTCTGCTTTCTTCTGCCCGCTCGACCCCCGACCCCTGCTTGACCGTTGACCCCCACTTGCCGTCCACCCAACGCCGCCCCACCAGCTACCGACGCCGCCATCCTCCTCGCGTTGTTGTCGCGTCGCCGCGTCGCCCGGCAACTCCCCCCAACTCGGCCTCCTTCTCCTCCCAAGTGCGCAAGTTCGGCTCGCGGCCACGCCTGCTGACTCCAGCCGTTTCTTTTGTCCACCCCGCTAGCCCACCTGCTTCGCTTAGCCCCCGGGTCACTGCCGTGCCACCTCCTCGCGCCGCCACGCCGACCAACTGTCGCTCGAGCAGATTATAGTTCTTGGCGAACCAGAGGTTGCCATTGCTTGCCATTGCGTTCGATGAGTCCCGACCGCCGTCCAGCCGTCCAGTTAGCTCCCTAGCACTGCCCTGACGTTTGAGCTCCGCCGTCACCGTCGCCCAACGTCCCCGTTGCCACCGCGATTCCCCTCCATCTTCTTCTTCACTTTCCCCCACGCGCCGTTGCTGCTTGTCGGGCCGCCACGTTGCCGTCCGGCCGTCAAGCTCCACCAACCGCCGCCGTGCCGCCCCGACCACCGCCGACTTGCCCTCCCAGCCCCAGTCCCCTCTTTCGCCACCATCGTCCCGGCCAAACTTCCCCCCCCCTCTCCTTCATATGCGTGCAATCGCCGTCGCCGAGCTCATCGTCGACACCGCCGCCCTGCCACCCAACCAACTAGCTAGTCTAGCTCGCCGCCGCCCTTTGTCCTCCTGTCACCGCTGCTCGTCACTGCCACCAGCCAGCCGGCCAGCCAACCAGCCGACCAACCAACCAGCTAGCCAGCCCAAGCCATGCCCGAGTCGTGCCCGAGTCGTGGCCGAGTCGCCCCGGCCGTGGTCGAGCCCGTTGCCTACGCGTCTCGACTGTTTGCTCGTTGCCCTTGCCCGTGGCCGAGCCATCCCAACTGTGCCCGTGTCGTGCCCAGCTGCTCGCCCGCGTGCCTGGTCGCTTACCCAGCTGTGGCCGAGTGCCCTAGGCCATGGTCGAGGGTGTGCCGAGCCATGGCCGGCCATTGTGCCCGCCATGCCCTCGCCCACACCGAGTCACCGCTGTTTTGACTGGGCCATTTTAGGCCCGAGTCGATTTTTCTCGAGCCAAAACTTGGTAAGTGATATCCTAATCTCTATTTAATACAATGGGTATTATTAGTCTTGTCTAGGGATTTCTTAGAATTAATTTAGTGACTAATTTAGAAAATAGATTAGTCAGTTAGAATATGATTAGTGCGTGGATTATGTGGTAAGTGGTAAATTAATTTATAGTGATCACATGGCTAATTGTGGTGTACTAATTGAGCGGATTGTCGTGGCGTGTGTGGGTGAAATTGAAGTTCATATGTGATCAGCTTGGAAGTCGGGTGTGTAGACTGGTGTGATGGACTCGTGATGTAACTGGGTTTGGCATGATGTGTTGATTTGCAAATTGTGATATGGTGAGTGTGTCTTAAGTTTGATTGGCATGACTTGAAAGAATGACGAATTGTGTTGTAGTGTATGTGCATGTGAAAAAGCCCGGATTGATCGGAGGGCTGCCAACTTGAGGCGTGATTACGCGAGTGTGGCGAAAAAGACATGATTAGACTTGAAGCGTAGTTACGCGGGTCATTGGAAAGGAAAAAATATTCTGAGGCGTGATTACGCGGGACCGAGCCCGACTTGATCTGAGGGATGAACCTGAGGCGTAGTAACGCGGGCTGTGAGATTGGGCCTGAGACGCAATGGCACAGGCAGTGAGAATGGACCCGAGGCGCAGTGGCGCGGGTCGTGAGAAAGATGTTCGATCATACATGCGAATTGAGTGTGATTGAATTGGCTGGTTGAATGTGTGATCGAATTGGTTAGATTGATTTATGGTATTTGTGGATTATTAGTTGGGTTGGTTGGGTGCAAGTGTGGATGGCGCTCAAATGATTGTGTTATATTTTCAGGATATTGTTTCATTATCATGATTTGACTAATGTGCAGTATAGGCATGTGACTGGATGGCAAGGTAAGTCCATCGAGGTGAATTATATATGTTATCGGTTACATTGGATATAAAACTTGTTCGGGTACGCATTGGCCTAAGTGGGGTTTAGGGTGTTGCTTAGTGAGACTCGTTCTCATGGTTATTATATAACCAATTCAGATCCGCGACCGTGAGTGATTGGAGATGCTGCAATGGTATCTCGGAGAATGAAGACGGGTCAAGTACTCTGTACTTTGAGTTTCTCCCTTTTTGTAGAGGAGTTAATTTTACGAACCACTATCCTTTTTGATGAATGTGATTCTGTTGTTGTGACCTAGCTTGGGGATTGTCTTTTTGTAAACGTTTTATGTATCTGCTAAGTGTAAAAATTACAATTATTGTTTCGTACTATTGCCACCCCTTGTCATTATTCATTGCCAGGGTTGTTTCTATTTGTTTCTGTGCGTGCCTTATCTCTGATATTTGGGTTGGGTGGACGACGTGTTTGGGACGTCGCATTCAATGATCGACCATCGAGGAATGTCGCGAGCCCGTGAGAGTTTGGGGCGTGACACTCCGTCTCGACTCGCTTTGTTGTTCTCGCCGTCTCCGTCTCCACCTCCGCCCTAGCCGTAGCTGATGCCTCCGTCATTAATAATATGATTTTGAATTTACTAAAGAAATTACTCGCACATTAGGAAACTCACCAAGACCGATAAAAAGAAAATAGTCAACAAAAGCAACTCAGTATGATTGGAGTATCATTGCAATGGGTGAGCCTCACGTATTCAGGAGCTTGGAGAGTACGTCCTCTATTTTTGTCCACATGCAAAATCGGCTAATTATTGCGGTGAAGCCAAGATTGTTTTTTAGGAGCAATAAACCGGCCTCCCAACGCAAGTTGAACAGAAAATACAAATGATTAAGCTTGTTATTTTTCCCTGAAAGAATATTATATGTGGACGGTCATCAGCTCTTTCTCCCTCTGTCTCTACCAAGCAAAGCCAAGCATCACCTACCCACATCAAATCCGTGATCACCATCATTATCCTCCATCATAAACATAAACAAAAACCACCGCCATTATTGGAGAGGGAGGAAGCAGAAAAAGCAAAGAGTAACCACCCCCTCCCACCTCCATCTTTCTAAAGCTGTTTTGCGAGAAGAATCGTCGAAGCAGATCTGTCTCCATTCACCCTTTGAATAGTCAAGAAGATGACCCACAGTTAGTCAAAGTTTTCACTCCGTGGCCCTTAGGATTTGGGGGTATAAAGAAACAATGACTGGAGTCTTGAAAGCATCAACTCTTGGATAAGCATTGAAAGAACACATTGAAAGGAGAGGGAAGTTTTTTTTTTTGCTAGAAGAAAAGAAAGGGAAGTTACGAACAAAGAAAAAGATGAGTTCCTTGGCTCATAACTACGACGTGTTCTTGAGCTTCAGAGGTGCAGATACTCGCACCGGCTTTGCCGATTTCCTCTACAACAGCCTAGTAGCTGAAAGGGTCCGCGTGTTCAGGGACAACGAAGCCCTCCCGGTCGGTCAGCTGATAGGCTCAAAGCTTTTCGAGGCCATCAGGAGTTGTAAGATTGCAATCCCCATCATCTCCAAACAGTATGCGGAGAGTAAATGGTGCCTCCGCGAACTTGCAAAGATTGTTAATTGCCACAGAAAGCATGGCATGTCAGTCTTCCCTATATTTTATAAGGTGGATGTTCTTGATGTACTTTACCGAAGCGGTAAGTTCGGAGAGGCTTTTCGAAAACTGGAGGGGCAGTGCAGGTCAGAAGAAGTTCGAGAATGGAAGGACGCGTTGAAGTCTGTAACGGGGATTAAAGGATGGATATCACAGATCACTGCTAATGGGTACGTACATAAGTATGTATTGATTTATTTATGAATCTACAAATCTGAACCCGAACCACTACGCACTTGAATGAGAATGACCGATTCGGAATCGCAGAGTTAGGGAAAGGAAGGAACCAAACTGTACGACTAACTGTGGTTTTACACATTAAAATGTGGGCAGGCATGAAGGAGAGCTGGTGAAAATGGTGGTCGCAAAGGTTTCGAGTAATTTGACGACGACATGGATCGAATGGCTCTCCAAGCTTCCTATGGCGATGTCTAATTACCACATAAGAGCAGGTATCTCCCAATTCCATTTGAGCCAAGCGCCAAGCCTTATAAGTATTCCCTGTGTTCATCATCTGAGAGCTTTGGCCTCCCCTTAGTCCCCACATAGAGAAGACATGTAAGGTTCGCGTAATTTTTTACCTAGACTGATTTCGTGGCTTTTAAAAGTTGCCTTGGTCTTTCTGAATTTTGAATTTTGGGGTGTGTTTGCTTCGTGGAAAACTTCTTAAAGTAGGAAATGTTTTTCATGAAATTTATTTTCAAAAAATTTGATTAGTTTGCAGTTGTTACTTAAAACTGAGACAAAGAAAACTTTTCGAAGTTAACATCTAACTTTCAAAAATTATTCTCTTTGTTATAATAATATTGTGTTCCTAATATAAGATATTAAGATGATATTCAAATCATTGTCTAAGATATTACTAATACGTGAAATGTAAATTTCAAGTTCTTTTATCATCAAATAAAGACAAATAAATAATTAACAAATTTAATCTCCTAGTGCTCATAAAGTTTCATGTGAGAATGATTCACCATTCTGTGTGAGCATGCGCATAGAAAAGGAGCTTAGGAAAATAATTTCTTCTTTATATGATGGAAAAATTATTTTCCTCAATTTTAACAAGGGCTATTTTCATTGACCATAAAGTCTTTTTTGTTGATTATCCACCGTCAGCGAACCAAATACATGAAAGTTTGGAAAATCATTTCATGGGAATCATTTTTCATAAAAACAAGCATAACATCGTTATGAACCGTATTGGCTACATCTTATCATTATCACTTTGGTTTGTCTTGCTGGATCGCAGCGGTTGGTCACTTTATGGATAGGAGAACATCAGAAGTGTTCTTGGCCTTTCGTTGCCGTGATACTGGAAATGGTTTGGCTGCTTACCTCTACGTCAGCCTTCTGAATGCAGGAATCAAAGTGTTTAGCTTTGATGATCCGTCCCTCATAGGTACAGAATTTGCTCCA
Source organism: Syzygium aromaticum (assembly GCA_024500025.1). NCBI lineage: Eukaryota > Viridiplantae > Streptophyta > Magnoliopsida > Myrtales > Myrtaceae > Syzygium > Syzygium aromaticum. The sequence continues at coordinate 1,094,184 of CM044888.1, read as the reverse complement.
GAGATTCGCTATGCCATCGACCACTGCAAGATATCCATTCCGATTCTCTCTGAAAGTTTTGCCTCCTCTACCTGGTGCCTCGATGAGCTAGCTCAAATGGTTGAATGCAAGAAAAAAAAGGGGAAAATGGTAATGCCCGTCTTCTATAAAGTGGAGCCCAGGGATGTGCGACACGTATCAGGCTGTTTTAGTGATAAGATGCGTCAACATGAGAGGCGATCGAATTATAATCGGTGGGAGCAAGCTCTCAAGGAGGTTGGGTCCTTCAGAGGATGGGAATCACAGAACATTGCCAATGGGTACTTACTTTCGTCATTCCCATCAAAATTTAACTGGATCCTATTACTCGGAACTTCTTATACTACTCAAAGCTTACTTCAATATATATGATAATTTGCAGGCATGAAGGGAAACTTGTACAACAGATCGTCAAGGATGTTTTGGAGCTGTTGAAAAGTCCCAACCCCATGATCAGCCCACTCGCAACCACTCGGTTTTTGAATCGATGAAGAATTAGCGATTTTTTTCTGTTTTAGAGTTTGCAAGCTACTGGAGTTACGAGAATTCAACCAACTTTTGATGTCTAAATAGGTGAAAGTGATAAGGATTTTCTGTGACTTGTACGCAGCATAGATTCTGAATTTCTACAGGTCAAGATCACCAGGCTTGTTGATTCAAATCTAACAGGAGTTTGATGTTTGCAACCTAAAGATGAAAACTATTACTCGCCTATTATTTGAATGGGCGAAGATAATCAAGATTGACTTGGAACTAGCATTGCTCTGATATTCAAAGAGATGAATTTCATCTTCACGAGACCGGTATGGTGACTTTAAGGAAAGTTTCTCGACAGAATCTGAATTCATATGCCTTGCCAATTGCTAGTTTGTTTTTCAAGTTTTCTTTTCAAATCATTGAGGATTACTCAAAATCTCATTTCCGCTTGGGTTCCCTTAGTGGTCTTTCGGGTGGTCTTTACGCCCAAATTGAAGTGCCTTTTCTGCTGGAGAGCACATCTTTGTGCCAAGAGGAATCTTTTGAGGAGGAAAACCACATCGGATGGCAGAGGAGGTTTAATGGTCGGGTAGGGAGAAAAAATAAAATAAAAATTGATGTTGGACTTTATTGCACTATTTTGACAGGTGTTTTGAAGGTTAATTGTACCATTGAAAAATTTCAAATTTTGATCAGTGTTAGGAATCCTAATGGAATGGTCCAAATTTGAGAGAGTAAGACAACTTAGTTGCGGAAAGAATTTAAAGATAAAATCGATAGACAATTTATGAATATAAGCTGGACTCAACTTTTTTTTTGGGCCATGAAATCAATCAACCTCGTGGCGACCAATATGGGGTTCATTCAATAAGATCGACATAAATAAGAACGGTGCGGGTTTCCTCGCGATCATTGAAATAAAGAAAAAGAATAGATCAACCCTTTTCACCTTAATAAACGGCCAAAGGCCATGCAATCGAGACAAGGACAAAGGTAAAGAAACATTGGACTTTTCCCCGGCTGTACATCCACCTTCAATTGCCCCAATCCCTTTCTCAAACAGTATACAAATAAACTTCAATAACAAGAGAAGGTGTGAAAATGTAAAAAAAATTAAAATAAAATCGAATACATACGGTAATGTAACTTATTTTCGAGAAGAATAATGTTTAATGCTGAAGGGAGGGAATATATTAGCGGCGAATCTATCTCGTAACATACCTGTTCTGGAACTTAAATACGTGAATTCGTCAAGTGCAATAGCAATCGTTTCTGATTCTGTTGTATTTACTCGCATGCCACATTGTGTCGTTCATACTTGTATTGGATAGGAATATGGAACCGGATTAGTTTCCTAATAAATTTGACTGAAGAAGAGAAATGATGGAATTTTTTTTCTTTTTGCAATTCCTTGGTGAATCCAAGTGGCTTGTTCTACTCTATCAGAGAACTAGTACGCAATCAAATATTCCACTTTGTGTATCCAAAGAAGAAGCACAATCGGATATTGTAGAAACTACTTCGTAACAAACATCTACAGTTTTCGTGACAAGTCAGAGATCCACATGCTAAATTCTTGAGCAGATCTAATTGTTGCCTTCTCTCTTCCTATGAAAAAGCCCCTCTCAGCAACGTTAGCTACGTATCAAATGGCTTCTTTTTCCATGCGTGTATAATCAGATTCTAGTTTTAAGGAAGATGAAACAGTTAAAGAGGGAGATAATTCTCTTCCAGTGATCGAGCACATTGTAATATATATTAAGCTATGTTAATGCAAATTGCGACTTGTCTTTTGCCTTTTCATTCTCTCGTCTTCTTTTATGCCGGAACAAGCAGAGGTTTCGACTAGTTATAAGATGTACTATTACTTAATTGGAAGGCAATCTGTATTTCAGGACATCACATTTTACTTCCACTCAGTCGCAGCTCCTTTATGCGGTTTTCAGACAACTAATTAAGCTGACTGGACTTGTTATTGTTGGGATATTTTTTCCTCCTCCTTTCATTCTCTTCGTCTCCCTGCCCTCATTCACGATTCTTCCGTGTCCTCTCTATATCTGTAGCAGAACAGACTTGTCAAATGCGAATATGAGATCACATCTAAATCCAACAATCGACATGATTACTAAACAGATTACTCAACGTAACACACGTAACATATTTCTCAACTCCAGAACATTTCCTCGCCAGTCTTTAGAAAATAAATGCAAATGATGACACAGTTGATCGTCGGTGCAAATCCTCCCCAACAACAGGAACTGCAGATGCTAATAATGAGTCGTTAATAACTCCAGGTTCGTGTCAATTTTCAGGGATGAGAAAGGAGGGATCATGTGCTTAGGGATTCCTCAACAACTTCAAGCCATAGAATTCTGCTTTGGTATTCAAACATGGTGCCTGTGCTAATGACAATAGTTGGACTACAAATGGCAGCATCGAGCTGCATTCATTGGTCGGTAACAAAGCATAGTCCATCAAAAAGAGGGAGGTCAGAGTATGAGGACATAGTTTCTGCCTTGATAATATACAAAATCAATTCTGCAATATAAGATGTTCCAATTTTTCATCTTCCTTCTGGAGAGAAGAATTCTGATTCTCTCTATATATTTTGTGCATCATGCCCGTTCATATCGTGTCGAATGGGTTGTCGAGGTAGGAAATCCATAAGTATGGTTTCATGCCCTGGTGAAGATTGATTCCACCATGAGACCCTCAGTCCAGCAGCATGGTTTTCTAAAAGAGCACTGTTTATTGGGACACGCACAAAAGACAGATTTAACCACCATAGTAAACCAGAGCTTGGATCTACATCAGGAAGTAATAGAAAATAACAATGTTTGGCCAGATCCTTTCATTTTTTTAATTATTAGTACTGGTCCCAAATACTAATAATTCTCACCCAAGAACAACTCTGAAATGTAATATAAGCTTCACCTGCATAAGAGGGGAGCTACCCAAAAATTGCAGTAATTACTCAAACATCTGTCAACATACGCTTGCTGCATCGGCGAATACTCTAGAGTTACCAAGGCCACTTTAGAACTGTCAGTCATTTGTTGCTTTTTTCACCTTTGCAAGAGTGAGCCCTGGTGCCAGACAGATTCAACAAGCGTATCCTCAAAGCTCAAATTTGTTCATTAAGTTCCTTGCATAAAAACAACCAGAAGAAGGGTCACAAAAGAATTATTGATTCAGCAACAAATCATGGAAGACCTAATGATAATGTTCATAGCTCCGAGAGCAAATATGCCACATCCAGAGTTCCTAAAACGAAGGTACAATACCACTGTTGCCAGGCAACGGTCTTTTAAACTAAGACCGGAAGAAACAAACTGAACGAGCAAGCCTTTGGTTGATGCATAAGAGTACAGAAAACTTTCCCCTTACCTCCCCAGATTTTGTTCAAACCACGAACCCTAAAGCCTGAATCAATGGTGATGGTCCTGGTCACCTTGCCCATCAGGTGGTCCTCCAGGACACCCAACTTCAAGTTGTCAAGAAATGAGACATACGACCAATGATGTTTCCACATTGGCAAAGGACAAGTTAAACTGGTAAATGTTGCAGGGTAGCTAATTACCAAAATAAAAATCAACGAGCTACAATGTCAAGCCCCGGGCTCTACCGAGCCCGCGACACCCCGCCCGCGGTCGTATTGAATGCGACGCCCCAGAACGCGTCACCGACCCAAACCCAAGTCAGAGAATAAAATACATGCGGGAGTAATCGACACTCGTACATAATAAAAACGATGACTAAGGATAGCAATAACGTCATGAACATATATTCTTACAATAAACACCAGGGAAGACTTACAATATCCAATACAGAAATGTACATAATCCAAAAGCGGGTCAGGGAGCCACTAACATTAAAAAGGGACATGTGGATCGGGCGATCGGGTACTGAGACTAAGGAGGACTCCTATCAAAAAGTGTCGGTCCACCAAACTAGGGCTACGGCTGGCCTAATCCTAGAGCACCCAGTCCGGGTCGGATCTCGAATATTCGGAAGAGTTGTCTGAGGGCTCATCTTCGAAGTCCATGGAATCCGGCTCGGACTCGGCATCTGCGGGCTCCTCCACGAGCTCATCCTCCTCTGGCTCCGGATCTTGCTCCATAGGCTCTAGCTCACCATCCAACTCCATAGGCTCCGGGTCGGAATCCCAATCCACCGACTTCTCATCCATCGGATCTGGCTCGTCCATCTCTCAGATAATCGGCCTGCCGCCTGAACTGGAACTTACTCCAAATGAGGCTTCGGGGCTCGCCAATTCCCCGTCGGCTGGCTGGGGGTCCCACTGACCTAACCCGTTAAACGGGATGTCGAAGGATCTAAGAGGTCCGTACACGCCAGACGGGTCCCGGAAACATCAACCTAAGTACTGGTGGGCCTGGAAATGATACTCGCCTACATTGACCCATACGGTAGTAAGGTGTCTAATGCAAGTCTCCCCATTCCCTACGGGATATTCAATCACCGATCGCTCTATGCGATGCGGGATCCCAAAACGCAGGGGCACGCCTGTCATCTTCACGGTTGGGAGTCTGAAATGGTTATATAATAACCATGAGAACGAATCTCACTAAGTAACACTCTAAACCCTACGTAGGCCAATGCGTACCCAGACAAGTAGTACATGTAATCTAACTCCTAACATAACCAATTCACCTCATAGTACTTACCTCGCCATCAGACGCGTGCCGGCTCTGCAGGTTAGTCAAACATAGTAAAATAATAACAATAATTCAATAGCATGTCACCATTATACGAACACCCGCCACAATAGCACTCGATCAATTTAAGCAGTCCAATCACCCAATCAATCTGTCAATTCAATCTATTCAATCACACTCAAATCGCATACGTGACCAAACAACTTTCCACGACCTCCCAAGTCTTTTCACACAGCCCGCATCATTGCGTCTCAGGCCTAATCTCACAGCCCGCACCACTGCGCCTCAAGCTCAGTCCTCAGATCAAGCCTGGCTCAGTCCTGCGTAATCACGTCTCATGACATTTTTCCCTTCCAATGACCTGCATAACCTACGCCTCAGGTCTAATCATGCCTTTCTCGCCACACCTGCGTAACCACGCCTTAGGTTGGCAGCCCTCCAATCGATCTGGGCTTTTTCGCATGCACCTGCACCATAACACAATCCGCAAATCTCACAAGTCATACCAATCGAACTCAAGATAAGCTCACCACATCACAATTCGCAAATTAACACATCATACCAATCCTAGTCAATGCCAAACCCAATCATATCACAAGTCCGACACATACGAACTTCAATTTTCATCCACACGTGCCACCACAATTCAATCAATTAGCACACCACAATTAGTCACGTGATCATCATAAATTAATCTACCACTTATCACGTAATCCAATGCATTAATCGTATTCTAACCGACTAATCTATTTTCTAATTAATCACTAAATTAAATATAATTTATCCCTAAACAAGTCTAATAGTACCCATTATACTAAATAGGGATTAGGATATTACTTATCAAGTTTTGGCCCAGTAGAAATAGGCTCGGGCCTAAAATAGCCCGAGTGAACAATGTCACACTCGGCGCAGGCGAGGGTGCGACGGGCGCGGGCTTGGCCATGGCACAATGCCCGGCCACGGGCTCAAACACGGGCACAGGCACGGGCACGAGCGCGGCATGGGTAATGGCTGGTCGGCTGGTTAGCTGGGGCAGCGGCAAGCAACGGCAGTTAGGCGTGGCGACGAGCTGCTCTCGGCGACTAGCTCGAAGGAAAGGGGAGAGAGTGAGTCGGTGCCAGCAAGAGGGGGGAGAGGAGGCTGGGCTGAGGGACGGCGACGGGCAGCGCGGCGACCTTGCGGCGGCGACGACAAGCTGGCCGAGTCGACGAGCGACGAGCTGGACTAACACGGCGACGCGGCGGTCGGGCACGGCGAGCTCGAGCAATGGGCTGGGCTTGTTCGCGGCGGCGATGGTGACACAGCGATGGCAGCAGCGACAGTCGAGGGCGGTAAGGTGGACTGGGGGAGGGCGGCCGGAGTTGACTGGAGGGGTAGCAAGCCAAGCTCATGACGCTCGGGAGGGGAGGGGGGACCGAGTCGGGGCGGAGTTGTCGGGCTACACAGCAGCGCAAGGGGGGGCAGTGGCGTCGCAGGCTAGTGGGGTGGCGGTCGAGCTGATGGCAAAAGGTGGCGGGCAGTGCGCAGGACGGGCGAGCTCGGGCAGGAGAGAGGCGCAGTGAGGTAGCAGCGGCCGAGCGAAGGTGGCGGTCGGACAGCGCGCAATGGTCTATCGGACGATGACGCGGTGGCCTGACGAATGATGGCGGTGACACGGCGAAGCGGCCTAGCCAGTGAGTTGTAGAAGAGGAACAGTAGGCGCGTGCGGCGAAGGAGCAGAAGAGAAGAAAGAGAAGGAAGGAGGAGAAGAGAAAGAGGAAGGGAGAAGGAGGAGAGAGAGAGAGGGGGGGTACAGCTGCATGGGGGAGGCGTGGGTTGATGGGACGCGTGCATGGGGGGTTGGTGAGCGCGGGAGAGAGGGAGAGAGAGAAAGAGAGAGAGAGAGAGTCAACGCGCAGTCGAGTGTGATCCAACGGTCCGATTTCAAATTTGGAAATGATCTTACGGTCCAAATTAATCCTAGAACATAATAAGGGACAATGGCCAAAATAATTAAAACAAACTATCCTGAGAGAGGTTTACTAGTCCAAATTCGTACCCGATCGAAATTTCACGTTTACACTATTCCTGACAATATCGATGTTGGCCACGATAATATCGACACCATCTAATTTATTTTATTCTGGAACCCGATAAATTCGACATCGAAGTTTGGGCTCTTAATAACAGTCAAATTCGATCGAGTGCGATTTTAGCGAAATCTCAAATTCAAAAACGATAACCAAGAGTGATCAGTTTCCGGGCGAAATTTTTACTACAAGCACACTGACGAATTACTCGTTTTATAAATCCCAAAAATTGGTCGAAATTCGAGATGTCACATACAAGGGGGGGGGTGGGGCGACCTGTCTTTAAATTAAAAAGCGACCAGTAGCCACTTTCATGGGGGCAAGTTGCCTTAACCACTAGAAAAAGAGATTCATAAAAAATTAATGACGTTCTCGAATGAATTCCATGAATCATGGTGTTATTGTTTGACTCCACTCTCCATCCATTGTATTAATGCACGATAAGCAAATCTACAACATTCGTGACACCTCAAAATCTGAGTCCCTCTGATGGTCTTTTCTCATAAGAGAAAGACAAAAACATGTTGCTTCAAGCTCATTCATTCACTAAGAATGCCATAATAATCAGGGATCATCTATAAGCGGTGCGCAGGTGTTTATTTTGCTGCTGTATAAGATGGTTTAGTATATGATTTGAAGACTCGTTTTTCTCGCAGATTTTTTGTGCTAATGAGGTTTATAGCTTTGCCCTTGCGAAGATTGTCAATCATCCGTACATATATTCTATCACAAGCCAGACTGTCCTCGATTAGGAAACTCAAGTTTGAAAGAAAGAAAAAAAGGCACTCGCAGCCCAGAACCAGAGGGACACTGAATCCAAGGCCAGCAGGGATGAAGAAACACGGGAAGCCAACCTCTTTATGACGGCGGATATTGAGTCAGAAGATGATGAGGTAGAATCCTCTGAACTTTTATACGACGAAATGCATGAAATGCCAAAGGAAATGTTTGGTGAGCTAAGAAAAGAAATACTAAGCTAGAGAGGGAAATCTCTCTGTTAAAAGAACAGGAAGCTTTACAAAGAAGAACAACTTCAAGTTTTGCAGAAGGAAGTTAAATCATGCAAAAGCAGAACGCGACCTTCCACAGGAGGAGAATGCTTCGGTAAAAAGAGAATTAGTTGCTGAGAATTGCGAAATTTTTTTCTCAGGCTCACAACTTTTGAGACAGATTTTAGCTCGTCAAATCCCTCGGTACAAAAAAAATGATGCATTAGACTATAATCCTGATGAAATCAAGAGCCATTTCACAAAGCTAAACCAAAGAAATCATCGCATGAATAGAGATCTCTTTGTAATTCTCATTCTGGCAAACCAAAAGGTGCACAATTTTTCTCCCGGTAATGCCACCTAAAAGGTGGTCATCCTGTAAGACGGCGATGCATCAGTGTCTCTCCACTCTTTTTTGCATTATTAGTTGACTTTAACCCTCCAACTTTTTAGACTTTTTCTCTCCTTGTTCTTGGAAAAGGGTCATATTTAGGTATCATGTGACGAATTTCACATTGACATTCTTAATTTTTCTCTTAACTTAATGATGCATCCACTTAATATTCGATCCTCAAGATTTGTCTCTCTCTTTCTCTCTCTGTTTTTTTTTTCCTGTTTTCTTCTTCCAATAATGAAAGTGTGCACGTCCAAGGGGAGAAGCATTTTCAGTCTTGATAGAGAAGAAAGTTCATGCAAAAACTTCAATATTGATCATTCTATACTTGCTAATTATTCCACCCAATTTGCAATTAGCATGTACGAACTTGATGCCGGTCGTTCACGTATCTTATGTTCCTGTATCCCGTCTTCCTGACAAGATGCTTTATCTTTTAGAGGTGAGCTTGTGATAAGAAAATAGGAAAAAAAAGGGAAAGAAAAACTTGAAAAAGTTGTTATACTAGGAAATGTCTTGGTATGATTTACTCCGATCCTATTTTTCTAACATTTGACATGAAATTGGAGGCAAAAAACCGAGAAAATATTTGAAGGTTTCGTGATGATAGATGACTGCATTCCCGTGGCACAACTTGAAAATGTTATTAGCAACATTAAAATATGATTTCAAAGAGATTAAAAAGAGGTGTTTTGTATGTTGACATGCATAGACCAATTCTACGGTATGAGAAATCTAGCATCGTACCTTCAAACATGCAATTGCCAATGTCACAAGCCATATCAATTGGCTATTTTTCGTTGACGGGTGTTTCAAAACCTTCAATTTAGCCTTATCGAGTTTTATAGTTAGACTTTCCTAAGTTCTAATTGTTCTCTATTCGCGATTTCAGTTCCGTAGTTCCCTTTAAGCATATGGGTCATCTCTTCTTTTCCAAATTGGCACATCATGTTAGTATTTTAATTCTGTGCCAGTCTTGCTCATGGCAGGACCAATCTCTCCTTCCCCTATAGATTTATTCCGTGGGTCGTATCTTAAATCGCATCAACTTTAGTTTTTGAGCATTCGATGCAAAACATGAGCATATATATGTGCAGTTCTCAATACGGGCGAGTGCCTGTACCTCCGAAGCTCATCGCCCTTGTTTTCCCCTTTTGGAATCTGTAAGCGGATGCGGCTAGCAGTCGAACAATTGTTAGGGCGTTCATTTTCTCCCTTGTAAGTAACTTCCTTTCTCTCTTTTCCAAACGAAGTCTGTGTTCTTTCAATGCTTTCTCGTTCAGGACCTCAAACCTAGCTCCTCGAACAAGTTTTGTGAAGTTCGTGATTGCTGAAAACAAAATATCGTATAAAACATAATAATCCACCATCGCGCGGGCCTCCTTTCTAGTTTATGAAGAAACAAATGTTATATATGGCAAGAGAATAATCTCCCGTATAGTAAGAATTGGCAAAGAATCGCTGGATAATTTCCTACATTATGTTCAAATCTGCAATGTATTGAGATTGTCATCACAGAATTTATCAAGCAGAAAAAAAAGACCTCCTCGAGGTGAATCACGGGGGAAAGTTGATGGATTACTAACTGAACATGAATGCAAAAGATTCCTCTTAAGAGGTGATCTAGCACAGACTCTCTCAAAACCATCCAATCGAAATATGGATTCTCAATTTCGAAGCCGGCAAGCCGCAGTTCTTCCTATTATGTAAAAGACTATCAAGAAACATCAAGAATTACACTAGACATATCGAGAACATGCATTATTATTCAACAATCATCGTCCAATCTTTCGCCTCAAAAATTCGATTCCTCAATAGGATATGCAATGCGGAATGCAAAAAAAACCTCGGGAACTTAAAGGTACGACAACTATTTAATAAAATAGAGCATGACATAACTTGAGACCCAAGCACCAAACATTGAACACTAAATCTAACGCAATTAGTCCTCCAACCCTACCTTAGTTAGGACTTTGAACGGCAACCGGAGAACATGGCAAAGAGGATCCGTCGGTGGAGGTTAGGAGGATCACGGAGCCGCCGGACGATAGAGACTTGGACGAACGCCCACCAAATTTCTTTCTAAAAAATCTCCGTTTATTTGCTGCTCCTTTTCCACGTTGCACAGAATTCCCTCCTTTTATCTGACCCACAAAATTCCTACGTGTGAAGTCTTGTGGTGATGAGAGTGAGATCAATGGTGCTCGTGGAAGAGGTCGACGACGGTGAACTGCCGATAGGATGATACCATAGATGGCAATGCGCGCAGACCATGGTGCTCATAGATGGCGGCGCTTGTGGATGGTGGACTGTCGCCGTGGACCACCAAAGTGGATCTCCGGGATGAGGGCAGATGTGACAGCGGACATTGGACTGCCCTCTGAAGTCTCTGAATGTCCTTCTGCTTCGGTGCACGTATCAGAGTTGATGGAGATTGTGTCGTGCGTCTCTTTGTTCTCTATTTGGCCTTTGTCTCTCTTCAGTATATGTATCACTTCTTGCGCCCAGTGGTCTATTTTTCCCTTCTGACCAAGTTCTACCCACGGTTCTCATCTCCATCGATAACTTCTTATTTCAAATTCACCGACTCACCACCGGCTTTTATCTCCAAGAAAATCTGTCCGACTAAATCTCTTATCTAACTTAATTTGCTCACGATCAAATTCCCATGTTCTGCCAATCCTCAACGCAATCTCAATCTCAATCTCGACCCTTCTTGAACCAAATCTTGAATTAATCTTGAATTCGAATTTAAACCAATCTCGAGTTCGAATTTGATTTAAATCTCTAAACAAAGACTAATCAAGATTGCGCCCACATGGATTATCTCATCTTGGAATTCGGTCAGCTCCGACAATCCCAGTCAACATAAGTCAAATTCGGTCAACCGCGGTCAAGATGAGTACCAATCTTGGAATCATTATCCACTTTGCCCTTGCAACGATGCTCGATCTTCATGACTTTAGCCCTAAATGCTATTAAAACATAAGCGCAAATTGCGGACTATGCAACATTGGTATTTTTGTACAAGGGGTCAAGTTCGATCTCTATTTTCTTATAAGATGAATGATAAATCTGCGAGAAAAATTTTACGCGTCAACATCTTAATCTGTTGATATTTTCACGTCTGAAGGATCAAGAAACGAAAACCTGTCAAAGAATTTCAACGTAAGATAATGGAATCCTGCTGAACTCAAGTAGCGAGCCAACCTCTCCACACAGTTTATAGGGCACTAAGTCATCCCCTGCAGCAATAATATTTGCTTGAGCCAAATACTTGCACTAGTAGGGAAAATCCGAGTGTCTGGTTAACTCCCGCTTGGATTTCATTTACCAGCACCATATCATCCGACACCCAAAAAAAAAAAAAATACTTGCACTAATAGGAAAATTTGTCGCTTGCCCAAGAAATCCCAGGAAGGTACCGCCCTGAGAATGTCTGCCTCCTTTGCACCACCTTCAATTTTTCCCTCTTTTACTTTTGGTTTCCCTCAATTTCTTCATGCCCTTTCACGAACAATACTCCTTTGGATTGAGATATGAAGAATTGGGCGTTGTTCCCTGTTCAGAACCTGAGTCGAAATAGGAGGGTATTGGGTCTACGTAGAAACGGGCACAACGTGGGAAACTTTGCGGTGAAAGCAGGTCCAAAGAAGATATCTTTTGGCAAGGAATGCAGAGAGGCTCTTCAATCTGGGATTGATAAATTAGCTGATGCTGTTTCTGTCACTATAGGACCTAGAGCTATGCGGACTCTTCTATTTCTACTTTTATGGGGGGTTGAGCTGGAAGTAGATTAATGTAGTGGCCGTTTGGATACAGTAAGAGATACTGTCTAGTTTTGTGCAGCATTGGAGTTGAGAGTTATCTTGAAGACGTATGTGCAGAGCTGTGCTCTTTTACATTTGAGTTTTTGTGTGTGAACTTTTCCTTTTGTCAAGAGTGCTATCCCAGATGTTCCGAACTTTTTATTCCAACGTTCCAAGCCGACTGACATATCTTGCTTTCCTGATTCCATTGTTATTCTCTTCTTCATTTGTTCTTTTGTTGCTTCAGTCCTTATTCTTCACCAAGGACTTGAAGTAATTCACGGAGTATTCTTAGATATCCTACTCACAGAAGATAGTTATCTGACACCGCCCCCACATAATAGAGTCCTTTTGGTTGCAATGGGAAATGATTGCGGACAGAACACAGTCCCCATGTTAGAAATAGAAATTTCTTCGATATATGGTTGCACGGACTTCTGCTTTTTCATCTACATTTTGAGAACAGGCTTATGGCATTGTGTCATGGGTTTTGTTTTACCGTGGAATAGAGGAACTTGCAACATGAACCTATGTCAACTGATTTATGCTGAAATTTTCTATTGTGGAGATGAGAAGATTGCATAGGATTCTGTTTTCTTAGCCGTTGTTGCTTTTGCAGCAACAGGCCCACGTTCACCCAGATATTCGTAAAGGGAGGGGGGTATTTATGTATCAAATGTTGCGTGGCCTATGCTTGCAGCAGGTTAGGGTGGTCGTAAGGTGATTTTGCTGCTGCTGCTGCTTCTTGTTTTGTTGAGTGTAAAAAGTCGAGGCATTGTCTTTGAGCCTCTGCTTTTTTAGCTGAATCTATCTGCGGACAGCTGAAAAACATGCGCCCTATAAGAAAAGCATGAGCGTGTAGTTTGTACTAGTGAAACGATCACATCAGAAGAAAAGAGAGAAAATTGCAATTCACGAGGCGAACAGAACAAAAAGTAGATCTATTGAATTCTCGATGAAGGGCAAGGGAAGGTCCTCCAAGCTCTCATCATTGTACCTTTCTCTTCTAATCAGAATTTAGAATATTTCAAAGAAACGCCCTAGGCATCATTTCCTTATATAAAACACAAGAGTTTTATCACACAAACTACTGTTTTTTTCTTTTGACCGTCTACTCTAAAAGAGGCATAATATCTATGTTCAAACCAGCATATTATTGCTTTACTTTTGCCAACTTATGAGTAATTTATTTGAACATTGAGACACTTGTGTTCTAAGAGAGGGAAAAGTTAGCGAATGCACCTAGTGCAGCACCGAATTTGTTAATAAATCAACAGCATCTCGCAGATTCAATGACCTTCACGTATTTTCACGTGCAAGCGATTGTGTCGTGGCCCATAATAGGAGAGAGTGGTCCATAAACCGTGTAGATATGTATGATCTAAACCATTAATTATAACGGTCCCACTGTGGGCCCACATAAACGGTGGTCTAGATGAACTTAGTTTACGTGGTCTGGTAAACCATGCAATGTCTTTTCAATGTCCAATTGCAAAGTGGGCTACAATGATATATTACAAGTGACGATGTTCGGCCACGCCACCTTCGAATGTGGCCATGAAAAAACACTGGATGCGGATTGACATGGCTCGAGTAAGTACATATCGATATTCCCACATAGTACACAAATTTGATTTAAACAGTGATATGATAAATTAGTGTCGACTGTTTTGAATACGACTCAGTTTCTTTTTCTTTTTTAAGGGATAATGTAAAAAAATAGTCCATGTAATCTTATCCGATGCATAATAAAAAATCGGCCACGTTACTTTATAAGGATCGATTCGTGATGCAATTATTCATTCCCCAACCACATGCCAATGAATAGAAGTAGTAGAAAGTAATAATCAGAAGACAACTAGTGGTCGGTCGAAAACTAATGTGAGTGTATTCTAAGAAAGGGAATCTTTCACCCAAATGCTTGTCGAATAAAACAACCAAAGGCCTTTCGTCTGTTCTTTTGTACTTTTCCCACACGAATTTCATGTAGGGAATTTTCATTGTTGTCACGGATCACGGGCTGGTAGAGTCTAATCTAAAGAGACAATACCTGTTTCTTCAACCCGTGTGTTATAATCTTACTTTTGCCAGCTTTTCATTATTAAGTTATCTTGCATCATAATTATATGAACATTGAGACACTTAGGATTACACCTGGTGCGACCCACCCGAGTTGTACACGGATCGTCAAGGTCCAAGAATGCGATAAATCTGATGAGCACGAAAACATGTTGCTTCGAGCTCATCCATTCACCAAGAATGCCATAATAATCACAGATTGCCCATGTCCGTCTATGTGTTGTACCGCCGTAAAAGAGGTTTTATTAAATGATTTGAACAGTTGCTTTTCTTCCCAGATCTTTTGTGCTTATGAAGTTTTTAAAGTTTTGCCCTTGTGAAGATTGTCAATCATCTGTACATAAATCTTACCGAGCTTTGGTAATTTGTACATAAATCGGACACTGGTTGGAAAGTTGACTTGAAGGCGCCTGAGGCTAGTCTTTTATATGAATACGAAAGAGTGTCAAAAAAGTCTTAAATCTTTGGTATTTGTGTCAATTTAGTTCTAAACCTTTTTTTTTATACCAATTCAATCCTAAACCTTTTGCATTTGTGTCAAATTAGTCATAAACCTTTTTTTTTGTGCCAATTCAGTTATAAACCTTTTGCATTTGTATCAATTCAATCATAAACATTTTGTCTTTGGGTCAATTCATTCCTTTCGGCCAATTTTGGCTAGATTTTGCTGACATGGATGCCGGCCAGCCGGTAATCGGTCACTGGCACTAATGTGGACAACTTTAATAATATTTTAATATTTTTTTGAAATTTTATTTATTTATTTGTTTTTTTCTTTTCTTTTTTTTTCCCCTCCCCTCCCACCTTTCTCCAGCTGGTTACTGGACTAGTGACCGGTTAGAGGCCAGAGGCCGACAAGGTCGTGGCGAGGCTCGAGCCCTCACTAGAGGCCTTCAACCTCGCGACCTCTAGCGAGGTCGGGCCTCGTCCTTGCTGGCCTCTAACCAGTCGCCGGTCCGGCAACCAATTGGATGAGGGAGGGAGGGGAGGGACAAAAAAAGAAAAAATAAATAAAAATTTCAAAAAATATATTAAAATATTATTAAATTTGTCCACATCAGCACCGATGATTGGCTACCTACCGACTGGCGTCCATGTCAGCCAAAATTTCAAAAAATATATTAAAATATTATTAAATTTGTCCACATCAGCACCGATGATTGGCTACCTACCGACCGGCGTCCATGTCAGCAAAATCCAATCAAAATTGGCCGAAAGGACTGAATTGACACAAAGACAAAAAGTTTAGAATTGAATTGATATAAATATTAAAAGTTTAGGATTGAATTGGATCCAAAAAAAGGTTTAGAATTGAATTGGCACAAAAAAAAGGATTTAGCACTAAATTGGCATCAATGCAAAAGGTTTAGGACTTTTTCGACACTTTTCTCGAAGAGTTTGGGATTTTCAAAGAGGTGAATAGTTGACATCAATGGGACATGTAACTTGAATCCAATGGAATCTTGATATTTGGTAGGGTGAATGGTTGCATAGGTGAAAAACGATATCGGAGGCTTGTTTTTAAGTTGAATCTAATAGAGCTTCTGATAGAATATTTAATTATTAAAACACACATTCATTTAATAGTTTAAGTCTTTAGAATAGTTGGCAATAATCCCACAAAATCTTACATGGTATTAGAGTAGGAGGCCTCGAGTTCAAATCTTTCCAGTCCCCATTTGCTTTTCTAATTAAATATGTCAACGCTTAGTACTAGACAAAAAGACTAAAATGAGCGTGAGAATGGGTGCTAGAATATTTAATTATTAAATTTTTTCAAGCTCCATTTGCCTCTCCAATTAAATATATCCAATTAACTATTTATTATTATTTTTGATATTGTATTGCTCGCAAGTGAATCTGATTATAACAGAGTCTCTCTTCAGACTCTGCTTTCATGTGATATTAATCTTAATTGTTTTAATTTGGCTTTAATTTGTCAAGTTTGATTATAATCACCTATTCACCCCTCTCTAGGTGATAGTGCTAGCCTCCAAGAGTTTATTCTAAATTAAAAAGATATTTTTCATTTCAGTCCATATGCTAAAGATGAGAAAAAGACATTCTTAATAGTTATAAAAAGGTTAGTACATGCTCATATTTGCGCATTTCAAGAGATTTTCAGGTAGTAATAGTAAATAAGATTGAAACTTCAAATTCTACATAAAATTAAAATCACTTAGACCAAGAGCTTCGTATTTGCATGAAATACTAAAGAAGAATGAAACTAGATCAATTCCTTCAAAAGTTAAATAATAAGAACTTTCTTTTTGGGATTCTGATATCTCTCTTTATTTGATTTTGATATCGTGCAAGAAGAGAAGGAACTATGTCGTGATTGCATGGTTGCATGCATGCGAAGCTTTTCACTTGCTTGAATTGATGCTAAAGGACCACTGTAGAAGTCATCTTGAGCTATTCCGGTGATGGATTTTGCTGACGTGGGATCAATGTTGTTAAATATTACTAAACAATGTTAAAGCTTTTAAAAATTTATTCCTTAAATTTTGGGAAAATTCCAATTAAGGATTTCACATTGGGTCTTTTTCTCAAAAAGAACTCCAAGTGGACATAGTGTCAAATAAGAGCATGAAGTGTCCAATCAGTCTCAAATAAGGACCCAAAGTATCCAATTAGTTTCAAGTAAGGGCCTGGGTTCGATGGACGGCGAGCACATTACCATTCCGACGATCAGAACAAGGGCAGTTTAGTCTTTTTCTTTTTTTTTTCCTTTTTTTTTTCTTTTTTTTTTCTTCGCCAGCCATAGCCGGGGCCAGCAGAGGTCGCTGCCTCAGGCAGAGGCCACTCTCGCCTGATGCAAGCGAGGGTCGCCCTTGCCTAACGCCAACAAGGGTCGCCCTCGCCCGTCCAACCCAGTCGAGGGCCGCCCTAGCCTGCGTCAAGCGAGGGCAAGGGTTGCCCTCGCCGGATTTGGCAAGGGTCGCTATCGCCCGACACCAGCGAGGGTTGCCCTTGCCCATCCAGCTCTGTCAAGAGCTGCCCTCGCCCGCCCAACCAAGGCGAGGGTGGTCCTTGCCCAACGCCAGCAAGGGTGGCCTCCGCCTAAGGCCGGCGACCTCCGCCGACCCCAGCTATGGTCGACGGAGGGAAAAGAAGAAAAAAAACAAAAAAGGAAAAGGAAAAGGAAAAGGAAAAAAAAAAAAAAAGAACAAGACTAAACTACCCTTGTTTCGGTCGCCGGAACAATAACGTGCTCACCAGCCGGTAAGCATTTAACCGGCCGGCAAACCCAGGCTCTTATTTGAGACTAATTAGTACTTCGGATCATTATTTGAGACTGATTGAACACTTCATGCCCTTATTTGATACTATATCCACTTGGAGTCCTTTTTTTAAGAAAATAACCTTACTTTGGATACTGATTTGAAATTTTCCCTTAAATTTTTGTTCTTTTTTCAAATTCCCTATCTCTCTCTCTCTCCATTGACTCTCTCTTCTTCATCGTCTTCAAATCATTTCTCATTCCCCATCGTCTCTCTTGCATCTCCGACCACTTGCCACAAAGTGAGCATACCTATTATTCATGTTAGAGTCGGAGAGAAAATAATGACAAAGTGCTTATGGTAACTCAACCACAATTAAGATTGCATAATTATAAGAATGATTAATTAAAATTGAGGTACAGCTAAAAGTATAATTATAGAAAGACTGATTAATTACAATCGAGGTACAGCTAAAAGTATAATTATAGAAAGACCCCATAATACATATAAATTACATATTGACACATCAATGTGAAGTAGGTAAAGCAATTGATAGTTTGGAATTTAATAATGCATAATACAGACTAGGTAGTCCCTTGGTGAAAATGTCTGCCAATTGATCCGCAGAAGACACACATCGAACACATACATCGCCAGAAGTAATCTACTCTCAAACAAAGTGAAAAATCCAAGTCCATGTGTTTGGTGAGAGCACAAAACACGAGGTTGAGAGCAAGATAGGTGGCGGAGATGTTGTCACAATAAACGGTGAGAGGATCAAAAAAGGGGATCCTTAGCTCACGAAGTAAATAAAGAATCTAAATAATCTTAGCAACACAGTGATTGACAGCACAGTACTCAGCCTTTGTACTAAAACAGGCTACAGTGGATTGCTTCTTGGCACTCCATGAAACAAGATCGACACTTAGAGAAACACCAAAATCCGACGTGGGCTATTGAGTATTGGAGCACCCACCACAGTCTACATTTGCTTAAGCAGTCAATGAAATGGGAGAATAGCGCTCAATGAGCAATCCACAATGGATGTGCCAGCTAAATACTAGTATATATGTTTGACGGCCTAGAGATGAGATAATATGGGTTAATGCGGGAATTAACTAACCAACTTCACAGCAAAAACAATATCGGGTCTGGTCATCAACACATACAGTAGTGCACCAACCATCTGTCGATAGAAAATCTAAAAAGTGAGAAGCTCACCACTGTTAGCGAACAACAGAGACTTCGAGGCCAAGGTAGAAGACACAGGCTTGGCCTTAATGAGTTCGAACTTGTGCAAATACCCATCAACATACTTGGCTTGAAAAAAAAACGTATCATCACAGCGATGATGATGCTAAATGACAAGGAAATGGTGAAGTGTTCCAAAAATCTTTCATAGCAAATTCCTATGCGAGCTGATTAATCAAAGACGGTAATAAATGAGTAGTATAACCAATGACAAAGATATCATCAACATACAGTAGAAGATACAGGCTGCCTCGAGAAGAAACATAAATGAATAACGAAGGATAAACTTACTCGTAGAAGATACATGTTTATTAATCAGATTGTGCAACACCATAACATGCGTAACATGTTTCTTAACTCCAAAAGAATTCGCAATGATGACACACTTGATCATCGAGGAAAATCCTCTTGTAAAGCAGGAATCATAGATTCTAAAAAATGAGTTGTTACTAACATTAGGATTGAGTCAATATTCGGTGGCCAGAGAGAGGGGATCATGTGTTTGGGGATTTTTTAGCAACCTCGAAACCTCCTTGACGACCTCTTTTACAAGTACGCCTTCATGCCTGCCAATTGCCAAATAAAATTTGACGTAAGCTCTTAGGAGCATAAGAAGTTTCAGTAATAGGATCAAATTAAGGTTTGATGGGATGAGGAAAGTAAGTACCCATTGGCGATTCTCTCTGATACCCATCCTTTGAAGGACCCGACCTCCTTGAGAGCTCGCTTCCATCGCTTACAAGTACTTTCATCGACCAGCTTCTCATGTTTAAGTATCTTTTCTCCAAAAACACCTGACAAGTCTCGCACATGCATGGTCCTCACTTTATAGAAGATGGGCAATATCTTTTGCCTCTTTGTTCTGTTGCATTCAACCATTTGAGCATGCTCATCAAGGCACCAACAAGAGGAGGCATAATCTTCAGAGAGAATCGGAATGGATATCTTGCAGTGGTCGATGGCATTGCAAATCTCATGATCAACATCTTTACCTATGAGAGATGGATCATCATCGTTAAACACTCTGATTCCTGCAGCCACAAGGCTGATGTAGAGGTAAGCAGCAAGGCAGCAAGGCTGTGTCGAGTATCAGGGCCACGAAAAGCTAAGAATACTTGGTATTTACTTTCTCTTCTTTTCTTCTCCGAAGAGTGAAGATGCACTGTCATCCAGCAAGACAAATCAAACTGATGATGATAAAATCCAAGACAATTCATACAACCCAAAAGACCAAGGTAACTTTTAAAAGCCACGAAATCGGTCTCCGTCATAAACCGCACAAACCTCATGTGCCTTCTCTATGTGGGAATTGAAGAATGGCCAAAGCTCTCACATGATGAACCCAAAGAATACTTCCGAAAGGTAGGTGCTTGGCTCAAATGGAATTGGGACATACCTGAGCTTATGAACATAGGGAGCCGTTCGATCCACATAGCCTTCAAGTCACTTGAAACCTTTGCGACCACCATTTTCACCAGTTCTGCTTCATGCCTGCACGCATATTATGTGTAAAACCAAAGTTAGGCGTTTAGTTTGATTCCTTCCTTCCCCTAACTCTGTGATTTCGGATCGGTCGTTCCCATACTAGTGCACAGGCTTTCAGGATTCATATATACATACCCATTAGCAATGGTCTGTGATATCCATCCTTTAATCCTCGCTACAGAAGTCAACGCATTCCACCATTTTTCCATTTCTTCTGCGCTGATCGGCATCTCAGGTTTACGTAGAGCCTTTTCAAAGTTAACGCGTTGACGACGGACATCACCACCGTCCACCTTATAGAATACAGGGAAGACTGATTTGCCATGCTTTCTGTGGCAATCCACAATCTCGGTGAGCTCGCAGAGGCACTGCTTACTCTGCGCATACTGTTCCGATATGATCGGGATTGTGATCCTACAACTCTTGATGGCCCGGAGCTTCTCCTGGCCTATCTGCACGCCAACTGGGATGGGGTCATCATCCCTGAACACGTAGAACCCAGCAGCTACTTGGCTGTTGTAGAGGAAATCGGTGAAGCAGGTGCCAGTGTCTGGGCCTTTGAAGTTCAAGAACACGTCGTAGTTCCGAGGGACCGCACTTCTTTTCTCCTGCAGCAATCTGTAAGCGTACACAGACACAGGGGCTAGTGGTAGAACAATTGCGAGGGCAGTCGTTTTCTTCATTGTTCATAACTTCCCTTTTCTCTTTCCGGATCTATGTCAGTGTTCTTTCAATGCTTTCTGTTCTTCAAGACTTGATGCTTTCACGATTCGAGTCATCGTGTATATTATTCTTTTCTCTAGGAATCTGTAAGCACACTTTTCTTCTCTGATTCTAAGACTCGATGTTTCAAGACTCGTGTTTTTGTTTAATCCCTGTTACATAAAATTTTGGGGAGGCAAATGAACCTAGAAAGATTCAAACTCGGACCTCCGGTTCTAATGCTATGTGAAATTTTGTGACATCACGATCAACTGTTCTAAAAGCTTAAGTCAAAAGGTCAATAGTATATTATTCTTCCCTTTGAGGCTTGTCACAATTTGGCTCATGGTTTTAATTTTCCCCGATCACTCTGTTAAGAAGAAAATAACAGCGATGAGAGCAACTGTTGAGAGCAGTTGCATGAGATACTTTTGCACGTTCGTGAGTCTTGGCTCCAAAGGAGAGGTGTCATTATCAAGCGTACTTAGAGCTCATAATGTATATTTGATAAAGTGTTCGATCACGTCCATCTATCATTTTATGCAATTACAAAAGACTTCACACACGTAAGAAACTTCAAGACTAGAAAGCATGAATTCGGGCATGTCTCTTTAGATACGATACGTGCCGCTATGAAATTGGAGCTTCCACTAATTCACATTTTTCCTAATTATTTTGGATAAAGTTATACATGTATTAGATATATTTATTTATGTATGGATTAAGTGAGAATCCTCAAAGCCTCCAAAACTCCTTATCCACAACTTCTTTGTGCACTGTGATCGATTGGCTTCATTCATCTTCTTTCATTCTTTTATTCTGTCCTTTCTGTCTTTTTTATCTTGGAATTATTCGGTTATTTGATTATTCATATATTTCGGGGGGGTTCCGATGGAATTGGATTAATGTAGTGGTCTTTTTTCTTTGTCAAAGAAATATTTTATTCATTTCCATGGATATACAATAGGGATACGCAGTCCAACTGCAAATCAAGACAACAAAACAAGTTCCAAATAAGAAGATGAATCATCAGAAGAAGGTTATGAGTCACACACTCAAAGAGTAGATATGAGACTTCTTTGACTTTGGTTTGTAGTGGCCGTTTCGACAGAGTGAGAAATGTTGTGTTTTTTTTAGGGATAAATGCATTAAAAATCCTAAAACTTTTCATGAAAGTGTAATTAAGTCATAAAACTTTAAAAAAAATGCAATTAAGTTTTAAAACTTATCACGAAAGTGCAATCAAATCATAAAATTTTCAAAAAGTTTAATCAATGGAAGGACTTGACTGAATAAATTTGACAAGTTTTAGGACTTGATTGAATAAATTTGATAAGTTTTAAGACTTGATTGTTCTTTTTAAAATTTTTAAGACTTAATTGCATTTTCATAACAAGTTTCAAGACTTCCAATGTACTTATTTTTTTTATTAGTTACAAGGGAGGTGGCTAATCTAGTTTTGTGCAACATTTTTTTTATTAGTTACAAGGGAGGTGGCTAATCTAGTTTTGTGCAACATTGAAGTTGAGAGTTATCTTGAGCGCAAATCTGCAAAGCTAGGCTCTTTTAGCTTGAATTTTGCGTGTTGAGCTTTTCCTTTATGTAGATGATCCGTCTAATTTCGAGCTACATCCACCAAGTATCGTAGTTCGGAATGTGTGAAGAACCCGAGTTCACATGCCTCCACTGACAACTGTTTTACTCAGGGCCCAAGTTATCTTTGGGTTAAATGAACTTAATGGACAAACCATACCGCGACTACATGGGCCTGTAGTGGGTACTTGGGGCTCTAAGAATGCCGAATCTTTCGTACTTCATACGGTTGGCAAGAAATACACAACTCTTGGTTGGGAATTTGGTAATTAGGAATCACATTCTTTACTCTGATTATAGTGATATGTAAAGTGAATTCAGAAGCGCTTCCTCCTCCAATTATGCCGCAGCCATTTATTTCATACACATTTGGAACCACTAAGAGTCAATTTTGAATTTTTTTTTTTTTTTAGCTACGTCCTCTATGGTTATTTCCAATGATACAACACTGAAGCGAGTTATCGGTGTTATTTCCAATGATATATATGAGTGATTTGACTTTATGCGGATGAGAGGCTTATATTGTGGGTGATAATTTTGTGGGTACACATTTGGACATTGACCCTTGTTGTTCGGGGAATGAACTTAGTGGGAGTGGATTTGGTATAAGAGTGGCAGCGAGACAGTGCACATCCGAGACAATTCATCCGAAGATCTTGGTGCAAGACAATCACAAGAGTATCAAAGCCAAGCCTCATCCTAGCACCTGGAGGAAGATATAATGCACATTATCCAAGGAATACTTGAATAATACCCAAAAAACCCCAGATGCAATTACTCTTCACATCTACGGATGCCTTTTTTAGTTACTTTTCGACTACTTAATCATCTTGGATCTGAGACAATTTTTCCTGCTTGTAGGGGCATGATCAGCACCTTGTCGAAAGGACACTTAATCTGAAATATCCGACGGCATAGCTAAGACATTTACAAAGCTGCAAAACACCACTAAGTGTTCTTCTTGAAGCAGGAGGAGCTATCAACAAAAGTCCAATACCTTCATTTGAGAATATCGCTGAGAGGAAGCCCAAATCTGAGCTCATCAACATATGTAATTGAATCCGCATTTACTCAAAAACTTAAGCCAATAAATTATGAACCTAAAGTGCTACTAATTTCTTTGGTAAATTCAAAATATACCATTGGTAATTTTGTAATGTCTTGACATTATTTGGAATTGTTCATTGAGCAAGTTAATAAATTAACAACTAATGCTTCTACGTCATTTTGTGTGATCGGATGCTAGGGGACACATAAATGTTTGCATCAATCTCTGAAAGTATCTTAGGTTAGGCTAAAATTATCCTTCCCACGATACTTTTGTTTTAGGTTGACTACAACTCGAGCACGTGCTAATCTTGCACGTTTTAAGCAACTATAACAAACCAAACCTCATCAGGCTAAATGGAGTTGGTTATCTGGATTTCATTACATCATTATTTTCCTGGCGTGCCCATCACATATTAGATCCTGGGCTAAATGGAGTTAGTTTAGCAAATGATTGGAAACATGAATGCAGGTTGACAAATTTGCCCTGGATGCCTTGCATGATGATGCCGAAATTCGTCTGCAAAATTTGGAACCATGGATATAGGTCGGACATCTTTATATTTCATTTTACGTTTGTGTCCAAAATTGGGAAGATAAAGATGTTTTTCTTATTGTAACTATGATAGTTTTTATAGCCACGATGCCTTATGCTTTATCCATAGTGTATGCTATCTCTAAGAGTTGGCCCTTCTCTACAACGAGTCTGTTAAGCTTGTTTACCTAATCTCTCCATTGAACCATGACACAAGGTCTTGCCACTGTGCATTGTTATGTGAAGAGCTCGAGCTCTATCATTGATAGCTGTGGAATTCCTACTAAAACACTGTCGAAAGATCTGTTTGTTTGTTATTAGAGATAGCTTACATGGAAATTTTTGTGAGTTAGCTCCTTCTGGACTTGATGGCATATCAAGAACAAGCTCTGCGACTTATTCTGGATCTCAGCAGTGCAGCCATTACCCTGCCAGTATGGTGCTGACTGCTGAGTTGGTTTTTCCTTCCAATTATCACGAACCAATTGTTGGGTTTTGTTCAATTGTGGCCTTTGCAGTCTCATCCAGAGTCTGTATGGAGTAAAAAAAATTACAAGACTAAAAAGTAACAATTGCTCCTGACATTAGACACGGAAAGTGTTGCAGAAGCCAAGCGATCAAACAATAAATTGAACAGAACAAGAAAATAAAACAGACACCGGATTAATGTAGTTCGATCGTAGTGACCTACGTCCACAGGAAGAGCAGCACGGAATTTTACTATAGATCAAGCGATACGACGGAGATTACAACCACACTCGAGTCACTCAAACACTTTAAGCGTTTTCAAAGCCCCAACTACATTCAATAGTTCACGCAGTGTTTAGCTCTACAATTCCTTACAAAATATTCTCTCAATCTCACGAAAGAATTATATACAAATCTTATCACAAGAGTTAATCGCTATTAATACTTGAATTCTTGATGTAATTTTACGAACAAAATCACCAACCAATGCCAAGCACCCAGCACCTATGAATGATCCATGGCACTCAGAGAGGAAACGGCACTTCAAGAGGACTTCTTCGTCAACAACGACGCACCCCCTCTGTGCGGCCAAAAACTGAACAGCCCATATTTATGCTTAGGTTCCACGGTCAATGTAGACTCCATGCAAATATACTTATTTCCTTTTCCGAATCCAACTTTCTCTGACACACGCGGCAAGAAAGTCCCACAATTCCCTCTTTCACCGTCAAAGTCTTCCAGGCCAACGTTGGACTCAATTCTGCTGATTTCTTCCCGACTTCTATAGATAATCGTTATCTTTTATTTTGCACTCATGTTGACCGAGTCAAAGCAGAAGACTCACTTAGACTTTCCTTTTTCAGTGGACGAAGACTCCAACTCACGTTCGGAAAGCTAATTTCCAAAACTTGCCTTGAATTCTTTTCTTTTTTTTTTCATTTTTAAAATTTAGATTTTCGCTTCGAGCTCAAACTCAAGACATATTTCAACATAAACTTCTCTTCAATAAAGAGAAGGATGAGTGCGTATGGAGTAAAATGCATATTCGGACTTTTGAATTGACTCTGCAGCTCTGCATTCTGTAACTTTTGCATAGCCAGTTTCATCGATAATTTGTGCATTTGCAAGCCGGATAACGGTGGACAAACAAGTAAATCAGCCTGAACATCTTATTGTCGAAATAGTTCGACAGAACCTGTACGCCCCGCAGCTTCTGACAGGCGAGTGTTTACAGCTTTGGTGAACATTTTCATTGAACAGGTTACACAACACAACATCACATGCCTGACATGTTTGTTTAACTCCAAAAGAATTCCTTGCCAGTCTCTAGAAAAGTAATGCAAGCGATGAACAATATATAATTACATTGTTTGATCGTCAAGGAAAATCCTCTTGTAAAACAGGAATCATAGACGCTAAAAATTAGTTATTACTAACTCCAGGATTGAGTCAATATTCAGTGGATGAGAATGGGGGATCATGCGTTTGGGTACTCTTCAACAACCTCGAAACCTCCTTGACGACCTGTTTCACAAGTACCCCTTCATGCCTGCCAGTTTCCAAAAGACATTGAAGCAAGCTATGAGTAGTATGAGTTTCCAGTAATGGGATCAAATGGAGGTTCTGATGGGAATGATGGAAGTAAGTACCCATTGGCGACTTTCTCCTAAACCCATCCTTTGTAGGACCCAACCTCCTTGAGAGCTTGCTCCCACCGCCCATAAGTACTTCCGTCGACGAGATCCCTATGCCGAAGCATCTTCTCACTAAAACAACCTGAGACGTGTTGCACAAGCGAGGGCTCCACTTTATAGAAGATGGGCAATATATTTTGCCCCTTTGTTCTCTTGCATTTAACCATTTGAGCAAGCTCCTCCAGGCACCAAGAAGAGAAGGCATAATTTTCAGAGAAAATTGGAATCGATATCTTACAGTGGTCAATAGCATTGCTAATCTCGTCAGCAACACCTTTACCTACGAGGGACTGATCATCATCGTTAAACACTCTAATCCCAGCGGTCACAAGGCTGATGTAGAGGTAAGCAGCAAGGCCATATCAAGTATCAGGGCCACGAAAAGCCATGAACACTTGGCATTTATTATCTCTTCTTTTCTCCTCTAAATAGTTAAAATACACTGCGATTCAACAAGACAAACCAAGTGACGATGATGAGATGTAATCAATACAAATCATATGAAATTTTGAAAAGGCCAAGGTAAATTTTAAAAGCCACGAAGTCGATCTAGTTCATAAAATATGCGAACCTTGCATACCTTTCCTTTAAAGGGAGGCCAAAGCTCTCACACGATGAACATAGAGAATACTTACATATGATAGGCGCGTAGCTCAAATGGAATGAGGGCATACCTGATCTTATGGGGTAATTAGACGTCAATATAGGAGATAGAGGGAGCCGTTCGATCCACGTCGTCTTCAATTCACTCAAAACCTTCGCGACCACCAATTGCACCAGCTTTCCTTCATGCCTGCCCACATATATATGTGTGTAAAACCAAAGTTAGGCATACAGTTTGATTCCTTCCTGCCCCTAACTCTGTGATTTCAGATCGATCAGTCCCATCCAAATGCACAGAGGGTCAAATTCAGATTTGTGATGGATGTCGATCCGCAGATGCGTAAATAACTACATACTACATACGTACATACCCATTAGCAATGGTGTGGGATGTCCATCCTATAATGCACGTAACAGAAAACAGCGATGTCGCCCATTTCTGCAATTCCTCCGAGCTGCATTGCCTCTCGTGTTCACTTAGAGCCTTTTTAAAGTTACGGCGTTGGTGACGCACATCACCGATATTTACCTTAAAGAATATAGGGAAGACTGATTGGCCTCGCTTTCTGCTGCATTCCATAATCTCGGCAAGCTCGCAGAGGCATGATTTACTCTGCGCATACTGTTTGGAGATGATGGGGATTGCAATCCTACAACTCCTGATGGCCCGGAGAAGCTCTGGGGCTATCTCCTTGCCGACCGGGAGTGCATCGTCGTCCCTGAACACATGGACCCGCAGTCACAATTCTTACCTTATCCTCAATTGCGGTAACACCTATTTTTTCGTGATTAGATTTATCTTCTATTATTTGCTCTTTTCTCATGTACTTACAAATCAAATGAAGCATTCTCGTTTTCCATCGTCCATACTCATTTTGTGTGCGTGTCACTATTTGGCCCGCGGTCCGTGCCAAAACATTTCGCTGGCCTTATTATTATCCTATGAAATTTTTCCTCAAGCTATTTAAGTGGCATTCCATTGTCGGCGAAAGCCCAAATTACAGTTCTGCTTTGTCTCCATCCGAGATTATTGTGCTCGGCCCAAGAACTAAAGATGTACAAAGCTCATGAAATTTGACATCCCCCTGCGAGTCCAGTTCTGTGAAAGCAGCTCAGTGTTGTTCTTATGTATAAATGTCTTAAAGATCTCTATTTCATCTTAAGCAATGTGGATTCAAGTTCGGCAAGAGCACACACTGAGGTGGGATTTGAAGACCGTAAACTTAGAATAGAGGATGCAAAGCAGGCCACAGTTGCTGCGATGTACGAGCGAATTGTACCTGGTGGTGGTGCAGCTTCTGTACATCTTTCTGATACTTATGTAACTGCTTAGTGCTGATGCACCTCGATGGGTGGTTTGCATAGAATTAATCGAGTAAAAAGATTCGAAAATCCTGTGTAATAGGGGACAAACATATTTAAGCAACAAAGGATGGACAAAAATAGACTTTGGTAGAATTATTATTCATGTATTGGTCGAGCTCCAAATACCTAAGTTTTCCTCAAACTACTCGTTGGAATTTGAATTTCACATAAAATGATGCGCACGAAGAGATGAAGAAAAGTAGAAATCATACTATTGCTATGATGATGCACACGTGCTTTGGTCCATTGAGCGTCGTCCGGCACCTTTGTTGATCGTCAATCTTGGTGTGCAGTGATAATGGCGGCTTTGAGGATGATTTCATGGACATTCTAAGTGGAATGCATCGAGTCGAGGATCATCTCTATAATTTTGCTGTTGTTCTGGAGGTGTCTTTGTTCTTATTGTTGGTCAATGACGGGTTGCAATTGCAGGCACTCCTAGCTCCAGCGAAAGCCCTAGCAACTAATGCAGGAGCAGATGGCGATACTGTCGTGGAGAAAAGCCGAACATGTGGTTAGGAAATGGGTTACAATGCAATGACCCACATCATTTAACGCTTACAATGCAATGATGGGCATGACATATTCCGTGCTTCATAAATGTCGATTCCACATCGATTCCCAAAGTCATCTTCTCACCTGGATCTTCGAACAAGAGATCGGTTCCCTTTTAACTTATGGTAAGTCAGCGTGAACATTTGCTTGAAGCTTGCTCTTTGAAATGATAATATTGCGATTGATAATGAAGTAGATTTACTAATTTGAATTGACTAGGAGAATGTGGCTTCTTGGGATCGTTCGTCTGCTATGTTTCGTAATGATAATGCATGGAATGCTCAGACGTTTGATACTTTCTGTATTTGGCAGTTTAATTCTCATAATTTGAGTACGTCTTCCCTGTCTATGCTGGATCGATTCGAGCACTTACAGTTAATTCAGGAGCAGAGATACTGAATTTAGCCAGATCATAGGAACGTCGGATTTGGTAATCTTCGTCTTTTCATGCTTGGTGTGGATTATGCACGAACAGACACCTAAAATATTGAAACTTAGTCGTTCACTTCCAAGTATTTCCACTTTTTTATTCCCATGATGCAAGTTTTGAAATTTGAGGGGACTGGAGTTGACTTCTCTGTTCTTGCCAACCCTGTTAAAGTAGTACTATGAGTTGCTTGTTAAATTTAAGCAAGTGCATTCTCTTTTCTAATCCATGGCAATTATGCTTCAAAATCTCTCTCTCTCTCTCTCTGTCTCTCTCTCTGTGCATGCCCACAAGGACACGTGTTTTGAGCACTCTGTCAATAGTATTTTTCCAGTTATACTGACTTTGTGCTGGAAGGACAGTGGTATTGTGTCTTGCTTGCTTCTGTACCTAGCATGCTTGGTTTCTTATTCATAGCATCATGACCACAATCACGGGAAGAGTTTACATTTTACTTGCTAATTGAGTTCCTTCTCCTTCTAGTACTGCATCTGTCACAACTTCTTACCTATAAAATTTTTGGCTACCTTTCCTTTGCAAAATGATTGAATTGCCCACAAGTGCCACTAAAGTTTAGCAAATGATCGGAGAACATGAATGCAGGTTTGACAAATTTGCCTTAGATGCCTTGAATGATGATGCCGAAGTTCATCTGCAAAATTTGGAAGCATGGATTCAGGTCGGAGATCTTTATACTTCATTTCAAGATGTTTTTCTTCTTATAACCATGTTAGTTTTTATACCCACTATGCCTTATGCTTTATCCATATATTGTCTGTTACTTCTAAGAATCAGCACTTCTCTGCACTGAGTTTGTTAAGCTTGTTTACCAAATCTCTCCACTGAATCATGACGGAAGGTCTTGCTACTGTGTGCATTGTTCTATGAAGAGCTCGAGCTCTATTATCGATAGCTGTGGAATTGCTACTAAAACTCTGTCAAAAGATCTGTTATTTTGTTATTAGACTCTGACTTAGAGATTGCTTACAGGGCAATTTTTTGAGTTAGCTCCTTCTGGACTTGATGGCATATCAAGAACAAGCTCTGCGACTTATTCTGGATCTCAGCAGCGCAGCCGTTACCCTGCCAGTATGGTGCTGAGTTGGTTTTTTCTTCCATTTGTCACAAATCTATTGTTGGGTTTTGTTCAGTTGTGGCCTTTGCAGTCTCATCCAGAGTCTGCATGAAGTAAAAAAGTTGCAAGACTAAAAAGTAACAATTGCTCATGACATTAGACACGTGAAGTTCTATTCAAAAAAGAGAAGGACGAGTGCGAATGGAGTAAAAAGCATATTCAGACCTTCGAATTGACTCCACAGCTCTGCGTTCTACGACTTTTATAAAGCTAGTTTCATCGATAATTCGTGCACCTACAAGCCAGATAACGGTGGACAAACAAGTAAATCAGCCTGAACATCTTAGGCTGCGCATGAAAATTATTCTGTGTCCGAAAACTATTTCTGAACAGAAATGATTCTTTTTTATTCTATGCCCGGAAACTGATTCTGAGCATTTGAAGGCGTTTGGTAACGGTTCAAAATTTCTATTCTTGAAATAGTTAAAGAACAGAAATGCATTTGGTAACGGCATAAAATCTCTTTTTATTAATAATATTTTAATATTAAAAATAATTTTTTTATTTTTTTTGGCCATGGCCGGTAAAAAATTTCTTTTATTAATAATACTTTTATTCAAAAATAACTTTTTTATTATTTTTGGCCATGGCCAGTAAAATTTTTTTATTCATAATATTTATTGAAAATATATTTTTAATTTTTTTTTCATGGCCTGGTCGCCGACCATGGTCGATAAAATATTTTTTTCCTTTTTTTTTCCCATGGCCTGGTCACCGGCTATGGCCGGTAAAATATTTTTTTATTAACATTTTTTATTAATAATATTTTTTATAAAAATATTGTTTTTCCTTTTTTCCCATGGTCTGGTTGCCGGTCATGGCCGGTAAAATATTTTTTTATTAATAATATTTTTTGTTAAAATATTTTTTTTCCTTTTTTTCCCATGGCCTAGTCATCGGCCATGGCCGGTAAAATATTTTTTTTATTAACATTTTTTTATTAATAATATTTTTTATTAAAATATTTTTTTTTCCTTTTTTTTGCCATATCGCCGGCCATGGCCAATAAAATATTTCTTTATTAATAATATTTTTTTTTCATGGCCGCCGGCGACCGGCCACAGCCTAGAGAAGAACAACACAAAGAAGAAAAGAAAAAAAAGAAAAAGAAGAAAAAGAACTCATTCTCAAAATTGTGCCGAGAAACAAGAAGCAACTTTTTTTTACTTCTTGTTTCTCTTCCAAAACTGTTTCTGAACACAAATTTTTGCAAAAATGTGCCCGGGAACAAAAAGTTTACCAAACGCATTTCTGTTCCCAAACTATTTCTGGGAACAAAAAAACAGAAATTTTCACTGTTTGGCACGTTATCAAACGAGCCTTTATTGTTGAAATAGTTCGACAGAATCGTACACCTCATAGCTTCTCACAGGCGAGTGTTTACAGCTTTGGTGAACATTTTCATTGAACAGGTTACACAACACAACATCACATGCCTGACATGTTTGTTTAACTCCAAAAGAATTCCTTGCCAGTCTCTAGAAAAGTAATGCAAGCGATGAACAATATATAATTGCATTGTTTGATCGTCAAGGAAAATCCTCTTGTCAAACAGGAATCATAGATGCTGAAAATGAGTTGTTACTAACTCCAGGATTGAGTCAATGTTCAGTGGATGGGAATGGGGGATCATGCGTTTGGGTATTCTTCAACAACCTCGAAACCTCCTTGACGACCTGTTTCACAAGTACCCCTTCATGCCTGCCAGTTGCCACATAACATTGAAGTAAGCTACGACTAGTATGAGTTTTCGGTAATGGGATCAAATTAAGGTTCTGATGGGAAAGATGGAAGTAAGTACCCATTGGCAATTTTCTCCGAAACCCATCCTTTGTAGGACCCAACCTCCTTGAGAGCTTGCTCCCACCGCTCGTAAGTATCTCCATCGACAAGATCCCTATGCCGAAGCATCTTCTCACCAAAACAATCTGAGACGTATCGTACATGCGAGGGCTCCACTTTATAGAAGATGGGCAATATCTTTTGCCCCTTTGTTCTCTTGCATTCGACCATTTGAGCTAGCTCCTCTAGGCACCATGGAGAGAAAGCATAATTTTCAGAGATAATTGGAATCGATATCTTACAGTGGCCAATAGCATTGCTAATCTCATCAGCAACACCTTTGCCTATGAGGGATTGATCATCATCGTTAAACACTCTAATTCCGGCAGCCACTAGGCTGATGTAGAGGTAAGCAGCGAGGCCGTATCGAGTATCAGGGCCACGAAAAGCTACGAACACTTGGCATTTATTTTCTCTTCTTTTCCCCTCTAAATACTTAAAATACACTGCGATTCAACAAGACAAACCAAGTGATGATGATGATGAGATGTAACCAATACAAATCATATGAAATTTTCAAAAGACCAAGGTAAATTTTAAAAGCCACGAAGTCGATCTAGCTCATAAAACATGCGAACCTGACGTGCCTCCCCTTTAAAGGGAGGCGAAAGCTCTCACAGGATGAACATAGAGAATAATTATATACGAGAGGCGCTTAGCTCAAATGGAATGAAGACATACCTGATCTTATGGGGTAACTAGACGCCAATATAGGCGATAGAGGGAGCCGCTCGATCCACGTCGTCTTCAATTCACTCAAAACCTTTGCGACCACCAATTTCACCAGCTCTCCTTCATGCCTGCCCGCATATATGTAAAACCAAAGTTAGGCCTACAATTCAATTCCTTCCTGCCCCTAACTCTGCGATCATTCCCATCCAAGTGCACAGAGGGTCAAATTCAGATTTGTGATGGATATCGATTCATAGATTCGTAAATAATTGCAAACCACATACATACTTACCCATTAGCAATGGCGTAGGATATCCATCCTCTAATCCACGTAACAGAAAACAGCGATGTCGCCCATTTCTGCAATTCTTCTGAGCTGCACTGCCTCCCGTGTTCGCTTAGAGCCTTTTTAAAGTTACCAAGTTGGCGACGTACGTCATAAACATTTACCTTATAGAATACAGGGAAGACTGATTGGCCTTGCTTTCTGTGGCATTCCATAATCTCGGTGAGCTCACGGAGGCACGATTTACTCTGCGCATACTGTTCGGAGATGATGGGGATCGCAATCCTACAACTCCTGATGGCCCGGAGAAGCTCCGGGCCTATCTCCTCACCAACAGGGAGCGCGTCGTCGTCCCTGAACACACGGACCCCAGCAGCAACCAGACTGTTGTAGAGGAAATCGGTGAAGCCGGTGCGAGTGTCTCCGCCTCTGAAGCTCAAGAACACATCGTAGTTCCGAGGGGCTTCCCTTGCTTTCTCCTGCAGGAATCTGAAAGCATGCACGGCCAGAAGGGCTAGAAGTAGAACAGTTGCTAAGTCATACATTTTCTCTCGGTTCGTAACGTTCGTAACTATGTCTTCTTTCAAAGCTTTAGCTCATTCAGGACTCGATGCTTTCAATATTCAAGTCATTGTTTTCGGCCACCTTCACAAATCTCAAAAGAGCCTAAAGTCAAAGTTGACTATTTCGCACACGTTTTTTTTAATTCGTCTTTTTGACCATTTCAAAGGCTGTATATACTATTCTTCCCTAGAATTTGAGGCTTGTCATAATTTGACTTGGTTTAAATTTTCCCTGATCGTTCTATTTAAAAGAAAACAACGATGATAAGGGCAACTTTTGAGAGCAAAAATGAATTTGCAAGAGATAAGCTAACTGGACATACAATTATCCAAAAAGGATACCACAGTGAGCTGGTTTTGGTGGCTAAAATGGTTTTGCTAGTGATGCTCCGATCATACTAAGTTGATTTGATGGATAAATTTGTATAGGTCATGGTGATTTTCTGAATGTGGTTGTAATTTCTTTAGTTAATTCAAAATCATTTCATTAATAACTTCGTAAATGTCCTAACAACTCGCGGATTATTTAAAATTGTCCATTGAGCAACTTAATATTCAATCAAAACACCTATAACTAACTCACGAGCCTTAGAAACATTTTGTAAGTTCGTCAATATGTATCCTTCTTCTTAACCGGTGAGGCATTGAAAAATGATATAAAAAATAAATGTTTGCATCAACTTCTGAAAACATCCTAAGTTAGACTGAAATCATCCTTCCCACATTTTCTTTGTTTCGTGCTACATAATTTATTATTACCTTAAAAGAAATGCTTGCACATCCCCTAATTGCATAATCGTGATTATAATAGATAGTGCATTAGAGTTCAATTGAATAATGCCATGACCTTTGCGTTACCCTTATCTTACAAAACCACGAATGCACCACATTCCCATCAATGGTATTCTACTTCCTTTTTAAATTCACCAAATGAGTACAATCTTAGTGAATTTCATTTGTAATTGGATAACTGAGAGTCATAGGAGCACATGATCTTGAAAGTCATCTCTATTCGAGGATGACTTGAGAATATTGGCTTCGGTTTCTTTTTGCCTTTTTTTTTTGTAGATTTTGTTGGATATGTTCGATTTAGGATGTATCTGACAAAAGAGCGATTATATGATGTGGACGGAAAAGAGTGAATATATGTTTAGGAGCATATTATACTAATGTTGCTATAAAATGCAAGAATATTTACTAAATTGATCATAAACCTATTATATAAATGTCAATTCGATATTAAACTTTTCAATTTTGTCAATGTAATTTTTAACATTTACGTAAAATTTTAATGTAATCCTCTTAGCCAATTGCAGTTGGAATTGGACGGGGTGTCAAGCTATCGCCGGCCATCTTACGTGGTATACTGACATTAACAACTTTACCTGAAATGACATTCTACGTTGATAGCTATGTCAGCGATTTTTGGCAATAAGTTACGCGGACTATATTGGCAAAATTGAACAGCTAAGAACTAAATTGATATTCAATAGTCCTTGAACTTTTGTCCGATGTGTAATGTGATTCATGAATTTTTAATTTGTTTAATGTCATCTCTAAACTTTTGATACATATTCAATATAGTCTCTCAACTATTTATTAAAGGTTTAAGGATTATATTGAATAAATTAAAGTTCATGAATCAAACTGCACATTTTGCCAAAATTCATGGATTATTTGTGTTATTATTTCTAATTTAATCAATAGTGAGAGGTCAAATTTGGGAAAAAAAATTGGTTAGAAGAAAATTTGAAAATTGAGTTCAGACAATTTTGGACCAAAAATGCTCCTATTCATGGCGTGGCACATGCACGTGGTCTTGTACGGTGAAGATTTGTATCCCTGGATTAATCGAGACGAAATCACCGACATGAGCAGCTTATTTGAGACGCATACTATTCTCGGAGTTATTTTGCGAAAAATGTCCTAATTGATTATGCTGCCCTTCTTTTTTGTTTTTAAGTTGGTCTTCTCAACTATTCAAAGGGTGGACGCTTGTCATAATTTGACTCATGGTTTTTTAAGAGCAACTCTTGAGAGCAAAATTAATTTGCACGAAGTGAAGTCAAAATTATGATGGCAGTAACTCCATAAATGTCATAACAACTCATTGATTATTTGAAATCAGTCTTATTGAGCAAGTCAACGTTACATCGAAACAACTTACGACTAACGAGTCTTAGTAACATTTTCAAACTTTATCAATAACGCTTTTGCATCGTTCTATGTGATCAGACTCTTCTTCTTAATTGGAGAGGCATCGAAATATGACGTAGAAAATAAATGTCTACATCGATTTTTTAAAAAAAATATCCCTGAGTTAAACCAAATCTTATCACACTAAATAATGTTGGCTACATGAATGTAACGCTCATGTTGATTGAACCGGCGCATCTCGTGTGTCTTTTTCTCCGGTCCATCTTGATTGAACCGGCGGTTCTTATGAACATCCAAGTGGGTCCCCACTTCTCTGGTTCCCCGCATTTCGCCGGCATAAATTCCGCCTCTCTCTCCCTCGCCCCTCCTCGCCGCCGGCCGGTCCTCGAAGCGCTTCGTCATCCTCCTCGCCGGAGCTTGCTTCGCCGGCCACGCGATCATTCTCCGCCTCGCGGCTTATCCTCTCGGTGGGGGGCGACGGCGACGGCGGATGTAAGCAGATGGAGGGGTGGAAATAGCGGCCCCGACAGTAAAGTCTAAACCCCTCGAAAAACCCAGGAAGGAACCGCCCCTGAGAATGTCTGCCTCCTTCACAGCACCTTCAACCCTCCCTCAGAACCTGCTCTCTCCGGTAAAGTTCCTCTTTTTCTTTTGTTTTCCCTCAATTTCTTCATACCCGTTTACGAATTATGCTCTTTGGATTGAGTTTGAAGATTCGGGTGCTGTTTACTGTTCAGAATCTGAGTGGAAATAGGAGGAGGGAGTTGGGTCTATGGAGAAAGGGGCAAAAAGTTGGAAACTTTGTGGTAAGAGCTGGTCCAAAGAAGATATCTTTTGGCAAGGAATGCAGAGAGGCTCTTCAATCTGGGATTGATAAATTAGCCGATGCTGTTTCTGTTACTATCGGACCTAGAGGTGTGTGGACTCTTCTCTTTCTTCTTCTTCCGAGACTCCTGTTTCTGTCATTTTAATCTTGGAACTATTTGTTCATCTGATTATTTATGTATTATGGGGATTGAGCTGGAATTGGTATTAATGTAGTGGCCGTTTGGACAGAGTGAGAGATATTGTGTTTTTGCTTATTAGTACTGAGGGTGCTGGCTGGTCTAGTTTTGTGCAACATTGGAGTTGAGAACTATCTTGAAGGCGTTTGTGCAGAATTGTGCTCATCCAGCTCGAGTTTAGTGTATGAACTTTTCGTTTTGTCAAGGGGGCAATGCTAGATGCTCCGAACTTTTCATTCCTACATTCGAAGCTGACTGACCTGTCTTGCTTTCCAGATTCCAGTGTAATTCTTTTCTTCATTTTCCTTTTTGTTGCTTCAGTGCTTATTCTTCACCATGATCTTTTATATATCCTATTCACAGAAGATAGTTATTTGACAAAGCACGCACACAATTGAGTTGTTTTGATTGCGATGGGAAATAATTATAGATAGAACGCAGTCCCCCTGTTAGAAAATGTAATTTCTTGAATATATGGATACTTTAGAGTACCATACATAAGATCTATGAAAATTACTTTTAGGGCATGCTAATCTAGAGGCACAACAAGTGTTTCGATAATCTTTTTCTGGAAGTACACTTACAAACTCATGCATATTTAATAAGCATTTAGGGTCAATTTGACATAGTCTATTTACTTATTTTTACTGTCCAAAATGTTGGACCCAGCAATATAACTAATTAGACAAGCTCTATTGATTGTTCTATAGCATGTCATGGAAAACAGTTTTTAGTAAAATATTTCAGCATTTAGCATTTGTACTCATTAAAATAATTGACAACTCTCATGTTCATGGCATAATAGTGTGATGCTACATATAATCCTATTACAACTTTGAAACTCGAAGATGACATGTTTTTAAGCATGAACCATGACATGTTTGACAAGTTTTGAAAATAGGTTCTTGCAAATAAATTTGTAAAATTTTTTATTATGTGCATCAATATGTCACACTTCAATATGTAAATGTGCATAATGTGTCATGTTGATAATAGAATATTGAATTTTTTCACCAACATTC
Organism: Syzygium aromaticum; assembly: GCA_024500025.1. NCBI lineage: Eukaryota > Viridiplantae > Streptophyta > Magnoliopsida > Myrtales > Myrtaceae > Syzygium > Syzygium aromaticum. The sequence continues at coordinate 1,056,043 of CM044888.1, read as the reverse complement.
CGAAATGTGTTTAAATGGGTTGATCCATTATGACACATGTTCTTTTGTCTAATCCAACCCCATTTGACATAATGCATTTTAAACACTTCGTACTATGGAGAGAAAGTTCAAAATGAAGAGAGACAATGGATGCCGAAAACTAGAAGTCTGATGTTAGTCTTCCATAGGACAACCAAGGTTACACTTATAAAAATGCTAAGTTGGTTTCGGCTTAGGGAGCCAGATGATTTATCAACATTTTCTTCTCAATGAAATATGCTTAGTCAAGAATTATCAAGCATATCAATACAATTCTGGTGGATTTTGTTTTTCTTTTATGTTATTGATATATTTAGTGGTACAAGAAAGCCCTTTTAAAGGAAAATTCCTCACAACGGAAAAATATAAATTTGTCTGATCAGTTATTCCTCAACCGACTATAGTATAGATTTACATTTTTTCCAGTTATGTTCAGATTGGTGGATTGATTCTACAATTATGGCCTAATTGATTTATTTAATTTCTCTTTACTTCAGGACGTAATGTTGTCCTCTCAGAGTCTGAATCTCTGAAAGTAATAAATGATGGTGTCACAATTGCCCGAGCAATAGAACTTTCAGATGCAATCGAGAATGCCGGGTCAATGTTAGTCCAAGAGGTCATTCATGGTTGATATTTAATTCTCTCCAGAAGCTTGCTCTCATGCTTAACTCTTCAAATTCTGTTTTTGTGCTCAAATGTATATATTTCCAGGTAGCTGGCCGCATGAATGACTTGGCTGGTGATGGCACAACCACCGCAATCATCTTGGCTCAAGCAATGATTAAATCTGGGTTGTTGGCAGTTTCATTTGGGGCTAATCCAATCTCTATAAGAAAAGGAATGGATAAGACTGTAAAAGAATTGGTCAGGATTTTGAAGGAAAAGAGCTTTCCTGTAAGAGGGAGTGATCATATTAAAGGTTAGTGATGATTTTTATTTTTTATTTTTTTGTGCTTGGTCCAATACATGAGCTGTTCATGATGAAATTCTGAAATTTTCTCATCGTTTTGCAGCTGTGGCGTCAATCTCTGCTGGAAACGATGACTTTGTTGGAAGGATAATTGCTGATGCTATAGAAAGGATTGGACATGATGGAGTAATCTCTATCGAGTCATCCTCATCTTCTGAAACCTTTGTTCTAGTCGAAGAAGGAATGAAGGTGGTGAATTTTGCTTTAGGTTTGAAATATTAAGGAGGTGGATGTTTGTCTCCTTGCAAAAATTGGACTGAGTTATTCATTTCTTATGCTCTTTGTGAGCTATCTATGTTCTAAAACTGTCTCCTAAAGGGATAAAGTCTTCCAATTGGATGAATCAATAGATCCTGAGCTTATTGAATGCATACACAACTTTCAATAATAAATTCCCCTTTGATGATTTTTTCACTTAAGTCACATTTTTTTCTACCAGATTGATAAGGGCTATATGTCGCCTCATTTCATTACAAACCTGGATAGATCTCTCGTGGAGTTTGAGAATGCCAAAGTCCTCGTAACTGATCAGAAGATCTCAGATGTCAAGGAAATGATTCCTTTACTGGAGAAGGCAACTCAATTAAGTGTCCCCTTGCTAATTATTGCTGAGGATATTTCAAGTCAAGTACTGGAAACACTTGTTGTGAACAAAATGCAAGGCTTGCTTAATGTAGCTGTCGTGCAATGTCCAGGATTTGGAGAAGGAAAGAAAGGTGTCTTGCAGGACATTGCTTTATTGACAGGTGAACTTGTACGGCGTGGCAACCTTTGTTTGTATGCTGTCTTAAGTTCCTTAAAGAAGTTCTCTTATTCAAACCTCATAAGTATTCCCATCGTTAGAGCGCATTTTCTACTACTTTTTCGTTCCATTAACATTGTAATAACAACATCAGGTGCTGATTTCCTCTCTGGAGACTTGGGTCTAACTCTCAACGGTGTGACATCCGATCAGCTTGGCATTGCTAGAAAAATAACCATCAGTAGTAACTCAACAATCATTGTTGCTGATCCTTCTACTAAAGCTGAAATCCAGGCAAGGATTTCACAGATTAAGAAGGATTTAGCTGAAACTGACAGTGCATACCATTCCCGAAAGCTTGCAGAAAGAATTGCCAAACTCACTGGTGGGGTTGCTGTAATTAAGGTTTGCAAGATACCACATTCTTTTGGAGGCAATTTCCACTCACATACAGTCCATTTAAGCTCCTTGTTTGAAGAACTAAAGATGTGCAAAGCTCATGAATTTGAGATCCCCTCAAATGTCCTCACATACAAGATAATTGCACTAATTCACCAGACTTGTAATTCTGCATTGCCTATGAGTCTGAAAGCGATTTAGTGTTGTCTCTATTTCATATTAAGCAATGTGCATTCAATTCAGGTGGGAGCACACACTGAGGTGGAACTTGAAGACCGGAAACTTAGAATAGAGGATGCAAAGCAGGCTACATTTGCTGCGATGGATGAGGGAATAGTACCTGGTGGTGGTGCAGCTTATATACATCTTTCTGAGTATATTTCTGTGATAAAGAGCAAGATGGAAGATCAAGAGGAGCAGATTGGTTCTGACGTCGTAGCAACAGTATGATTCCTACTTTTTTGCTTCATCTCTTTGTGCACATCGTTTTGCGTGTAATTTAAATTTCAGCAAGTAGTTTAAGGGAAACTGAGGTGGTTGGCGCTTGACCAAATGTTGTTCATGCATACCTAGTTTGGTCCAACGAGCATCTTCTGGTGCCTTTGTTCTCTTGCAAATCGTCACTCTTGTGTGGTGATAATGGTGGCTTTGGGTATATACAGGGACAAACCATGGCCAAGTTAATTAAGCTGATTGTCCTCTATATATTTGTAATAGAACATGCGCAGGTAGATCTATCAATTAGTCTATACTTTATTTATCAATAGCTCGAGACAACATTGTGCGTTGAAAATAAGCATGTCTTAATTTTCTAATGTTCAGTAAGACTTGGGAACGGTGGTGTTGCATGTTGAATGGAAAGTTTAAATTGGCGGGAGTAGTTGCCCTTGCCAAATCAATAAATGTGAGACAAAATAGACAAGGCTGGAAGCTGGCGTTACCTGATACAGGGGTGTGTGCAATGGTTCTGGAGTGGATATGCTTTCTCTCTGTTGATCATCGAATTCTTTACATGTCAGTTGACCAGTATAACAACCTCTCATGTGGGCTTGAGGAAACTATGTTCTGCTTTTTTTTTTAATGATAACCTGCCTTATGTCTTCAATAATTGCTTGGGCATTCTAAGTGGAATGCATCAAGTGGAAGATAGTTTCTATCATTTTGCTGTTGTTCTGGAGGTGTCTTTGTTCTTATAGGTGGTTAACTGTGGATTGCGATTGCAGGCACTCGTTGCTCCAGCGAAAGCCATTGCAACTAATGCAGGAGCAGATGGCGATATTGTAGTGGAGAAAACCCGAACATGCGGTTGGGAAATCGGTTACAATGCAATGACAGGCAAATATGAAGATCTTCTCAGTGCTGGAGTCATAGATCCATGTAAGGTTTCAAGGTGCGCACTACAAAGCGCAGTCTCCATTGCGGGGACAGTCCTGACAACCCAAGCGATATTGGTAGAGAAAACAAAGAAGCCCAAGCCACCGATTCCACTTGTGCCTGGGATATCACCTTAAAGTAAAAAGAACGAGTGGATGCTTCATTGCTTGGGATAAATGCCGAGTCAGAGCTCTCCTTGATTAAAATATATCCGTGCTTCAAGGATTCGTACTTTTCTAAATGAAGATGGGTATTACATGTTTCGAGGAACTGGAGAGGTGTAATCTCACTTATCTGGCGGTTCTTCAAGTTCGGGCACCGTCATAATTGAAGAAACCAAGGTTGGATATCGAAATCTGGATAGTTTCTCTGATTTGCTTAATGGCGTTCACATTTCTGCAATCTGTGCAACATGCGAAAATCTCTCGCGCACATATTGTTCGAACAAGCATTGTTCAGCCGATTGTCTCCGGTGTCCAATACCTTGTACTTTCTTTTAGACTGAACAATGTAATGCCTTGTACTTTGGGATGGCATTTTCCTTTCTCTCAAGAAAGTTAATCAAAGGTTGAACAGCGGGAAGAAGTTTCTCTGTAAGGTTTAACATTCACTTTCATCTCAAGAAAGTGAAAACTTGGTAAGTTGGTATCATTCGATGCACGCATCTGTTTTCATCCGCTTTGTCATCACGCCAATTTGCAACTGATGCAAGAGGGATGTCATCAGTTGCATGAGATCAGTAATCAATTTAACTTTCTTCATTAAGGCAATTGATATCTTCATGCTCAACTCTGAGATTACACATTAAAAGAAGGGTTAATACCATAAAAAACCTTAAACTGGTACATGTGTGGCAATTTTATCCCAAACTTTTTTTTTACCACAAAAAATTCTAAACTGGTACACATGTGATAATTTTACTCCAAACCTTTTTTTTTACCATCAAAAACTCCAAACTAATATACATGTGACAATTTTACTCCAAACTGGTAAACCTGTGATAAATTTACCATAAACTATTTTTTTAACCACGAAAAACTTCAAATTGGTACACATGTGACAATTTTATCCCAAACTAATAATTTTTTAATAATAATTTTTTATTTTTTTCGATTTTTTCATTTTTTATTTTTTCATTTTTTCTTCATCTTCAACTTCTGGTCGATCGCCGAACCGGTGATCGGCCAGAGACGGAAGCCGGCGAGGTTGGCCCCACCAACACAGGCAAGGGCAGCCCTCGCCGGCATCAGGCGAGGGCTGTCCTCGCCTGCCCAGGCGAGGTCGACCCTAAACAAAAAATAAAATAAAATAAAAAATAAAAAATAAAAAAATAATATTAAAATTTTAGTTCAAAGTAAAATTGTCACACGTGTATCAGTTTTGGATTTTTGTGGTATGTTCAGGGTAAAATTGTTACAAATGTACTAGTTTAGGGTTTTTTAGGATATGTTCGGGATAAAATTGTCACATGTGTACCAGTTTGAGATTTTTGGTGGTAAAAAAAAAGTTTGAGTTAAAATTATCACACGTGTACCAGTTTTGAATTTTTGGTGGTATTAACCCTTAAAAGAAAACAGATAAATGAAACAGGTTCCCTAGGACAGAAAGAACAAACGGAACAAGTAAGCCTTTGGTTGATGCAGCAGACTTCTGCAGCATTATCCCAATTGAAGATCAGATTGGGCGGCTCCTTACAAGACAAGGTCTCATATGCCACCGACCGTCTTAAACAACCCTGCACTCAACTTGCTAAAGACCCCAAACTAATGTTTGGATTCACAGAGGACTGCCTGGTTATAGCTTAATGGGATCAATTCATTGCGTTTTTCACGCAGACCTGGTATAAATTAGTGTCTAAATTAATCACAAGAATTTTACTGTATTCATGCTTATGGTGGACTGTTTCCACTATTCAGATGCAGAGGGGCAAGCAGACCGGTTTCTTCAAGATTCTGAATGCATGAGAAATAGAAGATACTAAGAACACCTGAAAATTTTTATTTCCAGAACTTGGCAGAAGAAGCTATAAAGAGCTGACTCTTCTATTGGTAGATCACACTAATAGAACTTTTCTGCTATGAAGAGGATAACAAACTAAGAAATGCAAATATGAGTCATGGGTCATGATTGAACAGGTTTAAAAAGACAAAGCGGATCTCGTGGACTGACGGGGATAGTTCATCTTTCGTGGGTTCATGAGAGAAAGTGCATAGAACAGAATAGTCGTCGTGCAGTTATGTGACAATGGCTTGAAGAATTTGAAACAGGAAAGGAAAAAAATCAAGTGCCTGATTTCACACCCAAACTTGGACGGAATATGCCAAGTCAACTCCAGCAAATAGACACGTGACGCCCACATGTACGAATTTCTGTAAAAGAAAATTACAACTTTAGGCTCGTTATTTGTTTTATTTTTGAAAAAAAAAAAGTCGTTATACTATCTTTCAACAGAAACTTAATTTCCTTTATCATTTTTTTTATCCGAAACTTTATGAAGATGTCTAATTAAATCAAGTATTAATATGCAATTCCTACATTTTACAAGCGTGCTCAATCATATCAAAAGTCCTGTTAAGATTAATCTCATCGTACGCAATAACCTAACATCTCATCTTAAGATAACTCTACATAAGTAGGACAACTATTAGATAAAAAAAATAATAATAATTTTTTTACATGTTTTAACTAGAGCCTTAACTCACTACTTTATGCTCTAGATATTTTAGACAAATTATGAAGAATCCTCAAATTATAGTATCATTTATAAGTCCCCACCGTAGTGATTGTAAGACATGTTCAAGTTATGGGGAGGCTGTGAGTATCGAGTGCCAATCTCAAATCTCGTTATTAAGTAATTTTAAAAAATTTCATTTAATTATTATTAAGAAAGCCATCAACATTGACTCTAAAACCCAACACATACATACAATCTAAATTGTAATGCAATTGCAATATCGCACACGTTTGATAGACTCGATCTCCTCCGTTAGATCAAATGACAATGATCGACATCCATCGCAGTTAGATCAAGCGGATCTCTACCGCCGGAAAGATTATACGGGAATTGACATTATCAACCGTTGGATCACATGAAAATCAACGGCTGTTGTAACGAAGAGGACAATACAATAACAACGTACCACTCCATCGTCCATTTTCATCACTCACACACTCTCTCTCTCTACAGTTTCCATTGTCACCACCGCTCGAGTGTCTCCGGCGACCACCATTCGTGTGCCCCCTTGGCCACTGCTCGCCTCTGTTTAGCACACTTCGCTCAGCTGAGTGAGCAAGTGCACTTCGTTTCTCTCAACGTCCCATCTCGCAGTTCGACGAGCTGTGGTTGCGCTAAGGAAAAACCTCTGCCTCTTTTTCTTTTGGTCTTTTGCTGCCTAGTGCTGTGGTAGCCGGTGTGCGTCTCTCTCGGCGCGCCGTCGCCGCCGGCGTCTCCTTCGTAGCGCCCCATGTCCACTGCCACCAGATTCTCTCTCTCTCTCTCTTGTCAGCTCAACACGCCTCCTCTCGCCTCGCCATGACCGCTCTCGCCGCTATGACTTTGCGCTCTCTCTTTTTGATTGACCTCTCTCTCTTGGTCCTCAGCCCTGCCTACTCGTCGGGCTCATCCTTGGTCAAGCTGGCCTACGCCGCCCTGACCACTGTTTGGCTGTGCCAGACAGTGGCCAAGCCGGCCACCAGCTCAGCCAACGATGAGTGACCTACGAGTACTACAAGGATGAGAGGTGAACTTAGAGGAATTCGTCAAAAACAGGGGTGGGGAGGGGAGAGACACGCCCTTACCTGAGATGGGTTGTGCAACTGCGGGCAGTGAGTGGTTGCCGCAAGGGTAGAGCAGCGGGTGAGTGCTGATCTGACAACAGTCTACGACTTCCGGTGGCACGGGACATGGATCGCGAGGGACAGCAAGGGACGCGAGAGATGTGTTGAGCGTCAGAGACGCAGCAACAACTTGATTTGATGGAAGAAAATTTTTGAAGGTGAAACAATCGCAATTTTGCGCATTTTTATTGCATATCTCAATTACAACAGAAATAGACTATATATAAGCCATAATTTGATTCAAAATAGGAAACATCTTTTTAGGAAACCTATTATAATTAGGAAACCTACTCCGATTAGGAAACTATTCAATTAGAAAACCTATTCAAAATAGAAAATTTAATTGACTTAGGAAACTTTTCTATTTCGGGCTCAAATTATAATTAACACTTAAAAACATAAAAAATCAAAATATGGAAATACGGACAGACTCAAAAAAGAAATAAGTATCAATAAATTTTGTTTAATTTCTAACACTTCCCTTTAAACCAAATTCTCTTCCATCGATCATTCTAAGCATGCTCTTAAATTTTCGAAAAGCATCGATCTTGAGAGGTTTAGTAAAAATATCTGTTACTTGATCTCCGGTCTTTACATGCAATATTTCAACTTCATTCTCTTTAACCTGTTCTCGGATGAAGTGATATCGAACATTGATATGTTTACTTCGTTCATGAAAAACTAGATTTTTCTCCAAAGCAATAGCAGAAACATTATCAACAAAAATCTCCATTGCTTTCTTCTGCTCCATAAGAATATCTTTGAGTAGTCTTCTCAACCATATTGCATGACAAACACATGAAGATGCAGTTACATATTTAGCTTCACATGTCGACAGAGTAACATTTGATTGCTTTTTTGATGACCACGTGAAAGCAGTGTCGCACAAGAAAAATACAAATCTAGTGATGCTTTTTCGATCGTCGATATCTCTACCATAATCACTATCTGAATAAGCTTTAAGTTTGAAAGATTCAGTGCAATAATAGTGTAAGCCATGAGAAATAGTACCTTTGATGTACCGAAGTATTCTCTTTTCAACTTTTAAGATGAGATGATTTCAACTTCTCCATGTATCGACTCACAATTTCAGCACTATACATAATATCTGGTCTCATGCATGTTAAGTATCTCAAACTCCCAATCAAGCTTCTATAGTATATTGAATCAACATCGGCACCATCATCAAACTTCGAAAGCTTGATTCCGCACTCTATTGGTGTATTGACCAGCATACAGTTCTTCATGTTGTATTTTTCAAGGATATTTTCTGTATATCCTTTTTGGGAAATAAAAATCCCATCGGCACTTTGTTTCACTTCGATACCAAGGAAATAATTCATGAGACCATTATCGGTCATCTCAAATTCTTTCACCATCGATACCTTAAAAGCATCAATCATCGCTGAATTATTTCCTGTAAAAACAAAACCATCAACATATAAACATGCGAGCAAAATATCACCTTTTTCTTGCTTCAAATAGAGTGTATGCTCATATGGATATTGAGAGAATTCATTCGTCTTGAAATATGCATCAATTCTGGAATTCCGTGCTCTCGGTGCTTGTTTAAGCCCATATAGAGCTTTCTTTAACCTTAGCACTTTGTCTTCATGACCTTTCACAACAAACCCCTTGAGTTGTTCAACATAAATTTCTTCTTCAAGGATGCCATTCAAGAATGCTGATTTGACATCCATTTGATAAATCCACCAATTATTTTGAGTAGCAATGGAAATAATCAATCTAATAATTTCCATGCGGATGACATGGGCAAAAACTTCATCATAGTCGATTCTGGCTTTTTGCTTGTACCCTTTCGCGACTAATCTAGCTTTGTATCTTGTCACTTCACCTTTCTCATTCTTCTTGACCTTGTACACTCATTTAACACTAATCGATTTCTTGTCCTTCAGAAGATTAGCAAGCTCTCATGTTTAATTTTTCTCAATAGCTTCAATTTCTTCATTCATGGCTTTTTTCCACTTTTCTTCTTTGGCCGCATCATCATAAGCAAGTGGTTTATAATATGCAAGAAGACATATAATATGAAGCTCTTTGATAGCTTCGTAAATTTCAGACAATTTTCTTGATCTTGGCACTAGCGGTTCATCGACACTATTTGAAGGGGATGGTGTTGATGAACTTGAAGAAGATGTTGGAGAAGAAAGTGAAGGTTGATCCTTCAACTCTGTTTGATCGGAATCACCATGAGCATTCGCTTCTTCTTTTAGATTTTCTTCCCACATTCCATTTTCATCGAACTTGACATCTCTACTTACATATACTTTCAAAGTGTTAAGGTCAAATAATCGATAGGTTTTGGATGATGAGTCATACCCGATAAAGATGAGCTTTTTGCTTTTGTCTTCAAGTTTCGATCTTTTTTGATCCGGGACATGAGCATAGGCAATGCTCCCGAAAATTCTCAAGTGCGAAACACTTGGTGTTCTCCCGGTCTATGCCTCTTGTGGAGTTACGCCTTCAAGTCCATATGTGGGACATTTATTTTGAAGATAGACGGCACACAAAACAGCTTCAACTCAAAGTTCTTTGGACAAATTTTTGCTCTTCAACATGCTTCGAACCATATCAAGAATGGTTCTATTTTTCCGTTTAGCCACACCGTTTTATTGAGGAGAATGTGGGGCAGTCAAGAAACACCGAATACTATGATTTTCACAGAATTTGTTGAATATGGCTGAGGTAAATTCTCCACCACGATCAGTCCTCAAAGCCTTAATAAAATGGCCGCTTTCCTTTTCAGCCAAGTTCTTGAATTATTTAAAAGTATCAAATACTTCTGTCTTTTCTTTCAAAAAATACACCCAAGTTTTCCGAGTAAAATCATCAATAAAAGTAACAAAATATCGATGATTACCATATGGATGAGGATTGATCGGGCCACACAAATCAGAATGAATCAACTCAAGTGGCTTTTTCGCTCGATAAGTCGCCTCCTTCAGAAAGCTAGTTCTGGAATGCTTGCCAATAACACACCCTTCACATAATTGATCGGGATGATCAATATGTGGTAAGCCATAAACCATTTTCTTGCGAGAAAGCAAATTGAGTCCGCCAAAATTGAGATGGCCGAACCTCAAATGCTACAGCCATGAAGGATCATCTATGCACGCCTTTAGACATTGAGATATCTCACTCTTTATGTTAAGAATAAACATCATGTTCTTCGACATCAGTTTATTATTTCGATCTCTCAATATAAGATTAAAATCTCTCATATGAATAGTATTACCTTTCTTCATAAGTTGTCCTAAACTGAAGATATTACTTGACATTTTTGGAACATAATAAACATTGGTAATAAACTGACGTGCACTATTCTTTAAGCGAATCAAAATTGTACCTTTCCCTTTAACAAGAATTTTAGAGTTATCACCGAATGATATAGTCTCTTTAATTGTCTCATCTAACTCAGCAAACATCTCATTTCTCTCGCACATGTGATTGCTTGCGCCGGTATCCAAATACCTTGTATCGCTTTGACCTTCTTCATATTTTTTGAATGCCAATAAGAGAACTTGATCAGCATCATTCACCAAGTTCGCCTTTTCGTCTGCTCTGCTACTTTCTTTGTTCTAACAGTTAGAAGCATAATGGCCAAGTTTATTGCAATGATAACATCGGATTTTAGATTTATCATACCATTGGCTCATCGAGTTCTTTCCTCTTCCATGAACACCTCTTTAGTACTGGTATCCTCCATCACTTTGAGCAGGATCTCCTCTGCTTTGTCCACGACCTCTTCCTTGAAAGTGACCTCAGCCACGGCCTCGATCACGATCTTGACTTGTCCTGCGATTTTGAACGGGATCTTTTCTTTGCTCTTTCTCATCTCGAATGACCAATTGCGTTTGGAGAACTTCCTCCACCGTTTCAATCTTTTTCTTTCTAAATCTTTCTTCATTGGCTTATAATGAATCCATAAGTTCATCAACCGTCATAGCATCCAAGTCTTTGGATTCTTCAATTGCAACCGCAATATGATCATACTTCTTGTCTAAGGACCGAAGTATTTTCTCAACAACACGAACATCGGAAACGTCTTCTCCGTTTCTTTTCATCTGATTAACAATTGCCAAAATTCTCGTGAAATAATTAGCAATTGATTCAGATTCTTTCATATGAATTACCTCGATTTCGTCTTTCAAGGTTTGAAGGCGAATCTTCTAAACTTTTTGAACTCCTTGATGTGTGTTTTGAAGAATCTCCCATGCTTCTTTGGCGGTAGTGGCGTTCGAAACTTTTTCGAACATGGAATCATCTAATGCTTGATAGATGATTGACAGGGCATATTGATCTTTCGTTCAAACTTTCTCCAAGGCATTCCTCTGGTTCTGGTTCAACGTGGCTTCATCATCTGGCTCATCATGGCTAGTGTTAACAAGTTCCCACACACCGTAGGCACCGAGTAGAGTTTTCATTCTAACAACCCAGTTATCATAATTTTTTTTGGTAAGACGAGGGTATTGAAGAGGAAGCCGATTGTTCATTGAAGCCATGATAACGAACCGTAGGCTTTGATACCAATTTGTTGAGCGTCAGAGATGCGGTAACAACTTGATTTGATGGAAGAAATTTTGAAGGTGAAACAATCGCAATTCACGTCTTTTTATTGTATATCTTAATTACAAGAGAAATAGATTATATATAGGCCATAGTTTGATTCAAAATAGGAAATCTCTTTCAAGGAAACCTGTTATAATTAGGAAACTTACTCCGATTAGGAAATCATTCAATTAGGAAACCTATTCAAAATAGAAAATCTAATTGACTTAGGAAACTTTCATATTTCGGGCTCAAACTATAATTAGCACCTAAAAATACAAAAAATCAAAATATGAAAATACGGACAGACTCAAAAAAAATAAGTATCAACAAATTTGGTTTAATTTCTAACAAGATGTACGCTAACCACAGTTTTAGGGGAAATAAAAGGAGGCAGAGATCTGCTAGAACGGGAGCCTAAGAGAAACGTCCCTTACTGGACGGACGCAAGCAGTGGCAGGCGGAACTTAACCCACCCCTCAAAACACTGAAAAGAATCTCCCGAGGAGTGAGAGTGCCTGCCTCCTTCAGTCCAAGTTCCTCCTTTTCTTTACTTTCAGCTCCATTTCTTGATGCCCTTTTACGAGCTGTACTCTTTGGTTTGAGATTGAAGAATTTGACGCTGTTCAGAATCTGAGTGGAAATAGTGTAGGGTGTTGGGTCTGGCGAAACGGGTAAAAAGTTGGAGACTTTGTGCTAAAAGCAGGTCCAAAAAGGTGTCTTTTAATCTTTTGGCAAAAGGATGCAGAGAGGGTCTTCAACAGGACCTAGAAGTGTGGATTCTTTTATTTCTTTTTATGAAATTCCCGTTTCTGTTATTATTATAATCTTGGAACTATCTGTTTTTTTGATTATTTATTTGTTGTGGAGGGTTGACTGGAATTTTGTTGTTTTGCTTATTAGTTATGAGGGAGCTGGTTGGTTTGACGTTTCTCAACATTGGGGTTGAGAGTTATCTTGAAGGCGCATGTGCAGAGCTGTGCTCTTTTAGCTTGAGCTCTGCGTATGAACTTCTCCTTTTGGTCAAGAGGGCAATGCTTAAGATGTTCCAAACTTTTTATTCCGGCATTCCGAGCCGACTGGCGTGTCTTGCTTTCCTGATTCGATTGTTCTTTATTTCGTTTTCCGTTTTGTTGCTTCAGTACTTACGCTTCACCACGGACTTGATGTAATTCATAGAGTAATTCCTTGTCCTACTCACGGAAGATAGTTATTTGACATAGCACACGCACGATAGAGTTTTTGATTGCGATGGGAAATGATTACAGACATGAAGAAATTTCTTTAGTATAGCATCATTTTGAAGTACCATACATAAGGTCTATGTAAACTACGTTTAGGGTACATACTAATCTAGAGGAGTGACAAGTGTTTCTCTAATGCTTTTCTGGAAGCACGCCTACAAAACTTGCACTCATTTAACATGCATTTGTGGTCATTTTGAACGGCAACGCTTCTTGAAGGAGCTTAAGACAGCAAGACCAACGAAGGTTGCCGCGCTTTACGGGTTCACCTGTTGATAAATCAATGTCCTGCACGACACCCTTCTTTCCTTCTCCAAATCCTGAACATTGCACGACAGTTACATTAAGCGAAGCCTTCAATTTTGTCCACAGAAAGTATTTCCAGTACGTGCCTAGAGATGTACTCTGGAATGATTAGCACGGGGACACATAATCGAGCGGCCTTCTCATTTCCTTGACATCTGACATCTTCTCAGCAGTCACGGGGACTTTGGCCTTCTCAACCTCCGCGAGAGGTTATTAGAAATGAGTGACACTCTTTCCACATTTTGAATGAGTTAATCATCCAGCTCCAAATTATCTCAAACCTAAAGCAAAATTCACCACCTTCAATTAGATCAACGGTTTCCGAAGATGAGTAAATGCACCAACTTTGACTCCAAATTATCTCAAACCTATAGCAAAGTAGACCGTGACTTTGTTGGTCTGCTGTCTTAACCTCCTTCAAGAACATTTTCTGCTTTTTGTCCTTTGGTTCCATTAACTTTGTGATAATATCATACGGTACTGATTTTCTCTCTGGAGACTTGTCTTACTCTCGATTGTGTGACTTCCGATCAGCTGGGCATTGCTAGAAAAGTATCCATCTGTTGCAACTCAACTATCATTGTTACTGTTCCTTCTACTAAAGCTGATATCCACGCTAGGATTTCACAGATTTAAGAAGGATTTAGCAGAAACCGATAGAGCAAACCACTCACGTAAGCATGCGGAAAGAAATGCCAACCCGGTGGAGTTGCTGTAATTAAGGTTTGCAAGATCCCAAAATCTTTTGTTTTCGTCACCTTGTTTGAAGAGCTAAAGATGTACAAAGCCCTTGAAATTTGAGATCCCCCAATGTCCTCGGAGATACGATAATTGCACTTATTCAACGAAATCAAAATTCTGTAGTGTCCGCGAGTCCATCAGAAAGTTTTACGAAAGCGACTCAATTTTGTCGTTACTTATAAATATCTTAGAATTAGAGGATGCAAAGTATGGTTAAGGGAATTGTGGTTGCAGCTTATGTACATTCTTTCTGAGTATATCCCTGTGATGAGGAGCAAGATGGAAGATCAAGAGGAACAGATTGGTTTTAATGTCATAGCAATAGCATGATGTCTACTGTTTTTCATTTCTTTGTGCGCATCGTGTTGTGTGTAATTTAAATTCCAATGAGTTGTTTGAAGGAAATTGGGGTCATGGGCGTTCGACCAAATGTTGTTCTTGCATACCTATTTTGGTCCAATAAAAGCATCCTCCGGCAATCGTCAATATGGGTGTGCAGTGATATTAATGCCTTAGGTTGTACTGTGACGAACCAAGCCGAGTTAATTAAGTTGATTGTGCTCTATATATTTGTAAGAAAACATGGGCTGATAGGTCTATCTATTAGATTTCGTTTGTTTTGTAAAAAATGACATTATTGGAAAATGTCTGGAAAGTCATTTTCCTGGAAAAGAGAGGTGTTTTGGCTGAAATTTGAGAATAAACAAGAGAACATTTTACGTTATTTCGTCAAAAAAATATGATTTGATTTTTCTAAGTAGACCTTCATTATTTGAGCACTAATGACTTGTGCATGAGTAGCTAGGTAATTGGGCACAGGCTTCAGGGTCCCGGGCCTAAATCCTTGGCCTTGGGGCATGAGCACAAGCACCGGTCCTGAGTCCACAAAATCCAAGCCCAAGAACTTGGTATCCATGCCCGGTTCCCTGGCACCTCAGCTCAAGACCCCCATGCATGTGCCTGGGACTCGGGCAACAAACCTCAATTCTTGGGCTCGAGTCCATCAACGCTTGCCCAGTACTTGCGCGCCCTAGCCTGGGTCCTTCATGACCCATGCAAGGTTTCAAGGTGTGCGCCACAAAGTGCAGTCTCCATTGCAGGGACAGTTTTGACTACCCAAGCGATATTGGTGGAGAAAACGAAGAAAGCCCAAGCCACCCATTCCACTTGTGCCCGGGATAACACCTTAAAGGAAAACGAATGAGAGGATGCTTCATTGCACTCCTTGATTAAAAAGCATCCGTGTTTCATGGCTGCTTACTTTTCCAAATGAAGATGGGCATGACATGTTTATCTCCCTTATCTGGTGGGTCTTCAAGATCCGGTGCTGGCATAATTGAAGAAACCGAGGTTGGATATGGAAAGCCGGATAGTTTCTCTAAATTGCTTAATGGCAGCCACATTCCGCAATCTCTGCAACATGTGAAAATCTCTCGCACATTGTTCGAAAAAGCATTGCTCAACCAATGTTCTCCAGTGTCTAGTACCTTGTACTTTCTTTTAAGACTGATCAATGTAATGCCACGTACTCCGAAGATAGTTGTTGTGCTATTTTCATTCAGAAGAGAAAATCCCCGTGAGTCACCATGCCCTAATAAGAAGAAGTTGTAGTAGCATCACAGATTCACAGGCATTGAGGAAGGGCACTTTGGTGTGGCTAGTGAAATCAGCAAGCATCATGGTTTGGGGGGGTCTCACCTTTTGTCTTTTGCGCCAAACATGGTTGGGTCACTGTCATCGAAGTTAAAAAGTCTATTTTGAGATGGTACTACCCTTTTTCTCAAGTAAGAGCATCAAAGGTTGACCTACAGAAGAAAAAAGTCTTCTGTTTAAGGGTTTACCCATTCACTTCCATCTCAAGAGGGTGAAAAGCATTAACAAGTTGGTGTCATTGGGCGCGCGCACATTTGTTTTCACCACCCACGTTGTTGCCATTGCCAAACTTGCTGCAACTGATGCAAGAGGTATGTCATCAGTTGCAACATATGGATGATCCAAAGGGGTAAAAGACAAAACACGAAACAGGTCCTCTCCGGGATTGCAGTGTGCTCCAGGGAAATGACTTCGCTTTGAAGCTCACCTTGAGGAGGGGAATGGATGGCTACGATGGAACAACATGTCTATGTTCTATAGGTGAATACAGCCACATTTTTGTGCAGTGAGGAGGCAATCACGTTGGCTTGATGTCTAAGCCAAGTATGTTTGTTTTTTTCTCTTCTCATTCATGTCCTGATGAACTGATCCCATCAAACTCCACTTACATAAAGAAGTTGTCAAGGACTTGTGAGAAATCATAAATATTTCATATGTTCATGATCGTGCATCCCACTAACTTCACTTGTGGTTCATCTTAGCATTATTTTTATTTTTCCTGGTACGGTAGATTCATTTCAGTTTGTTTACTTTGTTAGCAACAAAAAAAACATGGTCTGAGGGTGCAAATAAAAACAAAAAAGCAATAAAAGAAGACGAAAATGGGATTCGACTGATATGAATTTTACTTCCGACTAATCCCGATAGATGTGCATAAGTCGTCCAGTTCTTCTTCATTGAAGGCGGCTACATCGACAAGTTCGTGGACATAAATGGACGATCTCAAAAGTTATTTTGGGTGAGAGGTACTGTAAATTCGAATGGGAAACCTATCGCGTCTTAAGATTAAATTTTATATATTTTACACGCGAAAATGATGAAAAGTTGAGAAAATCGAACCAACCTAGAAGTAGGATCTTTAATGTTTAAATGTGTTTCGCAGGGCTAGTGTAGTTATTTGATCCATGACTTGTTTCACAAACATAAATTATACCTTGGGGAAGTGTTAAGGTGCTTTTGAAGTCTATGATGTATCCCTATCTATCTTCCTATGTAGGGCCACCGGCCACATAGCTTATTTAAAAAAAAAACATAAATGAGCTAAAACCATGAGCAATTTTCAGGATTACAAATGTGTACGGAGAGAGTGATCATATGTATAGAAGCATAATATACTATTGCCGTTATGAGATGTAAAGTGATAATTAGGGCCAAAAAATTGATTAGACTTCCGTGGAAATATGTTGATTTGCTGTATATTCAGGAACACTAATAAGTCATCTTAACTTATTTAAAAAAAAATCTACGTACTATAATACGCAAATACGGTCTCATCCTACGACCGATGGTACTGAATGCAATTTGTTCGTTACATGAGATAAAACATAAGTCACATAAGAAGAATTCGAACACGACACGACATCACATCTTCAATTTCTACGTTCATGTGAATTGGGCACGAATTAGTACTCTCTTTTTTTTTTTTTTTATCGTAATTCGATTATCCGGCGTGTAAAATCAAAATCAAAATGTTAATAAATCAAATACGAATTTACAAATACGATCACGAGGACGCGTATGTGCTTGCTCCGGGCGCGTCCCGTTCATTCGCGTCTGCTAACTCCAACGCGCTCGCCACTCTCCTCCTCCCATCTTCTTCTTTCATCTTCTTCCTCTTCATCTTCGTCTTCTCTGTACCTGCTCTGCTGCTCTCAACTATTTCAGTAAACGGCTTCTCCTCTTTCTCTCTCTAGAAACGCGCGCGCGCACGCGCACACTCTCTCCCTCTCTCTCTCTCTCTCTCTCTCAGATCTGAAGCACAAGAAGAGCTCGCGCATTCATTCTCTCCGTCTCCGCCGCTCCTCTTCTACTCCGAGCAGCTCCTCCTCCCTCCCTCCTCCCTCCGCCCGCGGCGGAACGAGCGCGCGTTGACGAATGCCGGTTCCCCGCCGGTTCCCGAGCTCTTTTTCTCCCCCCGCGGATCTCTGAACCGAGAGAGGTGGGCCTCCTTCCTCTTAACTCCTGGTAAAGAAGAAGCTGTGCTCTCTTGGGAATGGTTTTTTTTGGTAAGGGTCTTGGGAATGGTTTTGTGCCGCGGGTTTTTCATCGATTGGGAAGCGGAGTTGCTAATTTCGGAAGGCGACGATCGTTCGTTTTGCTTATGTGCCTCGTTTTGTTGACTGCGCTCGGGTGTTGATGCTCACTATCTTTCGATGGTTGGATTCTTGGAATTTTGAGTACGTCTGCCCTGTCTGTGCTGGCTCTGCTCCGGCGCTTGTGGTTAATGAAGGAGCAGAGATTACTGAATTTTAGCTGGAACTATAGGAACTTACTTGCTAATTTTAGAAGGGGAATGCCGCGTCTTGCGATCGTTCGCCTGCTCATGTGTCTTGTTATGTGGCTGCGCTCGGGTGTTGATGGTCACTATCTTTCGATGGTTGAATTCTCGGAATTTTGAGGAAGTCTGCCCTGTCAATGCTGGCTCTGCTCCGGTACTTGTGGTTAATTGAGGAGCAGGGGTTGCTGAATTTAGCTAAAACTATAGGAATTTGCTAATTTAGAAGGGGAATGCCGTGTCTTGCGATTGTTCGTTTGCTCATGTGTCTCATTATGTTACTGCGCTTGGATGTTGATGCTTCCTGTCTTGCAATGGTTGGATTTCATAATTTTGAGTACGTCTGCCCTGTCAATACTGGCTCTGTTCCAGCACTTATGGTTAATTAGGGAGCGGAGATACCACGTTTAGCTAAGACTATAGGAATGTCGCTTTTGGGATTTGTTGTCTTTTCATCCCTTTTGTGGATTATGCACAAACAGACGGCTGAAATATTTAGCCTTGGTTTTTTTTGTTCACTTCAAGTATTTGTGCTTTATTGTTCCCACGATGCAATTTTAAAAGTAAGTTTTCCAAAAATTTGAGGGGATTGGAGTCCATTTCTCTGTTCTCTCTCTCTCTCACTCTCTATGCGTGCACGGGCATGCGTTTTGAGCATTCTCCTTGGGAGCATATTTCCAGTTATGCTGACTTTGTGCTGGAAGAATAGTGGTTCTGCGTCTTGCATGCTTCGGTACCTAGTATGCTTAGTTTCTAATCAACAGCTTCTTGACCATCAGTCCCGGGAAACTTTTACTCTATTACTTGCTAATGCAGTTCCTCCTCCTTCTAGTTTGCATTTGGCGCAATTGTTACCTATAAAATTTTTAGCTACCTTTCTTTTGCAAAATGATTGAATTTCCCACAAGTTGCCACTAATTTAAATGCTTGATTGCAGTCGTTTAGTGTAGTTATTGATGGCGAAATTGCGTCAACATCTTCCCAGCCAAGATATATCGATGTCATCGACTTCCTCTAGGTCAAGAGAATGGGAAGGCCCCTCGAGATGGACTGAGTACCTCGGCTCTGATATGAATTCTCCCGCCACAACCCGGGCCTCGAGGAATGTGGGTCATGATGAACAGGTCCAGAGCACAAGTGGATCCCAGAAGGGTCTAAATATGCAGTGGGTAGTTCAACTTAACGAAGTTGCAGACGGCCTCATGGCCAAAATGTATAGAATAAACCAGATTCTTGACTACCCGGATCCTGTTAATCATCTGTACACAGAATCATTCTGGAAAGCAGGCTTGTTGCCCAATCATCCGAGAATATGTTTGTTGCTCTCGAAGAAGTTTCCAGAACATTTCAGCAAACTACAGCTTGAGCGTGTAAGACCTGGTATTCTTTTCTGTTTAACTTTCCCTAAATGCTGAAGGTCGGTCAACTCAAACCATATAGTTTAGTGAATGATTGGAGAACATAAGTGCAGGTTGACAAAGTTGCCTTGGATGCCTTGCATGATGATGCCGAAGTTCATCTGCAAAATTTGGAACCATGGATTCAGGTCGGACATCTTTGTACTTTATCTCATGTTTGGGTTCAACAACTGATATTGGGAAGATAAAGATGTTTTTCTTATTGTAAATAAGATAGCTTTTGTACCCACCAGGCCTTATGCTCTATCCATATATTGTCTGTTACTTCTAAGAATCAGCACCTCTCTGTGCTGAGTTTGTTAAGCTTGTTTACCTAATCTCTCCACTGAATCATGACGCAAGGTCTTGCTACTGTGCATTGTTCTATGAAGAGCTCGAGCTCTATTATTGATAGCTGTGGATTTGCTACTAAAACACTCTTGCAAGATCTGTTAGTTTGTTGATAGACTATGACGTATAGATAGCTTACGTGGCAATTTTTGTGGGTCAGCTCCTTCTGGACTTGATGGCATATCGAGAACAAGCTCTGCGACTTATTCTGGATCTCAGCAGTACAGTGATTACCCTGCTGGTATGGTGCTGAGTTGGTTTTTTCTTCTATGTTTCACAAATCTATTGTTGGGTTTGGTTCGATTGTGGCCTTTGCAGGCTCATCCAGAGTCTTGTTACCTTTTGATTTCTCAGATATGGCAATTTCTATAAAATAGAATGACGGCTGATGGGCAGCCCAGTCTGGTTTCTTTGTTTTTCTCTGAATCTCTGATAACTTGAGACAGTCTTTTGCAGCCACATCAGAATTCACTTATTCTGCATGCTTTTATGGATCTCTTTTGTTCGTTTGTCCGTGTCAATCTCTTCTCTGAGAAGGCAAGTTTTCTTTGGGTTAACTATTAGTATTCCCTGCTCGATTTACTTACTTGACTATGTATTGCAAAGTTATATTTATTTCTTCCTGGAAATGTCCTCTCTCACACGAATCTTGTTTTTATCTTATTACAGCTACCCAGAAAAATGATGCTGCAAACTTACAACCTTGTACACTCAATGGCAAGAAATGAGCGAGACTGTGACTTTTACTATAGGTTGGAACCTTCACTATTTGTTAATTCTCCAGCATTTTTTTTTTTTCACTCCTATAGAATGTAATTTAACCAAAGTTGCCATGGATTCATGATTGGTTTGATTCTTATACCTGCCGGATTCCTCACTTAGCAAAAGTTAATTTTTTGCCTTGACTCTTACGGCTGAAGGTAATCATAATTGTGTGAAGGGAAGTAGTAACTAGTACAGGACTTGGTAAATGCTATATTATTATTTCTTTTGTAGAGTCCTGAGGGCTGGCATAAGGCACTTGGGTGCACTACTTTTGGGTTAATACTGAAAGATTTTCTTTGCTCTAATCTTTGAAGTCCGCAATTCTCCAGCATGTATTTTGTCTTTGCTTTGTCAATGTGACTTTAGGATGATTTGGTGAAAGACATCAGTATCTGATAGAACCAAAACAGAGAGAAAAATTTTCCTCAAGTCTGCCTTTGCTGGATTTATACATTGTACCTGCCGTATATCTAGGAAAGATACACATACATCAGAAAAATTTAATGAAGCAGAGGCAACGCCCATCTTCGAGTGTAGTTAATGAGTGATTAGCTTACTTTTGTGGCTCTATTTATGCTTACTTCTTCTGGAGCTATATTAAGACTATTGTCAACTACTCTTTAATTTGATGTTGATTCGATTTTAATGCAATATGTAAGTGAATGTTATTGTTAAAATACGGGGAACTTAAATACATAGAATTTGCTTTCTCCATCTCTTGTTTTATTACCATATTAAGCCAGAATTCATCATACATGATGATCATGTGTACACATGTTTCAGACAAGTTGATCTGAAAGAAGAAGCTCTGAATAGGCAGGTCACTGAGGCTATCTTGACACTCCCATTTGCGTCAAGATTATTCTCTCATTTGAGACTCAACATATGCATGGCGCACATAACAAAACAGGGTTAAAACCATGATTGAAGCAGAAGCAGAATAACCAGAATGTCTTCCCATGAGACCCAGGCTGCAAATTAGGACCTTAGCTTTTTCCGTACAAATGAGTGTTTATCGTGAAAGTTTCATGATTGTTATATTTGTTTAGAAGTTGGATCCGAATTTTTTCAGCTTTAGTTTTAGCACTACTAGCACCAGTATCCCGATTGTACGTATTCTTCATACTTTGTACTCTCTCTCTGAACTCCAGGTTAGTGCAGTTCATAGACTCTTATGATCCACCATTGAGAGGACTGCAAGAGGACCTAAATTTTGTCAGCCCACGCATTGGGGAGGTCAGTTACATATTTGGGCTTTTAAAATCTCATCGAATTTTTTGTCCTAGTATTATTAGCCACATCTTAATTGGCCTTCTAGTTGTGGATGAGTTTTAAACCATAGATTTATCCCCTGTTATCTCACCATAGAGATCTCATGATAAAACTCTTTTCTTCAGGTTTTCCCCCTTCTTGATGGATGCAACCTGTCAAATAGAATCCTATATAATAGCACTAGTATCTCTTGCCGATATGCTATGCAGAATAATAATATTTAACATAACATCTCAATTGCATCCTTTCATAGTAGTTCTTCTTTACCTATCAAATCATCAGAAAAATGTTTGTTGTTAGTTCTTAGTATGGATAATATGAAAAGATCCTCAGCATTGAATTCGCAAGAATATGTGTTACTTATGGTTGCAACATGCAACTTGAGGCCGGGATCTCGGATGACCCTGAAGTTGCTAGTGGTTATCTTGTGGGCTTGTCTCCTGTTATTAGTTCCTAAGGTTTCTTACATATATTGTGCAATTTATACCTTTATTTTCCTTTTCCAGGTCTTAGAGGCTGTAGGTCCTATAATTTTTCTCTCTACAGATACAAGGAAACTAAGGAATGAGGGATTCTTAAGTCCATATCATCCGAGATACCCAGATATACTAACCAATTCTGCTCACCCAATGGTACGTCTCACTTTGAATTAGAATGAAGCTTTTTAATGTAAATTGTAATTTCGGTTGACCTGATTTTTTCTCTCTTGATGCAAATTCTACATGCAGAGAGCACAAGATCTTGCAAATGTCACTTCCTATAGGGAGTGGGTTTTGCTGGGTTATCTTGTTTGCCCTGATGAGCTGCTTCGTGTTACAAGCATTGATATTGCTCTGGTAATCTGAAAATTTCACGGTTTCATTTGACCCCTGAAATAATGATTTAAGCAAGTGCTGCATCTCTAGTACAACAGACTTGAAGTTTCTGCATGCCTAGTCTAATATAAACAATTGTGTGAAGTTTGTGGTGCTGAATTTTTGTTTTGCGTAATGCATATTGCTCAGAAAACCACATTGGCTACATGATTGTCAAAAGATAGTTTCAATCTAACATTGAGTTTAGTTTGAATGCAAATTCGACCTTTTGAGGACGATAACAATAATGACATTGATATGTTTCTTAAATATGCGAATGTATAAACATTGTTAGAATACACCACCTACAGTGTAATGCTTCAACCTGCAGCTTCGTATATGCGAAGACAAGTTCTTTTATAATGTTCTGACTTAGAGTTTCGAATGATTCAAGCTATTCGTAAAGTACTTGTTGTAAAATTGAATCCTTTTAATGTTTCAAACCTTGAATAATATCATAGCCGCACTCTCAAGATTTTAGTACTTTTGCTGAGAGTTGCAATTGTAGCATTGACTTTGTCAACTGCCAATTTCCATTTGTTTGGGGGCCTTACATGAATGGGTAGAAAACCAGATTACTAATGGCGAAGTTTCTGGTTGACCGACACTTTTGGGTGGCTGATTTTCTGGTGGATTCATGTTACTAAAATATCATCTTACATGGTGTCTTACTTGTGTTGACACTTGATATTTAGGTAGTACTGAAGGAAAATTTGATCCTCGCACTATTCAGGGATGAGGTGAGTTTGATTGGCCGTTATGGAGATGGATTCTTCCTTTTTCTCTTTTGATTTTGAACTTACTCATAAAAACTGCAGTTCGTGCTATTGCATGAGGATTACCAATTGTATGTCTTACCAAGGATACTAGAATCAAAGAAGTTGGCAAAATCTGGTCGTACAAAGCAAAAAGAAGCAGATCTGGAGTATGGTGTTGCAAAGCAGGTTGAGAAAATGATCAGGTACGGTTAAACTGCTACTCTAATTAGCTGTAATATGACACGTTGAAGGAGGAAAGCCATATAAACCGATGAATGATTTTCTCAATTCTGATTTAAAAAATGCACAAGCAGTTCACTGTCAACATGTTACTTCTGGGTCCTTGCCTGTTTTGCTGGACATTTTCCTAGATTGAGTGTAATACTTATCATTTACTTCACTTTATTCATAAAAATATTTTATTAAACACGCATGCTCAAGGGACTTATCAGGTCATAACTTGTGCTTTTGGAATGTGAAAAGATATATTTTGCACGTCTGATTTTCTTTTGTGCGAATTTATTGTACTTTGCTAATTCTCAATGTCTTGAAATGCAAAATTCAAAAAATAACGAGCTGCTCTTACCCATTTCGGATTGCTGAGGAGCGATCAATATCGTCGATCCACCGGAGCCGGATGCAACATCTGTGTTTATCACTAAGTGATATGTTTATACCATATTTCAAAGGTTCATCTTATAGCTTACTAATGTACAGACTTTGAGTACCCTTGCAAGGGCAGGTGGGCATCTATGTCTTAGCTTACTATGCACAATCATCAGCAGCTTGCTGCTGATTGTTGTGCTTGTGTCTGACAACCATACCTTTGGACACTCCTGTTTGGTATGGATATTGTGGGGTAAGACTGTGGGACGATGTGCGTTAAGTGGGCAGATGTTCCTCTTTCATACAGGTTAATCGGATCACTTTCTGAAACATTCAGAGGGCCAGGATTGTTAAGGACTGTCTGTTTTTAATCTTCTTAGTGCAACCGCGTCATTTTTGGTGCATCACTGATATTTGAACTGATGGTTCTACAATTTTGACTGCCGCAGTGAAGTGCATGAGCAAGCACTATACTCTTGTGATGCTATTCACCAGGAAAGAAGAATACTGTTAAAACAAGAGATTGGAAGAATGGTGCTGTTTTTCACTGATCAACCTAGTTTATTGGCGCCAAACATACAGGTAAAAATTTTGGGTTCCTTTTGATACATCGTGGCTTTGGGCCTCTTATCATGATACAAATGACTCTGGCATCCCTTAATTTGTCAGTCACTGCCGGACAACTAAATTTGAGATGGCCTAAATCCGTGATTTTAGTTCTAGTGGCCTGAGTGATATTAAAATCATTCCTTTAGTCTAGACTTTTCATTGTTGAATAATTGTTCAATGTGGATTTTACATCATCAATCTCAGCCCACTAGGACCAAGAAGAGGATGATGTAAGATAACATTAGGATTGTTATTTTTTCAATGGGACAATGTTTGAAAGTAGTGTTGGGTAATTTTCGGAAAAAGAAGAGTGTCCCTGCAAGCAAACAAAACTGAGGGTTATCGTAATATTCAATGTGATATATGGGTTGTCTACTTTTTGTAAGAACATCATATGGCTTATCATTAGCCATGGTTTGCTCTCTGTTTGTTTGTTTCTGTTACCATTTTTTGTAGTGCTAACTGGAATGAATGAGGTTAGCTCTGATTCTCATCATATAGGCAATATTGATGCTCACCTTAACCTTCTTGGTTGGTTGGTTCTTTCCCGCAGATGGTGTTCTCTGCCTTGGCTTTAGCTCAATCTGAGGTTCTTTGGTACTTCCAGCATGTAGGGATTGTATCCTCAAAATCGAAAAGCACCCGTGTGGTGCCAGTAGAAATAGTAAGTTGGCATTACTCTTATATTAACCTATGCCTTGTTGCATCAGTCAAGAGTAGCTTTCTTTCCCAGGTTTTACCAGGCTGGCTTAATTTTAAGTGACATTAATGTTGTTGCAGGATCCAAGTGATCCAACTGTTGGGTTTTTATTAGATGGAATGGACTGCTTGTGCTGCTTGGTGCGCAAGTATATTGCAGGTTGGATTCTCTGTTTGAATCTTTTGTATAAAGGACAGAGTAGATATCTGTGTAATATGCCATATTGACTAAGTTACAAAATTTTTCTCATGGAAAACAAACCTTTTTATGCACCTTGTACATTATGGTTTCTAGATAAATGGTCCATACTTCTGGCTTTTAATGATGTCTTGTGACAGAAATCTCACTTTTTTGGCTTTCTCAGTGCTCCAACTTTCTGTTTTATTGGTCACATGAGCACTGTGTAAATCAATTTACAATGTTTGTGCAGCAATACGAGGGTATGCGTTATCATATCTATCTTCATGTGCCAGTAGAATTCGGTTCCTACTAGGTACTCCAGGAATGGTGGCTCTTGATCTGGGTCCAAACTTGAAAGGACTCTTTCAGCAGATTGTTCAGCACCTTGAAAATATACCAAAACCTCAGGGTGAAAATATTTCTGCCATAACGTGTGACCTATCTGTAAGAACTCATTTTATTTCAACTATCAATAGTCACATATAAGATTTAAGATCTTTCTGAAAGTCATAAGCATCACGTTGATCGTTTTTGCAGTGTGTTGCCAACTTACGTCAACACTGCCATTGAATTTTGAGTTTTATTGTCTCTTAGTCTTTCAGATCCTCTTCTGACTAACTGCATCTACTTTATGCATTGCTTGTTTATGAAATAATGATCTATCATTACTGATCAGGAATTCCGAAAGGATTGGTTGTCGATATTGATGATTGTCACGTCTTCACGGTCATCAATAAACATAAGACATTTGGAGAAAGCTACTGTTTCTACAGGGAAGGAAGGTTTACTGTCTGAAGGGAATGCAGCATACAATTGGTCAAGGTACTTGCTTACGATTGCAACTCTAATTGAAGTTCATTTTGTGGGAAGATAAAAGCATTTAAGCAAGGTAATGTGGTGCATGATTTTCAAAATAAAATTGGAGATCCACATCAAACTATATTTCAAAATTGCATGGTACAATAAGAATATCATTGAAGTATTAATTATATACAGAACTGAGTTTAAAAGACAATTTCTGAAGAGTAATTTGGTTGGGATGGAACTTGACATATACTGCAACCTGAAATATCAATTTTCAGTTCCTCTTTTACTTACTGACAATGCAACTTCTGTAGTTTATAGTACATCTGGCCTTTATACTTGCTTCGATCAAAAAAAAAAAAAGGACTTTATACTTGCATTTTGCACGTGTGCACTGGTGAAGGATCTGTCAGTCTTCCTACCGTTTGCAGATCAAAGTAATCAACCTGTAGCAGTTTCTTCCATCCAAAATATAATAAAATATGAAAAACTGTTGCAGTTTCATCTTAACGAAAATTCGAATCAGCTGGCTCAATTATTAAGTTTCTTCAGCATAAGTTTACCTTAATCTCATCACTCCAAGGTTTCCGTAGGCAAAAGAGTGGAAGTCCTATATTGATGCTTAAATTGGAGACAAATGGCATAAACAAATTTGATAATTTAGGTGTGTTGATGAGCTGGAGCTTCAATTATCAAAGCATGGAAGTCTTAAAAAGCTCTATTTCTACCATCAGCACCTTACCGCAGTGAGTTCAGCTTTCTCTGACTTTTGACTCCTTATTAACATAAATTTTATGCAATTGTGATTTAAACTTGTGTTATTATTGGAAAAGGTATTTAGAAACACTATGTTTGGACCAGAAGGACGTCCTCAGCATTGTTGTGCTTGGCTGGGAGTTGCTAGCAGCTTCCCAGAATGTGCTTCTCCAATTGTTGCAGAAGAGGTAACCCTAGACATAATCTAACCATAAAGATTTTAATCGAATTTAGTGTTTTATCTCTTTCTTATTAGCCGGCAAGTTCGAATAAAAGAGGCATGACATTGCGATATAGAATCATTAGTGAATGTTTATTTTAGAGGAACTATGTACGGAAGAATCTACCCTGTTTTTAGTATGTTTACTCTGTTTTTAGTATGTTTTGTTATCTGACTATTTAATCTTAGATGACAAGTAAAAGATTAGTTTTTATTGCCCTTCAAATATGACTTTCATTTGGTATCTCATGATTTAAAGTTGTTGGAGAAAAATTTGCAAAAAATGAAGAAAAAGGTTAATTGCAACATTACTCTCTTCTCTGCAGGTAACTAAAATTGGTCGAGATGCAGTTCTTTATGTTGAATCCCTCATAGAATCAATTATGGGAGGATTAGAGGGATTAATTAATATTCTTGATTCAGAAGGGGGCTTTGGTGCTCTAGAGACTCAGGTACCATATGCTGTACATGTAGAAACATTCCTACATTTCATTATTACATAACTGAACTTGCGAATATTCTCAGCTTCTTCCGGAGCAGGCTGCTTTTTATATGAATTATGCAACAAGAGTTGCAGTCCCTTCAGCAAAATCTCCAAAAGGACCTCTAGGTTTTCTTTTGCCAGGGCATGAAAGCTATCCTGAGAACACTAATTCAATTAAAATGTAAGGAATTTCTGTAAGACTGGCCTTTTCCTTTCCTTCTATTTGGTTCACATTTCTTTATTCATTCAAAAGAAAGAGTGTTTCGATTGTATAATATTGTAATTTCTGTTGTCTCGTCTACAGGTTAGAAGCTGCAATGCAGAGGCTGACCAATTTATGCTCAGTCTTAAATGATATGGAACCAATTTGTGTTCTAAACCATGTATTTGTTCTAAGAGAGGTGAGGCATACCAACTTCCTCCTGTAGGGGCAATTAATCTTAATTGCTTATACTCCCCCATGACACTCCTTTTCTTTCTCTTTTTACTCCAACAAAATCTGGAAAATGCAATGGTTGACTTGTCAGTAGTAGTTTGCAACCACAAAATTCACATTACTGTATGATAAGCTATGGTGCTGCCTCATGGTAAGTTTTTCGTGTGCTTTGACTGTATCTCACCATGCACATCAGGCTTATTATATCATGGGGAACATGCTCAGTAACACCCTGTGCAAGTTAATTCAACCCTTAAATACTGGTCCTTGTGTATAGTTGGATAAGTTTTCTGAGTGCTTCTGATATGTTACTACTGCAAATTTGTTGTAGTTTGTCAAATTGTAGAAAATGTATAGTTACATAGTTTTCATGAGCTAAGTGGCAATAGTTCACTCTTAATTATAAATCACAGACATAGGAATTTGATTTTATTACCCTAAATTTACTTACATGTGCAGTACATGAGAGAATGCATCCTTGGAAACTTCAGGAGGCGACTGCTTTCTCTACTGAAAACTGATAATGATCTGAATCGTCCCAGCATCATGGAATCCCTGCTTCGAAGACATATCAGCATAGTCCACCTAGCGGAGCAGCACATCAGCATGGACCTCACTCAGGGTGTTCGAGAAGTTCTACTCACAGAAGTCTTTGCTGGACCTGTTTCTTCTCTGCACTTGTTTGAGAGACCCGCGGAGCAACATACAGGATCTGCAACTGAGGCCGTATGCAACTGGTATATCGAGAATATAGTTAAGGATATATCTGGTGCTGGAATCCTGTTTGCTCCAATTCATAATTGCTTCAAGAGCACTAGACCTGTTGGAGGATATTTTGCCGAGTCAGTAACTGATCCAAGAGAATTACGAGCATTTGTTCGCATATTTGGTGTCTATGGTGTGGACCACCTAGACAGGATGATGAAGGAACATACTGCAGCACTGTTAAATTGCATTGACACGTCACTGAGGTCAAACCGTGAGATCCTGGAGGCTGTTGCTGGTAGCATGCACTCAGGTGATCGAATAGAGAGAGATGCCTGTTTAAAACAGATTGTGGATATGGACACTTTGATTGGATTCTGTGTTCAGGCGGGTCAAGCCCTAGCTTTTGATCGGCTACTTGCTGAAGCTGCTGGAACTGTGCTTGAAGGAGGTGCACCACTTATATACTCATTACTTGGTGGGATAGTTAAACATATACCTGATGAAATACCAGAAAAGAAAGAAATTAGAAGGGTAAGAGGGGTGGCAAACAGTATGGGCGTTGGTGCTGATCATGATTCTGAGTGGGTAAGGTCCATTATGGAAGAAGTCGGTGGTGCAAATGATGGTTCATGGAGCTTGTTGCCATACTTGTTCGCCAGCTTCATGACATCCAATGTCTGGAGTATGACTGCCTTCAATATCGAGACAGGTGGCTTCAACAACAACATTCATTGCTTGGCAAGGTTGCTTTCTGTGCCCTGTATACTGTCTTTTACATCTGCAAATCTAGTCTACTGTTAATTCATTGGGCCAGTGTTATACTTAAGAAACACCAGACTTGTTTTTGCATTGTCTCGGTGTAGGAGCACTTGGCCCTTGCAGTTACCTATATGATAGTTTTTTCAGCCATAATCTCTTCATTGCTGCATCTGGATTGTTATCTTTAAATTAAACCGACAATACTGAACTGTGATACATTTTGGTTTGAAAGTTTCTCCTGAAAGAGAAAAGTAAACCAGTCTTATAGTGGAGTTGAGAGAATAATAAATTGTTTATTTGATACTTTGGCCAGACTGTATACGAATCAAGCATTATATTAGTCTTTTGAGGTGTCTCATGACATTAATTCTTGTTGCTGGTGAATGTGTGGACTGTGTGGTGCCAGGGAAGATCCTATTTCTACTGATTCTTGTTCTGTGCTTTCCACTGTTATTATATTTTATCTTGGTATGAGTGATTTTTCTGCAGTTACTGTGAACTTATAAATTTTGAATGTGTAATTTGTGGTAAACACATTGCCTAGCGAAGGCTAGGCAGCTTAGTCAATGAAAATGTTGATCTGGTGTCCCATTGGCAGGTGCATTAATGCAGTAATTACCGGAAGTGAGTATGTTAGAATGGAGCGCGAACACCGGCAAAGACAGTCTTACTTGAGTGGCCATATTGTCGAGGCATTAGATGCTGACATACATAGTCGCTTTTCTGCTGAAGCAAGCATAAGGTCTTCAATGCAACTTTTTGTCAAATTCTCTTCAGGGATTGTATTAGAGTCCTGGAATGAGATGAACCGGTATGTGACATCTTTTCCATCTATACCGTATGTTCTTCATAAGTAAAGTGATACTGAGTTTGCGCAGCGCTAAAATGTTTACAGTAACTCATTGTAGGGACAAGCATGCAAGGTCACACGTGCACATCACAGCAATACTGTCATTATTTATGTAGGTAGACGTAGGCTTTTCTACATAATCTGTGTTTTCATGAGATGGATAAACAGTGTTAATGCAGCCATTCGTCTTCATGTCTGGTTTCTATAAACCTGTCTACTTTGTACTTTCTGATCTCTATATAGGCCTTTGCATGCAACTCTTGGTTGCATCAGCAGAGTGGATGAGATAATCCGTTCACATGACGATCGGATGGGTAATTCTATATTGAGATGCTAAGGATAGAGATCCTAAAAAGTTTCAACCGTAGACTCCTCCGGAAGATTTGCTTAAGATTCTATCTGGATGGCGTTTGCAGGCATCTTATGGTATTTTGAAATCTATGCAGATCTCATCTGGTGGCTAAACTCATATTCTTGGATCAACTTTGCGAGATCTCGCCATTCCTTCCAAGGAGTTCTCTGGAAGCCCATGTTCCTTACACCATTCTCCACTCTATATACGGCCAATACTATGGAAATACACCATCAACACCACTGGGATTGCTAAGCTCGTCACCTCGCCATTCACCTGCTGTATCATTGGCACACTCTTCTCCGGCATCAAGGCCGCTGCGTGGTGACTCGACTCCTCAGTACGGTGCTAATGACTCAGGTTTTTTCAAAGGGTCCTCATCTCACAGCCAGGACCACCATTTTGATGCCGTTGGCGGGAGCCTCCATGGTACTGAAAGCATGCGAAGGAATGTGCGGCGCTCTGGTCCTTTGGGTTATAGCTCGAGCAGAAAAGTAAAAGTTCCAGAGGGTTCGAGTTCAGAGAGAAGAGGTCCGAGTCCGCTGCCTAGATTTGCAGTATCTCGGTCCGGTCCAATATCATACAAGTAAAAGAGAGCGGGCGCACAAACGAAGAGAAGGCTTAGTAAGTTATGTAAAATCTGCTCGCGTTCATCGATCGCTTACGATCTGTTGCATAGCAATTAGTGCCTTCATACATGCGAATTTAGCGTAGTGAATTTGTATCTCTGGTTGTATCTCACAGCTCTTTCTATGTTTACTTAAAAACTCCATTTTCTTCCGCCTCTCTCCAGATTACTTAGAAATTATTATGTTTTACATTAACTTGATAAAAAAAGCTTAATTATTCCACATCCATGATTTTACTAACAAAAATTTAAATGGATGCATGCAATATATAAAGATGTAATTTGTAATTAATTATATATGTTGACAAATGTGTAGTAACTTGTCATATATGTTGACTGCTAAAAAAATACTAATTGATCGTAAAAAGATAAATAATGTTAAAGTATCTATCTATAACTAATATATCATATTAAATTTTAAATAAGTTTTGACACAATTTTGATTTTCCACTTTTCTAACATTACTGTTCTTGAGAAAAACTAAAATGGCTTCAACCATATCGTATATCTTATCTTAGCTATATAGAAGAGAGATTTTGTGCATTAACGATGTTTACTTAATTCCTCATCCCTTTTTCCTATTAAGCCCCTAAACAAGTGGTTTTCTAGAAGAAGATAAATTGATGCTGAATGATTACATTGAGAGACATTAACTATTAGTAACACCAAATGCTATTGGAATTCAAAAGTAAGTGGCATTCATTCAAAAAAGACTGGCGAACGTTCCAGGGAACGGTTTTAAAGGCGCTATCCTTTTATACATGCAATGGCATTTGAAGTGTTTTTGGAAAGAAGAAGACAACATATATTTGTTAGAAATTTAACTATAGCGGAAGACTAAAGATTGCGATTATTCATGTGTAAACTATGACCATGCATAATCAAAATCGAGTGCGGAAACGTAAAAATATTGATGAAATCGAGAGCCTGATACGCAGAGCTTTGACGATCGTCGATAGGTGCTTTTAGCTAATTGCCCTCTCAATGTCAATGGTGTGTTTTCCGATTTCTCAAATCAACGAATAAGAGATCAATCTTAAAATTATGAGAGAGTTTAGCTTAGATAACTTATTTATATCCCAATTCATATCCTTATAGATAACTTCTCCTATCAAGATAGTTATTTTATTATTGGGCGATCATAGTTATCACGTATTTAAATGCACTCAATAAACATTGACGAAATTAATTAATGCGGGCAATAATAAACTAAATGTGGGATCACATTGTAGATAATATAATTATAACATTCTCCCACTTGATCCTAACATTTAATTAAACGAAATATTGAACCAAACACAAAACTTCATGCTGAAAATAAAACACATGAATCATGGCAATAAGTCCTCTTAGAACAAATAAAATCTTCCATGTATCACAATGTGTCTTATCAGCCCATATGTGATAATATAACTTAATATATAAATCTTATGTTTATTCTAGGTCAAGAAACGATTGTTACTCTCAAAATAACCGAATGTGTATACCATAATTGAGAATAACATCACAATGAATAAGAGTTTCATAGATTCACCCATACGAAGAGATTTTACATGATAGGACTAATTCCCATCCTAAACACACTATCCTTATAATTTATTGGGTGCATGCTTTTAGTTAAATGATCAACTAACATCAATTCAATGCTAACGTGTTCAATGACCACTTTGTTTTCTTTAACACGTTCTTTTATGGCTAAATACTTAATATCGATGGGCTTGCTTCGACTACCACTTTTGTGGTTTTTAGCTATGAAAACAACAGCTGAATTGTTACAAAATATCTTTAATGATTTAGCAATGGAATCCACAATTCTAAGCCATGATATGAAACTCTTCAACCACACACTATGTGAGGTAGTCTCAAATTAAGAAACGAACTCAACCTCTATAATGGAAGTAGCAACTCAAGTCTGCTTTGCACTCCTCCAAGATATCGCTTTGCCAACTAACATAAAAATTTATTTAAATGTTGATTTTCGAGAATCAATGCAACTAGCAAAATCCGAATCTGAATAACCAACTACTTCCAGGTTGTTAGTTCGTTTATACATAAGCATGTAATTTTTTGTATCTTGAAGGTACCTCATTACCTTTTTTGCAGCTCTCTAGTGGTCTATACTTGGATTACTCTGATATCTTCCCAACATTCCCATAGTAAAAATAATGTTAGGTCGAGTGCAAACCTGAGTATACATTAAGCTTCCAACAGCGGAAACATATGGGATGTTATTCATCTGTTCCCTTTCTAAATCGTTCTTCGAACATTAGTTCAAATTGAATCTGTCACCCTTCATAATAGGTGCTATATTTGGTGAACAATTTTTCATTTGCAATCTATCTAAGGCTTTATTAATATAGGTTTTTGAGACAATCCTAAAATGCCTTAAGGCCTATTCCTATGAATCTTAATGCCATTGACATAAGATGCCTCACTCATATTCTTTATGTTAAAACTCTTAGAGAGTAATTGTTTCACCTCTTATAGTAACCCCTTATCATTGGTTGCAAGTAAAATATCATCCACATACAGCACAAGGAAACAAATTTTGCTCCCACTAACCTTCTGGTATATACATTAATCCATGACATCTCAACAAAATCGAATGAAGAAATAATGTCATGGAACCTTAAGTACCATTGGTGGGATGCTTGTTTAAAGCTATATATAAATTTCTTAAGCTTGCACACCAAATATCCACCATTACCAAAGGAGAATTCTTCTGGTTGTTTCATATAAACCTCCATTTGTAGTTCTTCGTTGAGAAACGCCGTTTTCACATCTATCGGATACAATTCCATGTCAAAATGGGCAACCAATGCCAAAACCACATGGAAAGAATCTTCTTTAAATGCAGGATGTAATCGATTTCTTCCCTTTAAATGAATCCTTTGGTAACAAGTCTAACTTTATATCTTTCAATGTTGCCTAATGAGTCTTCTTAGTTTTGAAGACCCATTTACAACGGATGGCCTATGCACCATTAGGTAACTCAACCAAATCCCATACTTCGTTAGATGCCATAGAACTCATCTCATCCTTCATAGCATTATACAACAAATTGGATTTATCACAGTTCATGGCTTGTGAAAACGTTTTAGGATCATTCTCAATTCTAACATTATAGTCAGATTGTTGTAGATACAATATGTAATCACTAGGTATTGCTGATTTCTTTATTCTAGTAGATCTTCTTAATGTTCCATCAACATTCTCCTAAAGGGCATGTTGTTCAACTGATTGTTTAACAGTTTTTGGTAATTGCTAAACAACTGGATCCACTAGATCAACATTAGCAGGTTGTGGAATCTCAATGATTGGTTGTTCAATAGCCGATTGAATTAAAGGAGCATTATGAACAACAACCAATCTATTACTTAAGGAGGAAAGTTGAGCATCCGAATGATCTTTCTCATAAAAAAAATTCCAAGATTGATCACTTCCACTGATCAAGTCATTTTCAAGAAACGTAGCGCTCCTTGATTCCGCAATTCTAGTGGTATGAAATGGACAACAAAACTTGTATCCCTTGGACTTTTCGGCATTTCCAATGAAATACCCATTTATAGTCCTTGGGTCTAACTTCATTTTTTGTGGATTATAAACTTTAACTTCAGATGGGCATCCCCGAACACGTACAAATCGCAAATTCGGTTTCCAACCATTAAATACCTCAAAAGGTGTCTTCCAGATAGCCTTGGTCAGAACTGAATTCAATATGTACACAACCGTCATAAGAGCCTCAGTCCACAAGGACTTAGGAAGTTTGGAGTTGCTAAGCATACTCTGCACCATGTCCAATAAAGTTTGGTTTCTTCTTTCTATTACACCATTTTGGTTAACCAGACATAGTATCTTGGGCAATTATCCCATGCTCTTAAAGGAACTTCGCAAATGGACCAAGTGCTTGTCCATCTTTAGTGTATCTACTAAAGTATTCCCCACCTCTATCTGATCTCATGATCTTACTTTGTTTACCGCATTGTTTCTCTACTTCGGTCTTAAATACTTTAAAGGCATATAATGCTTCGTGCTTATTATGAAGCAAGTAGAGATACATATATCTTGAGTAATCATCTATGAAAAAGATGAAATACTTTTGACCATATGAGTCCATATCCGGACTACAAATGTTTGTATGTATGATTTCTAATATATCTTTACTCCTCTTGGCATCTCTTTTTGTCTTGTTGGTCTGCTTTTCCTTTATGCAGTCCACACAAATGTTATAATTAGTAAAATCCAAAGTACTAAGTACTCCATCATTTACTAATCGCTTAATTCTATCTACAGAGATATGTCTCAATCTCCGATGCCACAATATAGAGGAATCTTCATTCACAATACATCGTTTCATACCAGTATTATCATGAACATGTATCACATTATAGAAGGTATTGTGTTGTAAATTGATTCGGAAAAGATCATTAGACAAAATACAACTCCCAACAATTTCAGATTTAAATGATAAACCGAAGTTTGAATCTGAAAAGTTAAAGGAGTAACCTAATGGTACAAGTCTTGAAACTAAAATTAAGTTTTTGGAGAAACTAGGAACATAAAAGGCCGTTTCCAAATTCAAAACAAAGCCACTATTGAGAATCAATCTGCATGCCCTAATAGCTTCCACATGCAAATGCATCTTCTTTCCTGAATATATGTTTTGTTCACTTCCCATTGGTTTCCAGTGGTTTTGAAAATCCTGCATGGAATTCGAAATGTAGATTCTAAATCCAGAATTGATCCACTAAGTATTGTGACTTATATCAGCTATATTAGATTCATAGTAGACACAAGAGGTTGGATTCCTTTCTTCTTGAGCCAAGCCTTAAATCTGACATAATACTTTCTCATATGCCCTTTCTTTTTATAGAAGAAGCATTTGGATTCATTCTTAATGTCAGCTTGGGGAGGTATTTTTCCCTGTCCCTTCTGCTTGCCTCGCTTGTTATGCTTTCTTTGTGTTGCCAAATGAGTACTCTCTCCCGATTCCATAAGCAACATTTCTTCTTCTTGAACACACATGGTCATGAGTTCATTAATTGACAATTTATTCTTATGTGTGTTATAAGAGATCTTGAAAGGTGCATACTGTTGTGGAAGAGTGTTTAGAATATAATACATAAGTAAAGACTCAGATATCTTAACCTCAAGGTTCTTTAGCTGAGCCACAATGTCCCTCATC
The DNA here is from genome assembly GCA_024500025.1 of Syzygium aromaticum. Lineage (NCBI taxonomy): Eukaryota > Viridiplantae > Streptophyta > Magnoliopsida > Myrtales > Myrtaceae > Syzygium > Syzygium aromaticum. The sequence continues at coordinate 1,019,019 of CM044888.1, read as the reverse complement.
TTTATAATGTGCTTATGCACACTACTAATACTAGTGAGTTTTACAGATGAAAACTTCACAATTAGAGTCATGGCATGTGCCTTTTCTGATGTCTCAAACTGTGCATCAATGGCCTCTTACGAGGTTTTAGCATTGCTATGTTGAGCGACCGAACCACAGATACTAGGAGATATTTTAGTCTTTATGAATATCACACTAAGGCAGTTGAACCGCTCCTATTGTTCATAAAGGGCTATCTCGGCTGCAATGCTCGATTCAGAATGAGCAGGTGGTTCATCTTTTCTTATGGCATAGTCAATGTCCATGCATCCCAATTGAAGAAGAATTAGCTTCTTTCAAACTTTATAGTTTTTACCATTTAACACAGGAACATCATTCTTAAATTTAGAGAAATTCACAGGTTATAAAATTGCATATCAAACATACATGCTTATGTCACAAATTTGAGGCAAATTAAACATACATCATGCTTTGCCAATGTAAAATATGTCACAAAATATGAATCACATAACATAAAAACTACATGTGGGCTAAGTTTTTAATTTAAATAAATTAATAATTAACTTTATGAAGAAACTATCATATTATATTCCTTTTCTTAATCCCTGTGGGTAAATAAGAAAAATAATATGATATTTCATCTTAATTAATCATATTAATATAATGAAAATTCCTATGGGACAAAATTCATTATATTCATACAATTAATTACAATCAATGTCCCTTTCTAAATGTGATCCAGAGGCTCTTAATATATAATTTTAATTAATTAAAGATGCTGTGGCTACTTTCTAATTCATTAAAACTATGTAGATCACTAGACATTTAATTACATGCATAAAAATCACCAAATTGCATGCAAGGGCAAAACTGTATATTATGTACCTAAGGCCAAAACGGTAATTAAAAGCATTGAGGGAAAAATTGTAAAATCACACAGCAAGGGCAAAATAGGAATATCATGTGGCAAGGGCAAAATAGGAATATCGCGTGGCAATGTGCTACAGACCTTTTTTTTTTTGTATTTCATGCGAGCAGCCGCGTGACCTAGACTCCACTGCGGCTTCCTCCGCCCGATTCTTCTCCGGTTGCCCACATTAGATCAAAATAAGTAGTGGGTTTTTGATACCATGCCGGTGCGACCTCATAGGTCCAAGAATTGGCGAAAATGGCCAAAATCAATCAAAATTCCACCAAAACGCAAACCCTAATCACCACGACTTTTGTAGCCTAATTCATGTCCGGCGAACTTCATAATGCCGAATTAACTTAGGGCTTTTGTTGCCCACGGCGGTGCGACTGTGCTGGTCCAAAGCGCAGTGGTGGGCTACTCGAATTTGGCCGGAATCGCCAATTGTTCTTTTGCCCATACATTGCCCCAATTTTTAATTCATTCCAAACTCACGAAAAATCATCAAAGTAGAAATATAAACATGCTCTGTACCAATTGTTAGAAATTTAACTATAGTAGAAGACTTAAGATTCTGATTATTTATGTATAAACTATAATTATGCATAATCATAATTGAGTGCGGAAACATGAAAAAATCTATACTAACCTCCAGCCATTGAAGAAATCGAGAACCTAATACGCGGAATTTTGACGATCGTCGATAGGTACTTTTAGCCAATTGCCCTCTCAATGTCGATGGTGTGTTTTTCAATATCTCATATCAATGAATGAGAAATCAATTTTAAAATCACAAGAGAATTAGGCTTAAATGACCCGTTTATATCCCAATTCATACCCCTATAGATAACTTCTTCCATCAAGATAGTTATTTTAATATTGGACGATAATAGTTATCACGTATTTAAATGCGTTCAATAAATGTTGACAAAATTAATTAATGTGGGCAATAATAAATTAAACGTGGGATCACATTATAGATAATATAATTATAACAATATTAACATGAGAAATGCTTGAAAGACGGTTGGTACCCTTCTGACCACATATACCCAAGTATATGTGGTTAGACTTCCATTTTTGAATATTTTTTAAATAGACGTCAATTTAAAAAATCCCACATTTTGGGATATGTGGTCAGGAGGGTACTGTCATTTTCCATAAAGTGACGGTACCGTCCTCTAAGCATTGCCCTATTAACAATGATGTCAATGTTATATAAGTGGATATTTTTACAGTTAAGGCATGTTTTTAAGTACTTTTTGTCAAAATTGGCTTATAAAGAAGAATTTTTGTGAATATTCAGTCAGTAAAGAGTGGGGGCTTTTACATTGGTTGAAGGGTGTGAGGTTTTTGGTTTCTTGGGGAAAATACTTAATGCCATACATCAAATTTGTACCCTATAGTTAATCACACACTTTGATACTCTACATTAATTCATTAAATTTTTCAATATGCTGATAAGATTAACAAGACTCAAAGAATTGCATTAAGTTGAGTTGTGAGCGTTGGCTATTGTATATGGTACCGATTAGTTTGCTAAAGAGTGGAGTATCTTTGAATGTTCAATGAGTGCATTGTCATATTCTGAATTTTACATTCAGTGACATGTCATTGATGATGTGTTGGATTAAATGTGGACATTTTTACTATGGGTCCTTGCTGTTTTCATGAAATTATAAGAAATTGGAATTACGTAATTACCGTCAACACGTGACTCGAGCGAAAATTCTTGGCGATCTCCTTTGCTGAATGTATAGACTAATACTTCTTTGACCCAATAACCGGTATTAGAGTCAATAGTTTGGATGAGTCTGACCCAACATGGGTGGATTTACATCTAGTGAATATCTTAAGAAAAGGAATCTTGGATGTGACTCTCTATTGAGGTAGTTGATGGTGTCGTTCCTACTGAGCTTGGTGAGGCTACGATGAGTGAGGAGGAGTCAAGGAAGATGTTTTGCTCTTGCAAAACTTGGCAATGCCAAGATAAAGATTTGAGCTAAGATAATATTGGTGCAAAGGGATATCTAAATTAAAGAGGAGCGAGCCTAACACAAAAGGCATACATGTGAGGGAGAGACTTGTTGAGGTGCATGTGTGAAGGTGTCATGCGAAAGAAATCCCACATCGAGAATATGTTGTAAAGTGGAGCAATTAATATATTATAGTTGGCACATAACTTAATGGCTTAAACTTTTGAGTGATGGTGGGTCTAACTCAATATATTAATGCACTCAAACTAAGGCTTTTTTGGTATTCCATCTTGAGAGTATGGGTGTTTTGTGAATATCAACATATCTAATTGGACCCACATTCATTCAAAAACTTAATTTAATGAGTTATGGATCAATTATGATATATTAATTACTCAACACCACACTACTTATCCAATTTGAGACTTTTCAAACACAACTCATATGTGTATCTCACCAATTTCCCTCTCATGTGCAAAATTAGTATTAGGTTTGCTCCTCCTTAATTCAGGTATCTTCTCACACCAACATTTATCAACTTGAATCTCCATGAATGCTTGCCATTGGGATCGCGTTTCTACACCAAAATGCCTATTACCCGGAATCCTCTTGGGTCACCAAATTTCTTCCTTGAGATATTCACTAAACACCTATACACATGGGGAGTAGGTCATCAATCAACCATTAGCTTTGATACCATTTGTTGGGAGTGCACAGTATAAGCCCGATATCTTCACTCAGGGAAAAGGCCAAGAGAGAGTCTACGTTTGAGCCTATCAACATATCCAATTGGACCTACTTTCAATTAAAAATTTAAGCCAATGAGTTATTGGCCCATTATGATATATTAACTACTTTACATCACTTCACTCATTCAATGTGAGACTTTTCTAACAAAACTCACACGTGCATCTTAATATATCTCATGGAATGAATCTTAGATGAGACTTTCTAATCAAGGTGGTGGATCATTTCTCTAGACTTACTACCGAACTAGGCTGGGCCAAGGCAATTGAGGTAAAGTTCGAAGGGTGGATGTTGTTCCTCTCTCCAACACTTTGCTAAACTTGGCTAGGCCAATGTTGTCACGCTTTGAACCCCCATCGAGCTCGCAATATCCCCTGCTTCGGTCGAAATGATGCGATGTCCTAGGAATGTTGTCGACCCAACCCAAACATCAAAAGCACATACGGAAGCGGATATAAAAACCCCGGACAGAAAGATGACGACAACGGGGTAGAACACTATAACAATCAAACAACAACATCTTTATACAGCACCAAATATACAAACATTATATTACAGGCATAATTAACAAATTAACATCCGAAATCACCATCACGACAAAATATCAGGGTCTGGTTAATTTAACTTCCCTATGGGTCAACCTGATTTACACAACCCGTAAAATACCCTAAGGAAAACCTAAGGATCGCCTTCTTCCATTCTGCTTCTGAATTTCTGACTTGAACCTCCAGAAACTCACCTACAGCTCCACTGGGCACCAAAGACAATTCCTCGAACTTTCAAAAAGAGGTGGTAGACTTCCTGGGTTTACGATTGGGGGTCTAAAATTGTGGATTATACAATTATGAGACGAATTTCAATAAATGTACAACCTCAAACCCCACGTAGGCACTCACGTACCGCCAGACGAAACACGCATAACATGCAACGATCAGCCAAGCTAACAGACACGTACGAACCTACCTGGAACTCATCATGCTCATTCCTGCACGTTAGACAACAACACAGCCAACACATTACGGCCAAGAATCACAGATGCGCGCGTGCCTTAATTATAAGACAGAAACCACTTGGGTACGTCCCATACCGTGCCTAGCAGTTTTTATCTCATAATTAAATATCACATCACGCGATACAAACACACTCGCACACTAACTCACACCATACGTCACTTTCTCAAACCTCGTACCTCAAGTCAATTCTTGCTCATTCTCAACTCTTCCACCACTACCGCGCCCGCGTAAAACGCATCAGGCCAACGGTCTTCTGACCTCGTCTGGCATCGTCACCCCGTCGGGCCGGGCATCGTCACTTCGTCAGGGACAGCATCGTCCCGCGTAAACGAACACGCCTTAGGACGGAATCCTACATCTCCCTTTTCTTAATTACCATGCCTGCGTAAAACGTATCAAGCCAACGGTCTTCTGACCTCGTTAGGCATCGACACTCCATCGGGCCGGGCATCGTCACCTCGTTAGGGACGGCATCGTCCCGCGTAAACGAACATGCCTTAGGACGGATCCTTTCCAACCAATCCTACACTTTCGTATCCTCACTCCACTCAAACCACACATACACACAGCCACACATACACATGGCCAAACATACACTCTTCACCCACATTTCACATTTACACAATCTCGTCGCATGAACACACCACACGACCACCTATGCTTGGCACGCGAACTCAATACTCAATCACACCATTGCGCCTCATGGCTACACACTTTCGGCACACAATCACGCCACATTCAATCCAAGAGATAATCCAAAATCCACCAACAATCACAAACCATACAATCGCATATACGAACTCATTCAAGCATCAAACTACCCGTCAAAATACCACGATAACGCCGAATAATTCTCGAGAGAGAGAAAAGTCGAGAATGTACAAAATCGGGTCCAAACTGGGTAGTTGCGTAGTGATCGAAATCCATTTGAAATAAATAGTAAATCAACTCCAAAAATTATGAAATTTGGATATGTTGTACAAAACATTTTGATAAAAATTTTCTGTGAGAACTAGAAACCCAGTTCAAACCGTAAACACCTCGTTTTGACACTCAAAGTCGGACAAAATCTTGTTCGCTCGGATAGCCCCTCAGGCCATCAAAATATGACTCATTAAGTATCCAAATAATTTTGTAAAGCCTTGTAATTTTTATATGTTATAGCCACAAATGTCCCCAACAATTTTCGTGAAGGAAGTATTTTGAAAATGGGTTTGGAAAAATTTATAAAAATTCAAACAGACCCGAAGGTCGGATGAACAGTAAATCAGGCAGTTTTATTTCGATCCAAAGATAGACTTCCGAATGGCCTCAAATGATTTCCAAAAATTCCCAAATTAAAGTATGTCATACTTCAAGATGTTAGAAACAACTTTCATGTAGAAAACTTCCTTAAATTCTAGCCACACAAGTCACAGTAAAAATAGCAAAAATCAGCGACGCAGCAGCAACCTAACTGGAAATCAGCCAACAACCACAAATCGAACTACCATTTAACTAAACCCGAATCCTAAACAAGCCTAACAATACCCGAGGTCTTAGGCGACATTTGGGGAGATCACTTACCTAGAAAGTGAGACAAACCAGGCTAGACAGAGGGCTGGAATGACTGGAACAGCGGCAGCAACCAAGCAGCGTCGCCGGCGGTCAGGCAGGCGAGTGGCTGAGCTGCCGTGGATAGGTGGCTGGTAGGCGGCGATCAGGCAGCTGGGGGTGGCGATTTGGTTGTATGGACCAGGGGAGGATGGCCAGGGGTGGCTCGGTGGCAGCCAGATCGATCAGAATAGCAAAACAGGGAGAGAGAGACAGGCGGATGGTGGGTGATGCTTAGCCGAAAAAGGGAAGAAACAGCGGCGGTGATCGGCGGGAGGGTGGCGACCAGGCAGCGGCGAGCTGGTGGCCGGCTAAGGGCTTCATGCACGGGGAGAGGGGAGAGAGAGAGCAAGCCGATCGGTGGGGGGGGGGGGGGGGGGGGGGGGGGTGAGGAGAGAGAATGAGAGAGTGAAAATTAGAGGGAGAGAGAAAGAAATAGATTTAAATAATCTAATCCCAATAATTGCACCCCGAAAATTACCAAAATGCCTTTCTAACTACCCTCCGATCCAAAAGCCACGGTTGATCTTATCCAAAATTCGTCGGCCCACGTTTATTCTTATCCATTAAGTCAAAAGGGCATTCTTGTAATTATCCAAAAAGGTGAGGGGCGTTCTTGTCCTTCATAATTTCGGCCATATAGGGTATTTCTCAGTCCCCCGACTTAATCCAGTCCTTAAAATTCGTTCGCGGTCTTAGGGGCAAAACGGTCATTTTTTCCGATCCCGGGTCAAAATTTCATTTTTTGCCCCTACCTACCCCAAATATGTGTGGCCAACATAATATGGTGTCGGAATCATGAAAATAGCTTCTTAAGCCCTCGAAAATCGACTGCAAAGTCCTGGGAATAAAATAATATTATTTTTCACTTCTGAGTTAAAATTTCAATTTTTGACCATAACGACTCTAAATGTGCGTGGCCACCCTAAAATGGCATCGGCCTCGAAAAACAATCTCATACGGCCTCAAAATCGACATCAAGGGCTAGAGGGGCAAAATCGTAATTTTTGCGGTCCCGAACCGAAATCCATTTTTTTGCAGAAATGGGTGGCCCCAAGGTTGGCCAAGCCAAAACGTCATCAGCCGCTCAAAATTATCACATTCAAAATTCTCGATTCCCAGGCCCAAATTTCAAGAAATGACTAAAATTGAACAATCGCGACTTTAGCTTATCTCTGGTTAACGGGTGGTTCATTGGGATTATGCGCTCTCACCCCGTGACAGACATCAAGTCAAATCACGTTTAAGTTTACTCTACCCAGGACGACCTCGGTTGTCATATAATTGCGATGGTCTGTTACTAGTTCCCTTCGGACACGATCAATTACTTAGATCGGTTTCTATTGGCTCAAAACATTCCCTCGTCAATCTTTATGGTCGAAGGTCAAACCCAGGTCGAGTTCTTTGGTCGTGCGAATTCAATCTCGTAATAACCCTACCCTAAGGTTAGCATCCCGTGAATGCACGGGTCCCGGGTGAGATCTCACTATAGTGCATTGATCAATTTCATTTCTTAAATCTCGAGAAAAGGATTGAAAATTCAGACTGTTACAAATGTGGAAATTCAAGTTGAGAGAACGTCTATGCGAAAGGAACACTCACTTGCAAGGGGGAGATTTGCTATCATAGTTGGCCCATAATTTATTAAATTAAGATTTTGAGTGAAGTTGCGCCAACTGAATATGTAAACTAATTCGGACTTGAACTCTCTCTTTGTGATCTCTAGGTAAAAATATTGAGCTTGTACGGGTCGACCCAAGAATATCGCTTGTTTTTTTTTCTTTATTTTATTTCTGTGTACTCTTAAATGATTAGAAAACCGATGGTTTGTTCTCTATTTGTAATTTTGCAAAGAAAATCGAGTACTTTCTAGAAGTGTGTGTTCTATATCCTTATACAAATAATTGATTTCTAAACTTTATTTGACCGTGCTTATTGACGTTTTACTCAAATGATTATCTTATCAGTATTTACAATAATTTTTCCTTGAATGTGCCAAAGTCAAAAGAAAATAGGTAATGCGACTTGTGTGAATAAGAAACCTTGTTAGGTGCTACCCTCGAAACTACTCAGAAATGTTGACTAATATTATCTCACCACCTTGATGACCTCCATAAATACCGAATTCCTGAACAAAATGCAACATTGCACTAACTATACCTAGAGAGCGATGATTGCATTTGAAAATGAAAGCAAAACAGAGCTCAAATGATCCTTCTGCAGCCTGTTTAACTGATGTAAAACTGTAAATTTGAGATCATTCGCAAGAGCTCCGCAAATGAATTTGTTCCTGGGTCAATATCATCTGTCATTGGCAATTTGACGGGCAAACAAGCATCTAATAACTTATTGTGTGGTTCACCTTCACACTCCAAACTTAGGGAATGACGTTTAAGATCTATTAGCTAAGCACGTTTTGGTATTCACCAATCTTTTTCCAAAAACCGTACGGAGAATATGAGCTCCTCCTTCTAATTTAGAGCAATATTTGAAAGATGATGCGGTAATTTTTTTTTGCTGGAAACTACTTCAAAATGGGACTTATGCATCTGTACTAAGTGTTTGATCTTGTTGCGAGGTAAAGAAGTAGTGTTACTGAGGTCAAAAACTTTTCTGAACACCGCGATTAAGCTTGCCGAAGCACTGTATGTTGGAAAGAAATCTTCAGATGTAATTTGAAGGTGAAGTCATTCAAACCTTGTCAATTGCTATACCTCTGCCAATCCAACTAGCTAATGATGGCTAATGAGATCGTAGATTGATAATCTCGAAACATGCAATCTCTGTAAAAGAACGTGCATGGAATTGTGATTATAAGTTCATCATTTCTCCACAGAACACGATAAATCCACTAGACAGAAACGACAACACCGATAGTCAATTGCAGAAAACACAATGCTCGTGACGTTACTTCACGTTCTTGGGAATTAAAGACGCATCCCAGATTTATTACATCCAAAAAACCATCCTTAGAATGAAATATGACCCTCAACAGGAAATTACAAGTAATCATATCGCACCTCTTCATCTGCGTACAAGTGCCTTCAGCCATCATCATTTTCCCCATAAATCCATGATGAATTCTTCACAGGAACCGCTGCGGTACACAGGAACCGCTGCGGTACACAAGGGCAGGGGCCGTAGCTCCCGAATGCATGTACATGCCACCGAAATTCTCTACAATTTCAAGATCTCTCAGCGCAAGAAATTGTTCCCACAAGCTTTCTTCTTCTTCAATCACGCAGCATGGTGAATACCAGCTATTCTCTGAGGTTTTGTCATCACGGTGAACTCCATAGGAGGTGCAGAAGATATTAGCACTCCTTGTTGGAATTTCATTTTGAGATCCAATGTTGGGTTCTAATTTCGGAGTATCAATGGTGGGAAGAGATGCATATGGATGGGATGAGCTGTTATTGTGATCGGGCTTAACTTTAATATCACATGCGGTCAGAATTTGCAACTTGTTCCTGTTGCCATCGCGTTTCTTCAAGCGGGTGTTCCAATAATTCTTTATTTCATTATCAGTCCGTCCGGGAAGTCTAGCTGCTATTGCTGCCCATCTGCGAGTGAATTTAATCAAGAATCATACATCTGTTTACAAGTACAAACTTATGTTCAAGTAGTACACGTACTATACTTATATATGGACATGTCCTAAATGTATATATGCTCTGTCTGTCTCCCCCCCCCTCTCTCTTTATCTCTCAGATCTCATGCTCAAATTTTGCTTAATTTTGCTGTCTGTAGGTACTAGTTCCGTATATACCCTCTCCAATTAATTTGAAGAAGCTATATACACAGTAGGTAGCTTAACATAGTTAGTCAATTCACATCAAGTTATGCAATCATTGTTTCCGAAGCCATCGAAGTTTGACTTTCTAGTAGTTATATTTGATTTTCTATCTCCGAAATCTTCGAATTCATAGATGTTACACCTTTCTCCGCTGTTTGAAGAGCATTAGCACTCTCTCTGTGCGTACATATGCATATGCACCTGTGTGACTTTGTGCTATACACTTTTAATGATTGTAGCTTGCCGAGAAAATGTATCCTTATAGTCAATGCTATTCATTTGAGCCAACGATCATATGAGGAGAAGGGTTTTCTTCGCAAAAAAATAAAAACAAAGAAAAAAGAAAAAGGCAAAGCAACAATCCAAAACAACAATTAATCTAGAAAAACCTGCAGTTCTATTGTTGTGGACTCGAAAGTCGTCTGTGAAAAAAGAAATGAAGTGTTTTGTGCAACAGTAATTTAATGATTGTACTTTCTCTGCTTTGCGAGGCTAGATAAATTCACAGATGTGATTTCTTTCTCAATCTTTTGTCAGGTTATTACTGAGGTATGATTGTGCAAACTTACTTATTTCCGAAAAATCGGTGCAGCTTGATAATCAGATCCTCCTCTTCTTTGGTGATGTTTCCATGCCTGATGTTAGGCCTCAGATAGTTCATCCACCGAAGTCTACAACTTTTCCCAGTTCTTGCCAAACCTGAGTCATTCACACACATATTCAATACTCAGGTTGATCCTATACCCAACCAAACCAGATACAGAGATCAGCGAAAAACAAGATCAGTAGATGAATATTTCATACCAGCAGGTTTGGGCATGTGAGTCCAGTTCCAAATGCCGTATCTCCTGATATAAGCAATGAGCTTCTGATCTTCTTCTGCGCTCCAAGCTCCCTTCTTCAGTGTTGTATTGTCGTTCTTGTTAGGCCTCAGTGGGCGTCTCACCATTTTCGAGCTTGCTTATGACTTCGTGAGGGAAGAGACAGATATAATGTGGTTGTGCTATTAACTCCCTGGCTTAAATGATGCTCGAGTAGCGCCAAGACTCGCTTACCATTATTAAATTGCGTTGGTCCCACATGCACATGCTTTGAAAAGTCCACCAATTTCAAAAGGTTTTTGTACTGATTTTTTTTAAAGGTAAATTGAATTTCCAAGAAACTAGTCGCATGATGTCATTTTCACTGGTTGGGAGCAGGGTTTTTTTTTTGGGTGTGTGTTTTGGCATCATCGCTTTGAAAACCCTACACCTAAGGGGCTACTGGACAGAGAATTCCGTCGCTTGAAAAATTGAAACAAGAAATATGCTTGATATACGCAATACTTTCTAACTGCCTAAACTTTTAAAATAAATGGTCACCTGACATAATATTATATTTTATCAAAGGTTCGAATCCTACTATTTCATCTTCTCAATATTTTGCTACTTAATCCAAATTGCTCGTGAATTATATATCGATACATTCACATCAACATATTGTGCTTCACATGTGTTAGGCTTAAACGAAGAATCGAAGAAATTTCGTTCCTGTCAATTTGAACATTAGATACATATAAGTTTTCGATGTTTATTAAGAATATGCAAGAAAAAGGAGACAAAAGGGACCTCGCTATAGCAAGAAAGCATCGAAGATTCATTTACACATGTCGCTTCCTATGATCATTGGACTTGCTATAAACTAAAGTCATAATAATGAATTCTTAGGTGTCCCAAATCATTCATTAGATAAGGTCTTTATTCCGTATATTATTTATATTTATCACTTTGGCTTCCAGATATGTGGCCATATATCTCGTTCACATCCTACATATATATATATTTTTTTTTTCTTTAAGAGGAACTCAAATTACTCTTGCTGTAACACCCATAAGTCTGATCTCTTAATTGTATGGTGAAGAAAGTTAAAGCAAACTGTAACTTCAAACTTTCATGTTTTATGAAAATCCATGGTCGAAATAAGATGAATATAGTGCAAAATGATGATAATTTAAAAGAGTCAACAAGGTGTTGGTTTAGATGGCAAATGAGTTTGCTACTTTCCTTATGATCTTAAGTTCAAGGCTTGTGGGAGCACTCAAGGAGTAAAATTCTGAATACACCTCGATGACATGGGGAGTGCGCCTTCAAGATCGTCTAGAGAAATAAACTAGTTGAGGTGGGAAAACTGACCCGAACAGCATCTGATCTAGTATACAAAAAAATAAAAAAGAGCCGTATAACTATCATGTTATCTAAAAAATTTCTCACAGATTTGAAGTTTATATTACGATTCCTATCATACAATCGTTTCATCGAGTTTCCTAAAATAATTAAAATTACACTTTCTCTTTCTTTATCAAAAGCTTTTCCATTTTTGTGCACACATGTCTGTGCGACTTTTGGTAATCCTCAATATAGTAAGCTATTCTTATAATGTAGCGTATTTGAGAAAAAAATATTTTCCGATAATGCCCCCAACTCTCTAAATCGAAGCCATTCATAACATTATGAAAACGCTTAACTGAAAATCACCCTTTGTCTTGGAGTCTAGAGGCAATAGTGTTAGGGTGTGTTAGAACTGAAAAATACCTACCAAAAACATTGCCACCGATAGTATCGATAACTTAAGGTGCTAAAAATAAGAAAGTTTTATTCGATAATAACCAAAAATTGAATAATGGCCGTGAATAATATTTTACCAAACATGGAGTTAAGGATATAATTTGTAGATTATAGCAACTTGGTAACAATATATTAAACCATACTATTTGCATAGCATGTATCCATGGGTGGGGATTAGTCAGGTCGGCCGGGTTTGGAAATCTGGTGTATTAATAAAATTTGCTTTGAATCCCATTAACTGAATTTAAAAACGTTGCTTGTTTATATAAGATTCAGTGAATTCTTAAATGAATTTAACATGTTAAGTCAAAACCAACTAATGTTATCAAATGGATAGTCTCATTAAGTGCTAAACTGTTAACTAAAAGCGTTGCTCAATATCATCTTGTATGCTTATCCAATACAAACATTAAATGCTCATACATGGTAACATTAAATGCCATATTTTCATATTTGGCCTCCATAAATGGCCTTGTCGTTTACTGAACCATCATTAAAACATAATTTAGTCACATTGACAATAATGAAAGACCAAACTACCTTGATTAGTTCATTCATATAGCAGCAACGTCTTGTAGATACTTTCATAGTCCATGTGGATTGCAACTCAACATAAGATGGGTCAAAGTTGCTGCTTGGCCTAAAGGACAGGTTCAGGTTCCTTAGATCCTACTGGGTGTGAGGCTTTGTTGTTCTTTCATAAAGCATATTTTTTTATTCCGTAAGGAGGCTAACAACCTAGCCAATGAGATCACAAACTTTAGCCTTATACTCAAAAAATAAGTTTGCTCAGCAATTTCAGTTTGCTTTCATCCGGGAAGTCCTCTGCCATTGGAAGCACCGTCCACATACTGTTCTCAAGATTTATAAGATACCCCAATTGGCTAGGTTATTAGCGTCTCCTGTAAGTTTGTGATCTCTTTCAACTATATGTCATGCTTGGAGATATACTGTTCTTTTGTTAGTTCACTCGTATACAAGTAGCTAGCCACCATTGTCCAACTGATTTATCTTTTGAAATGTATCTAAATTTAGTAGGGTATCAATGGGGAAACAACTTGATGGGCACAAGTTGTTGTATAATAAAACAAATATAGACATCTCTCTATTATTTTGGAAAACTGTGAAACATGCAACTTTAATTAATGAAAGTTTTTTATTTGATTATTTGTGGAGATGGTATAGCCAACTCAAATAAGTGAAACCCCAGATAACGCGTCACTTTAATCAATGTATTGCACATTGTATTTTAATTCGTCAATGATAGTAGCTATGCCAGAAAATAATTCATCGTTAATGTCATACTCCCTGTTAGAGATATATATTAGAGACATCAATCTTCCTTGATTGATTCTATTTGATGTTATTTTTGATATTGTAATATTTTGTTGCTTTAGATAGTTTTCTTGAATAGCCTATAAATAGGCTCATGTATCATCAGTATTTAACACACAGAAATATACAAAAATTCTCTTTTCTACCTTAGTCTTTTCATGGTATCAGAGCCAATATATATATATATATATATTTGGAGGAAGGGGCCACGGTGTTTTTAAGCTAGTAGCCATAACCGCGCGGGATATCCATTCTCCGCCGGATGGACACCGAATTGTCATCTTGATCACTGCCACAAAACAAGTCAGACCCTTCAATTTTCGTCACAAGAAGACTCAGGAAACTTCCGCCACCCGCCACCACGTCACGTCACTGTAAGCCTCTTTTCCGACGTCAATAGTTGGATATAATCCAAAACAAACACCACATACAGGTTCTCCATCCTCCGACAAGTCCAGAACAGCAATGAACGTCACCGGAAAGCTTTGCACGCGCTCTCACGCGCACCGAGGTCCTTTGTGTGTGAGATCCACGCGCCGAGTGAGGCTCACGCGATCTGCCGGTCCGATCCAGTCACGTCATCCTGTGATGTCAGCGACATGTCACCGCCAAGTCATCTGCCACGTGTGATATCCACGTTGAGTCATCTGCCAAGTCATCATATCGTTGACCGGCGTTGACCGACTGTTGACCGGTGTTGACCGACCGTTGACCTGCGTTGACCAGACCGGTCTATCTATTTTCTGATTGGTTCGATCTCTTTTGGACCGGTTCTTGGCATTTTCAGATCGGTTCCTGAGGTATTTCGACGTTTTGAATCCATTTTTGGCCTTATTTTGTCAATATCAGCCTTGGAAATATCAGTTTTCTCAGAATTCATTATATTGGGTTCATTCTAATATCATGGAAAAGTTAGAAGTCTCGGTACCCATTCAAACCATCTTGAATGGATCAAGCTATATTTTATGGGCTCAAGAAATGTCAAGTTTTTTAAAAGGACGTAAACTTTGGCGTTACGTCACTGGAGGTATTCGCGAGCCTATTCAGGCTATTGGAGAGGCTGATGATAAGTTTGCTGAACGATTAGAAGAGTGGGATAGTAGGAATCATCAGATACTCACGTGAATTCGAAACACTTCAGTTCCATCTATCAAACTTCAATTTGGTCGACTAGATACAGCAAAGGAAGCTTGGGATCTTCTTGCCGGTCGTTATTCCACGTCAGATATTGCTCATCAATATCAACTATTAGGGAATTTACATCGTATGCATCAGGAGACAGGTCAGTCTATTAATAAATTTTTATCTTCGATGCATGCTATATGGGATCAGCTAGCCTTATCTGAGCCTAAGTGGGAGTCAACTATTGATGCCCGCATGTTTGTTGAATATCGCGATCGAATGCGCGTAATGCAATTTCTGATGGCACTTAATGATGAGTTTGAACCTGTGCGAGCTTCACTTTTGCATCGAGATCCTTTACCTCGTCTTGAGGCAGTTGTCTCAGAACTGTTGACGGAAGAAACTCGCCTAGCTACTTTAAAAGCACAACGTACTACTCTATCAGTCTCCACTCTTACAGATGCAGTATTTGCCACTTATGGTTTTTCCTCATGGCGAAAGCCTTACTGTACGCACTGCCGTCGATCTGGTCATCGTGCATCCAATTGTTATCAGCTACAACCTAAGCAATCTATGGGAACAAACAACCGATCTCGGTTCAGAGGTCCACATGTGCGC
Organism: Syzygium aromaticum; assembly: GCA_024500025.1. Classification (NCBI taxonomy): domain Eukaryota; kingdom Viridiplantae; phylum Streptophyta; class Magnoliopsida; order Myrtales; family Myrtaceae; genus Syzygium; species Syzygium aromaticum. The sequence continues at coordinate 1,003,306 of CM044888.1, read as the reverse complement.
TCATCCACTACTGCTGCTACCATTGAAGATTCTTCCAACCGTTCATCAGTTACTCTATCTTTAGATGACCTTCGATCCACAGTCCGTTCCATTATTCAAGAATCTAGTACTTCTAGCTCCTCTATACCTAACTCCTCTACTTTGTCAGTTAATCCAGGTACTTCTAATTTGTGGTTCTTTGATTCTGCCTGCTGTAATCACATGACCTCGAACTCCCATTTATTCAAGTCAAAATCATACACTTCACAAGCACCTATTATTCATACCGTTGATAACTCTAAGATGCTAGTGAGTCATACAGGGAACATTTTGACGTCCACATTATCCTTGCCCGATACATTTATGGTTCCCAAACTTTCATTAAACTTGATATCTGTGGGACAGCTATGTGAACTTGGTTTTGAAATTAATTTTTCTTCAAATGGTTGTCATGTGCAGGATCCACGGACGGGACAGACAGTTGGGACAGGCCGTAAAATGGGTCGCTTGTTTGAACTTGTTTCGTTAAAGCTTCCCAATTCCTTCATTAGTTGTGCTGCCACAGTTTCATCTGAAACTTGGCATTCTCGTTTGGGTCATCCTTCTTATTCTAGATTAAGTCCCTTGATTTTAAATGGTCATTTAGGTTCTGTTGACAATAAAACTTTTGATTGCTTGCCTTGTAAATTGGGAAAACATCATGCCTTACCATTTAATATTAGTGACTCTGTCTCTTATGCTCCATTTGATCTCATTCATTCGGATATTTGGGGACCATCCCCTACTCCCACTATGGGTGGATCTCGTTACTTTGTGATTTTTGTGGATGATTATTCTCGTTTTACATGGCTATATCTTATGAAAAATCGATATGAACTTACTCATATCTACAGTAACTTTGCTGCCATGATCAAAACACAATTTTCTCGAGATATTAAAGTTTTTCGTACTGATAATGCCATGGAATATAGGGATAGAGAGTTCCTTAGAATTCTTTCTTAGAATGGTACTGTCATTCACCGTTCTTGTCCAGGAACTTCTCAACAAAATGGTCGAGCAGAGCGTAAACACAGGCATATCTTAGATATCATACGAACTCTTTTAATCTCAGCATCTTGTCCAGAACAATTTTGGGGAGAGGCCTGTCATACTGCTGTATATACTATCAATCGTATTTCGTCACCTATTATAGGTAACATTACTCCTTACGAGCGATTGTATGATAGTGTTCCTAATTACAGTCTACTTCGAGTTTTTGGTAGTGCTTGTTTCGTACATCTTCTTCCTAATGAACGCACGAAGTTAGAACCTCGTGCTCATCTATGTTGCTTCCTTGGATATGGCATTGAGCATAAAGGGTATAGATGTTGGGATCCTATCTCTAATCGTTTTCGTGTGTCTCGTCACGTTACATTTTGGGAACATAAGATGTTTTCGTCTCTTCGTCCATTTGAATCCTCCCCTACTGTTCCAATTGTCCATTTCTTCACCAATCCTTCTGTAGATCTTTCTCCAGAAGATGATACAATCGATTCTTCCTCTTTAGACTTGCCCTCTCCTAATCTTGATGCAGGTATTTCTGGAAATCCCAATTCGGCAGATCCTGACATGTCTGTGCCATCCGCGGATTCTTCTTCTCCTGTTCGTCGTTCCACTCGTGTAAGTCAACCTTCTGTTCGACTTCGTGATTTTCACTGTTATTCCACAATTGCTTCTTTTCAAGAGCCTCACACATATGGAGAAGCTCGTACTAATCCTCTTTGGTAACAAGCAATGGCGGATGAGTTGCAAGCATTGGAAAAATCTCGTACTTGGGATTTGGTTGATTTGCCTCCTGAAAAGTCTGCTATAGGTTGTAAATGGGTGTACAAGATCAAAACCAAAGCAGATGGTACAGTTGAACGCTACAAAGCTAGACTTGTAGCAAAAGGTTTCACTCGGGAATATGGCATTGACTATGATGAGACGTTTGCTCTAGTTGCACATCTTACTTCTGTTCGCAGCCTCCTTGCTATTGCTGCTATTAAGCGTTGGCCTCTGTTTCAGATGGATGTCAAAAATGCATTTCTCAATGGTGATCTTGCTGAAGAAGTCTATATGGAGCCTCCTCTTGGATATACTCACACTCCTAATAAAGTGTGTCGTCTATGCCGTGCATTATATGGACTGAAGCAGGCTCCTCGTGCATGGTATTCTAAGTTTAGTTCCACCATGGAACGTCTTGGTTTTACGTCCAGTCCCTATGACAGTGCACTCTTTGTTCAACAAACATCTCATGGGTATATTTTGCTATTATTATATGTTGATGACATGGTTATTACTGGCGATGATCATAATGGTATTCTGAAACTTCAGCAGTATTTGAGTCAACATTTTGAAATGAAGGATCTCGGATGGCTCAGTTACTTTCTAGGTCTGGAGGTTACTTCAGATTCCTCTGGTTATTATCTTTCTCAAGCAAAATATGCCACTGATCTCCTTTCTCGAGCTGGACTTACCAATGACAAAACTGGTATAACCCCCATTGAGACTAATGCCAAATTTGATGCCAAAGATGGCACTCATCTTCCAAATCCTACGCTTTATCGACAGCTGGTTGGTAGTCATGTATATCTCACTGTTACCCGTCTTGATATTGCTTATGCTGTTCATATCGTAAGTCAATATATGACCGCGCCACGAACGACTCACTTTGCTGCTATTCTTCGAATTCTTCGCTATGTTAAGGGTACCTTATTTCATGGTCTTCACTTTTCTGCTAACTCAAGCTTAGAGTTGATAGCTTATTCTGATGCTGATTGGGCTGGCGATCCTCTTAATTGTAGATCTACTACAGGCTACTGCTTCTTCTTAGGAAAGTCTCTTATTTCCTGGTGCAGCAAGAAAAAGACTACCATCGCACGATCAAGTACTGAAGCAGAATATCGTGCTCTTGTTGATACAACATCAGAATTACTATGGTTGCGATGGTTATTGGAAGACATGGGGATCCGTCAAAATGGTGGAACGACCATTTATTGTGATAACCGGAGTGCTATCCAAATAGCACATAATGATGTTTTCCATGAGCGTACCAAGCATATTGAAATAGATTGTCATTTCATACGCTCTCACGTGCATCGAGGTCTTGTTCATCTTGTTCCCATTACATCGGTTGATCAAACGGCAGACGTTTTCACTAAGGCACATCCACCCAGGCGTTTTCAAGATCTCTTTTTCAAACTCCAGTTGACCTCTTCTATGTCACCTTGAGTTTGAGGAGGGATGTTAGAGATATATATTAGAGACATCAATCTTCCTTGATTGATTCTATTTGATGTTATTTTTGATATTGTAATATTTTGTTGCTTTAGATAGTTTTCTTGAATAGCCTATAAATAGGCTCATGTATCATCAGTATTTGACACACAGAAATATATAGAAATTCTCTTTTCTACCTTAGTCTTTTCACTCCCTAGGTACATTGCATCTGATGACCAGGTGGAGATGGATTCCTTGTAGCCTGGGATAAAATACTGAAATCCAAAATCGAGAGAAAAGTTTGTCTGTTGAAATTGTCTAAACCCTAAAATGATGACAAAAGTGCATCTTGCCAACAACAATCAAGCTGTTCATTATAAATTAACTGACAAGATTTTCTTTTGAGGAAACAAAAAGAAGACAATGTGTGCACACATCTCCAATAGATCTGGTCAAATTGTCTTAAAGAAACAGCATATGTGGCTGCGTTTGGTCGACCGGATAAAAATCAGGATATAATATATTTTTATCCTATCCTGTGTTTGGTGGTGGTCTAAGATAGGATAAGGTCGGATATAGACCGGAAAAAAAAATCTGAGAAGGGGGAGAGATAGACCCGGATAGGATTTCTAATGCTTATATTTCTAGAAACCCTACGCTCTATTCGTTGTCATCTTCATCCTCACACTTTGTGTGCTTTTACCAAAAAAATTTCTCGACTTTTTTTCCTTCACCGACTCCTTCAGACTCGTGAATAGCAAAAAAATAAAAATAAAAATAATCCTATCCGACTTTAAATCGATAGTCCACCAAATAGTGGACATGATATGAAGAAATCCAAGGATTTTTTATCATTTACTATCCAATCCTATCCTATTTAGAAATCCAGATGACTAAATGCAGCTATATTCTTTTTAAGTCCTTTTGGCAACGTGCGTCGTATCCCATTATTACTTATTTAATAAGTAGATCCAATGTACAACGCGAATGGGCATGATTACGAGAGGTTCCAAATAATCAATTGTCTGTGTAGATGAAGTCCTGCAATTGGGGTTTCACTCACAGGACAATGAGAATCCTTTCTTTCCTATTTTGGTCGCAGCACAGCGAGTATCATTTTTTTTTCCTCAGTGATTATTCTCATAAAAAGAAAGGAACCCGAAGGCAAAATTTGGAAAGAAGCTCAAGATCTGGCTTCACGACCCATGGTTAATGTTTATTCCTCTTTGTTAAGTCAATATGGAAAAGATTCAGGAAATAGAAACTGTTTGACAGCCTCTTTTCTGCCCTATTTAGTTGGCTGATGCATAGTTCGCACACCGAATAGGATAAATTAAACACCCCCATAAGGTCAAGAAGGAAAATGTCTCGAGAAGACAAAGGTGTTAATAAATTCTGATTCATAGGTCTCAACTCATACATAATAATTACTATCGTAGTGCATCGATGACACGTAGTTACTTTGGTCAAGGTTGAAATATTTACAAGAAAAATGTATTGCATACAGTCATGTCACTTTCTACATGATCGATAGAATTAATCACAGTACATAATAGGCGAGTTAGCTTGATTTATTAGAATGAGTCTAAGCAATAGTGTCTTTGTTTTTTTTTTTTTTTGGGTGTAAAATGTTAGTATTAGTTATTAGATGAAGTACATAGGCATAGGGGCATCCCATGGCATTACAAATAGAAACTAATAATGCCAGAAGATAAAGATAGGAAGTCTCCACATAGTAGCCAATACAATATTAGCCAGGGAAGGTCTAATATTTTTGTAGAGTGAAGCTCTACCTTTAATGATTTTACACACTTTAGCCAAAATAGGGAAAGTTGTTAAAACAGTCTTAAACTTATTGCATTTTTGCTAATTCAGTCATAAACTTTTCAATTTTACCAATTGAGTTCTAAGCCTTTTTATTTCTTGCCAACTTAGTCCATCCGGCCAATTTTAGTCGAAAATTGTTGACGTGGACGTCGGACAGCCATGTGGCATTGACGTGGACATTTTTAAATAACATTTTAATAATTTTATGATTTTTTTATGCTTTTTCTTGTGCCTTGCTTGGGGCCGGCGAGGGCCACCAAGCCCTCACTGGATCTAGGCGAGGGCTCGCGCACCCTTGCTTTGGTCGGCAAGGGCGTCGTGGCCCTTGCCTAGAGCCAGCGATGGCCATGACGCCCTCCCGTAGAGATGACGGGGGCTGCCGGCCCTCGCCTGAGGCTGGTGAGGGTCACCGGCCCTAAGTTGAAACTCGACAAAAAACAGAGCAAAAGGAAAAAAAGAAGAAGAAAAAAGCATAAAAAATCATAAAATTATTAAAATATTATTTAAAAATGTCAACATCAGTGTCACGTGGCCGTCCGGCGTCCACGTTAGCGATTTTTGGCTAAAATTGGCCGGATGGACTTAATTGGCAAGAAATAAAAAGGTTTAAGACTCAACTGGTAAGAAATGAAAATGTTTAAGACTTAATTGACAAAGTTGAAAGGTTTAGGCCTGAATTGGCAAAAGTGTAATAGGTTTAGGATTGTTTGGACAATTTTCCTAGCCAAAATAACATGGATATCATTTGACTTGTTTCCAAAACATTTGCAGTCACACTTTATCCAAATGCAATATGTTGTCGCTAAGAATGATACCTTGAGGAGTCTTGCTGCCAAGCCTTTGCCCCGGTAGCACTGATCATCCATTGAATTTCATTATTCCATCCTCCCACAGAATACCGAATCCCATGTTGTGTTAAGATACTACGCCATATACTTTCAGTCTAGCTGCATTGGAAAAATAAATGTGTTTTAGCAGAGATATTACGCCAAATCCGAGCGATAGTTTCCTTAACAAAAAAACTTTGCACAAGATTGGTCACACTCTCATCCTTCTCAAAAAAAAAAAAGTGGTTCCCGCGTATTACTAGGACACCGGGTTGATGAACAAAATTGGCAAATTAAATTCAAAGTCAAATTGTATATGGATATTTAAACAAATACAACCATATGTGAATGCCCTATAGGAGTCGTCGATTAACTATATAGTTACAAGATTTTGTAAATGGGACTTAGTAAAGAGTAATGCTAGAGATATGAGTAGCTTACAAAATAGATTTATTAAATTATATGTCAAACTAGAAGAGGGCATTGAACTAGTGTATCATATTTAATCCTCCAATAGGATTCTGTCACACCCGCATTATTTAGTAAATAAATTTCGTTAACTAGTTTTAGTATCTCAAACATTTTTTTAAAAGAAAACAATACTGCTAGGCCAATCTATTGTTCCAATTTCCATTAAACTTCTAATGAGTAATTAATAAAGTTGTTATTTAATAGAATGTCCCATGTGATGATGACAGCTGTTTTCTTGGACTCCTTAATAGGAAATCTAATCGAGGAATCATATTGAGCACACTCTGTAAACATTAAGTCAATCTTGTCGGGAGCGCAATAGAAGCCTGACTTACACTAGCTCAATCTTGTTGGGAGCACAGTAGCAGCCCGATTCTTGCACTCGAGGGATCATCAAGAGGGAACTCAAATTGTGATCATCAACATATAAGTTGGAACCTTCATTGAAAAGCTTAACTCATTAAGTTGTACTTGATATATTAACTATTCCATTCCACAACAATTCTTTAATTTGGGACTTTAATAAAGCATGAAGGCTGCGCAAAAATTGCGTCTTTCACTGACCATCGGCTCTAATAGCATTTGTTGCGAGCACAGCACAAGCCCAACACATGCATCCTGGGAGATCATTAAGAAAGAATCCAAATTTGAACCTGTCAACATGACCTTGACTTAAAAGCTTAAATCATGAGTTATGGATTAATATATTAATTACTCCACACCACAATAATTTTCGAGATGACCTTATAACACAATTACATCTCAACAAATCTATTGTTGTGAAAAGGTAAAATTTTCTCAAAGCTTAAAACTTTTAAAATGAACTGTTTGTGATGGACTTGCATTTTACAACTGTCAAATAATTTTTGACATATGACGACTCTTCGAAAGTTGAAAGGACAAGTCTTGCTTGATCTGTAAGTGGCAATAATGAAAGGGTGCTCCTAAGAAAGTGAGAAAGTTACTGTGACTCTAGTTAGGTGATCTTTCCTTGTCCATCTATTTTTTCTTTTTGACCAAATTGTCCATCTATTTAAAAAGTAGAAAAAGAGAAAACGACCCACGAGTGAAAAAAAAGTGGTGAAAAAAAGCTTTAAATAATTAAAGAAAGAGATAAAGATTTGAAGTTTTCTTTCATTTTCTAAAAATGAATTTCTAATTTATAAAATTGGAAAGATGCAATTTTAGAAAAGGTAAGTATTTTTAGGAACCACCTTCAAATTATCTTTTTTACTTTAAAAATATGATGATCATCAGTAAAAAGTACATCCTAACAACTTATATAAGCTTCATTATAATTTGCGAAAAGTTTGAGATTTTGAATTATATCATGTATTTACCTTATATGCGATAAAGATTCCTAAAGCTCGAATAGAGACAGTGTTCACGTGACTCATTGAGTTCATATGTGGGTTTGCCACGCAACTTTTTAATTTTTCTATCTAACATGACTTTTAAGTTAAACATAGATCCATAGTTTATGGAACGGAAGATTGTCATGTTATTTATAAAAGGTTTCGATTTGAGTCGCTCTTTCTTGGTCGAGAGAATCAACAAAAGACTACATCTTTACTCAGTTGGCTTGTCATTTAATTTCTTAGAAGCAATGGTATTTGTGCACAATACGTATAGAAAATGAAGTAATCTAATCTAAGAAGGAAATTAACTATCTAAGAAAATAACAAAATATCAAATAATATTCCTAATATCTAATAATATCAAATAATACATGCAATGCATCAATTATTGATTTTTGAACTATTCAATTTCATTACCTCTATTACCAATATGATTAGATTTTAACATGTATTAAATGGCTGATTATTATTCTATCTTCTATGCTAAAGGATTTGAAACACTTAAAAATATAAGAATCTTCTTTCATTGCATAACAAATTGCGTCAATGGAAACGTAGTTATCTAAATTCCATTCGTTAAAACTTGGTGATGTACTTCTAGAGAAGTAAAGTTTCTGCATATTGGAATTATTCATAATCTATTTGTAGTCTATCTTTTAGAATCGGATAGAGATAAAATCTCAAGTTAATATTACCAAGTTACAAATCGATATATATATATATATATATATATATATATATATATATATATATATATATATATATACGTATTTAAATATATTGAGAAGAAAGGAGGATGACAAAATAAAAAAGAGAAGTAAAAAGCCATATATTGTTGCATGGTGGTTAATCGATAAGACAATTTTAATTTAAAAAGATTACATCAACAATAAATCAATTGTAGGAACCCATCATCCCCTTAGATAATGGATTAAATTAAGAAAACAAGATCAAAAGCTTGTCATATAAATTTGCTGGGAATGTTTCAGAATGATTGATTGTACATGTATCAACCAAAGGATAGCAATAAATCAATAGACTTTTATAGAAAGCTCATCAGTTAAGACACATTTACCATATCTTACTGACCAACTTTTACGATATAAACAATGGGAAGATCTAAGAACAAAGAGGTTTTGCAAGTATTTTATTATTTCGTGAAAGCTATCTCATGATATCAGCAAATGGATAACGGAGAATGAAACGTGCGTGAAGGAGGACTGCAACATCAATAATTGATTATTAGGAAAACCCTCACAGTGTGCCAAAGTTGTCTAGTGACGTTGCCGATGCCATGTAATCCAAATCATTCTTGGGTCATCTATGAGCGCAGCAGAGCATAATTTAATCATAAGCCGATAAGATAATGCAACTTGTAAGCCTAGCTAGTGTTTTATAAAAATTTACAAGAAAGACAACCAAACGTGCATCAACTTTGAAAGCATGAATAATTTATCTTTTCGGCCATCAACTTTGAAAGCATAACTCCACTGATACCCCTTTAACCACTGAATAATTTAATTCATGACCAGAAGAAAAAGGAAAATTGAGGGTGCATTGAGTTTCTAAAAAGTTGTTCAAATTTTTTATTTTTATTTTCAGGTGGCTTAGAACTGTGCTTAGTAGCCTATCTTGTTTTCGATTTTTCTTAAAAACCGAAAAAGAGAATAAGGAGAAAGCTGAAATTCGTATGAAACTTAAATTGTCTGATTGATTTAAACGATAATGTGGAAATAGCACATATGTAGGTGTGTGGAAAAAATAAATTGGAAACGTTGGATCAATTTAAAAATAATCTTAAATTGTTATTAATAGGTGGGAAACATTTGATATGAATTTGACAATATAATAATGCCACTTGTAAGCCTAGCTAGGGTTTTATAAAGATTTACAAGAAAGACAACCAAACGTGCATCAACTTTGCAAGCGGAATTTCTTTTCCCGGCCATCGACTTTGAAAGCATAATTCCACTGATACACTTTCAACAACTAAATAACAGAATTCATGATCAGAAGAAAAGAGAAAGTTGATGGTACATTTGGTTTCTAAAGTTTGTTCAATTTTTTTCTATTATTTCCCTCTTGCCTGATACTATGCTTAGTAGCCTGTCTTGTTTTTTGATTTTTCTAAAAAAACCGAAGAAGAGAATAGGGGGAAAGCTGAAATTCGTGTAAATTGATATTGTCTGATTGATTGTAACGATAACATCAAAAGAGCACATATATTGGTGTATGGAAAAATATAAATTCAGAAAGTTTGGGCAATCTAAAAATGAACTGAATCGTTATTATTAGGTTAGAAATATTTAAAAAGAACTTAAAGATATTTAAGTGATTACTTTCCGCGTATCCTCACTAATCTTAAAGTAAGCTTATGTCTCTAACGAACATCTCCGATTCATTTTACAAGTTGGAGTTTCGAATTCACTTACATAATTCAAGAAAAGAAATAAAGCAAGAAAGGAAAAGAAAGGACTTCCATATAAACAAACCTAAAACCTGAAGCGGCAGATTCGGCCTGTTGGATTCTATTTTACCCGCACGTCGAGGCTATGGCGTTTGGACATGACTCTCTTCCTCTTGAAAACAACAAAATTATAGTCATTGCAAAAGTCTAAGGACGTTCTCGAGAAGGGAAATTTCATCAAAAGTCTTGGCGTGGGTGAACCAATGCTCTACAAGCATGTGCGCCCTTTGAGCAATTAATTGATATAAGTAAAAATTACAATGCACGAACTTTTTGGTGACTTGGAAAATCATATAAGATCATGTGAACTAGCATAGTCACGCGTCCATTCCTTCTATAAGTTTTTAGGTTTTGTGCATGCCTGAAAAGTTCTCTAAAAGTTGAAGAAGAAGAAGATTTCAACCCATAAGTTTTTATTCCATTTTTAAATTGCTTAAATTACCCTTTTTTCTTTCTCTCGTACGATAACACCAACTCATTTCGCAAATAACCACTCACTTCTTTTCTCTCTTCTTGCTTCAGACTTGCTAAATTATCTTTGCATTCTTTTTCTCATACTCATCTAATTCATACATAATCGCTCATTTTGTTTGTATGCATCATTGTCTAATTATATGCACTCGTGTGACTAAAAAATTATGACTCACTCGCTCCCGTTCGAGATTTAATTTGGCAAAATGTGACTCGTTGGCGAAGGTATCAAAGCGTTCAAGATTTTTTTTTTTGGTCAGATCAAAGTGTTCAAGATTAGACACATCGATGAGTGTGTTATATAAACCCACATGGTCACAAAATAATAAAAAAGAAAGTTAGATTCAAGCGTGTTCACATAATCCAAGTATACATTTTTCTTGTTTTAATTTGGCATATCTTTAGAGGAAGCATTGAATCTATGACATTGCAGATTTCGACCCTTTTTTTTTTTTGGGATTTATAAAACGTGTAATTCGTCAGTGTACTTATAGTAAAATCTTACCCGGAAACTGATCACTCTCGGTTATTATTTTTAAAAATTGAAATTTCGCTAGAATTGCATTCGATCGAATTTGACCGTTATTTAGAACCTAAACTTTGGTATTGAATTTCTCGAAGTTCCGGAACGGATTTAATTGGACGGTGTCAATATTATTGTGGCCAGCTTCAATATTGCTTGAGATGTGCGAAAAGTGAAATTTTGACCGGATGCAGATTTGGATTAGTAAACCTCCCTCTGGGATTATTTTATTTAGTGTCCATTGGTTTTTCCTTAGTTATAATTCGAATTTTTGATGAGCCGTTAGATCGTTTTCGAGTTCAAATGTGGACCGTTGGACTGCGATCATTACATCTCTCTCTCTCCCCTCCCCATGCAACGTTCCCTCCCCCCCTGACCATGCAGACCTACCCCCCTTTCTCTCTCTTCCCTTAGTTATTTTCTTTTTCTTTCTTCCTCTTCTTTCTTCTTCCTCTTCCTCTATTCTGCCTCAACTGTTTTTGTTCCTGCTCCTGCTCGACCGCCCGAGCTCGTCCCCAGCCGGCCGCTCGTCGCACCCGAACGCCACCAGCAGTCTGCCTAGCATCGCCGCCCCCTCAGCCGTCGCCCCCAACCGACTGCTCTATCTCTCGCTCCTTCCTTCCCCCCTTCCCCCCATGACACCACTGCTTTTGCTTCTTCCTCCGCCCGACGGTCGCTTACAGCTCGCCACCACCCACCAGCCCAGCCCGCCGCTCGCCATCGTTGCTGCCATCTAGCCACCACGCGCAGTTGTCGACTGCACACTAGCAACTCGCCATCGTGAGTCTCATCCAGCCATAATAGCTACTTCTTCTTCTTCTTCTACTTGTTCGCGTGCCTGGCTAAGCTCGTTGTCGCCGCTGATGCGAGGTCGCCCCCTTGTCACTGTCGCCTGCGAGCTTGCCTAACATGTTGGTCATCCACTTGCCGTCCGTACTGAGTTGCTTGGCCAGCTCACCCGCTCGCCGCTCATTTGCTCGGTTGTTGCCTGTGTCGCCGTTGTAGTTGCCCACCGCCGCTGCGTCGCCGTTGCTGTTGCTCGCCGCCACCGCCGCTCGCCGCCACCGCCGTCGTCGTTCGCCCAACACGTCGGCAGCTCACTCGCCGACCAGCCAGGCCACGCCCAGCCGCCTGCCCAATTAAGTGCCAGGCTGTGGCCGAGCCATTGCCCACGCCCAGGCCACTACCTGGCCCGTGGCTGAGCCATCCCAGCCGCTGCCCGTGGCTGTGCCCGTTGCCAATCGCCATGCCCTGCCGTGGCCGACCGTTGTGCCGACCGCCGCGCCGAGCCTAACACCGATTCAACCGGGCCATTTCGAGCCTTAGCTGATTTTTCCTGGGCCGAACTTAGGTAAGTGACTTCCTAATCCCTATTTAGTATAATGGATATTTTTAGTCTTGTTTAGGGGTCAATTAGAATTGGTTTAGTGACTAAGTTAGGGAATAATTTAGTGAGTTAGAATGTGACTAGTGCATTGATTATGTGATAGGTAATAGATTAAATAATGATGATTGTGTGGCTAATTATGGTGAATTAAAGGAACGGATTGCCGTGGCGTGTGTGGTGAAATTGACGTTTGATTGGGCCGGCTTGAATGCCGGATTTGTGGGCTAGTGTGATGGGTTTGTGATGTGAGTTGGATTCATACGACGTGTTGAATGGCAAATTTTGATGTGGTGAGCATGCCTTAATTTTGAATGATGCGATTGGTGAAATGGCAAATTGTGTTGTGGTGCATGTGCAAGAGAAAAGCCGGAATTGATTGGAGGGCTGCCAACCTGAGGCGTGGTTATGCGGGTCATTGGAAAGGGAAAAATGTCCTGAGGCGTGGTTACATGGAATGGAGCCCGGCTTGATCTGAGAGCTAACCTAAGGCGTGTTGACGCGGATCGTGTGAAAGTGTGAAATGTCCAGTGAGGGATGGAGCTCGGCTTGATCTGAGGGCTGGCCTGAGGCGTGTTGACGTGGGCAGTGTGAAAGAACCTGGGAGGTTGTGGAAAGTTATTCAGCCACGCATGTGAATTGAGTGTAATTGAATTGATTGAATATGTGTGGTTATGGCATTTGAGTGGTGGTGTTATGTTTCTGGATTATTATTGTGTTATGATGTTTTAATTAATATGCAGAGTAGGTGTGTGGTTCAAGTGAGATAAGTGTGATTATGTGGATTATATACGTTATTGGTTTTATTGTTTGTTAGACTTGCCTGGGTACGCATTGGCCTACGTGGGGTTTAGGGTGTTGTTTATTGAAACTCGTTCTCACGGTTATTATATAACCATTTCAGACCCTCGATCCTGAAGATGATATATGTACCAGTACGTTTTGGGATCTCGGGCAATATGGAGCATTTAGTGATTGAGTATCCTCTTGGGTTTGGGGAAGCTTATATTAGGCATCATATCATAGTTTGGATTGACGAGGGCGGGCCACAGCTTAAGGCCCACCTTTACCTTGGTAGGTGTTTCCAAGACCAAACCGGTTACCATGGGTCCCTTAGGACATTTAATATTCCAATCCACGGATTAGGGTAGTGGGACCCAAAGACAGTTGATGGAGAGGTAGCGAGCCCCGACCTAGGGTCTGAGATGGATTCTGATCTGCGACCCATCACTATCGAGTCAGATGAGGAGGCCATGGAGTGGGAGTCCGATTATGATTCAAAGTCGATGGAGCTGGAGCCAAAGCCGGAGGAGGATCTCGAGGTGGTACCGGAGCTCGAGGATGACCTTGAAGAGGAGCGCTGGAGGATGAGTCCGAGCCCGAGTCGATGGATTCCTAGTCCGAGTCTTCTGGATCAAATTCGGATTGGATTCCACCTAGGAGTTAGCTTAGGGTTAGTTAGCAGTAGGGCCGGCACCTTTTTGGATTGAGCCCTATAGGTTGTTAGGTCTAATCCAACCGAGGCACGAGTCCCTTTTTGATGATGGTGGCTTGTTAACCCTTTTGGTTTTTGTTTGTCCCTATAACGGGTGGTTGCTGTAAATCTTCTTTTGATTAATATAGTTATGTGTGTTTTCTCTGATCCGTTGTTTTAGGTCGGCGACACGTCCTGGGATGTTACATTATTCTAACCGAAGAGGGGTGTCGTGAGCTCGATGAGGTTCGGGGTGTGACATCCCCGGTTGATTCGGTATCAGAGCAAGGTCAGCTCGATCCAAGTTAGTTGAAATCTAGAGTGATAAGGAGCGATGACTTTGGGGTAGTTAGTTAGGAAGACTTGTGTGCCATGCGTACCCCGGACTGTATGATGGTGTTTTGCTAAGTGATTTTATGCAATAATATTTGAGGTGCAGATGTGTCAGGACTTGAGATAAGTGCACGAACTCAGTTGGTTATGATTGGGTGTTGTTAGTGATTAGCTACCTGCTTAGTGAATTATTGTTGTGATTCACTACCTAGGGCTTTAGACTGATATAGTTGACCTAGGTTTCTAATTCCCGCGTGGAATTTAGCAGGTGAGCATTTGTGAGAATTGGTGAGATGAGTGGCCGAGGTCGAGGTAGAAGTAGAGGTAGAGGTCGAGGTCGTGTAGTCCCGCTAGCTGGAACTATGGGGGATCCCAGGGTGGATGAAATTTGGAGGGCGCTGGAGGAAGTGGAATATTATCAGGTAGACAAACCGGGGAAAGAAGCGCTACTGTTGCCGCTGCAGCTGCCAGCGAGATTGTTGGAAATAATGGAGATCAGGGGAATGTTGTGACTGGTGGAAATCCTAGTCCAGTGCGATCAGACCAATATCCAAGATAGTCGAACAGTTTCTGAGGTTGAAGCCCCCAAAGTTTGATGGGAGAGGTGATTCTGAGGCTGCACCAAGATGGGTAGAAGAGCTAGAGAAAGTTTTTGAGGTGCTGGGATGCAATGAAGAGGAGAAAGTAACCTTAACAGTCTACCAGCTTCAGGAATATGTAAGCGATTGGTGGAGAGCCACTAAAGGTCAAGTGTTCCCCACTGGTACTACCCCGAATTGGATTGTTTTTACCGAGACCTTCAATGGCAAGTATTTTTCGGAAAGTGCTCGAAAACAAAAATTGGCTGAATTTATGAGACTTCGCTAGGGTCAGAGGTCGGTGGATCAGTACGAAGCCGAGTTCGTAAGGCTGTCTAAATTTGCCTCTAGAATGGTGGAGGACCTAGTGGACAAAGCCAAGAGGCTCCGAGATAGGCTGAAACCAGACCTTTGAAGTAAGATGATCTCATTGAACTTGATGGACTATCATGAAATCTATGAAAGGGCTCTAGCAATTAAGCGAGATTAGATGGATCGTGCAACCGCTTCTGGATCGCGATATGCCCCAGCTAGGGACAACCGTTAATTTGGGAAAAGACCTATGGCAGGAAATAGTCATTTAGTCCTTTCAGTTTGAAGGAATATCGGAAAGCTAAATCATTATCAGAATATCCTGTGAAGGTTATGTGGAGGAAGACATGGGAATGGACATTGCCCGAATAGGGGCGGAGCATGTTTTACATGTGGTGGAAGGGGCCATTAGATGAGAGACTGTCCTAACAACAAACAGGCCAAACCGCTTACACTATTGCCACCGCCGCCTCGAAATGGAAATCAAAGTAGAGCTATCCAACCGGCTAATCAAAATAGACCGCCGGCCTAAGGATGAGTGTATGCAATGGCAAGGAGGGAAGCTGAGAACGCGCCGGGCATGGTCACAGGTATGGTCTCTCTTTGTGATTATGCTGCATATGTCTTGTTTGATCCGGGAGCGTCGCATTCGTTTATATCTGAATAGTTCGTTAAATTATCTGGGATTGAGCCAAAACCGTTTGATGTGATGCTATATGTGACTACGCTGTTGAATGATAAAGTGCTAATTGTGTTTGGATGCCCTGATTGCAAGATAGTGATTGGCGATATGAAGGAGAGGATAGATTTGGCGGTTTTAACCATGCATGACTTTGACGTGATTATTGGGATGAACTAGCTAGTTAAATAGAGAGCTGTTATGGACTGTAGTAGCAAGGTGATTCAATTTAACCCGGTTTGATATCCTAGATTTGAGTTTGTAGGAATCGAGAAGGAACCTCCATCCCTTGGATTTCGTCACTTGAGGTGACAAAGCTGTTAGACAAAAGGTGCCACGGATTTTTGGCGTCCGTAGTTGACTTAATGGCTGGAGAGTCGAGACTAGAAGATATAGCCGTAGTGGGCAATTTCCTCGATGTCTTTCTCCAGGAATTACTGGGATTGCCACCCGATAGAGAAGTGGAGTTCGTGATTGAGTTGGCCTTAGGAACAGAACCAATCTTGAATGCACCATATAGGATGTCGTTGTCGAGTTGAAATAATTGAAAGTCCAAATGCATGAGTTATTGGATGAAGGCTTCATTCACCCGAGTGCATCTCCAAGGGGAGTGCCAGTGTTATTCGTGAGGAAAAATGATAGATCATTGAGGTTGTGTATTGACTACATATAACTGAATCAGGTGATTATTAAGAATAAATACCCACTATCAAAGATAGATGAATAGAGTATTCAAAGAATTTCTGGATTAGTTCGTAATCGTGTTCATAGACGATATCCTAGTATATTTGAAGAGTTTCGCCGAGCATGAGTTACATTTGGAAAAAGTTTTACGGACCCTAAAGGAACACGCACTCTACGCTAAGTTTAGCAAGTGTAAATTTTGGCTCCATCGAGTGGCATTCTTAGGACATGTGGTATCCGAGGAAGGAATTGCGGTGGACCCGACAAAGATTGAAGTCATCACAAATTGGCCGAGGCCAACAACAGTGACCGAGGTTCGGAGCTTCTTAGGTCTAGCGAGTTGTTACAGACGCTTCATGGAAAGATTTTTGGCATTAGCGACATCGTTGACACGGTTATTAAAGAAAGAAACGAGGTTCGAATGGACGGATAAGTGTGAAAGAAGCTTCCAAGAGTTAAAATAGAGGTTGACGACCGTACCAATGTTGACAATACCGTCAGGTCCCAGGGGATATGAAATCTATAGTGATGCGTCGCCGAGAGGACTGG
The DNA here is from genome assembly GCA_024500025.1 of Syzygium aromaticum. Lineage (NCBI taxonomy): Eukaryota > Viridiplantae > Streptophyta > Magnoliopsida > Myrtales > Myrtaceae > Syzygium > Syzygium aromaticum. The sequence goes on along the minus strand of CM044888.1, from coordinate 986,150 downwards.
GGTGCGTGCTAATGCAACATGAAAGAGTGGTGGCATACACATCGCGACAATTGAGACCACATAAGCAGAATTACACGACACATGACATGGAATTGGCCACGATTATTTTTGCTCTTAAGATTTGGAGGCATTACCTGTGCGGGGAGAAGTTTCAAATTTATACGAACCATCAAAGTTTAAGTTACTTATTCTTCCAAAAGGAATTGAACATGAGATAGCACCGTTGGATGGAATTCCTTAAGGACTATGACTGCGAGATTATGTATCATCTCGAAAAAGCTAATAAAGTAGTGGATGCACTGAGCTGGAAATCGAGCATTGTGCATATGATGGTTAATGAATAGACTCTGTTGGAAGGAGTTTGGGATTCGAAATTTAAGTTTGAAGTAAGTCATGTCTCAAGTTTGCTTGCAGCATTGAGGAATGAGCTGGAGATCCAAACTAAGATTAAGGCCTTATAATCGAAGGACCCGGAGATTCAGAAGATTTTGGGTATGGATGTCACAAAAAGTAAATTGGATTTTCAGGTATCCGAGGATGGCATTTTGAAGTTCTGCGGACGGTTGTGTGTGCCCGATGATGCAGAATTGAAGGAGGAGATTTTGTTTGAAGTACACCATAGTAATTATAGTATTTACCTGGGTAGTACGAAGATGTATCAAAACTTGTGACAACATTGTTGGTGGAATGGCATGAAAGTAGATGTAGTCAAGCACGTGGCTAAGTGTTTAACATGTTAGCAAGTGAAGACACAACGTTGCAAGCCGGGTGGAATGTTGCAGCCATTGGAAATCTCCGAGTGGAAGTGGGAACATGTCACGATAGACTTTGTGATGGGATTACTAAGGAGTTAGAAGGGTCATGATTCAATTTGAGTGGTAGTCGACCGATTGACAAAGTCAGTATATTTTCTGCTAATGTGAAAGGACTTCGCCTTAAAAAGGTATGCCGAGATTTACGTGCGACAAATAGTCCGTTTGCACAGAGTGCCAGTGACAATTACCTCAGACTGTGATTCTAAATTCACTGCTGCTTTTTAGAAAAGTCTTTATACGACATTAGAAACAAAGTTACAGTTTAGCATGGCCTATCATCCGCAAACGGATGGCCAGTCTGAGAGGACGATTCAGACTTTGGAAGATATGCTGCGAGCGTATGTATTAGATTTTAGGGCAGTTGGGAAGAACAATTGCCTTTGGTTAAGTTTGCCTATAACAATAGCTATCAGCAGAGTATCATAATGGCACCGTTTGAAGCGTTGTATGGTAGAGATTGTAGAACGCCGATGTGTTGGAATGAAGTTGGTGAGAGGAGCATCACGGGTCTAGAGTTAGTGCAATGGTCGGTTGAGACTGTCAAGATGATTCGAGATAGACTGAAGACCACTCAAAGTCCCCAAAAGAATTATGCAGATCGGAGACGTAAGCCTTTGGAATTTCAAGTGGGGGACCACATTTTCCTCAAGGTGTCACCGATGAGAGGGTTATCACGGTTTGGCAAGAAAGAAAAGTTAAGCCCGAGGTACGTGGGTCTATTCGAGGTCTTAGAGAGGATCGATACCCTGGCCCACCATCTTGCACTACCGCTAAATTTGTTCCAAGTTCACAACGTATTCCATGTGTCTATGCTAAAGAAATATGAACCGAACCCCACCCATGTGCTGAATTATGAAGAAATAGAAGTGGACAATAGAATGTCGTATGTGGAAAGGCCTGTCAGGATTGACGATAGAATGGAATGAGTGTTGGGGAACAAGATAATCTCGATGGTCAAAGTAATATGGGAGCATCATGGAACCGTAGGTGCCACATGGGAAAGTGAGGAATTGATGCAACATCAGTATCTCCATTTATTTGAGTAATTAGGATATATTGTAAATTTCGAGGACGAAATTTATTTAAGGGGAGAAGAGTTGTAACATTCCAGATTTTGACCCATTTTTTTTTGGATTTATAAAACGTGTAATTCCTCAGTGTGCTTATAGTAAAATCTTGCCCGAGAACTGATCACTCCTTATTATTATTTTTAAAAATTGAGATTTTGCTAGAATCACATTCAATCAAATTTGACCGTTATTTAGAGCCCAAATTTTGGAGTCGAATTTCTCGGAGTTCCGAAATGAATTTAATTGGATGTTGTTGATATTATTGTGGCCCGCCTCGATATTGCCCGAGATATGCGAAAAGTGAAATTTTGATCCGGTGCGGATTTGGATTAGTAGACCTCCTTCTGGGTTTATTTTATTTAGTATCCGTTGGTTTTTTCTTAGTTATAATTAGAATTTTTGGTGAGCCGTTAGATCGTTTTCGGGTTCAAATGTGGACCGTTGGATCGCAATCATTACATCTCTTTCTCTCTCTCTCTCTCCTCCCCATGCAACGTCCCCTCCCCCCCTGACCATGCAGACCTACCACCCTTCTCTCTCTTCCCCTCTTTCTTTTCTTTTTTCTTTCTTCCTCTTCTCTTCTTCTTCCTCTTCCTCTCTTCCGCCCCGACTATTTTTGCTCCTGTTCTTGCTTGATTGCCCAAGCTCATCTCCAGCCTGCCGCTCGTCGCGCCCGACCGTCACCGATAGTCTGCCTGGCACCGCCACCCCACCAGCTGCCGCCCCCGACCGACTGCTCCAACTCTCCCTCCTTCCTCCCCCTCCCCTCCACGCGACGCCACTACTTTTGCTTCTTCTTTCGCCCGACCGCTGCATGCAGCTTGCCACCGCTCGCTAGCCCAGCCCGCCGTTTGCCACCGTCGCTATCGTCTAGCCACCGCGCGTAGTTGTCGCTTGCACGCTAGCAACTCGCCACCACGAGTCTCGCCCAGCTGCTGCAGCTGCATCTTCTTCTTCTTCTGCTCGTCCGTGCACCTAGCTGAGCTCGTCGTTGCCGCTACTGCGAGGTCGCCTGCCTGTCGCCGTCGCCCGTAAACTCACCTATCCAGCTGGTCGTCCACTCGTCGCCTATGCCGTGTTGCCTGGCTAGCTCACTCGTTCGCCGCTCGCTCGCCCGGTCGTTGCCCACGTCACCGTCGTAGTTGCTCGCCGTCGCTGGGTCACCGTCGCCGCTGCTTGCTGGCACCACCGTCGCTGTCGCCGTTCACCCAGCATGTCGGCAGCTCGCCTACCGGCAAGCCAGGCTGCGCCCATTTGCCTGCCCAACCGAGTGCCCGGCTGTGGTTGAGCCGTTGCCCACGCCCAGGCTACTACTCGGCCCGTGGTTGAGCTGTCCCAACCGTTGCCCGTTGTTCGTCGCCGTGCCCTGCCATGGCCGAGCATTTTACCCGTGGCTGTGGGCCGTGCTGAGAATTTTGCCTGTGGCCGATCGTTGCGCTGACCGCCACGTCGAGCCTGACGCAGATCCGACCGGGCCATTTCAGGCCCTAGTCGATTTTTCTCGAGCCGAACTTAGGTAAGTGACTTCCTAATCCCAATTTAGTATAATGGATATTTTTAGACTTGTTTAGGGGTCAATTAGAATTGGTTTAATGACTAAGTTAGGGAATAATTTAGTGGGTTAGAATGTGATTAGTACATTGATTATGTGATAAGTAGTAGAATAAATTATGGTGATTGCATGGCTAATTATGGTGAATTAAAGGACCGGATTGTCGTGGCGTGTATGGTAAAATTGACGTTTGATTGGGCCGACTTAAATGCCAGATTTATGGGATAGTGTGATAGGTTTGTGATGTGAGTTGGATTCATACAATGTGTTGATTGACGAATTTTGATGTGGAGAGCATGCCTTGATTTTGAATGGTGCGACTGGTGAAATGACGAATTGTGTTATGGTGATGCGCATGAGTAAAGCCCGGATTCCGGATTGATCAGAGGGCTGCTAACCTGAGGTGTGGTTACGCGGGTGTGGCGAGAAAGGCATGAATAGACACAAGGTGTGTTTACGCGGGTTATTGGAAGGGAAAAAATGTCCTGAGGCGTGGTTAAGCAGGATGAAGCCTGGCTTGATCTGAGAGCTGACCTGAGGTGTGTTGGCGCGGGTCGTGTGAAAGTGTGAAATGTCCAGTGAGGGACGGAGCTCGGCTTGATCTGAGGGTTGGCCTGAGGCGTGTTGACGCAGGTAGTGTGAAAGGACCTGGGAGGTCATGGAAAATTATTCGGCCATGCATATGAATTAAGTGCGATTGAATTGATTAAATATGTGTAGTTATGACGTTTGAGTGATGGTGTTGTTTTTTTGGATTATTATTGTATTATGATGTTTTAATTAATATGCAGAGTGGGCATGTGGTTCGAGCGAGATAAGTGTGATTATATGAATTATGTACGTCATTGGTTATATTGCCTGTTAGATTTGCCTGGGTACGCATTGGCCTACGTGGGGTTTAGGGTGTTACTTTTTGAAATTCGTTCTCACGGTTATTATATAACCATTTCAGACCCTCGACCTTGAAGATGACCAGTGTACCAGTACGTTTTGGGATCTCAAGCTATATAAAGCATTCGGTGATCGAGTACCCCCTTGAATTTGGGGAAGCTTATATTAGGCATTATACCACAGTCTAGGTCGATGAGGGTGGGCCACAGCTTAATGCCTACCTTTATTTTTGTTGGCGTTTCCTAGACCAAACCACCTACCATGGGCCCCTTAAAGACGTTTGATATTCCAATCGACGGATCAGGACAGTGGGACCTGGAGACAGCTAATAGAGAGGTAGTGAGCCCCAACCCGGTGTTTGAGACAAATTCTGATCCGCAACCCATCATTATCGAGTCAGATGAGGAGGCCATGGAGTGAGAGTTTGATTTTGATCCAGAGCCGATAAAGCTGGAGCCATAGCCGGAGGAGGATCTCAAGATAGTACCGAAGCCCGAGGATGACCCTGAGGAGGAGACGCTGGAGGATGAGTTCGAGCTCGAGTCGATGGATTCCGAGTCCGAGTTTTCTGGATTAGATTCGGATTGGATTCCACTTAAGGGTTAGCTTAGGGTTAGTTAGTGGTAGGGCCGGCACCTTTTTGGATTGAGCCCTATAGGTTATTAGGTCTAACCCAACTGGGCCACGAGTCCCTTTTTGATGATGGTGGCTTGTTGACCATTTTGGTTTTTGTTCGTCCCCATAACAGGTTGTTATTGTAAATCTTCTTTTAATTAATATAGTTATGTGTGTTTTCTCTGATACATTATTTTGGGTCGGCGACGCGTCCTGAGACGTCGCATTATTTTGACTAAAAAGGGGTGTCGCGAGCTCGATGGGATTCGGAGCATGACAGAATTTAGCATATAAGACATCGATATAAACTGTTCTTCTTGTTACTAAGCCAAAAGAAAAACTCTTTTTCCTTTATTGTTTTTTCCGAATAAAAAACCATGGAAAAATTGACAGCCAACTGACTTTGTTGTACTAAATAAATAATATTAGGATTCAAAAATTGGGGGCACGTATTGAGCAGAAAATCACCTCACCAAATTATTGTTTCTCAATAAATGAAAGTAAATCATCGTCGTTTCTACATCCTTCACGATCATTTGTGGCTCGCTAAAAAGAACGTTTTTTTTTTGTTTGGCACCCAAACATGAACGTGTTTCTTTTGTGTGATTTTTGAAGATAAAATCTTCAACTTTAGTCTTTATATGCATTACTTGACCATTGAAAACAAGACATCAGTGACGCATGCAGTGACACAGCATAGCAACCCTAATTTTCTTAATCTAACACAAATACCTATGAAACCAAGAGCTTAAGACGTCCCTTTCAATTTCGATAGGTTGTCATCCTCTCCGTACTTGGTCGGCCAAATTTGTTTCCCCTATCATGCATTATGGTCTAGGTCTAGTTTGTCTGGAACTAGGTCAACACGATATTCAACAAGAACGTGAAACACAACACCTTCTAACTTCACTGTGGTTAGTCCGACTTTCCGGCTCCTGCTCCATTGAATATTTGCATAATATTCAGTTTACTATGATCAACTTTGAATACTCTCGTTGAATGATCATTATATCAAGCTTTGTTCCTCCAGCGGAAATTGTGTTCCGCTGACTTGTGTTCCCAGCAAACAATCGATGAGTAATATTATGTGAACTTTCAAACTCTTCTTTTCTTGACCAGCGAAAAAATTTCTATGCACGTAACTTCTCTGAGCTTTCCTCAAGACTTTGTTCACCTGCTCGTTGAATGTCAGGTGTTTCGGAAGCACATCAACGATCCAATTCTTTTGCGTACGCTGAGAGGACGAAGATGAAGTACTTTCTTAGGATGAAGATGAAGTACGGTTTTCTCTTTTATTTATGGCATGGCGTATTTGAATATTCACCTCGACTTAGCTCCATGTTTTCATGCAAATAATGAAATTAGATAATTATAGTATTATTTCTCTTTCCGAAAATTGTTGAGATTATCAAGTTTATCCTCACATTCTAATTGTTAAGATAAATATCTTTAAGCGCAACAAGGAAAAATCAAAGATTAAGATTCCTGAAAAATTCGGAGGCCATGTTCTCACTATGTAATAGATTACAGACAACCTCCATTGAATCATGAAAGAAATATTCCAAGATTTTTGTGAAAGCTTTTCACACAAATAGACTACGAAAGAAAATTTTAAAAATTTTAATAAAAATATATACAGCTGTTAAAAAAACTCCCCAGGATAGTTAATATCATAAGGTGCTTTATCTATCCGCCATGGACTTAGAAAAATATATTTGGCTTTTACCTTTTGAATTTGACTTTTATTTAGGTTCCGTTTATTTCACGGAAAATAAATAATTTGAAAAATATTTTCCTGAAAATGATTATTTGTATTGTTTGAAATAATTAGTCAGTAAATTTTTTTATTATTGACAATGATTTATGTTTACAACATTATCGTAAACAATATAAATAATTTTCTCATTTATTTTTGTAAGCGATATATGATATCAATTTTAGGAAAATATTTTTGAATTATTTATTTTTTGTGAAATAGATGCATCTTTGACTTGACATCTTTTTAACTTTGTAATAATTTTTATTCATGCAATGAGGACAATTTTCTGGTGTCCTTAATCCGTCAAGTTCACTTAACGTGGAATCGCCATCACCTGTCCCATTTGTGGTGCAATTGGGCCTCTTTCTCGGAAACTTTGTCGCGACCAACCTCACGAGGGCCGAACTCGATAAGGCGGGTTTAGAGATAAGTGTTCACGAAATGGTTCATATGGCATATCATAAAAAATGATTTTATTGGAGCATAAATCTTTTGATCATCCATATGATCCATTAATCATGAATGTGGATCTTTCCTAAATCCATATCTCGCGTGACAGCGGATCGATTTTGTCTTCTTTTAGGAGTTGCCACTAGTCTAGGTCGGGAGTCGGCTAGAATACCTAACTGAAACGCGGGAATTTCGTTTCGATTTCTACGAAAACCAAAGATTAAAGGTTCGGGGACTAGCTGACGTTAATATTTCTATTAACGCCCTTTCGGTACCGCTAAACTTAACATGGTTGTTATCTAAGTTGTCATGCATTTGTTATTTACCATTTTCATGTTTAAAGTCTTAGTTCACTAGTTGATCATGCATCTTGTTTTTGTATTTTCATTTAAAATTCTAAACTAATCCTATCTTGATCTAGAAAAAGAAAGAAACAATCAATTGTATTGAAAGACATTTTGTAAAATAAAAACTCAAAATATTGAAAAGACGAGCCAATTCTAAGTGCGAGAAAGTAAAAACCCGCAACTCGTTGGGTATTTATTACAATACAAATTAAAAACCTGAGATATGATTGGGGATGAATGAACTGAGTACAAATTGAAATCGGATCGGACATCGGTTTATCACCATCATCAAATAAATATAAATGGAGACCGGATTGGACATCGGTCAATAGCCTTGGTTTTTTATCATTTCGGATTATCCTCCCATGGACCGCCTCTCAGGTATCGGTGTTTACATTCACAACATTCATTTACGACAAACAATGCACAAAGGAACAACCAAAGAAAAACAATGGTGCAAACAATTCACTAATCAAACACGAGCCTCGGGATCGGCCTTTGTTTTTCATGCATTTCAATTCACCACCCACCTAATCATCTAACATTATTTGATCAATGGTTAACGACAATGGGCTACCATTTGCATTCACAAAACGGCAACTCATATCAATTAACCCCTAAAGTCGGGTTCTAAATGACCACAATGGATTACCCAACGAACATGCACCGGGCCTAACATTCATCTAACAAACACATGCATAGCCATGAAATAAGCATGCATTCAAGCCCATAGGCCTTATTTCGAAGCCAATCAAACAATGAGAAGTGGGCTTCATAAGGAGACCATTTATTCAGTTTTTATCTAATTCGGATTGCTTCTGTTCATATGTGATTAACTACCCTAATGATGTCCAAATGAAGTGATTCAGGTGTCATTAAAAAGCTCATGACATGAGGATCAAAAGTCAAGAAGACATTTTTTCTAAATCCCAGCCGATTTTCCCGAAAATATCAAATTTGTTCTCAGTGATAGGCTGGACTCGGTTCTGTTATGGATTTTAAAATAATGGCAGGAAAAATAACAAACCTTATCAAAACCATGTGAAAATTTTTGTGCAGTTAAGATTCCTCGTGTGTAACAAATTTCATGTTTTGAATTTTTGCTAAAAAGTCCTCCAAATTTTTATAAAATTCGGTTTTCGCAAAGGACTCAATTGCAAATCAAATTTTAACCCATGAAAACCTTTTGTGAAATTTTAAGCAAATTGACCCTCCAAAAATTGCTATTCGGCCCTCAAAATTTCCAGTCAACATAATGAGACCCTAATGAACAACTTTGTGATTTTGATTTTTTGCAAAAAAAGACTCTAACTTTATCAATTTCGGAGAAACATCTTCTGAACTCTAAAGAAATGAAAATCAGATCTGGACACAGGTACTGATCAGATTATGAAAATTCCTTTTGAAAATTCAAATGACCTCCGATTTTGATGAAATTAGTATCAATAGAAAGATCTTGATCTCAGTGTGAATTTTTATGAAGAAAAATTTTTCATATTTCGAACACACGAATTTATGAAAATTGAAGAACACACAAAGGTCAGTTTGAAACTAATCTGTCACTAGATTCATGCATACATGGCGTTGCAAATCGTACAATGCTAACATGTTTGGAATTTTATGAAAATTTTATGATGAACAGATTAAGATGTGCTCTACAACTTTTATGAAGAAAGTTTTTTTAAAAAAATGATCATAGAAAATCATGAAAAATCATCAAACAGCATAACATCAATCAGGACATCATCAGAACAGACTTAAACATCATATTCTAGATTTTGATCTTAACTTCTAAACATGTTTTGACATATCAAATCAAGTATGATTGAGGCATGCAATATATCAAATCGAAGCTTAAAACGTGCTTTACGATTATTTAGTTGATCACTTTACGAGATTTCGACATTAACAAGCTCAAATCAACATTTCAAATATGCAGATTTTCCAGGATACGAATTTGCAGAATCACCTTCAAGTGCACTTACTTTGTTTAATGATGCTCTGATGCGCAATCGAGCGATCCAGCCTCCGTGTTCAGATCAAGGACAGCACGGAGAAGTCTCGGAAAGCTCAGCCAACCTATGATAATAGACTGCACAAACTATAATGAGAATCAATCCGCTTTCGCACTAATAAACTAGTAATGGAGAATCAAATAAAAAAAAACACAACCTGATGGCTATTCAATGAGCAAACGGCCACCATAGCTGCACGAATATGCCGAGGAACGTTGCTGGAGATTCATGATTGCCATGGGAGACACCGATCAGCCGGTTTAGCTGTTTGAACCGGCTAATCACATCACCGGCAGCAGCACCGGTGATGTTGCTGAGAAGAAGATCAGGCCGAAACAGCAAGCTTCGACCACCAGCGAAGATAGCTGGTCTTGCGACCAACCTTGTGCCGCCGTGGGGGACGACGGTGGAGCGGCGACTCGCCAGAAAACAGTCGGCGATGAGGTGGAAAGCCGGCGGCCGAGAGAGAAAATGAGAGAAAGACGTGAACTAGAGAGAGAGAGAGAGAGAGAGAGAGAGAGAGAGTTCTTCAATTTTGGAGGGAAAAAACGCTATATACTCCCCTCAACTTTGAATCCTGGCTCTTAAATTGATCAAATGGCTTAAAATACATCATTAATGATTAAAAATATTCCTTATGGGCTAAGGATTGGTGAGATGACATTATGGATGGACATGATCAATTCTAAATTAATGGCCATGATTGATTTGCTTACCCTCTAATTAATTTGCTTAATCCTTAAGGAAGGGCATTTTGGTAATTTTCATTTAGGGGGCATTTTCGTAATTTTCAATTGAGGGCATTTTTGTCATTTTTGAGCTCAAAGGGATGAGGCCGACCTTGGGTGGTCGGAATGGACCATCGATCACCGGATTTTCAACCGAAAAATGGCCAGTTGGTTCGGACCGGTTCAATTTGAATCAAACCGGATTAAGCCGGTTAGTCCCGAATTTAGCCTAATTGAACTAGTTCAATTCTTAATTCCATTTGTTGTAATTTGATTCCTATCATGATTAATGGAGCCCATTAATATCGAATTCAATTAAATTGGATTGAATCGATTTGAAATTCATGCACAAATTGATCCAATTTAACTTGTTTGTCTTAGTTGCTCTTGAATTTGGGTAATTGCATGACCAAGCTAGACTAACAAATTTAATTGAAGTCCAATTAACCAAATTGAGTTACAATTCATTAAATTGAATATTAGTCTAGAGTGAGTCAAATTGAATTGTACTAATCAGACCAATTACTCTTAGACTTGTTAATCATTGGAGTATTAAATTGATCAAATTGACTCAAATTCATGTGAATCTTCCAAAATTGATTTTGAATTTGGATTTAATATAAGAAATTAGGCTCATTCGTGTTTCAATTGCGCAAATCATAAAGAATCGATCAAAATCACTGATTAGGGCCAAAATTGGAGGTTTTTGTGTTTGGCTTGGAATTACAAAATTGGTTCCAAAATTGAATATAAGATGACCTCTAAATCAAATGTCATGAAGAAAACTAACCTAAAAAATGACTAGAAATGAAGTAATTTCATTTTTGGCCGATTTGAATCAAATTCTGCAAATTAGAAAAAGTTGATTCTAAATCGATTTTTGCAAAATTTCAAATGCCAAAGGTAAATTGAATGTGAAATTAGATGATTTTTTTTTGAATTTTTGCATTTTCCCATTTTTTGGTCAAAGGTTTAACCAAAAGTCAAACCCTAGTTGACTTTTCACTAGGAGCTTGATTTTATGATCAAATTTTTGAATTTTTCTGAAATTTTCACTTCTAAAGTGAAATTGAACTTGAAAGGAATCTTTTTATGCGAAAAGCCCCAATTTAACTCAGGGTTGACTTTTGGTTAAATGGTTAATCAAAAAGTCAACCTGAAAGTCAACCATTTGACTTTTCGGGTTTTTGCATGAAATGAATAGAAAATTGTTTACAAAAGCTAGGCCAACAGACAGAATTAAAAAATGACACTTTTTGTTCAAGAAACGGGTTCCGTCGCGATTGGAAACCATAATCTCAAATTTTCTATTTTTAATGACGTGTCGGCTAAAAATTAGGTGTCAACAAACTTCGTGCCACCCAATTCAACGTATTTCATCTTATTTTAATGGTCATAGGATTAGTTTATCCTATGCTGGAGACATGGATGACCTTATCATTCTTGGGATTACATGTCAGTGGCCGACGTCATTACAAAACGTTTTAGACATTTGTACCTTGTTCCTAAATCAAAGGGCCCTTTGTAAAACTTTTTGTGAAAAGAGACATGAAATTTTCGCGTTTTTTCTATTTTGCAATTACTGTGACATTCTGAAAATTAGTCCATTTGGGATTTATAAAATACTGAGTTTTATGAAATATACTCGTAGTAAATTCTCGCCCGGAACTGATCATTCCCGGGATGCTAACCAATAGGGAAAGGCTAATAGGGGAAGTAAATTCGCATGACTAAAGAAAATTCGATCGTGAATTGATTTTCGACCAAGAAATCCCTAAGATGATATCTTGAGCCACTGTTGGCCGATCCAAGGATAGTCAGGAGTTAGTTTGCCACTATCATAATAGTGGATCACGGGTGATTCCGCCGGACCATGAAATGACTTGACGAATGATCTTGAACCTATGCCGGATGATCGAACCTCTCGGATCTAGTGATTGATCTTCGCGATTTTAAATGACAATCAAAGTCGTTACGGTCTGAATAAATTGCACGTGACTCGATTTAGTATCAGTCACGGGTCGAATATGCGAATTTTCCAAATAAGCCACCTGTTAGTTTGAGAAACGCTCGACTGCCACCCCCATTTTCTCTCTCTCTCCCTCTCGGTTTCCCCTTGGCCGTGAGCTAAGCCGCACCGCCGTTCCCCGCCGATCGCTGCACCAAGCCGCACCACCGTTCCCCGTCGTTGGCCGCCACTCCCGATTAAGTGCCGCCTCTTTCCGTTATAGTCGCGATAGTCTAGAACTAGGTAAGTCACGTTCTAAACCCAATTTAGGACTTCGGGTATCAATAGATGATTTTTGGGAGAAATCGGGGTTTATTTGAGTGCGGAAATTGTACGGTTTGGGAATGGGATTGATTAGCGGGCCTAGGATTGAATTTGAGAAAAATTTTATTGGAAATTTTGAGGACAACAGTGGGCTGTGGATGACTGTTCATTAGGCTATGATGGGCCGATCGGGATGCAAGTTGGATTTTAGAACGGGTAATTAGTGAGGAGAAAGTGTCGTGAAGGACCAGAATTGATTTGACGCCGTTTGGTTGGAGAAAAATGGCAGATTGTGTGTTTAATGTGTGTTGGAACTGCGACTGGGTTGGGATGATGAAATTGAGTGTATGGTTATGTAATTATATGATTGAAATATGCCTGTTGTGTGCACGTTTGGGCCAGACTGATTTGATTGTCAAATGGGCCATGTCAAATGCTAAGTGAGCATGTTTTGCTTGTGTATTGATGCGTGCACAGGCCACGTGCAATGGGCCAATTGCGTGTGGTAAATGCTTGTGGAGCATGTGCATGAGTAAAAGAGATGTGGCATGGCGTGTGCGATCGTGAGAATTGTGTTGCCCTGAGGCGTGTACTTCAACGCGGGACGATGCCCGGTATTACTGGAAGACTGCCAGCCTAAGGCGTGTATTTCAATGAGGGTTGCGCAGTAGGTGGTAGGTGTTGAGCTTGAGGCGTATACTTCAATACGGGCAAGAAACATGGCCTAAGGTGTGTACGTTAACGCGGGCCCTAAAGTGTTGTGATAAGTGGTCGCAGTGAGCCTGAAGCGTGTACTGTAACGCGGGTCACTAGTGAGGAATGCGAAAAAAAGAATAATGAGAACGGAATGAGTGCATGACATGAGATTTATGCATGCTTGTGATTGCATGTAAAGTGCTTGCTAGGTAACGATTTGGTGTGTGTGTGTGATTGTGTTTCGTGATTGTTTGGAGGTATGTGATAGCCTAGGTGGGGTTTAAGGGTATACTTATTGAGATGTAGTCTCATGGTTGTTTCAACCAACATTTTTCAGAACTCTGACCCGAGCCATGAATCCTCCGCCACCTCCACCAGAGCGTTTTGGGATACTAGTGTACACCGAGTATGAGGTTGCAGAGTTTCCTATAGGAGATAACATGACCTGTATTAAGCCCAATACCACGGTTTTTGTAGAAGTAGGATTACCCTTGTGGGAGCCCCATGTATACACCGCCTAGTTCTTCAATGATGGAGTCGACGAGTTTAGTCCCGTTAGAGGTTTTGATGTTCCATTTGACTTAGTTAGGGATTGGGACCCTTTTGTTATATCTCCGATAGATGGGGAGTTGACTAGTGCAGAGACTAGTTTAGCTCAGTCTGGGTTACATCTAGTGCCTGTAACCCAGGGATCTTTAGGGGCTGAGCATGAACCCGAGCCTGAAGCATCGCAAGCTAAAGGTGATCCAATGGACATAGACTTAGATCCGATTCCCGAGGAAGAACCAGAGGAGGTGGAACCTGAAGTGGAACCCGAGGACGAATTCGACGAGTCTGAGGAGCCTGAGAAAGAACCGGAGTATGTACTCCCGTTTAAGCAGTATATGGATCCCAACTACGTGCCGGAATACAACCTTTTTGATGGATTGTAGGAGGAAAATCAGAATGAAGTTCCGGCGGAGTCAGGTGACATTAATCACCCGATTGAGATCGAGGCAGAGCCGGAGTCCTCAGAGGAGCAAACCGTTCAACGGAGTTCAGATTATAATGACGAGGAGTTAGATTCAGAGTGGACTCCGAGTAAGGGGTGTAGGGGATAGTGTAAGGGTGCAAAAGTTAGGCTTTTGGCGAGTACCATTTTTGAGGGTAGAATGTCGAGTCATCGGTCCTTTTTGATCTCGATGGTTTTAATACGGTGTACACATGTATATTAAGGTTTGTAAGATTGGGAATATTATGGTATAAGTTTGAATGAGAAAAGAATATGTCTATTTTTCCTATTCTCTCCAGTTTCAATTGTCCGGGTGTTTCGTAATTTCTGCTGTTCAATTAAATCTCTGATGATTACAAATGAGGTCAGCGATAACTTGGGATATCACACTATTTCGATCAGAAGTAGGATGTTGCGGCTCGACGGGGGTTCGGGGCGTGACATCCCCGTTTGAATTGGTATCAGAGTAAGGATAGCTCGATCTAGATTGGTCGAAGCTTGGAGTGATAAGGAGTAGAGACCTTGGGGTAGAAATTAGGGAGACTTTAGCGAGCCATAGAGTGGAGCAAGCTATACGTGCCTCCAGATTGTTTGTTGTGATTGATTGAATGAGCTAATTGTTGTGTGGTAATTGAAATGCAGGTGCGTCTGGACCAGAGGTAAGTGTTCAGACTCTTGTGAATGTGACTTCATGATTGATAGTGAGGGATTGCTTATTGAGTGAGCTCTTGTGTTAATTCATTACTTAGAATCAGACTGATCTAGTTGACCTAGATTGCTAATTCCTGGGTGGAATTATAGTGGGTAAGAGAGTAGTAGAATTGTGACAATAAGCAGCGAAGGACGAGGCGTAGGAAGAGTCCCAAGAAGGGACACCAATAGAGGATCAAGGGGTAGAGGTCGTGCTAGAGCTAGAGCTATAGAGGATCTTGGAATGGGTGCAGGAGTGAGAGAAAATCTAGGGGTTGATGCTGGAGCAACAGTAAACCTTAGAGTAGAAGTTAGACCTGCTGAGGATCCTAAAATGGAAGCCGTTATGAGAACATTGGAACAGATTGGTAACATAATAGGATAGCAGACTCAGGAGCCAGCTGCTACGATTGCCCAAGCTGGCGAGGCCATTGCTACTATCAATAATAATGAGAATCAAGGGCAGGGGCCAGTGGTTGCGAATAGATTGATACATCAACTGGTAGAGCAGTTTATAAAACTAAACTGGCCCAAGTTTTCTCGGAAAGGTGATCCTGAGACTGCACCTCGATAGGTAGAAGAGCTTGAGAATGCTTTTGAGGTGCTAGAGTGCAGCGATCATGAGAAGGTAACTCTGGTGGTATATCAATTGCAAGACAATGCGAACGATTGGTGGAAAGCCACCAAAGATAGGATTTTTTCGGAAGGTACAGTTCAGGCTTGGGCTGTTTTGACTGAGAGCTTTTATGAGAAGTATTTTTCGGCCAGTGCCAGAGAAAGAAAATGAGCTGAGTTTATGAGACTCCGCCAGGGTCTGATGACGGTAGATCAGTATGAGGCGGAATTTGCGAGGTTATCTAAGTTTGCGCTGAGAATGGTAGAACATCCTGATGATAAGGCACGAAGATTTCGGGACGAGTTGAAGGCCGACATTCGTAGTCAGTTGTTACTGGTAAATTTGAGGACGTACGAGGAATTATTTGATAGGGTCTAAATTCTAGAGCGAGATCAGGTGGATAGGGCCGCTGCTTCTGGGTCGAGATTTGTCTAGGGTAGGGACAATCGTAATCCTGGGAAGAGGCCGATGTTGGATAATAGGCATTTTACTTCTTCTGTTAGAAGAAATATTGGGAAGCTAGTCTAGATCTTGAATGGTCTGTGTAGAATTTGTGGAGGTAGACATGGAAATGGACCTTGTCCAACCCGGGGCGGAGCGTGTTTTAGATGTGGGGGATTTGGTTACCACATAAGAAGTTGCCCTAATCCTAGATAGAATAGGTCACCTGTATTGCCGCCACCTCGAAATGGGAATCAAGCTGGAACGGCCCAAGCAGCAAATTGAAATAGGCCTCAAGCGCAAGGACGAGTGTATGTTATGGCCAGACGAGAGGCTGAGAACGCACCAGGGGTTGTCGCAAGTACGATTTCTCTGTGCAACCATGCTACTTATGCTTTATTTGACCCTGAGGCGTCACATTTTTTCATATCAAAACAATTTGTTAAGTTGTTTGGATTGGAACCGCAATTGCTTGATGTTGTGTTGTGCGTAACAACTCCCTTGAATGATAAAATGCTAATCTCGTTGGAGTGTGCAAATTGTAAGATAGTGATTAGGGATAGGAAGGAGAAGATTGATTTAGCGGTTCTGGACATATACGATTTTGATGTGATAGTAGGTATGGACTGGCTGTCTAAGCAGAGGGCCATGATGGATTGTAATAGTAGAGTGATCCAATTTAATCCCGTTGGACATTTGGAGTTTAAATTCGTGGGAAGTCGAGGAGGACCCTCGATTCCATAGATTTCCTTAGTGGAAATGACGAAATTGTTGAATGAAGGGTGTCAAGGATTCTTAACAACAATAGTTGATTCAACGGCTGAGAAGCTGAGGCTTGAGGACATAGCGACAGTGTGCGAGTATCCCGATGTGTTTCCCTAAGAATTGTTGGGACTACCACCGGAAAGAGAAGTAGAGTTTGTCATCGAGATGGCACTTGGAACTGAGCCAATCTCGAAGGCATCTTATAAGATGTCGTTGTCGGAATTAAAGAAAATAAAGGTGCAGATGCAAGAATTGTTAGACAAAGAATTTATTCGTCCCAGTGCGTCTCCGTGGGGAGCGCCGGTATTATTTGTAAGGAAGAAAGATGGATCATTGAGGTTATGTATAGATTATAGGCAGCTAAATCAGGTAACAATAAAAAATAAGTATCCCTTGCCAAGGATTGGTGATTTGTTTGATAAGTTGCAAAGAGCTTCGGTGTTCTCTAAAATTGATTTGAGAACGAAGTATCATCAGTTGAGGATTAGGAAGGAGGATATACCGAAGACGGCATTTAGGACGAGATACAAACATTATGAATTTACGGTGATGCCATGCGGATTGACGAACACCCTTGCTGCCTTTATGGACTTGATGAATCGAGTGTTTAAGGAATTTTTAGACCAGTTCGTGATTGTGCTTATAAACGATATATTGGTGTACTCAAAGAACCTAGAGGAGCATAAATTTCACTTGAATCGAGTGTTGCAGACTTTAAGGGAGAACGCGCTGTATGTTAAGTTTAGCAAGTGCGAATTCTGGCTCAGTCGAATAGCATTTCTCGGTCATATAATCTTTGGGGAAGGAATCTCTGTGGACCCATCGAAAATTGAGGCAGTAATGAAGTGGCCTAGACCTACAACGGTAACTGAAGTTAGAAGTTTTCTGGGTTTGGCTGGATACTACTGTCACTTTGTGGAAGGGTTTTCGGCAATAGCAACACCATTGATGCATTTGTTGAAAAAGGAAACGAAATTTGAGTGGACAGATAAATGTAAAAGAAGTTTTCAGGAGTTGAAGTATAGATTAACAACAGCACCGATGTTGACGATTCCATCAGAACTTGGAGGATATCAGATATATAGTGACGCGTCGTTGAAAGGATTGGGATGCGTACTCATGCAACGTGGACAGGTAGTGGCTTATGCGTCAAGACAGTTAAGGTCGCATGAGTTGAATTATCTGACGCATGACTTGGAATTGGCCGCAATTGTGTTCGCCCTGAAGATTTGGCTACATTATTTATGCGGAGAGAAATTTCAGATTTATACAAACCATCAGAGCCTCAAATACTTGTTTTCTCATCGATGGATGGAGTTGTTGAAAGATTACGATTGTGAAATTCTTTATCACCCCGGAAAGGCTAATTGGGTAGCTGATGCTTTGAGTCGTAAGTCGAGCATAGCCTATTTGATGGTTAAGGAGTGGACACTATTAGAAAAAGTGTGAGACTCGGAGTTTAGATTTGAAGTCAAGTTTTGAGCTTGCTGGCTACATTGAGGATTGAACCGGAGATCCAGGTTAAAATTAAGATGTTACAATCTTCGGATCAAGAAATTCAAAAGATTTTAGACATGGAGGAGGCCAAGAGAAAGCCAGAATTTCAAGTATCTGAAGATGGGATACTGAAGTTTCGTGAGCGATTATGTGTGCCTGATGATACGGAACTTAAGGAAGAGATTTTGTCAGAAGCGCATCGTAGCAATTATAGTATCCATCTAGGCAGTACTAAAATGTATCGAAATTTGAGGCAGTATTATTGGTAGAATGGTATGAAGGCAGATATCGCTAAACATGTGACTAAGTGCCTGATGTGTCAACAAGTGAAAGCACAACACTGTAAACCTGGAGGGTTGTTGCGACCATTAGAAATACCAGAATGGAAATATGAGCATATAACTATGGACTTTGTGACGGGATTGCCAAAGAGCCAAATGGGTCATGACACTATTTGGGTGATTGTCGACAGACTGACCAAGTCGGCACATTTCTTGGTAGTACGAAAGGACTTCGTGTTAGATCGGTATGCTGAGTTGTACATGCAACAGACAGTTCGTCTACATAGGGTACCAGTGTCGATAACTTCAGATTGTGATCCTAGGTTTACCGCCAATTTTTGGAAAAGTTTGTAGACGGCGTTAGGATCCAAGTTACAGTTTAGTACGGTTTACCATCCTCAGACAGATGGCCAGTCTGAGAGGATGATTTAAACTTTAGAGGATATGCTCAAGGCATGTGCGCTGGATTTTCAAGGTAAGTGGGAAGAGCAACTGCCCTTAGTAGAGTTTGCTTATAATAATAGTTTCCAGCAGAGTATTTGAATGGCGCCTTTCGAAGCACTTTATGGCCGTGCTTGTAGAACACTCGTGTGTTGGGATGAAGTAGAAGAAAGAACTATAACCGGGTCAGACTTAGTTGAACAATTGAAGGAGGCGGTTAAGATTATTCACGAAAGGTTGAAGATAGCATAGAGTCGTCAAAAGAGTTATGCAGATAAAAGGCGAAGACCTTTAGAATTTCGAGTTGGAGATCACGTATTTCTTAAAGTGTTACCGATGAGAGGATTTTCCAAATTTGGTAAGAAAGGGAAGTTGAGTCCAAGGTACGTGGGACATTTTAAGGTTTTAGAAAGAATTAGGGATTTGGTGTATCGTTTTGCACTTCCGCCGAATTTATTACAGGTGCATAATGTGTTCCACGTATCGATGTTGAGGAAATATGAACTGGACGCGGCGCATGTGCTGAATTATGAAGAGATAGAGATAGATGACAAAGTGTCATATGTGGAGAGACCGGTAAGAATTGAAGATCGTAAGGAACGAGTTTTGAGGAGCAAGACAATCCCGATGGTCAAAGTTATTTGGGAGCACCATGGGACTGAAGACGTGACTTGGGAAAGCGAAGAGATGATGCAACGTCAGTACCCTCAGTTGTTTGAGTAATAGTAAGAATTGTAAATTTTGGGTAGTAGTGATATTTATAAATTTCAAGAATGAAATTTTTGTAAGGGGGGAAGAACTGTGACATCCTGAAAATTAGTCAATTTGGGATTTATAAAATACTTAGTTTTATGAAATGTACTCATAGTAAATTCTTGCCCGGAACTGATTATTCCCGGGATGCTAACCAATAGGGAAAGGCTAATAGGGGAAGTAAATTCTCACGACTAAAGAAAATTCGATCGTGAATTGATTTTTGACCATGAAATTGCTGAGGTGATATGTTGAGTCTCTGTTAGCCGATCCAAGGATAGTCGGGGGTCAGTTTGCCACTGTCACAATAGTGGATCGCGAGTGATTCCGCCGGACCACGAAATGACTTGACGAATGATCTTGAACCTATGCCGGATGATCGTACCCCTCGGATCTAGTGATTGATCTTCGCGATTTTAAATGACAATCGAAGTCATTACAGTCTGAATAAATTGCACGTGACTCAATTTAGTATCAGTCATGGGTCGAATATGCGAATTTTCCCAATAAGCCACCTGTTAGTCTGAGAAATGCTCGAGTTGTGTTTAATAAAATTTGATTATTTAATTGAGCCCATTTTGGACATCGGAAAAATTTGGAAGTCATAACGGGACATTAGGACGACGTTGCGGATGGAACGTACAATTTTGGATTGTCTCGATTCCTTCAAAAAAAATTTGATTTCGACAAGAAATGGAGAAAGTGACCATTTTACCTTTGGAAGTTAATAAGGGCTTAGTTTAATAAGGCAATGGCGTTTTGGTCATTTTGCCCTCAATTTTTGGAAAAGACATAATGCCCTTGGATATTTTTCAAGCAAGATTCAATCTTAACCGTTGATTTCAAGATTAGATCAAATCTCGACCGTTGGATTAAAAAAGGTTAGGGAGGGGCATTTTGGTCATTTTTGCTTTTGGGTCAAAACTTGGTCACCAAGATTGACCAAGCCTTATTTTCTCTCTCTTTCTTCTCTCTCCCCCATTCGGTCATTTTCCCCTCCTCCCATCGTGAACCTCTCTCTCTCTTTCCCGCCGATCGTTCTCTTCCCCACCGTCCACCACCACGCTACGCCGTTGTTGCCACCGCATGGTCGCCGTCCCCGCCTCACGCCACCCTCACGCCGACCGTCACCCCCATTTTCTCTCTCTTTCCCTCTCTGTTTCCCCTTGGCCGTGAGCTAAGCCGCATCGCTGTTCCTCGCCGATCGCCGCACCAAGCCACACCACCGTTCCCCGCCGTTCGCTGCCACTCCTGATTGAGTGCTGCCGCTTTCCGTTCTAGCCACGATAGTCTAGAACTAGGTAAGTCGCGCTCTAAACCCAATTTAGGATTTCGGGTATCAACGGATGATTTTTGGGAGAAATCGAGTTTATTTGAGTGTGGAAATTGTACGGTTTGGGAACGGGATTGATTAACGGGCCTAGGATTGAATTCGGGAAAAATTTTATTGGAAATTTTGAGGACAATAGTGGGCTGTGGATAAATGTTCATTGGATTGTGATGGGACGATCGGGACGCAAGTTGAATTTTTAGAATCGGTAATTAGTGGGGAGAAAGTGTCGTGAAGGACCAGAATTGATTTGACGCCGTTTGGTTGGAGAAAAATGGCAGATTATGTGTTTAATGTGTGTTGGAACTACGACTGGGTTGGGATGATGAAATTGAGTGTGTGGTTGTATAATTATATGATTGAAATATGCCTGCTGTGTGCACGTTTGGGCCAGACTAATTTGATTGTCAAATGGGCCATGTCAAATGCTGAGTGAGCATGTTTTGCTTGTGAATTGATGAGTGCATGGGCCAAGTGCGATGGGCTAGTTGCGTGTGGTAAATGCTTGTGGAGCATGTGCATGAGTAAAAGAGATGTGGCATGGCGTGTGCGATCGTGGGAATTGTGTTGCCCTGAGACGTGTACTTCAATGCGAGACGATGCTCGGTATTATTGGAAGACTGTCAGCCTGAGGCATGTATTTCAATGAGGGTTGCACAGTAGGTGGTAGGTGTTGAGCCTAAGGCGTATACTTCAATGCGGGCAAAAAACATGGCCTGAGGCGTGTACGTTAACGTGGGCCCTGAAGTGTTGTGATAAGTGGTCGCAGTAAGCCTGAGGCATGTACTGTAACGCGGGTCACTGGCGAGGAATGTGAAAAAAAAGAATAATGAGAACGGAATGAGTGCATGACATGAGATTTATGCATGCTTATGATTGCATGTAAAGTGCCTGCTAGGTAACGATTTTGTGTGTGCGCGATTGTGTTTCGTGATTGTTTGGAGGTACGTGATAGCCTAGATGAGGTTTAGGGGTGTACTTACTGAGATGTAGTCTCATGGTTGTTTCAACCAACATTTTCCAGAACCCCGACCTAAGCCATGAATCCTCCGCCACTGCCACCAGAGCATTTTGGGGTACCAGTGTACACCGAGTATGAGGTTGCAGAGTTTCCTATGGGAGATAACATGACCTAGATTAAGCGCACTACCACGGTTTTTGTAGAAGTAAGATTACCCTTGTGGGATCCCTAGGTATACACCGCCGGGTTCTTCAATGATGGAGTCGATGAGTTCGGTCCCGTTAGAGGTTTTGATGTTCCGTTTGACTTAGTTGGGGATTAGGACCCTTTTGTTATACCTTCGATAGATAGGGAGTTGACCAATGCAGAGAGTAGTTTAGCTCAGTCTGGGTTGCATCCAGCGCCTACAGCCCAGGGATCTTCAGGGGCTAAGCATGAACCCGAGCTCGAAGCATCGCAAGCTAAAGGTGATCCAATGGACATAGACTTAGATCCGATCCCCAAGGAAGAACCAGAGGAGGTGGAACCTGAGGACGAACCCGACGAGTCTAAGGAGCCTGAGGAGGAACCGGAGTATGTACTCCCGTTTAAGCAGTATATGAATCCCAACTACGTGCCGGAATACAACCTCTTTGATGGATTGTGGGAGGAAAATCAGAATGAAGTTCCGGCGGAGTTGGGTGACATTAATCACCCGATTAAGATCGAGGCAGAGCCAGAGTCCTTAGAGGAGCAAACCGTTCAAGGGAGTTCGGATTTTAATGACAAGGAGTCAGATTCAGAGTGGACTCCGAGTAAGGGGCGTAGGGGATAGTGTAAAGGTGCAAAAGTTAGGATTTTGGTGTTACGCCTCGACTCAAATCTAATGCTTTCCATACCTCACTTCCATAAGTCGAACGATGCAACATCCCAGGAATACATCGCCGACTCAACGGTCTCGCATCAGAGTCAATCGTAACGGAAACAAATAATTTAAACCCGAAGAATAAATTGGAGAACCCCAGAATTAAACTTGCACGCCCAACCGCCAACACTTACAAACCTTTCATTATCATATATATATATATAGCATCTACATATAAGTATACTTATACTCGTCCGCAATTCTTTGAGTCCATAAAATTTATATGTACACCTACTACGATTACCTTAAATACCATACACCAAAAAGAGGCAATTACCCTATCTATCAAAAACGGTACTACACGAACACTAGCTCATCGCCTCCTCACTAGTCCTTGCGTCCTTGGTACGGCACCCATTCAGGGTGTACTCCATGAAATTATCCTTGGTGTGCGTACTTGTACCAAAACTTCTGGGCAGCTGTGGTGGCGACTGATTCCTTGTTCAGGCGGGTTATCTGAAATAGTTTGGATTATACAACCATGAGATACTTCTCAATAAGTTGCAATCTAAACCCTACCTAGGCTATCACATACTTCCAAACAAGTACACAAACACACGCATTCACACACATGAAATCACCACAGTACAGGCACATCAATTAATATTGCCAAACCCTAATATGCGAACATCGTCACTCAATTACGATCTAGTCATATGCAACACACGCATGTGAAATTCTCATCCCACGTATCCATTCCGTTCTCATTTCCTATTTCTCATTCCTCGTCAGTGACCCGCGTTGAAGTACACGCCTCAGGCGCACTACGACTATTCATCACACCACTTCTGGCCCGCGTACCTGTACATGCCTCAGGCCTCGATCGCGACCTGAGTATCACACGCCTCAGGCCCGACCCCAATACTTAGCCTGCACCAAATGTGGCAGGCCTACATGATCGGAACCCGAGCTTATAATGCCTTGGTCCAATCCCGGTCTCACCTGAGTTGATTGTGCATCAGACCGATTTTCATTCTTGCTTTTTCAAGCCTCAGCCTGTGCCAAATGCAACAGACTTACGTGATCGATGCCCGAGCTTATGATACTCGATCCGCACTAAATGCGATAGGCCTACATGATGGGAACCCAAGCTTATAATACTTCGGCCCAATCCCGGTCTCACCCGAGCTGATTGTGCCTCGGACCGATTCTCATTCTTGCTTTTTCAAGCCTCAGCCTGTGCCAAATGCAATAGATCTATGTAATCGCTGCCTGAGCTTATGATACCCGGCTCGATCTCATTCTCACACTTACACACCTACTGCACAACCCGCGTTGAAGTACACGCCTCAGACTGGCAGTCTTCCGGTAATACCGGGCATCGTCCCGCGTAACACGTCTCGGGATTCTACAATCTCTCATGCCATGCCACACACACATAATCATTTTTTTACTCATGCGCATGCTCGACATGCATATACCACACTCAACTGGCCCATCACACGTGGCCCGTGCACGCATCAATTAACACGTAAAATATACTCACTTAGCATTCAACATAGCCAATCTCAACAATTAATTCCATCTGGCCCACGTGTGCACATAATCAAGCACATTTTAATCCATCAAATCACGGTTCAATAAACACACAAGATCGCTCATGGGCCCACAAACACAGCCATGTTCATAGGCATAATTTCTATATTTCCAAGCATATTAAACACCACAATCCAGCCATACTACCACACACGAAACCGACATCATTTTCCCTTAAATCGAATCTTAAGCTCGCTAATTCCATTCCACAACATCTGACACTCTAATCAATCTTACTTCAGCCTCAAAACATCCTCATTTCATCCTCAAATCAACTCATATAACACACATTCAAATTCAAGCTTAAATTCTAGTCACAAGGCAGCAACTATTCAACCCTGACACCCGCACCATTCCACTCATCAAAACAAACATCTTGGGGTAAAATTTGGTCAGTTTACACAGTGATCGAAATTCCCTTCAAATAAATAGTAAACGAACTCCAAAAATTTTGAAATTTGAGTACGTTACGTAAAACATCTTGCTAAATATTTTTCGTGAAGAACTCGAAACTCAGTTCCAACTGTAAACACCTCTTTTAGTCACTTGAAGTCAGATGGAAAGCAACTCGCTCCAACATACCGTTTTGTCCTCAAAATATATTTTTTTAAATACCCAAATCACCTTGAAAAGCCTTGAAGGTTTTATATGTCATAGCTACAAATGTCCCCAACAATTTTTGTGAAGGAAGTATTTTGAAAATAGGCTTGAAAAAATTTATAAAAATTCGAACAGACCAAAAGGTCGAGTGAACAGTAAATCAGACAGTTTTGTTTCGGTCCAAGGATAGACTTCCGGATGGCCTCAAATGATTTCCAAAAATTCACAAATTAAAATATATTATACTTCAAGATATTGGAAGCAACTTTCATGAAGAAAACTTTCTCAAATTCGGCCCACAAAATTCTTTACAAAAATAGCAAATTGAAGACGCACAAGAACCGCGAATCCGCAATTCACACCAAACTTCACGGATTCAAACCTGAACCAATTTCTACCGAAATTCAACTGTCAAAAGTCATTCTCAGATGTCTAATCCAACCTGAAACAGCCCCTAACAGTCATGATCAGCCACAACAGCTATGATCAACCACCAACAATCATGATCAACACCTTAATCAACCTCTAAATCCCCTAAATCGTATCCAACGAGTCTGAAAATACCGATGTCCTAGGCAATAGTTAGATTATGACTTACCAAGCTCTAAACTAGTACGGTTAAAGCGAAAGCGGCGGCAAAATCAATATCTACCGGCGGCTTGCGACGGCGGTGACAAGTGGTGACGATCGGCTCAACGGTGAACGGCGGTGACTTGCGACGGTGGCCAGTGGTGTCCACGGCCAATAGAGGAAGAGAGAGAGAGAGAGAGAGAGATGGCAGTGAGGCTGGTGGTGGTGGCGTGAGGGTGGCGTGGATGCCGCGGCAAGGCGGCAACGGCGCAGTGGCGGTCCGACGATGGGGGCTTCACGGTGGGGGAGAGTTCGGGAGGGAGAGGGAGAGAAATGGAGAGAGAGGCGTGAGATGAGAGAGAGAAATAGGGTTTGGTCAAACTTGGTGACCAAGTTTTGACTCAAACACAAAAAATGACTAAAATGCCTCTTGTCCTTTATTAATCCTTAGGGGTAAAATAGTCACTTTCTCAATTTCTTGCCTAATTTGAATTTTTCTGAAGGATTCGGGCACACCAAAAAATCACACGTGTCTTCCGCAACGTCGTCCTAACGTTCCGTCGTGACTTCCTAATTTTCCGATGTCCAATTTGGGCTAAATTCAATAATTAAATTTTATTAAACGTAACTCGAGCGTTTCTCAAACTAACGGGTGGCTTGTTGAGGAAATTCGCATACTTGACTCGTGACTGACAATAAATTGAGTCACGTGCAAATTCGTTCGGTACGTGACGATCTCGGTTGTCATTAAAATCATGAAGATCAATCACTAGCTCCGAGGGGTAGGATCGTTCGGTATAGGTTCGGGATCATTTGTCAAGTCATTTCGTAGTCCAGCGGAATCACCTGCGATCCACTAATATGACAGTGCTGAACTGACCCTTGACTATCCTTGGATCGGCCAACAGTGACTCAAAATATCACTTCAGCGATTTTATGATCGAAAATCGATTCACGATCGAATTTTCTTTAGTTGCGCGAATTTAATTCCCCTATTAGCCTTTCCTTAATGATTAGTATCCCAGGAATGATCAGTTCCGAGCAAGAATTTATTATGAGTACATTCATAAAATCCAGTATTTCATAAATCCCAAATGGACCAATTTTCAGGATGTCACATTTGGTGAGTACTATTTTTGAGGGTAGAATGCTGGGTCATCGGTCCTTTTTGATCTCGATGGTTTTAATACGATGTGCACATGTATATTAAGGTTTGTAAGATTGGGAATATTATGGTATAAGTTTGAATGAGAAAAGAATATGTCTATTTTCCCTATTCTCCCTAGTTTCAATTGTCCGGGTGTTTTGTAATTTCCGCTGTTCAATTAAATCTCTGATGATTACAAATGAAGTCGGCGATAACCTGAGATATCACACTATTTCGACTAGAAGTGAGATGTCACGGGCTCAACGGGGGTTCGGGGCGTGACAATTACATTTTTTCTTTTTTGCTAAGCTCGAGAAACTCAACGCAAAATTGTAGAGATTAACCATATAAAATCCTATCTAGCTCACAATAATTTGTTGTCTCTATATTAATGACTTATGTACAACAACTCATCGGCTGATACATAGAATTCCGTGTAATAAACTTTAGAAAACACTTCGTATGCTTAGGAAATCGCCATATTAGGCAATTTAAAGTTATTTCGTTTGAGTGATTTTTCATACTGACTTATAAAAAACAAACATGAATTTTCATACTTTTACGATGATTTTCCATCTCTCAGGGACATAGAATTTTTCTTATAAGAAATATACAATTGATAAATTGCACTAGGAGAATTATCAACTTACCATTATTATTATTGTTCACAAAAACTTGTAGGGACAAACCATAGAAAATCTAAGACTCTGCATTGATTTTGTAGATAGTTTGGCACTTCCTTTTGTTGTGCGCGTCGTTGTCATTTGAATTGTCTTGCTTAATTGTCAATCTCGAGATAGTAAAGAGATTACATTGACAATCACCATTAAAGCAGAAAGATATTTTTTTATTGAATTTAAGAGAATCCAATGAAATGACATATGTCGTTTGAGTAAATTAATATTCAAAGTGTTTGCATCATTTTCTTCCTTTTTTAAATGTGATGATCGTAACAATCCGGTCCGACGAGGGGAGAGAATGGTCGCCAGGGCCAAAAGAGCTTGGACAAGAAGCGGCTTTCAGCAAGCTTTTAGGATGGCAATGAAGGGTATGTCTCTTGTCCCATATCGCTTAGGGGGGGTCCTGGGATTGCTTATAAGGCCTGGGTGGCTTATTCAGTATAACGTATTTTAAAGCCGTGAGGGTCAGTATATCCAAAACGAACAATATTATACAGTGTAAACCCGGAGTGTTACAATGATGGTGGATCAAGTTATGTTTCTTATCAATGAAAATTAAAAAGCACGCTCTAAAATGCAAAATATTCTATGTTTTCCACCAAAAAGTTGACCAAATCAACGTGCTGTTGGAATGAAAGTATAACCTGATTATCATGGATACAACTTTGCAAGTGGACCACGTGCACGGGGAGATGGGTGCACGCTATCCAATGCCTTTGTTCCACCTTAAAACGAACACATTAGTGCATGGTGGACAGCTGTAATTACGATGTTTGCAGGGGCTTTTGTCATCATTTTAGTATCTATACGTTCAATAAACTAAACTCTCTTTTAGTTTATTCTCCAGCGATACCAATATAACTCAATTTCATTCAAGAATCCCTGTATACAGTACAAATTAATAGCAAAAAACTACATTGTCCGATCACAATACGATTATATTTGTTTGTTAGCCGTTATCTGTCTTATAAGAACGCGGCTTAATATGAAGTTTCACTTATTTAATTTGGATGATCTGTCTAAATGAATAACTAAAAATCATGTGTTCCTGAAGCCATTTTACCTTCTTAAGCCTTTATTCTTTAAGAATGATGAAGAGACCTAGACACTACAAATTTCTCTTTTTACAAATAAGGTATGATGCGTAATTTCTAGTGAAATACCACAACGGTAATTGATATGAAAATTAATCATGCTTAGTGCTTTGTCTAAGAAGCAATCATCAGTCAACCAGTGAAGGAAATATGTGTTGGAAAGGATAATGAATGATTGGTTAGAGATACTATGGTCACATGACAAAAATTGCTTATGTTCTAGTCAAGATATCCGAGTACGACGAAAACGTAAGTCAAAAAAAATGAGAGACGATTGAAAAGAATAAGAAAAGAGACGAAAGGAAACATATATACGCATGACTCGATTGCATTTTTGCAATAAATTTTAGAATTTTGTTAGGATGTAGGTGAAGTACGGTTTTCTTTATATATATATATATATATATATATATATATATATATGACATGGTGTATTTGAATATTCGTCTTGACTTATCTCCATGTTTTCATTCAAATAATGAAATTAGATAGTTATAGTATTATTTCTCTTTCCCAAAATTATTGAGATTATCAATTTTGTCCTAAGATAAATATCTTTAAGCGCAACAAGGAAAACTCAAAGGTTAAGATTCCTAAAAAATTCGGAGGCCATGTTCTCACTATGTAATAGATTATTAGACAACCTCCATAGAACCATGAAAGAAATTTTCCAAGATTTTCTTGAAAGCTTTTCACACAAATAGACTATGAAAGAAAATTTTAAAATTTTCAATAAAGAAGTATGCAGCTATTAAAAATTTAAAAAGTAAAAATATGTCATTAACCCAATTCTGTTTGCAAAATCTCAATAATTGCACCGAGTAAAAAGAAAAAGGTCATATGTGTGCAATTAAACTCTCTAGCGATAGTTAAGGTCAAAAGGTGCTTCATCTTTCCGCCATGTACTGGGAAAAATGTATATTTTGCTTTTACCTTTTCTTGTTACGATGAATTTTACTTTTATTTAGGTTCATTTATTTGACGGAAAATAAAAAATTTAAAAAATATTTTCATGAAAATAATTGCTTGAATAATTAATTAATGAAAAAAATCTCATTAGTGATAACAATTAATATTTATATATTTTCGTAAATGATAAAAATATTTTTCTCTCGTTATTGTTGTAAGCAATATATGAGATCATTTAAAAAATTATTTCTTCAATTATTTATTTTTCGTGAAATAAATGTAGTCTTAACTTGAGAATTTTTTTAACTTTATGATAATTTTTGTTCATACAATCAGCACAATTTTCTGGAGTCCTTAATCCGTCAAGTTCACATAATGTGGAATCGCCATCACCTGTCGCATTCGGGGTGCAACTGGGGTCTCTTTCTTGGAAACTTCGTACAACCCAATTCAACAAGTTTCATCTTATTTTAATGGTTATAGGATTAGTTTATTCTATGTTGAAGACATGGATGACCTCGTGATTCTTGGGATTCCATGTCAGTGGCCGACGTCATTTCAAAACGTTTTACACATTTGAACCTTGTTCCTAGATCAAAAGGCGTAGCCCTAAGTAGACGTACGAGCCGGTGCATGTAGCCCTAATTGGATGCACGAGTCCTAAAATTTTAGGATATGTTTGTTTCACAGAAAATGAATAATTTAAAAAATACTTTTAAAAAATAATTATTTATGTCATTTAAAAAATTAGTTAACAGAAATATTTTCATTATTGATAATAATCTATGCCTAATTATTTTCGTGGGCAATGAAAATTTTTATTTATTTATTTATTTTTTAAGTGATACAAGCAATTATTTTTTAAAAAATGTTCTTTAAATCATTCATTTTCTGCAAATGAACATACCCTTATAATATGATGAAATAGATGTCTAGTCAGGGCATCCATGCACTATTGATGGAACATACGTGAATATCTAATGGAGGTTTGCTATTGTAAGGGCTCCTTGTGAAACTTTTTGTGAAAAGAAACATGAAATTTTCGTGTTTTTTTTATCATTTCGCAATTACATTTTCTTCCTTTTTGCTTAGCTCGAGAAACAATATATGAAGTTTAAAGATTAACCATATAAAATTCTATGTAGCTCAATCGTTTGTTGTCTCTATATGAAGGACTTATGTACAACCACTCTGTAATTGATGCATAGAATTTTGTATGGCATTCTTTATAGATCACTTTGTATGCCTAGGAAACCACAGTGTAAAGTGACTAAGAGTTCTCTTGTTTGAACGCTTTTTCATACTTTTATGATGGTTTTCCATCTTTCGCAACACAAGATAGATTAGAGGAAACACTGAGGAGAATTTCTTTAATATAAGATATATCCAT
This sequence comes from Syzygium aromaticum, assembly GCA_024500025.1. Taxonomy (NCBI): domain Eukaryota; kingdom Viridiplantae; phylum Streptophyta; class Magnoliopsida; order Myrtales; family Myrtaceae; genus Syzygium; species Syzygium aromaticum. Next base: position 955,344 of record CM044888.1, on the reverse strand, counting down.
TGAAAATAAACTGCAGAAGTAGAATCATCAACTTTCAAACAAAATTATTGTCCACAAAAGCTCGTAGAGATATAAAAGCTAAGATTGTGCATTGATTTTATAGATCGTTTGGCACTTACTCCTGCCGTGTGTGTTGTCATCATTTGGATTGTCTTGCTTGATTGGCAAAGAAATGACATTGATAGTTACTATTACGAACAAAAAGTTTCTTTTATTGTTCCTACAAAGAATCCAATGAAATTACAGACTGTCGTACTGTGTAAATTAATATTTAAAGTTTATGCATTATTTTTTTTAATTTAATGACGGTGGACCAACTTATGTTTCCTATCAATGTCCATAAAGCCCACGTTCCAATATATAATCTATGATTTCCACCAAAAAGTTGACCAAATCAACGAGCTTTTGGAATGGAAGTATAACCTCATTATCATGAAAACAACATAGCAAGAGAGGCACTCTGCATTGGGAGATGCGTGCACACTGTCCCCAGCTTTTGTTTCCCCAAAAACCAAACACATTGGTGTATGGTGGACAGCTGTAATTACTTTGTTTTACAGAAGCTTTTGTCATCATTTTTGTATCTAGACATTCAATAGACTAAACTTTCTCTTTAAGTTTAATATCTAGCGAGACCAATATAACTCAATTTCATTCACGGATCCCCGTATACAGTACAACTCAATAGCCAAAAACTATATTGTCCAATCACAATACGATTATATATGTTACATATATATCTGTTTGCTAGCTGTTATCTTTGTCTTATCAAAATACGATTAAATCTGAAGTTTCACTAATCTGATTTGGATGATCTATCTGAATAAGTAACTGAAAATCATACATTCCTAAGTTATCTCACCTTCTTAAGCCTTTATTCTATAAGAATGATGAAGAGATCTAGACACTACAAATTTTGTTTTTACAAATAAGGTGCAACACGTAATTTCTAGTGAAATAGTGCGACAATAATTGATATGAAAAGTAATCATGCTTAGCGTTTTATCTAAGAAGCAAGTACCGCTCAACCAGCGAACGAATTATGTCTCGCAAAGGATAATGGGTGATTAGGGATAAGATGGAAGAACTTAGTTAGAGATACTATGGTCACATGACAAAAAAAAAAAGAAAGAAAGAAGAAGCTTGCTTATGTTCAAGTCAAGATATCTGAGCATGACAAAAACGCAGGTTAAAAAGAATAGGAGACAATTGAAAAGAACATGAAAAGAGTCGTAAGGAATCATATATACATACGACTCAATTGTATTTTCGTGATAAGTTTTGATACTTCTGGTATACTTATCCCTAGAAACTATAAACTCATTCATCATATTTTGCAAACTCGTTAATTACATTTTGCTCAAATTCATTGGTTCCCTAAGATATGAACGCGGATAAGAGAGTTCACAAAAGCTAATTTTCCTATTTACTTGATGGAGAAAAACCCAGATGCATTCACTCATTTTTGTTTAATGAGAGGCAAAGAGGGCAAGCAATACCAAAAACGAAGGAAGAGAGAAAGTTCGCCTGATGATGAATGGTCCAAATTGTGGAATGTTTAGTCTTACTTGCCTTGGAAACTCAGAAACTTTGATACTTCCCCAATAACTTCCTTAATTCAGCCTCGAATTCAGTTTTTGTTTTTTTTGGCATCTAAAGCCATTGTAGTCTTAGGATGTCAGACCATATAACGTTCCTGAACAAAATGCACCAGTGCACTAACTATACCTTGAGAAGGATGATTGCACTCGAAAATGGAAGCAGCACTCAGCTCATAAGGTTCTTTTGCAGCCTGTTCACTGGTGTAAATTTGTAAGTAGATAATCATTTGCAAGAGCTCCACAAATTACAATAAGACTCGGGTCTGGGAGATCGAAGGTGGTTAAGAGAAGCCAAAAGAAAGGTAAATGAAAGTTTTATATCACGGTAACGAAGATCATATGTTCCTGGGTCAATGTAACTAAATATCATCGGTGATTGGCAATTTGATGGTAAAACAGGCATCTAACTTAGGGAATGCGGTTAGATCCGTTAGTTAGGCAACTTTTGGTTAAATTCACTTATCTTTTTCAGAAAACTGCACGTAGTGTATGAGCTCCTCCTTCTAATTTAGAGCAATGTTCGAAAGATAGTGTTGTAATTTCTTTTCCAGGAAACTACTTCAAAACAGAGTGAAATTCGCATCTGTGCTAAGAGTTTGATCTTGTCGCAAGGTAAAGAAGTAGTGTTAACGAAGATCAAAAACTGCACTGAACACAGCAATGGAGCTCGCCGAAGCATTGCAGGTTGGAAAGAAATCTTCAGATGTAATTTGAAGTTAAAGCCATTCGAACCTTTTCAATTGCTACTTTTTGGCCAACCCAAAAGCTAGCTCATTATGGTTACTGAGATATGAGATCGGTCATCTCACTACATGGAATCTTGATTATTAGTTCATCATTTCTCCACAGAACACGAATAAATCCACTAGACAGAAATGACAACACTGATAATCAATTGCGGAAAACACAATGCTCATTACATTATTTCACATTCTTTGGAAGTTTAAGATGCATCCTAGATTTATTACATCCAGAAGACCATCCTTAGAATGAACCACGACTGTGACATCCCGAATTGACCCATTTTTGGGATTTATAAAAACGTGTAATTTGTCAGTGTGCTTGTAATAAAATCCCGTCCGGGAGCTAATCACTCTCAGTTATTGTTTTTAAATTAGAGATTTCGCTAGAATCACACTCGATCAGATTTGGCCGTTATTTAGAGCCCAAACTTTGGTGTCGGATTTCTCGGGTTCCGGGGCGAAATAAATTGGACAGTGTCAATATTATCGTGGCCAACGTCGATATTGTCAGAAATAATGGAAAAGTGAAATTTCGACCGGGTACAAATTTAGACTAGTAGACTTTCCTCGGGGTAGTTTGTTTTAATTATTTTGGCCTCTATCTCTTATTATATTTTAGGATTAATTTGGACCATAAGATCGTTTTCAGATTTGAAATCGGACCATTGGATCACACTCGAGTGCACGTTGACTCTCTCTCTCTCTCTTTGTCTTTGTCTCTGTCCCTGTCTCTGTCTCTCTCTGTCTCTCTCTCCTTCTCCTTTGCCGCGCTCACCAACCCCCCATGCACACGTCCCATCCTCCCACGCCCCATGCAGACTCTCTCTCTCTCTCCTCTTTCTTTTTCTTCTTCTCTCTCTCTCCTCTTCTTCTCTTCTTCTTCTTCGTTGGCTTCTTTCGCCCCCCCCCTCGACGAGCCTTGCATTTGCTTCCGCTTCTCCCCCCTGCTCACTCGACAGCCGCCCATCGGATTGACCTCCGCCACTCGTCATCACCGTGCACCGTTTGACCGCCACCTCCACCCTGCTGCCGCTGCCACAGAAGCCCCCCTCTCACTCTCCTCCTTCTCCGTAGCTCCTCCCAGCCTCCGTCCAATGCCACCTTCGATCATCGCCACGCCTGCTAGCCACAATGTCGTTCCTAGCCAACTATCGTCCCCCCAGTCCACCCCGCCGCACTCGATTGTCGCCGCGCCGTATGTTGCTGTCGCCGTCGCGAGCGAGCCTAGCCCACTGCTTGAGCTCGCCGTGCTTGACTGCCGCATCGTCGTGCCAGCCCAGCTCGCCGCCCGTCGGTTCAGCCAGCTTGCTCGTCGTCGCCGCGAGGTCGCCGTGCCGCCTTGTCGCCGCCCCTTCAACCCAGCCGCTCCCCCCCTCACCACCATCGACCAGCTCCCTCCTCTTTCCTTCGAGCCAGTCGCCGAGGAGCAGCTCATCGCCGCACCGCGTCGTCGCTGTCACCACTGTCGCCATCGCCGCCGCTCGCCACCCCAATCGACCAGCCAACTAGCCGACCAGCCGTGCTCATGCCGTGCCTGTGCCCGTTCCCGTGCTTGTGCCCGTGCCCATAGCTGTGCCGAGCCGTGGCCAAGGATTTTGCCCGTGGCCGAGGACTGTGCCCCTGACTGACCGCCGTGGCCGTGCCCCGCGCCCGTCGTGCCCTCGCCTGTGCCGGGTTCAACACTGTTCACCCGGGCCATTTTAGGCCCGAGCCGATTTTTCCCGGGCCAAAACTTAGTAAGTGATATCCTAATCCTTATTTAGTACAATAGGTATTATTAGACGTGTTTAGAGATTAATTAGAATTAATTTAGTGACTAAATTAGAAAATAGATTAGTCGGTTAGAATATGTTTAGTGCGTGAATTGTGCAGTGAGTGGTAGATTAATTTATGGTGATCACGTGGCTAATTTATGGCATGCTAAATGACCGGATTGTTGTGGCGTGTGTGGGTGAATTTGAAGATTGTATGTGATCGGTTTGGATGTCGGATGTGTGAACTAGTGTAACGGGCTTATGATGTGACTGGAATTAGCATTGAGTAGGATTTGCATGATGCATTGATTTGGCGAATTGTGATGTGGTGAGCATGTCTTGAGTTTGATTTGCACGACTTGTAAAAATGACGAATTGTGTTGTGGTGCATGTGCATGTGAAAAAATCCGGATTGATCGGAGGGCTGCCAACCTGAGGTGTGGTTACGCTAGTATGGCGAAAAAGGTATTACTAAACCTGAGGCGTAGTTGCGCAGGTCATTAGAAGGGGAAAAATGTCCTAAGGCGTGGTTATGCTGGACAGAGCAAGGCTTGATCTAAGGGCTAAGCTTGAGGCGTAGTAGTGCGGGCTGTGAGATTGGGCCTGAGGCGCAGAGACACGAGCAGTAAGCATGGACTTAAGGCGCAGTGGCGCGTGTCGTGAGAAAGATGTCAAGCCACGCATGCGAATTGAATATGATTGAATTGGCTGGTTGATTGTGTGATCGAATTGACTGGATTGATTGAGTGCTAGTGTGGTTGGCGTTTGAGTGATTGTGATATGTTGTTGAATTATTATTATTGCATTAACACATTTTGACTAACGTACAGAGTCGGCATGTGTTTGATGACGAGGTAAGTATAATGATGTGAATTCTCTATATTATGGATTAGATTGCATGTACAATTTGTATGGGTACGCATTGGCTTATGTGAGGTTTAGGGTGTTACTTATTGAGACTCGTTCTCACGGTTATTATATAACCATTTCAGACCCTCAACCGTGAGGATGGCAGGAGTGCCCCTGCGTTTTGGGATCCCGTATCGCATAGAGCGTTTGGTAATCGAATACCTTGTAGGGAACGGGGAAACTTATATTAGACATCTTACTACTGTCTGGGTTGACGCAGGCGAGTATCATTTTCAGGCCTATCAGTACCTGAGTTAGTGTTTTCGGGACCTGTTCGTCGTGTACGAACCTCTTCGATCCTTCGACATCCCGTTCAATGGGTTAGAGCAGTGGGACCCTTAGCCAGTCGACGGGGAATTGGCGAGCCTCAAGGCCTCATCCAGGGCGAGTTCTAGTTCAGGCCGCAGGCCGATCATTTGGGAGATGGACGAGCTGAGTCCGATGGATGAGGAGCCGATGAACTGGGATTCCGACTCGGAGCCTATAGAGTTGGATGGAGAGCCAGAGCCTATGGAGCAGAATTCAGAGCCAGAGGAGGACGAGTCCGCGAAGGAGCCCATAGATGCCGAGTTTGAGCTGGATTCCATGGACTCCGAGGACGAGCCCTCCGACAGCTCTTCCGAGTCTTTGAGATTCGACCCAGATTAAGTGCTATAGGGTTGAGCCAGCCGTAACCTAGATTGGTGGGACCAACACTTTTTGACAGGAGCCCTCCTTAATTTTAGTACCTGATTGCCCGAGCCATGTGCCCCTTTTTTATGTTAGTGGTTCCCTGATCCGCTTTTGGTTTATATATATTTCTGTATTGGATATTGTAAGTCTTCATTGATTTTATTATAAGAATGTCTGTTTATGATATTATTGCTATCCTTGGTTATTGTTTCTATTATGTATGAGTGTCGATTGCTTCCGCATGTGTATTATCCTTTGATTTGGGTTTGGATTGGCAACGTATTCTGGGATGTCGCGTTTAATACGACCATGGGCAGGATGTCGCGGGCTCGGCGGGATCCGGGGCGTGACAACGACCCTCAACAGGAAACTACCAGTAATCATATAGAACCTCTTCATCTGCGTACAAGTGCCTTCAGCGATCATTTCCCATAAATCCATGATGAAATCTTCATAGGAACCCTGTGGTACGCTTGCCTCTGTTGCAGTCACACAAGGGCAGGGGCTGTAGCTCCCGAATGCATGAACGTGCCGGCGAAGTTCTCTAGACTTTCAAGATCTCTCAGTGCAAGAAATTGTTCACACAAGCTTTCTTCTTCTCCTATCGCGCTGCATGGTGAATACCAGCTATTCTCCAAGGTTTTGTCATCACGGTGAACTCCGTAAGAGGTGCAGAACCTATTTGCACTCATTGTCGGAATTTCATTTTGAGTTACAATGCTGGGTTCTAATTTTGGAGTATCAATAGTGGGAAGAGATGCATTTGGATGGGATGAACTGTCATCGTGATGGGGCTTAACTTTCATATCACACGCGGTTGGAATTTGCAACTTTTTTCCGTTGTCGATGCGTTTCTTCAAGCGGGTATTCCAATAATTCTTTATATCATTATCAGTCCGTCCGGAAAGTCTAGCTGCTATTTTTGCCCATCTGGGATAGGAAAATTCAATCAAGAATCATTATACATATGTCTGTAAGTACAGAATTATGTTTCTGTAGTACAAGTACTATATATGGAGAGAGAGAGAGAGAGAGAGAGAGAGAGAGAGAATATGTCCTTATATTCAGCGCGAATAATTTGAGCCAATGATCATATGAAAAGAAGGGTTTTCTTACAAAAAAAGAAAAGAAAAGAAAATTAACAATCCAAAACAACAATCAATCAAGAACATACCTGTAGTCTATCATTGTGGAATCAAAGTCATTTGTGACAAAAGAAATTAAATGTTTTATGCAAAGGTGATAAAAAGATTTAAATTTGTCTGCATCGCTAGGCTAAAATAATTCGCTGAGGTGATTTTCTTCAAATCTATAATCAAATTTTGACTGAGGTTATGGTTTTGCAAACTTGCTTATTTCCAAGAAGTCGATGAAGCTCAATAGTCAGATCCTCCTCTTCTTTGGTGATGTTTCCATGCCTGATGTTAGGCCTCAGATAGTTCATCCTCAGAAGTCTACACTTCTTCCCAGTTCTCGCCAAACCTGAGTCATTCACACACATTTTCAATACTCAGGTTGATATTATACCCAACAAATCCAGATACAGAGATCAGCGAAAAATAAGATCAGTACATGAATATTTCATACCAGCAGGTTTGGGCATGTGAGTCCAGTTCCAATGCCATATCTCCTGATATAACCAATAAGCTTCTGATCTTCTTCTGCACCCCAAGTTCCCTTCTTCACTGCTGTATTGTTGTTCCTGTTCCGTCTAAGTGGATGTCTCACCATGATTTGAGCTAGCTGTTGACTTCGTGAGGTAATAGAGAGAGAAGTAATGTGGCTGTGCTATTAACTCTGGCTTAAATCATGTCCTCAGTAACTCCAGAGTTGCTTTCTATGTATACTTGGGTTTGGTACCGCATACACTTGTTTTCAAAAACCCCCCAGATTAAACAGGCTCTCGCTTTGATTTTTTTTAATGCAAGGTGATTTTCCCAGCAACTAGTGACTTGAAGTCATTTTCATTGGTTGGAAGCAGTTTCGATTGGTGTATGTTTTGGCATTTTTGGAAACCCTCCGCCTAAGAGCCAACTGCAAGGAGATTCCATCGCTCATAAATTTTTAATAAGACAAATGCTTGATGCACGCAATCTTTTTTGACTTGCGTATGCTTTTGGATTAAATAATCACATTTATTATCAAGGGCTGGTCATCTCGTTTTTAAGCTAGTTAATCCGTCTTCTCAATACGTTCACATCCGGATATTGTACTTCACGTGTTAGACTTAAAGGAAACGATGAATTCTTAGAAATTTCCTCCCTGATAGATTGAACAATCGACACAAATTTGAATTTGATGTATATTAACAATATGGAAGAAAAACGAGAGAAAAGGGAACAACGGTATAGTAAGGAAGCATCGAATATGCATGTCTCTTCCTATGGTCATAGGACTTGCTAAAACCTAAAGTCATTATGATAAATTCTTAAATGTTCTACATCATTCATTCTATTGGTTTAAATAAGGGCTTTATTTGGTAAATTATTTGTATCTAATGACTTCGGCTTCCAGATAAATAGCCATATATTTCGTTCATATGTTATGTTCGTTTTTTTGTTTTTTTTGAGGAATCCAAACAACTCTTGTTGGGACGTCCATAAGTTTGATCTCTTTATTCTATAATAAAGAAATTTTTGAAAAAAAACATCAACTTCAAACATTCAGATTTGATGAAGATCCAGGCCTGTAATAAGACGAATAGATGTGTATTGCTGAATAATACAAAAAAATGTTAATTTAAAAGACTCAACAAGATGTTGGCCTAGATGGCAAATGAGTTTGCTCTTCTCTTTATAGTCTTAGGTTCAAGCCATGTTGGGAGCATTCCAGGCATAAAATCCTAATTGCACTCGGCTGATGTGGAAAGTGTGCCCTTCATATTGCCTAGGAGGGTGGACCAATTGAAGTGCGAAAAACCAACCCAAACGCCATTTGACCTGCTACACCAACAAATAAAAAAAAAAAGAATCAGATGAATATCATGTTATCTCCTAATCTCGGGGAAATCACCAAAAATATCGCAAACTTATTAAATTGATACTAATTCAGTCCTAAATCTTTTCACTTTTTATTAATTGTTCATCCGGTCAATTTTTGCCAAAATTGCTGACGTGGACATCGACTATCCTACATAGCATGGCTAGCGTTTACATGAATATTTTTTTATTATAATTTTTCTTGTTGTTTCCTTTTCTTCTTTTCCTTTTATTTGTGTCGGTGGCTGACGAGTACTAGCACCGGCAAGGCTCCCTTCATCCAAACCAGGGCTACCTTGTCAGATCTGATATGGGTGGCCCTTGCCTTTGCGAGGGGAGCCCTCGCTAGCCATGGCTTGTGGTCGATGACCGGCAATCGGCCACTAGTAGAAAGAGAAAGGAAAGAAAAAGAAAGAAAATTTTTTTAAAAAAAATCAAGTTAGTGCTAGCCTTGCCACACAGGATCGCCTTGCCACAGAGGAATGTCGGCACCAACGTAAGCTATTTCTCAACTAAATTGGCCGAAAGGACTCAATTGGTTAAATGTGGATATGTTTAATACTAAATTGGTCCAATTGAAGTGTTTAGGACTGAATTAGCACCAATATAATAGGTGTAGAACTTTTTTGGTACTTTTCCCCATAAATCTCTAATAGATTTTAAGTTTAAATTATAATTCTCATCTGACTATCATTTCATTGGGCTTCCTATAAGAATTAAAATAAAACTTTTTCTTTCTTTTTGTGACATTCCGAATTTCGACCCATTTTTAGGATTTATAAAAAGTATAATTCGTCAGTGTGCTTATAGTAAAATCTCACCTGGGAACTAATCACTCTCGGTTATTGTTTTTAAAATTGAAATTTTACTAGAATCGCATTCGATTGAATTTGATCATTATTTAGAGTTCAAACTTTGGTGTTGAATTTCTCGGAGTTTCGGGACGAATTAAATTGGATGGTGTCGATATTGTTGTGACCAGCCTTGAGTTTGCCAAGAATAGTGGAAAAGTAAATTTTGGATCGGGTGCGGATTTTGACTAGTAGACCTTCCTCTGAGTTTATTTTATTTAGTGTCCGTTGGTTTTTCCTTAGTTTATAATTAGAATTTTTGGTGAACCGTTAGATCGTTTTCGGGTTCAAATGTGAATTGTTGGATCGCGATCATTACATCTCTCTCTCTCTCCCCTCTGCGTGCTGCTCTGCCCGTGCACGTTGCCCCGCCCGATCACATCCCCTCCCTACATGTAGTCAGCCCCATTTTTCCTCTTCTTCTTCCCTGACACTGCGCTGCTACCTCTGTTTCCTCCCTGCTGCTCGCCACTGCTCGTTGCTCGCCGGGCACCGTCGCTCGCACAATTAGCCACCTGCCAGCCACCACCGTGCTGCCAACTTTTCCCCCATTTGCCTCTCTTTCTTTTCGGTCGAGCCTTTCCCCCCCAGTTGCAGCGCATACTGCTCGCTACCCGCCCGAGCTCCGTGCATCGCTCACCACCGCCAACCGCTGCCTAACACCATCGTCTTGTCACCATCTTGCTTGGCTAAGCTTGCCCACCTGCTCGCAGCTCGCCTGGCCGAGCTCGCCGCTGCCCAGCTCGCGACTTGCTCACCGGGGCCAGCCCAACTCACCAGGACCAACCTAGCTCGCTAGCTCGTCGCCTGCCGGCTCGGCCAGCTCGCCCGACGCCCCGCTCGTCCATCCGCCGCTAGTCGCCGCCACCCATGAGCTCGCCTAGCTCACTGGTCACCCGTCTAGCCCGACGCCTCGCCTATCTAGCTTGCTGGCCACTCGCCCGTGTGCTTGCCCGGCCGTCTGCTCGTCACTGTGCCGAGCGCCCAGCCGTTGCCCGCCCATTGTCTATTCGCCTCCCATCCGCCTGGTCGCTCGCCCGTGCGTGGCTAAAGGTTGTGCCGAGCGCCTTGCACGTGGCCAACTGTTGTACCCGCGTGTGTACCAAGTTTAACACCGATCCAATCGGCCATTTTGCCCCATTGCTTGGCTTTTCTTGGCTTGAACCAAGTACGTGACTTCCTAATCCTTGTTTAGGGCTATGGGTATTTTTAGACTTGTTTAGAGGATAGACCGGATAGATTAAGGGTTAGTTTGATAGAATTGATTTACTAAACTTTGTTATTTGAATGTAGTTGAATTGTTGGGTGAATTGGGATGGTTTTAAGTGCTGATTAGTGGCTGATGATTGTGGTCGATGATTGGCTTGTTGTGGCATTTGTGGGTGGATTTGATGTTCGTATGTAGCCGACTTGAATGTCGAATTGGTGAGCTAGTGCGATGAGTTTGTGGCTTGAATTTAGATTCGTACGACGTGTTGAATGGCGAATTGTGATGTGGTGAGCATGCCTTGAGTATGAATTGTACAACTTGTGAGAATGACAAATTGTGTTGTGGTGCTTGTACATGAGAAAAGCCCGGATCGATCGGCGGGCTACCAACCTGAGGCGTGGCTACGCGGGTGTAGCGAGAAAGGCATGATTAAACTTGAGGTGTGGTTACGCGGGACATTGGAAGGGGAAAAATGTCTTGAGGCGTGGTTACGCAGGACAGAGCCCGGCTTGATCTGAGGGTTGAGCCTGAGGCGCAGTAGCACGGGCTGTGAGATTGGGCCTGAGACGCAGCGGTGCGGGCAGTGAGAATGGACCTGAGACACAGTGGCGCGGGTCATGAGAAAGATGTTCGACCACACATGTGAATTGAATGTGATTGAATTGGCTGGTTGAATGTGTGATTGAATTGGTTGGATTGATTGAGTGCCAGTGTGGTTGGTATTTGAGTGATTGGGATAAGTTATTGAGTTATTATTATTGCATTGTCATGTTTTGACTAACGTGCAGAGTTGGCATGCGTTCTGATGGCAAAGGTAAGTACAATGTTGTGAGCTCGTATGTTGTTAGTTAGATTGTACGTACGACTTGTCTGGGTACGCATTGGCCTAGGTGGGGTTTAAGGTGTTCCTTATTGAGACTCGTTCTCATGGTTATTATATAATCATTTCAGACCCTTAACCCCGATTATAGATGGTCCGTCATAGCGTTTTAAGAGCTTGAGGAAGAGCCGATGGAGCAAGACCCGAAGAGGAGCCCATCGGGTTGATGGACCTTTTTTTATAGCTAGGTTAGTCTACCCTGCTACACGTTCCTTTTTTATGATGGTGGTTTTAACCCTAGTAGCCTTTGTATGTAAGGTTGGATTTTGTAAGTGATGGTCTTCTAATGTTATGATATTATTGATTTGTGCTATTTCTACCCATTCGTCATTATTAATTGTCTGGGTTGTTTCATCTTATTTTCGCGCGTACCTAATCTTTGATGTTTGGGTTGGTTTGCGACGTGCTTGAGACGTTGCATTCAATGATCGACCATCGAGGGGTGTTGTGAGCCCGTTAGGGTTTAGGGCATGACATCTCTATTGATTTGATTTCAGAGCAAAGTCAGCTTGATCTAAGATGGTCAAAGCCTGGAGTGATAAGGAGCGGTGACTTTGGGGTAGCCAGTTAAGAAGACTCATGTGCCATGCGTACCTTAGACTGTGTGATTGTAATTGCTGAGTGATGTTATGTAATAATGTGTGAGATGCAGGTGTGTCAGGACTTGAGATAAGTGCACGAATCTTGTTGGTTGTGATTGAGTTATGTTTGTGATTGACTGCCTGCTTAGTGAATCGTTGTTGCGATTCACTGTCTAGGGCTTTAGATTGGTGTAGCTAGCCTAGGTCTTTAATTCCCGAGGGAAATTATAACAAGTGAGTGGGTGGTGTAAACCCTGTGAGTATGAGTAGCCAAGGAAGAGGTCGAAGCCGAGGTCGTGTAGGTCCGCAAGTTGGAGTTGTGGGGGATCCTACATGGGATGGGATTTTGAGGACACTTAAGGAAGTTGGAATTTTAATGGGAAGACGGACTGATGAGCGAAATGCTACTGTTACTACTGATGCTGAGGCCACTGTTGCCGCGGCCAACGGAAATAACGAGAATCATGGTGTTGGAAACAAATGCGGAAAAACAAATACAGAACACAAAGATTTACGTGGTTCGATCACAAGGTGATCTACGTCCACGGACGAGGTAAATCAAGATTCCACTATAATCAAAGAGAGTACAGCTTTCAGAAGTCGAAACAACGACTTAACAAAACCTCACGGCTCACCAAAAAATCTCCGAAAACAAATTCTCTCTACTTCATTGAGAAAACCTAGCTGTGGTATATATATAGGGCTCCCCAAAATTTTTTCTCGGGGGTGTAGCCCCCGAACCCCCCGAGACATTTGTTTGCTTACTCCGGCTCAGGTGAACCGCTATAGAGATTTGCTCACTTGCTCTAAGTTGGGCCTATCAGCCCAACCTTTCCGTGTCGCGAACTAAATCTCAATTTTCGGGTCGCACATAAAATATATTGAATTGGGTCATAAATCGGACTGAGTACATAAAATTCAAGACATATTTAACACACGAGTATAATGAAAATGTTGGGAATCAAGGTCAATGGTAAGTTAATGCAATTAGATAGATGTGTTAGTTAGTTGGAAAATTTTTGAAATTTAAACCTGCACGGTTCAATGGGAAGAGGTGACTCTAAAGCTACATTACTTTGGATAGAAGACTTAAAAAAAAGGCTTTTGAGGTATTCGGGTGCACTGATGAGGAGAAAGTGACCCTAGCTGTATATCAACTCCAAGAAAATGCAAGTGATTGGTAAGAGGACCCCCAAAGTAGGATATTTTGAAGGGCATAATTCCAAGCTGGGGTGTCATTGTCAAGGCCTTCAATGAGAAGTACATTCAGAGAGTGCGCGAGAACAGAAAATGACATAGTTTCTTTGGCTTCGCAAAAATCGGATGTCAGTCGATCAATATGAGGTCGAGTTTGTAAGGTTGCCTAAGTATGCACCAAGGATGGTCAAGTACCATGTGGATAGGATAAGGAGGTTTCGGGATAGATTGAAATTGGAACTTTGCAGTTAGTTAGTACTCTTGAGTCTTAAGGGATTACAATGAGCTGTATGAGAGGGCTCGATGGTTGAAATGGATATAAGCAAAAGGGCTACCACTTCTGGATTGCAGTACGCACCGGTTAGAGACAATAGGAACTTGGGAAGAAGTCTATGACAAAGAATATGAGACTTGTCCCTTTAATAAGAAAGAACTTTGGAAAGCCAAATTACTACTCTAATATCGCATGACGGTCTTGTGGAAAGAGGTACGGGAATGGCTCCTGCCCAGGTAGACCCGGAGCGTATTTTGGACGTGGCCAACATGGTCATCAAGTGAAAAACTGCTTGAACCGATAAGCTAGACCATTAATATAGGAACAACAACTGCAAGTAAGACATTAAGCGGGCACAAGAAAAGTTGTACGCAGTGGTTGGGAAGGAATCAAAGGATTTGTCTTCAAAGTTTGGATGCGTTATGTGATGATAGTGGGTGCAATAAGAGATGATTTTGAAATTATAACTTGAATGATCATGTAAGACTTATAATCACTTATGGTGAATAGGCCCAATCAGTTTGAGGATTTCTAAATTACTGATGACATTCTCGGACGGGTTTGGAAGGATGAGTGTTGCTTGGAAATTTCAAATTTTGTAAAAAACCGATGTGAATTGTTTTTAGGAGACTATTGAATTGAAATTGGATGGATTGAGCTTTATCTTTGAGGTATAGAAAGATAATTATTTTGTGGCTGACTAGTTGGTTGAGGAACCAAAGCTAAAAGACATAGCCGAGGTGTGTAATCTTCCTGATGTCTTTCCTCAGGAATTGCCAAGATTGCCACCTGATAGGAGAGTAGAGGTTGTGGTTGAGTTGGCCCCAGGGATAAAACCGATCTTGGAAGGGCCCTATAAGATGTCACTATTGGAATAGAATGAATCGAAGGTCCAAATGTGGAAGTTATTGGATAAAGGCTTCAGTTGTCTGAGTGAGTCTCCATGGGGAGCACCAGTTTTATTCGTGAAGAAGAAGGATAGATCGTTAAGGTTATGCATTGACTACAGACAATTGAATCAGGTGACTACTAAGAATAAACACCCGTTATCAATGATAGATGACCTGTTCGACCAGTTACAAGGGGCATCGATATTTTGTAAGATCGACTTGAAGACTAGTTATCACCAATTGAGGATTAAAAAGGAAGATGTGCCGAAGATGTCATTTCGGATGAGATATGTGTACTATGAGTTTACGATGATGCCATTTGGATTGACTAATGCCTCTATTGCCTTTATGGAATTAATGAATTGGGTATTCAAAGAATTCCTGGATCAGTTGAGATCGTCTTCATAGACTATATCTTGGTATATTCAAAGAGTTTCGCCGAGCATGAGCTACATTTGGAAAAAAAAAAAGTTCTATGGACTTTATGAGAACATACACTCTATGCTAAGTTCAGTAAGTGTGAATTCTGGCTTCATCCAGTAGCATTCTTAGGACATGGGATATGTGGGAAAGGAATTGCAGTGGACCCGACAAAGATTAAGGCTGTTGCAAATTGGCTGAAGCCAATAACAGTGTCACGCCCTAAACTCTCATGGGCTCGCGACATCTCTCGATGGTCGATCATTGAATGCGATGTCCCAAGCATGTCACCGACCCAATCCAAACATCAGAGATTAGGCACGGGTGAAAACAAAATGAAATAACCCAAAGAATTAGTAATGATGAAGGGATAGCAATAGCATAAATCAATATTTGCAATCCATACACTTGGTAGATACATACAATGTTCACAAAAGATAACTGCTAGCTAGGCCACAAACGACCGAACCACTTTCATCCCAGCAAACTGTGGTTCATAAACTTAACCACTCTACAAAAAGGGACACTCAAAATACAGGGTATTAGACCTGTCCTTGGTCCTTGAGAGTATCCTTGCAGCGCCTCCAAACAATTACAGTCGCGGATCTGAAATGGTTATATAATAATCATAAGAACGAGTCTTAATAAGTAACACTCTAAACCCCCACGTAGGCAAATGCATACCCAGACAAGTCGTACATGCAGTCTAACCCATAACATAGAGAATTCACATCATTAAACTTACATCGCCATCAAACACATGCCGACTCTGTACGTTAGTTAAAATGTGATAATGCAATAATAATAACTCAATAACATATCACAATCACTCAAACACCAACCATACTAGCAGTCAATCAATTTAACCAATTCGATCACATATTCAACTAGCCAAATCATTCACACTCAATTCGCATGCGTGGCTAAACATCTTTCTCATGACCCGCGCCACTGCACCTTAAGTCTAATCTCACTGCCCACGCCATTGCGCCTCAGGCCCAATCTCACTGCCGGCGCCACTGCGCCTTAGGCTCAGCCCTCCGATCAATCCGGGCTCTATCCTACGTAACCACGCCTCATGACATTTTTCCCTTTCCAATGACCCGCATAACCACGTCTCAGGTCTGATCATGCCTTTTTGCCACACTCGCGTAACTACACCTCAGGTTGGCAGCCCTCTGATCAATCCGAACTTTTCTCTTGCACATGCACCATAACATAATTCGTCAATTCACAAGTCGCACCATTCAAATTCAAGGCATGCTCACCACATCAAAATTCGCTATTCAATACGTTGTACAATTCAAATGCAAGCATGCTCGCCACAATATTGCGCCAACCCGACATTCAAGTCAGCCACATTCAGAATATTAATCCCATTCACAAACGCCACAATAGCCAGACAATCCATCTCAACCAGCCACTCGATATAAATCACAATATAATCCACTACGAACTATATCTAGCTAGCAATTCTATCCCAAGCTCAACCCCTAAATCCGTACTAATTAACCCCTAGACAAGTCTAATAATACTCAATGTACTAGGTAGGGTTTAGGGAGTCATTTATCTAAGTCTAAGCCCAAGGAATTCCACAAGGACAGCCAAGAGACCAGTTGGGGCAGTGGTTGACTTGGCACAGGCACGGCCCAAACGGGTGCAATGGCCGGCCAACATGGGCATAGTGGCCGAACAGTGTGCTTGGCGCACGGGCGTGGTGGCCGATCAGTGTGCCCGGGGGCGCACGGGCGAGTTGGACGGGCAACGCGACTGAGAGATGAGCTGGCTGGACGGGCGACGTGCCTGAGCAACAAGCCGGCTTGGGATGCTCGGCAAAGGTGACTGGTAGACGGCCGGACAAGTACATGGGCAAGTGGCCGGCGACGCGGGCAACGTTCAGGGGCGGATGGGCCATGGCCGGAAAACGGCCAGGGGTAGCGGTTGGAGGACGGCTTGGGCGGATGGGCTGGCCGAGCGAAGGGGAGGGGAGGTGAAGCAATGGCGGCAGGGCGGAGGTAGGCGGTCGGATGGTGCGCAACGGTCGGGCGGAGCCTGACGACCTGATGACGATGCGACAGTGGCGAACGGCGGAAAGCGAAGAAGAAGATGAAGGGGAGTCGCGGCGGCGACGGGGACGTTGGGCAATGGCGTTGGCAGAGCTCAGATGTCAGGGCGGTGCTGGGAAGCTGACTGGATGGCAGCCGGGACTCGTCGGACGCGGCGGCAAGTAGTGGCTACCTCTGGTTCGCCGAGAAACGATAATCTGCTCGGGCGGCGGTTGGTCAGTGTGGCGGTGCGAGGAGGCAGCACAACGGCGACCCAAGGACCAAGCGAAGAAGGTGAGTTAACAGGGTGGACGAAAGAAGCAGCCGAAGTCAGTAGGCATGGTAGCGAGCAGAGCTCGCGTGCTTGGGAGGAGAAGAAGGCCGAGTCGGGGTGGAGCTGTTGGGCGACGCTGTGGCACGATGACGGCGCGAGGAGGATGGCGACAGTGATGAGCTCGGGTGGGCAGCACGCAAGAAGTCAGAGTAGTAGCGTCGAGGGAAAAAGGAAGGAGGGAGAGGAAGAAGAAAGGAAGAAGCTGAGAGAGAGGAAGAGGAGAGAGGGTCTGATAGATGGGGGGAACGTGCATGAGAGGATGTGTGCATGGGAGTGGGTGGCGCGGCAGAGAGGGAGGAGAGAGAGAGAGAGAGAGAGAGAGAGAGAGAGAGTCAAAGCTATAATTGTGCGATCCAACGGACCACGTTCAAAATCAATATCGATCAACGGTCCATGAAATACCCTAATTAATAAATTAGGATTTGACCCATGGACATTAGATAAAACATATTACGAGAGAGGTCTACCAGTCTAAATCTGCACTTGGTCAAAAATTCACTTTTTCACTATTCCTAGCAAACTCGAGGTTGGCCACAATAATATCGACACCGTTTAATTTAATTCGTCCCGAAATTTCGAGAAATTCAACACCAAAGTTTGGGCTTTAAATAACGGTTAAACTCGATCGAGTGCGATTCTAGCGAAATCTCAATTTTTAAAACAATAACCGGGAGTGATTAGTTCTTGAGCGAGATTTTACTATAAGTACACTGACGAATTACACGTTTTATAAATCCCAAAAATGGGCCGAAATTCGCACTGTTACAACTCTTCTCCCTTTATAAAAATTTCGTCCTTGAAATTTACAATCCAACCTAATTACTCAAACAAATGGGGGTACTGGTGTCGCATCAACTCCTCTTTTTCCCATGTGGCACCTTTGGTCCCATGATGCTCCTAAATCACCTTGACCATCGGGATTGTCTTGTTTCTCAACACTCGTTCCATTCTGTCGTCTATCTTGACCGGCTTTTCCATGTACGACACTCTGTTGTCCACGTCTATTTCTTCATAATTTAGCACATGGGTCGGGTCCAGTTCATACTTCCTTAGCATAGACACATGGAACACATTGTGCACTTGAGATAAATTCAGTGGTAGCGCCAGACGATAGGCCAAAGTGTCAATTCTCTTCAAGACCTCGAATGGACCCACGTACCACGAGCTCAACTTCCTTTTCTTGCAAAACCATAACAATCTTCTCATAGGCGATACCTTGAGGAAAACATGGTCCCCCACTTGAAATTCCAAAGGCTTATGTCTCCAGTTCGCATAATTCTTTTGGTGGTTTTGAGCAGTCTTAAGCCTGTCCCGAATCACCTTGACCGTTTCAACTGATTACTAAACCAACTTAGGATCCGTAATGCTCCTCTCACCAACTTCATCCCAACAAACTAGTGTTCTGCAAGCTCTACCATACAATACTTCAAACGGTGCCATTCTGATACTCTACTGATAGCTATTGTTGTAGGCAAACTCAACTAATGATAATTGTTCTTTCCAACTGCCTTTAAAATCTAATACGCATGCTCGCAACATATCTTCCAAAGTTTGAATTGTCCTTTTAGACTAGCCATTCGTTTGTGGATGATAGGCCATGCTAAGCTGTAACTTTGTTCATAATGCCATGTGAAGACTTTTCCAAAAAGCAACAGTGAATTTAGGATCACGGTTTGAGGTAATCGTTACTGGCACTCCGTGCAAACGGACTATTTGTTGCACGTAAATCTCGGCATACCTTTCTAAGGCAAAGTCCTTTCGTACTAGCAAAAAATGTGCTAACTTTGTCAATCGGTCGACTACCACCCAAATTGAATTGTGGCCCCTCTGACTCCTTGGTAGTCCCATCACAAAGTTTATCGTGATGTGTTCCCACTTCTACTTGGGGATTTCTAATAGCTGCAACATTCCTCTCGGCTTGCAATATTGTGCCTTTACTTGCCAACATGTTAAACACTTAGCCACGTGCTTTGTTACATCCACTTTCATTCCGTTCCACTAATAATGTTATTGCAAGTTCTGATACATTTTTGTACTACCCAGGTGAATACTACAATTGCTACGGTGTGCCTCAGATAAAATCTTCTCCTTAAGTTCTGCATCACTAAGTACACAATCATCTGCGGAACTTCAGAATCCTATCCTCGGATACCTAAAAGTCCGATTTCATTTTTATGACATCCATACTCAAAATCTTTTAAATCTCTAGGTCTGTCGATTGTAAGACCTTAATCTTAGTTTGGATCTCCGGTTCAATCCTCAATGCTACAATAAGAGTCGAGACTTGACTCACTTCGAACTTAAATTCCGAATCCCGAACTCCCTCCAATATGGTCAATTCCTTGACCATCATATGCGTAATGCTCGATTTCTAGCTTAGAGCATTCGCTACTTTTTTAGCCTTTCCGGGATGATACATAATCTCACAGTCATAGTCTTTAAGGAGCTCCATCCAACGGTACTGTCTCATGTTTAATTCCTTTTGGGAGAACAAGTACCTTAAACTTTGATGGTCTGTATAAATATGGAATTTCTCCCTACACAGTTAATGCCTCCAAATCTTAAAGGTGAAGATAATTGCGGCCAATTCCAAATTGTGAGTCGGATAATTCAGTTCATACGGTCTCAATTATCGCGATGCGTATGCCACTACTCTTCTGTATTGCATTAGCATGCATCCCAATCCTCTTAGCGACGTATTGCTATAAATCTCATAACCTCTCAAACCTGATGGGATTGTTAGCACTGGCATGGTCATCAACCTCTGTTTTAACTCTTGGAAGCTTCTTTCGCACTTATTCATCCATTCGAATCTTGCTTCTTTCTTCAGTAACCGCATTAATGGTATTACTAATGTCGAAAACCGTTCCACAAAGCATCTATAATAACTTGCAAGACCCAAGAAGCTCCGAACCTCGGCTACTGTTGTCGGTCTCGGTCAATTCATGAAGGCTTCGATCTTGGTTTGGTCTACTGCAATTCCTTTCCCAGATATCAAATGTCCTAAGAATGCCACTCAATGAAGCCAAACTCACACTTAGTGAACTTAGCGTAGAGTGCATATCCCCTTAAAGTTCGTAGAACTTTTTACAATTGCAACTCATGTTCGGCGAGACTCTTTGAGTATACCAAGATGTCGTCTATGAAGACTATGACGAACTGATCCAAAAATTCCTTAAATACCCGATTCCTTAAATCCATAAAGGCAATAAGGGCGTTAGTTAATCCAAATTGCATCACCGCAAACTCGCAGTGCCCATATCTCATTCTAAATGCTGTCTTTGGCACATCCTCTTTCTTAATCCTTAATTAGTGATAGCCAGTCCTCAAGTCGATCTTTGAAAATATCGACGTCCCTCCTATAACTGATCAAATAGGTCATCTATCCTTAGCAACGAGTACTTATTCTTAATGGTCACTTGATTCAGCTGTTTGTAAGCGCTACACAATCTTAATGATCTATCCTTTTTCCTCACAAACAACACTGGCACTCCCCATGGAGACACATTCGGACGAATAAAATCTTTATTCAATAACTCTTGTATTTGAACCTTCAATTTCTTCAATTCTGACAGCGACATCCTATAGGGCGCTTTCGAAATTAGTTCCGTCCCTATGGCCAACTCAACTACAAACTCCACTTCACCATCAGATGGTAATTCCGGCAATTCCTGAGGAAAGATATCGGGAAGGTTACACACCTTGGCTATGTCCTTTAGTCTTGGTTCCTTAACCAACTAGTCAACCACAAAATAATTATCTTTCTATACCTTAAAGACAAAACTCAATCCATCCAATTTCAATCCATAGTCTCCCAAAACAAATTACCCCAGTTCGTTATAGAATCCGAAATTTCCAAGCAACACACATCCTTCCCAACCCGTCCAAGAATGTCATCAGTAATTTAGAAATCCTCAAACTGATTGTGCCTATTCACCATAAGTGATTATAAGTTTTACATGACTATTCAAGTTATGATTTCAAAATCCTCTCTTATTGCACTCACTATCATTGCATAACACATCTAGACTTTCAAGAGAAATCATCTTATTCCTTCCCAAACCACCGTGTACATCTTTCCTTATGCTTGCGGTTAATTTGGTTATTCTGTGGGGCGGCTTCCACTTAATGTCTTACTTGCGGTTGTTGTTGCTGTATTAACGGTCTAACTTATTAGTTTGGGCAGTTTCTCACTTGGTGACCATATTGGCCATATCCAAAAATACGCTTTGGGTCCACCTAGGCAAAGGCCATTCCTGTGCCTCTTTCCACAAGACCGACATGCGGTATTGGAGTAGTAGTTCGGCTTTCCAAAGTTCTTTCTTACTAGAGGGACAAATCTCCGATTTTCTGTCATAGGCTTCTTTTCAAAGTTCCTATTGTCCCTAGCCGGCGCGTACCACGATCCAGAAGTGACAACCCTTTCACTCATATCTGTGTCAACCATCGAGCTCTCTCATACAACTCATTGTAGTCCCTTCAGACTCAAAAGTACTGACTGATTACGAAATTCTAGTTCCAATCCATCCTAAAACCTCCTTGTCCTATCCACATGGTCCTTGACCATCCTTGGTGCGTACTTAGGCCACCTTACAAACTCAACATCGTACTGATCGATTGACATCCGATTTTAGCGAAGTCAAAGAAACTACGTCATTTTCTGTCCTTGCGCATTCTCTGAATGTACTTCTCATTAAAGGCCTTGACAACGACACCCCAGCTTGGAATTATGCCCTTCGAAATATCTTACTTTGGGGGTCCTCTTATCAATCACTTGCATTTCCTTGGAGTTGATATACAACCATGGTCACCTTCTCCTCATCAGTGCACCCGAATACCTCAAAAGCCTTTTTCTAAGTCCTCTATCTAAAATAATGTAGCCTTAGGGTCACCTCTTCCCATTGAACCTTGCAGGTTTCAATTTTAAAAATTTTCCAACCAACTAATGTATCTGTTTGACTGCATTAACTTGCCCTTGACCTGAATTCCCAACATTTCCATTATACCCACGATTCTCGTTATTTCCATTGGCGACGATAGCAATGGCCTCAGCATCAGTAGCAACAGTAGCATTTCGCTTCTCAATCTCCCTTCCTATTAAAATTCTAACATCCTCGAGTGTTCTCAAAATTTCATCCACCCTGGGATCCTCTGCAACTCTAGCTTACAGACCTACACGACCCTGACCTCGACTACTCTTACTCACAGGATTCTCACACTCGCCTACCTGCTATAATTCCATCCAGGAATTAGAGACCTAGGCCGACTATACCAGTCTAAAACCCTAGGCAGTGAATCACAATAATAATTCACTAAACGGGTAGCTAATCACATGTAGCAACCAATCTCAGCCAACATAATTCGCGTACTTACCTCAGGTTCAGAAGCACTTGCACTTCACATGTTATTGCATACGTCACTTAGCAATTACAATCACACAATCTAGGGTATGCATGGCACACGAGTCTCCCTAACTGGCTACCCCAAAGTCATTGCTCATTATCACTCCAGGTTTTGACCACTTTGGATCGAGCTAACCTTGCTCTAATACCAAATCAACGGAGATGTCACACCCCAAACTCTCACGGGCTCGCGATATCCCTCGATGGTCGATCATTGAATGCGACGTCCTAAGCTTGTCGCCGACCCAATCCAAACATCAAAGATTAGGCACGCGCGGAAACAAAATGAAATAACCCAGACAATTAGTAATGACGAAGGAGTAGCAATAGCACAAATCAATACTTGCAATCCATACACTTGGCAGATACATACAACGCTTACAAAAGACAACTGCTAGCTAGGCCACAAACAGCAAAACCACTTTCATCCCAGCAAACCGTGGTTCGTAAACTTAACCACTCTATAAAAAGGGACACTCAAAATACAGGCTACTGGACCCGTCCTCGGTCCCTGAGATTATCCTTGCAATGCCTTCAAGCAATCACGGTCGTGGATCTGAAATGGTTATATAGTAACCATGTAAACGAGTTTCAATAAGTAACACCTTAAACCCTACGTAGGCCAATGCGTACCCAAACAAGTCGTACATGCAGTCTAACCCATAACATAGAGAATTCACATCATTGTACTTATCTCACCATCAAACACATGCCGACTCTGCACGTTAGTCAAAACGTGATAATGCAATAATCATAACTCAATAACATATCACAATCACTCAAACATCAACCACATTAGTAGTCAATCAATCCAACTAATTCGATCACACATTCAACCAGCCAAATCATTCACACTTAATTCGCATGCGTGGCCGAATAATTTTCTCACGACCCACGCCACTGTGTCTCAGGTCCATTCTCACATCCTAAGCATGTCGCCGACCCAATCCAAACATCAGAGATTAGGCACGCGCGGAAACAAAATGAAATAACCCAGACAATTAGTAATGACGAAGGAGTAGCAATAGCACAAATCAATACTTGCAATTCATACACTTGGCAGACACATACAACGCTTACAAAAGACAACTGCTAGCTAGGCCACAAACAGCAAAACCACTTTCATCCCAGCAAACCGTGGTTCGTAAACTTAACCACTCTATAAAAAGGGACACTCAAAATATAGGGTACTGGACCCGTCCTCGGTCCCTGAGATTATCCTTGCAACGCCTCCAAGCAATCACGGTCGTGGATCTGAAATAGTTATATAGTAACCGTGTAAACGAGTTTCAATAAGTAATACCTTAAACCCTACGTAGGCCAATGCGTACCCAAACAAGTCGTACATGCAGTCTAACCCATAACATAGAGAATTCACATCATTGTACTTATCTCACCATCAAACACATGCCGACTCTGCACGTTAGTCAAAACGTGATAATGCAATAATCATAACTCAATAACATATCACAATCACTCAAACATCAACCACACTAGTAGTCAATCAATCCAACTAATTCGATCACACATTCAACCAGCCAAATCATTCACACTCAATTCGCATGCGTGGCCGAATAATTTTCTCACGACCCACGCCACTGTGTCTCAGGTCCATTCTCATAGCTTGTGCCACTGTACCTTAAGGCCAATCTCACTACCTGCGCTACTGCGCCTCAGGCCCAATCTCACAGCCTGCGTTACTGCGCCTCAAGCTCAGCCTTCCGTTCAATTCGGGCTCTGTCCTGCGTAACCATGCCTCAGGAAATTTTTCCCCTTCCAATGACTCATGTAACCATGCTTCAGGTCTGGTCATGCCTTTTTGCCACACCTGCGTAACTATGCCTCAGGTTGGCAGCCTTCTGATCAATCCGGGCTTCTTTCATACACATGTACCACAACACAATTCGCCAATTAACAAGTCGCACCATTCAAATTCAGGGCATGCTCACCACATCAAAATTTACCATTCAATACATTGTACAATTCAAATTCAAGGCATGCTTGCCACAATATTCTGCCAACCCGACATTCAAGTCGGCCACATTCAGAATATCAATCCCACTCACAAATGCCATAATAGCCAGACAATCCATCTCAATCAACCACTCAATATATATCACAATATAATCCATTACGAACCACATCCAGCTAGCAATTCTATCCCAAGCTCAACTCCTAAATCCATACTAATTAATCCCTAGACAAGTCTAATAATACCCAATGTGCTAGGTAGGGTTTAGGGAGTCATTTACCTAAGTCTAATCCCAAGGAATCCCATAAGGATAGCCAAGAGACTGGTCAAAGTAGTGGCTAACTCGGTATGGGTGCGGGCCAAACGGGCGCGATGGCCGGCCAACAAGGGTACAGTGACCGAACGGTGTGCCTAACGCTCGGGCGCGGTGTCCAAGCGGCATGCCTGGGGGCGCACGGGTGAGTTGGACGGGCAACGTGCCTGGGCGATAGGCCGGTTGGACGGGTGACGTGCCCGAGCGACGGGTCGGCTCTAGATGCTCGGTAAGGGCGATGGGTAGACTATCGGGCGAGCGAGCAAGTGCGCGAGCGAGTGGTCGGCGACGTGGGCAACGACCATGGGCGGTTGGGCCACGGCCGGGAAGCGGCTAGGTGACTAGCGGCCAGGGGCAGTGGTTGGGGGACGGCTCGACTGGGTGGGCTGGGCAACGGCGGGCTGGTCGAGCGGAGGGGAGGCGAGGCGAGGTAGTGGTGACAGGGTGGAGGTGGGTAGCTGGATAGTGCGCAACGGTCGGATGGAGCCTAATAGCTGGACGACGATGCGACGGCTCAACGAGCAGTGGCAGCGCGCGGCGGAAAGAGAAGAAGAAGATGGAGAGGAGTCGCGGCGGCGATGGGGACGTTGGGCGATGTCGTCGGCGGTGCTCAGACGTCGGAACAGTGCTGGGGAGCTAACTGGATGGCTAGACGGCGGCTCGGACTCGTCGGACACAGCGGCAAGCAATAGTGACCTTTGGTTCGCTGGGAATCGATAATCTGCTCAGGCGACAGTTGGTCAACGTGGTGGTGTGAGGAGGCGGCATGACCGCAACACGGGGGCCAAGCAAAAAAAGTGAGCTAGCGAGGTGGACGGAAGAAGCGGCCGGAGTCGGTAGGCGTGGCGTCGAGCTGAGCTCACGCGCTCGGGAGGAGAAGAAGGCCAAGTCGGGCCGGAGCTGACGGGCGACGTGGCGGCACAACGACAGCACGAGGAGGATGGCGACGCTACAGTGGTTGAGCGGCAATGAGCTCGGGTGGGTGGCAAGCAGGAAGTCAAAGCAGCATCGTAGGGGGAAAAAGGAAGGAGGGAGAGGAAGAAGAAAGGAAGAAGAGGAGAGAGGAAGATGAGAGAGGATTTGACAGAGGGGGGAATGTGCATGGGGGTGGGTGGTGCAGCAGAGGAGAGAGAGAGAGAGAGAGAGAGAGAGAGAGTCAACGCCATGATTGCGCGATCCAATGGCCTACGTTCAACTTAATATCAATCTAACAATCCACGAAAAACTCTAATTAATAAATTAGGATTTGACCTACAGACACTAGATAAAACACATTATAAGGGAGGTCTATTAGTCTAAATCCGCACCCAGTCCAAAATTCACTTTTCCACTATTCTTGACAAACTCAAGGCTGGTCACAATAATATCAACACTGTCCAATTTAATTCATCCCAAAACTCTGAGAAATTCGATACCAAAGTTTAGATTCTAAATAACGGCAAAATTCGATCGAGTGCGATTTTAGCAAAATCTCAATTTTTAAAACAATAACAAGGAGTGATTAGTTCTTGGGCGAGATTTTACTATAAGCATACTGACAAATTACACGTTTTATAATCCAAAAAATGGGTTGAAATTCGGACTGTCACAAACAGTGACTGAGGTTTAGAGCCTCTTGGGTCTAGCGAATTATTACAGATGCTTCATGGAGAGGTTTTCGGCATTAGCGACACCATCGATGTGATTACTAAAGAAGGAGACGAGATTTGAATGGACGGATAAGTGCGAAAGGAGTTTTCAAGAGCTAAAATAGAGGTTGATGACTGTGCCACTGATGACAATCCTATTAGGTCTGGGAGGATATGAGATTTACAGTGATGCATCATTAAGAGGATTGTGATGCGTGTTAATGCAACACGGAAGAGTAGTGGCAAACGCATCACGCCAATTGAGACCGCACGAGTTGAATTATCTGACTCACGATTTGGAATTGGCTGTGATTATTTTTGCCCTTAAGATTTGGAGACACTGCCTGTGTGGAAAAAAAATGCAAATTTATACGGACCACCAGAGTTAAGGTACTTGTTCTCCCAAAAGAAATTAAACATGAGACAACGCCGTTAGATGGAACTCCTTAAAGACTACAACTGCAAGATAGTGTATCACCCCGGAAAAGCTAACAGAGCAGCGGATGCACTGAGCCGGAAATCGAACATCGCACATATGATGGTCAAGGAATGAACTCTGTTGGAGGGAGTTCGAGATTCAAAATTTAAGTTTGAGGTGAGTTAGGTCTCAAGTCTGCTTACAGCATTAAGGATTGAGCCGAAAATCCAGACTACGATCAAGGCTTTACAGTCGACGGACCCAGAGATTCAAAAGATTATGAGTATGGATGTCACAAAGAGGAAATCAAAGTTTCAGGTATCTGAGGATGTGACTCTAAAGTTTTGTGGACAATTGTATGTACCCAGTGATGTAGAACTTAAGGAGGTGATTTTGTTTGAAGCACACCGTAGTAATTATAGTATTCACCGGGGTTGTACGAAGATATATCAGAACTCGCAATAACATTATTGGTGGAACGATATGAAAGTGGATATAGCTAAGCATGTGACCAAGTGTTTAACATGTCAGCAAGTGAAGGCACAACATTGCAAGCCGGGTGGAATGTTACAGCCATTGGAAATCCCCGAGTGGAAGTGGGAACACATCACAATGGATTTTGTGATGGGATTACCAATGAGTCAGAGGGGTCATGATTCGATTTGGGTGGTAGTCGACCGATTGACAAAGTCAGCATATTTTCTGCCAATGTGAAAGAACTTTGCCTTGGAAAGGCATGTCAAGATTTACGTGCGATAAATAGTCCATCTTCACAGAGTGCCAATGACGATTACCTCAGATCGTGATCCTAAATTCACTATCGCTTTTTGGAAAAGTCTTCATACGGTATTAGGGACGAAGTTACAGTTTAGCACGGCCTATTACCCCCAAACAGATGGCCAATCTGAGAGGACAATTCAGACTTTGGAAGATATGCTACGAGCATGTGTATTGGACGTTAGGGGCAGTTAGGAAGAGCAATTGCCATTGGTTGAGTTTGCCTATAACAATGGCTATCAACAAAGTATCAGAATGATACCGTTTGAAGCGTTGTAAGGTAGAGCTTGTAGAACGCCGGTGTGTTGGGATAAAGTTGGTGAGAGGAGTATCACAGGTCCAAAGTTAGTGTAACAGTCAGTTGAGACTATCAAGGTGATTAGGGACAGGCTTAAGACCGCTTAGAGCTGTCAAAACAATTATGTGAAACGGAAACGTAGGCCTTTGGAATTTCAAGTGAGGGACCACGTTTTCCTCAAAATATCGCCGATGAGAGGATTGTCACGGTTTGGCAACAAAGGAAAGTTAAGCCCGAGGTACGTGGGTTCATTCGAGGTCTTAGAGAGGATCTGCGACATTCCAAAATTTGCCCAATTGGGATTTATGAAATGAATGATTTTATGAACATACTTATAGTTAGTTCTCACCCGAAACTATTCATTCATGGGATATTAACCATTAAGGAAAGGCTAATTAGGGATTTAAATTCGTGCAACTAAAGAAAATTCGATCGTGAACTGATTTTCGACCATAGAATCGACGAGGTGACATTTTGAGCTAATGTAGGCTGATCTTAGGATAGTTATGGGCCGATTCGTCACTGTCATACGAATGGATCACGGACAATTCTGTTTGACCACAAGGTGAGTTGATGAACTATCTAGAACCTATACCGAATGACCGTACCCATCGGAATGAGAGATCGATCCTCGCGATTTCAATGACAACCGGAGTCGTCACGATTTGAATGAACTTGCACATGATATGATTTAGTATCAGTCACTGGTCAAATAGGCGGATTTCTCCAAAAGCCACCCGTTAGTTTGAAAAACGCTTGAGTTACGTTAGACAAAATTCAGTTATTGAATTAGAGATCAAATTGGGCATAGAAAATTATGAATGTCACGACAGGACGTTTGGACGACGTTGTTATTGGAATGTTCAGCCTTGGATTTTCCCGGATCCTTCAGAAAAACTGAAATTCAGCGAAGAATGGAAAATGACCATTTTACCCCAAGAGGTTTATTAAGGCTAAGTATTAAAGGGGAAGGGCATTTTGGTCATTTTGCCCTAATTTTTGAGTTGGACAATTTTGTCCTTAAAATTGTATGAAATTCCCAAATTGCCTATAGATATTTTTGGAAAAGAATCGATCTCAATTGTTGATCTTAGGATAAGATCTAATCTTGACCATCGATTGGAATTGTGAGAGATGGTCAAGATGGTAATTTCACACTCAAGGGCTCAATTAATGGAATTTTATAGGCCAAAAATCTCTCTCTCTCTCTCCCTCTCCTCAATTCCCCTCCCCCACGGCTCCTTCTCTCTCCTCTCCCTCCCTCCCAATCGCTCTCTCTCCCTCTTTTGGCTGCTGTTCGCCATACCACCGCCGGCCACTGCCCATCCGCCCGACTGCTGCTGCCTTACCACCCTCACGCCACCGCCGCCGTTTCCTCTCTCTCTCGGCACATTCTCTCTCTCTTTCTCACCGTGGCCGTGAGCAAGCTGGCCATCGCCCAAGCTATCACTGCCGTCGCCATGCCGATCGTCGCCGCCGTAAGCCGCCGTGAGGCCATTGGCCTACCGCCTCACTTTTTGCTTTGGCCGAGTTAGTCTAGAGTTAGGTAAGTCACGATCTAAACCCTTACCTAGTATATCGGGTAATTTTAGACCCGTTTAGATGCGGATGAGTATAGTTTTAGGGGCGGAATTGATTAGCGGGCCTTAGGAATGAATTCGGGAGATTTTGGTGGAAATTTAGAGGCCAAAGGCGGGCTGTGAATGGCTGAATTGTATGCTGTGATTTACTATTTGGGATGAAAATTGAGTATTTGGATCCGGTGATTAATTGTGTAAAAATGCTGTGAAGGGCCGGAATTGATTTGCCATAGTTTGGAAGTGGAAAAATGGTAATTTGTATGTTGGTTGTGTGTTTGTGATGTGGCTAAATTGTTGTGAGGTAATTAGGTGTGATTGTGTGCATTTGATTGATGCCCGAGTGTGTGCACGTGTGAGATTTGAGGCGTGTGATGTGTATATGATCATTAAAAGGCCATGAGGCGTGTTTATGCGGGGTACAGATAAAATATATGGTACGTAAGCACGTTCGTGTGATCACTAAATTCCTAAGGCGTGTTTACGCGGGGAATTGAACCGGCCTGAGGCGTGTTTACGCGAGTCATGTTATGACTATAGGATCAGACCGAGGTGTGTGATGCTCGGGGTGCGATTGTGTGAGCCTGAGGCATGTTTACACGGATTAAGGAAAATGATTGAGAATGAGACGTGTGGTATGGCAAGTGAAAGGGAGATTGGGCCTAAGGCGTGTTTACGCGGGTCGCAATGAGAAAGTGTGAGCCTGAGACGTGTTTACGCGGGCTGAGAAAGTGACTAAGCAAGTGTTGGTACGACAAGGCAAGTTTAATGAAAATGATGAGATTGGTGCATGATTGAGTGTGAAATGTGGAATTGGAAATGTGGTGTGATCGGCTTGTGCATTGGCACGGGAATGAGTGTGATTTGAAGTGCGTATGGTTGAAATGCGTGTGAGATTTGAACGTTGTGATTATAAGACTAACGTGCAAGTTGCATGCACCGAGAGTCCAGGTAAGAGCGATTATATGGATGTGGTTGCGTGTAATGATTGTTTGTGTGTCTGAACTCGTCTGAAATACGTGGTAACTTAGGCGTGGCTTAGATTGTAGACTTATTGAAAGTGTCTCATTGGTGGTTTCAACCAACAATTTCAAGCCACCGCCTGAGCCATGAGCCTCCCGCCGTTACCGTAGCAACGTTTTGGGATCCCCATGCACACCGACCATGAGGTTGGACCTGATTCAGAGTCATCGGATGAACATATACCTGAGGAGGGGTTAGATGATGATGCTGAGGATAGCGAGTCTGAGTGGACGCCTTCGAGAGGGCGTAGGGGCTAGTTCTAGGAGCATAGTGATGGTTTGAGAGTGTCCCATTTTTAGATAAGTGCTGATCTAGGGTATTGATCTTTTGTTTTGGAAGTTAGTAGTTACTAGTTCGGTATGCCTGTAAATTATAGTGGATATTGTGAATCTTTAAAAGTGTAATATATATGCTTGGTGGTTTGGTGATTTCTTATTCATCGTCGTCTCCAATTTTATTGTCCGAGATTTTTTTTTCAATGGTTTGCGCCGCAATTAAACTCTTATGGGTTCGTTTAGATCGGCGATGTTTCCTAGGATGTCGCATTGATTCGATCGGGGAGAGGGATGTTGCGAGCTCGATGGGGTTCGGGGTGTGACATCAGCATCCAAATTGGTATCAAAGTAAGGACAGTTTGATTTCGACTAACTTAGGTTGAAGCCTGGAGTGATAAGGAGTAGAGATCCTTGGATTGCCATAGTTGGCTAGGGAGACCTTAGTGAGCCATAGGTATGCCTAGTACTACACGTATTCTACATTGCTTGTTGCGATTGTTGATTAAATTAGGTGTTTTGATTGTTCTGATGCAAGTGCGTCTGGACTTGAGGTAAGTGCACGAACCCAATTGATTATGGTTTGGTGCTGTGTGATTGATTGCCTGCTAAGTGAATTATTGTGTTAATTCACTGCTTAGGACTAGATTGGTTTAGTTGGCTTAGGTCTCTAATTCCTGTATGGAATTATAGTAGGTACGAGAGTGATAAAGTTGAGACAATGAAAAGCGAAGGAAGAGGTGTAAGACAAGGCCCAAGAAGGGGCACAGGAAAAGGAATAAGAGGTCGATATCGTGCTCGAGCTAGAGTTGTAGAGAACCTCGGAATGGATGTTAGAGCAGTAGAAAACCCTGGAGTTGATGCTGGGGTTGTAATAGACCCCAGAGTTGATGTTAGGGCTATAGCGGATCCTCGAGTGGATGGAATTTTGAGGGCCCTCGAGGAAGTTGAAATTTTGATGAGTAGGCAAACTCAGGAGCGAGATGCCACTAATGCCCAGGTTGTTGAGGCCGCAACCGTCGCTGTCATAAATGGTAATAATGGAGATCAAGAACAGGGGCAGGTGAATGCGAATCGACTAATGCATCACCTAGTTGAGCAGTTTTTAAAGTTAAAGCCCCCTAAGTTTGATGGTAGAGGTGACCTTGAGGCTGCATCGCTTTAGGTAGAGGAATTAGAAAAAGCCTTCAAGGTATTGGGGTGCACTGAAGAAGAGAAAGTGACCTTGTGGTGTACCAGCTTCATGGTAATGCAAATGATTGGTGGAAAGCCATAAGAAGAAGAGTGTTTCCAGCTAGTATAGCCCAAACTTGGGCAATGTTTGTAGAGACCTTTAATAGTAAGTATTTTTCTGAAAGTACCCGGGAACAAAAATTGATGGAGTTCATGAGGCTTCGCCAGGGGTAGAGGATAGTAGATCAGTATGAGGCTGAGTTCACTCGGCTGTCTAAGTTTGCCCCGAGGATGGTAGAGGTTCCAATGGACAAGGCCCGGAGGGTCTGAGATGGATTGAAGCCGGACCTCCGTAGTCAGATGATATCGTTGAATCTTAGTGATTACAATGAGACTTATGAGCGGGCTCAAGTAATTGAACGTGACTTAGCAGATAGAGCCACTGCTTCTGAATCAAGGTACGTTTCGGCTAGGGACAATCTGAATCTTGGGAAAAGATTGATGATGGGGAATCAGCGTTTTATCCCTTTCGTTAGGAGGAATATTGGAAAGCCGAATCGTTATCAGGGCGCTGTATGCCAGTCATGTGGTGGAAAACATGCGACTAGACCTTCTCCGAGTAGGAATATTATATGTTATAATTGTGGCAGAGTTGGCTACCAAGCGAGGAATTATCCCAATAACAGACAGGCTAGGCCGCCTGTGCTGCCACCACCGCCTAGAGTTGGAAATCAAGTTGGGCCGCCCTTGCCCCCGAACCAGAATAGGCTACCGGCACAAGGACGGGTATATGCAATGGCTAGAAGAGAAGTTGAGAATACACCAGGCGTGGTCACAAGTACGGTCTATCTCTATGATCATGCTGCATATGCTTTATTCGATCCAAGGGCGTCACATTCATTTATGTCTGATCAATTTGTTAAATTGGCTGGTATGGAGCCGCGATTGCTTGATGTGATGTTGTGTGTGACCACTCCCTTAAATGATAAGATTCTAGTTTCGTTGGGGTGTCCAGATTATAAGATTATCATTGGTGATAGGAAAGAGAGAATTGATTTAGCGGTTCTAGCGATGTATGACTTTGCTGTGATAGTAGGCATGGATTAGCTGATTAAGTAGAGGGCAATAATGGATTGTAGTAGCAGGGTGATTCAATTTAATCCAATTGGACACCCTAAATACGAATTTATTGGAAATTGAGGAGGAACCTCAATTCCCTGGATTTCGTCGCTAGAAATGACTAAGTTATTGGACGAAGGATGTGAATGATTTCTAGCGGCTGTAGTCGATTCGATGGCTGAGGAGCCAAGGCTAGATGATATAGCTGTGGTGCGTGATTTTCCCGATGTCTTTCCTCAGGAATTGCCAGGATTACCACCATAAAGGAAAGTTGAGTTTGTAATTGAATTAGCCC
The DNA here is from genome assembly GCA_024500025.1 of Syzygium aromaticum. Lineage (NCBI taxonomy): Eukaryota > Viridiplantae > Streptophyta > Magnoliopsida > Myrtales > Myrtaceae > Syzygium > Syzygium aromaticum. The sequence goes on along the minus strand of CM044888.1, from coordinate 921,738 downwards.
CAAGGACTGAGCCAATTTCAAAGGCGCCTTATAGAATGTCATTGTTGAAACTTAAGGACTTAAAGGTGCAAATGCATGAGTTATTGGACCAATGATTTATTCATCCAAGTGCGTCTCCATGGGGAGCGCCAGTTTTGTTTGTAAGGAAGAATGATGGATCACTGAGATTGTGTATCAATTACTGGCAGTTGAATCAGGTGACGATTAAGAATAAATACCCTTTGCCGAGGATTGATGACTTATTTGACCAATTGCAAGGGGCTTCAGTATTTTCTAAGATTAATCTAAGAACAGGATATCATCAGTTGAGGATTAGAAAAGAAGATATACTGAAAACGGCATTTAGGACGAGATATAGACATTATGAGTTTACAGTAATGTCATTTGGGTTGACGAATGCCCTTGTTGCGCTCATGGACTTAATAAATAGGGTGTTCAAGGAATTTTTAGACCAATTTGTGATAGTCTTTATAGACGACATTTTGGTGTACTCGAAGAGTTTAGAGGAGCATGAGTTTTATTTGAGTAAGGTTTTACAAACCTTGAGGGAACATGCATTGTAGCTAAGTTTAGGAAGTGCGAATTCTGGCTCCATTGAGTAGCATTTTTTGGACATGTGATCTCTAGGGAAGGAATTTCAGTAGATCCGGCAAAGATTGAAACCGTGATGAAGTGGCCAAGGCCAACGACAGTAACTGAGGTTCAGTTTTCTAGGTTTAACAGGATACTATAGACGTTTCGTGGAAGGGTTTTCGGCCATAGCAACACCGCTGACACATTTGTTGAAAAAGGAAATAAGATTTGATTGGACTGACAAATGTAAAAGGAGTTTTCAAGAATTAAAGCATAGATTGGCGACGGCACCGGTGTTGACTATTCCGTCAGAACCCAGAGGATACAAAATCTATAGTGATGCATCGTTGAAAGGATTGGGGTGTGCACCCACGCAAAAGGATGCGTAGTTAAGACCGCATGAGTTAAATTATCCGACGAATGATTTGGAGTTAGCCGCAATAGTGTTTGCTCTGAAGATTTGGCAACATTATTTATGTGGAGAGAAATTTCAGATTTATACTGACCATCAGAGCTTCAAGTATTTATTTTTTCAAAAGGAGTTAAATATAAGGCATCGTCGTTGGATGGAATTGCTAAAGGATTACGACTGTGATATTTTATATCACCCCGGAAAGGCAAATCAGGTAGCGGATGCATTGAGTAGGAAGTCAAGCATCGCGCATTTGATGGTCAAGGAGTGGACTTTGTTGGAAAAAGGTAAGAGACTCGGAGTTTAAGTTTGAAGTAAGTCAAGTCTCGAGCCTGTTAGCCACGCTAAGGATTGAAGCGGAAATTCAATCAAAGGTTAAGGCTTTACAGTCTACAGACCAAGAAATCCAAAAGATTTTAGCGGTGGATGATACTAAAAGGAAACCGGACTTTCAAGTATCCGAGAATGGGATCTTGAAGTTCCAAGGATGATTGTGCGTGCCTGATGATGTGGTACTTAAGGAAGAGATTTTATCGAAAGCGTATCGTAGTAGTTATAGCATCAATCCTGGAAGTACCAAAATATATCATAATCTGAGGCAATACTATTGGTGGAATGGTATGAAGGTAGACATAGCCAGGCATGTGGCTAAGTGTCTGATTTGCCAATAAGTGAAAATGCAACACTGTAAGCCAAGAGGATTGTTGCGACCTTTGGAAATCCCAGAATGGAAATGGGAACATATAACTATAGATTTTGTGATGGGTTTGCCAAGGAGCCAAAGAGGCCACGATTCCATTTGGGTAATCGTCGATAGATTGACCAAGTCAACGCATTTCTTAATCGTACGAAAGGATTTCGCTCTCGATCATTATGCTGACTTGTATGTGCAACAGATCATTCGATTGCACGGGGTACTAGTGACGATTACGTCTGATCATGCTCCCAGGTTTACCGCCAACTTTTGGAAAAGTTTGCAGCCGGCATTAGGATCGAAGTTGCAGTTTAGTATTGCTTGTCATTCGCAAATGGATGATCAGTCTGAGAGGACGATTCAGACTTTAGAGGATATGCTTTGGGCATGTGTATTAGATTTTTAGGGTAAGTGGGAAGAACAGTTGCCTTTAGTAGAATTCGTGTATAATAACAATTTTCAGCAGAGCATTGGAATGGCGCCATTTGAAGCATTGTATGGCAGAGCCTGTAGGATCCCATGTGTTGGGACGAAGTGGGAGAAAGGAGCATAACCGGGCCAAAGTTAGTACACAGTCGGTTGAAGTTGTTAAGATTATACGCGAAATGCTGAAAATAGCACAAAACCGTTAGAAGAGCTATGCAGACGGAAGGCGAAGACCTTTGGAATTCCAAGTGGGGGATCACGTGTTTCTTAAGGTGTCGCCCATGAAAGGATTGTCCCGATTTGGCAAAAAGAGGAAATTGAGTCCAAGATACGTGAGACCTTTTGAGGTGTTGGAAAGGATTAGAGAATTAGCGTATCGTATTGCGTTACCGCCAAACCTATCGCAAGTGCATAACGTGTTTCACATACCGATGTTAAGAAAGTACGAACTGGACCCAACCCATATACTGAATTATGAGGAAATAGAAGTTAATGATAGGGTGTCGTACATCGAAAAACCAATCAGGTTCGAAGATCGAAAAGAAAGAGTTCTTAAGGAACAAGACGATCTCGATGGTTAAGGTCGTGTGGAAACACCACGGGACTGAAGGAGCGACATGGGAAAGTGAGGAGTTAATACAATGTCAATACCCCCAATTATTTGAGTAGTAGGTTGAGTTGTAAATTTCGAGGACGAAATTTTTGTAAGGAGGAAGAATTATGGCATTTCGAAATTTGCCTAATTGGGATTTATGAAATGAATGGTTTTATGAACGTACTTGTAGTTAGTTCTTGCCCAGAACTGATCATTCCTGAGATACTAACCATTAGAGAAAAGCTAATAAGAGATTTAAATTCGTGTGACTAAAGAAAATTCGATCGTGAACTGATTTTCGACCATAGAATCGTTGAGGTGACATTTTGAGCCAATGTAGGCCGATGTTAGGATGGTTATGGGCCGATTCGTCACTATCAAATGAAAGGACCATGGGTGATTCCGTTTGACCACGAGATAAGTTAACGAACAATCTAGAACCTATACAGAACAACCGTGCCCATCAGAACTGGTGATTGATCCTCGCGATTTCAATGACAACCGAGGTTGTCATGTTCGAATGAACTTGCACGTGACTTGACTTAGTAACAGTCACGGATCGAATAGGCGAATTTCCCCAAAAGCCACCCGTTAGTTTGAGAAATGCTCGAATTACGTTATACAAAATTCAGCTATTGAATTGGAGACCAAATTGGGCATAGAAAATTATGAATGTCACGACAGGACGTTTGGACAACGTTGTTATTGGAATGTTCAACCTTGAATTTTCTCGGATCCTTGGGCCGCCCTTACCCCCGAACCAGAATAGGCTACCGGCACAAGGACGGGTATATGCAATGGCTAGAAGAGAAGTTGAGAATACACCAGGCGTGGTCACAAGTACGGTCTATCTCTATGATCATGCTGCATATGCTTTATTCGATCCAAGGGCATCACATTCATTTATGTCTGATCAATTTGTTAAATTGGCTGGTATGGAGCCGCGATTGCTTGATGTGATGTTGTGTGTGACCACTCCCTTAAATGATAAGATTCTAGTTTCGTTGGGGTGTCCAGATTATAAGATTATCATTGGTGATAGGAAAGAGAGAATTGATTTAGTGGTTCTAGCGATGTATGACTTTGATGTGATAGTAGGCATGGATTAGCTGATTAAGCAGAGGGCAATAATGGATTGTAGTAGCAGGGTGATTCAATTTAATCCAGTTGGACACCCTAAATACGAATTTATTGGAAATCGAGGAGGAACCTCAATTCCCTAGATTTCGTCGCTAGAAATGACTAAGTTATTGGACGAAGGATGTGAATGATTTCTAGCGGCTGTAGTCGATTCGATGGCTGAGGAGCCAAGGCTAGATGATATAGCTGTGGTGCGTGATTTTCCCGATGTCTTTCCTCAGGAATTGCCGAGATTACCACCATAAAGGAAAGTTGAGTTTGTAATTGAATTAGCCCCAAGGACTGAGCCAATTTCAAAGGCGCCTTATAGAATGTCATTGTTGAAACTTAAGGAATTAAAGGTGCAAATGCATGAGTTATTGGACCAATGATTTATTCATCCAAGTGCGTCTCCATGGGGAGCGCCAGTTTTGTTTGTAAGGAAGAATGATGGATCACTGAGATTGTGTATCAATTACTGGCAGTTGAATCAGGTGACGATTAAGAATAAATACCCCCTGCCGAGGATTGATGACTTATTTGACCAATTGCAAGGGGTTTCGGTATTTTCTAAGATTAATCTAAGAACAGGATATCATCAGTTGAGGATTAGAAAAGAAGATATACTGAAAACGGCATTTAGGACGAGATATAGACATTATGAGTTTACAGTAATGCCATTTGGGTTGACGAATGCCCTTGCTGCGTTCATGGACTTAATAAATAGGGTGTTCAAGGAATTTTTAGACCAATTTGTGATAGTCTTTATAGACGACATTTTGGTGTACTCGAAGAGTTTAAAGGAGCATGAGTTTTATTTGAGTAAGGTTTTACAAACCTTGAGGGAACATGCATTGTAGCTAAGTTTAGGAAGTGCGAATTCTGGCTCCATTGAGTAGCATTTTTTGGACATGTGATCTCTAGGGAAGGAATTTTAGTAGATCCGGCAAAGATTGAAACCGTGATGAAGTGGCCAAGGCCAACGACAGTAACTGAGGTTCAGTTTTCTAGGTTTAACAGGATACTATAGACGTTTCGTGGAAGGGTTTTCGGCCATAGCAACACCGCTGACACATTTGTTGAAAAAGGAAATAAGATTTGATTGGACTGACAAATGTAAAAGGAGTTTTCAAGAATTAAAGCATAGATTGACGACGGCACCGGTGTTGACTATTCCGTCAGAACCTAGAGGATACAAAATCTATAGTGATGCATCGTTGAAAGGATTGGGGTGTGCACTCACGCAAAAGGATGCGTAGTTAAGACCGCATGAGTTAAATTATCCGACGAATGATTTGGAGTTAGCCGTAATAGTGTTTGCTCTGAAGATTTGGCAACATTATTTATGTGGAGAAAAATTTCAGATTTATACTGACCATCAGAGCTTCAAGTATTTATTTTCTCAAAAGGAGTTAAATATGAGGCATCGTCGTTGGATGGAATTGCTAAAGGATTACGACTGTGATATTTTATATCACCCCGGAAAGGCAAATCAGGTAGCGGATGCATTGAGTAGGAAGTCAAGCATCGCGCATTTGATGGTCAAGGAGTGGACTTTGTTGGAAAAAGGTAAGAGACTCGGAGTTTAAGTTTGAAGTAAGTCAAGTCTCGAGCCTGTTAGCCACGCTAAGGATTGAAGCGGAAATTCAATCAAAGGTTAAGGCTTTATAGTCTACAGACCAAGAAATCCAAAAGATTTTAGCGGTGGATGATACTAAAAGGAAACCGGACTTTCAAGTATCCGAAAATGGGATCTTGAAGTTCCAAAGATGATTGTGCGTGCCTGATGATGTGGTACTTAAGGAAGAGATTTTATCGAAAGCGTATTGTAGTAGTTATAGCATCAATCCTGGAAGTACCAAAATATATCGTAATCTGAGGCAATACTATTGGTGGAATGGTATGAAGGTAGACATAGCCAGGCATGTGGCTAAGTGTCTGATTTGCCAATAAGTGAAAATGCAACACTGTAAGCCAAGAGGATTGTTGCGACCTTTGGAAATCCCAGAATGGAAATGGGAACATATAACTATAGATTTTGTGATGGGTTTGCCAAGGAGCCAAAGAGGCCACGATTCCATTTGGGTAATCGTCGATAGATTGACCAAGTCAATGCATTTCTTAGTCGTACGAAAGGATTTCGCTCTCGATCAATATGCTGACTTGTATGTGCAACAGATCATTCGATTGCACGGGGTACTAGTGACGATTACGTCTGATCATGCTCCCAGGTTTACCGCCAACTTTTGGAAAAGTTTGCAGCCGGCATTAGGATCGAAGTTGCAGTTTAGTATTGCTTGTCATTCGCAAATGGATGATCAGTCTGAGAGGACGATTCAGACTTTAGAGGATATGCTTTGGGCATGTGTATTAGATTTTTAGGGTAAGTGGGAAGAACAGTTGCCTTTAGTAGAATTCGTGTATAATAACAATTTTCAGCAGAGCATTGGAATGGCGCCATTTGAAGCATTGTATGGCAGAGCCTGTAGGATCCCATGTGTTGGGACGAAGTGGGAGAAAGGAGCATAACCGGGCCAAAGTTAGTACACAGTCGGTTGAAGTTGTTAAGATTATACGCGAAATGCTGAAAATAGCACAAAACCGTTAGAAGAGCTATGCAGACGGAAGGCGAAGACCTTTGGAATTCCAAGTGGGGGATCACGTGCTTCTTAAGGTGTCGCCCATGAAAGGATTGTCCCGATTTGGCAAAAAGAGGAAATTGAGTCCAAGATACGTGGGACCTTTTGAGGTGTTGAAAAGGATTAGAGAATTAGCGTATCGTATTGCGTTACCGCCAAACCTATCGCAAGTGCATAACGTGTTTCACATACCGATGTTAAGAAAGTACGAACTGGACCCAACCCATATACTGAATTATGAGGAAATAGAAGTTAATGATAGGGTGTCGTACATCGAAAAACCAATCAGGTTTGAAGATCGAAAAGAAAGAGTTCTTAAGGAACAAGACGATCTCGATGGTTAAGGTCGTGTGGAAACACCACGGGACTGAAGGAGCGACATGGGAAAGTGAGGAGTTAATACAATGTCAATACCCCCAATTATTTGAGTAGTAGGTTGAGTTGTAAATTTCGAGGACGAAATTTTTGTAAGGAGGAAGAATTATGGCATTTCGAAATTTGCCTAATTGGGATTTATGAAATGAATGGTTTTATGAACGTACTTGTAGTTAGTTCTTGCCCAGAACTGATCATTCCTGAGATACTAACCATTAGGGAAAAGCTAATTAGAGATTTAAATTCGTGTGACTAAAGAAAATTCGATCGTGAACTGATTTTCGACCATAGAATCGTTGAGGTGACATTTTGAGCCAATGTAGGCCGATGTTAGGATGGTTATGGGCCGATTCGTCACTATCAAATGAAAGGATCATGGGTGATTCCGTTTGACCACGAGATGAGTTAACGAACAATCTAGAACCTATACCGAACAACCGTGCCCATCAGAACTGGTGATTGATCCTCGCGATTTCAATGACAATCGAGGTCATCATGTTCGAATGAACTTGCACGTGACTTGACTTAGTATCAGTCACGGATCGAATAGGCGAATTTCCCCAAAAGCCACCCGTTAGTTTGAGAAATGCTCGAATTACGTTATACAAAATTCAGTTATTGAATTAGAGACCAAATTGGGCATAGAAAATTATGAATGTCACGACAGGACATTTGGACAACGTTGTTATTGGAATGTTCAACCTTGAATTTTCCCGGATCCTTCAGAAAAACTGAAATTCGATGAAGAATGAAAAATGACCATTTTACCCCTGGAGGTTTATTATGGCTAAGTATTAAAAGGGAAGGGCATTTTGGTCATTTTGCCCTAATTTTTGAGTTAGACAATTTTGTCTTTAGAATTTTATGAAATTCCCAAATTGCTCTTGGATATTTTTGGAAAAGAATTGATCTTGGCTGTTGATCATAGGATAAGATCGAATCTTGACCGTCAATTGAAATTGTGAGATAAGGGCAAGATGGTAATTTCACACTTAAGGGCTCAATTATTGGATTTTTACAGGCCAAAAATCTCTCTCTCTCTCCTCATTTCCCCTCCCCCACGGCTCCCTCTCTGTCCTCTCCCTCCCTCCCTATCGCTCTCTCTCCCTCCCTTGGCCGCCGTTCGCCGTACCACTGCTGGCCACCGCCCATCCGCCCGACTGCCACCGCCTCACCATCCTCACGCCGCCACCGCCATTTCCTGTCTCTCTCGGCACACTCTCTCTCTCACCATGGCCGTGAGCAAGCCGGCCACCGCCCAAGCCGCCACCACTGCCGTCGTGCCGTTCGTTGCCACCGTGAGGCCATCGGCCTATCACTGCCCTTTACGCTCTAGCCGAGTTAGTCTAGAGGCGAATAAGTTGCGATCTAAACCTTCGCCTAGTATATCGAGTAATTTTGGACCTGTTTAGACGCGGATGAGTATAGTTTTAGGGGCGGAATTGATTAGCGGGCCTTAGGAATGAATTGGGGAGATTTTCGTGGAAATTTAGAGGCCAAAGGTGGGCTGTGAATGGCTGAATTGTATGCTGTGATGTACTGTTTGGGATGAAAATTGAGTATTTGGATTCGACGATTAATTGTGTAAAAATGTCATGAAGGGCCGAAATTGATTTGCCGTAGTTTGGAAGTGGAAAAATGGTAATTTATATGTTGGTTGTGTGTTTGTGATGTGGCTGAATTGTTGTGAGGTAATTGGGTGTGATTACGTGCATTTGATTGATGCCCGAGTGTGTGCACGTGTAAGATTTGAGGTGTGCGATGTGCATGTGATCACTAAAAGGCCCTGAGATGTGTTTAAGTGGGGTACAGATAAAATATATGGTATGTGAGCATGTTCGTGTGATCACTAAATTCCTAAGGCGTGTTTACGTGAGGAATTGAATCGACCTAAGGCGTATTTATGCGGGTCATGATACGACTGTGGGAGCGGATCGAGGCGTGTGATGCTCGAGGTGCGATCGTGTGAGCCTAAGACGTGTTTATGCAAGCTAAGGAAAATGATTGAGAATGAGACATGTGGTATGTCATGTGAAAGGGAGATCGGGCCTGAGGCGTGTTTACGTGGACTGAGAAAGTGATTAAGCAAGTGTTAGTACGACGAGGCAAGTTTAGTGAAAATGATGAGATTGATTCGTGATCGAGTGTGAAATGTGGAATTGGAAATATAGTGTGATCGACTTGTGTGTTGGCACGGGAATGCATGTGATTTGAAGTGCGTATGGTTGAATTGCATGTGAGATTTGAACATTGTGATTATAAGACTAACGTGCAGGTTGCATGCACCAAGAGTCCAGGTAAGAGTGATTATGTGGATGTGGTTGCATGTAATGATTGTTTGTGTCTGAACTCGTGAGAAATACATGGTAGCCTAGGCATTGCTTAGATTGTAGACTTATTGAAAAGTATCTCATTGGTGGTTTCAACCAACAATTTCAGAGCCATCGCCCGAGCTATGAACCTTGCGTCGTTACTGCCGCAACACTTTGGGATCCCCATGCACACCGACCATGATGTCGTAAAGTACCCTGTAGGTGATGATCATACCTGGATTAGGCATACATTAGTGGTATAGGTAGATATAGGTCTACCTCTTTGGCAGACTCATTCATATATGGCACGAATGTTTAGGGACGAGGTGGATGAGTTTGGACCAGTCCAAGGATTCGATGTACCCTTTGATGGAGTAAGGGACTGGGATCCGATGGCCGTAACCCCTCTCGACGAGGAGTTGACTAGTTTGGAAGCTAATCTAGCTCAGTCAAGGCACCAGCATGTCCTTGTAGCGCCTGAGCCAATAGTAGCAGTGCCGGATCCTGAGCCAGAGGAGTCGCAGGCCGGGTATGACCTGATGGACGTGGATATGAGTATAGAGCCGGAGCAGGAGGATGAGCCAGTAGCTGAGCAGGAGGACGAGCTAGCAGAGGCCCTAGAGGAGGAGTAGAAGGAGTTTGAAGATGAGGAGAGGATTGAGGTTTAGATTGAGTTAAGTGATGAGGGAAATCCGATTGAGGTTGGACTTGTTTCAAAGTCATCGGATGAGCATGTACCTGAGGAGGGATCAGATGATGATGCTGAGGATAGCGAGTCTGAGTGGATGCCTTCGAGAGGGCGTAGGGGCTAGTTCTGGGAGCGGAGTGATGATTTGAGAGTGTCCCATTTTTGGATAAGTGCTAACCTAGGATACTAATATTTTGTTTTGGAAGTTAGTAGTTACTAGTTCGGTGTGCTTGTAAATTATAGTGGATATTGTGAATTTTTGAAAGTATAATATATATGCTTGGTGGTTTTGGTGATTTCTTATTCCTGGTAGTCTCCAATTTTATTGTCCGGGATTTTTTTTCATGGTTTTCGCCGCAATTAAACTCTGATGAGTTCGTTTGGATCGGCGATATTTCCTGAGACGTCGCACTGATTTGACCGGGGAGAGGGATGTTGCGAACTCGTTGGGGTTCGGTGTAACATCCTCAATTTCAGTTCCTGGGAAATAGCTATAGTTTAAGTTTGATGGTTTTCCAATCGGAACCAAGTTTTACTCTTGTTTCGGGAAACCCAGTTTAGAATCGTTTATACCCCTTCATTTTGTTATTTTTGGGGAAACTTTTGTAATCCAAGTTTCCAAACAGTTTCTTTTGAAAGTTTCTCTAAACATCTTGAAGTTTTATATACTTTAATTTCAGAATTTTTGGAGTTGATATGAGTGGTACAATGGCCTAATTTTCGGACCGTGTAAAGCTGCCCAAAATGGGTATTTCGGTAATGTTCACACTTTATCGATTTTCTACAAGCTTTTCTGGACCGATTTTGGAAAAGTTTCCTTCACAAAAGTTGTTGAGAACGTCCTTTTCTATAATTTATATAAATTTGGGAATTTTTCGAGATGATTTGGATTCTGGACAGAGCTTACTTTGAGAAACAAGAATTTTGTTCCAGTGAATTGTTTTTAGTCTGTTTTTGAGCTACTAAAAATGGTATTTACAGAGAGATTCAGATTTCGTGTTCTTCACGAGAAATGTTTGTTAAGGCCTTTTTATGACATATTCAAATTTGAGAATTTTCGGAATCCATTTACTATGTTTTCAAGTTCGATTTCGTGAACAGTACAAAGATGTCCGATTTTGTTAGATTTCAAAGATTCAGTATTTTCTATACGAGAACGTTGGAATTTGGACTTGGTGTCTTCTGATGATTTCAAGTACACGTTTTGAACTTTCAAATGAGATCTTTTAGGCTTTGATTGGAGGTCAGCCTAGGGGGAAACCGAGAGAGAGAAGCAAGCTTAGAATTGGATGATTCTAGAGAAGTCAAAATTTGAAGCCCAGGTTTGGAAATGAGTGGCCAAGAATGAAGCTTGTTCAAGAAGCCTAATTTATGGCCATAAGACTTTAGGGACCCCCTTCATGATGACATGCATTAATGGTCTTGAGTAGTGATCAAGAAAAGTCTTCTATTAATAGGGAGAGAGAGAGAGAGGGGAGTCGGCCGAGAGAATTGCCGAGAGAAAAAGAGAGGAAGAGATAATTGAAGTTAGACTTTGGGCCACTTCATGATGACAAGCATTAATAGTCTTGAGTGAGGAGCAAGTTTTGATTAGGAGGATTCTAAAAAGTCCAAGCTTGATGAGCAAGTTGGTCCAAGCTTGGTAAGCAAGTTGGAGAGTAAGTTTGGCTTGCCTATAAAAAGGCTTGGCCACCCTTAAGCTCTCTCACGCCACTCTCTCCTCATCCTCACACCATCCACCATCTTCCTCCCCTTTTGTTTCTAGTTTTCTCATGTTTTGGCTGAGAAGCTCACGCCTTAGAAGTCCCAAACTGGCTCGTGTTTCTCCTTGTTTCCACCCAAGAGCCCACGGTTTGGTCCTTGTAGGCCTAGGTATGCTCGGCCATGCAAGAAGAAAGCAAGGAGGCCGCTCGAAGATCGCCTGAAGATCCCCCGAACTTGCTTGTCTCTAACTCGTTCTCTAATTTTGTTAGTCGTTGTGTAAGTGAATTCCTTAATATCGAAAAAAGATGTTGAGATGCATTGTGACGTGGTTTGTTTGGACCGTTTCTCGGTAGTTTGGTTGATCGCAATTGGTTCATTTTCTTAGTTTGATCATGTTTCATATTTGATGTTGTTTTAAGATAGAACCGAGCCTTGGTTGGTAAAGTGTACATGATATGGCCATGCGTAATGTTCTCTTGTTTGAACTTTGCTTTTGATTTGTCATTGATGCAGGTTCGGTAAGGGTCGACTTATGTTAACGGCGATCGATATATCCTCGCTTGATATTAGTGTTTTCACTTGCTGAGTCTTCTCGACTCATCCCCCGTTTTTCCCTTTCAGATCCGTAAGGTGGCATCTCCTCCAGCCCGCGTTGGTAATCCCATGGAGATGAGAGTCGAAGTGCTCACTGTGACGGATACTAGAGAAGGCTGCACTTACCGCCGAATCCCGAGGCTTGTGATGTTCAATGAGGACCTAATGGACTTGGTGCCTCACTTGTACGCGACATGGTATCGCTACGCGAATGGAAAATGAGTTGGATCCTTGTATGGGTTCAACAGTGCTTTGGCAATGCAGGCAGGTCGGCTCCAGGATAAAGCCACAGGTAGGATGTGAGATGGCCAGACGGACGGGACCGGGGTGGAGATGAAGAAGCGAGAAACGAGAAGCCGTAGTGGATATAGGATAACCCAAGTCAAGTTTTGTTATTCATAGTCGGCTTCAAAAATATGTGTTGTTTGCCATGGCTTGTTAAAACATGTTTGCATGCCCTGTAAACATAAGGTTTGCTCATGATGTTTCTTGTCTTATTTCTGCTGTGTGGATTAATTGTGATTGTCTCGAGAAATGCTTCCGCGTGTGTATAACAAAAGATAATAATGAACGGGACGTCACATGAATGACCTCGAGGTTGGGGTGTTACAGTCTATTTTAATATTAGAGCAGGTTTTCCCTCCAGTAAGTGCAGTTCGGGGCAACTTGTAATTGGCCAGTCCGACGAGGGCGGGGAGTGGCATCGGGGCCAAACGACCTAATCATTAAGTAGCTTCTGACAGAGGTAGTGCCGGGGTAAGAAGCTTGATCATTGAGCAGTCTCTGGGTAGAAATGCCGCTAGGGTGAAAGGCCTGATCATTGAGTGGCTCCTAGCAGGCTTCTAGGATGGCCAAGAGTAAGAATGACCGAACTGTGCATTGAATCGGGAGAATGATTCTGAAATCAAAGTGAGAATAAAGACTTGGAGTGATAAGGTGCCCTGAAGTTGGGGTAGTTAGCTAGGAAACACCCTTATGCATGTAAATGATTGATTGTGATTGAATAGGTTAAGTGCTCCTATTTGTTTGTGACCACTGACCTATTCTTGTATTATAGAAAGTCTTGTTAGACTATTGATAGCAAAATAAGTGCTCAGGACTAGGCTGCGATCACTAAGGAAAAAGAAAAGTCCCATTAGGACGCCACAACCTCGAAAGAGAAGTCCAAGTAGCTTCTCCTCTAATAAGTTGCAGTTCGGTGTTGAGCCAAGAGAAGGCTATTGAATTTTGACATAACTCGATCCGATGAGGGCGGGGAGTGATTGCTAGAGCAAGACTTGACCAAGGAGCGGCTCTTGGCTAGGAAGTGGACGCTGGGGCAAGAAGCCTGAACAAGGTACGGCTTCTAGCAAGAGTGATCACCGAGGTTAAAGACCTGAACAAGGTACAACTCCTGGCAGGCTTCTAGAATGGCGGGTAAAAAGAAGGAATAAACTGTGTCATGCCTCATACCCCAACGATAGCGTGAGCATCCCACGCAAAGGTCGAAATTGTTGCGATGTCCCAGGACACGTTGCCGACCCAACGACCCAAAAGGCAGAGAACAAAACACAAGCAAAAACGACATATATATAAATGTATATATATACACCCGTACAAGTAGAAAATAACCATGAGTAGCATCGCATGAGAAATTCATCAGATTAAAAACATACACATTTCATTACTATAACAAGTAGATACAATATCTATTAACAAGGAGTACAGACCACAACAAAAGCGATCAACGGCCACTAAGGTCAAAAAGTGTCAGTGGCCAAAAGCTACTGAGCTAAGGCGGACTTCAGTCAAAAAGGTGCAGCCCGCTCTATCTACAGCCCGAGTCAACCTAGGGAATCCAGTCCGGATCAGAACCAAAAGATTCTGACGAAGAAGAGCTGTCAGGCAACTCCTCATCAGAATCTAACGAGTCTAACTCGGACTCAACCTCCTCGAACTCATCCTCAACATCCAACTCTTTGGGCTCGAAGTCCTCCTCCATAGGCTGTCCTAACTCGTCATCATCCGGCTCCATGTCCATCAGCTCGACCTCATCAACCTCGTACTCCACAGGTACACCATCGGAACTCCTACTCTCCTCAACTGAGGCACCGAGATCTACCACCTGTCCATCGGGGCACTGCGGGTCTACCTCACCCTGTCCGTTACACGGAACATCAAAAGTCCAAAGGGCCCCAGTCTCTTCTCCATTATGCGTTCTATAACACCACGCCACATACTCGTGGGTCTCTGATACCAACTCCCCAACATCTACCTATACTAGAGTATACTATTTGATGTACATATTCCCGTTCCCCATGGGATGTATGGATATAGTCTTCTCGATAAACTGGAGAATCCCAAAACGGATCGGCGCCTCTGCCATCCTTACTGCCAGTGGTTTGAAATGTCGGTTTTCCAACAACCGTGAGATAAATCTCAGCAAGTAACAACCCCTAAACCTAAACTAGGCTACCATGCACCTCCTGATAGGCAAATAAAATGCACAGAACAGTGTACCAAAACATCACAATAATTGACCTAGACCTACAGCCCAAATCGTTCATACAATGACCCTGCAGGTTAGTCATGTCATAATATTGCTCACAGCACATACGCGCACTCATTGGTTATGCGTACGCCATACGCATGTTCATGCTCATTATTCATCTCAAGCAATTCATTCCGGCATGCAATTTATTTACGGTTATAAACCAACCCGTAGGCCCACAATTATACCAACCCGAAGGCCAACGACCCGAAGGCCACTAGATATTCCGACCCAAAGGCTACGACTCGAAGGCCAACAATTATTCCAACCAAGCAGGCATGCTTGCATGCTTTTCAGTCTCGTGTCCATTCTTAGCATGCAAATGCTTGACCATAAAATATTCGCACTCAGGTAATAATGCCATGCACAATGAGTGTGAAATCACATAGGCACATAACTCAACAACATCGAGGCGTGCTCAATTTATGACATGCGTGCCCAAACTAAATATTAGCAATTCGATACATAATTCACATTCACGGTATCTTATTACATGCCAAAACAATGGCCAATTGCACACAGCATTAATCGTTCATAAAACCACACGACATGGTATACATAAATAAGCATAGAAAGGCACCAATCATCCACCAATCAATCAATCAATCTTGGCAAGGGCCCAATTAAATCACTAACTAGCTGAATTAGTCCAAATTCGGATCCCATGGGGACATACATAAAACAGCCAACATTAGGGTGCTAATCCACCTCTTAATTAGCCCACTAATGCCTAAATATGTCTCACAATCAACCATTAGTCATTCAGCCCATAATTAAGTCATAATCTAACTTAATTAACCACAAAAGTTATCTAAACCTATCTAGAAATGCAATTTAGACTAATTAGGGCTTAGGAGTTTAATACTCGCCTAATATAACTCGGGTCAACGGGAACAGGCGGCCAATCGCCGGTGGACGGCGAGATCGGCAGTGGCACTCTGGCGTACGGACATCGGTTCACGGCGGTGCTTCCCTCGGCCGGCTAATCGGCGGTGGAAATGATGGTGGCAAGGGCTAGGTGAGTCGAGGAGAGGGAGAGATGGTGGTATGGCGGTGGACGACGACTAGGCGCGACGGTATGGGGACCGGCGGCTTGCTCGGCACGTAGCAAACGGCGGCGGTCTCAGCAACGGTGGCTGATCCGGTGGTCCTTTGGCCCAAACGAGGGAGAGAAAGGGACAGTGAGGGAGATGGGGCGGTCGGGAGAGGGTGGTTATAAGCGGCGGCAGCCAGACAGGCATGCGACTGCGCTTCACCGACGGGGGGGAGGGGGAGGACTGGCAGAAGGGAAGGATGATTGGTAGAGGGAAATTGGCCGAGAGAGAGAGAATTGAAGAGAGAGGATGGTCAACATGGTAAAAAATATGGGCTGGTGGGGGGCACGTGTCACGATCCTAGGCTATTTCCCAAATTGCCCTTGATCTAACGCCCTAAATTTATGCTTATCCAATAATTCAATGGGCATAATAGTCAATTGGCTCAATTATTGGGCTAATCCAGTATTTAAATAATTTTCTTAATTTCATTCCAAAATTCGGAACCAAAAATGGCCTAGGGGCAAAATGGTCATTTTTTCGGTCTCGAGTCGAAGTTCCATTTTTTGTCCATACCTACTCCAAATGGGTGTGGCCAATATAATATGGTATCGAAATCATGAAACTCATCTCACAAGCCTTCGAAAATTGCCATCGAAATCCATGGGCAAAATTGTAAATTTTTTTGATTTCGGTTGAAATTTCAATTTTCGACTGTACTAGCCCAGAATGTACGTGGCCACATCAAATGACATTGGCCATGAAAAATAATTGCATACGACTCCAGAATTTAACTTCAAAGTCTAGAGGGGTAAAACTGTAAATTTTCACTTCCACGCCGAAATCCCATTTTTCAATCATACCAACTTCAAACATATGTGGCCACTCTCAAACGACATTAGCATTGCAAAATAATCGTAAATGTCCACGAAATTTCAACATCGAAGTTCGGGTCCAATTTCGCGATCAAATTCGTTTATTTTAAAATTTTAGGTCTTCTCACTAACGGGCAGCTGTTTAAGGGTTACGGTTATCGACTTAGGATTGTCTATGTCGCAGTGGCCTCAATTTTCGAGAGAACGCGAAGAATTATCACTAGTGCCGCAAGTCGCGATCATTTGGATCAAATTCGAAATTAGTTCACCACGTGTACTCTTGGTCAAGCGGAATCACCCGCGAATCCGATCGTACATCGTTGGCTAAATCAAATCCGTCACTTTCCTAAGATCGGTCCACATTGGCCCAAAATATTTCCTCGGAGTTTCTCGAAATCCGTGCCCAATCCGCGATCGGGTCCCCAGTCCACGTACCGTTTCCTATTTAACCTTTTCCATTGGGTTAGTATCCTGTGATTGATCAAATCCAGGCGAGACTCACTAAAATTAAATGAGAATTAATATACATTTTATTGGTCCCATAACTGGTTTGAAATTCGGGATGTTACAATTCTTCCCCCGTTACAAAAATTTTGTTCTTGAAATTTACAATCTCCGCTTACTCCTCAAACAAGTTGGGGTGTTGACGTCGCATGGCCTCTTCCCATGTGGCACCTTCCGTGCTATGGTGCTCCTATATAACCTTGACCATAGGGATCGTCTTGTTCCTCAGCACGTAATCCCTTCTGTCTTAGATCCTCATTGGTCGCTCCACGTATGACACCCTGTCATCCACGTCTATCTCCTTGTACTTTAGAATGTGGGTTGGGTCTTGTTCGTACTTTCTCAACATCGACACGTGGAAAACGTTGTGTACCTGAGACAGGTTGGGAGGCAATGCTAATCGATAGGCCATATCGCCAATCTTCTCCAAAATCTCAAACGGTCCGACAAACCTCGGACTTAGCTTTCCCTTCTTACCGAATCGGGATAACCCTTTCATTGGCGACATCTTGAGGAATACGTTGTAGGGTTCATCAACGAAAAACAACGCAGCGGAATATAGAACCCTAGACAGGATCCATGTGTATATTAAAATCGAGATAAAAGTTCGGTATGTACTTTTTTGCAAATCGAACGAAAATTAACAGCAAATTGTGTCTGGATTAGTGCTCCAAGTGTTGCGCCTCTACCGGTATCCACACATGCGAACAGTAGTCTCCGACGATCCAAGTGCTAGCTAAAGATCGTGAAGTTCTTTTTCTTTAACGCCTTTTGATTTTCGATACTCTGTCGAAAAACCCTAGACAGAGAACGATTCTCTATCTATTTATACAACCTCATTATCCAGCGGAATTAAAAGAAGTGGGCCGGGCGATTTGGGCCTACATTTAATCGTTATCTCATAATGCGCACGACCGCATAGATAATTTAAATAAGAGAATAAATTAAAATCTACTTCTTAAGTAGATCAAGGCGCATAGAAAATATTAATTCAGTTCGTTTTTTGTGTGCGACCCTGTAGGTTCACTAAACATTAACAGTGTGCTCAAAACCCTTTTTGGCTCACAAGTCATAAGCGGTCTCTAGCAAGACATTATAACTACCTAAGTATAGTGAAGGTCGATATTCCGACACAACCTAATCCACAACTAATATTAGAGTATTAACCTTGATTGATTCTTAGGGCAGACTACTAACAATCTCCCACTTGCACTAGAACCAATCATATAAACTAAGTCCCTTTGTCACTTGATTTCCGAGTTAAGCATAAGGCAGGACAAGTGTCATCCTTATATAGCTCAAACTCATTTTCCCAATACTGCAGCTAGACTGTCAAAGCAAGTAGTTGACTCTTCAACTCACTTGAGTATGGCCATGCATTTCACAGTCTCAACTCTAAAGGAGGCCAGGAAATCATACTCTCGTTATATGAGAGGGACAAATCCTATCTTGTCTACTCACATTACTTAGCACAATTCATGGCATGCCCAGCCATTACCTTTATAATCACCTTTTACAGCTGACGTTTGACAATATTAAAACATGCCAATCCATGTCTAGGAAACCATGGCAGACTCAGGTCAAAGGACTATACTCTATAATTATGATGAGAAATACTTATGACATTATATAACAATCCTACAATATTCTCATAGTGGGTCCGTCCAATACAATGTTCTCCAACATGTATTCCATGTGATCAACTTTATATCTCTATAGTCATGACCCGTGAAACTTGGTCATCAGTTGACTTACATACTAGTCTTAAACACCATTTGCTTCCCAATGCACAATGGCAATTGACTAGGGACATTTAGAATATTAATATCCACTCTATTAATAGAGTTTCACGATCAAATCACATATTTGATTATCTATTAAGGATATTCAATATTCAGGGAATAAATATTTCACATTCAATTATACACTAAAATTAAATCGAAATCAAATATAATATATATTTTATCAATGAACAATGAAAATGTATATCACATATACTCCCACTCACATCAAGACTAATCACTAATGTGTCTAAGGCCTAAAGCGTTACAATGACGCTCATGCCTAGATTGTGGAAGAGCTTTCGTTAACAGATCAGCTGTATTCAAGTCCGTTGCAACTTTGCATATCTTGACATCACCTC
Source organism: Syzygium aromaticum (assembly GCA_024500025.1). Lineage (NCBI taxonomy): Eukaryota > Viridiplantae > Streptophyta > Magnoliopsida > Myrtales > Myrtaceae > Syzygium > Syzygium aromaticum. The sequence continues at coordinate 902,521 of CM044888.1, read as the reverse complement.
TTTCAATGAATTCTCGAATGAGATGATACTTCCTAAGTATGTGTTTGGTCTTCTAGTGAGACCTAGGCTTTTTAGCCAAAGCTATGGCCCCATTGCTGTCACAATAGAGGTCCGTTGGATTTGAACTTGTGGAACTGATTCCCAGTTCTTCTATGAACTTTCGAATCCAAACAGCTTCCTTTGATGCTTCTGAAGCAGCAATATACTCAACTTCTATCGTAGAATCTGCAATAGTATCCTGCTTAGAACTCTTCCAGCACACTGCTTCACCATTCACGCAAAAAACAAAACCTGACTACGATCGAAGATCGTCTTTATTGGTTTGGAAACTAGCATCAGTGTAACCACTTACAGTGATCTGTTCCTCACCTCCATAGACTAAGAATAAATCCTTTATTCTTCTCAAGTACTTAAGGATATTTTTTACAACAATCCAATGAGGTTCCCCTGGATCTAACTGGTATCTACTTGTTATGCTCAATGCATAAGCAACATCAGGACGAGTGCATAACATAGCATACATGATGGAACCCACAGCCGATGCATAAGGAATCCTACTCATGCGGTCTCGCTCATCTTGTGTTGAAGGACACTGAGTCTTGCTAAGACTTATGCCATGTGTTATCGGTAGAAAGCCTTTCTTGGAGTCTTGCATATTAAACCTATTGATGACTTTGTCAACATATGTACTTTGACTCAGTCCAATAAGTCTCTTAGATCTATCTCTATAGATCTTGATCCCCAAGATATAGTTTGCTTCTCCTATGTCCTTCATGGAGAAAAATTTTCCAAGCGATGTCTTAACTGACTGAAGCATAGGAATGTCGTTTCCAATGAGTAGTATGTCATCCACATACAACACTAAAAACACAATTGCACTCCCACTAGACTTCTTGTATACACAAGCTTCTTCTTTGTTTCTGATGAAGCCAAACTCTTTGATAGTTTCATCAAAACGAATATTCCAGCTCCATGATGCTTGCTTCAATCCATAAATAGAACGTTGAAGCTTGCATATCTTCCCAGTGTTATTTGGTGATGTAAAGCCTTCAGGTTGTGTCATATACACATCCTCCTCTAGATTTCCATTAAGGAAAGCTGTCTTTACATCCATTTGCCATATCTCATAATCATAATATGCAGCAAACGCTAGGATAATCCGAATGGACTTAAGCATGGCCACTGGCAAAAAGGTCTCGTCATAGTCAATACCATGAGTTTGTTTGAAACCTTTAGCTACTAGCCGTGCTTTATAGATGTGAACATTTCCATCCATATCGATTTTCTTCTTGAAAACCCACTTGCACCCTATAGGTTTGACACCTTCGGGTGGATCTATCAAAGTCCAAACTTTGTTTTGATACATCGAGTCCATTTCGGATTTCATGGCCTGAAGCCATTTATCGGAGTTTGGGCCCATCATAGCTTCTGTATAGGTCGTAGGTTCGTCATTTTCTATTAACACTAGATGACGATGTTCTGTCACATGAAAACCATATCTCATAGGTTCACGGTGTATTCTTTCAGACCTACGAACTATAGGTGCCACTGCAGTAGACTCTACAACTCTTTGTAGATCTAATTGAGGTTCCTCATGAACTGGAACATACTCTTGTGGCACAATAACTTCTTCGAGGTTTACCTTACTCCTATTGGTTCCTTTAGTAAGAAACTCTTTCTCTAAAAAGACACTATTTCGAGCAACAAACACTTTGTTCTCTGATGGATTGTAAAAATAATATCCTTTCGTTTCCTTAGGATATCCCACAAAGAAGCATTTATCAGATTTGGGTCCAAGCTTATCAGAAAGTAAACGTTTTACATAAGCTTCACAACCCCAAATCTTTAGAAAAGACATACTAGGAACTTTTCCTATCCACATCTCATATGGTGTCTTATCTATAGCTTTTGATGGACTTCTATTTAGTGTAAACGCAGCTATCTCGAGTGCATATTCCCAAAAAGATAATGGAAGATCTGAATGACTCATCATTGATTGAACCATGTCTAATAAAGTTCGATTTCTCCTCTCAGAGACACCATTCCACTGTGGTGTTCCAGGGGGAGTGAGCTGTGAAACAATTTCACACTCTTTGAGATGGTCATTAAACTCTTGGCATAAATATTCTCCTCCTCGATCAGATCGAAGTGCCTTGATACTCTTGCCAAGTTGATTATGTACTTCATTCTGAAATTCCTTGAACTTTTCAAAGGAGTTGGATTTATGTTTCATATAGTAAACATATCCATATCTACTAAAATCATCAGTAAATGTAATGAAGTATTGATAACCTCCTCTGGCTGTAGAACTTAGTGGTCCACACACATCAGTATGTATAAGGGCCAGTAATTCGTTTGTCCTCTCACTTTGATTAGTAAAAGGAGCTTTTGTCATTTTTCCGACTAAACAAGATTCACACGTATCAAATGATTCAAAATCAAATGAATTTAATAGTCCATCACTATGAAGCTTGTGAATTCGTTTCTCGTTTATATGGCCTAATCGACAATGCCATATGTAGGTTGGATTCAAATCATTAGATTTAAACCTTTTTGTATTTATATTATAGATTGGCACATCAAGATTTAGAACATATATCCCATCCACAATATGGGCGCTACCATAAATCAATCCATTAAGATAAAACGAACAACTATTGTTCTTTATATCAAAATAGAAACCTTCCTTGTCCAAACAAGAAATAGAAATAATATTCTTGCGTATAGCAGGTACATAGTAGCAATTATTCAGTTCTAAAATCATGCCGGAAGGTAAAGCTACATCATATGTTCCTACGGCTAATGCAGCAACTCTTGCTCCATTTCCAACTCGTAGTTCCACTTCACCTTTTGCAAGTGTTCTACTTCGTTTTAGTCCCTGCACATCCATACAAATGTGAGTACCACAACCGGTATCCGATACCTATGAAGTAGAACTAGTAATAACATTTACTTCTATAACATAAATACCTGAATCGGAAGTCTCACTTCCCTTTTTCTTCAGATCCTCCAAATATTTCTTGCAATTCCTCTTCCAATGTCCATTCTCCCCACAATGGAAACATATAGCATCAACAGTTGGACCTAGTTTGGTCTTGGGTTTGGGTTTGGGTTTAGTGCCCTTACCTTTACCCTTGATCTTACCTGGCTTCTTAAAGCCTTTCCCCTTTTGAACCACGAGAACATTAGGGGTAGGGTCCTTCTTAATATTCTGCTCAGCAGTTTTGAGCATCCCATGCAGTTCAGTCAAAGACTTGTTCAGATTATGCATGTTATAGTTCATAACAAACGTGTCATAATCTTGAGGCAATGACTGAAGAATAATATCAGTAGCCAACTCTTGGCTAATGGGAGTGTCCAGTCGCTCCAGGTTTTCAATATAACCTATCATCTTTATAACATGTGGGCTAACTGAGCTTCCACTTGCTAGCTTGCACTCAATTAAGGTCTTTACCGTTTGGTACCTTTCAGTGCATACCTGCTCCTGAAACAAATTTTTCAATTTCATGATCATATCATAGGCATCCACGTTCTCAAACTATTTCTGAAGGTTTGAGTTCATGGTAGCTAACATTAGACATGATGCATCCAATGCATCATCTTTATGTTTCTGATAAGCATTCCTTTCAACATGGGGAGCATTGGAAGGAGGTGCCTTCTGAGGGAGTGGTTTCTCCAAGACATAATCCTTTTTCTCCTGCTTGAGAACAATTCTCAAGCTTCTATACCAATCCAAAAAGTTTGAACCATTCAATTTGTCTTTCTCAAGGACAGATCGTAGTGAAAAGTGTGATGCATAGCTATTTGCCATTATCTACAACAAATATGCAAAGTGAATTGTTCATTAATATTGTTTATAATAAACTCCCACTATACTTTTATAGCATGTGTCCCAATAAGTATAGTGAACCAAGATCCATATTTTACCAAGACTCGAGTAAACTTTGGCTTACCGCTCAAGACTAAGTTATTTAGGTAGACAACTTTTTGTCAATTGTATCGAATACAACTCTTGGTTGTTGGGGTTGACATCTCATATCTTATCCCCAAACACTATGCCTTAAGACCCAAAACTGTTTTGATAGCCTCGTTAAGTAAACCAACCTTGACTTATGGATAACCATTATCCATCCTATTTTACTCAAATAGTTAAAGACACCCTGCTTTGGCAGGCCTATCTATTAACGATTTAAGTCTTAATAGGTGTATGATTGGAAAGGCATCATATTATTACTTAATTTTATTTGGGACTCTCAATGTTTATTCAGCGATGAATGTATGCATGTCATGAATATAAACGAAACATCACTTATAACAATAAAGGTACATCAATTATACGGGAACGACCAATTCCATGCAGGGGTCAAGGGGGCTGCACCCCCTTGCGAGGTCGAGGGGCAACGTCCCTCGCGGGGTCAAGGGGCAGAGCCCCTTATGGTGGTCTCGCTTTCTGAGGAAAGCCTCGAAAACCTAAAAAGAATTCTCAATTCTGTTTTCGGGAGACTATCTGTCTCTGCCACTTCCCGCGCCTTTCATCGTATGCAATTGGCTGAACGCCGCAAGTCCTCGATGCGCTGGAAGACTAGGCGCGCTGCCATCTCCGCCTTGGCCAACAGACCTAGACGCGCCGCCGTCTCCGCCCGCTATCTTAGCCTCGCGTAACAGCCCAGACGCACCGTCATCTCCGCTCGCCGTCTCCGCCTCGGACAACAGCCCAGGCGCGATGCCGTCTCTGGCTCGACGCGAGCGGAACAGGATCGACCCATCCCTATTCGTTCCTTCTCAATTGATCATATCAATTCGTATTTTTAAATTCATCTAACCTTAATTTAGACTCACTTCAGGCATATATCATATGTATTAATAATTAGGGTTTCCGATTCAATTTCAATATATCACAAGTAGCTCTGATACCATTGTAGGGTTCATCAATGAAAAACAACACAGCAGAATATAAAACCCTAGACAGGATCCATGTGTATATTAAAATCGAGATAAAAGTTCGGTACGTACCTTTTTGCAAATCGAACGAAAATTAACAGTTAATTGTGTCTGGATTAGTGCTCCAAGTGTTGCGCCTCTACCGGTATTCACACACGCGAACAGTAGTCTCCAACGATCCAAGTGCTAGCTAAAGATCGTGAAGTTATTTTTCTTTAATGCCTTTTGATTTTCGATACTCTGTCGAAAAACCGTAGACAGAGAACGATTCTCTATCTATTTATACAACCTCATTATCCAGCGGAATTCAAAGAAGTGGGCCGGGCGATTTAGGCCCACATTTAATCGTTATCTTATAACGCGCACGACCGCATAGATAATTTAAATAAGAGAATAAATTAAAATCTACTTCTTAAGTAGAACAAGGCGCATAGAAAATATTAATTCAGTTCGTTTTTTGTGTGCGACCCTGTAGGTTCACTAAACATTAGCAGTGTGCTCAAAACCCTTTTTGGCCCACAAGTCATAAGCGATCTCTAGCAAGACATTATAACTACCTAAGTATAGTAAAGGTCGATATTCCGACACAACCTAATCCACAACTAATATTAGAGTATCAACCTTGATTGATTCCTAGGGCAGACCATTAACATACGTGATCTCCGACTTGAAATTCCAAAGGTCGTCGTCTCCAATCGGCGTAGCTTTTCTGGTGACTTTGTGCTATCTTTAGCCTTTTCCGAATAATTTCGACAACTTCTACTGTCTGTTGCACCAACTCTGGGCCAGTAATACTTCGTTCACCTGCTTCATCCCAGCACACTAGCGTCCTGCATGCCCTACCATACAAAGCCTCGAATGGCACCATCTGGATACTCTGCTGATAGCTGTTATTATAAGCGAACTCTACCAGATGCAACTGTTCTTCCCACTTGCCTTGAAAATCTAGTACGCAAGCTCTTAACATATCCTAAAGTGTTTGGATTGTCCTTTCTGACTAACCATCTGTTTGCGGATGGTAGGACGTACTGAATTGTACTTTCGTTCCCAAGGCAGTCTGCAAGCTCTTTCAAAAGTTAGCAGTAAATCTTGGGTCATGATCCGAAGTGATTGTCACCGGTACTCCATGCAGATGAACGATTTGTTGCACATATAGCTCAGCATACCTTTCCAATTCGAAGTCCTTTCGCACTGCCAGGAAGTGCGCTGACTTAGTAAGTTGATCCACTATCACCCATATGGAATCATGCCCTCTCTGGCTTCTCGGTAATTCGGTTACAAAATCTATGGTGATGTGTTCCCATTTCTACTCTGGAATTTCTAACAGTCGCAGCAGTCCTCCAGGCTTGTAGTGTTATGCCTTTACTTGTTGGCATGTCAAACACTTGGCCACATGCCTAGCCACATCCTTCTTCATTCCATTCCACCAATAATGCTGCCGCAAGTTCTGGTACATTTTTGTGCTACTAGGGTGAATACTATAATTGCTGTGGTGAGCTTCTCTCAGGATTTCTTCCTTAAGCTCGGTATCATCGAGTACACACCAACGCCCTTGAAATTTCAAAATCCCATTGTCAAACACCTGAAAATCTGACTTCCTCATAGTAGCATCCATTTCCACAATCCTTTGAATTTCCTAATCTGTGGACTGTAATGCTTTAATCTTGATCTGAATTTCCGGTTCGATCCTCAGTGTAGCCAACAGGTTTGATACCTGGCTCAACTCAAACTTAAATTTAGAATCTCTAAGCCTTTCCAACAAGGTCCACTCTTTGATCATCATGTGTGCCATACTTGATTTGTGACTTAGCGCATCCGCCACTTGGTTCGCCTTACTGGGGTGGTATATGATGTCGCAGTCGTAGTCCTTCAGAAGTTCTATCCACCTACGTTGTCTCATATTCAACTCCTTCTGTGAGAATAAATACTTAAGACTCTGATGGTCCGTATAAATCTGGAACTTTTCCCCGCACAAATAATGCCTCCAGATCTTGAGAGCGAACACAATCGCAGCCAGTTCTAAGTCGTGTGCTGGATAATTCATCTCGTGTGGTCTTAACTGACGTGATGCATACGCGACTACCTTTCCGTGCTGCATTAGCACACAACCGAGTCCTTTTAGTGAAGCATCGCTGTAGACTTCAAATCCTCAAGTCCAGACGGAATAGTCAACACTGAAGCGATCGTCAATTTGAGTTTCAGTTCCTGAAAACTCCGTTCACACTTGTCATCCCACTCAAACTTGACTTCTTTCTTAAGCAATCGCGTAAGCGGCATGGCTGTCGACGAGAATCCTTCCACAAAACGTCGATAATAGCCAACCAGTCCCAAAAAACTCCTAATCTCTGTCACGAACGTCGGTCTAGGCCACTTAAGTATCGCCTCAATCTTAGCCGCGTCTACAGAGATTCCGTCTCCCGAAACTATGTGTCCAAGGAATGCTACTTTACTAACCCAAAATTTGCACTTACTGAACTTGGCGTAAAGTGCGTGCTCCCTCAAGGTCCTTAAAACCTCGATCAAATGCACTTCGTGCTCCTCTGGACTCTTCAAATACACCAGTATATCGTCAATGAACACTATGATGAATTGGTCCAGGAATTCCTTAAATACTCTATTCATCTGGTCCATGAAAGCTGCAGGGGCATTCGTTAAACCAAAAGGCATCGCTGTAAACTCATAGTGCCCGTATCTCATCCTAAAGGTGGTCTTGGGTATGTCTTCCTTCCGGATCCTCAACTGATGATACCCACTCTGTAAGTCGATCTTGGAGAACACTGAAGCTCCTTCTAATTGATCGAACAGGTCATCGATTCTTGGCAGTGGATATTTATTCTTCAGTATTACTTGATTCAGTTGCCGATAATCTATGCATAATCTTAGCATCCCATCCTTTTTCTTTACAAATAGGACCAACGCTCCCCACGGAGACGCACTAGGACAAATAAACCCCTTATCCAGTAACTCCTGCATTTGGACCTTCAACTCCTTCAACTCTGACAAGGACATTCGATATGGAGCTTTAGAGATTGGCTCAGTACTTGGGGCCAACTCTATTACAAATTCCACTTCCCATTTCGGCGGTAAACTCGGCAATTCCTGAAGAAAAACTTCAGGGAAATTGCACACTATGGGTATATCTTCCAATTTAGGTTTCGCCACGGTCGAATCCATTATGTTCACCAAATAACCCTCACAACCTTCATCGAGCAACATAGTCACCTCTAGTGAGGAGATCCAAGGGATTAAGGTTCCTCCTCGGTTTCCTTGGAATTCAAATCTAGGATGTCCAATCGGGTTAAACTGGATTGTCCTACTACTGCAATCCATAATGGCTTTCTGCTTCATCGACCAACCCATACCGATGATTACATCAAAATCATACATGGCTAATACAGCCAAATCAATTTTTTCTTCTCTATTCCCAATCACAATTTTACAGTCAAGACACCCCAACGATACTAACACCGTATCATGCAATGGGGTCGACATACAGAGCATAACCTCAAGTAATACTGGTTCAATACCAACCAACCTAACAAATTGCCCTGAAATAAATGAATGGGTCGCCTCGGGATCAAATAGCGCATATGCAGTATGATCACAGAGAGAAATAGTACTTGTGACCACATTCGATGCATCTTCAGCGTCTTTGCACGCCATTGCATAGACCCTTCCTTGAGCGGGTGGCCTTCCTTGCATAGCCGGTGGGGGATTGGGATTCCCGGCTTGATTCCCAACTCTGGGTGGTTATTACATCAAAGGTCCTGAAGGGCGCTATTGCATCGCCTGTCTCTAACTCGTTCTCTAGTTTCGTTAGTCGTTGTGTAAGTGAATTCTCTAATATCGGAAAAGGATATTGACATGCGTTGTGACGTGGTTTGCTTGGACCGTTTTTCGGTCGTTTGGTTGGTCGTAGTTGGTTCATTTTCTTAATTTGATCAAGTTTCATGTTTGATATTGTTTTGAGATAGAACTGAGCCTTAGTTGGTAAAGTGTACATGATGTGGCCATGCGTAATGTTCTCTTGTTTGAACTTTGTTATTGATCTATCATCGATGCGGATGCATTGTGATGTGGTTTGCTTGGACCGTTTCTTGGTCGTAGTTGGTTCATTTTCTTAGTTTGATCATGTTTCATGTTTGATGTTGTTTTGAGATAGAACCGAGCCTTGGTTGGCAAAGTGTACATGATGTGGCCATGCGTAATATTCTCTTATTTGAACTTTGTTATTGATCTGTTATCGATGCGGGTGTGGTAAGGGCCGACTTATATTAACGGCGATCGATATATTCTCACTTAATATTAGTGTTTTCACTTGCTGAGTCTCCCCGACTCATCCCCCGTATTTCCCTTTCAGATCAATAGGGTGGCATCTCCCCCAACCCGCGTTGACAATCCCGTGGAGATGAAAGTTGAAGTGCTCACCGTGACGGATGCCAGAGAAAGCCGCGCCTACCGTTGAATCCCAAGGCTTGTGATGTTCGATGAGGACCTAATGGACCTGGTGCCTCACTCGTACGCGGCGTGGTATCACTATGCGAGCAGAAAATGGGTTGGATCCCTATGTAGGTTCAATGGTGTTTTGGTGATGCGGGCAGGTCAGATTCGGGATAAAGCTACGGATGGGATGTGAGATGGCCAGGCGGACGGGGCTGGGGTGGAGATGAAGAAGCGAGAAACGAGAAGCCGTAGTGGGTATAGGATAACCCAAGTCAAGTTTTACTATTCATAGTCGGCTATAAAAATATATGTTGTTTGCCATGGCTCGAAGGGCTTGTTAAAACATGTTTGCATTCCCTGTAAATATAAGGTTTGCTCATGATGTTTCTTGTCTTATTTCCGCTGTGTGGTTTAATTGTGATTGTCCCGAGAAATGCTTCCGCTTGTGTATAACGAAAGATAATAATGAACGGGACGTCACATGAATTACCCCAAAGTTGAGGTGTTACATTCGGGGCGTGACAGGATCAATACTTTGGCCTACCGTCTTGCACTACCGCCAAAGTTTGTCCCAAGTTCACAACGTATTCCATGCATCTATGCTAAGAAAATATAAACCAGACTCGACCCACGTACTGAATTATGAAGAAATAGAAGTGAACGACAGAGTGTCATACGTGGAAAGACCGGTCAGGATTGATGACAGAATGGGACAAGTGTTGCGGAACAAGACAATTCTGATGGTGAAGGTGATTTGGGAACACTATGGAACCGAAGGTGCGACGTGGGAAAGCGAGGAGTCGATGCGATACCAATATCCCCATTTTTTTGAGTAATTAGGTTGGATTGTAAATTTCGAGGACGAAATTTTTGTAAGGAGGGAAGAGTTGCGACATTCCAAATTTCGACCCATTTTTGGGATTTATAAAACATGTAATTTGTCAGTGTGCTTATAGTAAAATCTCACCCGGGAACTGATCACTTCCGGTTATTGTTTTTAAAATTGAGATTTCGCTAAAATCGTATTTGATCGAATTTAACCGTTATTTAAAGCTCAAACTTTGGTGTCAAATTTCTCGGAGTTTTGGGACAAATTAAATTGGAGGATGTCGATATTGTTGTGGCCAGCCTCGAGTTTGCCAAGAATAGTGGAAAAGTGAATTTTGGATCGAGTGCGGATTTTAACTAGTAGACCTCCCTTTGAGTTTATTTTATTTAGTATCCGTTGGTTTTTCCTTAGTTTATAATTAGAATTTTTGGTGAACCATTAAATCATTTTCAAGTTCAATTGTGAACCATTGGATCATGATTATTACATCTCTCTCTCTCTCTCTCTCTCTCTCTCTCTCTCTCTCTCTCTCCTCTACGCGCCGCTCTGCCCGCGCACATTGCCCTGCCTAGTTACGTCCCCTCCCTGCATGCATGTCAGCCCCCTTTTTCCCTCTCTCTCTTCCTTTTTTCTTTTCTCTTCTCTTTCTTCTTCATCATCTCCCTCTTCTTCTCTTCCTCTTTTTCTTCCCCGACGCCGTGCTACTACCTCTGTTTCCTCCATGCTGCTCACCACTGCTTGCTGCCTGCCGGGCGCTGCCGCTTGCGCGACCAACCACCCGCCAACCACCACCGTCGCCGCCAACTTTTCCCCCATTTAACTCTTTTTCTTTTCAATCGAGCCTTTTCCCCTCCGTTGTCGCACGTACTGCTTGCCACACACTCGAGCTCCGTGCGTCACTCACCACCACCAACCACCACCTGCCACCATCGTCCTGTCACCAGCTCGCTTAGCCAAGCTTGCCTACCTGCTCGCGGCTCGCCTGGCCTAGCTCGCTGCCGCCCAGCTTGCAGCTCGTTTGCCGGGGCTAGCCCAGCTCCCCGGGACCAGTCCAACTCGCTAGCTCGTCGCCCGTCAGCTTGGCCAGGTTGCCTATCGCCTCGCTCATATGCTCGCCACCAGTCGCCGCTACCTGTAAGCTCGCCCAGCTCACTGGTCGCCTGTCCAGCCTGACACCTTACCCGTCCAGCTTGCCAGCCACTTTCCCGCATGCTCGCCCACTTGCCCGGCCGTCTGCCCGTCGCCGTGCCAAGCGCCCAGCTGTCGCTCACCCATTGCCTACTCGCCGCCCATCCGCCCGGTCGCGCGCTTGGCTAGTTTGCCCATGCGTGGCCGAGGGCCGTGCCGAGCACCTTGCTCATGGCCAACCGTCATACCTACGCATGTGTCGAGTCTGATGCCGATCCGACCGACCATTTTGCCCCTTTGCTTGGCTTTTCTTGGGCTTGAACCAAGTAAGTGACTTCCTAATCCTTGCTTAGGGCTATGGGTATTTTCAGACTTGTTTAAAGGATAGACCGGGTAGATTAAGGGTTAGTTTGATAGAATTGATTTATTGAACTTTGTCATTTGAATGTGGTTGAATTGTTGGGTGAATTGGGATGATTTTGAGTGCTCATTGGTGGTTGATGATTGTGGATTGATGATTGGCTTATTGTGGCATTCGTGGGTGGATTTGATGTTCGTATGCGACCGACTTGAATGTCGGATTGGTGAGCTAGTGTGATGAGTTTATGACTTGAATTTGGATTCGTATGACATGTTGAATGACGAATTGTGATGTGAGCATGCCTTGAGTGTGAATTGTACGACTAGTGAGAATGGCAAATTGTGTTATGGTGCATGTGCATGAAAAAAGCTCGAATCGATCGGAGGGCTACCAACCTGAGGCGTGGTTACGCAGGTGTGGCGAGAAAGGCATGACTAAACCTAAGGCGTGGTTACGCAGGTCATTGGAATGGAAAAAATGTCCTGAGCCGTGGTTACGCGGAATGGAGCCTGGCTTGATCTGAGGACTGAGCTTGAGACGTAGTAGCGCGGGCAGTGAGATTGGGCCTGAGGTGCAGTGGCGCGGGCAGTGAGAATGGACCTAAGGCGCAGTAAAGCGAGTCATGAGAAAGATGTTCAACCACGCATGCGAATTGCATGTGATTGAATTGGCTGGTTGAATGTGTGATTGAATTTGTTAGATTGATTGAGTGCTAGTGTGGTCGGTGTTTGAGTGATTGGGATATGTTATTGGGTTATTATTATTGCATTGTCACGTTTTGACTAACGTGCAGAGTTGGCACGCATTCTAATGGCAAAGGTAAGTACAATATTGTGAGCTCGTATGTTGTTGGTTAGATTGTGCGTACGACTTGTTTGGGTACGCATTAGCCTAGGTGGGGTTTAGGGTGTTGCTTATTGAGACTCATTCTCATAGTTATTATATAACCATTTCAGACCCTCAACCCCAACCATAAATGGTCCGTCACAGCATTTTAAGAGCCCGAGGAAGAGCCAATAGAGCAAGACTCGAAGAGGAGCCCATGGGGTTGATGGACCTTTTTGTAAAGCTACGCTAGTCTACCCTACCACATGATCCTTTTTTATGATGGTGGTTTTAACCCTAGTAGCCTTTATATGTAAGTTTAGATTTTGTAAGTGATGGTCTTCTAATATTATGATATTATTGATTTGTGCTATTGCTACCCCTTCGTCATTATTAATTGTCTGGGTTGTTTCATCATGTTTCTGCGCGTGCTTAATCTATGATATTTGGGTTGGTCGGCGACGTGCTTGGGACATTGCATTCAATGATCGACCATCGAAGGGTGTCGCGAGCCCGTTAGGGTTCGGGGCATGACACTTTTAGAAGCGTTTTCATTTTTGTGCACTAATGTCCGTGTGACTTTTGGTTATTGTCGATATACTTAGGCTTGAACTAATTTCACTGAAACTTAGGTCTGACTTACACGATCTCTCAAAATATTGATTATCTGATATGAGACCTTTTAAATTGTGCCAAGATATTTTTTGTGTTAAAACTCTCGTCATTTAATTACATATAGTATTGTATTTCTCTAATAGTTTAGACTAGGTATGGTGTTGTATTTCTCTAATAAATAAGATTTAGAACAACTGAAATTGATTCCATAACTTTTATACAGTATATCGAAACAGTAGAGGTATACCCTTCTCCGTATGTGCACATGACACATAGATCCAATACTCTCTTAACATAGTAATCACCAAGTCAATATGCCTCTCAAAATTTTAAAATGGAAACATTTAATGGTTACCTTGGAAGTAAAATATTCACTAGATTATACCATGTAAAACATAACATACGGTATACATAAGATATTTTCTCTTTCGCATGAAAGACAGTGACAAAGTATCTAGCTGTCAAACCACTCATGCACTGATCAGTGAAGATCATTGATTTGGATTTCTTTACAAAAAGACAATAACAACAGCTTGAGACAAAGGGAAAAATGTAGCTTATGTGAGAAAAATATATTTTCCGATTAGAGGCCCCCCTGTCGCTTGGTCTTCCTTTGTTTGGGATCACCATATAGTGCCTAGGCACACTTTCTTGCTTTGGCTTATTTCTCTCAACAGGCTTCCGACTCAAGAGTTTCTCTTAAGCTATCGCAGGATCTTCGAAGGTGCATGTGCCTTCTGCCAAACTAGACCGAATTCTATTGACCACCTCTTCTTCGAACGCGGTATCACCCGCTCCCTTGCTCTCTTTTGGGCTTCCAATTGCAACCTTTCTTGGTGCAATGGCACTTGCCAAGAAAACTTTCGATGGGCGGCTTGGGTCACTACCGGTCACTCCTTCCATCATCGGATAGCTCAGTTTTCTTTTGCGGCTCTATGCCACCTCATTTGGACAGAAAAGAACCACATCCTATTTAGGAATCGGTCCTTATATTTGCCTGCCATGCACACTCACCTTTCTAAGGCCATAAGGGACAAAGGGCTTTCCCTCAAAATGGTAGAAGACAATCCCCGGAATAGAAGACTACAACACAATTGGGATATCTCGGCTTCCATCTTTTTCTAATCCTTTTCAGCTTTGTCTTTGGTTTTTCTTCCTTCTGTACTGGCTGGTTGTCTCAACCTTGCCTGTTTGTGCGTACTTGATGCTCTTGTTTTAGCTGTAACACCTTTGTATCTGTCGAGACATCTTCTGTCCCATCAGGTACGAGGTTTTTGTATTCAACTCTCATGTACTTCGTGCGTTGAAAAGTTATACCACTTATCTTACCAATATATATATATATATATATTCCGATTTGTGAATTTGTTTAAAGTATAAAAGAAATGTCCTCTTGCTAAAGAAAACTGGATGGCAAAGTAATCCGTTCAAGGTTATCAATAATACAAGTCTCTAGATCCATGCCATTCATAACATTATAGAAACGATCCATTGGAAATCACCATATGTCTTGGAGTCTAGTGGCAATAGTGTAGGGGGTTAAAACTGAAAAATATGTACCAAAATATTTGCCACCGATAGTGTTGATAACTTAAAGTACTAGAGAATAAGTTTTTTTTTTTTGGTAAGGAAAAGTACTAGAGAATAAGTTTTATTCGCCAATAACCTACAATTGAATAATGAACGTAAAACAAGTTTTTACCGAATATGGAGTTGAGGATATAATTTGTAGATTACAGCAATGTGGTAATGCTATATTAACCAACTTGGTAAATAATATCAAACCCTACAATTTGCATGCATCCATGCGGATTAGTCAAGCTAGCCAGTTTTGGATACCCTGAGTAACGGTAAAATTCATTTTGAGATCTCTAAATGAATTTAAACACTTTCATTATTTATGCAAGATTCAGTGAATTCTTATATGACTTTAACATGTTAAGTCAAAACCAACTAATGTTATCAAAGATCTAGTCTCATTTAGGGCTACATATTTGCATGTTTTATCACTTAATTCCAAACGTTTCCTTAGTGTTTTGGCACCAAGAGAAGATATGGGTTTCACCTATTGGAAACCTCCTTTTGCATATTCATTTACTGGGACATCCCTCTTGCTTGAATATATTTGTAATGTATGTCAGCTTCACATAGTGTTAGCTGGACCGATTACTAAACTAACATTAATAGCTATTAAGAAACTGAAAATGGAAAGTAATAATAGAAAGCCGGGTTTGCCAAAGTGTGAAAAGATTTGTAGATTGTGGATAGATATGTGATCCGGTACATGTAGGTAATCCATGACTTCATCAAAGGATATTAAATTCCTTAGTCATCTGAATCATTGAATGTACATAGAACCCCACAGAACACACCGTGTTTGAAATTTGACAAAAGTTTGGATTTCTAAATATCGTGGCAAGAGTTTTCTCGCGTTGATGGAGAATTGATAAAGCATTAATTTATTTAATGTGAAGTAGAGTATAAATTGATCCAAAAAGTATATCATGCAAAGAGAGTAACTATTATACTGAACCGGATCATAAATGCTGATTTAGTTTAACACTGAACTTGGGTCAAGCGAGATAAACATCATGGAGTGTTAAATATTATTTACTTATTTTTCAATAATTAAACATCCATGATTGACGGTCCTTTAAGTTGTATCATTATCGAAAGTTGGATCTTTTTTTTTTTTGGGTCAAATATTGGACTTTATGTTACCAGAAACTATTAACAAAGCTCATGTTAATAGTTTCTCAATGTTAGGCTCTCTTATGTTGTGGATTTTGAGTTAATGGATGTGCATGTGAAGTTTTGGGAGACTAATTGCCAATTATTTCAAAAGTTTAACCTGTTAGATGAAAACGTTGTTCAATATCATCTCTTATGCTTATCCAATGCAAACATTAAATGCTCATTATATGGTGGCATTAAATGCCATATTTTTCATATTTGGCTTGCATAAATGGCCTTTCCTTTTTAGTCACTTTGACAATAATGAAAGATCAAACTTCCCTGATTAGGTCATTCATATATAGCAAATTCTTATAAATACTTTAACAGTTCATGTGGATTCCAACTCAGAAGAAATGGATAGGTTTAATAGTGGTTAGCAATTTTCAGTATGCTGTTAGGATAAAGTAGCTGCTTGGCCTAAAGGACAAGGTTCAGGTTCCCTAGATTCTACTGGGCGCGAGGTTTTGTAAGGAAGGTGGCTTCCTGCTTGGTTTTACTAGCTGTGTGATTAGGTTGGTTTTTTTTATATGGAGATTTATCATAGTTTGTGTGTGGTAACTCTTCAAAAGATAATTTAAGTTCAAGAAAGCTCGAGCACTTAACTGATGGTTTGAAGTTCTCAGTGATCGCACATTACTTTCTTTCTGGGGAAAAGGGCCTCTAAATCGGGACACTATAATGGATCGTGTATTTTGGATCTTTTGTACCTTCATGATTTTGACGGGAAATCCTCCTTGACTATCTCGAGACAGTTAATACATCAGTCTTCATAGGCTCAAGTCCAAACACACAGACCATAATCGAGTGAATATAACCCAAGATGTTGATGGTTCTAATTGGTTCCAACCCCCCGGGGCTGGTTTTGCTGGCGCTGTTGGGGTGGGGGGAGGAGAGGTGTGTGGGGTGTATGGTGGTGGGTTCTACAATCAGAAATATCAAATAGCACATGAAGATGTGGATAAGACCGGACCGGTCTTCCTCAAAAATAAATCGTTAGGAAACATGCCAACATGACCGGGGAACAGAACAACAAGTAGAATAACTCGAATAATCGGCAAGACAAAATTGAAAAGGAATGGCAAGATTTGAACCGGGAATTTGTGCTCTGAATCATGTTAGAAAAACTGTTTTTCTAAAAAAGCTTAAATTGTCAAGAAATGGACCAACAAGGTGTATGCAGCATATAGTAAAAATAGATGATTTAGGGTTTAATCATATTTAAGAGAGATGCTTAAAAATCTTGCAGTAAAACTTCACATAAAGACTTTGATTGATAGTTATAGGTGATAATAGTGGTTGACTATCCGAAGAACTCGTACGCCTCGTTACACTCTTAATGAACCACTTGCTTGATGACTTCTTTGATGAACCACATATAGAAGATAATAATTCCACTTCCACATGAATGGATTTGCATAATTTTTATACGTTATTATAGATAGGTGGCATATATTGTTTTGGAGGCTGTCTTTTCACCTTTATATACTTAGGGCACATTTAAAAGTCTTGGAAACTAAACTTTGCATGGACCGTGTGTATCCAACAAAATTCTTAAAGAACATTACGTGCAAGACACTTCTCATGGCATAGGACTTAACCGTGATGAAAGCAAACTGAAATTTTGTTGAACGAATTTACTTTATAAGTATAATAACTGAACGAATTATGCATATGGGACTCACAAAATTATAAAGATATATATTCTATATATGTGTCGATTTAAGGAGAAACCCCAATTGCTAGGTTATTAGCCTCTCCCACAAGTTTGTGGTCTGTTTCAATCATGTATCATCCTTGGAGATATATTCTTCTTTTGTTAGTTCACCTTTGCTGTTTATTTATCTCATATAAAAGTAGCTAATCACAATTGCCCAGATGATTTATCTTTTAAAATATATATTCTGACTTTAATATGGTAATATACGGGGAACAACTTGCTGGGAACAACTTGTTGTATGATAAGACAAATAGACACATCTGTCTATTATTCTCGAGAACTGTGAAACACGTAGCATAAATTAATGAAATTTTTTATATCTAATTATCTAATAGAGATGGAATAACCAAATTAGATAAGTGAAACCCCGGATAGCTCGCCGCTTTAACCAATGCGATGCACACCATTATGTAGACTGCTGAAGATAATGGTAAGCGATTTTTTTTGTTTAATATCATATTCCCTAGGTACATAGCATCTAATGACCAAATGGAGATGGATTCTTTCTAGCTTGGGATAAAATACTGAAATTTTAAAATCGAGAGAAAAGATTGTCTGCTGAAATGTCTAAACCCTAAATTACAACAGAAGCGCATCTTGCCTCCAACACTCAAAGCTGTTCATTACAAACTAAATATTACAAGCTTTTCTTCGGAAGAAAAAAAAAATATAGTCTGTTCACACATCTTCCAATAGATCTGGTCAATTTGACATAAAGAAACAGCCCATAAATTCTTTTTAAGTCCTTTTCGCAACGTGCGTCTTATTCCGACTATACTTAATGAACTAGTTGGTCCAATTTAAATCTTAGCACATGAAGTCCTGCAAATTCTTAGGGTTTTACTCACATTACAATGAGAATTATTTTCTTTTCTGTTTTGGTCACAGCACGAGTATCGTTCAATTGTTTTTTTCAGTGATGCTTCCCACAAATACACAATTACTAACAGATTTCTGCCCTAAAAGGAAGGAACCCGATGGCAAAATTTGGAAAGAAGCTCAGTACTGCACAACGTATTATATAATGTGCCTTGAAGACCCATGGTTAATGTTCTTTCCTCTTTGTCAAGTCAATATAGGAAAGTTCAGGAAATAGAAACTGTAATTACAAGTTTGACAAGCTCCTTCCTTCCCTATTTAGTTTTCTGGCTGATGCAAAGTCCAAACAAGGGAAACGATAAATCAAACACTTCCCAAAAAGGTCAAAAAGGCGAACGTATCAAGTACGTAGAAGACACGTAATACTTGGGTCATGGTTGAAAGATTTACACGAAAAGTTTGCATAAAATCATGTCATTTTTTACATGATTGATAGATATCATGGTACATAAAAGGTGAGTTAGCTCAACTTTTTTAGAATGAGTCTGAGTAATAGTTTCCATAACAAAAAAAAAAAAAAACTTGCAAAAGAATGGTCATAGTCTCATCCTTGAATAAAGCAAAAGTGGTTTCCTCCTACAAGAAAGTGCATGTTATTTAGTTACTAGTGATACTGGTTTTGATGAACAAAACCGGTAAAATAAACCCCGAGTTGTAAGTAAGATCATATTTGAATGGCTAATAGGAGTCTTCCATTTATTAATTAGTAACTGATTTTCTGAATAGGTCTTGGTCAAGAGTAATGCTAGAGATCAGACTAGCTCACAATAGAGACTTACTAAATTATATGTCAAACTAGAAATGGGCATTGAACCGGTGTATCATCTTTAATCCTCCAATAGGATTCCGTAACACCCACATCATTTAGTAAATAAATTTTGTTAATTAGTATAAGGGTCCGTTTGTTTAAGAGAAAGCTATTTCCCAGAGATTATTTTATGGCTTTCCGATGTTTGGGTGATGGAAAGCTAATTGATTTACGGAAAACAATTTTCCATTGACGGAAAAAATGGGAAAAGTATTAGAAAAGTCTTAAACCTTTTGCATTGATGTCAATTTAGTTCTAAACATTTTTTTTGTGCCAATTTAGTTCTAAATCTTTTATTTTTATGCAAATTCAGTCATTCTAACTAATTTTGGGAGGATATTGCTAATGTGGACATTGGCCAACCCATGTGGCACCGCCGGTGATGACGTGAACATCTTTTAATAATATTTTTCTATTTATTTTTAATTTTTTTTCTTACCCTTTTTTCTTCCTCTAGCCAGTCATCGGATTGGCTTGAGACTAGGGGCGGCGAGTCTCGTGTAGGGCTGGGTAAGGCACGACTTTGCAGGATTGGGCGAGGTCAAGCCTCACCCATGGCCTGTGAGGCTCGACCCTCACTAGATTTGGCGAGGGTAAGCCTCACCCAACCTTGCACGAGGCTCTAGCCCTCGCCAGATGGCCGCGAGGGTGGCCTCGAGCCGGGTTGGGTGAGGTGCTACCTCGCTAGATCAAGCAAGGTCAGTCCTCCACCATGGTCGGCGAGGCTTGATCCTCGCTAGATCCAGCGAGGGCGAGCCTTGCCTAGCCCAGTGTAAGGCTCGAACCCTCACTAGATGGCTGTAAGGGTGGCCTTGAGCTGGGCTGGGTAAGGTACGACCTCGCTGGATCTAGCGAGGTCGGGCCTCTACCATGGTTGGTAAGGCTCAACCCTTACTAGATCCGACAAGGACAAACCATGCCTAGCCCAGCACGAGGCTCGAACCCTTGCTGGATGGCTGTGCGGGCGACCTCAAGCTGGGCTGGACAAGGCACAACCTCATCGAATCTGGTGAGGTCGGGCCTCCCTAATGGCCGGTAAGGCTCGACTCTCACCCAACCCAGCGCTAGGCTACCCTTGCGGCCATTCAGCAATGGTTAAGCCTCGCTGCCCTCACCAATGGCTGGCGAGGTAGGGCTCACCTAAGGCCGATGAACCTGGCCTCCAGCCAATCGCTGGACCAGCGATTGGCTAGAGGAAGAAGAAAGGGAAAGAAAAGAAAAGAAAAAATTTGAAAAATATTAAAATATTATTAAAAGTTATCTACGTCATTGCTGACAGTGCCATGTTAGCTGGCCGGTGTCTACGTTAGCAATATCCGACCAAAATTAGCCGAACGGATTGAATTGGCACAAAGACAAAAGGTTTAAGACTGAATTGGCATTAAAAAAAAAGTTTATGACGAAATTGGCACAAATGCAAAAGGTTTAGAACTTTTCTGATAACTTAGATTGGCGAAAAATGACTATCACTCCTAGCAAGAAGAAGAAAATCACTTTTCCTAAAGCACAAAACAAATTAAAGCAAACCATTTTCCTTGAAAATATTTTCCCGTATCATTAAATTTTTAATGAAACAAACCCATCTTTGATTTCTGTAGCATTATTTTAAAGGAACATTACTGCTAGGTTAATCTATTGTAACTACCTCCATTAAACTTGTTACACCCCGAACCTCATCGAGCACGTGGCATCCCGAACCTCGAGTCGAATGAGTGCGACGTCCAGGAAAACATCGCCGACCCAATAATCTCATCAGAGTTAACTTGCGGTGGAGCAAATGCAAAATCCTGGACGATAAAATTGGAGAACACCAGGAAGAAATAGATCGTCATACCACCAATACTTTACTATACCTCGATATAAATATGTACAACATCCATTTACAATATACTTATACCTTATCGCCAATTTACTAGTCCACATAATATACATACACACCTACTACTATTCACAATCATCATTACTTCAAAAAGAGGTAGACAACCTGGGTTTCCTATTTCTCTAAAAATAGTACTCCTCAAAAGATTTGCTCCTAACCTCCCCACTAGCCCTAGTGTCCATGTGACAGCGTTCACTCAAACTCGCTATCCTCAGCATCATTATCTGTATCCTCCTCAAGCACGTACTCATCCGAAGATTCTGAGTCAGCCTCAATCTCGATCGGGTACTCTACAACATCATGCTCAGTATGCACAACATCCCAAAACGCTACGGCAGCGGCAGCGACGGCGGAAGGTTCATGGCTCAGGCGGAGGCTCTGAAATGGTTTGGTTGAAACAACTATGAGATACTTCTCAATAAGTTGTAACATAAACCCTACCTAGGCTACCACGTAATTCCAGACACGTCCAAACACACAACCAAACAAACCACGCAAATAGCAACCAAACATTCACACATACCTGAACTCTCGGCATACGCAACCTGCACGTTAGCCCACAATCCCAACATACAATTCTCACGCACATGCTACAACACACGTATTTTCCACATATCAACACACAAGTCAATCGCACAACATTTCCAGCTCACTCGTCGTACCCACACTTGTTCAATCACTTTCCTAGCTCGTGTATACACGTTTCAGGATCACTCGATTGTGCTCCGAGCATCACATGCCTCGGTCCGATCCCATATTCACTTTCCATACCACACATGTGATATTCTGAAAATTAGTCCATTTGGGATTTGTAAAATACTGAGTTTTATGAAATGTGCTCGTAGTAAATTCTCGCCTGGAACTGATCATTCATGTGATGCTAACCATTAGGAAAATGCTAATAGGGGAATTAAATTCGCACAACTAAAGAAAATTCGATCGTGAATTGATTTTCGACCATGAAATCGCTGAAGTGATATTTGGAGCCACTGTTGACCGATTCAAGGATAGTCAAGGGTCAGTTCGCCACTGTAACATCCTGAATTTCGACCTATTTCCGGAATCAATGAAATAAATGTTATTTCACATTTCATTTTAGTAAATCTAGCCCGGAACTGATCATTCTCGGGATACTAACCTTTAGGGAATGGCTACCTAGGGAAATGTACGTGGACCTAAGCACTCGATCATGAGTCGACCTTCGGTGACGATCGAGGTCGCCATGACTCGAATAACCCTAGGTTGATACGCGTAATCCCTAAACAGCCGCTCGTTAGTGAGAGACCCTAAAATTGAGATTGGGCGATTTTGATCGCGAAAGTTGATCCGGACTTGGATGTCGATTTTCGGGGTCGTGCGCAACTATTTTTACAAGGACGATGTCATTTTAGTGTGGCCAAATATATTAAGGATCGGGAGAGCCGAAAAATGGAAATTCGGCTCGAAACCGAAAAATTACGTTTTTGCCCTTAGGCCTATTTTTGGGTATTCCGAATTTTAGGGAGAACTATTGGAAAATTATTTTGGGAAATTAAGAGGATAAGATCAGCCCAGTAATGCAAGGATGAAAAGACTAGAATGCCCTTGGATATTTTGGCTTGGATTAATGTGGACCAAGTGTTTTAGGGGCGAAATGGGAATTTGGAAAAAGTGGTCAAACCCCCAATTTAAGACCAATTTTCTCTCTCTCCCTCCATTTCTCACGTCTCCCCCTCTCTTCCTCTCCTCTTGGCCGGTTCCCCCTCCTCCTTTCCTTGGCCATGAGAGTGGCTAGTTTGCCATGCCAATCGTCGTTCATTCGTCATCCGCTTAAGGTAGCTGTTCGTCCACCGCCATGAGCCGCCGATTAGCCGATCCCCCCTTCCACTCTAGCCGAGTTAGCCTAGAGTTCGGGTAAGTCACAATCTAATCCCTATTTAGGACGTCGGGTATTTTCGGACTCGTTCGGGTGTGGTTTAGGGGATTTAAAGGTTGATGAAGGTGTCAATAATGGTTTTTGGTAGTTGATCGTGGTTATTGGTGGCTGATCGTGGTTGTTGATGGCTGATCATGACTGTTAGTGGCTGTTGCGGGTTGGATTAGATGTCGGGAAATGAGTTTTGGTTGAATCCGTGAAGTCCGGGGTGAATCGCGGATTCGCGGTTATTGTACCTACCCGGTTTTCTATTTTTGTAGAGAATTTTGTGGGCCGAATTTGAGAAATTTTTCTTCATGAAAGTTGTTCCCAACATCTTGAGGTATAACATAATTTAATTTGGGAATTTTTGGAAAACATTTGAGGCCATTCAGAAGTTCATCTTTGGACCGAAATGGGTCTACCCGATTTACTGTTCCTCCAATCTTCGGATTTGTTCAAATTTTTATAAATTTTTCTAGGCCTATTTTCAAAATAATTTCTTCACGAAAGTTGTTGGGTACATTTGTGGCTATAACATAGAAAAATTTCAAGTCTTTTCAAGGTGATTTGGGTATTGAAAAAAATGTATTTTGATGATCAGGTGGACTGACCAGACGGGTTGATTTTCGTATGTCTTCCAGTGACAAAAAGCGGTGTTTACAGTTGGATATGGGTTTTAAGTCCTTCATGGAAAATTTTTATCAAAATGTTTTGTACAACATATCCAAATTTCAGAATTTTTAGAGTTGATTTACTATTTATTTCAAATGGATTTCGGTCACCGCACAACTGCCCAGTTTGGACCTGGTTTTGTATATTTTCGATTTTTTTCTCTCTCGAGAATTATTCAGTGTTATCGTGGTATTTTGGATGGGTAGTTTGATGCTTGAATGAGCTCATATGTGTGATTGTGTGGCTGTGAGGTGTGGTGGCGTGACTGCACATTGAGCTCGCGTGCCAAGTTTGGGTGTTTGTGTGGTGTTCGCGTGATGAGGATGTACATTTGTGAAAAGTGTGCGAGATGTGAATTTGAGTGTGACCGTGTGTATGTGTGGCAGCGTGGTACATGTGGAACGAAGGTACAGGTGTGTAGGCTTGGTTGGAAAAAGGTCCGTCCTGAGGTGTGTACGTTTACGCGGGACGATGCCGTCCTTGACGAGGTGACGATACCCGGCCCGACGGGGTGTCGATGCCTGACGAGGTTAGAAAACCGTTGGCCTAATGCGTTTTATGCGGGCATGATAATTAAGGAAAGGAAGAAGTAGGATTCCGTCCCAAGGCATGTTCGTGTACGTTGGACGATGCCGTCTCTGACGAGATAACGATGCCCGGCCCGACGGGGTGACGATGCTTGATGAGGTAAGAAGACCATTGACCTGATGCATTTTACGCAAGCGCGATAGTGGTGGAAGAGTTGAGAATGAACGAGAATTGGCTTGAGGTGCGAGGTTTGAGAAAGTGACACATGGTGTGAGTTAGTGTGCGAGTGTGTTTGTATCGCGTGATATAGTGCTTGATTATGGGGTAAAATCTGCTAGGCATAATATGGGACGTGCTCAAGTAGGTTTTGCTTTATAATCGAGGTATGCGCGTGGCTGTGATGTATTGCTATGGTATAATTGGCGTGTGTATTGATATACAGAAAGTGTGTGATGGCATGTGTGCAAGAATTGTATGTTGGGATTGTGGGCTAACGTGCATGGTGCGTATGCAGAGAGTCCAGGTACATGTGAATGTTTGATTACTGGTTATATGGTTGTTTGGTTGCGCATTTAGATGTGTCTGGAATTACGTGGTAGCCTAGGTGGGGCTTAGGTTGTGACTTATTGAGATGTGATCTCATGGTTGTTTCAACCAAACCATTTCAAAGCCCTCGCCCGAATGTCGAGATTAAGGTTGACTCGGAGTCGTCGGGTGAGCAGACAGCTGCGGAGGATTTAGGTGGTGATGCCGAGGACAGTGAGTTAGAGTGGACGCCTTTGAGAGGGCGTAGGGGATAGTTCTAGGAGGAGGATGCGCCCCATTTTTGGATAGTGTTGATCTTGATATTTTGATGGTTTAGAGTTTATAGTTCGGTGCGCTTATAAATTATTTTTTTGTGGCTGGTATTGGCGGATGATGTAAATATTTGGAAGTGTAATATATGCTTGGTGATTTGTTCCTTCTTAGTGTTCTCTAATTTTATTGTCCGGGATTTTTGATTGTTAGGTCGGCGATTTAACTCTGATGGATCGTTAGGTTGGCGATGTTATTCCTGGGACATCGCACTCTTCCGACCGAGGAGAGGGATGTTGCTGGCTCGATGGGGTTCGAGGCATGACACCATTGTCATAATAGTGGATCGCGGGTGATTCTGCTAGACCACGAAATGATCGTAGAATGATCCTGAACTTATACCAAATGATCGTACCCCTCGGATCTAGTGATTGATCTTCGCGATTTTAATGACAACCGAGGTCGTCACGTACCGAACGAACTTGCACGTGACTCGATTTATTGTCAGTCACGGGTAGAATATGCGAATTTCCCCAACAAGCCGCCCGTTAGTTTGAGAAATGCTCGAGTTGCGTTTAATAAAATTTAATTATTTAATTTAGCCCATATTGAACATCGAAAAATTAGGAAGTCACGACGGAACATTAGGACGACGCTGCTGAGGACACGTGCGATTTTTGGGCGTGCTTGAATCCTTCAGAAAAATTCAATTTGGGCAAGAAAATGAGAAAGTGACCTTTTTACCCCTAAGGTTTATTAAAGGGCATGCTTTATGGAAGAAGGGCATTTTTGGTAATTTTGCCCTAACTTTTTGGTTGGACAATTTTACCCTTGGATTTTTGAGAAATTACAAGAATACCCTTGGATATTTTTGGGTGAGATTCGATTTCGGCCGTCGGTTTCAAGATAAGATCAAATCTAGACCGTTAGATCAAAAATGTGAGAAATGGGCATTTTGGTCATTTGCCATTTTGGTCTAAAAGTCACTATTTAGGTCAAGATCTCTCTCTCTCTCTCTCTCTCTCTCTCTCTCTCTCTCTCTCTCTCTCTCTCTCTCTCTCTCTCTCTCTCTCTCTCTCTCTCTCTCTCTCTCTCTCTCTCTCTCCACCGTGAACCCCCCCACCGTGAGCTCCTTTCGGCCGCCTCATCGCTCGCCCAACCGCTGCCCGTCGCATCGCCGCCTCGCCGCCACCGTACCACACCACCACCATCACCCCATGCCGCCGCCACCGCCGCCGTCTCTCTCTCTCTCTCTCTCTCTCTCTCCCCCATGTGGTCGTGAGCCACGGACAAGGAAGGGCCACCGCCGGATCGCCACTGCCAAGCCACGCCACTACTCGCCGCTGTCCTCGCCGCTCCCGATTGAGCGCCGTCACTTTCTATTCTAGCCGATTTAGTCTAGAACTAGGTAAGTTTCGCCTAAACCCAAGTTAGGACTTCTAGTATTGACGGATGATTTTATTTGGGTGAAATCGAGTTTAGTAGAGTGCGGAAATTGTATGGTTTGGGAATGGGATTGATTAGCAGGCCTAAGATTGAATTTGGAAAATTTTTATGGAAATTTTGAGAAGAATAGTGGGCTATGAGTGACTGCTCATGAGGCTGTGATGGGCCGATCGAGACACGAGTTAGATTTTTAGAACCGGCAATTAATGGTCAGAAAGTGTCGTGAATGACCGAAATTGATCCAACGCCATTTGGTTGGAGAAAAATGGCGATACGTGTGTTTAAGGCATGTTTGAATTTTTTACTAAATTGTGGTGATTGAATTGAGTACATGGTTGTGTAATTAAATGGTGGAAATATGCCTGTTGGGTACACGTGTGGGCCAGACTGATTTTAATTAATGAAATTGGCCATATCAAATGCTAAGTGACCATGTTTTGAGTGCGAATTGTTGAGTGCATGGGCCACGTGTGATGGGCTAGTTGGGTGTTGTCACGTCCAGGACCCCGCCGAGCTCGCGACATCCCTCGATGGTCGATCATTGAATGCAACGTCCTAGGCACGTCGCCGACCCAACCCAAACATCAGAGATTAGGCACGCGCGGAAACAAATTGAAACAACTCAAACGATTAATTAATGACAAAGGGGGGGCTAGCAATAGCACGAAACAATAACTGAATTCCTATACTTGGTAGATACATACGACGATCACAAAAGACAAACTCCAAGCTAGGCCAGAACAACATAACCACATTCCTCAAAAGAGGTAATAGTTCGCAAACTTAACTCCTCTACAAAAAGGGGAACTCAAAATACTGGGTACTTGACCAGTCTTCGATCTCCGAGATACCCTTGCAGTGTCCCCAATCACTCATGGTCGCGGATCTGAAATGGTTATATAATAACCGTGAGAACGAGTCTCAATAAGTAACTCCCTATACCCCACGAAGGCCAATGCGTACCCAGACAAGTCGTACATGTAATCTAACTCCAAACATAACGAAATCACCTCAAAGTACTTACATCGCCATCAAACGCGTGTCGGCTCTGCACGTCAATCAAATATAGTAAAATAATAATAATAATATAACATGTCACAATCATTCACACGCCAGCAACAATAGCATTCAATCAATTCACCCAGTTCGATCACCCAATCAATCAGTCAAATTCAATCAATCCAATCACACTCAAGTCGCATGCGTGGTCGAACAACTTTTCACGACCTCCCAGGTCCTTTCATACGGCCCCCGCCACTGCGCCTCAGGCTCCATCTCACAGCCCGCGCCACTGCGCCTCAGGCTCAGCCCTCAGATCAAGCCGGGCTCGGTCCCGCATAACCACGCCTCAGGACATATTTCCATTCCAATGACCCGCGTAACCTACGCCTCAAGTCTAGTCACGCCTTATTCGCCACACCCGCGTAACCTACGCCTCAAGTTGGCAGCCCTTCGATCGATCCGGGCTTTTTCACATGCACATGCACCACAGCACAATTCGCCAATCTCACAAGTCGTACCAATAAAAACCTAGGACATATTCACCACGTCACAATTCACCAATCAACGAGTCATACAAATCCAATTCACATCACAGCCCATCACACTGGCCCACAAATCCATCATTCACGCCAACCACATACGAACATCATGCCCACCCACGAATGTTACAGCAAGCCAATTATTGACCCACTTACATTAGCCAGTAATATGCACCCAAACCATCCCAATTCCAAATCACAGGCTCACAACTCTAACATCCAAGCCGACCACAATCGCACGTCAATTTCTTCCACACACGCCACGACAATATTATCAATTAGCCCACCATAATTCGTCATTAATTAAGCCCCACAATTATCACAATTTAATATAACAATTATGCACATGCAAATATTGACCTTACTCCACGTTTATCTCCTAAGCCGGCACTAATTAATCTCTAGACAAGCCTAATAATACCCAATGCACAAGGTAAGGTTTAGGGAGTCACTTACCAAGTTTTGGCCTGGGAAAAGTCGGTTCAAGCCAAAAATGACCCAGGTGAACAATGCTAATTAGGCGCGACGGGCGCAGGGCTCGACCACGGCTCTCGGCCATGGGCACAGCCCTCGGCCATGGCTAGGCCACGGGCACAATGCCCGGCCATGGGCACAATGCCCGGCCATGGGCACACGCAAGAGCACAGGCGCGGGCAAAGGCACGAGCGCAGGCGCGGGGCTCGGCCACGGGCCGAGGGACTCGGCCACGGCCCGGGGCACAAGCGGCCGGCCGACGAGCTAGGCTTGCTGGGGCAGGCGAGCGGCGGCAGCGGCGAGCTGGTCTGGTGACAGTGAGCAACAATGAACGGGCGCAGCGTTGGCAGCGGCGCTGTGGCTGGGCGGCTCTCTGGCGACGGTACCGTGGCTGGGGAGGGCGTTGGACGGCCGGGAGCTGCGGGGGAGGGGAGAAACGCGGCGCCGGGCGGGGTCATCGGTCGACGCGGTGGCGCAACGGCGAGCTGAGGAAGACGACGGCGTCGGCGGCTGGTGGGGCGGCATCGGGCGGCGGTGCGGCACCGGACAAGCGAGGCGGAGCTGGACAGGGGAGGGGGGTTTCGGCCCGGCGAGCTGCGGCTTGGGCCCGTGGTGGCGACAGGACGTCGGGTGACGGTGGTGGAGGTGGCGGCGAGCTCCCGTAGGCTTAGGCGGCGGAGCTCACACCCGCGGCAGCCATGGCAGCGTCCGGCAGAGTAGGGGGGCGGCCGGGAGGAAGAGGGAGGAGAGAAGGAGAGAGGGGTGGCTGTGGCAGGGGTGGCGGCGTCCCGTCGACGTGCGGTGGCAGCGAGCGGTAGCTGGTGGCGAGCGGAGCGGCGTCGGGCGGAGCAGAGGCGGTGCAGCTTTGTCGGGGGAAAAGAACGAAGGAACGCGTAGCAAGGAAGAAGAAAAAAAGAGAGAGAAAGAGAAGAGAGAAGAGAGAGGAGAAAGAGAGAAGGGAGTAGTGCATGCATGACACGTGCACACGGAGGAGAGAGAGAGAGAGAGAGAGAGAGAGAGAGAGAGAGATGGGAAAGAAAAGAAAGGAAAAAAATGGGGGGAGAAAGACGCACGGCAGACGGCGCGAAGGAGGAGGAGAGAGAGAGAGAGATTAGGGAGGGAAAATTTAAAAGTTCATTCAAATATTAAACGCAATATAACGGCCCATAATTAAAACCGACAACACCTCGACGGTCTAAATTAATCCTAGAATATAATAAGGGACAAAGGCCAAATTAATTCGATCAACTACCACGAGAGAGGTCTACCAGTCCAAATTCGTACTCGGTCAAAACTCCTTTTTCTTCCCACTACCCCTTACAATCTTGACATTGGCTACGACAACATCGACACCGTCCGATTTATTGCGTCCCAAAATCCGAGAAATTTGACACCGAAGTTTGAGTTCTAAATAACGGCCAAATTTGATCGAGCGCGATTCTAGAGAAATCTCAAAATTTAAAACAATAACCGTGAGTGATCAATTCTCGGGCGAGATTTTACTATAAGCACACTGACGAATTACACGTTTATTAAATCCCAAAATTGGGTCAAAATCCGGGATGTCACAGGTGTGATAAATGTTTATTGAGCATGTGCATGAGTAAAAAAGAAATTGTGTGTGGCATGACATGTGAAATCGTGGGAATTGCACCATCTTGAGGCGTGTACGTTTACGCGGGCCTAAAGTGTTGTGATAAGTGGTCATAGTGTACCTGAGACGTGTACGTTTACACGGGTCACTGGCAAGTGATGTGAAAAAGAGATAAGATGATAATGGAACGAATGCGTGACATGAGAATCATAGATGCGCGTGATTGTATATGATGTGATTATGACTAACGTGCAGGTTATACGCATGATAGACTTTGGTAAGATTAATTGATGTGTCTGCTATGTGATGATTTGGTGTATGTGTGATTGCGTTTTGGTGATTTTCTGGAGGTACGTGATAGCTTAGATGGGGTTTAGGGGTGTACTTACTAAGATGTAGTCTAATGGTTGTTTCAACCAACATTTTCAAAACCCCGACCTAAGCCATGAATCCTCCGCCACCGCCACCAGAGCGTTTTGGAGTACCAGTGTACACCGAGTACAAAGTTGCAAAGTTTATGATGGGAGGTAATATAACCTAGATTAAGCACACCACGATCGTTTATGTAGAAGTAGGACTACCTTTATAGGAAACCCATGTTTATACTGCACGGTATTTCAAAGACGCAGAGGGGGATGAGTTCGGCCCCGTTAGAGGTTTTGATGTCCCGTATGATTTAGTCGGAGATTGAGACCCGTCTGCCATACTCCCGATAAACGGAGAGTTGACTAGTATAGAAGTTAGTTTGGCTCAGTATGGTCTGCATCAAGACCCTGTAGCATAGGGATCTTCAGGGGTTGAGCATGAACCCGAGCCCGAAGCATCGCAAGCTGAAGTTGATCCGATGGACATAGACTTAGAACTGATCCCCGAGGAGGAACCAAAAGAGGATGTGGGGCTCGAAGTAGAACCCGAGATCGAACCCAACGAGTCTGAAGAGCCTGTAGGGGAACCAGAGTATATACTTCCATTTGAGCAGTATTTGGATCCTAACTTTGTGCCTGAGTATCATTTCTTCGATGGACTAGCTGAGGAAGGTCAGGACGAAGTTCCAATGGAGTCAGGTGACATCAATCATCTGATTGTGATTGAAGAAGAACTGGAGTCCTCGGAGGAGCAGACGGTTCAAGAGAGTTCGGAATCAGAGGACGAGGAGTCAAACTCGGAATGGACACCGAGTGTGGGTCGTAGGGGCTAGTGTAAAGGAGGAGAAATTAGACTGTCGTGAGTACCGTTTTTGAGGTTAGAATGCCAGGTCATCGGTTCTTTTTTATATCGATGGTTTATAGTATGGTGTGCACTTGTAAATTAAGGTTTGTAATTTTGTGAATATTGTGGTATATGTTTGAATGAGAAATGAAAATGTATAATCTCCATGTTCTCCCCAGTTTCCAAATGTCAGGGTGAGTTTTTGGTTTCTGTTGTGGATTTAAAATCTTTGATGATTATAATGAGGTCGGCGACAACCTGGGACGTTGCACTCTATTGACCAGCAGTGGGATGTACGCGGGTTCGACGGGGGTTCGGGGCGTGACATGCCCGTTTGAATTGGTATCAAAGCAAGGTTAGCTCGATCTAAAACTGATCGAAGTTTGGAGAGATAAGGAGTAGAGGCCCTGAGGTAGTACTTAGGGAGATCTTAGTAAGTTGTAGGGTGGAACGAGCTACACGTGCCTCCAGATTGTTTGCTGTGATTGTTTGAGTGAATTGATTGTAGTGATTCTTGAAGTGCATGTGCATCTGGACCTAAGGTAAGTGTTCGGACTCTTGTGTTTATGACTCTGTGATTGGTACTGAGGGATTGCATGCTGAGGGAGCTTTTGTGTTAATTCGCTGCTTAGAATCAAATTGAGCTAGTTGGTTTAGATCGCTAATTCTTGAGTAGAATTATAGCAGGTAGGAGAGTGGTAGAATTGTGACAATAAGTAGTAAAGGAAGAGGCGTAGGAAGAGTCCCAAGAAGGGGTGCCAGTAGAGGATCAAGGGATAGAGGTCGTGCTAGAGCCAGAGCGGTAGAGGATCTTGGAATGGGTGCAAGAGCGATAGAAAATCCCGGAGCGGATGCTGGAGTAGCAATAAACCCCAGAGTGGAAGTTAGACCTACTAAGGATCCTAGAATGGAAGCGGTCATAAGGACATTGGAACAAATTGGTAACATAATAGGACAGCAAACTCAGGAGCGAGCTACTCCAATTGCCTGAGCTGCCGAGACCGTTGCTGCTGTTAATAATAATGAGAATCAAAGGCAGGGGCAAGTGGTTGTGAATAGACCAATGCATCAATTGGTTGAGTAGTTTATAAAGCTTAAACCGCCTAAGTTTTCTGGGAAAGGTGACCCTAAGGCTGCACTTCGATGGGTAGAGGAGCTTAAGAAGGCTTTTAAGGTGCTAGAGTGCAATGATCATGAGAAAGTGACTCTGGCAGTATATCAGTTGCAAGATAATGCGACTGATTGGTGGAAAGCCACCAGAGATAAGATTTTTCTAGAAGGTATAGCCAAGACTTGGACTGTTTTTACTGAGGGCTTTTATGGGAAATATTTCTCGGCAAGTGCTAGGGAGAGAAAACTTGCAGAATTTATGAGACTCCACCAGGGTCAGATGACGGTAGATCAGTATGAGGCAGAATTTGCGAGATTATCTAAGTTTGTGCCGAGAATGGTGGAACATCCCGAGGATAAGGCGTGAAGATTTCTGGACGGATTGAAAGCTGATATTCATAGTCAGTTGTTACTAGTAAATCTGAGGACATACCAGGAAATATTTGATAGAGCCCAGATTTTAGAGCGAGATCAAGTGGATAAGGTTGCCGCTTCTAGGTCGAGATTTGTCCAAGGTTGGAATAATCGTAATCCTGGAAGAGGTCAATGGTTGATAATAGGCATTTCACTCCACTAGTTAAAAGAAATATTGGGAAGCCAGTCTGGATCGGGAATAGTCCGTGTAGGATCTGTGGAGGTAGACATGGAAATTGACCTTGTCCAACCAGGGGCGAAGCGTGTTTTAGATGTGGAGGATTTGGTCACCACATAAGGAATTGCCCCAATCCCAGGCAGAGTAAGCCGCCTGCATTGCCGCCACCTCGAAATGGGAATCAGATTGAAGCAGCCCAAACAGCGAACCAGAATAGGCCTCAAGTGTAAGGATGAGTATATGCTATGGCCAGACGAGAGGCTGAGAACGTACCAGGGGTTGTCACAGGTACGATTTCTCTGTGCAACCATATTGCGTGTGCTTTATTTAACCCTGGAGCGTCGCATTCTTTCATATCGAAACAGTTTGTTGAGTTGATTAGAATAGAACCGCAATTGCTTGATGTTGTGTTATGCATGACGACTCCCTTAAATGATAAGATGCCGATTTCGTTGGATTGTTCAAACTGTAAGATTATGATTGGGGATAGGGAGGAAATAATTGATTTAGCGGTTCTAGACATGTACGACTTTGATGTGATAGTGGGTATGGATTGGCTGTCTAAGCAGAGGGCTGTAATGGATTGCAATAGCAGAGTGATCCAATTTAATCCTGTTGGACATCCGAAATTTAAATTTGTGGGAAGTCGAGGAGGACCCTCGATTCCATGGATTTCTTCAATGGAAATGACGAAACTGTTGGATGAAGGGTGTCAAGGATTTCTAGCTGCAATAGTGGATTCGATGGCTGAAGAGCCGAGACTTGAGGATATAGCGGTAGTGTGTGAGTATCCCGATGTGTTTCCTCAAGAATTACCGGGATTGCTGCCAGAAAGAGAAGTGGAGTTTGTAATTGAGTTGGCACCTGGAGCTGAGCCAATTTCGAAAGCACCCTATAGGATGTCATTGTTGAAATTAAAGGAATTAAAGGTACAAATGCAAGAATTGTTAGACAAGGGATTTATTCGTCTCAACGCGTCTCCGTGGGGAGCACCGGTGTTATTCGTAAGGAAGAAAGATGGATCATTGAGATTGTGTATAGATTCCAAGCAGCTAAATCAGGTGACGGTTAAGAATAAATATCATTTGCCAAGGATTAATGATTTGTTTGATTAGTTACAAGGGCTTTGATGTTTTCTAAAATTGATTTGAGAATGGGGTATCATCAGTTGAGGATTAGGAATGAGGATATACCGAAGACGGTATTTAGGACAAGATACGGACATTATGAATTTACGGTGATGCCGTTCGGATTAACGAATGCCCCTACTGCCTTTATGGATCTGATGAATCGAGTGTTTAAGGAATTTTTAGACTAGTTTGTAATTGTGTTTATAGATGATATATTGGTGTACTCAAAAAGCCTAGAGGAGCACGAATTTCATTTGCATCGAGTGTTGTGAACTTTAAGGAAGAACACGCTGTATGCTAAGTTTAGCAAGTGCCAATTTTGGCTCGGTCGAGTAACATTTCTCGGTCATGTGATCTCTAGAGAAGGAATTTCTGTAGATCCATAAAAAATTGAGGTTGTGACGAAGTGGCCTAAACCAACAACGGTAACAGAAGTTCGGAGTTTTCTGGGTTTGGCCGGATATTATCGTCGTTTTGTGGAAGGCTTTTCGGCAATAGCAATGCCGTTAACACATTTATTGAAAAAGGAGACGAGGTTTGAATGGACAGATAAATGCGAAAGAAGTTTTCAGGAGTTGAAGTACAGGTTGACAACGGCACCGGTGTTAATGATTCCATCAGGACCTGAAGGATATGAGATATATAGTGACGTGTCGTTGAAAGGATTGAGATGTGTACTGATGCAACATGGGCAAGTGGTGGCCTATGCATCAAGGCAGTTGAGGCCACATGAATTGAATTATCCAATGCATGACTTAGAATTAGCTGCAATAGTGTTCGCCTTGAAGATTTAGCGACATTATTTATGCGGAGAGAGATTTCAAATCTATACTGATCATCAGAACCTCAAGTGCTTATTTTCGTAGAAGGAGTTAAATATGAGACAGCAACGTTGGATGGAATTGTTGAAGGACTATGACTGTAATATTCTATATCACCCCGGACAGGCAAACCAGGTAGCAGATGCGTTGAGTCGGAAATCAAGCATCACGTATTTGATGGTCAAGGAGTGGACCCTGTTGAAGAAAGTGTGGGACTCAGAGTTTAAGTTTGAAGTAAGTCAAGTCTCAAGCCTGTTAGCCACATTAAGGATTGAGTCGGAAATCCAGGCTAAAGTTAAAACTTTACAATCTGCGGATCAAGAAATTCAGAAAATACTGATGGTGGATGCTAATAAGAGAAAGCTAGATTTTCAGGTATCAAAAGACGGTATATTGAAATTTCGAGGACGATTATGCGTGCCTGACGATACGGAAATTAAGGAAGAAATTTTATCAGAAGCGCATCGTAGCCGTTATAGTATCCACCCAGGTAGTACTAAAATGTATAGAAATTTGAGGTAATATTATTGATGAAACAGTATGAAGTTAGATATTGCTAAGCACGTGGCTAAGTGCCTAACGTGTCAATAGGTGAAAGCGCAACATTGTAAACTCGGAGAATTATTGCAACCTTTGGAAATCCCAGAGTGGAAATGGGAGTATATAACTATGGATTTTGTGACGGGATTGCCAAGGAGCCAAAGAGGCCATAACACTATTTGGGTGATTGTCGACAGACTGACCAAGTCGGCACACTTTTTAGCTATGCGAAAGGATTTCGCATTAGAACGGTATGCTGAGTTGTACGTGCAGCAAATAGTTCATCTACATGGAGTACCAATGTCGATAATTTCGGATTGTGATCCTAGGTTTACTGCCAATTTTTGGAAAAGTCTGCAGACAGCATTAGAATCCAAGTTATAGTTTAGTACAGCTTACCATCCTCAGACAGATGGCCAGTCAGAGAAGACGATTCAGACTCTAGAGGATATGCTTAGGGCATGTGTGTTGGATTTTCAGGGTAAGTGGGAAGAGCAACTGCCATTGGTAGAGTTTGCTTATAATAATAGTTTCCAACAGAGCAATGGAATGGCACCTTTTGAAGCACTTTATGGTAGGGTTTGTAGGACTCCCGTAGACTGGAACAAAGTGGGAGAAAAGACTATAACAGGGCCAGAGTTGGTGGAGCAATCGATCGAGACGATTAAGATTATTCGCGAAAGGCTGAAGACCGCACAAAGCCGTCAAAAGAGTTATGCAAACAAAAGGCGAAGACCTTTGGAGTTTTTAGTAGGGGATCATGTATTTCTTAAGGTATCGCCCATGAGAGGACTTTCTAGGTTTAGTAAGAAAGGGAAATTGAGTTCGAGGTACGTGGGACCTTTTGAGGTTTTAGAAAAGATTGGGGACTTAGCGTATCAACTTGCATTTCCGCCGAGTTTATCGCAGGTGCATAATGTGTTCCACGTATCGATGTTGAGGAAGTATGAACCGGACCCGACGCATGTGCTGAATTATGAAGAGATAGAAGTGGATGACAAAGTGTCTTATGTTGAGAGACCGATAAGGATCGAAGATTGGAAGGAACGGGTTTTGAGGAACAAGACAATCCCGATGGTTAAGGTTATCTAGGAGTACCACAGGACTGAAGGTGCAACTTGGGAAAGCGAAGAGATAATGCAACGTCAGCACCCCCAGTTGTTTGAGCAGCAATAGGAATTGTAAAATTCTAGATACTGATGAGATTTGTAAATTTCGAAAACGAAATTTTTGTAAGGGGGGAGAATTGTGACATCCTGAAAATTAGTCCATTTGGGATTTGTAAAATACTGAGTTTTATGAAATGTGCTCGTAATAAATTTTCGCCCGAAACTGATCATTCATGGGATGCTAACCATTAGGAAAAGGCTAATTGGGAAATTAAATTCGCACGACTAAAGAAAATTTGATCGTGAATTGATTTTCGACCATGAAATCGCTGAAGTGATATTTGGAGCCACTGTTGGCCGATCCAAGGATAGTCAGGGGTCAGTTCGCCACTATCATAATAGTGGATCGCGGGTGATTCCGCTGGACCACGAAATGACTTGACGAATGATCCTGAATCTATACCAAACGATCGTACCCCTCGGATCTAGTGATTGATTTTCGCGATTTTAATGACAACCGAGGTCGTCACGTACCGAACGAACTTGCACGTGACTCAATTTATTGTCAGTCAAGGGTTGAATATGCGAATTTCTCCAACAAGCCGCCCGTTAGTTTGAGAAACGCTCGAGTTGTGTTTAATAAAATTTAATTATTTAATTTAGCCTAAATTGGATAACGGAAAATTAGGAAGTCACGACGGAATGTTAGGACGACGTTGCTGAAGACACGTGCAATTTTTGGGTGTGCCCGTATCTTTCAGAAAAATTCAATTTGGGCAAAAAAATGAGAAAGTGACCATTTTACCCCTAAGGTTTATTAAAGGGCATGCTTTATGGAAGAAGGGCATTTTGGTAATTCTGCCCTAGCTTTTTGGTTGGATAATTTTACTCTTGAATTTTTGAGAAATTATAAGAA
This sequence comes from Syzygium aromaticum, assembly GCA_024500025.1. Taxonomy (NCBI): domain Eukaryota; kingdom Viridiplantae; phylum Streptophyta; class Magnoliopsida; order Myrtales; family Myrtaceae; genus Syzygium; species Syzygium aromaticum. The sequence goes on along the minus strand of CM044888.1, from coordinate 864,986 downwards.
TACCCTTGGATATTTTTGGGTAAGATTCAATCTCGGCCGTCGGTTTCAATATAAGATCAAATCTGGACCATTGAATAAAAAATGTGAGAAATGAGCATTTTGGTCATTTGCCATTTTGGTCTAAAAGTCACTATTTAGGTCAAGATCTCTCTCTCTCTCTCTCTCTCTCTCTCTCTCTCTCTCTCTCTCTCTCTCTAACTCTGTGTGGCCAAGAGCCACGGACAAGGGAGGGCCACCGCCGGATTGCCACCGCCAAGCCGCGCCGCCACTCACTGCTGCTTTCCGTTCTAACCGATTTAGTCTAGAACTAGGTAAGTTTCGCCTAAACCTAATTTAGGACTTCAGGTATTGACGGATGATTTTATTTTGGTGAAAACGGGTTTAGTTAAGTGTGGAAATTGTACGGTTTGGAAACGGGACTGATTAGCGGGCCTAAGATTGAATTTGGAAAATTTTTATGGAAATTTTGAGAAGAATAGTGGGTTGTGAGTGACTGTTCATGGGGCTGTGATGGGCCAATCAAGACGCGAGTTAGATTTTTAGAACCAGCAATTAATTGTGAGAAAGTGCCATGAAGGATCGGAATTGATCCAACGCTATTTGGTTGGAGAAAAATGGCGATACGTGTGTTTAAGGCATGTTTGAATTTTTTACTAAATTGTGGTTATTGAATTGAGTACATGGTTGTGTAATTATATAGTGGAAATATGTCTATTGGGTGCACTCTTGGGCCAGACTGATTTTAATTAATGAAATTGGCCATATCAAATGCTAAGTGATCATGTTTTGAGTGCGAATTGTTGTGTGCACGGGCCACGTGTGAAGGGTCAGTTGGGTGTAGTAAATGTTTATTGAGCATGTGCATGAGTAAGAAAGAAATTGTGCGTGGCATAACGTGTGAAATCGTGGGAATTATGCCGTCCTAAGGCGTGTACGTTTACGCGAGCAAGATACATGGCCTGAGGCGTGTACGTTTACACGGGCCTAAAGTGTTATGGTAAGTGATCGCAGTGTACTTGAGGAGTGTACGTTTACGCGAGTCACTGGCGAGTAATGTGGAAAAGAGATAAGATAAGAATGGAATGAATGCGTGAAATGAGAATCATACATGCGCGTGATTATATATGATGTGATTGTGACTAACGTGCAGGTCATATGCATGATAGACTTTGGTAAGATTAATTGATGTGCCTGCTATGTGATGATTTGGTGTGTGTGTGTGTGTATGTGTGTGCGTGTGATTGTGTTTTGGTGATTGTTTGGAGGTATGTGATAGCCTAGGTGAGGTTTAAAAGAGTACTTACTTGTGACATCCCGGATTTTGACCCAATTTTTGGGATTTAATAAACGTGTAATTCGTCAGTGTGCTTGTAGTAAATCTCGCCCGGGAACTGATCACTCCCGATTATTGTTTTAAATTTTGAGATTTCGCTAGAATCACACCCAATCGAATTTTGCCGTTATTTAGACCCCGAACTTGGCAGTCGATTTTTGGGAGTTTCAGGATGAAATAAATTGGACTGTGTCGATACTATTGTAGCCAGCATCGAAATTGACAGGAATAATAGAAGAAAGAGAGTTTTTGACTAGGCGCGAATTTGAACTAGTAGACCTCCCTCGTTATAGTTCGATCTAATTAATTTGGCCATTGTCCCTTATTATGTTCAAGGTTTATTTTGGATCGTCGAGGTGTTGTCGGTTTCAATTATGGGCCGTTGGATCACATTATTTATTAGATTGAAAATTTAAATTTTCAATCTCTCTCTCTCTCTCTCTCTCTTCCATCTGTCTTGCCGAACACCCCTGCTCGTGCACGTTCTCCTCTCCCCCATCATTTCATCTGTTTTCTTCTCTCTCTCTTTCTTTCCCTCTCTCTCTTCTCTCCTCTCTGCCGCGCTCACCAACTCCCCCATGCAGACGTCCATCACGCATGCATACCTCCCCCCCTTCTGACACACCTCTCTCTCTTTCTCCTCTTTCTTTTTTTTCTTTCTTTCCTTCTCTCTCTCTCTCTCTTCTCTCTTCTTCTTCTTCATTAGTTCTTTCCCCCGACTGGTTCCGCCCGCTTCTGCTCCCACGCGATCGGCTTCCGCTTAGCCACTCGCCGCGCCTGACCACCGCGCCGCACACCACCGTCCGACTGCCAACACCACGAGCTAGCCCAGCCGTTGCTCGAGCTCGCCGCATCAGGACGCTACAGCTCGCAAGCTCGCCACCCTCGGCCACCCCTATTCGCCGGCTCGCCGCAAGGTCGCCGGTGCCGTCGCCGTGGACAGCCGCCCCCCCTTACCTCGGCCAGCAGTCCTTCCACCCCCCCTCACTCTCTCTCTCTCTCTCTTCCGATTACTCTCTCCCCCTCACCCGGCTGACCTCCCCTTTCCAGCTCACCGCCACCGCGCCGACGTTGCCACCACGTCACCGCCACCGCTGGACGTCGCCCCAGCCGGTCTCGGTGAGCCAACCTAAGCCGTGGTCGACTCGTGGCCCACGCACCCACGCCCGCACCCGTTGTCGCGCCCGCGCCTGTGCCCTTGCCCACACCCGTCGTCGCGCCCGTGCCCGCGCCCGTGGTCGACCGCCGTGCCCGCACGTGTGCCTGGTCCGCACTGTTCACCTGGGCCATCCTAGGCCCGAGCCGACTTTTCCCGGGCCAAAATTTGGTAAGTGACTCCCTAAACCCTACCTAGTATTTTGGGTACATTACTGACTTGTCTCGGGTTTAGAATGGCTATGGCATGTTTGAATTTAATTTTATTATGATATAATTTGTGCTACTTGAGTTGGATTAATTGATATGCTTGATTTGGGTGATTGTGCGTGGCCGACTTGAACGTCGGGTTTGTGGATTGGGATGACGAATTGTGAATTGGACTGAGTTGTGAACATGGATTATTTGATGCAATTGGTGTGAAATTTATTGAACTGAATGGCATGTGCTTGCCTGTCGATTTTAAGCCCAGATCGATCGGAGGGCTACGGACTTGGGACGTGTTGACGGCGGTCCGTGTGAAGGCTTGACTGGCTAGTGTGCCAATTGGATGCGGGCTTGAGACGTGTTGACGGTGGCCCGTTAAAGGTGTGATTGGACCGGGACGTGTTTACGTCGGTCATTGGAATTGATTGAATGGTGTGGCTTGGGACGTGTTGACGGCGGCCACTGGAATTGATTGAGTGTATGGCTTGGGACGTGTTGACGGCGGCCATTGGAATTGATCAAACTGAGAGGCTTGTGTGCCTGCGAGAATGGACTTGAGGCGCAGTGGCGCGAGATGTGAGAACGATGTTCGAGCACGCATGTGATTTGAGTGTGACTTATATGGCTCATGGATTGATTGAATTGACTGGTTAGACGTGTGACTTAATTGACCGATTGAACGTGTGGTTGCTTGGCTGGATTGGTTGAACGTTAGTGAGATTTCGTGTACTAGGTGACTGTGTTATGATGACGAATTATTCTTGCATTGTCTGGTTTGGACTAATATGCAGGGTTGGCTCGCGATTCGAGGTGAGGTAAGGTGGTTGTGTGTAATGGATTATGTTGTGTGGTACTTTGCATGTTAGACTTGTCTGGGTACGCATTAGCCTAGGTGAGATATAGGGTATTGCTTATTGAGACTTGTTCTGACGGTTATTATATAACCATTTTCAGATCCCCGCCCCTGAGTATGACACCTCCTAGGCGTTTTGGGGTCCCCATGCATATGGTGCATGAGGACCATGAGTACCCGGGTCTGAACCCGGGCGAAGCATATATTAGGCATCGCACTTATGTTTGGGTAGATGTGGGACGCGCTAAGTTGGAGCACCATGACTACTTGGCGTGGTCCCACAGGGTCGGATTAGAGAACTCAGGGCCAATTCAAGGTTTTGAAGGGTTGAGGCACTCTAATGAGGATGCGGTCAATTGGGAGCACTGGGACAAGTTCGCACCCGATGGCGAAGTGTCAGATCCCATCACCCCTCCAGCGAACCCCAGTCCAGTACCGATACCTGTTCCCGAGCTCGAGCCCGAGGAGGAGCCCATGGCGGTTGAGTAGGGAGAAGAGGAGGAAAACTCGATCGAGATTGACCCGGACTCGGAGTCAGAATCCTCAGGGTCCGATCCAGATTGGTCACCGTAGGGACATTTAGGAATAGGGCCAGGAAGTCTTTTGGTAGAGTCCTGTTTTGTATTGTTAGTAGTCTACCCAGCCACCTGTTCCTTTTTGATAACGAAGGTGGATTTAACCCTAGCAGCCTAATGTATGAACATATGAATGTTGTGAATTCAAGTTAATGTTGTGCGCTTGTTAAATTATGTTTGTTTTACCCCCCTTGTCATAATTTATTGTTTGGGTTGTATTATTCCGCTTCCGCTTGTGTGGTTTGTTTGGGTCGGCGACGCGTCCTAGGACGTCGCGTTCATCACGACCGTCGAAGGGGGGTGTGTCGCGAGCCCGTGAGGGTTCGGGGCGTGACATCCCCATTGATTTTGGTGTCAGAGCAAGGTCAGCTCGATCCAAGATGGTCGAAACCTGGAGTGATAATGAGCGATGACTTTGGGGTAGCCAGTTAAGAAGACTTGCGTGCTATGTGTACCCCAGATAGTGTGATTTTGGATGCTACTTGAAATTATGCAATAATAATTTGAGGTGCAGGTGCGTCAGGACTTGAGGTAAGTGCTCAAAACCCTGTTGGTTGCGGTTGAGTGATGTTGTGGTTGGTTGCCTGTTTAGTGAATTGTGTTGCGATGCACTACCTAGGACATAGACTGGTGTAGTTGGCCTAGGTTTCTAATTCCTACGTGAAACTTAGCAGGCGAGCGTTGGTGAGAATTAGTAAGATGAGTGGGCGAGGCCGAGGTAGAGGTCGAGGTGGAGGCCGAGGCCGAGGTCGAGGTCGAGGTCAAGGTCGGGTAGTTCCACTGGCTGAACTTATGGGAGATCCTAGGGTAGACGAGATTTGGAGGGCGCTGGAAGAGGTAGGGATATTGTCAGGACGGCAGTCAAGAGAAAGGAGTGCTACTATTGCCGCTGTAACTGCTAGCGAAGTTGTTGGGAATAACGGGAACCAAGGAAACAATGTGATGGATGGAAATCCTAGTCTGGCGCGACTGAATGCGACCAGACCCATGTCCAAACTTGTAGAACAATTCCTGAGGCTGAAACCCCCAAAGTTTGATGGGAAAGGTGACCCTGAGGCTGCACCAAGATGGATAGAAGAGTTAGAGAAAGCTTTTGATGTACTGGGGTGTTATGAGGAAGAGAAGGTAACGTTAGCAGTTTACCAGCTGCAGGACAATGCAAGTGATTGGTGGAGGGCCACCAAGGGTCAAGTATTCCCCACTGGTACTGCGCTAAAGTGGACCATCTTCACTGAGACTTTCAATGGCAAGTATTTCTCAGAAAGTACTCGAGAGCAGAAACTGGCAGAATTTATGAGACTTCGACAGGGTCAGTCATCAGTAGACCAGTATGAGGCCGAGTTTGCTAGATTGTCCAAATTTGCCCCCAGGATAGTGGAGGACCCAACGGATAAGGCTAGGAGGTTTCGGGATGGACTAAAGCCGGACCTTCGTAGTCAGATGATCTCCTTGAACTTAAGAAGCTATAATGAGATATACGAAAGGGCTCAGGCAATCGAACGAGACCAGATGGATCGGGTTGCCGCTTCTGGATCACGGTATGCCCCGGCTAAAGACAACCGTCAATGTGGAAAAAGACCCATGATGGGAAATAGTCGTTTCATCCCACCAGCTCGGAGGAATATTGGGAAGCCAAACCATTATCAGAACGCCCCGTGCAGGCTATGTGGAGGAAGACATGGAAGTGGACCTTGCCTGAATAGGGGCGGAGCATGTTTCATGTGTGATGGGCGAGGCCATTAGATGAAGGACTGCCCCAATAGTAGACAAGTCGGGTCACTTGCACTGCCACCACCGCCGCCCCGAAAAGGGAACCAATTTAGAGCCACCCAGCCGGCAAGTCAGAGTAGGCCGCCGGCCCAAGGACGGGTATATGCAATGGCAAGGAAGGAAGCGCAGGATGTGCCTGGCGTGGTCACAGGTACGATCTCTCTCTGTGATCATGCTGCATATGCCTTGTTTGATCCGGGGGCGTCGCATTCATTTATTTCTGAGCAGTTTGTTGAATTATCTAGGATTGAGCCGAAATCGCTTGATGTTATGCTGTGTGTTACTACTCCGCTGAATGATAAAGTGCTGATTGCGTTTGGGTGTTCTGATTGTAAGTTAATGATTGGTGATAGGGAAGGGAGGATAGATTTGGCGGTATTATGTATGCATGACTTTGATGTGATTATCGGTATGGACTGGCTAGTCAAACAGAGAGCTGTTATGGACTATAGTAATAAGGTGATCCAATTTAATCCTGTTGGACAGCCTAGATTTGAGTTTGTAGGAAACCGAGGAGGAACCTCGATCCCTTGGATTTCGTTACTAGAGGTATCGAAACTGCTAGATGAGGGGTGCCAAGGATTTCTGGCCAATGTAGTTGATTCGACGGCTGGAGAGCCGAGGCTAGAGGACATAGCCGTAGTGTGCAATTTTCCCAATATCTTTCCGCAGAAATTGCCAGGACTGCCACCTGATAGAGAAGTGGAGTTTGCGATTAAGTTAGCCCTAGGGACAGAACCAATCTCGAAAGCACCCTATAAGATGTCATTGTTAAAACTGAAAGAGTTGAAGGTCCAAATGTAAGAACTACTGGATAAAGGTTTCATTCGCCCTAGTGCGTCTCCATGGGGAGTGCCAGTTTTATTTGTAAGGAAAAAGGATGGATCATTAAGATTGTGCATCGACTACAGACAACTGAACCAAGTGACGGTCAAGAATAAGTATCCCCTCCTAAGGATTGATGACCTGTTCGATCAGTTGCAGGGAGCCTCGGTATTTTCTAAGATTGACCTAAGGACAGGGTATCACCAGTTGAGGATCCGAAAGGAGGATATTCCAAAGATAGCGTTCAGGACTAGATATAGGCACTATGAGTTCACAGTGATGCCATTTGGGCTAACTAATGCCCCTGCTGCTTTCATGGATTTAATGAATCGGGTATTCAAGGAAATCTTAGACCAGTTCGTCATTGTCTTCATCGATGATATTTTAGTGTATTCAAGGAATTCCGAGGAACACAAAGTACATTTGGAAAAGGTTTTACAGACGTTAAGAGAGCATGCACTATATGCTAAGTTTAACAAGTGCGAGTTTTGGCTTAACCGAGTGGCGTTTCTTGGACATGTAATATCCAGAGAAGGAATCTCTGTGGATCCGACAAAGATTGAAGCAGTAATGGATTGGCCGAGACCGACAACAGTTACTGAGGTTCGAAGCTTTCTAGGACTAGCAGGTTATTATCGGAGATTTGTGGAAAGGTTCTCAGCGATAGCCACTCCATTGACGAGGTTACTTAAGAAGGAGACTAAGTTTGAATGGACCGAAAAGTGCAAAGAGAGTTTTCAAGAGCTGAAACAGAGGTTGACGACGGCACCAGTGTTGACAATTCCTTTAGGACCAAGCGGGTATGAGATTTATAGTGATGTTTCGCTCAAAGGATTAGGATGCGTGCTAATGCAACATGGAAGAGTAGTTGCTTATGCATCGCGACAGTTAAGACCTCATGAGATGAATTACCCGACCCACGACTTGGAACTGGCCGCCATTATTTTCGCGCTTAAGATTTGGAGGCACTACTTGTGTGGAGAAAGGTTCCGAATCTACACGGACCATTAGAGTCTCAAGTACTTGTTTTCGCAAAAGGAATTGAACATGAGGCAGAGACGATGGATGGAATTGCTGAAGGACTATGACTGCGACATATTATATCACCCCGGGAAGGCCAACCGAGTAACGGATGCCTTAAGCAGGAAATCAAGCATTGCACAATTGTTGGTTAAAGAATGGATTTTACTGGAAGGAGCGCGGGATTCAAAATTTAAGTTCAAGGTAGGACACCTCTCCAATCTAATGGCGACATTGAGGATTGAGCCGGAAGTGCAAGCCAAGATCAAAGCGTTGTAGTCTACGGACCTTGAGATTTAGAAAGTTTTGAGCATGGATGACGCTAAGAGGAAACCAGATTTTCAAGTGTCCGAGGATGGAATTCTAAAGTTTCGAGGACGATTGTGCATGCCCAATGATTTGGAACTTAAGGAAGAGATTTTGTCGGAGGCTCATAGGAGCAACTATAATATTCACCTGGGCAGCACTAAGATGTACCAGAATCTTGGCCAGTACTATTGGTGGTATGGAATGAAAGTGGACGTAGCTAAGTATGTGGCTAAGTGTTTAACGTGCCAACAAGTAAAGGCACATCATTGTAAACCTGGTGGAATGTTCCAGCTGTTGGAAATCCTAGAATGGAAATGGGAGCATATTACAATGGATTTTGTAACAGGACTGTCAAGAAGCCAGAGGGGGCATGACTCTATTTGGGTAATAGTAGACAGATTGACCAAGTCAGTGTACTTCCTGGCGGTGCGAAAGGACTTCGAGCTAGAAAGGTTGGCAGAGTTATATGTACAACAAGTTATTCGTCTTCATGAAGTACCAGTATCGATCACTTCGGATCTCGATCCCCGGTTTACTACGACCTTTTGGAAAAGCCTGCAGTTGGCCATGGGGACTAAGTTGCAATTTAGTACAGCCTATCATCCGTAGACGGATGGCCAGTCCGAGAGGACTATTCAGACATTAGAAGATATGCTGAGGGCGTGTGTGTTAGATTTCCAGGGCAAGTGGGAAGAACAGTTACATTTGGTGGAATTTGCCTACAACAACAGCTTTCAGTAGAGTATCGGGATGGCACCGTTTGAGACACTTTATGGCAGGGCATGCAGAACACCGTTGTATTGGAATGAAGTGGGGGAAAGAAGTATAACGGGTCCAGAGTTGGTTCAGAAATCGGTGGAAACAGTAAAAGTTATTCGGGAGAGGTTGAGAACAGCCCAAAGTCGTCAGAAAAGTTACGCGGACCGAAGGCGTAGACCGTTGGAGTTTCGAGTTGGCGACCACGTATTTCTTAAGGTCTCCTCGATGAGAGGACTATCTCGATTCGGCAAGAAAGGGAAGCTGAGTCCGAGGTACATAGGCCCATTTGAGAATTTGGAAAGGATTGGAACGTTAGCATATCGCCTCGCCTTGCTGCCAAATTTGTCGCAGGTTCATAACGTCTTCCACATGTCAATGTTGAGGAAATACGAACCGGATCCAACCCACGTGCTGAATCATGAAGCAATAGACGTGGACAACAGGGTGTCGTATGTGGAGAAGCCAGTACGAATCGAGAACAGAAAGGAACAAGTGTTGAGAAACAAGACGATTCCATTGGTCAAAGTTATCTGGGAACATCACGGGACGGAAGGTGCCACATGGGAAAGCGAAGAAGTCATGCGACACCAATACCCCTATTTGTTTAAATAGTTAGGTTTGGATTGTAAATTTCGAGGACAAAATTTTTGTAAGGGGGGAAGAATTGTGACATCCTGGATTTTGACCCAATTTTTGGGATTTAATAAACGTGTAATTCATCAGTGTGCTTGTAGTAAATCTCGCCCAGGAACTGATCACTCCTGGTTATTGTTTTTAAATTTTGAGATTTCGCTAGAATCGCACTTGATCGAATTTTGCCGTTATTTAGACCCCGAACTTGGCAGTCGATTTTCGGGAGTTTTATGATGAAATAAATTGGACGGTATCGATACTATCGTAGCCAGCGTCAAAATTGACAAGAATAGTGGAAGAAAGAGAGTTTTTGACTAGGCGCGAATTTGGATTAGTAGACCTCTCTCGTTATAATTCGATCTAATTAATTTGGCCCTTGTCCCTTATTATGTTCGAGGTTTATTTTGGATCATCGGGGTGTTGTCGGTTTTAATTATGGGCCGTTGGATCACATTATTTATTAGATTGAAAATTTAAATTTTCAATCTCTCTCTCTCTCTCTCTTCCATCTGTCTTGCCGAACACCCCTGCCCGTGCACGTTCTCCTCTCCCCCATTATTTCGTCTGTTTTCTTCTCTCTCTCTTTCTTTCCCTCTCTCTCTTCTCTCCTCTCTGCCGCGCTCACCAACTCCCCCATGCAGACGTCCATTACGCACGCATGCCTCCCCCCTTTTAACACACCTCTCTCTCTTTCTCCTCTTTCTTTTTTTTCTTTCTTTCCTTCTCTCTCTCTCTCTCTCTCTTCTCTCTTCTTCTTCTTCGTTGGTTCTTTCCCCCGACTGGTTCCGCCCGCTTCTGCTCCCACGCGACCAGCTTCCGCTTAGCCACTCGCCGCGCCGCACACCACCGTCCGGCCGCCGACACCACGACCGTCGCCGTCACCAACGCGAGCTAGCCCAGCTGTTGCTCGAGCTTGCCGCGTCAGGACGCCACAGCTCGCGAGCTCGCCGCCCCCGGCCGCCCCTATTCGCCGGCTCGCCGCGAGGTCGCCGGTGCCGTCACCGTGGACAGCCGCCCCCCTTCACTCTCTCTCTCTCTTTCGATTACTCTCTCCCCCTCACCCGGCTGACCTCCCCTTTCCAGCTCACCGCCGCCGCGCCGACGTTGCCACCGCATCGTCGCCACCGCCAGACGTCGCCCCAGCCGGTCCCGGAGAGCCAGCCTAAGCTGTGGCCGACTCGTGGCCCACGCGCCCACGCCAGGGCCCGTGCCCGCGCCCGTGGCCAACCGCCGTGCCCGCACGTGTGCCTGGTCCGCACTGTTCACCTGGGCCATCCTAGGTCCGAGCTGACTTTTCCCGGACCAAAATTTGGTAAGTGACTCCCTAAACCCTACCTAGTATTTTGGGTACTTTACTGACTTATCTCAGGTTCAGAATGGCTTTGGCGCGTTTGAATTTAATTTTATTATGCTACTTGAGTTGGATTAATTGATATGCTTGATTTGGGTGATTGTGCGTGGCCGACTCGAACGTCGGGTTTGTGGATTGGGATAACGAATTGTGAATTGGACTGAGTTGTAAACATGGGTTATTTGATGCAATTGGTGTGAAATTGATTGAACTGAATGGCGTGGGCTTGCCCGTCGATTTTAAGCCCGGATCGATCGGAGGGCTACAAACTTGGGACGTGTTGACGGCGGTTTGTGTGAAGGCTTGACTGGCCGGTGTGCCAATTGGATGCGGGCTTGAGACGTGTTGACGGTGGCCCGTTAAAGGTGTAATTAGACCGGGACATGTTTACGTCGGTCATTGGAATTGATTGATTGGTGTGGCTTGAGACGTGTTGACGGCAGCCATTGGAATTGATTGAACTGCAAGGCTTGTATGCCTACGAGAATGGACTTGAGGCGCAGTGGCGCAAGATGTGAGAAAGAAGTTCGAGCACGCATGTGATTTGAGTGTGACTGATATGGCTCGTAGATTGATTGAATTGACTAGTTGGGCGTGTGACTTAATTGACCGATTGAACGTGTGGTTGCTTGGCTGGATTGGTTGAACGTTAGTGAGATTTCGTGTACTGGGTGACTGTGTTATGATGACGAATTATTCTTGCATTGTCTGGTTTGGACTAATATGCAGGGTTGGCTCGCGATTCGAGGTGAGGTAAGGTGGTTGTGTGTAATGGATTATGTTGTATGGTACTTCGCATGTTAGACTTGTCTGGGTACGCATTAGCCTAGGTGGGATATAGGGTATTGCTTATTGAGACTTGTTCTGACGGTTATTATATAACCATTTTCAGATCCCCGCCCCTGAGTATGACACCTCCTAGGCATTTTGGGGCCCCCATGCATATGGTGCATGAGGACCATGAGTACCTGGGTCTAAACCCGGGCGAGGCATATATTAGGCATTGCACTTATGTTTGGGTAGATGTGGGACGCACTGAGTTGGAGCGCCATGATTACTTGGCGTGGTCTCACAGGGTCGGATTAGAGAACTCAGGGCCAATTCGAGGTTTTGAAGGGTTGAGGCACTCTAATGAGGATGCGGTCAATTGGGAGCCCTGGGATAAGTTCGCACCCGACGGTGAGGTGTCAGATCCCATTACTCCTCTGACGAATCCCAGTCCAGTACCGACACCTGCTCCCAAGCCCGAGTCCGAGGAGGAGCCCATGGCGGTTGAGCAGGGAGAAGAAGAGGAAAACCCGATCGAGATTGACTTGGACTCGGAGTCAGAATCTTCAGGGTCCGATCCGAATTGGTCACCGTAGGGACATTTAGGAGTAGGGCCAGGAAGTCTTTTGGTAGAGTCCCGTTTTATATTGTTAGTAGTCTACCTAACCACCTGTTCCTTTTTGATGACGAAGGTGGATTTAACCCTAGCGACCTAATGTATGAACATATGAATGTTGTGAATTCAAGTTAATGTTGTGCGCTTGTTAAATTATGTTTGTTTTACCCCCCTTGTCATAATTTATTGTTTGGGTTGTATTATTTCGCTTTCGCTTGCGTGGTTTGTTTGGGTCGACGACACGTCCTGGGACGTCGCGTTCATCACGACCGTCGAAGGGGGGTGTGTCGCGAGTCCGTTGGGGTTCGGGGCGTGACATTACTGATATGTAATCTCATGGTTGTTTCAACCAACATTTTCAAAACCCCGACTTGAGCCATGAATCCTCTATCACCGCCACTAGAGCGTTTTGGAGTACCAGTGTACACTGAGTACGAAGTTACAGAGTTTTTGATAGGAGATAATATGACCTGGATTAAGCACACCACGACCGTTTATGTAGAAGTAGGACTACCTTTATGGAAAACCCATGTTTATACCGCGTGGTATTTCAGGGACGCAGACGGGGATGAGTTCAGCCCCGTTAGAGGTTTTGATGTCTCGTATGATTTAGTCGAAGATTGGGACCCGTCTGCCATACCCCCGATAGACGGAGAGTCGACTAGTACATAAGTTAGTTTGGCTCAGTCTGGTCTGCATCAAGACCCCGTAGCATAGGGATCTTCAAGGGCTGAGCATGAACCCGAGCCCGAAGCATCACAAGCTGAAGTTAATCTAATGGACATAGACTTAGAACCGATCCCCGTGGAGGAACCAGAAGAGGATGTAGGGCTCGAAGTAGAACCCGAGATTGAACCCAACAAGTCTGAGGAGCCTGTAGGGGAATCGGAGTATATACTTCCATTTGAGTAGTATTTGGATTCTAACTTTGTGCCTAAGTATCATTTCTTTTATGGACTAGCTGAAGAAGGTTAGGATGAAGTTCCAGTGTAGTCGGGTGACATCAATCACCCGATTGTGATTGAGGTAGAACTGGAGTCCTCGGAGGAGCAAATGGTTCAAGAGAGTTCGAAATCAGAGGACGAGGAGTCAGACTTGGAATGGACACTGAGTGTAGGTCGTAGGGGCTAATATAGAGAAGGAGAAATCAGACTGTCGATGAGTACTGTTTTTGAGGTTAGAATGCCAGGTCATCGTTTTTTTTTATATCGATGGTTTATAGTATGGTGTGCACTTGTAAATTAAGGTTTGTAATTTTGTGAATATTGTGATATAAGTTTGAATGAGAAATGAAAATGTATATTCTCCTTGTTCTCCCCAGTTTCCAAATGTCAGGGTGAGTTTGTGGTTTCCGATGTGGATTTAAAAATCTCTGATGATTATAATGAGGTCAGCGACAACCTAGGACGTCGCACTATATCGACCAGCGGTGGGATATACGCGGGCTCAATGGGGGTTCGAGGCGTGACAACACGTCTCATTCTCAATCACATTCCCGACCTGCGTAAACACATCACAAGTCCACTCAATCGCGCAGCGAGCATCACGCCTCGGTTCGATTCCACTTTCACTTTCTTTCCTCAGCCCGCACCAAATGCAATAGGCTTACGTGATCATGACTTGAGCTTGAAATGCCTCGGTCCGATCTCATTCTCACACTTTCCTCAGCTCTCGCCAAATGCGAAAAGTTTACATGATCAAAACCCGAGCTTAACATGCCTTGGTCTGATCCCAGTCTCACCTGAGTTGATCGTGCCTCAGACCGATCTTATTTCCCATTTTCTCATTCATCAGCCAGCGTCAAATGCGACAGGCCTACGTGATCGCAACCCAAGCTTATAATGTCTCGGCCCGATCCTAATCTCACACTTACACACATTTGCATTAAGTTACGTGCACACAATTGCACCCAATACATCACAACAGCACAGCCACATTACAAACATGCGATTAACACACAAATTGGTATTTTTCTACATCCAAACTTGGTCAAATCAATTCTGGCCTTTCATGGCACTTTCACAAAATCTCGAGCTGGATCTAACGGTACCAATCACGCATCAAACAGCACGCCAAAGCACTCTAAACAGCCACTCACAGCCAACACTCAGCCTCTAAAATTCCACCAAAAATTCCTAAATTCAATTTTAAGGCCCGTTAATCAAACCAGCCATTAATTTCTACCAATTCGTGTCTAAACAGGTCCGAAAATACCCGATAAACTAGGCAAGGTTTAGATTGTGACTTATCTGACTCTAGACTCATGCGGCTAGAGTGAAACGGGGGGCGATTGACGGCGATCTTGCAGCGGCGGCGACGTACGACGAGCGGCGGCGGGCAATCGGTGAACGACGGACGGCGGCGGCTTGGGTGTGGCCGGCAAGGCTCATGGCCATGAGAGAGAAACCGAGAGGGAGAGGGGGAACGACAGCATGAGGGTGGCAAGGCTATGGTGCGGCACGACACGGCGGCAGTCCAGACAGCAGCGTGACGATGGGTGGCCAAGGGCGGCGTTTGGCGATGAGGGAGGCGAATGGGAGGGAGAGAGAGAGATAGAGCCGAGAGCGAGAGAGAGAGGAAATGAGGAGAGAGAGAGAATGGTCTTGGACTTGTAGACCAAGTTTTGACCAAATTTTGCCAACTAACCAAAATGCCATTCTCTAATCTTTTCATCCGACGGTCCAGATTTGATCTTATCTTGAAACCGATGGCCCAGATCGAACTTTTCTAAAATATCCAAGGGCAATCTTGGAATTTCTCAAAAAGTCCAAGGGCAAAATTGTCTTTTCTAAATTTTAGGGCAAAATGACCAAAATGTCCTTGCCCATTATAACTAACCCTTTATAAATGCTTAGGGTTAAAATGGTCACTTTCCCATTTTCTTGCCGAAATCGAATTTTTCTGAAGGGTTTAGGAACATCCAAAGCTGCACGTTCCAACTGCAATGTCGTCCTAATATCCTGTTGTAACTTCCTAATTTTCCGATACCCAATTCGGTCTCTAATTAATAATTGAATTTTATGTAACATAAATTGAACGATTCTCAGACTAACAGGTGGCTTTTCGGAGAAATTCGTGTATTCGACCCGTGACTGATACTAAATCGAGTTACGTGCAAGTTCGTTCAAATCGTGACGACATCAGTTGTTAATAAAATCGCGAGAATCGATCGCTAATTCCGATAGGCACGATTGTTCGGTATAGGTTCAGAATCGTTCGTTAATTCATTTCGTGGTCAAACGGAATCACTCCTAATCCAATAATATGACAGTGGTAAATCGGTCCATACTATCCTAAGATCAGCCTATACTGGTTCAAAATGTCACATCAACAATTTTATAGTCAAAAGTCAGTTCACAATTGAATTTCTCTAGACATGCGAATTTAAATCCCTAATTAGCCTTTCCCTAATGGTTAGTATCCCAAGAATAATCGATTCCGGGTGAAAATCAACTACAAGCACGTTCATAAAATCATATATTTCATAAATCCCAAATGGGTGATTTTTAGGATGTCACAAAACTCCTATACAATAATTAATAGAATTGTTATTTAAAAGAATGACCCATGTGTCAACTAGAGGTTTGTGAAGATGACAGTTATTTTCTTGAACTTCTTAATGGGTAATCTAAACGAGGAATTTGTTGTCGAAACAAGAGATCAACTAATAAAATAAACAGAATAAGGAAATACATTAGACACTAGATTCATATGGTTTGATCGATGTGTTTTATATTTATGAAGAGAGCAGCACAAAATTTCATTATAAATCTAGCGATATAACGAAAATTATAACCACACTTGAGTAACCTAAACCCTCTCAGTGTTTTTTCAGTCTCCAATTATATTCAATAACTCACACAATGTTTAGCCCTCATAATTTCTCGTGAAATAATATTTTAATCTCACAAAAGAATTATAAAAAATATTAACACAAGATTTTTGCCGCTTCAAATACTTGAGATGTAATTCATGAGCACAAGCATTCTTAGTGCAGTATGTACCTGCACGAATTTAGTTGGGTTCTTTTGAAAGCCCTAATTTGTATCAACCAAAATATATGAATTAATCAATAAACTTCTTATAGAAAGCCCATCAGGAATGACACCTTTACCATAGCTTATTCACCAGTTTTTACTGGATAAAGGAAAGTGTTAACACCTAAATTTTGACTAACAATTCAGTGATTAATTACATAGAAAAATTAGGGGTCAATCCTAACACCTAGCAAAAATAATAATTAGACTGCATATAGGTTTTAAGAGCATTTATCATATAGTTTAATTACATTAATTGCATATTTTTTGAACTGGTGGCAAATGGACTTAAATGAATAGTTCTACGCTTAATTTGATTAATTGAACTAAGCCCGAGGGCCAAAAGCCCATGCTATGGCCGAAAGTTTGTTGGCCCTAGAGATTGTTTCTCCACGGTATGATCAGATAAATGAAGAAGGAAAGATTTGGGCACAAGATAACAATGTTCATGCGGAAAATGGCATAATATATTGAAACATCTTCCTAGAAATCCAACTTCCTTAGAGAAATACACGTGAAAGAATGGATAAAAGTGGAATTTAAACAAGAAAGGAAAATGGGCATATAAAAAATAGAGATTTCCCCCTACGAAGAATCTGGTCAATAAAGAAAAGAGGAAAGAAATTTTGTTCTTTCCTTGATGGGTTATTCACCTTTGCGGATAAAAGGGGGCGTCTCATAATTCAAGAAAACAATCTTTGAGAGCACGAGAAATATCACTGAGAGGAAAGCAGAGAAGGAATACATGACCACATTAAGGGAGAGAACACCAGTGAGAGCAGAGAAAAAAGCCCTTCTTTTCCTCGAAGGACCCATGTCGCTGTTCTGTCTCTGCGACCGAACTTCAAGCCTTCGCATCACCACATTTCTAACTTTCTACCGTTTCTTCAAGTGTTCTCAAGCTAACTAGCATCTCGAAGCGAATTTTGGCAAAGTCCAAGCAATGGAATCAAAAGGACAAAATCCTGGTCAAAGGAGGGAAGACCATTGAACACGAAAGGAGTCTTGATCACGATCTGAGCCGGCCTGATTTGAGCCATCTTGCAGCCATTGTTTCCCTCTGAATCGACGTCGTCGTTGCTGCCGTTGTCCGTGAGCCCGGCACCTAGCCAAGTTGCCCCGAGTCGTGCTGACACCCGCCGTCACCGTCGCTGCCACCGTCGATCCGTCGACCACCGTCTCAATCTGCGCGCAAGCCCGAGTTCAATCCGAGTTCAAATTTGGAATTATTTGCCAATTAGGTAAGATTATCCGAATATTTTTTTAAAATATTTAATTTCCTAGTTTTCGAGTGTTTGAATATTTCGTGGATATTCTTTGGTAGTTAACTAAATATCCTAGGATAATTTTGTGGTATTCACAATATTCTAAAGCACTCAAAATTAGAAATTTTTCTAATTTGGTAACGTATCTGGACAACTATCCGACCTTATTCCTAAGGTACGATACGCGGCAATACGGAAAATCGTTATCTTATCCATAATCACTTGGATACGATAATAGATTTTATTTGCTTTCCAAACTCGACCAATCAACTTTTCGTCGATATCTATAACCCTATAGATATGACCGTTAGTTTGATTTCTTTGCCTCATTTAAATTTTGCGGATTGTGTGGATATTGATTTGATGGTGGTGTTTATCTCTTATTTGATTTTGTTTCTTTAAAAGAAAAGCCAAAAAAGATTAGATGCAATTTGAATTGATTTCTTAGAAGATAATGTTGCATGTTTAGAATATATTTAGATAACTTTTTTTGAATAGAATAGGACAACCGAGATTTGCTAGAAAGATAAGATAATTTCTAATTTAAATTAGGAATTAGGGTAATTTGTTTCCTAGTTTAATTAGATATTATTCTAATCTTGATAGCTCATTTTGGGTTGATTTTAATTTCGAATTTCGATAAAAAAAAATACCAAAAAGATTGTTCTAGAATAGGTTAATTTGCTTTCTTTAGTTTGAAATTGCATGTTTAGATAATTGGCATTTTTAATTCCGAATTTCATAAAAATACCAAAAATAAATCATTTGCCAGTCATTAGAAATAGGTCATATTGTCACGTGTCATATAACTTGCATGTTAGGCTGCATTAATCGCATGTTAATTTTTTTGCACGTCATTATATATAGGTTAGCTTTCATTTAAATAAGTGAAAATCCAAAAAATATTGAGTGAACTGCTCATTAATTAGAAATCATATTAGGATTGTTGATGTGATTTTCTAGCTAACAATGCAGATGCTTATGTTGTTTCGAGGTAAGTAATTCTCATAATCTTGCAATTTATTTATTGCTTTCTTGGGTGTTACTTTGGTGGTTTGCGCACCCGTATGATCACATCACAAGCTAGTGACTAAGTTAAAATGAATCCAAACTATTTGCCAAAACATTTTTTGAAGAGAAAAGGTACTGAAAGGGCGTTAGACTAGGTCTAGCGTAACCAAGTCCCCGAGCTTAGAATCTCTGGTTCGTAGGAATAAAACATTTCTCCCTATGTTTTATTTAGATTTCTAATCGACCTACCGCAAATAGATTAGTGGCGACTCCAAGCATGAAAACATTTGCACGTTAAGAACTTAAATCCTAAGTTGCGAATTGATAGGGTTTGGGAGGGCTCGAGTTAAGTTTAGTCTTAATAATCCATTAGCCTGAGAAAAATTTAGGTCAGGACAGGAAGGAAAATCAAAAAGCAAAGAGATTGTATTATTTTGTGAAAGCTATCTCCTGATATGAGCAAATGGATAAGAGTGAACGAAACGTGCGTAAATTAGACTAGAGCATCAATAATTGATTATAAAAAATACCTCAAAGTGTGCCAAAGTCGTGTAATGACGTGGCTGATGACAAGTAATCGAAACCCTGCATACGTCATCCATGAGCGAAGCAGAGCACAATTTCATCGTAAGACGACAAAATAATGCAACTTGTAGGCCTAGCTAGGGGTTTTATATAAATTTACAAAGAAAGACAACCAAACGTGCGTTAACTTTGAAAGCACGAATGCTTTTTTTTTTTTCGGCCATCAACTTTGAAAGCATTATCCCACTGAAGTACTTTAACCCACTAAATAATAGAATTTGTGATCAGAAGAAGAAGGAAAGTTGAGAGTACATTTGGTTTCTAATAATTGTTCAACCTTTTCTTTTATTTTTCTAAAGATATTTTAAGTTATTTCAAATATCTTCATTAATTTTAAAGTATGCTCGATTCAACTTAATATGTGCTCATCCTTGTATTGAATTATTTGTAAGATTATACAAAATATCTAATCAATCTTTTCTAATGCAATGTTCAATGTGTGCGAGATCCTAAATTTATAAACGATGATCAGGAGGCGGTTGCCATCCTTAGGCATCTTGCGGTGGTCGCATGGCTGTGAGATGGTTGTGTGCAAGCATCTTTATTAGCCTACTTTCTTCTAAGCCTGTCGCATCCTATACATAAGAAACACTAATTCCATTAGTACATGACAAGCCTGTAATGACATCCCATCTTTTACAAAACAATTTACAGAGTATAAGAAAAGGGGTTGTCCATGTGTATCAAGGGTATAAAATACACAATATCTTCAACTTAATTTTATTTTTCTGTAAATTAGTTACCTTTACTAGCACCAAACTGATATGGTCGATACAAAGCCAGATTATCTAGGGCGGCTAAAAAATTTACAAAGCAACAAGGTTACCAGCTAAAGAAAACTATAACAGATGAAGCATCTACAGAGATTTTGATTCTCCAAGCAGCAAAAAGAAGTTTTCACAAGCTAGCTTCAGCAGCTTCTTGACGAACGAATCACCCTTCAGATGCACAACTGCCTAGACTAAGCAGATGACTCCAAACTTTCTTTGTAAGCGACTAATCTGTCCTATAGTGGTTGAAGTCTCACTGACGCCTGCATGGAGCGATTTAGTGGACTCATGATATTAATCCGAAGTTGAAAGCATTTGCATAATTCCAAATAAAAAACTCTCATATAAGCAGACCCTAAAACTCTTTTTACCTACCGTAAGTTAACAAAGGCAGAAGCAGCAGATTCGGTCGGTTGGATTCCATTTGCCCGCACGAGGAGTGGTGGTTGGATAAGATTGTGTCTTCCTCTTGGAGAGAAGAGATTATCTTCATTGGAGAAATCTAAGGAGGTTCTCGAGAAGTGAAAATCCATCAAAAGTTGTGGCGGGGGTGAACCAATGCTCTACAAGCATGTGTGCCCTTTGAGCAATTAATTGATAAACGTAAAAATTACGATGCGCGAACTTTTTGGTGGTTTGGAAAATCATATAAGATCATAAGGGACTAGCATAGCCACGCGTCCATTCCTTCTATAAGTTTGTAGGTTTTGTGCATGCCTCCCAAGTTTTCTAAAAGTTGAAGAAGAAGAAGATTTTAACCTTTTTTGACTAATTTATATATATATATATATATATATATATATATATATATATAATTAAAACACATTTTTATTTTATTTTTAAATTGCTTAAATTATGCTTTCTTTCTCTCGTATGATAATACCGACTCAATTCATGAATAAACACTTCCTTCCTTTCTCTCTTCTTGCTTTAGACTTGCTAAATTATCTTTGGATTCTTTATCTCATACTCATGTGTTTCGTACATAATCACTCAGTTCGTTTCTATGCATTATTGGGTAATTATATGGGCTTGTGTAACAACAAAATTATTTACTCACTCTCTCCCCTTTGAGATTTAATTTGGTAAAATATGACTCATTACCGAAGGTATCAGAATGTTCAAGATTAGACACATCGGTATCAAAGTGTTCAGGATTTGAAACATCGATGAGTGCATTATTCAAACTTGCCTGGTCACAAAAAGAAAAAAAGAAAGTTTGATTTGTGTTCACATAATCCAAGTATACATTTTTCTTGTTTTAATTTAGTATTTCTCTAGAGGAAGCATTGAATCTAGGGTTTAATAAGTCAAAAATTAATTATTTTTTTCGTTACTTCAGCCCAAAAAAAAAATCTATTTCTATGATTGTTTTTTTTTCCAAATAGAAAACCATAAAATAATATGAAGATTTAAAAATTGAGAGCGGTGTTGAAATATCTTACATCGGTTGACTGTGGATTTGAAGAAAATCACAGCTGTAAAAAATCAAAAAGATTATGTCATTATCCTAACTCTTTTTTTTAAACGAATAACAGTTTTCTTTTTCATGCAACCGGGAGAATTTTCCGGTGTCCTGCATCTGTCAAAGTCCCTTAATGTGGAATCGCATCATATGTAAAAGTCGTGGGGCAAAGGGGGTCTATTTTCATGAAAGCTTCGTAAAACCCAATGCAACAAGGTTCATCTTATCCCTAATGTTATTGGGATTAGTTTATTCTATGCTGAACACATGGATGACCTCGTCATTCTTGGGATTTCATGTTGGTAGCCGACGTCATTATAAAACGTTTTAATGACTTCTCAAGCTCTGAAGTCCCGCATTTTTCGGATCAAACTACCCTTTTATATTTAATACCTTATGAATTATTCTAATTAAAGTTCGCATAATTTGGGTATAATTGATGTAAGTTAAGAAAGTCTGCGGATAAGCTGAGATTCAAAAACTTTGGACATTGAATGATACAAGAAAGTAGATAATGTGCTTTTATTTAATTACAAACTGAAGAAATTTAGAAAATAAAAAGTTGGATCTTCTAAAGCTTCCGTAACCTAGGATTACTAAGCAATGTAATTTTTTCATCAACCTGCTTAGCAATTTCTATTCAACCTCTATCATTGAAATCTTATAGGAAGTTGTTTTCCTAGGAATCCCTAGTGTTAAGCGACTCTAAGTTCTTTCGCTTTAATGTTTTCTTTTATACCAACTAATCCAAAAAACAATAATCAAATTTTCATATTTTTGTGACATTTTTCCATCTTTCGCAAACAAAAGACAAATTCGAGGAACACTTAGGAGAATAATCACGTTTCAAACATGATTATCATCCACAAAAACTTGTAGTGACAGAAACATAGAAAAGTTAAGATTGTGCATTGATGTTGTAGATCGCATGGCGCTTGCACTTGTTGAGTGCATCGTCATCACTGGAGTTGTCTTGCATAGCAATCTAGACTTCTTTCTTGCATAGAAAAGAAATCATAGTTAAAAAATAAAAAGATTCTTTTACTTTTTCTTAGAGAGTCCGATGAAATTACAGACTGTCGTGTTGACTAAATTAATATTCAAAGTGTCTACATTAATTTTTTTAATGCAATGACGGTGGATCAACTTATGTTTTCTATCAATGAATATTAAAGGCACGTTCAAATGCAAAATATTCTATGTTTTACCCTAGAAGTTGACCAAATCAACTTGCCGTTGGGATGAAATTATAACCACATTACCGTGAAAGCAACATAGCCCTTCTTTATTTTCCACCCAAAAACAAACACCTTAGTGTATGGTGGCCAGCTGTAAATACGTTGTTTGCAAAAGTCGTTTCCATCATTTTAGTATCAAGACATTTTGATACACTAAACTTTTCTCTTTTCGTATTTCATCTAGCAAGACCAATAAACGTCAATTTCCTGCTAGGATCAATGTATCTAACTGGGCAAAAAGCTAATTGGGCATATTCTTGTTTGCCGGCTGTTATCTTTGACTGATCATAACACGGTTATATGTGGAGTTTCACTCATTTGATTCGGGTGATCTGTCTAAATAAATAATTAGAAACAAAATTTTATAAATTCATATTACTTTCCTAAGTCTTTGTTCTTTACAAATAATAGTCAATCCATGTTTTCTAGTGAAATATGTGCAACCGTAATCGATTTGAAGATTAACTGTGTTTACTGCGTCGTCCAAGAAGCAACACTCAACCAGTAAAGGAAATATGTCTCACAGAGGATGATTAATCGTTAATCATAGGAAAATACGAGTAACATGCCTATAGAACTATCCACTATTTATGATTGATACAGAGAAAAATTCACTCTTATTACTGTTCTGCAAGTTTACGACCTTCCTGTTATGTTCAAACCTGGATCAAAATTTTCTCAAGGACAGCTCATTTTACACCCTCACATGTACTGTGCAAAATATTGGGCCTACGTATTTTTAAATTACACAAATATATATGCTCGTGATCAAGGAGAATAATCCCTCTCTGCTTATGTCAGTAATATTTTTTTTTTTTTGGTGTTTTGAGAAAATCGTAATTGCTTGCTTGTGTTGCTCATCGTATAGTACAAATATTTATACAAGGAATCGCTTAACAAAAAAGGAAATGAAAAGATCTACCAAATACATCTAACTAATTATAAAAGATACACCAAGTATTATGCTACCTAAAAACAAGAAGTAAATCTTAAGTAATGATAAGAGATACACCAAATATTAGAAAAACAGAATGTAAATCTTAATCAAATCTTCCGTAATGTTTTTATTTTATTTTATAAAAAATCAGTATTGACGAGGAACACAAGAAAGTACAAAGTCCAAACTTGTAGGCATAATAAGTTGAAGCCAAATTTACGAGATAACCAAAAAAATGATTATACATAGCGAAAACCATCCATCTCAATATTTTCTAATGAGAGTCACAAGTGGAACTCTGAATTTTATAGTGATAATTTACAAAACAGACTAGGTTGAAAGGAGAACATCACAAAACCCTAATTGAAAATTCCAGTTAATCATATGAATTAGAATGAGAAACTACAAGAACTTCAAGGCATATCTCCACGAATATTTGCTTTCATCCCGAATTGGATAATTTAAAAAACCCTGTTTGCATAGGGTTGTTTTATTTCATGGACTGGGTGTTGGTACATCCAAATTCACCTTGATCCTTGAGCACCTAGGGTTCCTGATGAGGTCCACATCACGATCCCAGATTTATTATTCCATTCGGTTGAGTTTTTATATGTGGCCTAACGTGTGCCAAAGTTAAAGGTTGTGTCACGATCTTGCATGAGTTGTTTCGTTGCAAGTTGCCTATGTTAATTCTAATGTTGCCAAAAATATGCAGTATCTTTTACAGTATTATATCCTTCCAGATGTCTGATTAGATTCATTGATTGTTGTTATTACTAACCAATTAGAGCAAACTATCTGTAATTCAGTGGCTTTGTCCATTAAAATGCTTCTAGGTTAAAGTAGCCGTCCCTTTCAGTTCTCATCACATGCATCTTGCTGGAGGTCTTGCGTTTGAATTGACGCATGTACTTGTTTGAAAAAACACAGTGCACGCATCTCCAACAACCCATTTCCAGATGTGGTGATCCCCTCTAAAGAAGAATTGTCTCGTGATGCAATGATATTTGGGACAGAAGCTTGATCATATATAAATGGACGAAACCTATCAAGTATCTGCAAGATGGTGTGGACAGAGTAAACACGTCGAAATCTACATTATTTGGTCTCTGGTCTACTTTCAAGGATTAGAACCTAACTGAACTTACCAGTTCAAAATTACCATGGAAGACCCAAAATGACAATTTCGATATCTTATTTCTTCAAATATTGTCCAAGAATTGCTTTATGTTTTCCCCAGCTGTCATGTACTTCTGCTTCTACACAAGCAACGGTAAGTTCACAAAGGACCTCTCAAAACAGAACTTTTCCAATTATTTGAGAATGTATGGCCACAAAAAGATATGTTTGAGATTAACCTCATGTACTTCTCAGGAGATCTACAACCTTTAGATGTCACTTCTACACCTCTTACCTTAAGCTTTGGGTAAGGTTGATATTTGTTCCACTATTTCTTCGAACGATTTAACATGTGGAAGCATATCTTTACCAAATATGCAAGATTTCAGTTTTAGCTAATATATATTTTCTTTCAAAGAACGGTTAATCCAAGAACGTCCGACCTGGCAGTCAACATATTGGGAGGCCCGCGAGGGAGTCTGAAAAACTTTTATGTTCCTTGAGTCGAGGGATCATGAGAGGATTGCTTCCGAGGGCAAAAAGAAGAGTTCCACAAGGGAAAAATCAATTTGAAGCAAGGCAACAAAGAAGTTGCTGCAAGTGAATTTTTGTTCAAAAGTCTTTGATTGTTTCTGAAATATACCACTGCTTTTAAGGCCAAGAAAGACTAAATAAGCCAAACTTTTACGTTTTTGGAGTTTAATGAAAAACCAAGATCATGCCATGAAGTACTGGCTTATTCAAAAAAAAATTTCATACCTTTATGATGTTTTTCCATCTTTCGCAACATGACACAAATTAGAGGAACACTTAGGAGAATTTTTCTATACAAGTAATATCCATTCAAAACTAGGAGAATTATCTAACTTTTAAACAAAATTGTTGTCCCCCAAAACCATTGTAGCCGCGGAACCCTAGAAGACCTAAGACTGTGCATTGCTTTTGTAGATCGTTTGTCTTGCTTAGTTGTCAATCTAGATTCAATGTAGATCTCTTTCTATTTCTTTCTTGTATAGTAAAGAAATCACAGTTAAAAACATAAAGGTTGATTTATTCTTTTTTAGAGAATCAAATGAAATCACGGACTGTCGTATTGAGTAGATCAATTATGAAAGTATTTATACTATTTTTTTAATGTGATAACAGTGGATCAACTTTTGTTTCTATCAATAAGCATAAAACGCACGTTCTAAGATGCAACATATTCTAT
Organism: Syzygium aromaticum; assembly: GCA_024500025.1. Classification (NCBI taxonomy): domain Eukaryota; kingdom Viridiplantae; phylum Streptophyta; class Magnoliopsida; order Myrtales; family Myrtaceae; genus Syzygium; species Syzygium aromaticum. The sequence continues at coordinate 839,175 of CM044888.1, read as the reverse complement.
GTTTTCCACCAAAAAGCTGACCAAATCAACTTTGCTGTGGGGACTAAATTATGACCTGATGATCATGAAAACAACAGAGCCCGCGGACCCATGTATTGGGAGACGCCTCCACATTATCCACTGCTTTTTTCTCCACCAAAAAACGAATACCTTGGCAAATGGTGGACAGCTGTAATTACGTTCTTTGCAAAAGCTTTGTCACCATTTTAGCATCTGAATCTCTTGATAGACTAAACTTTTCTCTTTAGTATTTCATATAGCAAGATCAATATATCTCAAATGCACTCAAGGATCAATTTATCTAGTATAAAGACGTGAGAATAACTTAGTAACAAAAAGCTAACTATGCATATTTTTATTTACCAGCTATTATCTTTGTCTGATTAGAATACAGTTAGATCCAGAGTTTCAATCATATGATTAAGATGATTTATCTAAATGAATAATTGGCTATCGAATTTTCTTAAGTCATACTACCTTTTTAAGTATTTATTTTTCAAGAACGACGAACGGATGTACACACTACAAATTTTATTTTTCACAAATAATCATAATTTCTAGTGAAGTATTGTAACCCTAATAGATTTGAAGATTGACTGTGCTTCGTACTCCATCCAATAAGCACCACTCAAGCAGTAAAGAACATATGTCTCGCAGAGGATGACTAATTGTATGTGAGCTGGCTGCACTCTTATTAATGTTCCACAAGTTTACGAACTTTCTGTTAGGAAGTCCTAACAGACTTTAGATAACTTATTTTCATATTTTAGGTAGTTTTCTATCTGAACTAAAAAATCACAAAAAATAATATGCATGTGCATATAGAATTAACATGTCATCATGCCTCGGCATTAATGCCACAGCATTATACAATGCCATCTTGCCCCCGTCATTATGCCATGTCATCTCGCCATGTCGCCATGTCAGGTCATCAATGCCACATCATGTTGCCATGCCATCTCATAACTTGTTGCGAGGTAAAGTAGTGTTACCGAGGATAAAAAACTGCACTGAACACCGCGATTAAGCTTGCTGAAGCACTGTATGTTGGAAATATATCTTCAGATGTAATTTGAAGGTAGAGCCATTCAAACCATTTCAATTGCTATGCCTTTGCCAATCCAACTAGCTAATGCATGGCTATTGAGCTTGCAGAGTAATCATCTTGCAACATGCAATCTTTGTAAAAGAACATGCATGGAATTTTGATTATAAGTTCATCATTTCTCCACAGAACAGGATAAATCCACTAGACCACCCTTAGAATGAACCACGACCCTTAACAGGACATTACAAAGTAATCATATGGCACCTCTTCATCTGCGTACGAGTGCCTTCAGCGATCATCATTTTCCCCATAAATCCATGATGAATTCTTCACAGGAACTGCTGTGGTAGGTGAAGTCCTGCTGCATGCACACAAGGGCGGGGGCCGCAGCTCCCAAATGCATGTGCATGCCACCGAAATATTCTACAATTTCAAGATCTCTCATTGGAAGAAATTGTTCCCACAGGCTTTCTTCTTCTTTAATCAAGCTGGATGGTGAATACCAGCTATCCTCCAAGGTTTTGTCATCACGGTGAACTTCATAAGAGGTGCAGAAGCTATTAGCACTCATTGTTGGAATTTCATTTTGAGATCCAATGTTGGGTTCTAATATCGGACTATCGATGGTGGGAAGAGATCCATATGGATGGGATGAACTGTCATTGTGATCGGGCTTAACTTTACTATTACATGTGGTCAGAATTTGCAACTTGTTCCTGTTGCTGACGCGTTTCTTCAGGCGGGTGTTCCAATAATTCTTTATTTCATTATCAGTCCGTCCGGGAAGACTAGCTGCTATAGCCGCCCATCTGCAAGAGAAATTTAATCAAGAATCAGACATTTGTCTACAATCACAAACATATGTTCATGTAGCACAAGTACTGTACTTATATGCACATGACCTAACTGTATGTATGCTGTCTCTCTCTTTCTCTCTCCCTCCCTCTGATCTCATGCTTAAATCTTGCTTAATTACTCTGTTAATATTCATCTCCTGTAGGTACTAGCTTCCGTATATATCCTTACCAATTAATTTTAAGAAGCCATATACACAGTAGGTAGCTTAACATTATTAGTCATTTCACATCAAGCTATGCAATCACTTTTTCGGAAGCCATCGAACTTTGACTATCTAGGAGTTATATTGGATTTCGTATCTCTGAAATCTTTGAGTGGATAGATGTTACACCTTTCTCCGCTGTTTGAAGAGCATTAGCGCTCTCTGTGTGCATATATATGCATATATGCCTGTGTGACTTTGTGCTATACACTTCTAATAATAGTGGCTTGCCTAGGAAATATGTCCTTTTAGTCGATGCTATTCATTTGAGCCGAGGATCATATGAGAAGAAGGGTTTTCTTCCCAGAAAAAGAAGAAGAAAGCGACATAGCAACAAACTAAAACAACAATTGATCAAAAGTACCTGCAGGCTATCATTGCGGAACCGAAAGTCGTTTGTACGAACGAAATGAAGTGTTTTATGCAACAGTGATTTGAAGATTGTACTTTCTCCGCCTGGTGATGCTAAATAAATTTACAGAGGTGATTTTTTTTAATCTTTTGTCAGGTTTTACAGAGGTATGATTGTGTAAACTTACTTATTTCCCAGAAGTCGGTGCAGCTCGATGATCAGGTCCTCCTCTTCTTCGGTGATGTTTCCGTGCCTGATGTTAGGCCTCAGATAGTTCATCCATCGCAGTCTACAACTTTTCCCAGTTCTTGCCAAACCTGTGTCATTCAGACACATAATCAATACTCAGGTTGATATTATACCCAACAAAACCAGATACAGAGATCAGCCAAAAACAAGATTATCAGATGGAAATTTCATACCAGCAGGTTTGGGCATGTGAGTCCAGTTCCAAATGCCATATCTCCTGATATAAGCAATAAGCTTCTGATCTTCTTCGCCACTCCAAGTACCCCTCTTCACTGTTGTACTGTTGTTCTTGCTGCATCTAAGTAGGGGTCTCACCATTTTTGAGCTAGCTTTTGACTTCGTGAGGGAAGAGAGAGAAGTAATGTGGCTGTGCTATTAACTCTCTGGCTTAAATGATAATGTCAGGAACTCTAAGACTTGCTTTCTATATATATTTAGGGTTGGTCCCACATTTACATGTTTTCTAAATTCCACCAAATTCAAAAGGTTCGCACTGATTTTTTTTTAAATCAAATTGAATTTCCTAGAAACTTGTGACATGGTGTCATTTTCACTGGTTGGAAGCAATGTGTTTATTTTTTGTCGGAGGTTGGAAGCAATGTTGATTGGTGTATGTTTTTGGCATCATTTGAAAACCCTCTGCCTAAGATCCAATTGGATGAGATTTCTGTCACTCGGAAATTTTAAATAAGAAATTTGTTTGATATACGCAATACTTTCTGACTGTGTATACTTTTGAAATAAATAGTCACCTAACATCTCATCAACGGTTCAATTTCTTTATTTCATCTTCTCATGATTAAGCTAGTTAATCAAGTTTGCTCGTGACTTATATGTCGATACATTCACATCAGTATATTGTGCTTCAAGTGTTAGGCTTAATGAAGAATGCTAAGAAATTTCCTCCCTGATAGTTCACACATTAGATACAAATAAGTTTTTGATGTTTATTAAGATTATGTAAGAAAGAGGAGAGAAATGGGGACAACACGATGTAACAAAACATTGTGTTAGAATATTCAAATATTAAGCCATGTCTTCATCTAGCAACTTAAGCTTTTAAAATAGTTGGTAGTGATCCCACAAATTCTCACATGGTATTAGAGAAAAATGTTCTTAGTTCAAATTTTTCTAGGCTCCTAGTACAACATACGCGTGATTTTAAAATAGTTAACAGTAATATCATAATATCTCACACATCAAAGATTCATTTATGCATGTCACTTCCTACAATCATTGGACTTGCTAAAAACTAAAGTTATAAGGATGAATTCTGAGATGTCCCAAATCATTCATTATATAGGTTTAAATAAGGTCTTTATTCCGTATATTATTTGTATCTAATGACTTAGGCTTGTAGATATATAGCCATATGTATTGTTCATATCCTATCTTTATTTTTCTTTATGAGGAACTCAATCTACTCTTGATAGGACGCCTATAAGTTTATAATATGATAGAGCAAGTTAAAAGAAATCGTCAACTTCAAACATTCACATTTTGTGAAAATCCATGCTTGCAATAAGATGAACGCATGTGCATTACTATATAATGGAAAGTGATGATAATTTGAAAGAGTCAACATGGTGTTGCTTTAGATGGTAAATGAGTTTGTTCTCTTCCTTATGGCCTTAGGTTCAAGCCTTGTTGGAGCACTCCACGAGTAAAATTCTGAATGCACCCAACCGACGGGGGAGAATGCCTTTAAGATCGCCTAGGGAGGTGCCCATAATGAGTTAACGGATATGCATGTGGAGTTTTGATGGACCAATTACCAATTATTTGAAAATTTTACTCTGTTATATGAAAGCATGGCATCTCTGTAAATGCTCATTATGTGGTAGCATTCAATGCCGTATTTTTCATATTTGGCTTCAATTAATGGCCTTTTTCTTTCTTAGAGTCGACGTTAGAACATAGTTTAGTCACAGGACAACTGTTTAAGATGAAACTACCTTGATTAGTTCATTCATATAGCAACAACTTCTTATAAGTAACTTAACAGTTCACGTGGATTCCACCTCAAAATAAATGGATAAGTCGAAGTTTGGTTAGCAAGTATGCTGTAAGGATAAAGTTGCTGCTTGGCCTAAGGGACAAGGTTTTGGTTCCTTAGATGCTGCTGGTGTGAGGCTTTGTTGTTCTTTTATAAAGTATTTTTTTGTTGTTTTGTAAGGAAGGTTGTTTGTTGCTTGGTTTTATTAGTTCTGTGTGTGTGTGTTCAGATTGGCTTTTGTTTTGGAGAAGTCATGTTGCTTTATGACATGTTCTGTTGGATAAGAAAATGGATTGTTTCACACCCTTCCCTTTCTTCTGAGCATTGAATAGAGGTCCAATATGGCAAACATCTATACAGACGGAGATTTGTCAGATTTTATGTGTGGGTGTGAGACGAGAGAATAGCTCGTCAAAACAGAAATTGAGTTCAAGGGAGCTCGAGCATTTAACTCGTCAAAAGATAATTTAGATAGGTGGCACATATTATTTTCCAGGCTGTCTTTTGACCTTTATATACTTAGGATACATTTCAAAATCCCAGACACTAAAGTTTGCATGGACCGTGTGTACGCAATCAAAATCATGAAGGACATTATGTGGACGACACTTCTAATGGCACAGGAGTTAACCAAGATGAAAGGAAACTGCAATTGTTGAGCTAACTTACTTTATGAGTATAATGCTGAACAAAGTTCTGCATATGGTACTCACAAAAATATAAACTTAGATGTCTATATATGTGTTGGTTTGTAGAGATACCCCATTGGCTAGGTTATTAGCCTCTGCTATAAGTTTGTGATCTCTTTCAGTCATACATCATCCTTCCGAAGATATTGTTCTTTTGTAAGTTCACCTTTGCTGGTGGATTATCTCATATTCAAGTAGCTAACCACAATTGTCCAAATGATTTATATTTGATATATATCTGAATCTAATACGATAGTAAAGAGCAACAACTTGCTGAATTATAAAACAAATAGACACGTCAGTCTATTATCCTTGAAAACTGTGAAACACACTTCATAAATTAATGAAAGTTTTATATCTTATTATCTGTGGAGACGGAATAACCAATTTAGATAAGTGAAAACCTAGATAGTACGCCGCTTCAATTAACGTAATCACACAATTATTTTAGTCCTTTGAAGATGATGACTAGCCAAAAAAGATTTTTTTTCTCTTTTTTGTCTTATTTCCCCGTTAATTGCATCTGATGACCAGGTGGAGATGGATTCCTTCTAGCGCGGTATAAAATACTGAAACTAAAATCGAGAGAAAAATTTGTCTGTTGAATTGTCAAAACCCAAAAAAGATGACAAAAAGGCATCTTGCCAACAATATTCAAGCTGTTCATTATAAACTGACAGACAAGCTTTTCTTTGGATGAAACAAAAGGAAGAGGATGTGTGCACACATCTCCCAATAGGTCTGGTCAATTTGCTATAAAGAAAGAAATTTCTTCCTTTTAAGTCCTTCTCGCAACTTGCGTCATATTCCCAACATCTCTTGATCAATTCGTTGGTCCAATGTACAACGCGAAGGGACATGATTACGACGAGGTTCGACGCAATTAATTGTCTGAGCAAATGAAGTCCTGCAATTTCTTAGGGTTTCACTCGCATGAAAATGAGAATCTTTTTCTTTTCTATCCTGGTCATAACACAACGAGTATCATTCAATGGGTTTTTTTATCAGTGATTCCTCTCCTAAATACACAATTTCTAACGGATTTGTGCGATTAAAGGAAAGAATCCAAAGACAAACTCTGGAAAGAAGCTCAAGTACTGCATGACTTACTATATACACTACAAAAAAACATGTTTTTTCCGACGAAATTTTCAACAAAAAATTTTGAAAAATTCATTGGAAAACGAATTTCCAACAAATTTTCCAACGAAAAAAAATTCATGGGTAATTCGTCGTCGGAAAATTTTCCAACAAAAAATTTTAATTTTCGTTGGAAATTTGCGACAAAAATGTTTTCGTTGGAAATTTCATTGGAAACTTCGTGGGTAAATTAGTGGCTAAATTCCTTGGAAAGTTCGTTGGAAAATTCGTCGCTAATTATTCGTTAGAAAACTCGTGGCAAAATTCATCGGTAATTATTCGTGGGTTAATTCGTGGATAAATTCATTGGAAATTTCATTGCAAATTTCGTCACGAATTTTCCAACAAAATTAGCAACGAACAAAAATTCGTTGGCAATTCATCGTCACAAATTTTTGCGACAAAATTTAAATTTTCGTTGGTAATTTGCGAGGAAATTTTCTCATCGCAAAATTTGTTGGAAAATTAATTGCAAAGTTCGTTGGAAAGTTCGTCGCTAATTATTCGTTGCAAAAAATCGTGGCAAAATTCGTCGGTAATTTTTTCTGATAAATTTCGTGGCAAAACGAATTTCCGACGAATTAGCGACAAAATTCGGCGTCGGAAATTTTTTGCAACAAAAAATGTTAATTTTTCGTGACAAAAAATTTTAAATTTTTCGCGACAAAAATTTTTAATTTTTCGTTGGTAATTTGCAACGAAAATAGAGACATGACAAAATTCGTGAGAAATTTCCCACGAATTTTACTACGAAATTCAAATTTTCGGCATAGGCGGCTTTTTGCCACGAATCCGGTATTTTGCCACGAACAAAAGAATTCGTCGGAAATTTTTTTTTCGCAAATTTTGGCGACGAAAATTTGAATTTTCGTTGATAAATTTGAATTTTCATTGATAAATTTGAATTTTCGCCGGAATCGCGGCCGCAAGCCCTCCTCGACCATGCTCGACCCTCCCTTCTTGTTCGCACTCCTCCTGTCCACCTCCATGGCGCGGATCAAGAACAGGTCCCGCGAGACCAAGAGCGGGGTCCACAGTGTGACGTAGGCCTTCTTGTAGTCGGGCTTGGCAACCAGCAGCCCGCCCCACTTCTTCTTCTTGCCCTCCATGTTGAGGGTGCGGACCTCTCCGACGTCGAAGCTGTAAAGGGACTCGAGCACGTGCTTGATCTCGATCTTGGTGGCGGAGGGGATGGTCTTAAGCGCGATCTCAGTGATGTTGGTGAAGGAGGCGGGCATGAGGAGCTTGATGGGTAGGTTCGCAAAGTGGATGACCGGCCGCCCCAACCTGCTTCCCATCCATTCGTGGGTCGGTCTTCGTTTGGCGAGGGCGGTTGACGGCGTCGACAAGGGCAGACTCAGCCTGGTAGCGAGCGGCAGGGGAGGGGGAGAGCGTGTGGAGGAAGCACTGGGAGAGGAACTAGAGCGTTTCCTGATTCTACTCCATGGGGAAGCTGCAGCTCGGGCGAGGAGGAGCTCCGATGGCCGTTCGGGGGTCCGGTCGTCGCCTAGGGTTTTAGGTGAGATTTTTCGAATGAGGAAGAAGCCATGGAGGAGGGTGTGCGATTGCAAAGCTGTTCCAGTAGCAGCTGCGCTGGGGGGAGTCGAAGGAGGAAGAGGGGAAAAATGGGCCTCTTGTTTTGTTTTTTGCCTTTACATATGTTTGTGGCATTTTAAAACTTTGTGGCAAAATTCGTTGGAAATTTCCAACGAATTTTGCCACGAATTTAACATTTGCCAAAAAAAATAAGGTATTTTTAAAATTCGTTGGAAATTTCCAACAAATTTTGCAACGAATTTTCAAAAAACCTTATTGTTAAGGCAAATGTTAAATTCGTTGCAAAATTTGTTGGAAAATTCCAACGAATTTTGCAACGAATTTTCAAAACGCATTCTTGTTCGGCAAAATTGAAATTCGTTGGAACTTTCAAACGAATTTAACATTTGCCTTAACAATAAGGCTTTTTTAAAATTCATTGCAAAATTCGTTGGAAATTTCTAACGAATTTTGCAACGAATTTCAATTTTGCCAAACAAAATGTGTTTTGAAAATTTGTTGCAAAATTCGTTGGAAATTTTCAATGAATTTTGCAACGAGTTTAACATTTTCCTTAACAATAAAGTTCTTTAAAAATTCGTTACAAAATTCGTTGGAACTTTACAACGAATTTTGCAACAAATTTAACATTAATCAAAAGAAATAAGGTGTTTTTAAAATTCGTTGCAAAATTCATTGGAAAGTTCCAACGAATTTTGCAACGAATTTAACATTTACCCTAATAATAAGGTTTTTGAAAATTCGTTACAAAATTCGTTGGAAATTTCCAACGAATTTTGTAATAAATTTTCAAAATACATTTTTGTTCGGCAAAATTAAAATTCATAGGAAAATTCGTTGGATTGCAACGAATTTAAAAAAAAAAACATTATTGTTAAGGCAAATGTTAAATTCGTTGCAAAATTCGTTGGAAAGTTCCAACGGATTTTGCAACGAATTTAACATTAACCGAAAGAAATAATGTGTTTTTAAAATTTGTTGCAAAATTCGTTGGAACTTTACAACGAATTTTGCAACAAATTTAACATTTGCCTTAACAATAAGGTTTTTGAAAATTCGTTAAAAAATTCGTTGGAAATTTTCAACGAATTTTGCAACGAATTTTCAAAATACATTTTTGTTCGGCAAAATTGAAATTCGTTGGAAAATTCGTTAGAAATTTCCAACGAATTTTACAATGAATTTTAAAAACACATTTTTTTCTTTCGGTTGATGTTAAATTCGTTGCAAAATTCGTTGGAAATTTCCAACGAATTTTCAAAAAACTTTATTGTTAAGGCAAATGTTAAATTCATTATAAAATTCGCTGGAAATTTCCAACGAATTTTGCAACGAATTTTCAAAATACATTTTTGTTCGGCAAAATTGAAATTTATTAGAAAGTTCCAATGAATTTTGCAACGAATTTTAAAAACACCTTATTTCTTTCGGTTGATGTTAAATTCATTGGAAAGTTTCAACGAATTTTGTAACGAATTTTCAAAAAACTTTATTATTGAGGCAAATGTTAAACTCGTTGCAAAATTCATTGAAAATTTCCAACGAATTTTTAAAATACATTTTTGTTCGGCAAAATTGAAATTCATTGAAAAATTCTTTGAAAATTTCCAACGAATTTTGTAATGAATTTAACATTTACCGAAGCAAATAAGGTGTTTTGAAAATTCGTTGGAAATTTCCAACGAATTTTGCAACGAATTTAACATTTGCCGAAAGAAATAAGGTGTTTTTAAAATTCGTTGCAAAATTCGTTGGAACTTTCTAACAAATTTTGCAACGAATTTAACATTTGCCTTAACAATAAGGTTTTTTGAAAATTCATTGCAAAATTTGTTAGAAATTTCCAACGAATTTTGCAATGAATTTTAAAAACACATTATTTCTTTCGGCAAAATTGAAATTCGTTGTAAAATTCGTTGGAAATTTCCAACGAATTTAACATTTACCGAAAGAAATAAGGTGTTTTGAAAATTCATTGCAAAACTCGTTGGAAATTTCCCACGAATTTTCCAACAAATTTCGAATATACCAAAAAATACTGTGTTTTTTGAATTCGTTGCAAAATTCGTTGGAAATTTCCAACAATTTTTGCAACGAATTTTGATTAACCCGAATAATATGGACTTTTTTAAATTCGTTGGAAATTTGCGACGAAAAATTTTTGGTCGCAAATTTCCCATGAATTTTGTGACGAAAAATATTTCGTCGCTAATTTCCGACGAATTTTGCAACGAAACATTTTTCGTCGCTAATTTCCGACAAATTTTACTTTTCATTGGAAAAGTTGTTGCAAATTTGCGATGAATTCAAGACCCATGGTTACTGTTTCTTTCTCTTTGTTATGTCAACATGGGAAAGCTTCAAGAAATAGGAAGGGCAACTATAAGTTTGACACCATTCCTGCCCTATTTAGTTGGCTGATGCAATGTCACGCCCCGGACCCCGCCAAGCCCGCGACATTCCGCCATCGATCGAATTAAGCGTGACGTCCCAAGACGCGTCGCCGACCCAAACAAACAACGCAAGTGGAAGCGAAATAAAGCAACCCAGATAATAAAGTATAACAAAGAGATAGCACAAACGCAATTTAATACACACACAACAATAACTTGAATTCACACATTCATACATTAGGCCGCTAGGGTTAAATCCACCTTCGTCATAAAAAAAAAAAAAGAACAGGTGACTGGGTAGACTATTGACTGCACAAAACGGGACTTTACTAAAAAGGTTTCCTGGCCCTGCTCCTAAACATTCCTACGGTGCTCAATCCGGATCAGACCCTGAGGATTCTGTCTCTGAGTCCAAGTCAATCTCGATCGGGTTCTCCTCTTCATCTCCCTGCTCGACCACCATGGGTTCCTCTTCGGCCTCGGGCTCAGGTGCTAGCTCGTGTTCATGCTCGGGGACAGGTGCCAGTACTGGACCGGGGTTTACCGGTGGACTATCGGGATCTGACACTTTGCCGTCGGGAACGAACTTGTTCCAGTGCTCCTAATTGACCATATTCTCATTGACGTGTTGCAATCCTTCCAAACCTCGGATTGGCCCAAAGTTTACCAACTCAACCCTATGGGTCCAAGCCAAGTAGTCGTGTCGCTCCGGCTCATCTCGCCCTACATCTACCTAAACATAAGTACGATGCCTAATATACACCTCACTTTGATTCAAACCCGGGTACTCGTTATCCTCGTGCACCATATGCATGGGGACTCCAAAACGCCTAGGTAGCGCCTCGGGCTCAGCCCTCAGATCAAGCCGGGCTCAGTCCCGCGTACCACGCCTCAGGACATTTTTCCTTTCCAATGACCCCCGTAACTTATGCCTCAGGTCTAGTCGTGCCTTATTCGCTACACCCGTGTAACCTACGCCTCAGGTTGGCAGCCCTCCGATCAATCCGGGCTTTTTCACATGCACATGCACCACAATTCAAGGCACACCAGCAAATTCAAGGCACACCGGCATGCACCATAATCCGGGCTTCTTACAATCGCACCAATCAAATTGAAGGCACACCCACAACACCTCAATTTGCCAAATCAATGCATCATACCAATTTCAGTCAAAGCCAATCTCAGTCACATCACACGTCCAACACACCAATTCCACATACCCGGCATCCAAGGCAATCACATTCGAATTTCAATTTTTTTCCGCCACGCCACCACAATTCGATCAATTAACACACCACAAATATCCACGTGATCACCATAATTCACTCTACTGCTCTCCACATAACTCTGGCACTAACCGCGTTCTACCAACCTATCAAGTTCCTAATTTAATCACTATACTAAACTAAATAAACCCCTAAGCATGTCTAATAGTACCCATTATACTAAATAGGGGTTAGAATACCACTTACTAGATTTTGGCCCTGTGAAAATCGACTGGAGCCTAAAATCATCCAAGTGAACAGTGTTGACTAGGCGCTGGCGAGGGCGCGGGGCTCGGCCACGACGCTCGGCCCTCAGCCACGGGCACAAGGCCCGGCCACAGGCTCGGCCACAGCTCAGGGCCCGACCACGGGCTCAGCCACTGCCCAAGCGCGGGCACAAGAGCGGGCACGGCAAGGCAGGCGGCTGGCTGGTTGACTGGGGGGCAACGTGCGGCAGCAGCGGCGGCGCGAACAGCGGTGGCGACGGTGGCGGCAACAACGGTGAGTAGCGGCAACGCGACATGGCGGCAAGCTGCTCTCCGGCGACGGCGAAAAACGAAGGGAGAGGAAGAAGATGGCTGAAGTAGGGTGGCGTGGCTGGGGGCATTTAGCGACGGCAACAGCGGTGCTCCGACATCGAGGCGGCACTGGGGAGCTGACTGGACGGCTGGCAAGCGGCTAGAACTCGTCGAGCGCGGCGGCGAGCTCGAGCAACGGTTGCTTGCTCGCAGCAGCGTCGGGAAAGCAGCGACAACGGCGGCGACTATCGGGCGACGGTGACGATGGCGGTGGCGAGCTCCTAAAGGCTCAGACAGCCGAGCTTGCGGTGGCGACGGTCAAGGTGGCGCTGGACGAAAGTTGGGGAAGCAGCTGAGAGGGAGAAGGAGGAGGGTAAAGGGAGGGGTGGCGATGGCTGAGGGTGGCGGCGACGGGGCGGAGACGGCGACCGAACGGTGTACTGTGGCGACGAATGGCGGCTGGCGTCGAGCGGGGCGGCGTCGGACAAAGTGGAGGTCGAACGCGGCTCGTCGAGGGAGGCAACCGAAGAAAAGAGAGAGGAAGGGAAGAGAGAGAAGAGAAAGAGAAGGAGGGAAAAGGAGAGAGAGAGAGAGAGAGAGAGAGAGAGAGAGAGAGAGAGAAGAGAGAAGTGTCAGAGGGGGGGTGTGCGTGCGTGCGTGCATGCGGTGATGGATGTGTGCATGCGGGGAAGAAGAGAGAGAGAGAGAAGAGAGAAGAAAGGATGGAGGGAAGGGGGGAGAGGACAGACACACGAGGAAGGGAAAAAGTAACATGCAGGCAGGGAGTCGGCGCGGCAGAAGGAGAGAGAGAGAGAGAGAGAGAATCAACGCGTACTCGAGCGCGATCCAACTGTTAGATTTCAAATCTAAAAACGATCCTACGGTCCAAATAATTCATAAAATATAATAAGGGACAATGGCCACGAAAATTAGAGCAAACTAATCCGAAGAAAGTCTACTAGTCCAAATTCGTACCCGATCGAAATTTCACTATTTCACTATTCCTGACAATCTCGACGTTGGCCACGATAATATCGACATCGTCCGATTTATTTCGTCCCAGAACTCGAGAATTTCGACACCGAAGTTTGGACTCTAAATAACGGCCAAATTCAATCGAGTGCGATTCTAGCTAAATCTCAATTTTTGAAAACAATAACCGGGAGTGATCAGTTCTCGGGCGAGATTTTACTATAAGCACACTAACGAATTACACGTTTTATAAATCCCAAAATTGGGTCAAAATCCGGGATGTCACAATTCTCCCCCTTACAAAAATTTCATCATCGAAATTTACAACCCTACCCAATCATTCAAACAAAAGGGGGTACTGGTGTCACATCAACTCTTCACTTTCCCAAGTCGCACCTTCGGTCCCTTGATGTTCTCAAATCACCTTCACCATCGAAATTATCTTGTTCCGCAGCACCCGTTCCATTCTGTCCTCGATTCTAGCTGGCTTTTCCAAGTACGACACTTTGTCGTCTACTTCTTCATAATTTAACACATGTGTCGGGTTCGGCTCATACTTCCTTAGCATAGACACGCGGAACACATTGTGGACGTGTGATAAATTTGGTGGTAGTGCGAGACGATAGGCCAAAGTACTAATTCTCTCTAAGACTTCGAATGGACCTATGTACCTCGGGCTCAATTTTCCTTTCTTGCCAAACCACGACAATCCTCTCATTGGTGACACTTTGAGGAAGACATGGTCCTCCACTTGAAATTCCAACGGCCTACGCCTTTGGTCCACATAATTCTTTTGGCTGCTCTGAGCGGTTTTAAGTCTGTCCCGGGTAACCTTGACCGTTTCGACTGACTGTTATACCAACTCAGGACCCGTGATACTCCTCTCACCAATTTCATCCCAGCACATCGGGGTTCTACAAGCTTTGCCATACAACGTTTCAAATGGGGCCATTCCGATGCTCTATTGATAGCTGTTGTTGTAAGCAAATTCAATTAAGTGCAACTGTTTTTCCCAGCTACCTTTAAAATCCAATACACATGCCCGTAGCATATCCTCTAGAGTTGGAATGGTCCTTTCAAACTAGCCATCTGTTTATGGATGATAAGCAGTGCTAAATTATAACTTCGTTCCTAATGCCGTATGAAAACTTTTCCAAAAAGTGGTAGTAAATTTAGGGTCTCGATCTGAGGTGATCATCACCGACACTCCATGTAGACGGACTATTTGTTGTACGTAAATCTCAGCATACCTGTCCAAGGCGAAGTCCTTGCACATTGGTAGAAAATGCGCTGATTTTGTCAATCGATCGACTATCACCCAAGTGGAATCATTGCCCCTCTGACTCCTCAGTAGTCCCATCACAAAATCCATCGTGATGTGTTCCCACTTCCACTCAGGGATCTCCAATGGCTGCAACATATCACCCGGCTTGCAATGTTGTGCCTTCACCGGCTGACATGTCAAACACTTGGCCACATGCTTGGCCACATCCACTTTCATGCCGTTCCACCAGTAATGTTGTCGCAAGTTCTGATACATCTTAATACTACCCGGGTGAACACTATAATTGCTACGGTGTGCTTCAGACAAGGTCTCTTCCTTAAGTTCTGCATCACTAAGTACACACAACCGTCCGCGGAATTTCGGAATCCCATCCTCGGATAGTCTAATTTCCTCTTTGTAACATCCATACTCAGAATCTTCTGAATTTCTAGGTCCGTCGCCTGCAAAACCTTGATCTTAGTTTGGATTTTCGGTTCAATCCGTAAGGCTGCAAGCAAGCTTGAGGCCTGACTCACCTCAAATTTAAATGCCGAATCTCGAACTCCCTCCAACAAGGTCCATACCTTGACCATCATCTACGCGATGCTTGATTTCCGGCTCAGTGCATTCGCTACTCTGTTAGCTTTTCCAAGGTGATACATAATCTCGCAATCATAATCCTTCATGAGTTCCATCCAACGGCGCTGTCTCATGTTTAATTCCTTTTGGGAGAATAAGTACTTTAAACTTTGATGGTCGGTATAAATCTGGAATTTCTCCCCACACAAGTAACGCCTCCAAATCTTAAGGGCGAAAAGATCGCGGCCAATTCCAAGTCATGAGTCAAATAATTTAGTTCATGTGGTCGCAATTGTCGTGATGCGTAAGCCACTACTCTCCTATGTTGCATTAATATACACCCCAATCCTCTTAACGACGTATCACTATAAATCTCATATCCCCCTGGGCCCAACGGAATTGTCAACACTGGCGCGATTGTCAACCTCTGTTTTAGTTCCTGGAAACTCCTTTCGCATTTATCCGTCCATTGAAATCTCGTTTCTTTCTTAAGTAGCCGCGTCAAAGGCGTCGCTAATGCTGAAAACCTTTCTACAAAGCGTTTGCAGTATCCTGCCAGGCTCAAGAAACTCCTAACCTCTGTGACTGTTGTCGGTCTCGGCCAATTTAGGACAGCTTCGATCTTTGCCAGGTCCAC
Organism: Syzygium aromaticum; assembly: GCA_024500025.1. NCBI lineage: Eukaryota > Viridiplantae > Streptophyta > Magnoliopsida > Myrtales > Myrtaceae > Syzygium > Syzygium aromaticum. Next base: position 823,456 of record CM044888.1, on the reverse strand, counting down.
TGCGATTTCTTCGCCATATACTATATGTCCCAAGAATGTCACTCGTTGAAGCCAGAATTCACACTTACTGAACTTAGCCTAAAGTGCATGCTTTCTTAAGGTTCACAGAACCTTTTCCAAATATAACTCGTGCTCAGTGAAACTTTTTGAATATACTAGGATTTCTTCTATGAATACAATCACAAACTAATCCAGAAATTCTTTAAATACTCGATTCATGAGATCCATAAAGGCTGCAGGAGCGTTAGTCAATCCGAACGGCATTACCGTAAACTCATAGTGTCCGTATCTTGTCCTAAATGCCGTTTTTGGTATGTCCTCCTTCTTAATCCTCAATTGATGGTACCTCGTCCTCAAGTCAATCTTTGAAAATATCGATGCCCTTTTCAACTGATCAAACATGTCATCTATCATTGGCAATTGATATTTATTCTTAATAGTCACCTGGTTTAACTGTCTATAGTCTATGCACAATCTCAAGGATCCATCTTTCTTCTTCACAAACAACACCGACGCTCCCCATGGGGATACACTTAGGCGAATAAAGCCTTTATCTAGTAACTCCGACATTTGGACCTTCAACTCCTTCAGCTCAGACAATGACATCCTATAGGGCGCCTTTGATATCGATTCTATCCCTGGGGCCAGCTCAATCACAAACTCTACTTCTCTATCAAGTGGCAGCCCCGGCAATTCCTAGGGAAAAATATTGAGGAAATTGCACACCACAGTAATATCTTCTAACCTCGGCTCCTCGGCCGTCAAGTCAAGTATAGTTGCCAGAAATCCTTGGCACCCTTCACCTAGCAGCTTAGTCACTTCCAGTAACGAAATCTAGGGAATCGAGGTACCTCCTCGGTTCCCCACAAACTCGAATCTAGGGTGTTCAATCGGATTAAATTGGATCACCCTGTTACTACAGTCCATAACGGCCCTTTGTTTCACTAGCTAGTCCATCCCGACAATCACATCAAAATCATGCATAGTTAAAACCGCCAAGTCTATTCTCCCTTCTCTATTGCCAATCACCATCTTACACTCAAGGCATCCAAGCTCAATCAGTACTTTATCATTCAATGGCATAGTCACACACAGCATAATTTCTAGCGGCTTTAGCTCAATCCCAGTTAATTTAACGAACTACTCAGATATAAAGGAATGCGACGCCCCCGGATCGAACAAGGCATATGCAGCATGATTACAGAGAGAGACCGTACCTGTGACCATGCCGGGCGCGTTCTCCGTCTCCCTTCTTGCCATAACATATACCCATCCTTGAGCCGGCGACCTATTCTGAGTGGCCAGCTGGGCAGTTCCACCTTGATTTCCATTTTGGGGCGGTAGTGGCAGTAATGTAGGTGACCTGGCCCGCTTGTTATTAGGGCAGTCCCTTATCTGGTGGCCCCTTCCTCCACATGTAAAACATGCCTCGCCCCTACTTGGGCAATGTCCGTTCCCGTGCCTTCCCCCGCTTAGCCTGCACGGGGCATTCTGGTAGTGGTTTAGTTTCCCGATAATCCTTCGAGCGGGAAGGGCGAAGCGACTATTCCCCGCCATAGGTCTCTTCCCGAGTTGGTAGTTGTCCTTAGCCAGGGCATACCGTAATCCAAAAACAGTAGCCCGTTCCGTTTAGTCTCGCTCGATCGCCTAAGCCCTCTCATAGATCTCATGATAGCCCTTCAAGTTTAATGAGATCAATTGACTACGAAGGTCCGATTTTAACCCATCCCGGAACCTCCTCGCCTTGTCGATTGGGTCTTCCACCATCCTTGGGGCAAATTTGGACAATCTGGCAAACTCGGCTTCATACTAATCCACTGACATTTGACCTTGGTGAAGTCTCATAAATTCGGCCAATTTTTGCTCTCGGGCGCTTTCCGAGAAGTACTTGCCAATGAAGGCTTCAGTAAAGATGGTCCAATTCAGAGCAATGCCGGCAGGGAATACTTGACCTCTGGTGGCTCTTCACCATTCATTTGTATTTTCCTGTAGTTGGTAAATTGCTAGAGTTACTTTTTCCTCCTCAGTGCAACCCAATATTTCAAAGGCTTTCTCTAGCTCTTCTACCCATCTAGCTGTAGCCTCAGGGTCACCTTTCCCATTGAACTTCGGGGGTTTTAGTCTCAGAAATTGTTCTACTAGCTTAGACATTGGTCTGGTCGCATTTACTCGTGCCAGACCAAGATTTCCATAAATCACATTGTTCCTCTGGTCTCCATTATTTCCAACAACATCGCTAGCAGCGGCAGCAGCAACACTAGCGCTCATTTCCCTTGTCTGTCATCCTGATAATATTCCTACTTCTTCCAGTGCCCTCCAAATTTCATCTACCTTGGGGTTTTCCATAAGTTTAGCTAGTGGAACTACGCGACCTTGATCTCAACCTCGATCTCTACCTCGGCCTCATCCACTCATCTAACCGAATCTCACAGAAATTCACTTGCTATAATTCCACACAAAAATTAGAAACCTAGGCCAACTATCCTAGTTTTAAATCCTAGGCAATTATTCGCAACCACAATTTATCAAGCAGGCAAGCAATCCCTCACATCAATCAGTTTCAGCCAACATGATTTAAGCACTTACCTCAGGTTCTGACGTACCTGCACTTCATACGTCATAACATACGTCACTCAACAATCACAATCAAATAGTCTAGGGTACGCATGGCACACAAGTCTCCCTAATTGGCTACCCCAAGGTCATCGCTCCTTATCACTCAAGGCTTCGACCAATTAGTATCGAGCTATCCTTGCTCTGAAACTAATTCAAAGGGGATGTCATGCCCCGGACCCTGCCAAGCCTGCGACATCCCGACATCGATCAAATTGAACGCGACATCCCAGGACGCGTCACCGACCCAAACGAGCAACGCAAGCGGAAGTGAAATAAAACAACACAGACAATAAAGTATAACAAAGGGATAGCACAAACGCAATTTAATACACACACATCAATAACTTGAATTCACACGTTCATACATTAGGCCGCTAGGGTTAAATCCACCTTCGTCATAAAAAATAAAAAAAAAAAGAACAGGTGGCTGGGTAGACTATTGATTGCACAAAACGGGACTCTACCAAAAAGGTTTCCTGGCCCTACTCCTAAACATTTATACGGCGCCCAATCCAAATCAGACCCTAAAGATTGTATCTCTGAGTTCGAGTCAATCTTAATCGGGTTCTTCTCCTCATCTCCCTGCTCGACCATCATAAATTCCTCTTCGACCTCGGCCTCAGGCACTAGCTCGGGTTCAGGCTCGGGGACAGGTGTCGGTACTGGACCTGGGTTCACCGATGTACTATCAAGATCTGACACTTTGCCGTCGGGAACGAACTTGTCCCAGGGCTCCCAATTGACCACATTCTCATTGGTGTGCTGCAACCCTTCAAAACCTTGGATTGGCCTAATGTTTACCAACCCGACCCTATGTGTCCAAGCCAAGTAGTCGTGGCGCTCCAACTCATGTCGCCCTACATCTACCCAAACATAAATACGATGCCTGATATACACCTCACCCGGATTCAGACCCGGGTACTCGTTATCCTCATGCACCATATGCATGGGGACTCCAAAACGCTTAGGTGGCGCCATGCTCAAGGGTGAGGATCTGAAAATGGTTATATAATAACCGTGAGAACGAGTCTCAATAAGCAATACCCTAAACCCTACGAAGGCCAATGCGTACTAAGACAAGCAGTACTTATAATCTAACTCCCAAATATAATGAAATCACCTTCTAGAGCTTACCTTGCCATAAAACGCATGTCCGCTCTGCACGTCAGTCACACATAGAAATAATAATAATAACAATAATTATTCAATAATAGGACATAATGGTTCACACACCCGCCACAATAGTACTCAATCCATTCCAACAATTCAATCAATCAAACAATCAGTCAATTCAATCAATTCAGTCACGCTTAAGTTGCATGCGTGGTCGAACGGCTTTCCATGACCTCCCAGGTCCTTTCACTCGGCCCGCGCCACTGCGCCTCAGGTCCCATCTCACAGCCCGCGCCACTACGCCTCAAGCTCTGCCCTCAGATCAAGCCAGGCTCGGTCCCGCGTACCATGCCTCAGGACATTTTTCCTTTCCAATGACCTGCGTAACCTACGCCTCAGGTCTAGTCATGCCTTATTCGCCACACCCGCGTAACCTACGCCTTAAGTTGGCAGCCCTCCAATCGATCCGGGCTTTTTCACATGCACTTGCACCACAACACAATTCATCATTCTTACAATCACACCAATCAAATTCAAGGCACACCCGTAACACCTCAATTTGCCAAATCAATGCATCATACCAATTACAGTCAAAGCCAATCTCAGTCACATCACACGTCCGACACACCAATTCCACATACCCGGCATCCAAGGCAGTCACACCCGAATTTCAATTTTTTTCCACCCACACGCATTACCACAATTCGATCAATTAACACACCATAAACATCCACGTGATCACCATAATTCACTCTACTACTCTCCACATAACTCTCGCACTAATTGCGTTCCACCGACTTATCAAGTTCCTAAAATAAATAAACCACTAAGCATGTCTAATAGTACCCATTATACTAAATAGGGATTAGAACATCACTTACTAGATTTTGGCCCGGTGAAAATCGGCTCCGGCCTAAAATAGTCCAAGTGAACAGTGCTGACTAGGCGCTGGCGAGGGCAAGACGGGCGCGAGGCTTGGCCACGTCACTCGGCCATTGGCACAGCCCTCGGCCACGGGCACAGTCCTCGACCACGGGCATAAGGCCTGACCATAGGCTCGGCCATGGCTCAAGGCCCAGCCATGGCCCAAGTGCGGGCACGGGAGCAGGCATGGCGGGGCAGGCGGCTAGTTGGTCGGCTGGGGGGTGGCGTGCAGCGGCGGCGCGGACAGCGGTGGCGACGGTGGCGGTGGCAATAGTGAGCAGCGGAGATGCGATGCGACGGCAAGCTGCTCTCCGGCGACGGCAGAAAACGAAAGGAGAGGAAGAAGATGGTTGAGGCGGGGTGGCGTAGTTAGGGGCATTTTAGCGACAGCAACGGCAGTGCTCCAACATCGAGGCGGCGCTAGGGAGCTGACTAGACGGCTGGGCAATGGCTGGAACTCGTTAGGTGCGGCGGCGAGCTTGAGCAACGGCTGCTTGCTCGCGGCGGCGTCGGGAAAGCAACGACGGTGGCAGCAACTGTTAGGCGACGGTGAGGGTGGTGGCGGCGAGCTCCTAAAGGCTCAGACGGCCGAGCTTGCGGCGGCGACGGTCAGGGTAGCGTAGGACGGAAGTTGGGGAAGCAGCCGAGAGGGAGAAGGAGGGTAAGGGGAAGGGTGGCGATGGCTGAGGGTAGCGGCGATGGGGCGGAAGCGGCAGCCGGACGACGCATTGTGGCAACGAGCGGCAGCTGGCAACGAGCGGGGCGACGTCGGACAGAGCGGAGGTTGGACGCGGCTCGTCAGGGGAGGCAACCAAAGAAAAGAGAGAGGAAGGGAAGAGAGAGAAGAGAAAGAGAAGAAGAGAGGGAAGTGGAGAGAGAGAGAGAGAGAGAGAGAGAGAGAGAGAGAAGTGTCAGAGGGGGGTGTGCGTGCGTGCGTGCATGCGGTGATGGACGTGTGCATGCAGGGAAGAAGAGAGAGAGAGAGAGAAGAGAGAAGAAAGGACGGAGGGAAGGGGGGAGAGGACAGACGCACGGGGAAGGGAAAAAGAAATGTGCGGGCAAGGAGTCGGCGCGGCAAAAGGAGAGAGAAGAGAGAAGAAAGGACGGAGGGAAGGGGGGAGAGGACAGACGCACGGGGAAGGGAAAAAGAAATGTGCGGGCAAGGAGTCGGCGCAGCAAAAGAAGAGAGAGAGAGAGAGAGAGAGAGAGAGAGAGAAAGTTAACGCGCATTCGAACGCGATCCAACGGTTAGATTTCAAATTTGAAAACGATCATACGGTCCAAATAATTCCTAGAATATAATAAGGGACAATGACCACGAAAATTAGAGTAAACTAATCCGAGAGAGGTTTACTAGTTCAAATTCATACCCGATCGAAATTTCACTCTTCTACTATTCCTAACAATCTCGACGTTAGCCATGATAATATCAACACCGTCCGATTTATTTCATCTCGGAACTTGAGAATTTCAACACCAAAGTTTGGGTTCTAAATAATGGCCAAATTCGATCGAGTGCGATTCTAGCTAAATCTCAATTTTTGACGATAACTGGGAGTGATCAGTTCCCGGCTGAGATTTTACTATAAGCACACTGACGAATTATACGTTTTATAAATCCCAAAATTGAATCAAAATCCGGGATGTCACATGCAACGTCCAAACAGGGATAGGATAAATCAAACACTTCAAAGGTCAAGAAGGCAAATGTCTCAAGAAGATAAAGGTCTCAGGTATAACTTCCTCCATAATAATTACTACCGTAGTGCGTGGAAGACACGTAATTACTTTGGTCAAGGTTGAAAGATATACAAGAAAGTATTGCATAAAACCATGTCATTAATAGAATTAATCATGGGACATAAAAGATGAGTTAGCTTCACTATTTAGATTAAGTCTGAGCAATAATTTCCTTAACAACAAAATGTTGCACAAGATTGGTCCTCTCTTGTAAAAGAAAAAGTGGTTCTCCAATGTAGAAGAGAGAGTGTGCGTTACTTGGGTTACTGAGTTGATGAACAAAATCGGTAGAGTAAATTCAGAGCCACCGACCAAGAAAATAAATAAATTCAGAGTCAAACTGTATATGGATATTTAAACCAGTGCCATTATATTTGAATGTCCAATAGGAGGCTTCCATTTACTAATCAGCAAACCAATTTTGCGAATGTGCTTTTAGGAAAGAGTAGTGCTAGAGATAAGAGTAGCTTACAAAACAGATTTTTAAGTTATATGTCAAACAAGAAGGCATTGAACCAGTGTAACGTATTTATCCTTCGATAGGATTAGGAGTTAGCGTTTTTGGGTTCTGTCCAGGTCCCACCTAAAACTTGAAATTTACTAGTCAAAATAAGTTTCCTAATTTTTAGAACCTGAAACCTACCCTACATATCTAAAAACCTAAAACCTACCATGTCGCAGGTTCCAAAGTCGATTTCAGGATCTACCCAAGTTCCCCATGCACTATAAATTGAACGATTGCAGTAAATCATCACTTCTAACGATCACCATTTACTACAATCCACTTATTACAACTTATATTTAGATACACGAAAAATATGAAATATTAACAAAGTAAAGATCTCAATCATGGATATCGCTAAAATGAAAGCTCATACTAGTGGTTTCATATTACGTACTCATCATTGGACATCGTGGGATACCACAAGATCAGGCAAAAACATAGAACAAAAAAAACATGAAGATTTGTTTTGAGTTCTAAATTCTAGATTCCAGGTGACCTAGTACTTAAAACCTACTCATTGGAATACGTTTCTCAAATTTTGGAACGTGAAACTTACCATATATACTCTAGAACCTAAAACCGTACCGGTAGACTAATACCAATTAATGAAATTTGTTTACTAAATGATGCGGGTGCTAGAATCCTATTTAGGGGTGAACATGACTCCAGGGTGTTTTCGTTAATTGGTATAAGTATCTCTAGCATTATTATTAAGAAAACAGTACTGCTAGGCTAATCTATTGTACCTACCTCCATTAAACTACTATAAATACAAACTTCTATGCAATAATTAATAGAATTGGTATTTAAAAGAATGACCCATGTGTCAGCTAGAGGTTTGTGAAGATGACCGTCACGACCTTCCCGGAGGTGAACCATATTGACATCCGAATTTTCATCGATCATTCAAGCCTCTGTTTCGTTGGCAAAATTATAAAGATAGAAATTTTCAAAAAAAAAAAAAATCATTTGGGCCTAATTCATTGGTTAGCCCATTCTTTTTTCAATTTTACTTTCAGCCCAGCCTTTCCTTCACTTTATTTCCTGTCAGCCCATTTATCTTACGGGAGACCAACCCATTGGCTCTTTTCCCATCTCTTACTTACGCTCACTCTGGTGAGCAAAGGAACGAAGAAGGTGACGAAGAGGGACAGTGACGGACGCCCTTTGTCCGTGAGCGAACCGGAGGTGACCAAAGCAAATCTGATGGAGGTTCTAGAAGAATAGATGAGCTGGCCAGTCGGTTGGAGATAACAAAAAAGATTCTGGAGCCGGAGAGGATAAAAATCGAGGGAGAAAGAGATGGCTGGGGAGAATTCCATCGGAAAAGGAAAATATCGGAAAGGAAGAGAAGGTATAAGAGGAGAGCGTTCCGGTGCTTTTTGATCGGAAAAAGTGCCCGACAAATCTTCTCCCTCTTCCATTCATCATCTCTGGAGGCTGCCGGAGATTCGGATCGCTTGCCGAAGTACATCCAAAATCATGTCGGAATCGTAGTTCATTCATCGAGGAAGAGGAAGCATAGTCAGACCTCCCCTGCCGTCGCTGATTGAAGCTCCGTTTCTGTCCAGGTGAGTTACACAGATATGCCTTGCTTTGCTCTGTTTTTACTCATCTATTGAGCTTCAAAGCCTTGGACTGAATCAATGAGACTTTGGATCAATAGTGTGATATTGAAGCTGTGCCATGGAACATAATGATGATTTGGATTGTGATATATCATTGTCAAGCCGAGAATTGCTCTGAAACTGAGTCTCGAATTTATGTTTTAAGTCGTACATCAACTGTTCGTTGAAATGCTTGAATGAGATGTTATGATTTTAGAATACCGAATTTGATTGTGAAAATGCTAAGTGAGTCATGATAAACTGAGACTGAGTTGATGAGAAATACGCTGGTTTTGATCTTCATACATTACAATCGGACCGAAAATTGCGTTGAATCTCACTCTAGAACATATATTTTTATTCGCATATCATATGCTTGATGAAATGCCAAAGAGATGATTGAATCTAAATCTGTGATTAAACTTAGAATCAATTCATGTTTTGCTCTCATAATCGTCAAACTTTATCTGACTTCGAGTTTCTTTGTGTTTTTATCGGTGATTTCCGTAAACTTTTGTGGCATATTCATCATTCGTCCGAGTCGACTATGGTTAAAATTTCTTCCGGCCAGAGATATGCCCACGGTTCGAGGCCGCCACCGTTAGTTTTCTATCTCTATTTCATACATGTGATTGCTTGTTTATTTAGATTTAGGATTTGTTGTTGTGGCCGGAAGTTTGCTGGCCGTAAAATGGAATTTGGTTGCCGAAGTTTATTTTTGTGGCCGGTGTGTGATGAGGGATGACGGTCGCTGTAAGTTGTAGTCAACGGTAGTTCGGCGATGGCTGGAATAGATGGCCGACGGCGAGGGTTAGAGAATCGGTGGTAATGGATTTCTGACAGTGTTAGTGATGTTTTGGTGAAGAAGCTCTCTCAATACAGGTCTTGGCAAGAAGAAGACAAGAATAAAAGAGAAAAGAAAAAGAAATAGAGAATAGAAAAAATAATAAATAAATAAATAAGAAATAAAATCTGGAAATAAAAGATTCATATCAGGTTGCAAATCGGGCTGAACCAAAGATGTTGTGGGCTAAGGGAATAGGCTGGGCTAGATAGAGAAAGATGTAGGGTGAGATAGTATTGGGCCAGATGGAATTTGATAATTCGGTTTTGTCCGGATTGGGCCAGTCCGAATTTAGACCCAACTTTGGGCCTTCTGGGTCCAGGTCAAACTAGGAAACCAGACTGGTTTCCCTTGACCGGTCCGAAATCCATTTTTTAAAAAATAAAAAATAAAAAAATTCAGAAAATGCAGAAAAATAAAAAAAGTGAAAAAAGCTAAAAAGATGCAGAATTCTCTTAGTTCGGGGCTCTTAATAAATACTTTTGGCTTGAACAAAAAATTGAACCCAAATTAAATAAGCTTTTAGGGCTTTACCTTAGGGATTTTTGTTGTTTTTTAAAAGACTGATGCGAGGTCGCTGTTTGTCACTTTCATTTGGATTTCATTTGATTGTGTGCTTTAAATTTATTGATTGTTGTTTTCTCATTTTAGAATGGTAAGGATGAAAATTCAAAATTCTCGATTAGTAAAAGACTAGCGTGACATTTTGGTTAGCAAATAATCGAATTTAGGTACCAAAAGGGCATTAGTTAAAATATTAGTGTAATCAAGTCATCGATCCCTAAGAATCTCTGATTGCGTATGTTTTCGAGACAACACTTTCGTATCTCGGTTAGGGTTTCTAGCCGACCCTTAATCATGGCTAATGACGACTCCTATCGAACAATTATATTTAAATAACTAATGTCACGTGAGGTATAAACTATGGAAGAATTCAATAAAATACCTCTAAACCTACTTCCCCAAAGCGACTAACGAGGGATTTAGGTTGTGACAGCCATCAGGGGAAGGCTAATGGACTTACTAAACAAGAACGAAGGTTTCTCACACGATGCAATGGTTCAAGTTTAGTGCGGACTCTCCCAAACCCATTTGACCGCAACTTGATACTCAATCTATCATGTAATTAATCTCACCTTTTGAAGTCATCACTAATCGGTTATGGGTTGATTAGACACCCAAGTAAAATATGGGAACGTATTTTACTTCCACGAACTAGAGATTTAAGGGATTTAGGGACTCGGTACCTTTTCTCTTTATTTCAAAAAAAATATTTTTATAGATCAAAGAATTACATCCAAATAATATTAAGGTTTGACCTTAGAGTCTAGAGGTCCAAACGCCCTAATATATCTTGGTTAATGCAAAGAAAATACATAACTAGATAAGCTAAGGTTTTATTGACTAAATGACATGTAGTTAAAATCATGTATTGACAATCCACAAATTTAAACCGATCTCATCCTCACCTTGGTTTGAGCTAACCGCAAGAAATTGATGGTCAACCGCGGAAAGCAACTGAAGGTATGCAACAACAATGAATAGCAATGAATGACAACAAACAATAGCAAACAGCAGAAGCGAACAGCGGCAACAGTGGCACAAAAGCAACTGCGAACAACAAATGACGAACGACGAATGACAATGATGAACAGCAAACAACAACGAGCAATAGCAATGCAACAAATGGCAGCGAATAGAGACGATGAGTAGATGAGTAGCAGCAACAATAATGGCGAGCAGTGGCAGCAAGGACGCAGCAGCAGCAAACAGTAGCAAACAACAATGAACAGCGCGACACAGCAGCGAACAATGATGAACAACAGTAGAAAATAGCGAGTAGCAGCGACGAGCAACAGAGAGCAGCAGTAAGCAGCAGCGACACAGCAACAAATAGTAGCGACACAGGATCAAGAATAGCAAGAGCAACGCAACTAGACTCACTAGAACAAAGGAATTTATTGCAAATTATCGAAAGGAAAGATGTGGTGGAACCATAACTATAGAAAAGAACTCTCTTGTTTCTCTCGTATTTTTTAACTCTTTCTATTTCGAGCTCCACTTCGCAATGGCTCAACCAACAAAAGACCTCCATTTATCATTGGAAAGTCTGAACCCGTGCTCCTATGATCGTGGGGATTGCCGAATTTTAGACTGGATTTATCGCCACGAATTAGTGCTTCAAATCTCGCCTCTTCTCGAAATCTTCAGGTTGCCTTTTCTGCTCCTACTCACATTGTCTTGAATGTGTCCACATTCACTCGTCATTATTTATGATTTCACAACCAGCATTATCTCCTTAATTTCCTCTCCGCTCAATCTTTCCATTCAGCTTTTCTTGAGTGTTAATTCTTTCCATATTGCTGAACAAATCTCATTGATTCCTATCGCAATTTCAATTTTCCAGAATATGTCTTGCTAAAAAGAATTTCGTGAAATTCGAAGGTACTCACGAAAGAATGGGGATTCGGTTCATTCTTATCACTTCAAGCTCCCAATCTTTCCATGATCAATTCTTTGACTGAGCTGTCCAATTCCAACCGTTAGAAAACAACTCTCCTTGTTATGCTAAAGACAATCCGTGTGATACGGTGGGGATGAGCTTTCCAATGTGGGAGATTTTTGCCAAAGTTGAGGAGAATATTTCATTGAAATTTCTTCGCTTCAACTCTTTCTTTTCCTTGTTCTTTCATCCCCTCAGTAGGAACCAAATCTCTTAATGGTCAAGTATATGTGCATGAATGGACTCTTCGTGCACAATTATCGATGGCCGAACTTGAGCAAGGTCCTTGATAAAACATATTCAAACCAACTTGAACATAATATGAAAATGCAATAATATTTTTATTTAGAAATCAGGATTGCCTCCTAATTTTTTATGCAATAAATGAGTAAATGGGAAAATTAAAATTTAGGTGTCAACAATGACACCAATCTTCTTGAATTTCTTAATGGGAAATCCAATCGAGGAATCGTATTGAGCACACTCCATAAAAGACTGGGTCAATCTATTATCGTGCAAAGGGAGAATTTTCTCAAAGCTCAAAACTTATAACATGTAATGTTTGTGGAGGACTTACAATTTGCCGACTGTAAAAAATGTTCTGACCTATAATGACTCTCCGATAGTTGGAAGGACAAGTCTTGCTTGACTTATAAAGTGGCAATCTTAAAGGTGCTCCCAAGAAAGTGAGAAAGTTAATATGACTCTAACTTCCGACCCAAAAAAAAAAAAAAACTCTAGCTATGTGATTTTTTCTTGTCTATCTGTTCATATAAAAGCAAAAGAGAGAAGAAATCGAGAGTGTGAAAGAAAAAAGTGGTTCAAAAAAGCTTTAAATAAGTAATGAAAAAGAAAAAGATTTGCACATTTTTTTTAGGGTTAAAAGCATAATAAATTCTAAATTGGTACATTTATAATAAATTTATCATAAAATATTTTTTTTAAGATAGAAAAGGAAAATCTACAAGCAAAGAGGTTTTGCAAATGGAGATTGGAGAATGAAACGTGAATGAAATTGGACTGGAGCATCAATAATTGATCATTAAAAACCTTGAAGTGTGAAGAAGTCGCGTAATGACGTTCGATGACGTGTAATCCAAAGCATGCGTTGGTCATCTCTGAGCGAAGCAAAGCTTAATTTAATCATAAGAACGACAAAAATAATGCAACTTGCAAGCCTAGCTAGGGTTTTATAGAAATTTACAAGAAAGACAGCCAAACGTGGATTAATTTGATTTTTTTTTCGGCCATCAATGTTGAAAGCATAGTTCCATTGACATACCATTAACCAATAAATAATAGAATTCATGATTAGAAGAAAAAGGAAAGTTGAGGGGACATTTGATTGATTTGTTTGGCTTTCATTTAATACGAATTTAAAAATCTCTAAGTGATTACTTTCCGGGTATCTTCAGTTATCTTAAAGCTAAGCTTTTTGTCTCTAACGAACCTCTATGATTCATCTCAATAATGCACTTGAGTATTCATTGAAATTTTAGCAAGTTTATAAAATTTTTTATTCCCTTAGATTCTTGGTGTTCGATTATGAAGTAATCTCACGAAAGGAAGTTTTCCTTCTTATAAGAACTTCCGGGGACTATTTCTATCATGTAGAGCGGGCTCTATGGATGTGTTCTTTATTTTAACATATTAGTGTTTGCATGTCTCACATTCTCAATTCTCCAAGTATCTTTGTTTTTCTCAGGAAGAGAGAATATCATCTGAAAATTTTACATTGCGATGATCCTGAGATTTGGATGATGACCGAGATGAATCATTTTAAAGACATGCTTAAGTCCACAATAGTGTAGATAAGTATTCATTGAATTTTTAGCAAGTTTATAAAAAAAATCTTTAATGGCAGAACACGTGTAAAAGGTAGTACATGCTTTGGAGAGTTAATTATGTTTTGAGTTCGATCTTTTCAATGTTCAGTGTGTGAGATGCTAGATCTGTGAACGATCATCGGGAGGTGGTCTCTTTTTTCAGGCATCTTGGGCTGCTCTAAAGGCTGTGAGATGGTCGGAAGCAAACATCTTTATCAGCCTAAGAAACCCTGACTCCAGTGGTATATACCATTCCCGTAATGACATCTTGTCTTTTCCAGACATTATAAAGGATATTAGAAAGCCTTCTAAATCCTTCCATGTATAACCTATGGGGTTGGCCATGTGTATCAAGTGTCAAAAACACTCGATATCTTCTAGTTCTTTTTATTTCCGGCTAGTTATGTATAATCATCAATTCAATATGTGCACGAAACACTCCACCTTCGAACGACCCTTAACTGTTTGTTAGTCCTACTTTCCGGCTCCCGATCCATTGAATATTTGCATAGTTCCTAGTTTTACTACGATCAACTTTGAATAGTCGTTAAATAATCACAACATCAAGTTTTGATCCTCCAGCGGCAATCTCTTGACCGGGGGCACAAAAATTCTAAGCACATAACTTTTCTGAACTTTCTGTCAAGATTTTGTTTAACTGCTTGTTCAATATCAGGAACGATCCAACCCTTTTGCATACGTTGAAAGGATGAAATGCCCACATTAGTTACTGGGTTTACCTTGTTAGGATGCAGACGAACTACATTCTTTTCTATTTATCATAACATGTCGTACTGAATATTCAACTTGTCACCAGAAATGCATGCAAATAATGAAATTAACTAGTTATATTACCCATCTATATATACTTAGGGCTTTACTAGCATAACAATCTTTGGGTCATTGTGAGAATAATAACTTATTGTGAGCTACAAATTCTTGAGTAAGTGGATCCTACAGCAATTTATAATTATTCATTATTTGATTTTTTGTGGTCCAAAACAGACTATTTTTCTCACAATAGATTAAAAAACGTCATGCAATCATTTCTCATATACTTATTCTCAATTGACTTTCTCAAAATTATTGAGATTGACAAATTTATCCTAACAATTTAATATTTAAAATAGTATCTTTTACGGAAGAATGTAAAACTGATATCTAAAGGATCGGAATGCCATCAAAGAAACTTTCCAAAATTTGTAATTTCGAAAATTCTAGTAAAGCAGAATGTTGCTATGAAAAATTTAAAAAGTAAAAATATATTCCATTATCCTAATTATATTCGTAAAATCTTAACTCAACTATTGTAAAACGATTTCATGAAGTTATGTTATTAACCTGAAGTTTTTCGCAGGCATTTCCATTATTCAATAAAAAAAAAAAAAGGAAACAAGAAAATACTTCCATATGAGAAAACCCCAACACTCTTTTTACGGGAAAATTATCAAAAAAGTCCTAAACATTTTACAAATGTGTCAATTTAGTCCTAAACCTTTTATAATTGTATCAATTCAGTCTATCCAGCCACTTTTGGCTGGTCAGCGCTGACGTGGACGCCAGTCAGCTAACGTAGCAAGTTTTAATAATTTTTTTCTTATTTTTTAATTATTTTTTATCTTTTTTTTCCCCTATTTTCTTTTCTAGTCACTGGAGAGGCTGAGGGCAAGGTCGACCTTGCTTGGAGATAGCGAGGTCCACCTCACCAGATCCCCCAATCTGGCGAGACCTCTCCTTCGCCATGGCCTGGCAAGCTCGACCTCGTCCGGCCATGGTGACGACGAGGTCTCGCTAGATCTGAGCCGCCTTGCCATCATCGAGGGAGGCCGACCTCGCCATGATTGGGCAACGGCATTGCCCAGTGACAGCGAGGCCGCCCAGATCTGGCATGACCTCGTTGTCGCTGGGCGAGGTCAAGCTCGCCAGGCGACAGCGAGGTCTCGCCAAGACCTCGCCTAGCGACGACGAGGGCCAGCCTCACCCATGGCCGGCGAGGTGGACCTCGCTGGCCTTAGCCTCTCGTCAGTCGCCAGACCGGCGACCAGCGAGGGCTAGCCTTGCCCATGGCCAGTGAGGTGCACCTCACTAGCCTTAGCCTCTTGCCGGAAGTCGGACTGGCGACCGGAGAATAAGATATGGGAAAAAAGGAAAAAGAGAAAAAAATAATAAAAAAATTATTAAAAATTGCTATATTAGCTGGCTGGCATCCATGTCAGCGCCGACCGACTAAAAATGGCCAGATGAACTGAATTGGCACAATCGCAAAAGGTTTAGGACTGAATTGTCATAATTACAAAAGATTTAAGACTTTTTTGATAATTTTCCTCACTTTTTACCGAACGTAAGTTAACAAAGACAAAAGCGGCATGTTCGGTCGGTTGGATTCTGTTTACCCGCACGAGGCATGCAAGTCAGACAATATTACTTTCTCTTGAAAAGAACAAACTACATTCGTTGGAAAAGTCTAAGGACGTTCTCGAGAAGTGAAATAGCATCAAAAGTAGTGGCGTGGGTGAATGGACATCTGGCCTTTCTATTGATAAACCTATGCTCTACAAGCGTGTGCCCTTTTGAGCAACTAATTTATATGTGAAAATTGACAACACACAAACTTTTTGTAAGGTTTCGAAAATCATATAAGATCATATCCAATAACATACGACACCGACAGACGTGTCATTCAAACCTGCATGGCCACAGAAAGAAAAAAGAAAGTTGGTCTTAGGCTTAAATCAACCAAAAACTGATTGCAAAATATTTTTTGAAAATAAAGAGAAAATGTATGGAAAGAACATTAGATTAATCTAGCATAATTAAGTTCCCGAATCTATTGAATTTTTGGTTCATAGAAGTAAAATGTCCTACTACACTTTCTTTGAGCATTTAACTAACCTTAACTGATTAATGGCAACTCCAAAATATAAGAATTGCGTATTAAATTGATTACCAAATTGCGAATGGTAGGGATTGGGGGAATCCGTATTAAGTCTTTGGCTTAGTAGTCCATTAGCTTTCCTATTAGTGATTCACCTATAGGAAGGTTATGACAATAATAAAGCCAGTGGATGTTTTGATTTATTGCATTGTGATGTTTGGGGCCACATTAGATAGGGACTCTCTCCGATGCACATTATTTTGTGACCATCATCGATGATTATAGTCATGTAGTTTGGGTCTATTTTATCAAGGAAAAATCAAAGACATACAAAGTCTTTGTTAATTTTAATCATCTAGTAAAATTCAAATTTGGTCAAATAGTTTAAATGGTGTGGAGTGATAATCGCCATGAATTTCTTTCAATTCCATGAATGATTTTTTTCAAAAGTGGAGCCATAAATCAAACGTCATGCACCTACAAGAATAGCAAGATGGGCAAGTTGAAATAGAACACCGACACATTTTCAATGTAGCACGGGCACTTAGTTTTCAAGTGAACTTACCAATTCGTTTTTGGGGTGAATGGACATTAACAGATATTTATTTAATTAATTATGCTCCAACTTCGTTAATATATGAAAAAAAATGCCTTCTAAGCTTTTGTTGGAAAAACCCTCGGATTATAGTCATTTATGAGTTTTTGGTGCACTGTGCTATGCTTACTAAATGTCAAAGGGCAAAGATTAATTTAAAAAAAGAGCAAGAAAATATGAATTTTTGGGATATCCATATGACACGAAGGGGTTGAAGATTTTTTATTTTGAAACTGAAGTTATATTAATATCTCATAATGTTGTTTTCTATGAAGGGAATTTCCCATTTGCTCAGCAACTTGCACATGAGGATCAAAACTCCCTTCCTCTTTTGACACCAGCTTGTGAGTTGGTACCTATTAATGAGGGGTGGAATCAACCTTAGGGGGAGGAAGAAAGGGTACCAACCCAAGTTCGTGAAGAAAATGGGCAGACAATGATGCTGGATTGCGATAATACAGTCCAAGTTGAAGAACGACCCAATGAGTAGCTTGATGACCAAATTCCAGTCCCAACTTACACATCAGAAAAGACAGCCAACCTACCCACAAGATTATGTGTGCCATACAATCTAAACGGAGATCCCAACTCCTTAGCCCACTCCATCGATATCTTCAGGTATGGTGTATCCAATCAAGAAGTTTATTTTTATGAACAATTTACAGAGTCTCACATCACCTTTTTAGCTGCTGTTGATTTTGCTATAGAGTCTAGGAATTACATTGAGGCTATTGAAAATCCTTCGTGGAGAGAAGCAATGGTGACAAAACTTATAGCACTCAAAGATAAGAAGACTTGGACTCTGGCAACTTTGTTGGAGAGTAAGAAACCTGACACACCTTGGACCCCTACTGAGTCCGCGGCATCCCGTCCACGGTCGTATTGAACATGACGTTCCAGAACGCGTCGCCTACCCGAACGAAACATGCAAAGATAAACACGAGCAAAAGCGAAAATAAAATAACCCAGACAAAAGATAAAGACAAACGGATAGCATAAAACAATAATTTCATTTATGCCAAAACAACCCAAGCTACTAACGAATAAACCACGATCATAAAAAGGGAGCAGTGATTGGATAGCCTACTTCACTGTACAAAAAGGGAGCATCCAAGGATGAAGCGAAGCGTCAAATGCCCAAGGTCACTTCCGGTCTCCGAACCGCACATGACGACTATTCGTCACTCCAAACCTGAAAATGTTTAACAACAGGAGATGAGATAAATCTCAATAAGCAGACCCCTAAACTCCACCTAGACCAATGCGTACCTAGACAAGTCTCAACATGCAATCTAACCATCGACATATTAGAAATCACATAAACATACTTATCTCGCTTCTAATCATGCACCAACTCTGCATATTAGTCAAATCACTATAAGCAATAACATTCCAAGAACATATCACAATCACTCGAGCACCATACACATATGCGTTCATCCAATTCAATCGAGCACATCCCACATGTATGTCCATCCAACTATCTATGACCTGCGTAAACACCCCTCAGGTATTTTCCCATAACTTGCGTTAACACGCCTCAGGCCCATTCTCACAGCCCGCATAAACGTGCCTTAGGCTCATTCATACAGCCCGCGTAAACATGTCTCAGGTTCATTCTTACTACCCGCGTAAACATACTTCAGGCCCAACTTTCTTTCCAACGATCTGCATAAACACGCCTTAGGTCCAACTTTCCTTTCATAAACCACGCAAACACGCCTCAAGTCTTTTCTTGCCTTTCTCGCCACATCCGCGTAACCACGCCTCAAGTTAGCAGCCCTCCAATCAATCCGGGCTTTTCAAGTAAACACACACGTCATTTAATTCAATCAATTTCACATCTTTCACATAATCAAATATCACACAACCATTTTCAAACAACCACAACACAATTCGACATACTTACGCCAAAGAGGCCACAGTTCCACCAATAAAGTCACACTCGCACACTCACAAACGGTCAATCAAGGTCAGCCATTACTCGTCATCAAATTATCACATGAGCACACAAAATCAATCATTAAATCAACTCGTAATTCAAATAACCACCAGCCACATCTAGCTAATCATTCCAATACAATAAGGCCCACATTTTACTTCAAAACTTGTCCAATATTAGTCTACCGAGCTAGCTAATGTCCCAACCCATGACAACCCATAACTCGGCCTTAAAACCAACCAACAACTCGCCCAACAACGGCCCCAAATCAACCTCTAATTTAGCCACATATAAACAACACGAACAATCGCCAAGTCGGACATTAAATCACACATGAATAATCAATAAACTTGACATAAATTTCCAGCATTATACGACCCCCAAACCAACCCTAAAATTAGCAATAAACCACCTCGATTCAGCCTACGTTCTAACCCAATTACCCATCCCGAACTCACCACCATTTTTTTCACTAAACCGTACCAAATCAGCCACCCAATCCGCACCAAACAGTTCATAACAACCACGATTTCCACTCCAAACAATCCCTAAACAAGTCTATTGATACCCAAAATCCTAAACAAGGTTTAGGGTGTCACTTACCTCAACCCGAACCGAGAAAACGGGGCAAGGGCAATAATGAGAGGTCACGACCACAGCGATGGGGGCGGACGGACAGTAGTGAGAAGCAACAGCAACAGTGAGTAACAGGGACCCCGCTGAAACAGTAGCGACTCCAACAGCGAATGGACAGCTACGACAACGGGAATGGCGACAAGGGCGGCGTGCAGCGACAGGCTGCTCGGGTGCGGCTGGGTCCTTCGAGAGACCAAGGAAGAGGGAAACAGTCGGCCAGTCGGCCAGGGGGTCAGAAGCAACGGACGGTGACTCTGGGTTGGGGCGCGTGGCGGCGGAGCATGGCGGGCGGACGGGCGACGGGAACAGGACAGTGGAGGGCGGAATAGGGGATGGGGTGGTAGAAGGAGGTCTCGCCAGAACAGCAGCAGCTCCGGCAGCTGAGGGGGAAGCTAGGTGGCGGCGGCGGCGGCGGCGAGGGCGATGGTGGCCAGCAGTGACGGCGGTGACCGATCAGTCGGGCGCGGCAATGGCTGGCAATGAAATAGGAGAAGGGAAGCTAGATTAGGGGAAAGAGGTCGGTCGGGAGCTAGCCGCGAACAGCAGTAGTGGCGGTCGCCGGGCGGCGGCTGGCGGATGACGCGCAGCGACTGGACAGCAATTTTTAGTGGCTGGGCGGCGAGCAAGAGGTGCACATCGAAAGGGAAAGGGGGAGCTCGGCCAGAACAGGGGAGTCGGCAATGACGGTGATGGTTAGCAGGTGATTGGCAAGTGGCGGCTCTCGTAGGCAACCAACGAGTGGTGGTGACAAGCGACAGTGGCAGGCTCAGCCAGAAGGGAAGTAGGGCAACGGCAGTGAAGGGGGAGGAGGAAGAAGAAGGAGAAAGGAGAAAAGAAAGAAAGAAATGAAAAGGTGGAAGAAAAGGAGGAGGAGGAGGAGAGAGAGAGAGAGAGAGAGAGAGAGGAGACATGAGGGTGAGGAGACGTGATTGGGGGGGTGAAGCGTGCGGCAGAAAGGAGAGAGAGAGAGAGAGAGAGAGAGAGAGAGAGAGAGGAGAGCAAAAGTCAACACAATAATTACGCGACCTAACGGCCCACGTTCAAATCCAAAATCGATTTAACGGTCCACAAAAATCCTAAATAATAACTAGAAAAAAAGGCCAAAAGAATTCAAATAAAACACACTACGAAAGAGGTCTATTAGTTCAAATCCGCACCCGGTCAAAAATTCATTTTTTACATATCCCAGGCAATATCGAGGTTAGTCATAATAATATCGATACCGTCCAAGTAAATTTGTCCTGCAACTTCGAGAAATTCGACACCAAAGTTTGGGCTTTAAATAACAGCCAAATTCTATCGAGTGCGATTCTAGCGAAATCTTAATTTTAAAAATAATAACTGAGAGTGATCAATTTCCGGACAAGATTTTACTGTAAGCACACTAACGAATTATACGTTTTATAAATCCCAAAAATGAGTCGAAATTCGGAATGTCACAAAACTCATAGGGTGCAAGTGGATTTACAAAAATCAAGTATCGAGCTAACGACAGTATTGAGCAATATAAAGTACGTCTAGTTGCCAAGGGATTCACCCAAACAGAGGGCGTGGACTTCTATGAAACCTTCGCACCAGTGGCTAAACTGGTCATTGTACAATTTCTTCTTTGCAATTGCATTGGCTCGTTACTGGGAGTTGCATCATATGAATGTCAACAATGCATTTCTACATGGCGACTTTTATGAAAAAGTTAAAATTAAGCTTCAACCAGGTTTCATGATAATAGGCTCGAATCGTGTATGTTGATTGCAAAAGTCCTTATATAGTCTTCAACAAGCATCTCAGAACTAGTTTTTAAAATTCTCTAATGCATTGAGGGAGTATGATTTTGATCAATCAATAGCAGATTGCTTGTTGTTCACCATGTTAGTATATGTTAGTGATCCCATATTGGAAGGCAATAATTTAAAATAGTGTGCAGCGCTCAAACGGCACCTTGATGAGCATTTTCATATCATAATCTTGGCCAATGAAAGTACTTTTTGGGAATTGAAATGGTGTAGATGACTTTAGAGTTATTTCTATGCCAGAGAAAGTATGTACTTAACATCCCATTGGAATTTGGCATACTAGTAGGTAATCTAGAGACTTCACCAATGGAGCTTCAACTCTAGTTAGCTACATCAACTAGACTTGCCATGACAGATCCAAGTCACTATTGTCAATTAGTGGGACGTCTACTTTATCTCAATATCACTCAGCTTGAATTATATAATTATGTCCACATTTTTTTCCCAGTTCATGCAGGAACTGAAGGAGTAGTAATGGGAAGTAGCTATACGAGTTTTTTGATATCTCAAGAAAAACTCAGGATAAGGGATTCTATTATCAATCCTGGCTTCACTTCACTTGACTGGCTTTTGTGACTTAGATTGGGCAAGTTGCCTGAGCCTGATCGCTCAGCAATTAGTTTCTAGTTATAACTATATATGGGAAAGCCCTTTACTTAACTAGGACAATTCATTGCTCTAAAAGTTTTAGCATGAACATCTGTCCAATCAATTTTTTTTCTCTCCAGCAACAAATGGGCTTTGTTTCCATGAACTTAATTGAACATACTTTTCCTCTTTCATTTACTTTTCCTTTAAGAATTTAAAATGAAAGCTACTTTATAATTTCAGAATATATATATATATATATTTTGCGCATACAATGAATTTGGAGCATGGTTTATTCGTGTGAATCCAAGTTTAAGAGAATATGCCTAGTGTGAAACAGATCTATGTTGATATTGGCGAGCGAAGTAAACCTGCCTATGTCATTGGTGCGATTGGCGGATGACAATAAATTCCACAAACAATTAAAAATTAACATATTATTTCTCTACGGTCTTGAAAATTGATGAGAAAAGGCCACTCAACACCGATTCACGAGGTTTGAAATCAGACAAAAGTTTGCCATTCTTTATGTGGTGACAAAGAACTTTTCCGGTGGTGGAGGCCAAGAATTGATATAGAAACAGATTAATTAAATGAACTACATGGAAAGCTAGCTGTGAAGTCAATAGCACATTGTACAAAAAAATCATAAATCTATTGCAGCTGTGCTAATTCAGTTTTAAATCTTTGTTTAGCTAACTGAGTCCTAACCTTTTATAGTTATGCCAATTCAATCTATCTAGCTAATTTTTGCCGGAAATTGCTGACATGGACGCTAACTATCCTACGTGGTACGGCTAGTGCTGACGTGGATAATTTTTAATAATTTTTCAATTTATTTAATAATTTGTTTATTTATTTTTCCTTTTATTTTTAATTTTCGTTTCTTTTCCTTCCTTCTTTTCTTTTGTTTTTTCCCACCGTGGCTGATGAGGGTCACCCAAGATACATTGCTTCTTTGTCATCAGTGAAGTTACATAATACATCTTCTTCACTGGTCATAAAACACACCAAACACAATAGGAAACTTCCGATCTGATGAAGGGTCCGAATTCTGAAATCTTGACCATACCATACCTTCAACACGCTTGTATTCTTGGAGGGAACGAAAGAAAGAAAGTACATATTATTCACACTCACTCCCCTAATGGATGTGGTCAACGGGCAAAGCTGGAACAACATTACTCTCTCTCTCTCTCTCTCTCTCTCTCTCTCTCTCTCTCTCTCTCTCTCTCTCTCTCCTACTTGTTGAACACGTGCGGTTGATTTCAAGAACACACACAAATAGAATTAATCAAGAACATAGAGAGAGACGTCTATTCTAGGGCATGACGAAGACTTTCATGTTTACCAAATTCAATCTTCCCAATGACTTCCGTAATTCAACTAAGTAATGTGGAGCTTCTTTTTTCTTTTGTTTTTTCTTAATCACAATAGGTGTAAGTAGCTAGCCTATCCAAACCTTAAGACAACGGTGGAAAACATTTGCCTCGCAATCTTGTATTTTGGAAGCGAGATTGGTTTGGTGGGCTACACCAATCTCAAATCCGTCTAGCGAGAAACTTTTGCACCAAAAGCAGTCCCAAATCCGAATCCGGTCTGAAGGTGGAACCTCGAACCGGTCTCAAGAAACGATCAACTATATTAAGACATGCATAAGTCAAGAACCCTAATCCTAACCTATGTTTTGCCTTATTTTCATCAGTCATACACTTTAACAAGGGATTTCCTACGCCTATAGAGCGACTGGTGGGAACTCTGTTAGGATAATTTGAAGGTGAAAGCACTCGCAAGACGGCCGGCGTCCACGTCAGTGCCAATCGGGCAAAATTGACGGGATGGACTGAATTGGTACAAATACAAAAGGTTTAAGAACCAATTGGAAATTAAAAAAAAAAGAATATTAAGACTGAATTGTCACAATTGCAATAAATTTATAAGTTTTTAGTAATTTTCCATATATATATAACTCAATGGATTATGAACATGCAGGTAGTTTAGATTACATGCACTGCCAACTTTCTAAATGGAGCATGAAATTTCGCAAGATGTAAGTAGAGATCACCACTTTATAAATTTAATCGGAATAATCAACTGCAAAAGGATGAGTTAATATCTAAACACGAAACAAAAGATTTATCACCATAGAAATGATTCTCAATAGTTTGCCTTGTGCAAGAAAATTTATTTCATTTCTCCTCTATCACTGATATACATGAATAAGGAAACTTATTAAGTAGTTGCACAAACGATGTAAACGAAATAGGGGTAACAAGCAAGCCCTGAAAAATTGGAAAACCGAACCTTACAAAGGAAAAACACGATGATCATATATTGCAACAGAATTTTGAGCCCATTATCAGCATCAATTTGCCCATAAATCTATGACAAAGTCCTCGTAGCATTCGCCCAAATACATAGGCTCAGAGTACATGCACTCAGAAGCAGGAGATGCACTTCCTAAGTTCAAGCAAATACTATCAAAATCATCTAAGATGCGAAGATCTTCCAGTGCAACCAACTGTTTCCGAATGTTTTCTTCTTCGTCAATATTGTTGCCCGGTGAGATAAAGCCATTTTTTAGGGTTTCGTAAACCCGATCCACTTCACTGGGAGGCCCAATGCTTTGTGCTTTTGTAGTATCAAAAAGGGCAATTGATGAATTTTGGGGGGATAAAGGATCATTGTGATTGGAGTTAACTTTCATATCGCATGCAGTTGGCATTTGCAAATTTTCCATGGGGAAACGTTTCTTCAAGCGAGTATTCCAATAGTTCTTTATCTCGTTGTCCGTCCTTCCAGGAAGTCTATTCGCTATGCTGGCCCAACTAAAAGAAGGAAATTATGAATTAGATATCTAATTATTTCAGAAAAGCAATGACAATCTGTTCATGCTTGTTAGTAGAATCATAGACTCCATAGTTACAGTAGGGTTTTAGATTCCTGATTGTTTTTATTACCCCACTTATGCCTCAAATTGCTGTCTTCCTCTGTATTACCATAAAATTTTTATTCCCCTATCATATAGCAAAAGTAATATGAAAAGTAATTCCCCTGCACCTATTTCTTATAATTTCTTTGCCTAGAGTCCATTAGGGTCATAATATCGACCGAGAATCATGCTGCACTAGTGCATTTACTTACCGGTTACCAAAAACTCGGTGCAAGCTAATAATGATTTCTTCCTCTTCTTTGGTGATGTTTCCATGTTTGATGTTGGGCCTCAGATAGTTCATCAATCGAAGTCGGCAACTCTTCCCTGTTCTTGCCAAACCTGAACATACACATATGCAACACTAGGGTTGGTGATCTATGTTTTGATCCTTATATACTGTACTCAATCCCTTTTTTGCAGGATGATTGGCCTTAAATCGAGAAGATTCAAATCCACAAGAAAAACACCATCTCTTGAAAAGACAAAAAATCATAACACAAAGGAGAAAAAATAATAGCACACGTACCGACGGGTTTGGCCATGTGAGTCCAATTCCAAATGCCATTTCTCTTGATATAAGCCACCAGTTTCTGGTCTTCTTCCGCACTCCACGCGCCCTTCTTCACTGTCTTCTTGCTGTTGCTCTTGTCAACTCTTGAAAACCTGGCCATTGATACTAGAGATTAAGGATCAGAGAGCTAATGCTTTTTCAGCTGTCTTGGCTTTGAATGAAGTTCCACTACTGGAGGTGAACCATGCATTTATACGTGTCCTGGAAAATCAATTCAGACATTTCCAAGGGGTAAATGGGGTCTGCTCTTCCTGGAAGCAGCATAAAAGTCTAAAACGTTTGGTAGTGGTCATTGTGCATCTTTAGTAAAGTCTGGACTGACCCCACGCTATTAGGATATTCAAATATAGAAAGGCTCTCCCCATGGTAATAAGCATCCTCCAGTCCCAATAAATTTATTAGACAGCTCTTATTTATGATTATTGTCGTTGTCTAAAGTTTTAGCATGAATTTTTTTCCAATTCAAATTCTTTTCAAGAGTTATTTTCCGTTTGAAATAAAAATCGTATATGTCCATTATATGGAAGCCAAATTATAAAAGCTGAAAAAAAGAAAATAATAAAAGTTTGGAAGTAAAAGTCACTCTAAAGACCTAAATTATCAGTTTTTTTTATTACCAACACCAAAACTATTTTTTAGTGAATGGGTTATCTTATAAGTGTCTTTCGTGATTCTCCTTTCTAGATAAGGGGGGAACCCCAAAAGGTAAAATGGAAATCGTAATTTAGTTGCGATTAACTCGTGTCTCGTATTGATTAATATGTTGAAGGCGGTATTAAGTGACGAGAGTATCAATAACGCTGCAAGTTCGTTACTGTCTTCTGGTTACAGGAGAATGCTGTTAAAAAGCGGTCAATCATTGAACCTACAAAACAACATTGAATGAACAAACAGATCCCACTTTGCTCTGCCCAGACTATAATTTCTCTCGGGCCTGTGTCCTCTTTGATTTATGGTTCGAGGGGAATGTCCCCCTCCATACATTTAATCGATAGGGTTCTTTAAAGCATCGATAAATTTTACAAGCATAAATAAAAAAATCATAGCTAAAGAAGCTATTTCCCTTGAATATGTGCATCTTGAATTAAATCACTCAAGATATTATCTACTTTGATCCATCATATACCAATTCTCATAGCTTTGTCTTTTGGCATCCAATTACACACTTTCCCACGAGATCACTGTCCTGGTAGCACTCTCACTTGAGTACGCTTAACATTGAAGTTCCAACTCTAAACATTATCATAAGTGCATCTTCTGAGTTACATATGTCTATTCGGTATGGAATTCGGTTCATTCCTGCCTCTATTTGCCATTGTAGAAGCCTATTAGGAATTGCTTGTTGTTCGAACTCTCTCGCACAGCCATCGCTACTAGCCCTCGTCGAACCAAGCTGTTACAAATTGACACAGTGGCAAGGTTGTTCCCGTGCTTTCAACTCAATAACTTGTGGTTGTGAGTTTGATTGCTGCCCTAGAGAACTCAAATTCAACTAGGGGATAGTGGCGGTGGGTTACTGTGCTAGTTCCCCTCCATATAGCTAGTTATGGTCATGCACCTAGGTTGGGTTATGAAAAATAAAAAATAAAAAAAAAGATAATTGATAGTGTTGTATTTCATTTTCCATGGTTGCATTGTTTTGAAGAACGAAAAAATAGTTCAATGCATAAATATCCAAACTCATACAACAACACAATCAAAGAGACAGTAATTAATGCTAGATTGACATTACTTGATGTGAGGTAATTCAATTTAATTTCTGTAAAATGCGAATCACTTTTGAACTTTACACCATTAAAGAAGCAATAACAAATTCTAGATTGACACGTAATTAATCTGAGGTAATCCGGTTTTAAGTTTTTTAAGTGTATTTTTGGCGGTATTGATGACATATGTGTGCAATGGCAGTTTGCATCAGATTAAAGTTCACACCACTTTTCAGTGGTTGCTAGCAGATCAATTATTGGATGAGAGTCAAAGGATCAAGATGTGATTAGTACTTTTTTGACGATAGAGCTCCAGGTCAAAGGCTTACCAATTTGAACGCCATGAAAATATGAGACTTCGAGGACGAAGAAGTCTTTTTTTTTCCTTTTTTGGTGTGAAATGTAAGTATCATTCATAAGTTGACGTATAGAAGCTTAGGGGCATTCCCCAGTATTACAAATAGGACTATGATCACAAAAAATTGGAGTGCGGGAGTCTCCATATATTAGCCAATATTACAATTGCCCTAGAAGATTTGAAAGTTTTGTAGTGCGAAGCTTGCTCTCTAACAAGTTTACGAACTTTAGCCAAGATGATGGGGATATCATGTGACTTGTGTTGGAAACGTTTATGATTGCGCTCCATCCAGATGCAATAAATGGTCGTTAGGAAAGATACCTTGAGAAGTCTAGCCGCCAAATCCTTGTAATTGGTAGCACTTATCATCCATTCGAGTTCTTCATTCCATCCTCCTATAGACCGCAGGATTTCATATTGTGCAAGGATAGTACACCAAATGCTTTTAGTCCAGGTGCACTGGAATGCATGAAGTCTTTTATTTGTGCATAGAATGCATGAAGAAGGTATTCGGAGGGATAAATAATACTCGTGTGAAATCAGGAGAAGAAAATGAAATTCTAGAAGCCGATGAAGATAACCATAGTTTTCTCAATGTTCTCGAAACTTGGTCAGAAAGGCAACCCACCAATTCCTCACCAAGTTTGAAACAAGGCGAAGGGTTTTTTATTTTTTTTTTCTATATTGTGACAGAACTCTCGGCTTGTGGAGGCCAATAATGGTCATAAACAAATGAAATAAATGGAAAGCTAGCAGCGAAGTCAAAAGCATATCGTGCAAAGCATTGCATGCACTAGAGAGCTGTAAAACATTGTCGAATAGCTTTATCTTTTTCTAATGTGGAACGAGAAAGGACAGATATAGCCAGGTAAATATGACACTTCTGGTTAGTTAATGTTAGAATATCTCGTACCTAGGATGCAACAAAATTTCATTGCCTTGAACTCAATGCATTTGGAAAGAGTATGCTATTGCTACATATTCAAAGGGTTATGTGCTAGGTGTTAGGAAAACCTCCTAATAGATTTAGAAGTTGACAAAATTGTCCATATATGTTTTGTAAGTTTGACAATTTTCTTAAGTATTTTGATTCAGGAAGTTAATAATTTTGAAGATGGCAAATCTTTCACTTCGTGAAGTTCAGACTTTATACTGAAGCTTAGACTTAATACTGGAGTTCAAACTTTATACGGCTATTTGAGAAACTTCAGTATTTATATTGAAATCAAAAGGTTCAAACTTTAAAGGATAACTCATCCCGACATGCATTATGATTGCTAGACCAGATTATGTAGAATCAGATCATATCCAGACTTTGACGCAAGTTTAGAACATACACAACGACTAGTAATCTAACTTAGATTTCATAAATGGAAAGTTTTGATTGATTAGATCTTAAAGACTATTTTGCAAGGGATGTTTATATCGCAAAACATCTTAAATTGATTGATAATCAACCCCAAGACAAGTTTCTTTCTAAATGGGGAAGCTCTTCTTATGGAAACCAAAGTTCTGATTGTATGGGTGACCATATTTAGTGAGATTCAGATTTTGTCATTCAACGGATGCTCAATCCTCTTTATACAAATCTATCCAAGATGAAGATTGAAAGATGATCCTCTGAAAATTGTCCAACGGCTAGTTTGGAAATGGAGGAGCATAAAAGGAGATAAATTGTTGAGGAGCAGAATAAGAGAGAGACGATATCCATAATCATCTATTCCAAAGTCTGAGCATACTCCGACTAGTGTTACTTGTCTTTCTAGAGCTAAAATCTGTGATCTAGGAAGACTTGTTTGTCGCGACCCTAAAAAAATCGTGTTTTCGATCTTAGGCTAATGGATTACTAGATCAATTAAATTAACTAACCTAGCTCGAGTTCTCCCAAACTCTACCAAATCGCAACTTAGGTCCAATTATGAGCATGCAAATATTTTCAATAGGAGTCGCCACTAATCATTTAAGGTAGGTTGATTAGAAACCTAAATAAAATAGCGGGAGTACTATTTTATTTCTACGAACCAGAAATTATAGATTCGGGGACTTGGTTACGCTAGATTCCCTAATGCCCTTTCGGTACCAATTTCAAGAAAAATACTCAATTTGGCAATTTTGATAAATCCTGACTTAAAGTTTAAATGTGCAGAAATTTTTTATTTTCACTTATTTAAATGAAAACTAACCTATATGTAATGACGTGCAAAAATTGACATGCGATTAATGCAACCTAACATGTAAATTATATGTCATGCGACGACGTGACCTATTTCTAATGACGGGCATATTATTTATTTTTTTTGTATTTTTTAAAATAAAATTCGGAATTAAAAATGCAAATTATCTAAACATGCAATTTTAAACTAAAGAAATTAACCTATTCTAGAGTGATCTTTTAGTATTTTTTTTTAAATCAAAATTCGAAATTAAAATCAAGTAAAAATATATATAACCGCCAAATCTTTCGAATTAAGTTTCGATCTGAAGCCTGACAGATCGATCCTAAAATTCGAAATACCCGCTATGGAAATAACTCTATCTAAAGCCTGATAGATAGATTTATTTTCACGTGTGCGGTTGCGGATTAGGAAATTTTCCTAATCGATCACATCTTGAAAAATTCTCGATATCTTAAATATCTTGGATATATTCAAAAGATTTTGAAAATTCTAAATTTATCCAAGTTTGAAAAGTAATAGATATCCAAGATTTCAAAAAAAGAAATAAAATCCTAATTGGAATAATGCTTATTGTTCAAATATACAAAATTAGATATCAATAAGCACAAAATAGGCAACCAAATATTCAAATCAAATTGGAATAGGATAATCACCTGATTTGCAGATTTCTTTCCAAATTTGAATTTGCAGCGGATCGGGATTGCGAATCGACGGTGCGTTGGTGCGTCGGGATGGTGACCGGCGATGTGTCGCAAGCGATGGCGCGACGTCAAGAGCAACAGCGGTGGTGTTCAGCACTATAGAGATGCTTCGTTCAACGACGGTTGCGGTGGTATGGTCGCTCAACGGTTGACGCAACAAGATTAACTTCGATGTTCCTGGACCGGAAATTTCGATCTCACTGAACAATGATTGGAATCTGCTTTGTGGGTCTATTTATCCGAACGTCCACTGAAGACTTTGACCAAGCAATCTTCTTTAGCCGCGTCTCTACCTCAAAAGAAATAAGAAAGATGGCGTCTTCTAATGTGATGATGACGAGGCCATAGGACTAGCTGCAGCAAACGTCGTGGCTTCGCTTTGTGGCTTTGAGAGCATTGGACTAAGGAAAAACGCAACGTGAGCTACGGCAGCAGGGGCTACGTGGGCTGCAGCGTCAGTTTTCGTGGCCCTCACAATGCAGGGAACAAAGCAGCGCGGAAAGGCTTCTATTAACCTGCAAACACAGAGAACTTTGCCAAACAGAGAATTATCATGGACTGATGCTAAGTTGGACTGATTGGAACAAGCCGCAGGATGCACTTCGAGGATGCCGAGATAGGCTTATGAATGCTGGGTTTTCGTCAGAACACAGAGGAAGATGTAACGAGTCTGATCCGTCGCCAGACTCTGAGGAAGGACAGCAACGATTGCTGGTAGTCGTGAAAACCAGCTCTGTGATTGGTGATAAACGGCACCACCGAGAGATGGACTCGTGGATTGCTCTTCGTATTTTCTTCCTCCTTTCTTGTTTTCTTCGATCACTCTTGCAAATTATCTTCTGAAAATTCTGAAACCCCCATAAGCATGTATTTATAATGAAAACCTAGGTCAATTAGCCGGGCTTTTTAGTCCTAACGGGCTTAGGTTTAGGCTTTAATTTAATTCTAAGTGGGCTGAATTAATTTGGGCTTTTCTTTAATTAAGCGTAATGGGCTAATTTAAGCTCAAATTAAAACAACTAAGCCCTTTTGTGTGTGATTTTCGGCCCATGCTTTTCGGGTGAACCGAGTCTCATTCGATGCCCGAGCTCGATTCACGTGATGAATTTTAAGCTCGCTTGTCACCGTCAATCCGATGCGGGATGCAATTAATCTAAATGAACTTAAACTATATGTTATGCAATTTTAATATTTTTGTTCAGGGGTTAAAATTTAATCCCTAATTTTCTATGCAATTAACCACTAAATGATGTGCTAAAATTTAGGTGTCAACAGCTGCCCCTCTTTGAGTGGAGGCTCGCAGAGGTTTCGCTCAAAGACTGAGACCTAAATTTAAACTATGCAAAATGATGAATGATTTTTTTTTTTTTTTTTAAATGCAATGATGCGTGATATGCAAACAATAAGGAACGTATGCTAAGGCTTCTCACTTCGTGTAGAGCGGTGAAAGAGTCTTACATACGGATCGCACAAAAAGCATCCAAGTGAGGAAAGCTTTATAATGCTGTGCATTCCCTCAATCTCTAAACTTCTAGTCCACTGGAAGTAAAGTTCTCAAGGTACATGATTGCCTATCTGTTACCTGTAGTTTCCTACAGATGTGAAATAACGCATAATTAAAACGGACGTGTTGCCTATACCACTAGGCAATCACGAAAAGGATCATGTCACCTCTTCCAATGGGTGAACATGAGGTTAGTTGTGCCACCTATTCCACTGGGTGAACACGAAATGAGAAACTATGCTGCTTGTTCTATTGGGCAAACATCAAATGAGAAATTATGTTGCCGCGTACTCCACTTGGCGAACATGAAATGGGGTGTTATACTACCGCGTACTCCACTTGGCAACATAAAATGGGGTGTGCCGTATACTCCACTTGGCAACACCAAGAGATGGGGTGTGCTTCGTACTCCACTTAGCAACACCAAGAGATGGGCGTGTGCTTCGTACTCCACTTAGCAATACCCAGAGATATGTCACTTATTCCACTTGGTAAACATATGAAAGAGATAATTTCTCCTATTCCGGAGGGAGAAATAATGAAGAATAATTAGTAAACGTACCTGATTTCTTCTTGTGTTATAAAAATAGCAACGCCAATTGCATTGCACCTGTTTTTACCTGAGAAAAGGTTAAAACAACACATGCGCAGGAGCAGAGAAAACATAATTCATGAATCTGCTTGCATTATTAAGCTTCACTGGGGAATTTATCAATAAGAACAACAATCTCGTCCTCCTGACAATTTGATCACATTAAATGAGAAACCTTTGATCAGAAAGGACTTTCCACTCACTCTCAATGAAAGGCTTTTGACCCGACCTTTGATGCGAGTATAAGAATCACTCAAACTCTCTTCATCGTGCTTGACAAGGGTTCGGATATTCTCAAAATCAGTATAACTTGGCCAATCTGAGAGGTCTTTTATAAGGATTGAAACGCAGGCTTGGTCAAAGGTTTCACAATGGGGACTCATGAGAGTCATGGCTTTGAAAGAAATGATATCACCAACTGCTCCGGGTTTACAAGTCAGGAATGCTGCAAAAAATGAGATAGAAAAATCTTGCTCGCACTTCTTCGAGCAACACTTATAAGCATTTGAAATTCTACGTTAACTCAAGTGCCCTATTCTGAAGAGACTTCGGTAAGGGTTGTAACGTAGATTCGGGTAGGCTTGAAATGAATGGTCTATTTCCATCAAAGGGGGTATTATGAACATGGAAATTGGTGATCATCCAATCATGCTACTGATACCATTGATCTATCTCTAGCAATTGTTCCACAAATGAACTCTCAAATGGTCTCTTCCTTGAATAATGATCTTGCATATTGACTCAGTTTTCACCAAAGCCTTTCTTTCTCTC
The DNA here is from genome assembly GCA_024500025.1 of Syzygium aromaticum. Classification (NCBI taxonomy): domain Eukaryota; kingdom Viridiplantae; phylum Streptophyta; class Magnoliopsida; order Myrtales; family Myrtaceae; genus Syzygium; species Syzygium aromaticum. The sequence goes on along the minus strand of CM044888.1, from coordinate 790,034 downwards.
ATCATTTTAACTGGCATTGGCCTTGCTTTTACCAGGCACACTGCTTTTTCATGCCCCCTAGCTTCTTTTTTTTTTTTTTTTTTTTGACCTTTGACATATACTGTCTATAATGCATACATTGGCCAGCCACACTTTGGCTTGTTTTGACTGAATGACTAACATTTGGATTATCAGGGTCTTCATTTTCCATTGGCGCTCCGAATATGCTGTGTGGATAGCGATGGTTTTTACCTTGCCCCAGTGTGAGGGATGATCACCAATTGGGTTCTTATGAAATGAAATTGTAGGCTCAAATGGGCTAAGCAACGGATAAAGTGTGTAGGATAGCGAAAGAAATGCTCTTCGTCATATCTAAGGCACTCAAGCTAACACAGAATTTTGATGCAGTAAATATACTTGAAGATTGATGCAAGTGAAAGCAAGAAAATTCTAACCAATTTGAACTTTCTAAGAAATTGCCCCAGTATGGGGGTTGTTCCTGACAGGGGTAACAAATGAAACTCCGTTCAAAGGGTTAAGCAAGTGATAACCTGTAGTGTTTAGATAGAGGAAATGAATGCCTCTTATCATTTTGGTCGTCATACTTTTCGTGAGATAATCCTTTACCTTGTCAGCACGGAATTTTCACTCAACTCGCATTGGGGATTATTATTTAGGACATGTATGGAAATAGCTTGCCTTTCGTCATCTTGAAGTCTGTCATACAATATGATCGCCTCATTAGGACAGAAATAGATTGCCAGATCGAAAGCCTTCCTCAAACGAAGCTTAGTAACATAACAAGAAAATCAATTGATTCACGAAATTCGATCTGAGACAAAGTCAGAATGAGTACAAATCAAGTGTAATACTTCTTCACAGAATCAGAATTAACTGGACTGGAAAAAACACGACCATCCATCTCGGCCAAAATTAAAGCACCTCCTGGAAGGACTTTCTTCACAATGTACGGGCCGCCATAATTTGGAGCAAATTTTCCTTCTGCAAGAGGAACTATCGGCAATAATTTCCGCAGGACAAGGTCGCCTACCTGAAAATGTCGAGGCTTGACTTTCTTGTTGAAAGATTTAGCAACTCGTTGTTGGTAGCACTGGCCATGACATATAGCTCTAAGCCTTGTCTCATCAATCAGGTTCAACTGGTCTAATCTCTGCTGGATCCAATCTGCTTCTGACAATTGTACCTGTGAAAGAATACGTAACGAAGGAATTTCAACCTCAACAGGTAAAACTGCTTCCATACCGTACACAAGAGAATATGGAGTTGCCCCTGTAGATGTCCGGATAGAAGTTCGATATGCCATAAGTGCAAATGGTAATCTCTCATGCCAATCACGATAGTTCTCAGCTGTTTTAGCCAAAATTTTCTTGATATTCTTGTTGGCTGCTTCGACCGCTCCGTTCATCTGCGGACGATATGGAGAGGAATTCAGATGTTTGATCTTGAACTCCTTGAACAGATCATCCACCAATTTATTATTCAGATTCGACCCATTGTCAGTAATTATGGTCTCAGGTGCACCATATCGAGCAATGATGTCTCGACGAATGAACTTCACCACATTCCGTGCCGTCACTGACGTATAGGACATAGCTTCAATCCACTTCGAAAAATAATCAATAGCGACCAGGATAAACCGATGTCCGTTTGACGCTTTAGGATTGATTGGGCCAATCACATCAATGCCCCACATAGAGAATGGCCATGGTTCAGACATCTGATGCAATTCATTCGAGGGAGTATTAATCTTGTCACCATGGATCTGGCATTTGTGACAACTTCGGACATGTTGAATGCAATCACTCTCTAAGGTGAGCCAGTAATAACCCATCCTCATTATCTTCCTTGCTAGCATATGACCATTCATGTGCGGACCGCATACTCCCTCATGTACTTCTAGCATCAAATGAACAGCCTCAATTGAATCAACACACCTTAATAAGACCGAATCATAGGACCGCTTGTATAGACATTCTCCGCTCAAGAAGAACTTTGACGCCATTTTCTTGATATACTTCTGGTCAGATGCAGTACTTTTGTCAGGAAATTCCTGTGTTTGAAGATATGCCTTGATATCATGATACCACGGCTTGCCGTCAGGCTCTTCTGTTGTGGTCATGCAATAAGCTGGTTTCTGTAAAACCTCTATCTTTAAAGGTTCAACTTCTAACCCACTTGTCACTCGTAGCATTGCCGATAAAGTAGCCAAAGCATCGGCAAAATGGTTTTGAGTCCTCGACAAGTATTCGAACGAAATGTCTTCAAACTCTTCCACTAACTCCTCTAAATAGGCGTGATAGGGCTGCAACTTAGCATTCCTAGTTTGCCACTTACCAACGGTCTGAAGAATAATGAGGGTTGAATCCCCGAACACCTTAAGTCGAGCTACTCCCATTTCGATAGCGGCTTGTAACCCGATGATGCATGCTTCATATTCAGCGATATTGTTCGTGCAAGGAAATATCAATTTTGCAGCCACTGGATAATGTTGACCGCCTGGGGATATTAAAACGGCCCCGATACCTGATCCTAATAAGTTTACGGCCCCATCAAAATACATGGTCCATACATACTCATCAATTGGCATGACTCTATCCTCTAACGGACCTAGATCCTCATTTTTCCCAGGATTTTCGGCCAGGATATCAGCAATTACTCGTCCTTTGACTGATTTTTGAGACAAGAATTGAACATTGAATTCTGAGATGAGAATCTGCCATTTTATCAGTTTTCCAATCAAAGCGGGTTGATTGAGCAAGTATTTGATGGGATCACACTCTGTTACAAGCAATATCTGATAATGCAAAGTGTATTGCCTCAATCTGTGTAGCACCCAAACCAGTGCTGCGCACGTCCTTTCTATTTCAGAATAGTTCATCTCAGAGGCGGTGAACTTCTTACTCAAATAATAAATCGCACGCTCTTTTCCATCCTCTTCACTTCGTTGAGCAAGCATGGCGCCTAAGGATTCACTGTGGATTGTAAGGTACAGTATCAGAGGTTGCCTTGGTGTCGGCGGAACAAGCACCGGCGAATTCATCAAGTAGTGCTTAAGCTTGTCGAATGCCTGTTCACATTCTTCATCCCATCTAACCAGCGCATTCTTCTTGAGAAGTTTAAAGAAAGGTTTTGCTGTCTCAGATAGCTGAGAAATAAATCTAGCTATATAATTTAGTCTACCCATCAAGCTACGAACTTCCTTCACCGAAGAGGGAGATTTTATTTCACAAATGGCCTTCACTTTTGACCGGTCGATCTCAATTCCTTTGTTACTGACAATGAAGCCGAGTAGTTTGCCAGAGGCTGCCCCGAACATGCATTTTGCTGGATTGAGGCGCAATTTGAACTTGCGAAGCCTGTTGAATAATTTCATTAAGGTTTCTATGTGATCTTCTCCACGCCGAGTTTTTGCAATCATGTCATCAACGTAGATCTCAATCTCATTATGCATCATGTCATGGAATAATGTGACCATTGCCCGTTGGTAAGTTGCTCCAGCATTTTTGAGACCAAAGGGCATCACCTTGTAGTGAAATGTCCCCCATGGAGTGGTAAATGCTGTCTTCAACTTATCATCCTCGTTCATCAAGATCTGATTATAACCTAAGAAGCCATCCATGAAGGAAAATAGTTCGAACCCGGCTGTACTGTCCACAAGCACATCAATGTGTGGGAGTGGAAAATCATCTTTAGGACTAGCTTTGTTCAGATCTCGGTAGTCAACGCACACTCGAACCCGACCATCTTTCTTCAATACTGGGACTATATTAGCGACCCATTCTGAATATTGGGTAGTCTCAATAAACCCCACGTCAAGAAGCTTCATGACCTCTTCCTTGATCTTCTTTGCCAGTTCTGGCTTAGCTCTTCGCGGCCTTTGCTTCACGGGCTCAACCGAAGGATCAGTCGGTAGATAATGTTCGACGATCGATCGATCGAGACCCGGCATGTCAGTATAAGACCAGGCAAAGATGTCTTGATAATCCTTCAACAATTGAGTCATGCGTTTAGCTACATCTTTAGGGAGGCATGCCCCAATCTTCACTTCTCTAGGGTTCTCCGTGTCGCCAAGATTGATCACCACGGTTTCTTCAATAGTTAGAGGCTTGGATTTCTCATGGGTTTCCAAGTTCCGTTGTATTTCTTCATCATTCGGATCAGAATCGTCTAAGTCATCGGATTGATTTGCATCACATATATGAGGATCCATGATTCCCGACCCTTTGCATGCCTCAAGATTAGTCCTGAAACATAAAAGAAAGGGATCAAAAAGACAAGACAGGGCTTAACTACATGTAATTTTCAAAAATTGATCATTGCTTTTTTTGAAATTCATTTTGCTTTCAAAGACCTCGAGACGAGAATTCTTGAGAAGCCCAACCCTCAGTTCTTACCGTAGATGACAAATTTTTTCAATCGTTGGTTATCGTCATCGGGTTGGTTTGGGGTACTTCAACAAGATTCAAAATAGTAAAAACTTCTGTAATTTTATTGATATCGAATCAATGAATTACATCTTATTGGATTGAAAGACCTAAGTGCAACATGAATTGAAATGAAAATCGAAAACAATAAAGATTCCCACGCAGGGGAGATACGAAAACTAGAAATAATTACTCTTGAGGGCCAGCGCCCATCCCTTCAAGTGGTCCTTCAGTGATTGCACCAATGGAGGTCTCAGCAAACCAACCAGTGAGGTAGGGTATACCGTCATTAAAGTCAAAGTCCACCACCCTCGACTCCGGCTTCTTGAAAATACAGGGTGGCTGGTCATCCTCAGAATCATCAGACAAACTGACCAAAATCGCTTTACCATGTTTCCTGGGCGAGTCAGTTGGGGCTGGTGGCGACTTAGGAAAGATAAGCCCGAGATCATCCTCAGTAGGGCTCGATTTTAAATGCTCATATCCCCCGACTACTCCAGTTGAGCGAAAGATGTGATCAATAGGAGGTGGTAAGGGACTTTGACTTACTCCTATTTGGCCTCTGTAACAACCAAGGTCTTGTTCGCGGCTTCGAGGCCCATGATATCCCAAACCAGCCTTGTGGGATTGTCCATTTGTCTCAATTGGGACACGAATGCCTTGACCTTCCTTTCCAAGACCCTGTCCTGGCTCAAAACCATTACCGACCATGACCTTGGCCACCATGATAGCTGCATTAGAAACTTCTGGAGCCGGCAACGGCATATCAGAGGAAGCTTGAACAACTTGAACTATCTCAAATGAATGATAGCTATCCTCCTCAACATGATCGGGCTCCATGTATGGGACCGATGTCGCGTTGAAGATTCGGTGATCTTCTTCTCCATAAATTGTAACCAACTTTGCCTCAGCGACAAACTTGATCTTCTGATGCAAACTGGAGGGCACTGCACCTGCATTGTGGATCCATGGCCGCCCTAACAAAAAATTGAAAGCAGAAGGGATATCCAGCACTTGAAAAAGAATATCGAACACCGAAGGTCCGATTTGCAGCTCTAAGTTAATCTGGCCTATCACATCCTTCTTTGCTCCATCAAAGGCTCGAACAGAAGTCTTAGCTGCTTGCATGGTAGATGGCTTAATGCCTAGCTTTTTTAAGGTAGCCAACGGGCAAAAATTCAAAGCTGACCCGTTATCAACAAGCACCCTAGCCATGTGAGTTTCCTTGTACTTCACTGATATATGAAGCGCTTTATTATGACCACGTCCTTCAACTGGGATTTCCTCATCAGAAAATGCTACTTGATCCTTGAGGAGGATCATCCCGACAAACCCCTCTAGTTTATCTTCTTCAATATTTTCGGGCACATGAACCTCACTCAAAACCTTCATAAGAGCACCCCAATGCTTCTCTGACGTCTGGAGAAGTTCCAACAACGAGACTTGTGCAGGCAACTTTCTCAACTGATCAACCACGCTATATTCACTAGCCTTGATCACAGCTAAGAATTCCTTCGCTTCTTTCTCGACCACTGGCTTGACAGGTGGATTATCAGCATAAGTTCGTCCCGATCTTGTTATCAGATCAACATTGTATGACCATGGAACCATCTTGTCACTTTCATAAGCGTAAGGCTGAGGTGATGCCAGCATCGATACTTCAGAAGCATAAGGTATAACGATCCCGAGGTCATCATCAGAGGCATCCTCAAGAGAGGGCATGTCAATTAGCTCAGGATCCAACTTAACTTGTTCATCGGTTAGCATTGCGAGTTCTTCATTCCAGTCAATGATGACCTGAGATATAGTAGCCACTACCCCGAATTCATCAGCCATCCCAATCATTCCCTCTCTTACCAACTCATCCACATTCTTTTCTATTTCACCGAATGATACCATTTCACCGGTCGAAACATAGCCAGCTCGGACTAAAGCGTCGAACATATCTTCGAAAGGGACCCTGAAGTCTTGAACTCGCTCAACCGCGGGGCCAAGGACAACATTTGCACTGCTCGAATGATCAGGAAGTGGATTGTTCTGCACATTGGGCTTACCGGCTGGCTGTAGTGCAAACGCTCCAGTCTCAAGTAGATCCTGTACTCGATGTTTGAGTACTTGGCAGTCGTCTGTCGAATGTCCCACCTCACCTCTATGGTAATCGCATTTCTTCGACGGATCGTATCGTGCAAAGCCGGCAGCGTTAGATCTTTGTGGCTCCGAACTCAGCAAATTCTTCTTCCTTAGCACTGCTAGTACCTGAGATAACGTTCCAGGAAGTGGAGTAAATTGGCGAGTTTTGCGCTGCGGGCGTGGGTCCTGCCGGCCTTGCTGCACATAAGAGGTCGGCTGCTTGGTGGTAAATTGTAGTTTCGGGGCCTGAGCTGGCGTCTTCTGTACATAAGTCATGTTGACTTCAGGGGCATGCTCTTTGTCTTTCTTACTAATAAATCTCTTGCCAGATGAACCCGACTCACTGTACCATCCTTTCTTGAGCCCAGATTCAATCTCCTCACCCATGGCTATCAACTGGCTAAAAGATTGGACGGCCGTCACTAACATTCGTGAACGAACCGGCTGCGGTAGAGTGGACACAAACAACTTCATTAAGTCACGTTCTGAGGGTTCGGGCATGATCTGTCCCGCCATGTTCCTCCAGCGAGTGGCATACTCCTTTAGAGTTTCGCCCTTTTTCTGCTCAGCTCTTTCCAGGTCTTCTCTTGTAATAGTGACATCGAGATTGAACTTGAAGTGTTTGACGAAAAGATTTGCCACTTCTTCCCACGAGTCTTTCCGGTTGATCTGGTGGTTGGTATACCACCTCATTGCAGCATCCTTCAAGCTTGCTTGAAAGGTTTGAATCATTAAAGGTCCATTAGAAACGTATCTGTTCATGAGCCCCTGGTACATCTCGATGTGCTGAATTGGGTTCGAGGTGCCATCATACTTCTCGAAGGCTGGCAATTTGAATTTATCGGGCACTTGGACCCGAGTAAAAATAGACAAATCAACAGGCGGAAAACTTTGAGTTCCCTCTACTTCACGTAATCTCTGGTCGAGCTTAGCCAGCAATTTAGCATTTTCATCATTGGGGGGTGGATGAAGAACATCAGCCGCCGGAGACGCACTAGTGTCAGTCAAAATGACATCGTCCAGTTGAAAGGTTGGATTAGTATTCACTGCAGGAGCTTTGTCGAGGCGGAGACCTTGACGAGTTGGAGGCGGAATCTCCGATTGAGAGATAGCATTGATCTGTTGTTGCTTGGCCATGAGATCACTCATCATTTTGGACATAGCAGCCGTGATCTGCTCATTGATTGTATTCATGTGTTCTTTCAGCTTTTCGTCAATCATGGCTGCAATCTCAGCTTGATTGGCCATCCTTCTTTTGGTCACCGATCGAGTATTATGAGGATGAGGGGGATCCGTGGCAAATTACCTGCAAAAGTAACGATTGAATGAATACAACAAGTAAGAATAACGAGTCGGTCCATGACATCCCTTAGATCCTCAAGATGAAATTTCTTTCAAAAGACCAATTCGTCCAGTAAATCCTAAAATTCCAAATTGCTTCATTCAACAAAAACTTGGACTAATTCCAAAATTTACAAATTATAACTTAACGTTTTTCATTGAATTGCTCAGAATGGAAAATGTCTCGACATCTATTACCAGAAAACGTTAATAGCAAGCTAACATTTCCTCCTAAAAAGAAAAACTCCCTAAACCAAACAAGAAATCAAATGGTCTTCCTCTTTTTAGAGGCTACATGATCTATAGACGAATGGGCCTTCAAGGCACGCCGTAATCGTGCATTCTCTTCAGCCAGAGCATCTGCCTTATCCTGGGCCTTCATCGCCTTTTCTTCGCTGATTTTGATTTGAGTCTGAAGGGTATGCCGTACTGTCATGACCGGGATCTTCGGGAGTATCTCAGCAGGGATGGTATGATACTGAACATACCGGTCCGTGGCAAAGTAACGCTTCATTCTTCCAGTGAGCTCATCTGCGGGCCAAATCAGCTTCTGAGTGGAACAATTCTGCCAAGCCTCAGAATGACGCCTAAGCTCGACTCTGTAGGACTCGCCTTTCTCGAACTGGACTTGAAATTCATTGGGCATGAGCGAAGGTGGGATATCCTGCAGAACTCGGAATTGACGTGTAACCCGAAGGGGCTGATAGCAGGTTGCCCCATAAATGCCCATCAAAGGTACGGGCTTCTGATCGCCATGGTATAGCCGAGCCTCAATCTCCCGAAACCACACAGCTTGCCAAAGGAAAATCTTAGAGTTTGGATCCTTGAACAAATGGACCCATTGCGTATAGTGCAAACTCTTAGTTTGATCTTGTATTTGTTTGAACCTTAAAATAGGGTTATCAGTCATGCCCATTTCAAATACAGTCATATCTTCCCCAAATTGAGAAAAGTGTGAGAAAAGCCAGATTTGTAAAAGCTCAATCGGGGCTCGAAAAGTTCTATCTTCTCCTTTCTTGAATCGTGTCAGAGATATGAAAGTCTCTGCTAGAATTGTGTTTATAAAAGTAACTCCGCCACATATTAGTTTTACCGTCCAAGCTATGACAGGATCAATAGCATTTTGACGGAATGGAAAAATGATGAGTCCAAAAAAAGCTAAGATAAAAATTTTAGATCTCATGAGGACAGAGTTATTTTCAAAACATTCGATAAGAAAAGATAATGGGCATGCTTGACAATTACCCCTTAGCACTTTTTCAATTTTCTTTTTAGTCAAATTCAAAAATTCAGCAAGCACTACCACAGGATCTACCTTAATGGGTGGTTCGACTATATCTAACTCAATCGATTTTCCAATGGCAATACTGTATTCTTCCAGAGTCGGTGTGAGCTCAAACTTACCTCCCAACACAAATGTGGTTGTCTCGGGGCACCAAAAATGAGCGAATGCCTGTATGATCCCGCTCTGAACATCTATGTCTAGGATTGGCAGCATGAATCCAATGCGTTTGAGAACGTACTGCTGACCATCTGGCTTCAACTGGCTCCATAACTTCTTGAGCTCCAGCTTCGGAGTAGGCACGAAACGGATATCGAGGCGACCCATTCTTATATAGACCACGTGCCAAATGACTCAACCTAAATCATGGACCGACTCAAAATAAGATGAAGAAAATCAAAGATAAAGCTCGAGAAATTACCGTCTTTGGGGAGAAAATGTCAATAACATAGACATGCACATGAATCGTGAGTTTAAATCTTAATCTATCTATCCTAATGGCTTTTGCAAAGTGAAATGATGAACGAAACGACGCGTCGCAGCCTCGCGTACAATCGTCATGACTAGTCGCAGCCTCGCATACAATAGTCATGACTAGTCGAGTCCAATCACTTCGGCTTGGTTCGGTCGACAAGGGCAACCCCATGCATTGTAGCCTCACGTGCATGAGGACAACCCTTGAGCCATTTTTTGGAAAAATTTTCGGGATTCAAATGGGATAACCTTTAGCGAAGCCTTTACCGCCAAGGTTAAAGAACCACCTAAATACCATCTTAAAACTATGGGTGTGACCCAGGTCCGGTCACAGGTTGTGTGTGATGTAGTGCAAATACTGTAAATCATGCACAACAATTATATGCAACCAACACTTCAATAGTACGAAAATTAAATTAAATTTCACTCCACCAAACCTGCAAAACAAAGGGTTAGCCAATCACTACTCCCCTTATAACTCCCATCCTGCAAAAACATTTAACACTTAAAAATGAGAATTCAATTAATTTTTGCCAAATCGAGTGATTTTTGTTTGAAAATTCTTTTCTAGCCTAAGTCCTCCATAAATTTTCAAAAAAATTCAAGTTAATCCCCAGCGGAGTCGCCAAGCTGTCGCGACCTAAAAAAATCGTGTTTTCGATCTTAGGCTAATGGATTACTAGATCAATTAAATTAACTAACCTAGCTCGAGTTCTCCCAAACTCTACCAAATCGCAACTTAGGTCCAATTATGAGCATGCAAATATTTTCAATAGGAGTCGCCACTAATCATTTAAGGTAGGTTGATTAGAAACCTAAATAAAATAGCGGGAGTACTATTTTATTTCTACGAACCAGAAATTATAGATTCGGGGACTTGGTTACGCTAGATTCCCTAATGCCCTTTCGATACCAATTTCAAGAAAAATACTCAATTTGGCAATTTTGATAAATCCTGACTTAAAGTTTAAATGTGCAGAAATTTTTTATTTTCACTTATTTAAATGAAAACTAACCTATATGTAATGACGTGCAAAAATTGACATGCGATTAATGCAACCTAACATGTAAATTATATGTCATGCGACGACGTGACCTATTTCTAATGACGGGCATATTATTTATTTTTTTTGTATTTTTTAAAATAAAATTCGGAATTAAAAATGCAAATTATCTAAACATGCAATTTTAAACTAAAGAAATTAACCTATTCTAGAGTGATCTTTTAGTATTTTTTTTTAAATCAAAATTCGAAATTAAAATCAAGTAAAAATATATATAACCGCCAAATCTTTCGAATTAAGTTTCGATCTGAAGCCTGACAGATCGATCCTAAAATTCGAAATACCCGCTATGGAAATAACTCTATCTAAAGCCTGATAGATAGATTTATTTTCACGTGTGCGGTTGCGGATTAGGAAATTTTCCTAATCGATCACATCTTGAAAAATTCTCGATATCTTAAATATCTTGGATATATTCAAAAGATTTTGAAAATTCTAAATTTATCCAAGTTTGAAAAGTAATAGATATCCAAGATTTCAAAAAAAGAAATAAAATCCTAATTGGAATAATGCTTATTGTTCAAATATACAAAATTAGATATCAATAAGCACAAAATAGGCAACCAAATATTCAAATCAAATTGGAATAGGATAATCACCTGATTTGCAGATTTCTTTCCAAATTTGAATTTGCAGCGGATCGGGATTGCGAATCGACGGTGCGTTGGTGCGTCGGGATGGTGACCGGCGATGTGTCGCAAGCGATGGCGCGACGTCAAGAGCAACAGCGGTGGTGTTCAGCACTATAGAGATGCTTCGTTCAACGACGGTTGCGGTGGTATGGTCGCTCAACGGTTGACGCAACAAGATTAACTTCGATGTTCCTGGACCGGAAATTTCGATCTCACTGAACAATGATTGGAATCTGCTTTGTGGGTCTATTTATCCGAACGTCCACTGAAGACTTTGACCAAGCAATCTTCTTTAGCCGCGTCTCTACCTCAAAAGAAATAAGAAAGATGGCGTCTTCTAATGTGATGATGACGAGGCCATAGGACTAGCTGCAGCAAACGTCGTGGCTTCGCTTTGTGGCTTTGAGAGCATTGGACTAAGGAAAAACGCAACGTGAGCTACGGCAGCAGGGGCTACGTGGGCTGCAGCGTCAGTTTTCGTGGCCCTCACAATGCAGGGAACAAAGCAGCGCGGAAAGGCTTCTATTAACCTGCAAACACAGAGAACTTTGCCAAACAGAGAATTATCATGGACTGATGCTAAGTTGGACTGATTGGAACAAGCCGCAGGATGCACTTCGAGGATGCCGAGATAGGCTTATGAATGCTGGGTTTTCGTCAGAACACAGAGGAAGATGTAACGAGTCTGATCCGTCGCCAGACTCTGAGGAAGGACAGCAACGATTGCTGGTAGTCGTGAAAACCAGCTCTGTGATTGGTGATAAACGGCACCACCGAGAGATGGACTCGTGGATTGCTCTTCGTATTTTCTTCCTCCTTTCTTGTTTTCTTCGATCACTCTTGCAAATTATCTTCTGAAAATTCTGAAACCCCCATAAGCATGTATTTATAATGAAAACCTAGGTCAATTAGCCGGGCTTTTTAGTCCTAACGGGCTTAGGTTTAGGCTTTAATTTAATTCTAAGTGGGCTGAATTAATTTGGGCTTTTCTTTAATTAAGCGTAATGGGCTAATTTAAGCTCAAATTAAAACAACTAAGCCCTTTTGTGTGTGATTTTCGGCCCATGCTTTTCGGGTGAACCGAGTCTCGTTCGATGCCCGAGCTCGATTCACGTGATGAATTTTAAGCTCGCTTGTCACCGTCAATCCGATGCGGGATGCAATTAATCTAAATGAACTTAAACTATATGTTATGCAATTTTAATATTTTTGTTCAGGGGTTAAAATTTAATCCCTAATTTTCTATGCAATTAACCACTAAATGATGTGCTAAAATTTAGGTGTCAACATTGTTGTAAGAGTGATTAAGTGAGATAGAGTAGCCTATCTTATACAAAGAGTTATCACTCAAAATCTATAATCTCTTGATTGACCATCTAGTGGAATCCAGACAATAGGCTGTCAGCGTAGAAAAGTGGACATAGGCTTGATCTAAGCTGAACAACTATACATCTTGTGTGCAATTTTTCTCATCCCTAAAGCTCATTTCATTTACTTCATTGCATATTTACATAATTGCTATTACAAGACTATTCAAAATCTGAATGTTGTTTAAACTTTGATCTTGATCTATTATTTCCACTTAATATATCAAGATTTGTTTAAAACCACCTATTTACCCCTATCTAGGTGATCTTTGCTAGTCACATCACTAGGCTCTGACGACTAGTTGGCCTTGAGTCTTGTACAGTAATTGGACCGTGGCAATCACATAGATATTACAGAGAATATCTATACTTTGTTTAAGATTCTTTATCAAGTTAATTTCTTTTTCGAGTAGATGTTTTATGGCGCTTATAATCCCCAGTTGAGGAGACAGCTGATTTTGGTGAGTTGGCGAATTGTTTAACCGGCATCAAACTTAATGGAATGCTCCAAAAAAGCATTTATTTTTCCTATCATCTTACTCTTCTAGGGTTATTTTGATATAAAGTTTCGTTAGTTCTTGCTCATAAAAGAAGACTTTTCTAGTGTTATTTCAGGTTAAAGGCAATTGCGCTAATTATAGTAACTTTTATGTTTTTGTTCCAACCGTTTGATGTTTGACTTACCAGCACTCCCATCTAGAAAAAAACATGCATGTAATACAATCGTTAAGCACACAACGAAATTCTCTAAATATAAGAACTTTGCAGCAATTTACGAGAAAAGTCCAACAAGTTAATACGTCAGAAAGTATAAACTTTTCACTTCATTGAGCAAGCTTGTTAATGAGAAGAAAAGTTATTCATTACATTTTTCTCAGCTTCATTGCTTCCCAGAGATATGAACCGGGATAAGAGAGCTCGCAGAAGCTAATTATCTTATTTACTCGACGGAGAGAGCACTTCACTCAGATATGCAAAATCCAGATGCATTTACTCATTTATGTTTAATGAGAGATAAAGAGGGCAAGAAAGACCAAAACAGAAAGAAGAGAGAAAGTTCGTCTGATAAGGAAAGGTCCAAATTGTGGAATATTGACTCTTACTTGCCTTCAACACGTTTACACTTCTGCCAAGATAAACCAACATTCTTCCTCCTTTTGAGGGAACCTAAAGGAACATGATATTCACACAGAGTCTACCAACAGCTGTGGTCATTATGCAAAGGCACACGGAACTCAACATATAATTCTATTTTTATCTTTTACTTTTTGAAAACGTGCATATCATTCCCATAGAGACTCAAGATTCTGAGTAGTAACATACGACCGCGATCCGTGGTCCTACGTACTGATACTTGGAAACTCAGAAACTTTGAAAGGACACTTCACAAAAGACCACTACAGTTAGTGAAGAGGTGTTTTTTCGTTGCATGTTAACCACTTTCATTCTTCCTCCAATAACTTCCTTAATTCAGCTTAGTAATCTGGAGCCTTAATTTTTTCTTTTCCTTTCTCTTGTTTTCTAGTACATCCAATCTAGAAGGTTGACCAAAGTATTCACTCGTGGGGAGGGAGAGTACCTCAAATAATGACACTCTCAAAATTGTTCATGACTTGCTGACAGGTGAGTCTGGAAGTTCTTTTTTCTCTTTGTACTTTCTTTTATGTAAGTGCTCTTTTTATGATGTAAAAAAAATACGTAAGAATAGAATATAAAAGAAATATAAAAGAAGAATATCTTTTGAGGTCTAATGGAAGGTTCAAAAATATTTATTTAAGGTGGGAGATTACAACAAAAAAAAAGTTCGTCTATTTTGAGAAATTTTGAAAAATGCTAATCCGAGAGCTAAGTGTGCAAAGGTGAAGTGAATCGATGTGTGTTTGCGAAAGGATGGTGAATTGGTTTTGGTACAAATATACCAGTGGAATAGAACTATGATTAATAAAATTAATAGAGTCGCTGCTTGTAGAAGCTGAATCCTTGTGGTGTGTTCTAATCCAAGTTAGTCCAAGCAGGTGCAATGGAGGGCTACTTCTTCTAAGACCTTTTCTGTCAACAGTGCAAGGAGCAGCATTAGAACTTATGCAAGAAAGGTTCTTTGGCACAAACTAATATGGATTGCACCTAAAACACCCAACCATAACTTCATATGCTGGCTTGCTATCTTGAATAAGGTCCTGACTAAAAGATAGATTGAACAATGGTAAATATGATAGCGATTAAATTATAGCAAATTCCCTTTAGGAAGCAAAGATAATTAAAAGGTTATGTGTTATCTTATTCAATATACACAACTCCATGATTAAGGAGTGTGAAGATTGTCTCTTATTTTTAGATTTTACAATTGGTAATTCCGATAATTCATTCTAAATCAGTTAGTTAAATATGTAAAATCCCAAACATGAGCGTGCAAGCAGTGCGTTGTGAACCTATTGCATGCATCACAGATAAAAATATATAATAGAAAATAGTTGGAGCAAATTTCCTTTACGACGCAAAGATAATTAAAAAGTTCATGTATTATCTTACTCAACATACAAAACTTTATCGTTAAGGACAAACAACCGGAGTGCGAAGGAAAATGGAGGAGTTGAACATGGAGGCAAATCATTTTCAAACATTAGTCAAACGACTTCTCGCAAAATCAATTGAAATTCAATCGTGAAACGTGCATGTTTTTCCTGATGACCTTGGCACAGGGCAAGTAATCCAAATTCACTGATGTCATCCATGTGCTCAGCAGAGACTAATTTAATCGCTCGTTGGACTATCAATTGATTTAGTAAAGGCAACTATCTCTGCCTTGCGTACGGCAAGTTTGAAAGCGAGGTCAACCTGTTTGCCTTACCACAAACAAATATATAAGAAAGAAAACCAAGAGTCCACACCCCCATCTGGAGAGAGTGCATGGTCAAAAGAGGAAGCAATTCTTCTTTATGTTTAAAAAAAAAAAACCTGTACGCGCATGAATTGCTATTTAATCACTAAATTAGGAAACTCTAAAATTGTGGGAGGTTAAAACTTTACTACATGTGTTATTGGCTGCTCAGATTTGTTCACGTATCTCACATCACTTGTTTGCGGGTAACTATAACCAGCAGTTGCTTTGTTGACATATGAAGCATAATACATAGCATTAGAGGAATCTATTTGGCTCCGAGGTTTACTCAATGATCGAAGTTTGCCGTAGTAGAAGATTATTATTTGCTGCAATTATCAGAGTGCGATACATTTTGTCAAAAATCAAATGTATCATAAGCAGAAAAAATACCTTGATGTCAAGTACAATTTTATATGTGATATCATTTCACAAGGAATCACATTCGTTAAAAAAGTGCAACATGACAATTAATCTGGCAGACATGCTAGCGAATCCTATCACATTGATCAAGTTCCAGTACCGTTTGGACTTAGTGAGTGTCCGTAGTAGATGAGGTGTCCAGAGGGACATGGGAGAGACAATGATCGATCAATGATCGATGAGGCTGAAGTTGGACTTCTCACCATGCTGGAGATTTGTTGATTATGGCTCAAAGTTAATACCGATTGTTTTGAAATCCAACCAAAATTTAATCGCGAGGAAACTTCTGCCACATTAGGAAAGTCCAAAACTGGACTCTTCCCAATGAGATCGTGGGTGATGGAAAAAGGGAAATTAATTTCTCACAAGACTTATATATAATATATATATATATATATATATATATAATGTTTTTAAGTTCGGTCCCTGATGCTATGTTGAGTACGCTTGACATGTCTCAAAAATGGCGAGAGATAAGGAGAGGATTGAGAGAGTTAGAGCACGAGAAAACTTCTTTTTTGCAATTGATTCTTGTGGGTTCATGTTAAATATAGGATTTTGAAACATTTGTGAGTGAGTGCAACTGAGCGATTCTAGTCTCATCTCTACATATTATAATGGAACCATCTCATCAATCTCTTCCTTAGTGTTAGGCACACTGCTAAACCACGTAATTCCGTTGTATTCACGTCTTATTTCTACAATTTATTTCTTAATTAAATCGTTTAGTTTGTTCATACTTCTGCGTTACTTGTGATAATTCACATATAGAAATAGAAAGACTCATTATGGTTACCACGTAAAGAATACAAGTTTACATGCCCATGCCTTCCTTAACTTGCGATTGATTTTGCATCCAACCTTTTGTATCGTGATAAATCACTTGAACGGTGGCTTTTGAAGAATAGATGTTGAAAGTAAAATTAATCATGTTGAAAGGTGGCTTTTACTTATTGTTGATTTGGCATTTTTTGTTTAGAGTATTTGACTTTCATTCAGCTCTGCGACTGGACAAGTCTATATACAATCCTTCAACCCATCAATGTGAAACATGGATCAGCCAGCTGGAGAACGTCGTCCCATATTGTCAATTCGTAATTCAATGGTAGTAGTCAGTCTCATGCAAAGAATAATGCTGGGAATTCAATGACTTTGTGGTTTTAGTGAACTAGAGAGAGGCTGCGAGGTGAGAGTAACTAGTGGGAAAAGACAGAGGATGTTTCGAAAGCACGTCAATAAAGTAGTCTTTGGTACCTAACTACACAGAACGACAACATAGAAAGGACATGCACACGGGCGTTGAAATCAGTTGGGAATCAAAGTGATTGACCGAGTATTGTTCACATCAATGAAGTTTCCGACGAAGGAGACAGAACAGGAGAGAGGGAGAACGAAAGAGACGTTCCAAGTTCACGCATTTTGGTGAGAACTAGAAAAGCACATGTTGGAAATTAGGATTTAAGGTGCACGTCACTGCTGGTGCCATCATTTATGGAAGGTTGTAGTGGTAGTGCTCCCTGAACTCGTCATACGGAATATTGTAATTGAGATTTATATGCTGCTAGTGGTTTTGTTTTCCTTCATTGCTCTTCAAAGTGTGTTGGTAGGGTTGTGCCTCTTCATCAAGAGTTGCGTCTATCATTCAAATAAAATGTCTATTCATATAAGAGTTGCATCTTTTCATGTTCCAAGACTATTCATTCAAAAAATTATATTCTTGAATCTATTTGTGACTAATAGTCATGTGACAATGAAAAATCAAAATCTTTATTACCGACAACGTGCGTGGCTATCTACTAGTAAGATCGAACTGACATAGATAAAGAATAATTGTTAGACTTATCATACTAGACAAAGCTAATTGTTCAGATGAGTCGGTCCACACTTGTTATCAAATAATTTTTTAGGCCGAAAATAATAATTAAACCATTTCGAATTTAAAAAATAAAACCCAAGCTAGGCCTAACTTGACCGGCCTGAACTGGTTAATTCAGTCTGGGCCTAGCCTTTTCTTGTACAATTGAGCCTAGCTTGGAAATTCCAGGCCCGGCCTATTCGGGCCAAGCCGAAAAAGTACCTTGAGGCCCCACCCACCTGACCCGTGCTCACTTGGAGTAGCCAAGTCCTCATGTACATGTCTTTTACAATTAATTCATGACAGATCATATTGAAAAAAAAAAAAAAAACTGAGTTTTACAAAATCTAGTGGAGTCCGATTTTATTTTCAAGAGTTCTTGAAATGTAAAGCTTGATTGAGTATAATGAGTTTAGGCAATACTTACTCTTGAAAATATTTAGCTCGGGACACTAACCTATAAATATAGCAACCGAATATTTGTGCAATGAATTTTTCCTGCATGAATCCGTGACATACATACAATGATGGTCCATTTTAGTCATTAGATCATGCAGTTGCCACAAGGAGCCAAAGTTATTCATCGAATGAGGTACGGAGAACTGCATCCGTATATACACTCAGTTCATGCAATAATGCCTCTGTGCAAGTAGGGTGCTTGAAATTGCTTAGTGGAATTTAAAAAAAATACTAAAGTTGAGGATAAAAGCAAATATTTGAGAGATAGATGCGAAGTTAGAGATTTGTTAGTATTAAAGAATTGCTGAAGTCAATGTAAAAAGATCATACGAGGGTTTTGCCTTCTCTACACTGTGACAAACAACTTTTTTGGCTTGTGGAAGACAATGGAAAAAATATAAAAAGAAAGTTTTAAACATATTACATTAGTACCAATTGAATCGTAAATGACCAATTTAGTAATATTTTCACATCAATACCAATTAAGTCCATTGGGCTAATTTAGGCAGGAAATAGTTGATATTGATGCCAGCTATCCTATATGACACGGCTAGAGAAACGGCCATCACATATAGCCAACGCTAACGTGGACATTTTTTTATAATTTTTAATAATTTCTTTCTTTTCTCTTTCCTTTTCTTATTTCCTTCTTTTTTTCCTTATTTCCCTCTACTAGTCGCCAGCCTCTGTGATGGCCAACAAAGGTCACTAGCTGCCAGCAAGGGCTAAGCAAGGCCGCCCCTCACTAGACCTAGTGAGGGCCCTCACCATCTCCTCGTTGGCCTTTGGGGAGGGCTGGGCAAGGTTTCCCTCGCTAGCGACCTCCACCGGCCATTATAGAGGCTAGTGACTGGCAAAGGAAAAAAAGGAAGCGTTAATACCATGAAAAACTCCAAACTAATACATCAATGATAAATTTACCTCAAACTAATTTTTTAATTACCAAATACCTCAAATCGGTACATTTGTGATAAATTTATTATTCATTAGTTTTCGTTAAATTTTACCGTCATATTTATAAGTTGGATGGCACGTAGTAGTAGACAGGTATACCAATTTGGGGTTTTACCTCTGTTTGTCACAAATGTACTAACTTGTGATTTTTTATAATGTTAATTCAATTTAACGGAGGGTAAATTTGTCAAAAATGTATCAGTTTTGGGTTTTTGATAATCAAAAAATTAATTTTAGATAAATTTGTCACAAGTATACTGATTTAGAATTTTTTGTAATAAAAAAATTAGCTTGGAGAAAATTTATCATAGGTGTACTAGTTTGGGATTTTTCGTGGTATTAATCCAAAAAAGAAAGAAAAAAGAAAAGGAAAAAGAAATGAAAAAAATAAAAAAAATAGAAAAAATTTTAAAAAATGTCACGTCAACAATTTCTGGTCTAAATTGGTCAGATGAACTTATTTTGTACCAATATAAAAAGCTCTAAAACTAAATTGATCAAATTGAAATATTTAAGATTGAACTGATGTCAATACAATAAGTGTATGCCTTTTTAGTGCTTTTTCCGGAGACCAATATTTAAAAAAAATGTCACGTTAGCAATTTCCGGTCTAAATTGGTCAGATGGACTTATTTTGTACCAATATAAAAAGCTCTAAAACTAAATTGATCCAATTGAAATATTTAAGACTGAACTGATGTCAATACACTAAGTGTATGCCTTTTTTAGTGCTTTTTCCGGAGACCAATAATGATCATGAACAAATTAATCAAATGAAGTAAATGGAAAGCTAGCAACGAAGTCAAATGCACATGGAGCAAAGTAATACCTACACGAGAGCTGTGAAACATTGTGGAATAGCTTTAGATTTTTCTAATACGGAACAAGTCAGGATAGAAATAGCCAGGGGAATATGACACTTCTGGCTACTTTATTTTGGAATATCTCGTACTTTGGATGCAATAAAGTTTAATTATCTTGAATTTAATGCATTCGATCATCCTCCGATCAACCCTTTAACGAAAACCTAATGTGTTTGTGCCACATACGCCTAATCAACAAGATGTATAAAAACAAATAATAATCAAGGAAGGTTTTAATTGTTAACCCTGGTCTGTTAAGAAGTGTAATATGGCCTCAAATTCAAAGAATCAAATATGATATATGCTAGGCTCTAACTCTAAGGAAAGACTAATTGGCGCTGAGTTTTATATGGTAGTTGGACCATGGCACACGTTTAGATTTCATAGAGTATCTATATATTGCTTACAATTCGCTATCAAATTAATTGCTGTCTAGAGTCCATGTTATATGTTGATGTGCTTTATCGGCATCGAATTTAATGGATTGCACAAAAAACCCAATGCTTATTTTTTCGTATCACGTTACTATCTGCAATTCAGATTCCACCAAAAAGAAACAAAAATTTTGTTTATTTTGAGAAATTTTAAGAATGTCAATATGAGAACTAAGTGTGTAATACGATTGTTAAAATGATGTTAATACGCCACTTATAGAAGCTGAATCTCTGTGGCTTGCTTGAATTAAAGCTTATATCTCCAAGCAAAAGTACTTATATATGTAATTACGCATGCACAAGCGTGCAAGCACGAATGTTGTGTGTGGCGCGCCGGGAACCTATGCATACATCACAGGTAACAAAATATGGTAGGAATTCGTTAGGGCAAAATCCATTAAGAGGTTGTGTATTGTCTTATTGAGTGTTCAAAACTCCATTATTGTTTTTGCAGGCTTAGGCCCGGTTCATGGCAGATACAACCTGGTGACGCGGGTGAAAGGACTTCTGAAATAATCAATTGAAATTCAATTGGGAAACGTGCGTCTTTTTAAGGCTGCGGCCTCATTTAAAGATTATGAGAAAATCAGGGGGAGCGTGGCATTGCATCGTCATTCATGATGAGGTTGCCACAGTGCAAGTCATCCAAATCTGCTCATGTCATCCGTGTGCTCAGCAGAGACTTAAATTAATCACTAGTTGGGACCTTCATACAGTAATGGCGACCAAGCGTACGGCAAGTTTGAAAGCGACTCGACCTAGAGAATGGACAGCAGGGTCAAAAGAGGAAGCGATTCTTTCTTTATGTTCAAAAATAGAGGTACGCATGAGAATTATTGGCTGCTCAAATTTGTTGTCCTTTTTTCTATTTTTTTCCTTTCAAGCCCCGCGTTTTTTTTGGCCCCATTTTTCCCTTTTCATGTCTGCTCCTTCTCACCTCTTTCTCATCGAACAGCCACCACACTAACTCTCTTTCTGCCCACGTTTCGAGCCACCGCTACCTGTCGCCTCCTTCGCCATGGTAACCCTATGTGTTGTGTATATATGTAATGTACTTAATAAGTTTTAGTATGATTGATTTTTATATTTACATTGTATTTGTTTATACATTTTGGCTTGGAGGAGAAATAGAAAGAATGAGAAAAAATAGGTTGCTCAAACGTTGACCATTGAAGTGAAATGGTGTTTAGAGAATAGTTTTTGTTTCGATAGGTGCAACCTTCAGAACAACTTTGTTTTGAGAGGTTCAATGCATCAAAGAGTTTCTAGTTAAACTATTGAGAAGATGCTACATTTAAAATTAAATTTGAATATAGTGTTGTATTTAGATTTTGCTCGTCACCTGGATGGACGGAGGTTCTTGACAGATTAAGTGTTCAATTTTAAAGATTGTCAGTTGGAAAACACAATGTAGCTACTTTGCTGACATTAAAGCAAAGTATATGGTGCCAACCGAGGCAGTCAAAGAAGCAATTGGCTCAGCAGTTAGTTTCATAATCTGGGATTGTTGAAAGAGAAGATTGTTATTTGCCGCAACAATCAAAGTGCAATACATTTGACCAAAAATCATGCGTATCACAAGCGGATGAAACACAATGATGCCACACACAGTTTTGTAATTAATATCGTGTCACAAGGAATCGTATTCATTGGAGAAAGTGCACACAGTAAATAATCCGATAGACATTTTGACAAAGCCTATCCCATTGACTAATTCAGGTACTGTTCAACTTGGTTAGAGTCTGCAGTGGGTGACGAGCCTAGAGAGGCTTGGGCAAGACGACGGTCATGAGGATGAAGTTTGACTACTCGAATCGTCATGCTTTCACTTAGTCGTAATATATCACATCTTAGAAATGGAAAAATTTATTGTGGGTTTCATAGAAAGAATACAAGCTTGCAAGCATTTCTTAACTTGTGTTTGATTTTGACCACATATCATTTATAGGTTGAGTCTATCATCCCTTGCTTTCTTCATAAATCGTGATATATAGTAATAGACTAAGGTTTACTTGATATTCTCTATTTCTATCTTTTTAACATCCAACATTTTGTTTCATGATGAGTCACTTAAAAGGTAGCTTTTAAAGACAAGTTGTTGGGGAAAAGTATCAAAAAAGTCATAAACCTTTTACATTGGTACCAATTTAGTCCTAAATCATTTTTTGGTGCCAATTCAGTCATAAACCCTTTGCATTAATACTAATTTAGTCTTAAACTTTTTTTGTATCAATTCAGTCACAAACCTTTTGCATTTGTATCAATTTAGTCCTAAATATTTTTTCTTTATGTCAATTCAGCTATTCTGGGCAATTTTGGCCGAATTTTGCTAATGTGGACTTTAACTGGCCACCAGCGCTAACGTAGATAACTTTTAATAATATTTTGATTTTTTTGAATTTTGATTTTTTTCTTTTATTTTTCTTTTTTTTTCCTCCCCTCCCTCCTTCCTCTAGCCGATCGCCTCATCGAATGGCCGCGAGGGCAGCCTCGTACTAGATGGGCGAGGCTCCAGCCTCGCCAGTGGTTGGGCAAGGCCCGACCTTGCCAGATCCGGTAAGGTCAGGCCTCACCTAGCTGCTAGCAAGGCTCGAGCCCTCACCAGAGGCCTTCGACCTCACGACCTTCGGTAAGGTCGGGCCTCGCCCAACCACAAGCAAGGTTTGAGCCCTCACCGTAGGTCGTAAGGTCAAAGGCCTCTAGCGAGGGCTTGAGCCTCACCAGTGGCTGGGCGAGGCTTGACCTCGCCACATCTAGCGAGGTCCAGCCTCGCCTAGCCATGGCAAGGCTCGCCTTCACCGGTCGCCAGTCCAATGACCAACTGGATGAAGGAGGGAAGGGAGGAAAAAAACAAGAAAACAAGAAAAAATAAATAAATATTCAAAAAAATATTTAAAATATTATTAAAAGTTATCAACGTCAATGCAGTGATCATTACCGGCCGGCGTCAACGTCACCAAAATTTGGTCAAAATTAACCGGAATGACTGAATTGACACAAAGACAAAAGGTTTAGGACTGAATTGGCACCAATGCAAAAAAGTTTAGGAATAAATTGACAGAAAAAAAGATTTAAGACTAAATTTGTATCAATGCCAAAGATTTCAGACTTTTTGAATACTTTCCCCCAAGATGTTGTAAGCAAAAGTAATCAAGTAGAGGGATGGTTTTACTAGTTATTAGTTTGGCAATTGTTGTTTAGAATCTTTGTTCATTGACTTCTCACAAATTGTAAAAATTGACATAGGGTTTCGTTTTGGGCAACATAGACAAGTAAGACCAGACATCTAAACGTGGAAATTACTGTACTAGTCAACATTCAATCGTTCAACCCATCCACGTGAAACATGGGTCAGTCAGCTGGAGAACGTCCTCCCATATTGTCAATACGTAAATCAATGGTCGTGGTCAGACTCAGACAGAAATAGTCGTAGTGAAATCAAGGTGTTTGTGGCTTTGGTGAACTAGAGAGAAGCTGCAAGGTAAGAGTAACTAGTGGGAAATGACAGGGTATGCTTCGAAAGTATGTTGACTGAGTAGTTTTACGCACACAATCACATATAACGATAGATAGAACATGCACACGGACGGTAAGATTAGCTGGGAATCAAAGCGATTGACCGAGTACTTGTCACATTAATGAAGTTTCGGATGAAGGAGACAGCACAGCAGAGAGAAACAACGAAAGAGACGTCAAAGTCCACGGAGTTTACAAAGAACTAGATAGCACGTGTGGAAAAATAGAGTTTTTAGGTCCACTTCATTGCTGGTGCCATCATTTATGGAAGATTGCAGTGATTGTGCTGCATGGACCTGTCAAACAAAATGTTGTAATTGAGCTTAATATGCTGTTAGGATTTTTTTTTTTTTATCATTGGAGATTAATACCCTTCAAAATGTATTTGTAGGGTTGTGCCTTTTTATTAAGCATTGTGTCTATTGTTCAAATAATAAGCCTAATCATATAAGAGTTACATCTTTTCATGATCCAAGACTATCCATTCAAAAAGCTATATTCTTGGATCTATTTCCTGAACCAATAGTCATGTGCTAAAGAAAAATGAAAATCTTGATTACGTGTGATGGGCGTGACTGCCTACAAGTAACCTTGAAAAATATTAGACAAAGAGTTGTCAGACCCTTACATGAATAGGCTGATACTAGACAAAGTTAATCAATCAAATGAGTCAATCCATACTAGTCAAAAAGTAATTTTTGAGATCAATAGAATAATTACAATCCATTTTTTACTTTTAAAACAAAGGAAAATTCGAGCTAGGCCTGATTAGGCATAACCTGAACCGGTTTAGTTCAGTCTGAGCCTTTTCTTGTACAATCGAGCCTAGCTTGGAAAAATTTAATAGAGGATAAAAAAAATTACTAAAGTTGAGGATCAAAGCTAATAGTCTAGGAGATAAATACAAAGTTGGAAATTTGTTATGATTAAAGGCTTGCTAAAGTGACCATGAAAAAAAAAATACTAAATAAAACTCATGCATAAGCATGCGATGTGGCTCAACCTCGCACATGTTTTGCCTGTGTATACAATTGTACACTGAGAGTTGATGGTGTGTCAAGGTAAAAGCAAGCTTTTAGGTAATTTGTTTGTAGGTTTACACAGCATAACAGTTAAGTGAGGGCCTGGCATATCAAGATATAGTGTCTAAGGCAAAACATTTTAGTTCAATGCTATACCATCATTGCATTAGTTGAGGGATAGATAAGATCTTATTAAGTACATATCCCTTCGAATTTATTGTCTTCAGCACTTGGGAGAGATTGTAATTTACTTGCAAAGAACGTAGTTTAGCATAATTAACTCCATCTTGATTTGTTCATTACAATTATACTTATGCAATCACCATTACGTTGAACAAGTGCTATCAGAGTTAAAATGGGCAAGCAGTGGCATAAAAGATCAAACACCATACTAATAGAAATTATATCAGAAGGAATAAAAGTATAACAGTACTACTTAATAAACAGACAATAAATTTAGAATATGTATTCTCACATCATTCTGATAAAGTATGAAGCTCCCCTATAAAGATCATACATGATTAATAAAGGAGAGTTGATCTCTAAACCAGACAAAATATTATCACCATAGAACCGATTTTGGATTGTACAACATTTATTTCAGTGATCAACTCTTACTGATAGACATGCTAGGCTATTATACACAACCCTGCGGTAACTTTATCAGATAGACCCACAACAAAGTTTACTTCATAGGCGAAAAAAGCTAGCCTTCTGAAAAACAAAGGAAAACTGACATAACCGAGGAGATCCACGATTGTGACAATCTTCAACCATATTACCATCAGTTTCCCCATAAATCTATGGTGAAGTCATCGTAGGAATCACCAAAATACACGCGATCGGAGCATGTACACCCAGAAGAAGGCAATGTACTTCCCGAGTTCAGGCACATACCCTCCAAATCTTCTATTGCACAAAAATCTTTCAGAGAAAGCAATTGCTCCCACAAGTTTGCATCTTCTCCAATTATATTGCCTTGTGAGTGCCAGCAATTCGATAGGGTTGTT
This sequence comes from Syzygium aromaticum, assembly GCA_024500025.1. Taxonomy (NCBI): domain Eukaryota; kingdom Viridiplantae; phylum Streptophyta; class Magnoliopsida; order Myrtales; family Myrtaceae; genus Syzygium; species Syzygium aromaticum. Next base: position 763,906 of record CM044888.1, on the reverse strand, counting down.
TCACCATGATGAATTTCATAAGATGGGCACAAGCTGCTTGCATTTAGTGTTCGAATATCCTGGGGAGATGCAAGATTTGTTGCCTCTGTCGGACAAAGAATGGAAATAGATGGATTTTGGTGGGTTAAAACATTATTTGGATTGGAGCTAACTTTTACATCACATGCAATTGGCATTTCCAACTTTTCCTGGACGATGCGTTTCTTCAAGCAAGTATGCCAGTAGTTCTTAATCTCATTGTCTGTCCTTCCTGGAAGTCTACTTGCAATTGTGGCCCAACTACAACAAGAAAAACTATAAATTAGAAATCTAGCTTGTTATGAATAGCAATGACAATGTGTTCTTGCTTGTTAGTAGAATCAGAGATATACATACAATATGAAATGCTTGATTTATCCATTAATCTGATTTAGGGTTTTAGATTGTTTACTGTGGTGATTACCCCACTCGTCCCTGTCCCTCGAGTTATGGTATAATGACAAGACAAAGTTATTTCCACGCCCTAGCAGAAACCTAGGTACTTTCCTCAGTTTGTGTGCCGTATCCATGCTATCTAAAAGTTAGGAAAAGCAGATGGCTTGAAGTTGCATCAGGTTAATAGCAAGTAAACTGAGGAAAATGATTTACTCAACAAAATAGAACATATTCTGAAGCACAACTTGCCTAAAGTCCATATATGTCTTAAAATATCAACTAAGAATCATGCCACTTACTCCAAATTCACTTACCGGTTACCAAGAGATCGGTGCAAGTTGATAATGATTTCCTCCTCTTCCTTGGTGATGTTGCCATGCTTGATGTTGGGCCTCAGATAGTTCATCCACCGAAGTCGGCAACTCTTTCCGGTTCTTGCCAAGCCTGATGATAACAACAGATTCAAGACTAGGGTTAGTGATTATGAGTTGACATTTTCTATAAAATCTTGATCCACCATTGCTCTGTGGTTCGGATCCATATATAGGCCACTCTGTTACTTGACTCTTTAAGATGATTTAGCCTTGAATAGGGAAGATCCAAATCCACATAAAATCCTTTCATTGAAAAGAAAATAGATCAAGAAAATAAAGGATTCCAACACATCACGCACAGACCAGCGGGTTCGGCCATGTGAGTCCAGTTCCAAATCCCATATCGCATGATGTAAGCCACCAGTTTCCGGTCTTCATCAGCACTCCAAGCACCCTTCTTCACTGTCTTGCGGTTGCTGATTTTGTTAACCCTGGGATACCTGGCCATTGACGCTAAAGATTGCGCAGTTTCCAACCCTCCTTGGCTTTGAATGAAGTTAGTCCTCTCCAAAGAGGGTCACTTGGATTTATACTCATCCTGTACCTCGCACGGGTCTTCAAACCTTGACCTGCAAGGCTTTTTTCATGAATAATTAAAAGCAGATAATCACAAGGGGAAATGGTTACTTGATTTTCCCGGAAATAGCACGTATTTCTGCATATTTAGCATCATAGTAAAGTGGGTGTTGACCCGAGTCGTATTTGATATTCAAAATTTAAATGGTCTCTGTTCCCATTGGAGGATTTCAACTATATGGTAACCCTTTATCTATTATAATTTTTGTTGCTCAATGTTTTAGCTAGCTCGAATCTTCCTGGCTTCTTCCAATCAATTCTTTTTCCGAGCAATGAAAATCTGGCAAAGGTCGACTCGTTTTATGGCCAATACCAAGCTTTTTGGCGAAAGATGAATCATAAGTATCGTTTTAGTATTCATTTTCCCTAGATAATTACTATAGAGGACCCCAAAGTGACGCGATAATTTCACTTATGATTAATCTAAATGTCTCATGTTGATCGATAACACAAGAGGATCATCCTAATCAGCTAGTTGGGAAGCAGAATACTTGTAATGAAAAGAGTGATTTAGCATGAAAAATAAATTATCAGAAAACATGCTTTTTCATGGATAATCAACGAGCAGATAATTCCAAGGGGAATTGGGTACTTGCTCTCCCTGGAAGCACCATATGTTGTGCATGTTTAGCATCAATGGTAAAGTGCGGACTGACCCCCACTATTGGACATTCAAGTATAAAATGTATCTTGCCGTGGGAGACATACTCTAGTCACAACTATATACGGGCAAGCCCTTTACTCAACTAGGACAATTCATTGCTCTAAAACTTTTAGCATGAACATCTGTCCAATCAATTTTTTTCTCTCCAGCAACAAATGGGCTTGTTTACATGAACTTAATAGAGCACACTTTCCTCTATTTCATTTATTATCCCTCCAAGAATTTAAAATGAAAGATATTATTATAATTTCAGAAAAATCAATGTGTGTGTATATATATATCTTTGGCGCATTCGATGAATGTGAAGGATGGTTTATTCGTATAAATCCAAGTTTAAGAGAGTACGCCTAGTGTGAAACAGATCTATGTTGATTTTGGCAAATGAAGTAAACCTGCCCATGTCATTGGTGCGATTAGCGGATGACAATAAATTCCACAAAACAATTGAAAACTAACATATTATTTCTCCACGGTCTTGAAAATTGATGTGAAAAGGTGATCCACACCAATTCACCAGTTTGAAATTAGACGAAAGTTTTCCATTCTTTATGTGGTGGCAAAGATCTTTCCCGGTGGTGGAGGCCAAGAATTGATATAGAAACAGATTAATTAAATGAACTAAATGGAAAGCTAGCTGCGAGGTCAATAGCTCATCGTGCAAAGTAATACCTGCTCGAGAGTGCTATACAACTTTCGAGAGCACCTTTAGCGTTTCTAACGTTGAACGAGTCAGGCATGAAAATATTCAGGTAACTAATGTCAATTATTGATCCATGTAGTTTACAATGACTTATGTTCATGACATGATCCTCTAATTTCATTCCCTAAATGCACCAAACTTTCATTTATATCAATATTCTACCCAAAAAATATGATGTGCTTGTATTTTATACTGCATTGTCGAGTCTTCTAAAGTAAGATGCTGTAAGTTATGGATCCGAGGGGTCATATGTGATATATGATTGGCTCTAAGAAAGATTGTTATGGCGTTGTGGTGCAAGTCATTTGTACTTAGATTGGACTGCAGGAAGCATATAAAACATATGAACATGCGTGCTTTGAGGTTATTTTTAGTGGGGTATTACTTCTTTTTAATGTTTTTTTAGTGAAATCTGTAAAAGGAGGACTTTCTCGGAGGGTTAAAGGACATCGTACATATTGAAATTGTGACTTGAATTGATTAACAAAACATGCTTAGTTCTAGGCTAATCTTTAGCGGCAAGTACCCTTAAAATAATTAAGCTTTGCGATATTCCATGAGCGAAATCCACACATTTATACATCGGTACGCAGCATTAATTGTTAATTTCACTGATCTGGAAGACCTATTCTTGTCGCATTGTTGTGTGCGCGCGAGAGAGAGAGGGAGGGAGGAAAAGAGAGAGAGATAACACCTCGCTCAGATAAGTGAAACCTAGATGCAATTGCAAAAGGCAGATATATGTTTAATCAGAGACCTAGGAAATAATCAAGGGTTTGCAATAAACTATTATCGTAAAGTGTCTTGTACCCAAGATACATTGCTCCTTTGTCAGCAGCGAAGTTAAAACACACCAAATTCAATAGGAAACTTGCCATTTGATGAGAGGTCCAAATTCCGAAATCTTGACTATAGCATTCCTTCAACACGCTTATACTGTTGCGCATCTTAGATACATGCTTCCTTTTTGTAGGGAACGAAATAAAAAAGTTACATATTATTAAAACTCATTCACCAAATGGATGTGGTCAAGGCGCAAAGTTAAACAATACTAAATTACTCTCTCTCTCTCTCTCTCTCTCTCTCTCTCTCTCTCCGACTTTTTGAACACGTCCGTTTGATTTTAAGAACACAAAATATTCAGAAATCTTGAGGCGATAGCTCACGTATGACCACTAATGGAATTCATGAAGAACATCGAGAAGGACGTCTATTCTAAGGCACGACGAAGACTTTCATGTTTACCACTTTCATACTTCACAGTGACTCCCGTAAATTCAACTGTGTAATGTGGAGCTTCTTTTTTCTTTTGTTCTATCAGAGTCACAACAGATGTTTGTGCATCTAGAACATGAAGTCATATACACTTGCCAGGTTTGGTTTGGTTGAAGAGAGATAGGGTTTGGTTGGCTGAACCCATCTCAGGTCCGTCTGGCAAGAAACTTTTGTACCCTAATTAGTCCCAACCTATGTTTTTCCATATTTTAATCAGTCATATACACTAATTAGGGATTTCCTAAGCCCCGTAGAGCGACTTGCGGGGAATCTAAGCATGATAGGTGGCGTTCAGGAAAGATTGGCAAAAGTTTTGCTCGACTTTTCTCTTCCCACTCTTCTCATTACGATTCACCTCCTCCTCGTTCAATCTCTTTGACATCCTTAACGGTTCTCTGCCTTGGCCGGTCACCGTCTCGCCGTCCACCACACCTCTCTCTCTCTCTCTCTCTCTCTCTCTCTCTCTCTCTCTCTCTGCTTTATCATTTCGAAGTGAGACCTTGCCATCGTACAACCGATCTGCATCCCTTTCTGATTTTTCCTCACTATCATCACTGTGGGAACAGTACCTCCATAAAGGGAGAAGTTTATTTTGTTCAGTTGATGGATGAAAACCCGGAAAGTACCGTTTTGCCTTGCAGAGGTGGGAATTAGGGCCACCGCTGTGCATCGATTGGGTGCGAGGCAAGAGTGGAAAGTGCAGCATGTCATGCCCTGGACCCCGCCGGGCTCGCGACATCCCGCCATAGGTCTTATTGAACGCGACGTCCCAGAAAACGTCGTTGACCCAAATCCAAACCAGAGGATAAAATACAAGCGGAAGCAAATATCACCCGAACATAATAAAACCATGACCAAGGATAACAATCACAACATAAATAGTATTTTAAATTAACAACATGAAGGACTTACAATATTCATTACAGGCAAGTACGTACACCAAAAGTGGGTCAGGGAGCCATTAACAACAAAAATGGACACATGGCTCGACAGTCAGGTAAAAGACTAAAAGGGACTCCTATCTCCAAAAAGTGTTAGTCCCACCAAAATAGGGCTACGGCTAGCTCGACTTTACGGCACCCAATCTGGATCGGACCCTGAAGAGTCTGTCTCCGAGTCCGAATCGATCTCGATCGGGTTCTCCTCCTCATCTCCCTGCTCGACCGCCAAGGGTTCATCTTCGCTCTCGGGCTCGGATGCCAGCTCGGGTTCAGGCTCGTGAACAGGCTCGGAGACCGGTGCCGATGCTGGACCAAGGTTCACAGGAGGACTATCGGGATCTGACACCTCGCCATCGGGAGCGAATTTGTCCCAGGGTTCCCAATTGACTGCATTCTCATTATTGAACCGCAACCCCTCAAAACCTCGGATCGGCTCAGAATTTACCAACCCGACCCTATGAAACCAAGCCAAATAGTCATGGCGTTCTAACTCTTCTCGTCTTACATTTACCCAAACATAAGTACGATGCCTAATGTATGCCTCGCCCGGATTCAAACCCGGGTACTCGTTGTCCTCGTGCACCATATACACAGGGACTCCAAAACGCCTAGGTGTTGTCATGCTCAAGGGTGAGGATTTGAAAATAGTTATATAATAACCGTGAGAACGAGTCTCAATAAGTAATACTCTAAACTCTACGTAGGCCAATGCGTACCCAGACAAGTCGTACATGCAATCTAACTTCCCAACATAATCGAATTCATCTCGGGTACTTACCTTGCCAACAATTGCGTACCGACCCTGCACATTAGTCAAATAAAGTATAACAATAACAATAATTAATACTAACTTACAGACATACATACGTCAGCCACAATAGCATTCAATCAAAACGACCAGTCAGATCATCCAATCCAGCAGTCAAATTCAATCAATCAATCATAATCAGGACGCATGCCTGGTCGAACAACTTTCCACGACCTCCCAGGTCCCTTCACACGGTCCGCGCCACTGCGCCTCAGGCCCCCAACTCATAGCCTGCACCACTGCGCCTCAGGCTCAGCCCTCAGATTAAGCTAGGCTTAGTCCCGCGTAACCACGCCTTAGGACATATTTCCAATCCAATGACCCGCGTAACCTACGCCTCAGGTCTAGTCATGTCTTATTCGCCACACCCGGGTAACCTACGCCTCAGGTTGGTAACCCTCCGATCGATCTAGGCTTTTTCACATGCACATGCACCACAACACAATTCACCAATCTCACAAGTCGTACCAATCAAAACCCAGGACATATTCACTACGTCACAATTCACCAATCAACAATTCGTATGAATTCAATTCACATCGTAGCCCATCACATTGGCCCACAAATCAATCACATCCGATTACACTTCCGACATTCAAGCCAAATACGTACGATTTCCCATTTTCATCCACACGCGCCACCACGACACGGTCAATCAGAACACCACAATTAGCCACACAGTCACCATAATTTAATCTACCATGCGCCACATAATCCACTCACTAAATGCATTCTAACAGTCTAACTATTTTCTAAGATTAGGCACTAATTTATATTTAAATAAATCCCTAGACAAGTATAATAGTACCTATTATACTAAATAGAGGTTAGAATATCACTTACTAGGTTTTGGCCCGGTAAAAATCGACTCGAGCCTAAAATGGCCCGGGTGAACAGTGTTGGCTAGGCGCGGGTACGGGCGCGACGGGCACGGGGCTCGGCCACAGTTACAGCCCTCAGCCACGGGCACACGCATGGGCACGGGCGCGGGCACGGGCGCGGGCGCGGGCGCAAGGCTCGGCCATGGCCCGGGGCACGGCCGGCTGGCGGACGAGCTGGGCTTGCTGGGGCGGGCGAGCAGAGGTAGCGGCGAGCTGGTTCGACGACAGCGAGCAGCAACAGTCAGGCACGGCGTTGGTGGCGGTGCTGTGGCTGGGCGGCTCTCCGACGACAGCACCGTGGCTAGGGAGGGCGTTGGACGGCCGGGAGCTGCGGGGGAGGGGAGAAACACAGTGCCGGGCGGGGTCGTCGGTCGACGCGGCGGCGCTACGGCGAGCTGAGGAAGACAACGGCGTCGGCGGCTGGTGGGGCAACGTCAGGCGGCAGTGCGGCAGCGGACGAGCGAGGCAGAGCTAGACGGGGGAGGGGGGTTTCGGCCCGGCGAGCTGCGGCTTGGGCCCGCGGTGGCGACGGGACATTGAGCGATGGTGGTAGAGGCGGCGAAGCTCACACCCGCGGCGGCCACGACAGCGTCAGGCGGAGCAAGGGGGGCGGCCGGGAGGAAGAGGGAGGAGAGGAGGAGGGAGGGGTGGCTGTGGCGGGGGTGGCGGCATCCCGTCGACATGCGGCGGCGGTGAGCGGCAGCTGGCGGCGAGCGGAGCGGCGTCGGGCGGAGCAGAGGCGGTGCGTCTTCATCGAGGGAGAAGAACGAAGGAACGCGCAACAAGGAAGAAGAAAAAAGAGAGAGAAAGAGAAGAGAGAAGAGAGAGGAGAAAGAGAGAAGGGAGTGGTGCATGCATGACACATGCACACGGAGGAGAAAGAGAGAGAGAGAGAGAGAGAGAGAGAGAGAGAGAGATGGGAAAGAAAAGAAAGGAAAAAAAAAAGGGGAGGAGAAAGACGCACGGCAGACGGCGCGAAGGAGGAGGAGAGAGAGAGAGAGAGATGGGGGAGGGAAAATTTAAAAGTTCATTCAAATATTAAACGCAATATAACGGCCCATAATTAAAACCGATAACACCCCGACAGTCTAAATTAATCCTAGAATATAATAAGGGACAAAGGTCAAATTAATTCGATTAATTACCATGAGGGAGGTCTACCAGCCCAAATTCGTACCCGGTCAAAAACTCATTTTTCTTCGCACTACCCCTGACAATCTTGACGTTGGCTACGACAACATCAACACCGTCCGATTTATTGCGTCCCGAAATCCGAGAAATTCGACACCGAAGTTTGGGTTCTAAATAACGGTCAAATTCGATCGAGCACGATTCTAGCGAAATCTCAAAATTTAAAACAATAACCTAGAGTGATCAGTTCCCGGACGAGATTTTAATATAAGCACGCTGACGAATTACACGTTTATTAAATCCTAAAATTTGGGTCAAAATTCGGGATGTCACAATTCCTCTCCCCTTACAAAAATTTCGTCCTCGAAATTTATAATTCTGCCCAATTAATCAAACAAAAGGGGGTAATAGCGTCGCATCAACTCTTCACTTTCCCAAGTCGCACTTTCGGTTCCATGATGTTCCTGTCGCGACCCAAAAAAAAATCGTGTTTTCGATCTTAGGCTAATGGATTACTAGATCAATCATTTAAGGTAGGTTGATTAGAAACCTAAACAAAATAGCGGGAGTACTATTTTATTTCTACGAATCAGAAATTATGAATTCGGGGACTTGGTTACTCTAGATTCCCTAACGCCCTTTCGGTACCAATTTCAAGAAAAATACTCAATTTGGCAATTTTGATAAATCCTGACTTAGAGTTCAAAGGTGCAGAAATTTTTTATTTTCACTTATTTAAATGAAAGCTAACCTATATGTAATGACGTGCAAAAATTGACATGCGATTAATGCAACCTAACATGTAAATTATATGTCATGCGACGACGTGACCTATTTCTAATGATAGACATATTTTTTATTTTTTTTTGTATTTTTTTAATGAAATTCGGAATTAAAAATGCCAATTATCTAAACACGCAATTTTAAACTAAAGAAATTAACCTATTCTAGAGTGATCTTTTGGTATTTTTTAAATCAAAATTCGAAATTAAAATCAAGTAAAAAAAATAACCGCTAAATCTTTTGAATTAAGTTTCGATCTGAAGCCTGACAGATCGATCATAAAATTCAAAATACCCGCTATGGAAATAACTCTATCTAAAGCCTGATAGATAGATTTATTTCCACGTGTGCGGTTGCGGATTAGGAAATTTTCCTAATCAATCACATCTTGAAAAATTCTCGATATCTTAAATATCTTGGATATATTCAAAAGATTTTGAAAATTCTAAATTCTATCCAAGTTTGAAAAGTAATAGATATCCAAGATTTCAAAAAATAAAATAAAATAAAATAAAATCCTAATTGGAATAATGCCTATTATCTAAATATGCAAGATGAGATATCAATAAGCACAAAATAGGCAACCAAATATTTAAATCGAATCAGGATAAGATATTTACCTGATTTGCAAATTTCTTTCCAAATTTGAATTTGCAGCAGATCGGGATTACGGATCGACGATGGCGCACGGCGGCGAGCGCGGTGGTGGCGACGGCGGTGGCGGTAAGACAGCCTTGCGTGGGATGGCACCAAGATAGCAGCGGCTAGGACGTCGACGTCGCGGTATGGCTCCGGCGTTGCTAGAGTTTTCGTTGGGACTGGTAAGTTTGTTGCGATCGCTAGCAGAAGTTGCTGGAACTTAACGGTGAACGTCGGGCTCGTGGTGCATCTGGACAGTAGCTTCGTGGTTATGACACATCAAAGTGACTGGAGTCGCTGGAATGTCGTGATGGGGTTGTGATTTTCAGCAACGAAGTCTGCGAGTTTGCTCGGTGAAGGAGTGGAAATCGACAGGGGTAGTCTTCATGTGTGTCCTTCGTTGACTCGCCGTTTCTTTCTTGTCTTCAAGCATCACAATACATGCTAGTTTTCTTCATCATATCTGGACAAAAAATCAAAAGAAGACCAGCAACTACTTCAAGCTCCATAGGTTGACATGTGTTGCCCTCCTTCACTACCAATCTCTTCTTCTTCGTGTACTGTGGCAAGTGTTGCAATATGAGCACCTCCACTCTCTTTTCTCTCTTCTCTCTTTCTCACGTTCACATGTGTCTCTCTAAAAATCTGATTTTCTGCCCATCTGAAAGCTCCCCATAAGCATGTATTTATAATGAAAACCTAGGTCAATTAGCCGGGCTTTTAGTCCTAACGGGCTTAGGTTTAGGCTTCTAAGTGGGCTGAATTAATTTGGGCTTTTCTTTAATTAAGCATAATGGGCTAATTTAAGCTCAAATTAAAACAACCAAGCCCTTTTGCGTGTGATTTTCGGCCCATGCTTTCCGAGTGAACCGAGTCTCGTTCGATGCCCGAGCTCGATTCACGTGATGAATTTTAAGCTCGCTTGTCACCGCCAATCCGATGCGGAATGCAATTAATCTAAATGAACTTAAACTATATGTTATGCAATTTTAATATTTTTGTTCAGGGGTTAAAATTTAATCCCTAATTTTCTATGCAATTAACCACTAAATGATGTGCTAAAATTTAGGTGTCAACAGCTGCCCCTCTTTGAGTGAAGGCTCGCAGAGGTTTCGCTCAAAGACTGAGACCTAAATTTAAACTATGCAAAATGATGAATGATTTGATTTTTTTTTTTTTTAAATGCAATGATGTATCATATGCAAACAATAAAGAACGTATGCTAAGGCTTCTCACTTCATGTAGAGCGGTGAAAGAACCTTACATACGGATCGCACAAAAAACGTCCAAATGAGGGAAAGCTTTATAATGCTGTGAGCTCCCTTGATCTCCAAACTTATAGTCCATTGGAAGTAAGGTTCTCGAGATACAGAATTGCCTATTTGTTACCTGTAGTTTCCTACAGATGCGAAATAGCGCATGATATAAAGAAAGAATGGGATGTGTTGCCTATATCACTGGGCAATTACGAAAAGGACCATGTCACCTCTTCCAATGGGTGAGCATGAGGTTAGTTGTGCCACCTATTCCACTGGGTGAACACGAAATGAGAAATTATGCTGCCTGTTCTACTGGGCAAACATGAAATGGGGTGTGTTGTCTATTCCACTGGACAACACAAAATGAGAAACTATGCCACCTGTTCTACTGGGCAAACATTAAATGGGGTGTGCTGCCTATCCCACTAAGCAACACAAAGAAATATGTCACCTGTTCCACTGGGTGAACATATGAGAGACCATGTCTCCTATTCCAGAGAGAGAAACAATGAAGAATACTTAGCAAACGTACCTGAATTCTTCTTATGTTATGGGAGAGCCAATTGCATTACACTTGTTTTTACCTGAGAAAAGGTTAAACTAGCACATGCGCAGGGGCAAAGAAAACATATTTCAAGAATCTGCTTGCATTACCAAGCTTCACTGAGGAATTTATCAATAAGAACAACAATTTCGTCCTCCTGACAATTTGATCACATTAAATGAGAGACCTTTGATCAGAAAGGACTTTCCACTCACTCTCAATGAAAAGCTTTTGACCCGACCTTTGATGTGGGTATAAGAATCACTCAAACTCTTTTCGTCGTGCTTGACAAGAGTTCGGATATTCTCAAAATCAGTATGACTTGGCCAATCTGAGAGGTCTTTATAAGGACTAAAATGAAGGCTTGGTCAATGGCTTAGCAAAAGAGACTCTTCGAGTCGAGGCTATCGAAAGAATTGATATCACCAGTTGCTCCGAGTTTACAAGTCAGGAATGCTGCAAAAAATGAGATAGAAAAATCTTGCTCGCACTTCTTCGAGCAACACTTATAAGCATTTGAAATTCTACGTTAACTCAAGTGCCCTATTCTGAAGAGACTTCGGTAAGGGTTGTAACGTATATTCGGGTAGGCTTGAAATGAATGGCCTATTTCCATCAAAGGGTGTATTATGAACATGGAAATTGGTGATCATTCAATCATGCTACTGGTACCATTGATCTATTTCTAGCAATTGCTCCACAAATGAACCTTCAAATGGTCTCTTCCCTGAAGAATGATCTTGCATATTGACTCAGTTTTCACCAAAGCCTTTCTTTCTCTCATCATTTTTACTGACATTGGCCTTGCTTTTACCAGGCACACTGCTTTTTCATGCCCCCTAGTTTTTTTTTTTTTTTTTTTTGACTTTTGACATATACTGTCTATAATGCATACATTGGCTAGCCACACTTTGGCTTGTTTTGACTGAATGACTAACATTTGGATTCTCAGGGTCTTCATTTTCCATTGGCGCTCCGAATATGCTGTGCGGATAGCAATGGTTTTTACCTTGCCCCAGTGTGAGGGATGATCACCAATTGGGTTCTTATGAAATGAAATTGTAGGCTCAAATGGGCTAAGCAACGGATAACGTGTGTAGGATAGCGAAAGAAATGTTCTTCGTCATATCTAAGGCACTCAAGCTAACACAGAATTTTGATGCAGTAAATATACTTGAAGATTGATGTAAGTGAAAGCAAGAAAATTCTAACCATTTTGAACTTTCTAAGAAATTGCCCTAGTATGGGGTTGTTCCTGACAGGGGTAACAAATGAAACTCCGTTCAAAGGGTTAAGCAAATGATAACCTGTAGTGTTTAGATAGAGGAAATGAATGCCTCTTATCATTTTGGTCGTCATACTTTTCATGAGATAATCCTTTACCTTGTCAGCACGGAATTTTCACTCAACTCGCACTAAGGATTATTATTCAGGACGTGTATGGAAATGGCTTGCCTTTCGTCATCTTGAAGTCTCTCATGCAATATGATCGCTTCATTAGGACAGAAATAGATCGCCAGATCGAAAGCCTTCCTCAAACGAAGCTTAGTAACATAACGAGAAAATCAATTGATTCATGAAATTCAATTTGAGATTTGATAGAAACAAAGTCATAATGAGTACAAATCAAGTGTAATACTTCTTCACAGAATCAGAATTAACTGGACTGGAAAAAACACGACCATCCATCTCGGCCAAAATCAAAGCATCTCCTGGAAGGACTTTCTTCACAATGTACGGGCCGCCATAATTTGGAGCAAATTTTCCTTCTGCAAGAGGAACTATCGGCAATAATTTCCGCAGGACAAGGTCGCCTACCTGAAAATGTCGAGGCTTGACTTTCTTGTTGAAAGATTTAGCAACTCGTTGTTGGTAGCACTGGCCATGACATATAGCTCTAAGCCTTGTCTCATCAATCAGGTTCAACTGGTCTAATCTCTGCTGGATCCAATCTGCTTCTGACAATTTTACCTGTGAAAGAATACGTAACGAAGGAATTTCAACCTCAACAGGTAAAACTGCTTCCATACCGTACACAAGAGAATATGGAGTTGCCCCTGTAGATGTCCGGATAGAAGTCCGATATGCCATAAGTGCAAATGGTAATCTCTCATGCCAATCACGATAGTTCTCAGCTGTTTTAGCCAAAATTTTCTTGATATTTTTGTTGGCTGCTTCGATTGCTCCGTTCATCTGCGGACGATATGGAGAGGAATTCAGATGCTTGATCTTGAACTCCTTGAACAGATCATCCACCAATTTATTATTCAGATTCGACCCATTGTCAGTAATTATGGTCTCAGGTGCACCATATCGAGCAATGATGTCTCGACGAATGAACTTCACCACATTCCGTGCCGTCACTGACGTATAGGACATAGCTTCAATCTACTTCGAAAAATAATCGATAGCGACCAGGATAAACCGATGTCCGTTTGACGCTTTAGGATTGATTGGGCCAATCACATCAATGCCCCACATAGAGAATGGCCATGGTTCAGACATCTGATGCAATTCATTCGGGGGAGTATTAATCTTGTCACCATGGATCTGGCATTTGTGACAACTTCGGACATGTTGAATGCAATCACTCTCTAAAGTGAGCCAGTAATAACCTATCCTCATTATCTTCCTTGCTAGCATATGAACATTCATGTGCGGACCGCATACTCCCTCATGTAGTTCTAGCATCAAATGAACAGCCTCAGTTGAATCAACACACCTTAATAAGACCGAATCATAGGACCGCTTGTATAGACATTCTCCGCTCAAGAAGAACTTTGACGCCATTTTCTTGATATACTTCTGGTCAGATGCAGTACTTTTGTCAGGAAATTCCTGTGTTTGAAGATATGCCTTGATATCATGATACCACGGCTTGCCGTCAGACTCTTCTGTCGTGGCCATGCAATAAGCTGGTTTCTGTAAAACCTCTATCTTTAAAGGTTCAACTTCTAACCCACTTGTCACTCGTAGCATTGCCGATAAAGTAGCCAAAGCATCGGCAAAATGGTTTTGAGTCCTCGACAAGTATTCGAACGAAATGTCTTCAAACTCTTCCACTAACTCCTCTAAATAGGCGTGATAGGGCTGCAACTTAGCATTCCTAGTTTGCCACTTACCAACGGTCTGAAGAATAATGAGGGTTGAATCCCCGAACACCTTAAGTCGAGCTACTCCCATTTCGATAGCGGCTTGTAACCCGATGATGCATGCTTCATATTCAGCGATATTGTTCGTGCAAGGAAATATCAATTTTGCAGCCACTGGATAATGTTGACCGCCTGGGGATATTAAAACGGCCCCGATACCTGATCCTGATAAATTTACGGCCCCATCAAAATACATGGTCCATACATACTCATCAATTGGCATGACTCTATCCTCTAACGGACCTAGATCCTCATTTTTCCCAGGATTTTCGGCCAGGACATCAGCAATTACTCGTCCTTTGACTGATTTTTGAGACAAGAATTGAACATTGAATTCTGAGATGAGAATCTGCCATTTTGCCAGTTTTCCAACCAAAGCGGGTTGATTGAGCAAATATTTGATGGGATCACATTCTGTTACAAGCAATATCTGATAATGCAAAGTGTATTGCCTCAACCTGTGTAGCACCCAAACCAGTGCGGCGCACGTTCTTTCTATTTCAGAATAGTTCATCTCGGAAGCGGTAAACTTCTTACTCAAATAATAAATTGCACGCTCTTTTCCATCCTCTTCACTTTTTTGAGCAAGCATAGCGCCTAAGGATTCACTGTGGATTGTAAGGTACAGTGTCAGAGGTTGCCCCGGTGTCGGCGGAACAAGCACCGGCGGATTCATCAAGTAGTGCTTAAGCTTATCGAATGCTTGTTTACACTCTTCATCCCATCTAACCAGCGCATTCTTCTTGAGAAGTTTAAAGAAAGGCTTTGCTGTCTCAGATAGTTGAGAAATAAATCTGGCTATATAGTTTAGCCTACCCATTAAGCTACGAACTTCCTTCACCGAAGAGGGAGATTTTATTTCACAAATGGCCTTCACTTTTGACGGGTCAATCTCAATCCCTTTGTTACTGACAATGAAGCCGAGTAGTTTGCCAGAGGCCGCCTCGAATACGCATTTTGCTGGATTGAGGCGCAATTTGAACTTGCGAAGCCTATCGAATAATTTCATCAAAGTTTCTATGTGATCTTCTCCACGCCGAGTTTTTGCAATCATGTCATCAACGTAGATCTCAATCTCATTATGCATCATGTCGTGGAACAACGTGACCATTGCCCGTTGGTAAGTTGCTCCAGCATTTTTGAGACCAAAAGGCATCACCTTGTAGTGAAATGTCCCCCATGGAGTGGTAAATGCTGTCTTCAACTTATCATCCTCGTTCATCAAGATCTGATTATAACCTGAGAAACCATCCATGAAGGAAAATAATTCGAACCCGGCTGTACCATCCACAAGCACATCAATGTGTGGGAGTGGAAAATCATCTTTAGGGCTAGCTTTGTTCAGATCTCGGTAGTCAACACATACTCGAACCCGACCATCTTTCTTCAATACCGGGACTATATTAGCGACCCATTCTGAATATTGGGTAGTCTCAATAAATCCCACGTCAAGAAGCTTCATGACCTCTTCCTTGATCTTCTTTGCCAGTTCTGGCTTAGCTCTTCGCGGCCTTTGCTTCACGGGCTCAACCGAAGGATCAGTCGGTAGACAATGTTCGACGATCGATCGATCGAGACCCGGCATGTCAGTATAAGACCAGGCAAAGATGTCTTGATAATCTTTCAACAATTGAGTCATGCGTTTTGCCACATCTTTAGGGAGGCATGCCCCAATCTTCACTTTTCTAGGATTCTCCGTGTCGCCAAGATTGATCACCACGGTTTCTTCAACAGTTAGAGGCTTAGATTTCTCATGGATTTCCAAGTTCCGTTGTATTTCTTCATCATTCGGATCAGAATCGTCTAAGTCATCAGATTGATTTGCATCACATATATGAGGATCCATGATTCCCGTCCCTTCGCATGCCTTGAGATTAATCCTGAAACATAAAGGAAATGGATCAAAAAGACAAGACAGGGCTTAACCACATGCAATTTTCAAAAATTGATCATTGCTTTTTGAAATTCATTTTGCTTATGAAGATCTCGAAACAAGAATTCTTGAGAAGCCCAACCCTCAGTTCTTACCGTAGATGACAAATTTTTCCAATCGTTGGTTATCGTCATCGGGTTGGTTTGGGGTATTTCAACAAGATTCAAAATAATAAAAACTTCTGTAATTTTATTGATATCGAATCAATGAATTACATCTTATTGGATTGAAAAACCTAAGGGCAACATGAATTGAAATGAAAATCGAAAACAATAAAGATTCCCACGCATGGGAGATACGAAAACTGGAAATAATTACTCTTGAGGGCCAGCGCCCATCCCTTCAAGTGGTCCTTCAGTGATTACACCAATTGAGGTCTCAGCAAACCAATCAGTGAGGTAGGGTATACCATCATTAAAGTCAAAGTCGACCACCCTCGACTTCGGCTTCTTGAAAATACAAGGTGGCTGATCATCTTCAGAATCATCAAACAAACTGACCAAAATCGCTTTACCATGCTTCTTAGGAGAGTTAGTTAGGGCTGGTGGCGACTTAGGAAAGATAAGCCCAAGATCATCCTCAGTAGGGCTCGACTTTAAATGCTCATATCCCCCCACTACTTCAGTTGAGCGAAAGATGTGGTCAATAGGAGGTGGTAAGGGACTTTGACCTACTCCTCTTTGGCCTCTGCAACAACCGAGGTCTTGTTCGCGGCTTCCCGACCCATGATATCCCAAACCAGCTTTGTGGGATTGTCCATTTGTCTCAATCGGGGCACGAATGCCTTGACCTTCCTTCCCAAGACCCTGACCTGGCTTAAAACCATTACCGACCATGACCTTGGCCACCATGATACCTGCATTAGAAACTTCTGGAGCCGGCAACGGCATATCAGAGGAAACTTGAACAACTTGAACTATCTCAAATGAATGATAGCTATCCTCCTCAACATGATCGGGCTCCATGTATGGGACCGATGTCGCGTTGAAGATTCGGTGATCTTCTTCTCCATAAATTGTAACCAACTTTGCCTCAGCGACAAACTTGATCTTCTGATGCAAATTGGAGGGCACTGCACCTGCATTGTGGATCCATGGCCGCCCTAACAAAAAATTGAAAGCAGAAGGGATATCCAGCACTTGAAAAAGAATATCGAACACCGAAGGTCCGATTTGCAGCTCTAAGTTAATCTGGCCTATCACATCCTTCTTTGCTCCATCAAAGGCTCGAACAGAAGTCTTGGCTGCTTGCATGGTAGATGGCTTAATGCCTAGCTTTTTTAAAGTAGCCAACGGGCATAAATTCAAAGCTGACCCGTTATCAACAAGCACCCTAGCCATGTGAGTCTCCTTGTACTTCACTGATATATGAAGCGCTTTATTATGACCACGTCCTTCAACTAGGATTTCCTCATCAGAAAATGCTACTTGATCTTTAAGGAGGATCGTCCCGACAAACCCCTCTAGCTTATCTTCTTCAATATTTTCGGGCACATGAACCTCACTCAAAACCTTCATAAGAGCACCCCGATGCTTCTCTGATGTCTGAAGAAGTTCCAACAACGAGACTTGTGCAGGCAACTTTCTCAACTGATCAACCACGCTATATTCGCTAGCCTTGATCACAGCTAAGAATTCCTTCGCTTCTTTCTCGACCACTGGCTTAACAGGTGGATTATCAGCATAAGTTCGCCCCGATCTTGTTATCAGATCAACATTGTATGACCATGGAACCATCTTGTCACTTTCATAAGCGTAAGGCTGAGGTGATGCCAGCACCGATACTTCAGAAGCATAAGGTATAACGATCCCGAGGTCATCATCAGAGGCATCCTCAAGAGGGGGCATGTCAATTAGCTCAGGATCCAACTTAACTTGTTCATCGGTTAGCATTGCGAGTTCTTCATTCCAGTCAATGATGACCTGAGATATAATAGCCACTACCCCGAATTCATCAGCCATCCCAATCATTCCCTCTCTTACCAACTCATCCACCTTCTTTTCTATTTCACCGAATGATACCATTTCACCGGTCGAAACATAACCAGCTCGGACTAAAGCGTCGAACATATCTTCGAAAGGGACCCTGAAGTCTTGAACTCGCTCAACCGCCGGGCCAAGGACAACATTTGCACTGCTCGAATGATCAGGAAGTGGATTGTTCTGCACATTGGGCTTACCAGCTGGCTGTAGTGCAAACGCTCCAGTCTCGAGTAGATCCTGTACTCGATGTTTGAGTACTTGGCAGTCGTCTGTCGAATGTCCCACCTCACCTCTATGGTAATCGCATTTCTTCGATGGATCGTATCGTGCAAAGCCGGCAGCGTTAGATCTTTGTGGCTCCGAACTCAGCAAATCCTTCTTCCTTAGCACTGCTAGTACCTGAGATAACGTTCCAGGAAGTGGAGTAAATTGGCGAGCTTTGCGCTGCGGGCGTGGGTCTTGCCGGCCTTGCTGCACATAAGAGGTCGGCTGCTTGGTGGTAAATTGTAGTTTCGGGGCCTGAGCTGGCGTCTTCTGTACATAAGTCATGTTGACTTCAGGGGCATGCTCTTTGTCTTTCTTACTAATAAATCTCTTGCCTGATGAACCCGACTCACTGTACCATCCTTTCTTGAGCCCAGATTCAATCTCCTCACCCATGGCTATCAGCTGGCTAAAAGATTGGACGGCCGTCACTAACATTCGTGAACGAACCGGCTGTGGTAGAGTGGACACAAACAACTTCATTAAGTCACGTTCTGAGGGTTCGGGCATGATCTGTCCCGCCATGTTCCTCCAACGAGTGGCATACTCCTTTAGAGTCTCGCCTTTTTTCTGCTCAGCTCTCTCCAGGTCTTCCCTTGTAATGGTGACATCAAGATTGAACTTGAAATGTTTGACGAAAAGATTTGCTACTTCTTCCCACGAGTCTTTCCGGTTCATCTGGTGGTTGGTATACCACCTCATTGCAGCATCCTTCAAGCTTGCTTGAAAGGTTTGAATCATTAAAGGTCCATTAAAAACATATCTGTTCATGAGCCCCTGGTACATCTCGATGTGCTGAATTGGGTTCGAGGTGCCATCATACTTCTCGAAGGCTGGCATTTTGAATTTATCGGGCACTTGGACCCAAATAAAAACAGACAAATCAACAGGCGGAAAACTTTGAGTTCCCTCTACTTCACGTAATCTCTGGTCGAGCTTAGCCAGCAATTTAGCATTTTCATCATTGGGGGGTGGATGAAGAACATCAGCCGCCGGAGACGCACTAGTGTCAGTCAAAATGACATCGCCCAGTTGAAAGGTTGGATTAGTATTCACTGCAGGAGCTTTGTCGAGGCGGAGACCTTGACGAGTTGGAGGCGAAATCTCCGATTGAGAGATAGCATTGATCTGTTGTTGCTTGGCCATGAGATTACTCATCATTTTGGACATAGCAGCCGTGATCTGCTCATTGATTGTATTCATGTGTTCTTTCAGCTTTTCGTCAATCATGGCTGCAATCTCGGCTTGATTGGCCATCCTTCTTTTGGTCACCGATCAAGTATTATGAGGATGAGGGGGATCCGTGGCAAATTACCTACAAAAGTAACGATTGAATGAATACAACAAGTAAGAATAACGAGTCGGTCCATGACATCCTTTAGACCCTCAAAATGAAATTTCTTTCAAAAGACCAATTCGTCCAGTAAATCCCGAAATTCCAAATTGCTTCAATAAAAACTTAGACTAATTCCAAAATTTACATATTATAGCTTAACGTTTTTCATTGAATTGCTCAGAATGGAAAATGTCTCAAAAGAATTCTTATAAAAATCGTTCAGAAACGACATCTATTACCAGAAAACGTTGATAGCAAGCTAACATTTCCTCCTAAAAAAAGAAAAACTCCCTAAACCAAACAAGAAATCAGATGGTCTTCCTCTTTTTAGAGGCTACATGATCTATAGACGAATGGGCCTTCAAGGCACGCCGTAATCGTGCATTCTCTTCAGCCAGAGCATCTGCCTTATCCTAGGCCTTCATCGCCTTTTCTTCGCTGATTTTGATTTGACTCTGAAGGGTATGCCGTACTGTCACGACCGGGATCTTCGGGAGTATCTCAGCAGGGATGGTATGATACTGAACATACCGGTCCGTGGCAAAGTGACGCTTCATCCTTCCAATGGGCTCATCTGCGGGCCAAATCAGCTTCTGAGTGGAACAATTCTGCCAAGCCTCAGAATGACGCCTAAGCTCGACTCTGTAGGACTCGCCTTTCTCGAACTGGACTTGAAATTCATTAGGCCTGAGTGGGGGTGGGACATCCTGCAGAACTCGGAATTGACGTGTAACCCGAAGGGGTTGATAGCAGGTTGCCCCATAAATGCCCATCAAAGGTACGGGCTTCTGATCGCCATGGTATAGTCGAGCCTCGACCTCCCGAAACCACACAGCTTGCCAAAGGAAAATCTTAGAGTTTGGATCTTTGAACAGATGGACCCATTGCGTATAGTGCAAACTCTTAGTTTGATCTTGTATTTGTTTGAACCTTAAAATAGGGTTATCAGTCATGGCCATTTCAAATACAGTCATATCTTCCCCAAATTGAGAAAGGTGTGAGAAAAGCCAGATTTGTAAAATCTCAATCGGGGCTCGAAAAGTTCTATCTTTTCCTTTCTTAAATCGTGTCAGAGATATGAAAGTCTCTGCTAGAATTGTGTTTATAAAACTAACTCCCCCACATATTAGTTTTATCGTCCAAGCTATAACGGGATCAATAGCATTTTGACGGAATGGAAAAATGATGAGTCCAAAAAAAACTAAGATAAAAATTTTAGATCTCATGAGGACGGAGTTATTTTCGAAACACTCAATAAGAAAAGATAATATGCATGCTTGACAATTACCCCTTAACACTTTTTCAATTTCCTTTTTAGTCAAATTCAAAAATTCAGCAAGCACTATCACAGGATTTACCTTAATGGGTGGTTCGACTATATTCAACTCAATCGATTTTTCAATGGCAATATTGTATTCTTCCAGAGTCGGTGTGAGCTCAAACTTACCTCCCAACACAAATGTGGTTGTCTCGGGGCACCAAAAATGAGCGAATGCCTGCATGATCCCGCTCCGAACATCTATGTCTAGGATTGGCAGCATGAATCCAATGCGTTTGAGAACGTACTGTTGACCATCTGGCTTCAACTGGCTCCATAACTTCTTGAGCTCCAGCTTCGGAGTAGGCACGAAACGGATATCAAGGCGACCCATTCTTATATAGACCACGTGCCAAATGACTCAACTTGAATCATGGACCGACTCAAAATAAGATGAAGAAAACCAAAGATAAAGTTCGAGAAATTACCGTTTTTGGGGAGAAAATGTCAATCACAGAGACATGTACATGAATCGTGAGTTTAAATCTTAATCTATCTATCCTAATGGCTTTTGCAAAGTGAAATGATAAACGGAACGACGCGTCGCAGCCTCGCGTACAATCGTCATGACTAGTCGCAGCCTCGCGTACAATCGTCATGACTAGTCGCAGCCTCGCGTACAATAGTCATGACTAGTCGGGTCCAATCACTTCGGCTTGGTTCGGTCGACAAGGGCACCCCCATGCGTTGTAGCCTCACGTGTATGAGGATGACCCTTGAGACATTTTTTGGAAAAATTTTCGGGATTCAAATGGGATAACCTTTAGCGAAGCCTTACCGCCAAGGTTAAAGAACCACCTAAATACCATCTTAAAACTATGGGTGTGACCCAGGTCCGGTCACAGGTTGTGTGTGGTGTAGTGCAAATACTGTAAATCATGCACAACAATTATATTCAACCATCACTTCAATAGTACGAAAATTAAACCAAATTCCACTCCACCAAACCTGCAAAACAAAGGGTTAGCCAATCACTACTCCCCTTATAACTCCCATCCTGCAAAAACATTTAACACCTAAAAATGAGAATTCAATTAAATTTTGCCAAATCGAGTGATTTTTGTTTGAAAATTTTTTTGGCCTAAGTCCTCCTTAAATTTTCAAAAAAAATTCAAGTAATCCCCAGTGGAGTCGCCAAGCTGTCGCGACCCAAAAAAAAATCGTGTTTTCGATCTTAGGCTAATGGATTACTAGATCAATTAAATTAACTAACCTAGCTCGAGTTCTCCCAAACTCTACCAATTCGCAACTTAAGTCCAATTGTAAGCATGCAAATATTTTCAATGGGAGTCGCCACTAATCATTTAAGGTAGGTTGATTAGAAACCTAAATAAAATAGCGGGAGTACTATTTTATTTCTACGAATCAGAAATTATGAATTCGGGGACTTGGTTACTCTAGATTCCCTAACGCCCTTTCGGTACCAATTTCAAGAAAAATACTCAATTTGGCAATTTTGATAAATCCTGACTTAGAGTTCAAAGGTGCAGAAATTTTTTATTTTCACTTATTTAAATGAAAGCTAACCTATATGTAATGACGTGCAAAAATTGACATGCGATTAATGCAACCTAACATGTAAATTATATGTCATGCGACGACGTGACCTATTTCTAATGATAGACATATTTTTTATTTTTTTTTGTATTTTTTTAATGAAATTCGGAATTAAAAATGCCAATTATCTAAACACGCAATTTTAAACTAAAGAAATTAACCTATTCTAGAGTGATCTTTTGGTATTTTTTTAAATCAAAATTCGAAATTAAAATCAAGTAAAAAAAATAACCGCTAAATCTTTTGAATTAAGTTTCGATCTGAAGCCTGACAGATCGATCATAAAATTCAAAATACCCGCTATGGAAATAACTCTATCTAAAGCCTGATAGATAGATTTATTTCCACGTGTGCGGTTGCGGATTAGGAAATTTTCCTAATCAATCACATCTTGAAAAATTCTCGATATCTTAAATATCTTGGATATATTCAAAAGATTTTGAAAATTCTAAATTCTATCCAAGTTTGAAAAGTAATAGATATCCAAGATTTCAAAAAATAAAATAAAATAAAATAAAATCCTAATTGGAATAATGCCTATTATCTAAATATGCAAGATGAGATATCAATAAGCACAAAATAGGCAACCAAATATTTAAATCGAATCAGGATAAGATATTTACCTGATTTGCAAATTTCTTTCCAAATTTGAATTTGCAGCAGATCGGGATTACGGATCGACGATGGCGCACGGCGGCGAGCGCGGTGGTGGCGACGGCGGTGGCGGTAAGACAGCCTTGCGTGGGATGGCACCAAGATAGCAGCGGCTAGGACGTCGACGTCGCGGTATGGCTCCGGCGTTGCTAGAGTTTTCGTTGGGACTGGTAAGTTTGTTGCGATCGCTAGCAGAAGTTGCTGGAACTTAACGGTGAACGTCGGGCTCGTGGTGCATCTGGACAGTAGCTTCGTGGTTATGACACATCAAAGTGACTGGAGTCGCTGGAATGTCGTGATGGGGTTGTGATTTTCAGCAACGAAGTCTGCGAGTTTGCTCGGTGAAGGAGTGGAAATCGACAGGGGTAGTCTTCATGTGTGTCCTTCGTTGACTCGCCGTTTCTTTCTTGTCTTCAAGCATCACAATACATGCTAGTTTTCTTCATCATATCTGGACAAAAAATCAAAAGAAGACCAGCAACTACTTCAAGCTCCATAGGTTGACATGTGTTGCCCTCCTTCACTACCAATCTCTTCTTCTTCGTGTACTGTGGCAAGTGTTGCAATATGAGCACCTCCACTCTCTTTTCTCTCTTCTCTCTTTCTCACGTTCACATGTGTCTCTCTAAAAATCTGATTTTCTGCCCATCTGAAAGCTCCCCATAAGCATGTATTTATAATGAAAACCTAGGTCAATTAGCCGGGCTTTTAGTCCTAACGGGCTTAGGTTTAGGCTTCTAAGTGGGCTGAATTAATTTGGGCTTTTCTTTAATTAAGCATAATGGGCTAATTTAAGCTCAAATTAAAACAACCAAGCCCTTTTGCGTGTGATTTTCGGCCCATGCTTTCCGAGTGAACCGAGTCTCGTTCGATGCCCGAGCTCGATTCACGTGATGAATTTTAAGCTCGCTTGTCACCGCCAATCCGATGCGGAATGCAATTAATCTAAATGAACTTAAACTATATGTTATGCAATTTT
This sequence comes from Syzygium aromaticum, assembly GCA_024500025.1. Taxonomy (NCBI): domain Eukaryota; kingdom Viridiplantae; phylum Streptophyta; class Magnoliopsida; order Myrtales; family Myrtaceae; genus Syzygium; species Syzygium aromaticum. The sequence goes on along the minus strand of CM044888.1, from coordinate 739,742 downwards.
AATATTTTTGTTCAGGGGTTAAAATTTAATCCCTAATTTTCTATGCAATTAACCACTAAATGATGTGCTAAAATTTAGGTGTCAACAGTTCCCAAATTACTTTCACCATCGAAATTGTTTTATTCCGTAACACCCGTTCCATTCTATCTTCTATTCTAACTGGCTTTTCCAAATACGACACTCTGTCGTCCATGTTTACTTTTTCATAATTTAGCACGTGTGTCGGGTCCAGCTCATACTTCCTTAACATAGACACGTTGAACACATTATGGACGTGCGATAAATTTGGTGGTAGCGCGAGACGATAGGCCAGAATACCAATTCTCTCTAAGACTTCGAATGGACCCACGTACCTCGGGCTTAATTTTCCTTTCTTGCCAAACCGCGACAATCCTTTCATCGGTGACACTTTGAGGAAGACGTGGTCCCCTACTTGGAATTCCAACGGCCTACGCCTCCGGTCCGCATAATTCTTTTGGCGGCTCTGAGCGGTTTTAAGTTTGTCTTGACTAACTTTGACCGTCTCAACTGATTGTTGAACCAATTCTGGGCCTGTAATATTCCTCTCACCAACTTCATCCCAGCACACCGGGGTTCTGCAAGCTCTACCATACAATGCTTCAAAGGGGGCCATTCCGATGCTCTGTTGATAACTGTTGTTGTAAGCAAATTCCACTAGGTGCAACTGTTCCTCCCAGCTACCTTTAAAATCCAATACACATGCCCGTAACATATCCTTCAAAGTTTGAATGGTCCTTTCAGACTGGCAGTCCGTTTGCGGGTAATAGGCAGTGCTAAATCGTAACTTCGTTCCTAATGCCGTATGAAGACTTTTTCAAAAAGCGGCAGTAAATCTTGGGTCTCGATCCGAGGTGATCGTCACTAGCACTCCGTGCAGCCGGACTATTTGTCGCACATAGATCTCGACATACCTGTCCAAGGTAAAATCCTTGCGCACAGGCAGAAAATGCACTGACTTTGTTAACCAATCAAGCACCACCCAAATTGAATCATTACCTCTCTGACTCCTCGGTAGCCCTATCACAAAATCCATGGTAATGTGTTTCCATTTCCACTCAGGAATCTCTAAAGGTTGCAACATCCCACCTGACTTGCAATGCTGCGCCTTTACCTGCTGACATATCAGGCATTTTGCTACATGCTTAGCTACATCCACCTTTATGCCGTTCCACCAATAATGTTGTCGCAAATTTTGATACATCTTGGTACTACCCGGGTGGACACTATAATTATTACGGTGTGCTTCAAAAAGAATCTCTTCCTTAAGATTTGCATTACTGGGTACACATAACCATCCGCGGAACTTCAGAATCCCATCCTCAGATGTTTGAAAATTCGATTTCCTCTTTGTAACATCCATATCCAATATTTTCTGAATTTCTGGGTCCGTTGACTGCAAGGCCTTGATCTTAGTTTGTATCTCCGGTTCAATCCATAAGGTTGCAAGTAGGCTTGAGGCCTGACTCACCTCGAACTTAAATGCCGAATCTTGGACTCCCTCTAACAGGGTCCATTCCCTGACCATCATTTGTGCGATGCTTAATTTCCGGCTTAGTGCATCCGCTACTCTGTTAGCTTTCTCGGGGTGGTACATAATCTCGCAGTCATAATCTTTAAGGAGTTCCATCCAACGACGTTGTCTCGTATTCAATTCCTTTTGGGAAAATAAATACTTTAAACTTTGGTGGTCAGTATAAATCTGAAATTTCTCTCCACACAAGTAGTGCCTTCAAATCTTAAGGGCAAAAATAATCGCGGCCAATTCCAAATCGTGAGTCGGATAATTTAATTTGTGCGGTCGCAATTGCCGAGATGCATAGGCTACTACTCTCCCATGTTGCATTAGTACACACCCCAGTCCCTTTAACGATGCATCACTATAAATTTCATATCCTCCTATACCCAACGGAATCGTCAACACTGGCGCGGTTGTCAATCTTTGTTTTAACTCCTGGGAATTCCTTTCACACTTATCCATCCATTCAAATCTCGTTTATTTCTTAAGCAGCCACGTCAAAGGCGTCGCTATTGTCGAAAACCTTTCTACAAAGCGTCTGTAGTATCCTGCTAGGCCCAAGAAACTCGTAATTTCTGTTACTGTCGACGGCCTCGGCCAATTTAAGACGGCTTCAATCTTTGCCGGGTCCACTACGATTCCCTCGCCAGATACTATATGTCCCAAAAATGCCACTCTTTGAAGCCAGAATTCACACTTACTGAACTTAGCGTAAAGTGCATGTTCCCTTAAGGTTTGCAGAACCTTTCCCAAATGCAGCTCGTGATCGACAGGACTTTTGGAATATACTAGGATATCATCTATGAATACGATTACAAATTGATCCAGAAATTCTTTAAATACCCGGTTCATGAGATCCATAAAGGCTGCGGGGGCGTTGGTCAATCCAAACGACATTACCGTGAACTCATAGTGTCTGTATCTTGTCCTGAACGCCGTCTTTGGTATATCCTCCATCTTAATCCTTAATTGATGGTACCCCGTCCTTAAGTCAATCTTTGAAAATATCGATACTCCTTGCGACTGATCAAATAAATCGTCTATTCTTGGCAATGGGTACTTATTCTTAATAGTTACATGGTTTAACTGCCTATAGTCTATGCATAGCTTCAGGGATCCATCTTTCTTTTTCACAAATAAAATCGATGCTCCCCATGGAGACGCACTCGGGCGAATAAAGCCTTTATCTAGCAACTCCTGCATTTGCACTTTCAATTCCTTCAATTCCGACAGTGACATCCTATAGGGCGCCTTTGATATCAGTTCTGTCCCTGGGGCTAACTTAATTACAAACTCTATTTCTCTATAAGGTGGCAGTCCTGGCAATTCCTGGGGAAAGATATCGAGGAAATTACACACCACAGCAATATCTTCTAGCTTCGGCTCTTCCACTGTCGAATCAAGTACAGCCGCCAGAAATTCTTGGCACCCTTCGTCTAGCAGCTTAGTTACTTCCAGTGACGAAATCCAGGGGATCGAAGTCCCTCCTCGGTTTCCTACAAACTCGAATCTAGGGTGTCCAACCGAATTAAATTGGATCGCCCTGTTACTACAGTCCATGACGGCTCTTAGTTTCGTCAGTCAATCCATCCCGACAATCACATCAAAGTCATGCATAGTTAAGACCGCTAAATCTATTCTTTCTTCCCTATCGCCAATCACTATCTTATACTTAGGGCATCCAAACTCAATCATTACTTTATCACTCAAGGGCGTAGTCACACAAAGTACAGTTTTTAACGGCTTTGGCACGATCCCAGATAATTTAATGAATTGCTCAGATATAAAGGAATGCGACTCTCCCGAATCAAACAAGGCATATGCAGCATGATCACATAGAGAGACCGTACCTGTGACCACACCAGGCACGTCTTCAGCCTCCCTTCTTGCCATAGCATATACCCGTCCTTGGGCCGGCGGTCTATTCTGATTGGCCGGCTGGGCAGCTCCACCTTGATTTCCGTTCTGGGGTGGTAGTGGCAGCAATGCAGGCGACCTAGCCTACCTGTTGTTAAGACAATCTCTCATCTGGTAGCCCCTTCCTCCACATGTAAAACATGCCCCGATCCGACTTGGGCAAGGTCCTTTCCCGTACCTTCCTCCGCATAGCCTACACGAGGCGTTCTGATAGCGGTTTGGCTTCCCGATAAACCTTCGAGCAGGAGGGACGAAGTGACTATTCCCCACTATAGGTCTCTTTCCGAACTGGCGGTTGTCCCTAGCCGAGGCATACCGCGATCCAGAAGCGGTAGCCCGTTCAGTTTGGTCTCGTTTAATCGCCTGAGCCCTCTCATAGATCTCATGATAGCCCTTCAAGTTTAATGAAATCATCTGGCTGCGAAAAGTCTAGTTTTAGCCCATCCCGGAACCTCCTCGCCTTGTCTGTTGGGTCCTTCACCATCCTAGGGGCAAATTTGGACAGTTTTGCGAACTCGGTTTCGTACTGATCTACCGACATATGGCCCTGGCGGAGTCCCATAAAGTCCGCCAATTTCTGTTCTTGAGCACTTTCCGAGAAATACTTGTTATTGAAAGCCTCAGTGAAGATGGTCCAGTTCAGTGCCGCACCAGTAGGGAATACTTGATTTCTGGCGGCCCTCCACCAATCATTTACATTTTCCTGTAGCTGGTAAACCACTAGTGTCACCTTCTCTTCCTCAGTGCAACCCAATACTTCGAAGGCTTTCTCTAGTTCCTCCACCCACTTTGGTGCAGCCTCTGCGTCGCCTTTACCATTGAACTTAGAGGGCTTCAGCCTTAGAAACTGTTCCACAAGTTTGGACATTGGTCTGGTCGCATTCATTCGCACCAAGCCCGGGTTTCCATCTATCACATTGTTCCCCTGGTTCTCGTTATTCCCAACAACTTCGCTGGCAATTGCGGCGGCAACAGTAGCGCTCCTTTCTCCCAATTGTCGTCCTGACAATATCCCTGCCTCCTCCAGCGCCCTCCAGATCTCGTCTACCCTGGGATCCCCCATAAGTTCAGCCAGTGGAACCACACGAGCTCGACCTCGACCTCTACCTCGACCTCGTCCACTCATTTTATCGAATCTCACAGGAACGCATCTGCTATAATTCTACATAGGAATTAGAAACCTAGGCCGACTATCCCAGTTCGAAACCCTAGGCAATCATTCGCAACTACGATTTATCAAGTAAGCAAGTAATCACTCACATCAATTAGTTTCAGCCAAAATGATTTGTGCACTTACCTCAGGTCCTGACGCACCTGCACTTCACACGTCATAGCATACGCCACTCAACAATAACAAGCAAACAGTCTAGGGTACGCAAGGCATACAAGTCTCCCTGATTGGCTACCCAAGATCATCGCTCCTTATTACTCCAAACTTCGACCAATTAGTATCGAGCTGACCTTGCTCTGATACCAAATCAACGGGGATGTCACGCCCTAGACCCTGCCGGGCTCGCGACATCCCGCCATAGGTCATATTGAACGCAACGTCCCAAAAAGCGTCACCGACCCAAACCCAAACTAGAGGATAAAACACAAGCGGAAACAAATATCACCCGAACATAATAAAACCATGACCAAGGATAGCAATCACAACATAAATAGTATTTTAAATTAACAACAGGAAGGACATACAACATTCATTACAGGCAAGTACGTACACCAAAAGTGGGTCGGGGAGCCATTAACAACAAAAAGGGACACATGGCTTGACGGTCGGGTAAAAGACTAAGAGGGACTCCTATCTTCAAAAAGTGTTAGTCCCACCAAAATAGGGCTACGGCTAGCTCAACTCTACGGCACCCAATCCGGATCGGACCCTGAAGAGTCTGTCTCCGAGTCCGAATCGATCTTGATCGAGTCCTCCTCCTCATCTCCCTGCTCGACCGCCAAGGGTTCTTCTTCGCTCTCGGGCTCGGATGCCAGCTCAGGTTCAGGCTCGGGAACAGGCTCGGAGACCGGTGTCGGTGCTGGACCAGGGTTCACAGGAGGACTATCGGAATCTGACACCTCGCCATCGGGAGCGAACTTGTTCCAGGGTTCCCAATTGACCGCATTCTCATTATCGAACCGCAACCCCTCAAAACCTCGGATCGGCCCAGAGTTTACCAACCCGACCCTATGAGACCAAGCCAAATAGTCATGGCATTTCAACTCTTCTCGTCCTACTTCTACCCAAACATAAGTACTATGCCTAATGTATGCCTCGCTCGGATTCAGACCCGGGTACTCGTTGTCCTCGTGCACCATATGCACGGGGACTCCAAAACGCCTAGGTGTTGTCATGCTCAAGGGTGAGGATCTGAAAATAGTTATATAATAACCGTGAGAACAAGTCTCAATAAGTAATACTCTAAACTCTACGTAGGCCAATGCGTACCCAGACAAGTCGTACATGCAATCTAACTTCCCAACATAATCGAATTCATCTCGGGTACTTACCTTGCCAACAATTGCGTATCGGCCATGCACGTTAGTCAAAAAAAGTATAACAATAACAATAATTTAATACTAACTTACAGACATACATACGCCAGCCACAATAGCATTCAATCAAAACGCCCAGTCAGATCATCCAATCCAGTAGTCAAATTCAATCAATCAATCACAATCAGGACGCATGCGTGGTCGAACAATTTTCCACGACCTCTCAGATCCCTTCACACGGTCCGCGCCACTGCGCCTCAGGCCCTCAACTCATAGCCCGCATCACTGCGCCTCAGCCTCAGCCCTCAGATCAAGCCGAGCTTAGTCCCGCGTAACCATGCCTCATGACATATTTCCATTCCAATGACTCGCGTAACCTACGCCTCAGATCTAGTCATGCCTTATTCGCCACACCCGCGTAACCTACGCCTCAGGTTGGCAGCCCTCCGATCGATCCGGGCTCTTTCACATGCACATGCACCACAACACAATTCGCCAATCTCACAAGTCGTACCAATCAAAACCCAGGACATATTCACTACGTCACAATTCACCAATCAACAATTTGTACGAATCCAATTCACATCGCAGCCCATCACATTGGCCCACAAATCAATCACATCCGATCACACTTCCGACATTCAAGCCAAATACGTACAATTTCCCATTTTCATCCACACGCGCCACCACGACACGGTCAATCAGAACACCACAATTAGCCACACAGTCACCATAATTTAATCTATCATGCGCCATGCGCCACATAATCCACTCACTAAACGCATTCTAACCGTCTAACTATTTTCTAAGATTAGACACTAATTTATATCTAAATAAATCTCTAGACAAGTCTAATAGTATCCATTATACTAAATAGAGGTTAGAATATCACTTACTAGGTTTTGGCCCGATAAAAATTGACTCGGGCCTAAAATGGCCCGGGTGAACAGTGTTGGCTAGGCACGGGTACGGGCGCGACGGGCGCGACGCTCTGCCACGGTGCTCGGCCACGGGCACACGCACGGGCGTGGGCGCGGGGCTCGGCCACGAGCCGAGGGACTCAGCCACGGCCCGGGGCACGGCCGGCCGGCCGACGAGCTAGGCTTGCTGGGGTGGACGAGCGGCGGCAGCGACGAGCTGGTCCGGTGACGGCGAGCAGCAACGGTCGTGCGCAGCGTTGGCAGCGGCGCTGTAGCTGGGTGGCTCTCCGGCGACAGCATCGTGGCTGGGGAGGGCGTTGGACGGCCGGGAGTTGCAGGGGAGGGGAGAAACGCGGCGCCGGGCGGGGTCGTCGGTCGACGCGGCGGCGCGACGGCGAGCTGAGGAAGACGACGGCATCGGCGGCTGGTGGGGCGACGTCAGGCGGCGGTGTGGCGACAGACGAGCAAGGCGGAGTTGGACGGGGGAGGGGGGGTTTCGGCCCGGCGAGTTGCGGCTTGGGCCCGCGGTGGCGACAGGACGTCGAGCGATGGTAGTGGAGGCGGCGGCGAGCTCCCAGGGGCTTAGGCGGCGGAGCTCACACCTACGGCGGCCATGGCAGCGTCGGGCGGAGCAAGGGGGGGCGGCTGGGAGGAAGAGGGAGGAGAGGAGGAGGGAGGGGTGGCTGTGGTGGGGGTGGCGGCGTCCCGTCGATGTGCGGCGGCGGTGAGCGGGAGCTGGTGGCGAGTAGAGCGGCGTCGGGCAGAACAGAGGCGGTGCGGCTTCGTCGAGGGAGAAGAACGAAGGAACGCGCAGCAAGGAAGAAGAAAAGAGAGAGAGAGAAAGAGAAGAGAGAAGAGAGAGGAGAAAGAGAGAAGGGAGTGGTGCATGCATGACACATGCACGCGGAGGGGAGAGAGAGAGAGAGAGAGAGATGGGAAAGAAAAGAAAGGAAAAAAAATGGGGGTGGGGCGGGGTGGGGTGGGGGTGGGGGGGGGGGGGGGGAGAAAGACACACGGCAAATGGCGCGAAGGAGGACAAAGGCAATATAACGCAATATAACGGCCCATAATTAAAACCGATAACACCCCGACAGTCTAAATTAATCCTAGAATATAATAAGGGACAAAGGCCAAATTAATTCGATTAACTACCACGAGGGAGGTCTACCAGCCCAAATTCGTACCCGGTCAAAAACTCTTTTTTCTTCCCACTACGCCTGACAATCTTGACGTTGGCTACGACAACATCGACACCGTCCGATTTATTGCATCCCGAAATCCGAGAAATTCAACACCGAAGTTTGGGTTCTAAATAACGGCCAAATTCGATCGAGCGTGATTCTAGCGAAATCTCAAAATTTAAAACAATAACCGGAAGTGATCAGTTCCCGGGGGAGATTTTACTATAAGCACGCTGACGAATTACACGTTTATTAAATTCTAAAATTTGGATCAAAATTCGGGATGTCACACAACACCTTATGGTGTGCGCACAAGAAATGTGATCAAATGGCCCGTATCCATCTCTAATTCTAATATAATATAAAATATTCGTATCAATTTGCCTATAAAGTAAGTCAGTTACCAATCCACATAAATCATTGTGTATTGTTTGTGTCAAATTCACTTTTAGTTTTTGGTGCGCGACATTGTGGTGCCTAGCTAGTATTCTACCTACAACTAATTTTTCAATCCTGAGCTACTCATAAATTTCTAACTAGGTCAGAAAGACCACCTTTCTTTTCCTCTGAAAAGGAGTTAGCTAAATTTACACATGTATCGGTGCATGGCTGAATTACATTACATGGACCAAGATCATGAAACTAGGTTTAGATGGCAGCTCCATCTTGTAGGCAAAGTTCAAACTAAGCAATTTGCTAAACAACTAAAAAGAGGCTTTCATACAGCATAAATTTATGAGACTATGAAATTAGTCAAGTGACTTCTCATTATATAATCAATTAAATATCAATTTCAACACGTGAATGCATTGGGCTGCGGCCTCGCATTAAAAAGATTTTAAAAATCTTGGAGTGTTCATTTGGTTTATGATGACGCAACCCTAATGCAAGTAATACAATTCTGCTCTCGTCATCCATGTCTTCAGCAAAGGTTGAATTCAATCGGTAGGGCCAAAAGAAATAAAAGAAAAGGCAACTTGCTGCCTTGGTTTAGTCATGCTGCAGTGGAAAAAGACAACGAAGCGTACCGCAAGTATGAAAGCGATTCAAACGTTGTCTGTCTACCCCATTTGGAAAGTGTACGACAAAATTAAAATGTGTACTGGCAAAATCATGACATTAATGGAAAAATGTCTGTAATCTCTTGAAGGAGGGAAAAAAATCATTGTACAAAATCAGCCTAATCATTTTATGCAATGAAGATAATCAAGGACACCAGAAAAGTCACCGTTAATATCAGGAATTATTGTTCTCTTTGGAGACCTAGCTATCTATTAGCATCAAGAATTAAATGCAACAACCGAAATATAAAGCCCAAGACCATTTTAATATTAGTGTTTCTCTATCTCTCCATATGGACTAACCACCGATCGTTAGTCATTTTAAAATCTTACGCTCATAGGTCAAAGTACACTTTTTAAGAAAAATGTTGTTTAAAGATTGAATTTTCAAAATTTATTCATGAATTTGGAGGCAATTGGAGAGGCTAAAGATCTTAGCACTTTGTCATTTCTTAGGGACCCGAATGTTCTTATCCATGAACTAGGAGTCGCTTAGGTGAAACGATGCACAAAACCTTGGCCCGCTAGTAAGGAGAAGAAGAAGAATTGCGAGTGGTGGTTGTCTTGCCCGAGTTCAAGATGCCACCTAGAACAAGTCCGTAGAAAATTTTGAGGTTTCTGTCAGTTTATGTATAACTTTATAGATAAAATGTCTGTAAGAATGTACTCAAATGTCTTAAGTGGGGTCAACTAACAGATGAGTGCCTGCACACGGAGGGTGAAACCAGTCGGGAATCAAAGGGATTGACCGGCTACTGTTCCCTTCAATGAATTTCAGAAGGAAGGAGACGGGAGGGTGGAAGTACGAAAGAGACAAGGTTCATGGATTTTTTACTAAGAAATAGAAATCACATGTGGAGAATGAGGGTTGTATATGAAAACGTCAACTAGTCATAGGAAACAGTCGTAACTGCGACATATATGTATTGATATATAACTTAACGAAAATAGGTTGAAAAGTCTATTATCTTCAACCTAAAACTTTCCTACTTGATCGTCTTTTCTTTCTTCCATTTATCACGATGGCCCAAAGAAATCCAGTAGTTTCTAGCCTTACGCCTGTGCTGTATATATTATGTGATTTGATTCGGGACCAAATAGTCATGAACCTATTACATTTGTATTAATTCAGTCATAAACCTTTCAATTGAACCAATTTAATATAAAACATTTTCACATTGATACCAAATTAGGTTGTCTGGCCAATTTAGGCCGAAAATCATTGACATTGACACTAGCCATCCCACATGGCATGGTCGACACTTAAAAAAGTCCCTTTTCTTCTTTTTTTTTCCTTTCTCTTTTTTTCTTCTCTTTCTTCTATGGCCTGTGGCCGGTCTGGCCATTGGCCACAAGCGATGGCTTGACCCTTGTGGCCTAGGTGAGGGCTACCCTCACCAGATCTAGCAAGGGCTTGACCCTCACGGCCTAGGCGGCGGTCTCCCTCACGGTCTTTGGCAAGGGTCGCACTCGCCCTGGTTGCGAGGGTCATGCCCTCACTAGAGCCGATAAGAACCAAGACGCCCTCGCTAGCTCTCGCCTGTGGCAGGTGGCTGGATTGGCCACAGGCAAAAGAAGAAAGAGAAGGAAATAATTTTTTTTAAAAAAAAACTTATTAAAAAAATTAAAAATATACACATCAGTGCCAGTCGTCTGGCGGCCGTGCCAATTAGGACAATTGGCATCCACATAAGTGATATCTAGCCTAAATTGGTCGGATGGACTAAATTGGTTCCAATTTGAAAAGGTTTAAAACTAAATTTGTCTAATTAAAAAGTTTAAGACTGAATTGGTACTGATGCAGTAGGTTGGTTTTTTTATACTTTTCCCCAATTTGATTCACTCACCAAATAGATGCAGATTGTCTAGGATTGTTTTTTGTTTATCTAGAAGCAAGGCTAATTTGCTTCCAAACATATGGTATGACTTCATCACTACCTAGGTTGTCGCATGTTACCCATTTGTACGTGTATTGTCTTGTACTTCTAGCCTTACTAAAAAATTGGAATACAAAGAAAGTCTATTCATCTGCCGCTAATTTGAATGCTTAGTTTGGGAAAGAAGGGAGGTTGTGAAAAATGAAGGACATAGATCTGCGAAATTAAGTATATATAGAAGTTTTTATGAGGAGGAGATGAGGTTAATTCAGAAATTTTCCACCCCTTCAAGCTTTCTAAACAAAGCATAAATTATCACATCTCATAGAACATAGCCGCATAGCCAAGAGTTTTGTTTAGTTATCTTTTGTATTTGTTAATGTTTCCTCTCTTAGCCTCCGTTTGTTTTGCGAAAAACAAAATAATTTGACAAATATATTTCTAAAAATAATCAATTACATTGTTTAAAAAAATAAATGATTAAAAAATATTTTCATCGCTCACGAAAATATTTTGACATAGATTATTGTCGGTAATGAAAATATTTTTTATTGACTAATTATTTTAAAGCGACACAAGCAAGCATTTTTAGGCAAATATTTTCTAGATTATTCATTTTCCACAAAACAAAGGCAACATCAGTAGACCCTTAATTCACATCCATGATAATCGTGATTGGTGAATATGCTCCCGTGAAGTAATAAAATCTGACGGTATAAGGAGGTGTTGACATTTTTAATTGGGACAATCACCGTACGTTGTCGACTTCAATCGTCCATTTAGTTTTTAAAAAGAGCAATAGATTATTTTCTCTATTATTGCGATATATTCCCTCACCAGCATGTGATTTTTTTTTTCCTAGCTCATCAACTTTGACCAAAAATAAATCGAGAATTCCTTGAAAAGGCTATAATCAACCAGTTTACACAAGCATTTCTTGTATGATTAATCTCAATTCAGCTAAAACTAACCGGTTTATAGAATAACTTTGACTTCTCGTATTTTGCTTGTATGACACGGCGTTGCCTGATAAAATTATAACCCGAAGTAATTTGCTGTTTTCTTATACGAACCAGGTCCCATACATGAAATAGCGAAGTTCTTTTTAAGATGATAATGGAAAATAAGGTCAGTATTTTGATTATTTTCTGTGTTTATAATACAGGAAAAATTCCACTCCATTACTATAACGTCGGCAATTTACTAAGTTAACCATTATTCGCAACCATCAATCCATTTACAAGCACGGAACAATGGAATTCTGCCATCATATTAAAATATGTGGAAGACTCGAAAGTTTGTTTAGTCCAGTCAAATGTAATACATGTTAGGATATACGTATGAGTTGTTTTAGAAAAAGTCTTACACCAGAGAATTTGTGTAGTTTGGAATAGTTAATATATCTTAATTTGTGTAAAACTCATTGGCTTAAGCTTTTAAATGAAGTTGAGTCTAACTAGATATGTTTATAAGCTTGGGCTCTCTTTTGGTGGTCTCCTCAGATGATGGTATTAGGTTTTTGCTACATACACCAAATAGATGTATTAGAGTCGATGATTGATTGGTATCCCACTCCCAATTAGTATCAGTATTTGGTGAATCGAAAACCTCCGTGGTTCAGTGTTGGATAAAGAGACCAGTATATTAATATATCGTAGTTGGCCTGGGCATTGTGAACCTCCATAGTTCAATCTTGGAGAAAGATCAAAGATATTAATATATCCTAATTGGCCTAGATATAGAAAGATGATATCAGATTTTTTATACGCGCTCTCAATAATACACACATTTTGAGACGGGTGAAGGGTATTGTCCTTGGTATATGAGACATTCTGATTGTGGAGAGTAGACAGATTATAACTTATAAGGTTACGGTTTTTATAGATACGTGGCACGCGTCCAATGGCTCCATAAGGCGAAGGAAAAAGATGGAAACAGGACATGGAAGTAGGGCCTTTTCACTCTTTTGAGAAGAGGAATTGGGTAAATAAATCTTAATGGCATAAATACAGCGACGGCCCCTATGTTTATTATTGAAATTACATCGGCACTCCCGCTAGACCCATTTACTTGTTCCAGATGTTTTCGAATGTGTGATGCTGCGATCCTGTTATGGGAGTAACATCATGTTATTTTATGAACCTTCTACAAACTTCCTCAGTTTCTTAAGTTTAGAAAGAATCATTCTCTTTTCGAGAAGAAAGCACTCCTTTTGAACATGGCCCAAACTCCATGATGCTAGGCTGTTTCAGAGTACTCGATGGTTTTACTTTATTCTGCCCAATTAGCCTAAACATGAGAGAGAGAGAGAGAGAGAGAGAGAGAGAGAGAGAGAGAGAGAGAGAGAGATGCTAAAGATAACGTACCATGGAAATAATTCACAAGATAAAGATCAAAATACAGGAAAGGGAGCGCAAAGCAAAATGAGCAATAGAGGAGAGAATATCTACGAAGCACAAGTGCATCACCAAATCTGTTGTTAAATCATCTTCACTCGTCCAAGAACATTCGTACGGCAGATAAGCATGCTATTTCACAATTTGGGTTATTCCTAGCTGCACAACATGTAGCACCCTCAAAAACTTTGCTTCATCGTAAACCAAACTTTTTCAGTTCATCTCCGAGATCAAGATTAATTTTATTGCATCCATCATGACTCCCCCCACAAATCTAGGACAAAATCATTATAGGAACTAGCAAAGTATGTAGGCTCAGGCTGCGCGCAACCATAAGAAGGGGCATTATTAGTTCCTGAGTTGGCGCACATGTACTCGAAATCTTCTTCTATGTAAAGATCGTCCACTGCAAGAGCTTGCTCCCATAAGGTTTCTCCTTCACCAATCTCATATTCTTGTGATGAGCACCTGTTATTGCTCCATGGTTTCTCATCATGGACTCCAATGGAAGGACAAGAGTTACTTGCATTTGTTGCCGGGATTTGATTGTCAAGTCCAAGGCTTGATGCATTCGGACCGTCAGTCAAGGGATGGAATGAGATGTCTTTACGATCAGTGTGGACATTAACATCATTGCATGTGTTCTGCAAACGAAAGTGCTCCTCGGAGAGCCGTTTCTTCAGGCGGGTATTCCAGTAGTTCTTTATTTCGTTGTCCGTTCTTCCTGGAAGCCTAGCTGCAATCGCGGCCCAACTGAAACGAAGAGATAAAAGACATTTTCATCAGTAAGAGGAAATTAAGTAGCTAGTGATTTCAATTAAGGTCACAACTTCGCCTTCAATTAAAGTGTAATTACTTACCGATTTCCAAGAACTCGGTGCAGTACAATGATGGTCTCCTCCTCTTCTTTGGTGATGTTTCCATGCTTGATGTTGGGCCTCAAATAGTTCATCCAACGGAGACGGCAACTTTTGCCAGTTCTTGCCAAACCTGGGAAATAACGCATATGATTCAAGACAAGGGTTAGTCGAACATACCCCCACAAAAGTTAGACAGAGCAGACATATACAAAGAGAAGCACATGAGGAGAATATGAATTATGCATCACAGACCAGCAGGTTTGGCCATGTGAGTCCAGTTCCAAATGCCATATCTCTTGATATAAGCCATTAGTCTTTCATCTTCTTCGACACTCCAGGCACCCTTTTTAACCAGAGTCTTACTGTTGCTTTTGTCGTTCCTCGGGTACCTGGCCATTGTGTTGATCGATACGGATCAGTTCAGAGAACCTGATGAAAATGCTGTCTTTCAGAGTCTCTTCTTGGCCTGAATGATGAAGCTCACTCTTTGAGGTGCTTATAAATACATGGTGGTCTTCGTACGATATTCCTATATCTTGCACGTGTATACAAAGTCCATAATATTCAATATTCTTGCTTGAAATTTTCTAAGTCCGATGATTTCGAGGAAAGGGGTACTGGATCTTCCTGGAAAGTGGATCTGTTCATGCATCATTGGCACCATCACAATGGGCCGTGTGAACTGACCCCACGGCATAATTTATGTTTGTGCATGTCTTTTCCTATGGTCATTGGCTCTCTAATTTGACTCTGGGGGGACCATGTACTTGAACACATACAAGTAGATGGGAATCTTATAACCATATAATTAGTCGCTGCGTACTCCACCTCAGAGGTATAGGCCATGCCACATTCAAATTTATGACTATATAAAGCCGAATTTGATATATAGTGATGCTTGGACTATATTATCACCGGATGGATTTAGGGATAACGAACGAATTTGTATGTGTAATTAGAGTGCATAACCACAACTTATGAAATTACTAACCTTATATGATAATGATAGCTTATAAAATTAGAATTTCTTGCATTAATGTTTTGTCTTTTATTTACATAACTTACAAATATTGCAAATTTACTAACTCTTATATGAAATTACAAACCTAAATTAGAATGAATTTCTAACTTTTGTCATATTAAATTATCAAATAATTTTGGGTTGGAAACTCTCGCTTGAGAACTTACCAATGTATAAACACAAAACTACCTCATAACATAATCAGAAAAAAAAAAACTTATACGAAACTCAAGTGAGAATTCGTAACACAAAACTAGTTGGTAATTTAATCAGAGAAAAGTTGATAAGTTACCCAAACACAATTGATAATTCCATATAATAATTGGTCAGAGACGAAGTAGATTTTTTTTTTTTTGTAAAAGAGTAAATGAAGATGATAATTAAACAAAATAGACATTGGTATAAGAGTTGGACAAATTACCATAATAGATTTAAAAATATTGCAATTGTACCAAGTCCTATACCTTTCAATTTGGCTAATTTAATCTTAAACCTTTTGAAGATTTATCAACTTAGTCCTAAATTATTCAATCGTGTTAATTTAGTACTAATTATTTTGACGATTTACCAATTTAATCATTTTGACCAATTTTGGCTAGAAAACGTTAAAGTGGCAGTCTAATTAGCACCAACTGCCCTACTTGACATAGCCGACGGGACGACCGGCACCAACATTGACAAATTTTTAAAGATTTTTATGAATTTTTAATTATTACTTTGTTCTTTTTTCGTTTCCACTTTTTTTCCAACTCTTGGTGGAGAGGTCGCCAAGAGGCGAGGGCTACAAGCCATCAAGAGCCTTTGAGGCTCGAGATCGTCTAGGGGATGGAAGACCACCATCTTAGTCTGCTATTGAAGTGTGTAAGAAGAACCTGCCCATTGATTCAATTAGGTCACGTAGACAAACGATTCGAGGCGTTAAATGCTAGTGTTAGGACTGAAAGTGCTAAGCAAGTCGAACACACTACCTAAATGAATTTGCACTAAGGTAATGCGGTAAAAGAAACAAAAAGTTAAATCATTACCCATGTCGATCAACAAGCTGAGAGGCCAATAGCAAGGTTTTATTGAGTTATCGAACTTATGACACATCCCGTGATTAAATAAGTGACAGAACAAGTGGTGCAAATCTTTGGAAAATTGCCCAAAAATTCTTAGACCTATTGTGTGGTGGTCTATTCAATTCTAAATCTTACAATTGTGCCAATTTAGTCAATTATCTTTTGACTATATGTCAATTTAGTTTTTTCGGCTAATTTTGGTTGAAAATCACTGATATGGTGGTCTAGTCAATGCTAGCAATCCTATGTCGCGCGATTAGATTGATGTGAACAATTTTTGCATTTTTTTTATACTCTTCTTTTTTTCTTTTTTCCTTTTCCTTTTCTTTTTCTATTTTTTATTTTTCTTTTGTCCTTTTTACATCTACCAGCCATTGTCGGGCCTCGTCGATGGCCAATGAAGGTCGTTGACCACTAGCATGGGCCTCGACCTCCTCACTGACCTCAAGCGAGCGTCACCCTTGCTGGCCTAAAGCAAGGGCAGCCCTCCCTAGTCCCTAGCGAGGGTCGCCCAAGCTTGGGTGGGCTGGGCCACCCTCACTGGTTCTAGCGAGGGGGTCGAGGCCCTATGATGGCTGGTAGAGGGAAAAAGGGAAAATAGAAAGAAAAAAGAAACAAAACAAAAAATCAAATAAAAGAAAAGGAAAAAAATAAAAAAAATTCAGAAAAATTACAACAATTATCCATGCCAGTGACAGTAGTGCAAATAGGGTAGCCGACACTAACAAAACCGCTACATTGGCGATTTTTGGCCAAAATTGACAAGAATGATTAAATTGGCAAATCGTCAAAAGGTTTAAAATTGCATTAGCAAATAGTTGAAAGGATTATGACTAATTGGCACAATTAAAAAGCTTAGGACTAAATTGGCAAATCGTCTAAAGGCTTATGACTAAATTAATACAATCAAAAGTTTTAAGACTAAATTCGGTGCCATACAATAGGTTTAGGACTTTTTAGATAATTTTCCCTTCAAACCTTGGAGCCAACCTTTGAAAGGCATGGAGTCGTCGACAACAATCTCAAAATTGATATCAGGAGACTTGTTAAAACCTTCATTGAACCTATGTTTATAGATAATGAGGAGAACATTAAGATAGAACACGAGTGACTCATTAACATGTTCATTTGAATTCACTTTCATTCAAAAACTTAAGCCCGTGGAGTTATATTTCAATTGATTCATATGCATCACTTGATGCAACACGAGTACATCCTCACAAGTGCACCCTTAACATTATTTAGCTATAGCCATTATTTCACAAGTGCTTATCACGCCCATAAATACGCAAGAAGAGTTAGTACTTGAACTTCTGCATCAAAAGATAAATGCGTGGAAAGGCTCGTAATTTTCATCAAATGGGGCGTTTTTCTAATATCCGAGCCATGATACGACAAGAACCAACATTAATGAAGGGGAAGGAGTTTGAAATTTCCACGAAAAGATGAATAATAATATTTTCGGGTCAACGCACCAAAAAGGATTGTTGAAACGAGAACCGACCGACCATTGAATTAAGAACTATTCATGGTCTAAAATGTTGTAAAGAAGAAGTTTCTGAGAACTACGCACCGGCCACTTTTAGTACTAAGCTACAACAAGTAATGTAATCATATATCTTATCAGCAGCTTCAAGTTACGATCTCGGCAGAGATTAACAACGATCTAGTATATGAAGAACCTCTACCCATGGTTAAAGAAAAAATAAACAAATACGAGTCACACTAAGATTACTAAATATACTTGATATACTAATAAGTGATGTACTAGGCTGCAAAAGGAAATTTGAAAATACACGGGTGTTATTCTAAATTTACGTAACATCATTCAAAACTTATAAAGATGGAATTCATTATTATAAAAGTAAATGGTCCGGGCTAGAGCAAATCTAAAATGTCCTAGGCCGAGATGTTCGGGCCGGGCCAAAATTTGGTCAAAAGCCCGCCTGGACCGGCCCATGCACAGCCCTAATCAATATAGTATTAGGATAAAATCTAGCAATATCGATTTAAAGAATCCCCTAACGAAACGTGCGTGTATTAAGGCTTTGACCTAATAAGAAAATTGTCGAAGTGTGCAAACATGCTGTAGTGATGATGTTGTCAAACAGGCAAGTAATCCAAACGCTGCCTACGTCATCCGTGAGGTCAGCAGCAATAGATTAATCAGTAGGAACATATAATAAAAGCAACTTGCAATCTAGGGTTTCATAAACTTCTATTTTTTTCCGAAGAAAGTTCTTGCCTTTGTTCAAAAGAAAGAAACAAAGAAATTGTGCAACAAAGCAACCCCACCGTACATCAAGTTTGAACTCCATTTGACTAACAGTTTACAATGCTCAAAAAGGGAAATTTTCGTGTCGCCACAATAAAAATTTGATACCCCCATGATCATCCCGAACCACCAAAAAAAACCCAATATAAGATGTGGAATAATCTCTATGAACAAAATTAGATAGTGGGATGGGATTGAAAAAACAAATTTAGCTGAATTTAATAGCAAGACTGCTAAAGTTTTGTTCAACAAATTTTCCTAGGCTTCACATAGGTCCGCATTGACCGGTCTTTGGTCGGAGAGATTATATTAAGAAGTAATTCTAGGCCCCTGCAATATCTTTGAACAATGATAATGTATTGTCGTCTAGTGCGTGAAATTTTAGAGGACTGAGCACGTTTCATGCACAAAACGACAAAGAAAACGACGAACACGCGTATTTAGAATAAGGTAGTAATATAAGAATGACAAAGTGTGGTTACTCATCATCCCATCTGTAATGAAGTTTCCAAACGAAAGAGACAGCAAATTTAAAGAAAGAACGTAAGAGATGTCAAAGTCCAAGGAATTTATTCCAAACAAATAATTTTTAGAAAGGTGGATAATTAGGGTCTTCATTAGACACGTCATTGCCGATGCCATCACTTACGTCCATAATGTGATTGTGATGGGGACCCATCGCTTTGATCCAGTTGAAGAGGACACTTAAAATTAATTCTAGTGAATAAACACTTAAATTAGGGTTTTTTTGTGGATAGATCTAGAAATATTAAATTATTTAATTAGGGCCATTTGGTACATGACAATACTTTCGGTTTTCATTAATGAAAATGAAAATATCGTTTCCTGTTTTTAGCTTTGAATTTTTCTGCAAATATGTTTGATTCGTGAAAGTGAGAACTCTCAGTTGGAACGAAAACGGGAAACAAGTTTGCAAAATTCATTTTTTATTAAATGCCGCCTTAAATGAATTTTAATCATAAGAATTAGTATAAAACCTGAAACTTCGCTTTTCAGATGAAGGTTTGTCTTAATTTAACAATTACCAGCCTTGATTGTAGCTGGGTTTGCCAGCTTGACTCACTCAATCTCCATGGAAACTGGATGGAGTTTCGTACAAAGAGGTCCTTTTCAAGGTCTTTTCCTGAAATTAATCGCCGATAGAGCTTGCCCTAAAATTATCATCTCTTTGCTGTTTTGACTTCGTGAACTACGTGCATCACGTGTTAATAAATTTATATTTCTTTTGTATGTTTCAAGCGCTACAAAAATGTCCACATTATTGACAATAGTTTAAATGTAAATTGAGGATGTCTCGTGTCAAGCAAATTGGCAGAATCGTCCAATGAAACGTAACACAGGCTGTCATAAGTTGCCAATTGGATAATTGGAAATATGAAAAGATAAGGCACAATTATATAAGTTAAACCAAAATCTATCAAAAGAAAATTTGAAATGGATTCGGAATTTGTTTCAATTGAAATTGTGGACGGACAACCCGAATTAACAACCACCAAGAGGCCTGGGATCCACTAATGATGTCAAGAGACATTACCATATAGCAAGTACTCCTACTCAAAGCTAGTTGATCACATTATGATACACAAGCACTACTTACACACTTGTACACTTTTGTCGGGGGGACCCCTCAAGGTAATTTTTTCTCAATTTACAAATGACAACAAGCAACAGGAACCTTGGATAAAGAGAATCACGAGTGAGAAGAGAAAAACATTTGTAAACAATCAAAGAAAGCGAAACTGTATCAGAGTCATCGATTTCTCAATTTCCTCCAAACCCTTCAGCATCCTTTGAATCCCTTATATAAACTCTCAATCACCAGACTAGCCATTGGAGAGCCCTTAAGATTAAAGAACCATTGGATTTGATAGGCACGATCACTAGAGATCAGGCCGTCTGTTCAATCTGATTTTCGTGACAAAAGTAAGGTTTTCTTGATAGAGTCTGCTGCCTCCGTCAATTGTCTGTTCCTCTGGCTGCTAGTGTCAGGACTTAAAGTGCTAAGCAAGTCGAACACACTACCTATACGGATATGCACTCAGGGCAATTTGGTAAAAGAAACAAAAATTAAATTAAATTAATGACCATGTTGATGAAAGCTGAGCGGTTAATAACATGGGTTTATCGAGTTGTCAAAGGGATGACTAATCCCACGACTGACAAAGCGCCTGAATGAGCGGTTCCAACCTAAGAACCACCTTTGAAAGTTAGAGTCATGGATAACAATCTTTTAAAGGTGATGGTAGGAGACTAATCAAAATCTCCTTCCATTATTTTACAGATAATGAAGAGATCATTAAGGCAGAACACGAGCGACATTATAAAATTATTTGCTTGAATCCACCTTCATTCAAAAATTCAAGTATTGCTCCTTACAGATCGCTCAACCCAACACGAAATATATCCTCACACCCGTGCATCCTAACAATATTTAAGCTACACCCATCATTAGACCAGTGAAATTTGACTAGTCTTCATCTTCTTATGCATATGGACAATATATAGATATCGATTCGATGATTGTCTGCTCTTATTCTCGGTCCATATTTTATATGGATAGAACCAACCTGTAGTTCCATTAGCGAATCGTCTCATGCCTCAAATACTACTATCCTAATCAGATGAGGCTGAGACGAAGACGAACGAAATTTCCAGTCTTTTCAGATGCCCGGTTTTTGGTGAACTGAACACATACAATCATAAGAAAGAACGTCCTGCCATTAACCTTATTACTGCAGAAATCATTTACATAAAGAATGGATATATGAAACGTGCGTATTATGCTCGTAAATAGGCAAGAAGAGTTCGTATTTTAACTATTGCATTAAAATAACAAGTTGAAAAACTCGAAATGTTAATCTAGTGGGGCATTTTATAATCGAGCCACACGACAAAAAACTATTGTTGCTATGAAGGGGAAGGATTTTAAATATTCCATTAGAAAATAAATGATAATTTCTTTGGGTCAACACACCAAAAAGGATAGTTGAAACAAGAACCAACCAACCACTGAATCAAGAACTGCTTATGTTCTAAAGTGTTGTAAAGATGTTTCTGAGAACTGCACACCGGCTGCTTTTACGACTAAGCTACATCAAGTAATGCAATCAGAATTCTTATTAGCATTCGATGGTTACATCTGATTCGGATATACCGGGATACAACTACCCTAGCAGAGATTAACTATGATTTGGCATATGAAAAGCCTCTTCCCGTGGTTAAGAAAAAAATAAACAATTACTAAATATAATCGATATACTAAGTGACGCGGTAAGCTGTACAATGCAAATGGAAATTTGAAAATATGTGAGCTAGATTTACCCAACATCATTCAAGACTTACAAAGATAGAGATATTATTATAAAAGTAAATGGTCCGGGCTAGAGCTTCATCCAAAATGTCCTAGGCCGAAACGTTAGCGCCGGGCCGAAATTTGATCAAAAGCCATCCTCGACGGCCCATGGACAGCCCCAAAATATAATACTAGGACAAAACCTAGTAATATCAATTAGAAAAATCCTAATGAAACGAGCGTGTATTAGCGCTTTGACTATAAAACAAAAAATGCGGTCAGCAGCAATAGATTAATCACTAGGACCATATAATAAAAAGCAACTTGCAATGTTGGGGTTTCATAAGCTTCTTCTATTTTTTTCCCGAAGAAAGTCCTTGCCTTTGTTCAAAAGAAAGAAACAAAGAAATTGTGCAACAAAGCAACCCCGCCGTACATCAACCTTGAAAACGATTTGATCAGTAGTTTGCCAAACTTGTCACTTTGATCAGAATATCATCCTTCTAGCTTACTTTATCAAGACAGGAAATTTCCATGTCCCAACGACAGAAACTTGATATTTCCATGTTCATCAGGAATCGCAAGCAGTACCCAAATTACATTTCGATATTCAAGATGCGGAATAATCCTACAAACATAATTAGATAATGAGATGGGTTTGAAAAATGAGGTTGTTCAACAATATTTCAAAGGCTGTTTCACATTGGCCCGCATCAATCGGTCTTGGGTCAGACTGAACGATATGCATGAACATGTGTTGTCAAGTGAGGTGAAATTCTAGAGGAACAAGGACGTTTCATGCAAATAATAACAACGACACGGAAGATGATGAATTAGCAGTTCTACAGACCACACCCGTATTCAGGATTAGCAGGCAACATTATAAGAATGATTAAGTACGGTTACTTATAATTACGATCCCATCTGTAATAAAGTTTCCAAGTGAAAGATACTGCAAATTAAAGAAAGAACAAAAGAGACATCAAAGTCATCCATGGGTTTCATTGTGCATAAGACATGTCGTTGCTGGGGCCATCACTTCCGTCCATAGTGAGAATTTGCAGCTTGACTAAAAACTAAAAAAACGTTTGCGAAATTCATATTCGACTATACTATTGATATTATGATAAACATTTAATCTAAACTTAGGAAAGATTGTCCCTACTAATATATCGTCTTATATGACTTTAAATCAAAGAGTTAATTTCACATGAAACCTTGACGTTTCAGATGAAGCTTTGTCATAGTTAAGCATCACCAGCCCGGATGAAATTTCATACAGAGAGGTCCATTTCGAGGTCTTTCTTGAATTAATTCACTGATAGTGATTGCCCTAATCTTATCGTCTCTTCGTTGTTTTGACTTCGTGCACTACGTGTATCACGTGGTAACAAATTTGCATTTTTTCAGAAAATTACCAAAAAGATCTACCTAGGAGAATCTCCATTCCTTTTGGAAACGCATATTGGAGATTAAAGTTTTTTGGAAACAGGACCCTGTGGGGTTCAAGACATCAAGACCCTGGCCATACTCAAGAATGAATAGGTGTTGTTCGGTCCGATTTCCATTAAAGCCCTCGAATCATGTACGCTAGAACAATCAAAGCTTACGATGTTTTGACTAAGATCACCCCATCGAGGTTCTTGAATCTGTTCATGAGAAAAATAAAAAAGAAACAAGAATCGGAGTAATTTCATAGTCCCCTCCTTAATAAGAGATTGTATCCCATTACTAAGATTTACTAGCCGATACGGCACCATATTTGGATACAATTACATATCGAATTTTTTCTTGTTCAACTCCCAGCCTATTTCCTTTCTTGTATACTCAATGATCTTCTCTCGCCTACTGAAACAATAATGTCGCTGGGTAAAACAAAATGGTCCATATTTCTTCAATGTATCTTGAATACATTAAATTCCTAAATTTATAAGCCAAAAATACTAAAATTTTCTGTTGAGAAAGATTTTCCTAGATTTCATATAACTCTGGATTGACTGGAGACAATACATATCAAGAATCGAGTCAACGCCGCCCGGCAAGATCAACAATAATCTGTGGACAAAACGCACATCACACCAATTCAGGATTAAGGAATCGATGAAGGGGTCAAGTACAGTACACATCATTGCTGATGCCCTCTCTGACGCCCATATGTGATGGCGACGGCGACGACTCGTTGCTCTGTGATTTATCAATTGAAGTTGAACACAGAGACAAGAACTGCGAACCCAAAGTCCCGTTTATGATTTAATTAACTTGAATTTTCCTAATTAAGCTCCAGTTTGGGCTCTGTTTTTTTCACTAATCGGCTGGCCCCATCCGAGTAATAGGCCACAGTTTCAAGGCCAGGCTGTGAAATTTCTCGAGTACTGCCCAACATGTGATCTAAATTAACAAATCAATTTGTCGGGTCTAAACTTTTTCCAAGGTCTTTTTCAGCATTAGAGATTGCCCTAATGTATCGTCTGTATGTATGAAGTTTTGACTGCGCGAGCTGTGCATGTCGATAGTGAGTTTATCCAATGCTATGGGGTAAAAGTTAATTAAGGGAGCTAGTGTTGTGAATGAATGTACATTTCACTGTCTAAATCAATATTTGGTAAACTTTCACCCACTGTTTTGGAAGTTTAACTTCTTAAGCAGTTGGCTCTAATTCTTTAAGCCAATAAATATATGAACATGGGATGATTTTTTCTTTTTCCTTTGAATCTCTTGTACATTCTGATCCTGTATGACGGAAATAGCGTTTATATTCTCGATTGCCAAAATCTAACATCATGAAGCTCTCATAAGACCATCATTTGCTACACAATAATGACGGCTTCGGTCCTCGGTTACATAAACTTGCATAGCTAGCTTCACTACATTTCAAAGATCCATGCATCCTCCACTTTATTAGGGCATGAACTACCGTTCCGTACGTTTAAACAAATACTAGAATTCAAAACATGACGAAAAACCGATACTCGGCATCTTGTTTGTGTGAATGTATGGTCATCAATTTTCCCACAGATTAATGACGAAATCTTCCATGGAAGCAACAGAAGACGCTGTCTCCAGTGGCCACCCAGGATACGATATAATACTCATCGAGTCAATGAACAAAGCATTTGAATCTTGTACCATGTATGCATCTTCCGCAAAAAAGTGTTGTGCCCACAAATAGCTTTGGACTTCATCATCCACATGTGCTGAACACACGTTGTTCTCAAAGGAGTTTTCCTTGGCCCCGTGGACTTCGATGGCATGATTAGAGCTCAATGCGCCGAAATTATCAGGGCTTGATGTCGGATTTCCAGTAAAATCTCCAAGATTCGACAATTGTACTGGAGTTGAAGTGGGAGTTGACCTACCCTCTTCCTCTTGGGGTGAACTCTCATGATTGGCGTCAACACTGTTACCCGCCCTTGCGTCTTCAGGGTTTCTAGGCTCTTGTATCGGTTTTCCCTTGAGCCGCTTTTTCAAGTGGGTGTTCCAGTAATTCTTCACTTCATTGTCCGTCCTTCCGACGAGTTTTGATGCGATTGCAGACCATCTGTAACAGAAGAGACGACATTAAGAGACGGAATTCATTGAAAATCGAGATGCTGTATGTATTTAATCCACTACATTTGCTATAGTAAATCTGCTTACTTGTTTCCCAGAACTTCATGAAGCTTGATGATGGTTTCCACCTCTTCTTTTGTGAAATTTCCATGCCTAAGGTTGGGCCTCAGATAGTTCATCCACCGAAGTCGGCAACTTTTCCCGCTTCTCCTCAGTCCTGAATCAATCACAGATACACAGGTTTAGCCCAAATTTGAGAATTCAGCTTCAGAGAACCATTCCCATCTCTAAAGAGAAAATAGAATCCTAGAGACACAAAGATGGAGAGTGAAACATATGCATAAAATGTCTAAGTGGATTTACCTGCTGGTACAGCCATGCGGCTCCAATTCCAAATGCCATGCCTCTTGATATAAGCAGTGAGCTTTTCATCTTCCTCTGCACTCCAAGCACCCTTCTTCAACCTCCTTTTCTCATCCATCACAGCCCCAAGCTTGGCCATTTGATGATTCTCTCTCGAGTACTCGTAACTGCTTGTTTAGACCCACATCCAAAAACTGAATCCTTAGGACTCCAATTTATAGTGACCCAAGATCTAGCACGTGTTTCCTTTCTTCGGTAAAAATTGTCCAGGTTTACCTGAACCCTTGAAAAGGCATATAATAGCAAGAGAGGGTCCTGTTCAGTGTCGGTGAAAAAGGAGGATTTTGTTCGTCTTACTTCATAATAAACAATGCCCTCGAAAAAGGACGAGAAATTTCTCCGCAAGACACCGTTTTTCATGTTTGCACACATCACTGAATTTTTTAATTCGAAATGCAAGGGTATTCTGGACTGCCCATATACCAATTAATCTAGAGGTGTTGACATCATCAAATAACGACGTCATCACGTGTTGGGCCATTTTATTATAAGAGTTGGACTGTGCAAATATAAATGTCTTCCCTGAGGTATGATTTAACGCAGTATATGATTTGTCTTTTAGTTTATCTTTTATGGCGTGATGAATACAGTAGAGACCACGCAAGCGTGTAATGCATACGTGCTTCATAAGTACTGCGAATTGAGTTGTCAGATGACAGCTTGTCACTCTTCACGGTTTGACATCTGGCATTGCTGAAAGTCTTCTCAGGAAGCATCCCCATTCGAGGACCCCCGAAAAACAAGGACATGCTTATTAAATGCCAGTATGAATGGAGCTATTTCTTAAGAAATTTTCAGATAGAAAACCTAGAGATGACACATAATGTTCCCATTATTTTAGAGAGAGAGAGAGAAATAAATTATCAGATAGAAAACCTAGAGATGACACATAATGTTCCCATTATTTTAGAGAGAGAGAGATATGAATAATTTTTCTTCCTTTAATGAGGGCCCATTGATTGACTTAAACTCGCAAAAGAAGGCAAGAAAATTTTCAATGGATTAGCAAGAATCTTAGTAGTAGATTTGTAGACCACAGTGCACGTTGCAGCAAGAAATAGACCTATAAATTATCTTCTTTGAAGCATTGGCGATCTTTAGAACCAGAATAATTCTAGGAGAATTCACTGCCTCGAGCTGTTGAGAATCCCGAAATAAAAACAATGAACTACACTTGCAAAGTCATCCCAAATGATGTGCCAAGCATCCATTAGAATTATGAGAATCCAAGGGTTGTTTGCTGAGTAATTTTCCTTTTCATAATACAAAATTTGTAGGATGAATTCACTGCCATCTAGTTATTACAAGTGATCCATTTTGATATATATTTATCGAGTACCTGCTATTTTCCATCCTGAATGTGTTAATATCCTTCTCTTATTTATTTGATGTGGGCAACTTGCTACGAGGTTCTTGAAATGACTGATCGTGCATCTTACTTCTCCACATTTTAGTTAAACGAAATAAGCTAGCCTAAGGTCTATTACCCCTCATTTCAATTAGCTTCTCCCCTCTTGTTGTCCAATGGAACATGATCTCTCTTCCACTTATTTATGTTTGGGAAAGTCAAATATGAATATCATCTACAACATCATTTCTATGTCTGAGCATTCCAGCTTTTAAATAAAAATTCAAGGCTGTCGTATCTATAGAAAATTATTGAACTCAACCCTTCAATTAATTATGGGTGGAGGTGTGAAGTGCAGAATTTATGGAATGCTCTGGATGTGAATCACGACGAGTGGACTTGGAGAGATGCGTCCACCAAGTACAAGAATTGACAGACGAACCGGACAAGGTCCCCTTCTAAACGTGTAAAGACTCAAACGAGATGAGAAGGAGACTCGGCCAGAATTTTCTTAGTCAATTTCCTTTGTTGTATAGTGGTCAGTCAATTCCAAGCCAACCCCTTTTTCACAATGAGGCACCTGCGAAATAGTACATAAAAAGTCCATACATGATCAATTTTTAGGTCTAATTCTGAGATATTTGGGTTTTCTTTTGGCTATGACCCGGTGGTACACATCTTAAACTAATTTTAGTGCGCCAAATTAAGTCCATCGTCTCCGATTTGTTCAAAAGGACGCCATTACAGTTGAAAGCGACATAACTCCCTTACACAATTAAATCTTGCGCAAAAAAGTTCTGCGTCTCATCATCCGATATTTGGGTCGGCCTTTTTTGTTCATGCTTTGATTTTGTTATATGCATCTAGGACTAGTTTCATGCGTCATATTAAGTTCACATTGTCTGGTCCACAAAAGCACGTCATTTTTGTTGAATTCGAGAGATTCACATGAAATGAGCTCCTTCTGACAAAACTCCAAATGATTGTTGCAACCAAGAACCTGAGTCTTATGATTCACGTTCTTGATGTAGAGTCTCTACAGGTTATCAAGTTAGGCTCTTGAAAACACACCCCTTCTTTTTACAGATTCTTCTAGTATGTGATAAACCAACTCGATTCTCTCGGAATACTTATATAAGAAAAGAGTACCAGTTCCCTTCAATCAAATCAAACTTTCCTTTTCAAATTGACTTTATTAACTAATTTTTTTTTGTATGAGGATGGTACCGAAGATGGTGTGAAAAGATTCGATGCTTTCTCCGTGTGGAGAAACTGTTCTACCCAAGGGTTTTTGACTTTAACACTTCTCGGTTCATAAGCGCTTAAATTTGGTCGAAGACTTAACTAAGCATAAAAATTGATTATTAATGGGGAAACCGATGAAAAGTTTGGAGAGGTTGGAGCAGATAGGAACAATGTTAAGAAACTTATTTTTTTTTTCTTTTCTATGCTGGGCAAGCAAGAGTTTTAGTTATCCTGAATCAAGGTATGCCTCATAGTCCATCAAAGCATCAGATAGAATTAAACTAATCGCCAATCCCTACAAAATTTATGTCAGAAAGCTCTGCAATTTACCTACTCCATCTGTCTTCACTTTAATTATCTACTATGTTTGCGGTTGTGACAACAAAATGCTTCTCGTGAATCTTCCTATTTTGAGTCAACGACAGATGACAACATGCCTGCCAAGCCAACTTTGTGATCAAAGACTGACATTTCTGAACCTTTAAGCCAATTCAAAGCTCCTGAAATCTGTCGAGACCAGCATCCTCAGCGCCTGCCGACTTCACAAAGGTTGTATATTATCTTCCATTCCATACTTGTCTTAATGTAGAGCAGCCAAAGAGAATATCATGTCTAGTCTCATCTACCAAACCACGCAAAGGGCGAATGATAGCGGATTGAGGAGTGGAAGAAATCTGTTAAGAATGCTAGCCAGCTAATGAAACTATGTTTTGCCAAGTTCTTAGTCATTTTAAAAGCTTGAATCATCAAGTTCTGCTCCTATTTACCGTCATTTTATAATCCCCTTCTGATGATTTATTGCCATATTTTCACACCCATTTGGTTATAACAATTTATATTTGACTTTCGCTGTCATCGAGGGGTGGAAGAAATCTCTCTGTTATTGTTCGGAAAAAATCTTCACTATAATCTAAACAAGTAAAAGAAAGAGTAATTTTGTTTAGTTTCAAACTTGGTGTGCTTCGACCGAAAATAAAAAAACTTGGTGTGCAATTATATAAATCATGCAGGAAGAACCCAAATTATTCTCTGATGAACACCATGCTGACCTAAGGCGGCTTACATC
The DNA here is from genome assembly GCA_024500025.1 of Syzygium aromaticum. Classification (NCBI taxonomy): domain Eukaryota; kingdom Viridiplantae; phylum Streptophyta; class Magnoliopsida; order Myrtales; family Myrtaceae; genus Syzygium; species Syzygium aromaticum. The sequence continues at coordinate 710,205 of CM044888.1, read as the reverse complement.
ACTTCACTTTTGCTGAACCACATATATTATTGCAAAGGAAGGCACTTCTCTTTTTCTTTTTCTATTTTCTTGTTCTTTATACAATATGAGTAAACTAGGGTTTCTCTTTTGCTTATCCCAAGATATGCTCATTAATGACTATAATAGGGTTTTTCCTATTTACCTCTCCAATTATATATTTCCATACTTCGGAAACCAAGCAAAGTATTGAAAATCTTTGAAACGGTAATAATTCCGGCCAATCAATGTTAGGCATCCTTAATTGGGATTCGAAATTTCCTTTGGGTGAGTAATTATCCTTCTATGTTTTGCCAAGTTCTTAGTCATTTTAAAAGCTTGAATCATCAAGTTCTGCTCCTATTTACCGTCATTTTATAATCCCCTTCTGATGATTTATTGCCATATTTTCACACCCATTTGGTTAAAACAATTTATATTTGACTTTCGCTGTCATCAAGGAGTGGAAGAAATCTCTCTGTTATTGTTCGGAAGAAATCTTCACTATAATCTAAACAAGTAAAAGAAAGAGTAATTTTGTTTAATTTCAAACTTGGTGTGCTTCGACCGAAAATAAAAAAAATTGGTGTGCAATTATATAAATCATGCAGGAAGAACCCAAATTATTCTCTGCTGAACACCATGCTGACCTAAGGCGGCTTACATCACTTCACTTTTGCTGAACCACATATATTATTGCAAAGGAAGGCACTTCTCTTTTTCTTTTTCTATTTTCTTGTTCTTTATACAATATGAGTAAACTAGGGTTTCTCTTTTGATTATCCCAAGATATGCTCATTAATGACTATAATAGAGTTTTTCCTATTTACCTCTCCAATTACATATTTCCATACTTCGGGAACCAAGCACAATATTGAAAATCTTTGAAACGGTGATGATTCCGGCCAATCAATGTTAAGCATCCTTAATTGGGATTCGAAATTTCCTTTGGGTGAGTAATTATCCTTCTATCTCTTTGAAAAGTAATCTAGATCATTGGGCAAGACTTTAATTCTCATCGAAAGATTAACTCATCCAATATACACTCATACACAGTTAATGTAATTTGTTTGCTTTTTAGATAACAAATATTCCCCGACCAAAAAAAAAAAAAGATAACAAATATTCGACACTTCATAATGTATCAAATTTAGATTCTTCGAATATAAATTAACTAGAATGTATCTTTTTGAAAAAATAAAAAAGTGATAAATTACGGCGATCATCTATATATGTAATACTTCTTTCAAATTGAAGTATCATCTTAAACCTCTCTCTATCTTTTTTCCACTACTTCTGCATACCTCTCTCTTTTTTTTTTTCTCTCAAACATAAATTTTCATAATGGCATTCCTAGGCGGTGACAGAAACCCTAATCGGGAAAAGATGTGGCCTCGCCACCGGAACTATTGGGGCAAAGAGAAGTTCTTGGACTATCCAATCTTCGGCGTGATTGGGGCCGCAGCTAAGGTTAGTTTTTTTTTATTTTTTTTTGCTTTTTCTGTTGTTTCTCTTCTCGTTGTGATTAGTTTGAATTTTGTTTTTGCCGGAGAAATCATGGGTTCAAAGCATTGAAATAGGGTTTATCATTGGAGATGTGTCTTGAGGGTTTATATGGTCTAACTTGGATCATCCTAAAAAAATTATGTTTCTAGTTGAAGTTATTAATTGGATTTGATGCATTGAAGATTTGGGTTGTCCAATAGGCAAACTTTCGCTACCATTCTCACAAGTCTCTTTTTAAAATAAAAATAAGAAAAAAAGTTTGAGTGGCTGCATCCTTCGTAGTGTTATTGTCGTATTGTTTGATGTTCGGTGTAGATTGAACTTTTCGCGCTAGATTATGTACTTGTAGTTGCTTTTGATTGAAACCCAGTTTAGGAGCTGATATATATGCATCAATGCGGCAGGTTTCGTGTCTCCAGCAAACTGTAAATTGGCTCTATGCTCAGGTAGGCAAACATTTTTTTTTTCCTGCTTTTGCATTTTGCCTAACACTTCATGACATCGTAGTGTTCATAAATATTGGTTACACGTCTAGTTTTTTTGGGTCTATGCTCGGCACTTACAACTGGAGAAGTTGGTAAATTTATCAGCTACATGATTTGAAGGGGGCATCTTCTGAAGTTAGTAGAGCACTTGTGTCCTTACTAGCATGTGTAAAATTGAAGGACTGTATCTACATCAGTGTTATTTAGATATGAGTTTACTTCAGTGTTGGACAAGAATGCATAGGAAAACGAAAAGATTTTCATTTGACTTTAATTTCATTCCTGAAAGTACCATTTGTTTTGTTGGTCTTGTCGACAAATTTGGCCCTCTTCAGTGAGAAATGCAAATTTATACATCCAAGTTCTACTTTAACTTCCTTTAGCATTGTTCGCATTTATCAACCTCATCATATCTTGGACCATCGCTGCTAAGTCTCAAGTGAAGATAAGCATGAATATGATAGGCTGTAGATTCTGAATGAATGTTGTTGCTAAGTATTAGAATTTATTTGTTGAAGACCAGTGCTTGTGAGTTGATTCAAGAGAATAACTAGAATAATTTAGATCGCGTATTTGTTGGGCAAAGTGACCAATTGCTTGGATTCTTTTTCTATACTTGTCACAGCTGGCTATCCGTAGTATCATATTCGGTACTCTTTCTGCAGGAGACCCCAAAGCGTATGCAGCGCGTGTTTCACAGAAAAAGGAGTGACTTTAAAAGGGGTTACGAGAACTCGCGTCAAAATGATGCTGGTGCATATAACCAGAAATTCCAGCGGTATGATTGGTATTGGGAGGCTGACACTTCGTTCAGAGATCGAAGTACTAATTTCGGGAGAGCTCCGAGGGGGAATGCAAGTTTCCCATTGTCACATCATTACTCAGTTTTGGGCCTTGATTGATGAGGCAATGTTGCAGATCTTGGTGATATGTGTTTTGGGATGCTACATCTACCCTTCAATGTCCAGACAGTGGCGCAGAGGGTTAAAGAAAGAACTACCTTATGATTATCCCATCCTCTAGAAGGCATATAATTTGGGAGTTGCTTAGCTATATGTCCATCTGTATAATGCTTGCTGAAATCTGGTGTCTGAATTGTTTTCCCCTTTCCATCTGATTGACTAGTCCTTTTTCTTTATCCAGTTTACAGCGCGGACTAGCACTTTCAAAGGTTGTTAAATTGGGTATTATTGACTAGATAGCATTTGTTTGATATCCCCCTTTGGTTTGTACAAATATGCAAGCCCATAACTTTTGATGCATTAGGATGCCACTAGAACACAGAAGTAAAGCTTTTTACAGGTAGTCCTTACTATTATTTGTATCTGCCAGCAGTTTCTATGCCAGTGGCAAGTCAGTCTTTTATACTGTGAATGACCTTAGAGCAATGCGGTCTGGCAAAAACTAATCATGCGCTGAGAAGTGCGCATTAATGTAGTCAGTGGCCTATGTTACTTTAGCATGTTTAGATTATATTTCCCCATATTTCTTGGGCTCTGCCAATAGACGATACGTTTGATTCAGATTGACTTTACCAGGCAACTAGCAAGCTTCTCGAATTTGCTTGCCAATTGTGAACAATGATAGTGCTTTTTAGCTAGCTCATGTGTATGACCTGTTTTTTCTTTATCGTCAGACTTATAATCATTAGGTGGACTAGAAAGCAGTAACTCAATATGACCAAGTCGGCAAAATGAAGAGAGCCTGTCTGGGTTGCTTGGTTCTTCACTGTGATGTCTTATCATTGATTGTACTTTGGTTTTTAATTTAGACATAAGTATTAGTAAGAGAGAGAGACGGAGAGACAGAGAGAGATGTTGGAGCAGGGAATTAAAACTAAGCCTTATTCGGGTTTGCTATATGTAATTGTGCTTTTGTTGGGTACAAAACATTCTGTAAAATCAAGGTGCTCCACAACATGAGTTTTAGTGAGAAAGAGAGAGAGATGTTGGAGCAGGGAATTAAAACTGTGCCCCATTTGGATTTGCTGTATGCAGTTGTGCTTGGTTGTGTACAAAACGTTCTGTAAAATTTTGGTGCTCCATATCTATCATATTGTCTTCTTTTAAGTCTTGCTTAGTCTTTCCCTGTCCCTTTTAAACGAGTCTCCATCCTATGACACCTTCTCTCTGGAGCATCATGAGGCTGTCTTACTATGGTTTTAAGCCACTCGAAACGAGCTTCACCTGTGATGTCCCCATTTCTCTCCATTGAATTCATCCTTAATCATCACCTTGATAGATGTCAAAAGCACCTCTTTTCATCCTTATCTGCATCGCCTGTGGCATGTATTTTTCTTGTTTTTAAACCTTTTACATGCTCATTTCATATAATGTGGGTTTTCTGTCGCTGCAGATGGCATTTAGGGCCAAGGCAATGGAGTTCCATCCGGATCGGAACCAGGATAAACAGAGGTACGATGTGCTTGTTTGCACTGATCATACTACCATTAACATCTTATATCTACGTTTCAGATGTAAGTGTTAACATTGCATGTCTTACTGCAGTGGCTGCTGAGGCAAAGTTCAAAGAAGTAACTGTGTCTTACGGGGCCATCATGGAAGAACGGAAGTACAACAAGACCTAACACGTTGGTTTGATTGTGTCCATGATATTCCGAGGACTTGTCATTGAGGATGCAACAGCAGATCAAGGAATGGTGCCGATGCGCTACATTTAGTTCGCAGGGGGTCGTTAACCGAAGAGAAGATTTGGTTGCAAATTTTGCAGAATTACTGGGCATTTGTTTTGAAAAGCCTATGATGATAAACACGGGGGTACCTATTCAATTTATTGTTGAAGTACTATAAGAAGTAAATGTAGAGCAACATATCTGATTTATAAATGGGTTATTTAGAAATTGAAGTGTAACGTACCTGATCAAGTAAAATAAGTTCTTAATGGAGAACAAGCATTGTTGAAAAAAAAAATATATGACTTACTGAATTACAAAGAAATTGCACTTAATAAAGACATTCACTTAATTTTAGTAAACCATAAATCAAAAAGATCAAAAAGTATAGCTCTCTTTATAGAGTATATAGTTTGTCTCGAACAATTTATGCTTAATATAAAGTACAATAGGTGTACCGGTTTGAAATAATGAAAACATGAAAATAGGAAATGGCGGAAAATTTCAAGATAAACCGTATTCTCACGGTAAAATTCAACGGAAACTAATGGAGAGTAAATGTGTCATGTGTCACACGTGTATTAATTTGAGGTAAATTTATTATATCAATTTGAAATTTCGACAATTGTGAAAATCCTTTGTGTTGATTAAATTTTCTACGAAATAATTTTTAGGAAGGCGCCATTGAAAATCATAGATTTTTCGTGGAATGACCAATTTTTAATGTATTTTGTTCTCTCACAAATATACTAGAACTCGGATCGGTACTCACTGGTTCCTGTGAATTGGAATAAAAAATCGGACCCTTTTTTCCTATTCCTGTAGATCATATATACCTCTTTTGTCTATTTTTATTTTGCCTAAGTAGATTATCTTGAGTTACACATATATTACCTTGGGCTAAATTGAAAAACGACTATTTTTATTTTGAAAACGAGTCAATGATGACCCTCCATGGATTCGCCTATATAAGCCGTGGCTAAAGTTGCAAAAATAAGAGCTTGAATACTAGTCGTAAATAATCCAAGGAACATGACAGGTGTAGGAACCGCTAAAGGTACTAAAGAAACAAGATCCCAAATGGAATTGCTGGTTGTTGATGACCACTTTTTTAAAGATGCATTTCGTTTTTGTGTCGCAAGTGACAATACTGCCATTCGAGAAGGCAACTGTTTAATCACGTCTTCAAGGTGAGATCCGAATGATCTGTCTGTCTCCGTTCCTCTTTGAGCAAAATCCGATCAAATTTTGATGTTATTTCGCTGATTCTCTCACTTCATGTATGGCGTGGCGATAATCTAGAACCTCTCGCCTTCTCTGATATCATATGAACGCCCTTCATGAAACTGCACACCACATGTTCGACGAAATGCGCAAGCCAAGTCCACGTGAGTTTCAGTGGTCGAGGGCTGTCGGAATCCCGCTCTCGTAGTCTCTCGGTAGCACGTGCTTGTTGCTCGCACTTACCCAGTCCGTTATCTCTCGCTTTCTCGCTCTCTCTCTCTCTCTCTAGTTGGTCCTTTCCTCAATGGTTGGCATGGATGCCAATTAGCAGTTTCTGGTCATTTATTTGCCAATCTTTAATCCGTTACACTATGATTAGCATGTATTTCGGGAGGTAAAGAAAATCGTGAAGAAGACGACTTTCCTTATAGTTGTCCGGAAGAATAGATGTGGGGTGAAGCAAATCTGGAGAACTAGACTTCTGTATGTTAAAGCTGAAAAGTAAGATGAAAGGGATGTGTTTGGTTGAAAAAATGGCGTTTTGCCATTTCATGTGAATTGTGAATATGAGTGGGCATGATCATAAAATACTACTTAATGCAAGAATTGTGGAAATTATTATGTCGGTTGCATGCCGTTAAGAGTTCAATCCTCAATCAATTTGAACATTGTGGATTAACAGAGCATGTTCTGTCCCTGTGACAGAATAAAACCTAACTATTTTGAAGGAGAAAGATGGGCAATTTTTATGTGCATAAAACTAAAAATGGAACAGGCAAATGTGATTCCCGGTGCTCAATTGGGCAGTGACTGTGGGTACGAGATTGAAGCCACACTTGGAACCTATTGACAGGGTAGGTTCTAGAATATGCAGGATAGGTTCCAGGATCTAAATGCCAGGGAACAAGTTTTAATGGGTAGGTTCTAGTTGCAACCTGGACAGAACCTAGATTTGCTCACCCCTATAAATTAGTCAGCAATTTTGTTTCTTTTCCATTAATTAAATTACATTGTCGATTCTAGGACAATTTAGGCTTTAAGATATGCAGGGTAAATTCCAAGTTCCAAACGCTAGGGAACCGATTCCGATGAGTAGGTTCTAGTTGGAACCCGAACCGAACCTGGAATCGCTCACCCCTATAAATTAGTGGGCAATTTACATTGTCAATCTTCCTGTTTCAGGTAGAGGAAGCACCAGTGGAGGATTAGGAGGATGAGCGGAGGAGGAGAGAAAGGCTCAACCACCACGAAAACCCCTGCAGATTTCCTGAAATCTATCCGCGGGAGACCGGTTGTCGTCAAACTGAATTCTGGCGTCGATTATCGAGGTACTTCTCTTAACATAATCTCTATGCATTAATAGAATTCTTCTACAAAGATTTTCTCAACGTAGCTCGATAATGCTGAGTTTGAGATTTTTTCTGTCCTCATATTTACTGATTGTACTAAATCCCATGTGCCTTTAACTACTTGTCTCTAACTTTAAATAGTCAGGGATGATCTATGGGTTGAGTTCTCCGCAACTTGTATGAGTGAAGCGGTGAATTGCTCACCCGAAACTTCAAGCAGTATTTTAAGTCAACTGGAATTATAAACCAAATGAACCTTACCTATCAAAATGAAGTAAATGAAGAAGAATATTGCTTTTGGCATAAACTGTCAAAGGCATTTGTGACGCTACATCATGCTGCAAAGAATGAGCAGTTAAGTTCGTCTTGCCATGTACAGTGTGGTCTCGATGTAAGTCACTAAGCATTTTCTTTTCCATCATCAGGGAGGAAACTACATCTAGTCTTTTAAATATAATAACTGTCTCTTTTTCTAACAATGTTCATGGTATTCACTGTTAAAAAGAGATCAATAGTAAAAGTGGGCCTCTGATGTTAAACTCGTCTGCTCATCTATCAACAATGACTAGATGGGAAAGCTAACATAGGAAATATGTTTTGTTCATGAAATCAGGTATTGTTAGATCAAATGATGACCACAATGATACATTTTTTTTTTTTTTGGAAAATGTAAAGACAAGAATCTTGCACATACATGCTGCTATTTGATAACAAGATACCAAAAACCTGTATTTGATGGCATGAGAATTTACAAAAAGAACTAGCTTTCAAACTTTGTGGTTTTTCTTTTGAGTGTCAAGAGAGAGGAAAGGAGAACAAGCGCAGAGGAAGAGAAGGGGAGAAGCAGGGTGTTAGATGATAAATTAGCAAACTTATATGGAATTGAGATTTGGTTGCTTGAAAGCCATTTGATCCATCCCGATGGCCTTATTATGAAAATGAGAGGATTGTAGGTAATACCCTATATGTGGGCTTCTCAATCGAACTTTATCAATTAACTATTTGTAGTATCCTAATAAAGAAAAAGCCGGTGTTTGTGCGGTATGTGCCTATGACCAAGCCTTTTCGTGTCAACTTTGAGTAATTTTCTCAACTGTCTTCTGGTGTAAGACCTGGAGGATAGGTGAGTTAAATGATAACAAACTAATGGATCTGCAGTGCTCCTGATAAGTATGTTCTTCATCCCATGCTATATGCAGGCTATGCTGATGATTGGTTTAGAACGACTATCTTTTGTTGTCTGAAGTTGTGGTATTCTCAGATGTTCTGATGGGTTGGAGTTTTATGCAGGTATTCTGGCCTGCCTGGATGGATATATGAACATAGCAATGGAACAGACGGAAGAGTACGTCAATGGGCAGCTGAAAAACAAGTATGGAGATGCTTTTATTCGAGGAAATAATGGTAATGTTGTATTCAGAATTTCCGCTTGTTAAATCATTTCTTTGCTGACTTAGACCGTGCCTAATTGGTATGACTTATTGCAGTTCTGTACATCAGCACTTCAAAGCGGACTCTGGCAGATGGGGCTTAGCATTGATTGTGCTTTGTAATGTGGCATGGTGGAGTTATGTGGGCATAACTTTTGATGGGTACATTCTTGGTTGCTGGTTGTTTTTGCTCTAGAATTGAAGAAAGTGAACATATTCTAAATTTTAGAGCTGATATGTGATTCTTACTGATAATCCTGCATCTCAAGAAATTGGTTTGTGAATTGCTTGACGAGCACTGGTAATGCCCTAGCTCTTCCTAATTTAGCATGTCGTCATATATACCTGGCTCTCTGTTTGTGTATTGCTGATTGGCTTCATGGTGTCCTGTTTATGAAGAAGGCGAATTACATTTAAGCATCAACCTTGGATGCCATCTGTCTACGTCTGTATAATTGATTCTATTGCAAAAGCTCATAGGAATAATAGATATGATGTCTGTCAGGATATGCAAAGTCATATTTTACGCTCGCAACCAGAAAGAGTCAGACTATTATTTTAATTAATCGAGCGAAATTACACTACCTTTAATTATATGTCCTTGCATGAAAGTTGAAACCTTTGGCTTGTAAGAAGTAGCTGTTCCATTTCAAATCTACTTCCTACAAAGTAATTATTCGTTGTTGTGTAAAAACTATCGGAGGCATATTTAATTAATCAGCCCTTTGCGAGAATAACTTGGTGTTTTAGTTGGTCCAAATTGCTCATTGATAAAGGATGCTTCCACACGTCTCTGTCTTTAAATATGTACACGGAATCTTGATTTATTTTTTTTTTTGAATTTACAGTCTGTCCACGAGAGAATTTAGTATCCCGCGTAAATTACTTTGTGTCATTTCCCCTTAAGAAACCCAATTTATTAGATTCATCGGTATATACTGCCGTATATACATGCAGGCCTCACTGTGAGGGATGGAAAATCCTTCACGTGGTAGCATTAGTGACAGAGACAAAATAGAGACACAAACCAAGGAAAATGGGTTCGTTGCAAGAAGACAGGCGATGCGCAGGAAATATCTAATCCCAAACTTCATAAGACGTCCCCGATCAGACTTGTAGAAACCACCAAAACGAGTCATCCACAGCCAAACAAAAGATAAAACGCGTAGTCAGAGAGGATCTTGGTGAATTCCCTTTCGTCTCCTGCTGTGGGGCTCATTAAGTATTTCTCTCTGTGGCTGTTGTACCACATTTTAGTAGCAATATCCCACATAATAACACTAGAGTCGTAATTAGCCTTAGTGACATACACTAAAAGATTACTCCAATCAATCCCCTCTGGTATACTCTCGAGAAACATAGCACCTCTAGCCTGAAATATCTTCTCACCTCTATCTGATCATCTACATTCTCGGATTTACGTTTCATCTCCTTAAAGAGAAAGATCCATAGCTTCTTAATATCCATAGCTTCTTAATAAAGGGATCCCGTTCGACCAAAAAATAAATAAAGGGATCCTCGGACACATACATTGCATTCACTATCACTATTACTCCAGCAAATATACAAATCAATGAAGCACAGTGTTAGGCTTGATGGATACAACATATGATCTTCTCGGCCATACGGCATAGGGAGCTGCGAATATAAGAAAAGCTGATGACGCTCCGGCACCGATTGCTCTCATACATCTTTCTCGGACTCTCCATTAAGCTCTCGGAGAAAAGGTTGCAAGCAGAGATGCGTTTTGATCACCTTCAAAATATTATGGTGTATCTGAAAACTCGTAAGTAACATTGGCATTAGACTTTGCGTTACATGTGGAGAGCCGAGGCTTCCTTTGCTTATCTGTCTTGTGGGGAATGAATCTAGTTTAGATGATCCGCTAGTGTAGACCTCACAAAAGCCATTACAACGTTAGTGAAGGCTATGAAGCGGAGAATGTAGCTGCACCCGTTGAATATTACTAGCATTTTTGTGTGGAGCACCACATAGATGAATTGGAGTTCAACTGCCATCACCCTCAACTCATCGATCGCAAAAACCCTGTGGAAATATTCGCAGCTCATTTGGCATTCCCGATTTATGTACATTATATCTCTGATGAAGACCTTAAGATTAGAAAGAAGTAGTAAAAGCATGCTTCTATCAGAGCAGCCATCCCCTAGGACATTGAGTTATTTAGCAAATCAGTCGAGTGCTAACTGCTTTATTATTTTGAGACGTCCATGGAACTTGTGCTCTCAGACCACCCATTCCCTCAACCTTAAGGAGGCACGAGCTAGTAAGTGCGCAAGTCCTCTGTTTTTTTAATGACCGCGGCAAGAAACACGAGCATCGTTGGGATCACCAACGATTTGTCGTTGAGAAATATCTGCACAAAGACATAAATGGCGGCACCGACTTGGAAGATGAGAGTGAACAGGTGTCATCACTAAAGCGAATTATACTCTAGAAGGAAGGCAGTGATGTTGTCTGGACCACCAAGATGTGACAAGAGAAATGAGGCCTAAAATGCCTGAAGTGCTCCGTTTACTCCAGCTGCACAAGCACATGAATTGTCTTGGCTGTGAGAGATGAGCCCAATTCCCTATACAGCTACCCAGTCATACATCAAATAGACCAACCACAAAAGAAGAATGATGGGGTAGTTTGCAGTTTTCTTTTTAAGAGATGCAAATAGAATGAGAATGATTTGAAACGAGAAATATGACGAAATCTCGAATGTTCCATGTGTTCCACAAAATCGAAATGGAACTAAGGCTCCATTTGCTTAAAGTAAAATATGATGTTTCTGGAAAGTGTTTTCTAGTAAGTCATTTTTCAGGAAAATAACAATATTTTCCGGATTTTGGTTGAAATCTAAAAATGAACTATAAAATATTTTTCATTGTTTGGTATTAGATTTTCCATCCGTGTACTCCTTTTAATAATATGCATGAACTGATTATTTACAATTAGTACAAGTAGACATGCAAGGATTACCGTGAGGAATGAAAATTCATCAATTCTTGGCATTAGTCACGAAAATACACAAACTAGTAAATCCTATTTAAACGAACACCGGTAGAAATGCCATGAGCATGGTAAATAAGACAGTCGACGCTGATGAAATATCTTATCGAAGTATTCATTATACAATCGATTTTCTCTCATCCTCCTCATCCCAGCGTTAAAAATCCGTGCCCCATTCATATTTGGATAAACAACCAAAATGAGCTATCAATAGCCAAACAAAAGCTAGAAACTCTCCACCTTTGCTCACCACCTCCACATGGGTCTCTCCCTTAATATCGCTTGCTGCATATGACAGCATCTCCACTTACACTCCGCTCATCACCTTCCACTTCATTTCCCCAAGACTTTCCATCTCTAGGGACCAAACTGATTCCCTCGTTGTACTCGGGACTTGAAGCTCTTTTGGCCGTCGCAAAACATTTCTTACATTGCCCCATGACATCCTTGATTTGAACATGCCCTCTACAGAGGCAGCCTAACTTGATCAGCATATTATTTGATATGATTCCAGGTAACACCCGCCACGATGGACGCCACATTAGGCTGATTACATAAAAGATACAATATATAGTTGGAGAGAATTTTGCCTAATTCCCTTTCATCATGTTTGGCTGTGGGACTATCTATGTTTACCAAGTTTCGATTGCAACATGCCACCCTATAGTACTCCGATTGTAATTAGCCTCGGTGACATGCTTTAAAAGATTGTGGCAATCAATCCCTCCAAGTCTACTCTGGAGAAATTCTTCACCTCCAGCCTCAAAGATCTTTCTCACCTTTTTCAGATTATTCGTATTCTTGAATTTACGTCTTGTCTCCTTAAAGATAAGATCCACAGCTCCTTAATAAATGAATTTTTCGACACATGCTCATGTTCTCCTAATAATGAGTGTCCTTAATAAAGGTATCCTCTGACACATACAACACATTCATAAACTTTTCTAATTTTGAATTCGTGTTCCTCGGACAACAGCCCCTGGCAATTGTGTATGGTCAGTAAATTTTACATAGATATAAAAAAAAACCTAAAAAATAAGGAAAGTAAATAAATTTGGGATCACCACTTTAAATTGTAATTAAGTGATTGAGGACAATTTTGTCTTTTTGGTGAAATTGGGTAGATTTAATCATCTGAGGATAGAAATAGCGCCCATCTAAAAAACCCCTTATGAAACGTGCGCGTATTAGGACTTTGACCTCATAAAACAAAACAAAAATGTCCAAGCCTCCGTTCGTCTGGCGAAAAATGTGACATTTCTCAAAAATATTTTCCGAAAAGTTATTTTCCTGAAAAATGGCATAATTTTTCGGTGTTCGGCTGAAATCTGAAAAAGTCTCAGAAAATATTTTTCGTTATTCGGTATGGAAAAGATTTTCCTCTTTGCAATATTTTTAATATGTTTAAAACATATTTTTAATTTTCTTTTTTTTTTTTTCTTCTTTTTCCTTCTTCTTCTTCTACTGCAGGTCGTTGGCCACAGCCGTGGCTAGTAACCGGCCACAGGCGAGCTCGAGCCTTGCCATGGGCTGGCGAGGCCGATCAGGCGAGCTCGAGCCTCACTAGATTTTGCGAGTTGGGTGAGGTTCAAGGCCGCCCTCGCTCGCCCAGGCGAGGCGACCCTCGCCCGACGCCAGAGAGGTTTGCCCTCGCCGGAAAGGAAAAAAAAAAAAAAAAAAACAAAAAAGACGAAAATACCCATGGATTAAAGTACAATGGGGTAAATGTATCACAAATAATATAATTTGGGGTTTTTGATGTCATAAAAAAAAGTTCGAGATAAATGTATCACAGGTAGCAAAATTTGAAGTTTTTTGTGGTTTTTTCTCCAACAAAAAGCAACTTGCAATATTGGGTTTCATAAACTTATACTGTTTTTTTCCCGAGAAAGTCCTTGCCTTTGTTCAAAAGAAAAGAACAAAGAAATTGTGCAACAAAGCAACCCTACCGTACACCAACTTTAAAAGCCATTTGACTAACGGTTTACATTATATATATATAAAAAAAAAAGGGATATTTTCATGTCCCGACGACAGCAACTCAACATCCCCATGTTCATCACGAACCGCAAACACTACCCATTTCCATATCAATATCAATGACGTGGAGTAATTTCTATGAACATAATTAGACGATGGGATGGGTTTGAAAAACGAATTCAGCTGAATTTATTGGCAAGACTACTGAAATTTGTTCGACAAGTCTTCATAGGCTTCACATTGGGTCCGACAAAATGATATGTTTGAACTTGTGTCATCGAGTGCGGTGAAATTCTAGAGGAACAAGGACGTTTCATGCACATAATGACAAATTATTCCATGTATTCAGATGAATCAACTCTACCGACTACACACGTATTCAGAATGAGCTATTACTATAAGAATGATTAAGTATGATTACTTATGATCAAATTCGTAATGAAGTATCCTAATGACAGAGACTGCAAAATTTAAGAAAGAACGAAAGAGACATTTAAGTTCACAAAATTTGTTCCAAACAAATCATTTTTAGAAAGGTGATTGATTAGGGTTCTCATTAGACACATTATAGCTGATGCCATTTACGTCCCAAGTGAGAATCTTCAGCTTGAACAAAAACTAAAAACATGTTTGCGAAATTCGTATTTGATTATGATATTTATATTAAGATAAACAAATTGTCTAAACTTCAGAAAGATTGTCCTTTCTATGGCACCGTTCTATATGATCTTTAATCAGAGAGTTGATTTCACATGAAACCTTGACGTTCTGATGAAGCTTCGTCTTGAGTAAGCATTATCAGCCTCGATGAAGTTTCGTACAAAGAGGTCTTTTCTTCAATTAACTCACTGATAGAGATTACCGTGATCTTATCATCTTTGTTCCGTGTTGACTTTTTGAACTATGTGTATCATGTGGTAATAAAATTACATCTTGTTGTATATTTTTCGAGCGGTACTAAAATGTCCACATCATTAACAATAGCTTAAATGTAAATTGAGGATGTCTCGTGTCATGCAAACATGGCAGAACCGTCCAATGAAACATAACAAAGGTTGCCATAAGTTGCCAATTGGCTAACTAGATTTTAAGAAAGATTAGCCGCAATTAAATAAGTTAAATTAACATTTATAAGAAGCAAATTTGAAATGGATTTGGAATTTGTTTAGATTGAAATTAAGGATAGACAACCCGAACTGACTCGATGTGTTCAAATACGAGGGATCCACGTCTCCTCACTATAAATAGGAGAATCTCCATTGCTCTTGAATCTGTTCTTGAGAATTGAAGTAATTTCATAGTTTCATTTCTAATAAGAGATTGTACTCCATTGCTAACATTTACTAATCGTTACACCATCTTCTAATACGATTTCTTATTGAATTTTTCTTGTTGAACTCCCAGCCTATTTCATTTATTGTATACTCAAATGATCTTCTCTCACCTGCTGAAACAATAATGTTGCTGGGTTGTGCTGGATAATAAATTAAATAAATGGTCCTTTTTTATCATTAATTTCCTGAATTTTATCAGCAAGAATTCTAATTTTCTGTTTTTGAGAGATATTTTCCTATCTGCATTGACCGGAGAGAATGCAGTTGAATCAACGCCCTTCAAGATCAATAATCTGTGGACAGAATGCAAATGTGAACGAGGAAACCCCAGAGCAAGTTTCATACACACAGCGACATGGAAACAGAATTAACTCCACAACCCCACCAGCTCAGAATCAGCTAGCGGATCAACGATGGAGCCAGTACAGCACGGATGCCTAGGATATTGCCAGCTCTTCATTGAAGATCTCCCAAAGGGTCCAGTGCACATCATTGCTGATGCCCTCTCTTACGTTCAATGTGATGGCGACGGCCTGACGACTGACGACGACTCGTTTCGTTGCTCGGTGATTTATTGATTGAAGTCGAGCAGAACGCTTCACTTAATCCTCCAACTTATTACTCAACACCCACCTGAGATTAGGACCGCGAAACCCCAAAGTCCCATTTAGGATTTGAGTAACTTGACTTGATTAAGCTCCGGTTTGGGTTCTGTTTTGTTCACTAATCGGCTGGTCCCCTCCAGGTAGCAGGCGACAGTTTCAAGGCCAGGTTGTGAAATTTGTCCTCGAGTACTGCCCAACATGTGATCTGAATTGACAAACTAATTTGTAGGGTCTGAACTTTTTCAAGGTCTTCCTCGGTATTAGAGATTGCCTTAGGCGTGCTTGGAGTCCATTATGGAGTAAAAATTATGTTCTAGAATAGATTTCGGAACAGAAATGCATTTGTTAAAAAATTTCCGGAATGTATTCTGGAGCATCTTTTGCATTCTGGAATAAAAATGCGTTTGTTAAAAATACTTGATTCCAGAATACATTCTTAATTTCAGAATGCATTTTTTATTCCAAAATGAGTTTTGGGCAAAAAAAAGAACCTGCTTTTTGTAGCTTCTCTTTTCGAGAATGCATTCTCCCTATTTTTCTCACTAATTTTTTTTTTAGAAAATGCATAAAAATTGAAAAATTCCAGAAAAATTCATAAAATTTTCCAGAAAATAAAAAAAGTTAAATTTCGGGAAATAGGAAATTTGGTGAATTTTTTTCAAAAAACATAAAAAAAATTAAAAATTTCAAAACTTTACAAAAAGGCTTAGAATACCTTTGAGCACTCACTTTGAGTGAAATTTAATTTTTTTGAGATGCCCAAAAAAAATCAAAAATTTTAAAACTTCACAAAATGGCTTAGAATATCTTTGAGCACCCACTTTAAGTGAAATTTAATTTTTTTAGGTGCCCAAAAAAAAATCAAAAAATCAAAAATTTCAAAACTTCATAAAATTGCTTAAAATACCTTTGGGCACCCACTATGAATGGAATTTAATTTTTTTGAGGTGCCCAAAAATATAAAATATAAAAAAAATTAAAACTTCACAAAATGACTTAGAATACCTTTGAGTACCCACTTTGAGTGAAATTTAATTTTTTTTAGGTACCCAAAAAAATCAAAAAATAAAAAATTTCAAAACTTCATAAAATAGCTTAGAATACCTTTAGGCACCCACTTTAAGTGAAATTTATTTTTTTGAGGTGCCCAAAAAATAAAAAAAAGTAAAAAAAGATTTCTGTTTTAGAAATCAATTTCTAGAACAGAATTAGTCATGTTTTACCAAACAGATTTCTCCTCTAGAAATCAATTTTTGGCAAGAATTCCAGAAATCAATTTCTAACAAGAATTTGATTTTTAGAGCAGAATGATTACCATTCGCACCCTTCATGTATCATCTATATGAAAGAAGTTTCATCCTTGCGAGCCGTGCATGTCGATAGCGAGCTTATCCGATGCTATGGGGTAATTGTTAAGGGAACAAGTGTTGTGAATGACTGTTAAAATCAATAGTTGGTTGGCTCTATTTCTTTAAGCCGATAAATATATGAACATGGGCTAATTTCCTTTCTTTTTCCTTTGAATCTATTGTACATATTGATTTTATATGAAATAACATCTGCATTCTCAATCTTCAAAATCTAACATCATGAAGCTCTCAAAAGACCATTTGCTATACAATAATGACTGTTTCGGTCCTCAGGTACATAAACTTGCATAGCTAGCTTCACAACCTTGTAGAGATCCATACTTCCTCCTCTTTATTAGGGCATGAACTGCCATACTGTACGTTCAAACAAATACTAGAATTCAAAACATAACGAAAAACCAATACTCGGCATCTTGTTAGCGTGAATGGATGGCCATCAATTTTCCCACAGATTAACGGCAAAATCTTCCAAGGAAGCAGCAAAAAATGTTGTCTCCGATGGCCACCCAGGATCTGATACAGTAGTCGTCGAGTCGATGAACAAAGCATTTAGATCTTG
Organism: Syzygium aromaticum; assembly: GCA_024500025.1. Lineage (NCBI taxonomy): Eukaryota > Viridiplantae > Streptophyta > Magnoliopsida > Myrtales > Myrtaceae > Syzygium > Syzygium aromaticum. The sequence continues at coordinate 692,719 of CM044888.1, read as the reverse complement.
TACCATGTATGCATCTTCCACAGGAAAGTGTTGTGTCCACAAATAGCTTTGGACTTCATCATCCACGTATGATGAACACACATAGTTCTCAAAGGAATTTTCCTTGTCCCCATGGATTCCGACGGATTGATTAGAGCTCGATCCGCCAAATTTTTCTGGGCTTGACGTCAGATTTCCGGTAAAATCTCCGAGATTCGACAATTGTACTGGAATTGAAGTGGGAGTTGACCTACCCTCTTCCCCTTGAGATGAACTCTCATGATTGGCGTCAACACTGTTACTCGCCCTTGCGTCTACGGAATTTATAGGCTTTTGCATCGGTTTTCCCTTGAATCGCTTCTTCAAGCGGCTGTTCCAGTAATTCTTCACTTCATTGTCTGTCCTTCCGACAAGTTTTGATGCGATTGCAGACCATCTGTAACAGAAGAGACGAGTTAAGAGATGGAATTCATTGAAAATCGAGATGATGTATATTTTAACTCCACTGCATTTGTTATAGTGAATCTGCTTACTTGTTTCCCAGAACTTCGTGAAGCTTGATGATGGTTTCATCCTCTTCTTTGGTGAAATTTCCATGCCTAAGGTTGGGCCTCAGATAGTTCATCCACCGAAGTCGGCAACTTTTCCCACTTCTTTTCAGTCCTGAATCAATCACAAATACACAAGTTTAGTCCAAATTTGAGTAATTCGGCTTCATATAATCATTCCCATCTTGAAAGAGAAATTAGAATCATAGAGACACAAAGATGGTGAGTGAAACATATGCATATCTTGTCTAAGTGGAGTCACCTGCTGGTTCAGCCATGCGGCTCCAATTCCAAATGCCATGCCTCTTGATATAAGCAGTGAGCTTTTCATCTTCCGCTGCACTCCAAGCGCCCTTCTTCAACCTCCTTTTCTCATCCGACACAACCCACAGCTCGGCCATTTGATGATTCTCTCTGAGTACTCGTGACTACTTGATTAGACCCGCATCCAAAACCTAAATCCTCAGAACTCCAATTTATAGTCACCCAAGCAAGATCTGGCACGTGTTTCCTTTTTTTCAGTAAAAGTTGTCCAGGTTAACTTGAACCCTTGAAAAGGCATATAATACCGAGAGAAGGTCCTGTTTAGTGTCGGTGAAAAAGGTGGATTTTGTTGGTCTTACTTCATGATAAACCATGCCCTCGAACAAGAGGACAAAAGAAATTTCTCCGCAAGACCCCCTTTTCATGTTCACACACATCACTGTAATTTTTCATTCGAAATGCAAAGGGTATTCTGGACTGCCCGTGCAACAATTACTCTAGAGGCGTTGACATCACCAAATAATGACGTCATCACATATTGGGCCATTTCATCATAAGAGTTGGACTGTGCAGACCATACCAAGCGTGTATACTGCAAAAATTGAGTTGTAAGATGACAACTGGTCATTCTTAATGGTATGACCTCTGAGATTGCTGAAAGATTTTATAAGGAAGCACCCCCATTTCAGCACCAACAAAAAATAAGGATGTGAATGGATCTGTTTCTTAAGAAATTATCTGATAGAAAACCCAGGGAAGAGATATTATTTTCTCATTATAAGAGAGAGAGAGAGAGAGAGAGAGAGAGAGAGAGAGAGAGAGAGAGAGAGAGAGAGAGAGAGAGAGAGAGAGAGCGAGAGATGAATAATTTTGCTTCCTTAAAGAATAACATGACTAATCAAAAGAGAAATCCCTACCACACTATATATATTAGCCAACTTGTTGCGAGGTTCTTGAAGATGTGAGTGGTAAAGACATGACTAATCGTGCATCTTACTTCCTCTTATTTTAGTTAAACGAGAAGTAAGCTCACATAAGGTCTATTACCCCTTATGTCAATCGGCTTCTTCCTACTTGTTTGTCCAAAAGAATGACACGATATCTCCACTTATTAACGTTTGAGAAAGTCAAACATAAATTTCCTCTATGACATCACGCCTATGTCTAAGCATTCAAGCTTTCAAAATAAAAATTGGTGATGAAAGGTTGTCGCATCTTTCAAAAATCGTTAATTTCAACCCTTCCTATTGGTGGATAGTAGTATAAGCTGGTGCTAGCGAACGAACTTAGCTGGTGGGGTTAAAAAATAATCGGCAAGAATGGAATCAAACTTTGAGGTGTAAATAAATTGTCTTTAAGAAATTGTTTGTTATGCAAAGTTGATAATGGTTACTGGTAAAAATCCTCTATGATACAACAAAATCTCAAAATGATAATGCCATATTGCAATTTTGGTATTTGTCCAAGAACTCAAAAGGAAACAATTAAAGAATAAATGTTGTATCTTAAGAAAGTAAGCGAGAAAGTAAGCCCTAGTTAGCCCAAGGTCATCATTTGTAAGTGAAAAATTATTATAAGGTCAAGCCCACTTAGCCCATGGTCATCATTTATAAGTGTAAAATTATTATAAGGTCAAGCCCACTTAGCCCATGGTCATCATTTGTAAGGTTAGAAGATTTCCACACTTATATATTGACCCACACACTCACATCTTTTCGATGTGAGACAGGACACCTTTTTGTTTGTTTTACAAACAAACTATCAACAATGGGTGTACCTGATCTCCAAATGGGTGGAGGTGTGGAGCGAAGCATTTACGGAATTCTCCGAATGTGCTTCACGCACCTAACCTAAACACGAGGAATCCACGGACCAACCGGACATGTTCCCCCTTGTAATGTGCCGAAACTCAACCAGGACTAGAAGGAGACTTGGCAAGAATTTTCTTAGTCAATTTCTATATGGAATTTTTCAGTTGGTCCACTGAAAAACAACCCTTTTTCACAATGAGGCAACTGCGAAATAGTACACAAAAAATGCATGCATGATAGAATTTTTGGTTTGATTCTCAGATATTCGGGTTTTCCTTTGGTTAGTTAAACACGATTTCACATCTTGAAGAACCTAATTAGCTTCTTCTACACACAAAAAATTAGGGCTCGGTTCTTCAAAATTAGTTAAACATGATTATTGTGTTTGGTGAGATGCATTGTTTTCTATTCACTAAACGACAAGAAAAATTAGGGTTCGGTTCTTCAAGATGTGAGTGATAAAGACATGACTAATCGTGCATCTTACTTCCCCTTATTTTAGTTAAAACTGAAATGAGCTCGCATAAGGTCTATTACCCCTTATTTCAATCGGTTTCTTCCCACTTGTTTGTCCAAAGGAACATGATCTTTCCTCCACTTATTGATGTTTGAGAAAGTCAAGCATAATTTTCCTCTATGACATCACGCCCTATGTCTAAGCATTCGAGCTTTCAAAATAAATAAGAAAAATTGGTAATGCAATGTTGTCGCATCCGTCGAAAATCATAATATTTCAAACCCTTCCCATTGGTGGATCGTAGAAGAAGCTGATGCTAGCAAACGAACTTTACGTGGTGGGTGTACCTAATCTCCGAGTCAAGCGTTGACCTAATGGGCGGAGGTGTGGAGTGAAGCATTTATGGAATTCTCCGAAATATGTTTCACGTTCCTAACCCTAAACACCAGGAATTGACGGACCAACCGTCGAGAAGGAGACTTGGCAAGAATTTTTTTAGTCAATTCCCATCTTCAAAGTCAACTACAAAAGAAACCTTTTCACAATGAGGCAACTGCGAAATAGTACACAAATTACATGCATGATAGAATTTTTGGTCTAATTCTGATATATTTGGGTTTTCTTTTGGCTAGGACCCGGTCGAATGTATCTTAAAATTAATATCGATGCACCACACTAAGCCCACCGTCCCTAGTTCATTCAAAAGGATGCCATTTTGGTCGAAAGCAACATGAATCTATTTCATGATTAATGTTATGTGCATAAGTTTTATGTCTAATTGTCCGATATTTGGGTTGGTCCTTTTTCTTTTCCTACTCTGATTTAGTGGTGTGAATCTTAGACTAATTTTCGTGCATCGGATTAAGCTCACCCTGTCTAACCCACAAAAGCACAGCATTTTATCAAGAGAATCACATGATTCACAATCTCTTGATGTATTGACTCAGCATTTTATTAAGTTAGGCTCTTGCGAAGACAAACGCTACTAAGCTTTTACACAACAATTAAATGATGTGAGGCACTGGAAAAGGCAAATGACCACATGAGGTGTAAGTGTCGTTGAAGGTTTGCCCCATCTTTTTACACAGATTCTTATCATCTGTGAGAAACTAACTCAACTCTCTCCAAACACTAATGACACTAAAGAGTACTAGTTCCCTTCAATCTAATCAAGCATTCCTTTTCAAATTTGTTTTATTAGCTTTTTTTTTTTTTGCATATGAGGATGGTACAGAAGATGGTGTGAAAGAGTCAAATGCTTTCTCCGCGTTGAGAAACTGTTCTACCCAAGGGTTTGTGACTAGGGGACACCGTATATATGAAGTTTGATATTCAATGCAATCAATATATAGAGAAACAGTGACATATCATGCACTGTAAAATAATAAAAAAGTTTTTCCTTTTTTTTTATAGAAAAAAAGTTTTTAAACAGTTAAATCAGTGCTCAATTTAACCTTTATTATGCTGCTTTAATGCTTCTCTCCTCAATGCGCTTAAATTTGGTCTAAGACTTTTTTTTTTTTTTGGTCAGAGGTCTAAGACTTAACTAAGCATAAAAATTGATTACAACCGGGGAAGCCGACAAAAAGTATGGAGAGATTGCAGCAGATGGGAACAATGTCAAGTAACTTATTAATTTTTTCTTCTCTTTTCTTTGCTGGGAAAGCAAGAGTTTTATTTATCATAAATCGAGCTACACATCATTGTCCATCGAAGCATAAGACAAGATCAAACTAATTCCCAATCCCTACAAAAATTATGTCAAAGCCCTGCAATTTACCTATTACATCTGTCTTCAATTTAATTTGCTACTATCTTTGCCCTTATGACAATAAAATGCTGGTCATGAATCTTCCTGTTTCAAGTCATCGACAGGTGATACAATGCCTGCCAAGCCTACTTTGGGATCAAAGACAGACATTGCTGAACCTTTCGGGCAAGTCTGTCGAGACCGGCATCCTCAAGGCCTATCAACTTCACAAAGGTTATATATTACCCTACATCGTAGAGCAGCCAAAGAATGTCATGTCTAGTCTGATTTACAAATGGCACAATAGCAGATTGTTTTTTTTTTTTTTTTTGGTCGAACGTAACAGCAGATTGAGGAGAGGAAGAAATCTGCTGAGAAATGTTTTGGCGAGTTCTTTGTAACTTAAAGGTTCAAATTATCAGGTTCTGCACCAATTTACCGTCATCATATAATCCCCTTCTAATGATTATTTGCCATTTTTCACAACTATTTGGTTGAAACAATTTACATTTGACTTTCGCTGTCCTTAAGGAGTGGAAGAAATCTCTCTTATTATTTTTTTCAAGGTCAATCCGTGGAAGAAATCATTAATACACACCCAAAAAGTAAAGAACAAGTTGCTTCGTTTAATTTCAAACTTGGTGTGCTATTACGTATGTGTCTTCTCCACTCCTTTTCAAGAAACTCTCAGCAAGTTGGCTATACGATGAACACCATGATGACCTAAGGCCGCTTACGTCACTTCACTTGTTACCGACAACCATTTATATTGCGGAGGAAGGCACTTCTCGTTTTCTTTTTCTTCTTCTTGTTCTTTTTTCAACATGAGTAAAACTAGGTTTTTCTCTATTGATTATCGCAAGATACGCACGCTAATGACTAAAATAACGTGATTCATAACTGTATTTACAGATTAATGTATCATTTAGAAATGAACTTGTTATCGTGCATCCATCCTAGAAATATGTACTATTACCTTTCGGACAAAGAAAAGGAAAAAACAATTTGCAGGCTCCTAACGTTCTCACTCTTTTCAACAAAATATCGACTTTCAAGCTCACAACACTATTATAGAGATTACAAATATGATATAAATATGGGATATAGCTTAAAATTTTAATTAATGACTTTGAGGTGCTTTTTAAATATAAATGTTTATGAAATAAGGACTTTGGAGGGACCATGTAATTGTATTGAATTACTAGCCTTAACTTACTCTCTCTCTCTCTCTCTCTCTCTCTCTCTCTCTCTCTCTCTCTCTCTCTCTCTCTCTCTCTCTCTAACATAAATTTTCCATACGAGAAGTTTTAATAAATCCATCCATTCACACTGGTTCTTTCTATCTAAAAGCATCTCTCACACAGAGTCTCTCCCATGTACAATGTCCAAACGATCAAGATCAATATTTTTGTGGACAATGACTCTAAAAAATGTGGTAAGATGTTCTTTATTGATGGAATTTTTGCATACAGATATGCCAACATATATTATTACCATTTTCAAGATTATCTTATCGATCCCATCATTTCTATTAGACCAAATAACATGTTTCGAGGATGGTTAGACAAAAAAGTGTAAACTTCCAAAGATTCATAAGGCAACGCTTTCTAAGGATATTTCGGTCATTATGTGAAACTCATTATAATAATAAATTTGTCACGAGCCAATGCATAAGTAGCGCCTCGGAATACACTTAATTATGCCTTTTTTTTCCTTCGAAAATTACACGCTGCCTTATGTAGCACAACTCTCAATTTGTGCTTTATGGCGCCAGATATGAAGTCGTACATTAATACATATAATTAAACTATTTGGTGACTTTATATGTATTGCAATTCAAGAATATGTTGGAAGCTCCCTTATATGGAGCCATGTTCTGATAAGATGATATGATGAAGATGGATCAATATCATTGGAAGCTGTCTTTCTCCAAATCAAGCGCAGTTGCTCCTGAATTCAACTTATGACTTTGTTATTTTGATTTCATGATATAAAGTGCTATGAAAATATATAAAAACATACAAGATATCGTATACATATATAATGTCCATTTTAGTGCATTCTTGAGATATATGTTTTGCAATCCCAACCAAGTTTTACGGTTGAAAAAAACAAAATCATCTTACTACTGCGGAATATAAAGTGATGCCCATTTTAAAAAAAAATGGATTCTTGTTATTTTTTCCTTAAACTTATGGTTATTCATTTCCTAATTTATTTTGGGCAGACTAAGAATGGAATCATTATCTATATATTCCAACCAAGAAAAGAAGGGACAGAAAAAAAAAATAATGCAACTTCCATTATATTTCCAATAAGTTGCTAATTTTTTGTCAACGATTTTCCTTTTTTTCCTTTGCTTTGACCGGACTTGTAAATCCAAATTAGTATCCTCCACTCCCGTTAGAATGAGCCCCTCGTCCACGTCGAGATTTCTTTATCGTCAACATGCTATCGACATCTTCACGTTTAAAAAAAAATTATATTAATTCATTGGATCAAGCTAGCCACATCCCTCAAAAAGTATTTATGGAAAAGAGAAAGAAATTCACACATCTCTTTCATTTAATGAATTTGAAGCTCGAGGTAAGGTCCGTGTTTGTCCTTACTGAAAATTTTCAACGCTCGTTTCCGGCGAGTTTTAATTTCCAACGGTTTTTTCTCGAGCATTTATTCGTCACGTGCTCAAGACATGGGTGATGTCACTTTGCTATCGTCACATTCGCATATTTGTGAGATTGGAGGTAAATTTTGTATTCTTGGATTCCACGAATCCAAAACGAACGTGACCAGCTAGACCTGCCATTCCTATTTTCTGGACGGTCTAAACTCCATTAGATTAGACAAATAAATAGAAAATAACACGGTTCTCTAGGTGAGTTGGTTCAATATTCTATAGGGAGAAGCAATTTGCCTCTGATTATAAAATGATATTGGTATTGAACCTAATTAATAAGGGAGGATTTGCTCATAATAACACAAAAAAAAAAAAAAGAAATCTTGCCTACGAAATTGCAACTTTTATTTCTTTTGATTTCTAGAAAAATGCTGGGAGAGCATTTTGTTTTTAACAAGAACCTTGGAAAAGGTGGAACTTATTGCAGTGTAAGCTAAGATAAAATTTTGGAATGAATCGAATTGTTTTTCTCGCTTTACACCATTTGCCACTATTGATTGCAGAAATCACCCATTTAATTTAAGAAAAAAGGACATGATTTTTCGAGTGCTTCATTGATTTTTTGGTGCTAAAATGTGAATCTAATTTCAAGATCAATTCGTGGTAGATAGATAATTAAACATTGTAGCATCCAAATATACTATTTATACATCTTCAAATCTATAATCATCTTTTCTTGCCATATATCTATGTAATATTTCATGTTTGTTTGGTTCAATATTCTATGCAAGAGAGGTTTTAATTTGTACATATCTATATAAATATGTTATAATCGAGCCTTCTTTCAGGGGAAAAGTGCCAAAAAAGTCATAAACCTTTTGCATTAGTGCCAATTTAGTTCTAAACCTTTTTTTGGTACCAATTCAGTCTTAAACTTTTTGCATTTGTGCAAATATAGTCCTAAACCTTTTGTTGGTGCCAATTAAGTCCTAAACCTTTTAAATTAGTGCTAATTCAGTCTTAAACCTTTTGCTTTTGTGCCAATTTAGTCATTCCGGCCAATTTTGACCGGAATTTGCTGACGTGGACGTTTACCGACCGGCGACCAGTCACCGGTGCCGACGTGGACAAATTAAATAACATTTTAAAATGTTTTTGAATTTTTATTTTTTTTCCTTTTTTTTCTTTTTTTTTTTTTGGTTTTCTCCTGGCCGGTCGCCGGTCCGGCTACCGGCCAGAGGCCAGAGGTCGGCAAGGGCGGCCTCGCCTTGGTCGGGCAAGGCTCGAGCCCTCACCGGAGGCCGCGGCGAGGGCGAGGCCCTACCTCGCCGGCTCTGGCGAGGACTCGAGCCTTGCCCAACCGTCGGCGAGGGCTCGAGCCTCGCCGCAGCCTCCGACAAGGGCTCGAGCCTCGCCCAGCCGCCGGTGAGGCCCAACCTCGCCAAATCCGGCGAGGTCGGGCCTTGCTTGACTATGACGAGGCTTAAGCCCTCGCCGGAGGCCGCGGGGAGGCTCAAGCCCTCGCCAGCGGCTAGGCGAGGCTCGACCTTGCCAGATCCGGCGAGGTCGAGCCTCGCCCAACCATGGTGAGGCTCGAGCCTCGCCCGACCATGGTGAGGCCCGAGCCCTCGCTGCAGCCTCCGGTGAGGGCTCGAGCCTCGCCATGGTCGGGCGAGGCTCGACCTTGCAGGATCTGGCGAGGTTAAGCCTCGCCCGACCAAGGCGAGGCCACCCTCACCAGTGGCCGGCGAGGCCGACCTCGCCGGCCTCTGGCCGATCGCCTGACCGGCAACCGGCCAGGAGAAGACAAAAAAAAGTGAAAAAAAAAAAAAGAAAAAAAGGAAAAAAAATAAAAATTCAAAAAAATATTAAAATATTATTTAATTTGTCCACGTCGGCGTCGGTGACCGGTCGCCGGCTGGCAGGCGTTCATGTCAGCAAATTTCGGTCAAAATTAGTCAGAATGACTAAATTGGCACAAAAACAAAAAGTTTAGGACTGACTTGGCATCAATTTAAAAGGTTTAAGACTAAATTGGCACCAATGCAAAAAGTTTAAGACTGAATTGGTACCAAAAAAATATTTATGATTAAATTGACACTAATACAAAAGATTTAGGATTTTTTTGACAATTTTCTCCTTCTTTCAGTGTTGTCTCTGAGTCTCACATTTAGAATTGTAGATTATTAGAATTGGACTCGTCTCGTTGCAAGAAATATTAAGTGCTTTCTTGAAAAAAGTAGCAAAACATATAAACACTAATTTATTTCCCTAATCCTTCTCCCCTCTCTTCATTATTCTCCAATTGATATTTAACTCATCCGTATTTCAGAAATTATACTTTTTATTTCAGCATAATAAGATAATTTAAATATTTTCAATATTGGTTAATAAACAAAAACTTCTATTGTTCGTATGCATTTCGGAGATAGTATAATTTTTATGGTATATAATAATTTATATAATGTCTGTGAATTTCTATAATTATACTGAAAATAAATTGAACCTGTCCATCTCCTTTCACACCATTAAATTGCCTTAAAAAGTTGACTTAAAAACCATCCACCGGCCTAGCAAGTCGACTATTAATTAATGAAAGTCCCATCCCTTCTTCTTTTCTCTAGTGTCTTCCCTATGATCTACATTCTACAACTGAACTATATATAGTTAATTGTGTCCTCGCTTGTTGGGGCATTCACATGGAAGCTAGGTATCTACTCTTTTGTCCTCTAATAGTGCATGCTTGTTAATTATATGTATGCAATCCAACATGGGTTGTTTTTCTCTGCATCTAAATTAGAACTCCTCGACTATAGAAAATAAACAAAGCAGTGATTCTAATACCGAGATGGCAACAGCTAGTTTTTATTTATATATGAGAACCGTCACGGGACATTTCATAAATATATAAAAAAAGAAGAAGCAATATTTGGCTCTTGCTCAATTTAAAGCTAGAGTAGGTAGCACTTGCCTATTTTTTAATTAAAGTCTAGATTGTACGTCTCTCCAATTGTGAACACTATTTTTCTTGGGGTCTAGCAATGTTTGACAGTGCACATTAGATACTGCCAAGATCCAGTCACCAGTGGCCGTCCATTCGATAAGCCATCAGAAAGAGGGCTGTGCAGTGTCCTTTGAATTATGTTATTGTGCTAAAATAAAACAAAAACACTTTCAAATACAGATGGGTTACAATATATTAGTAAAATAAGGAAGAGAGAGGAGAAGGATGAAATCACCAAAACATTGTCTTGTAGACTTTAGAGGCAAACACTTAAAGATGGCTCTGGCATATTAAACTATGTAGTTATAAACAAATTAAAACCTCTCTTGCATAAAGTATAAATCCTAACTAATTTGAAAATTGATATGAATATAAGGCAAGAACGGATGAGTATAAATGTGAAGATGTATAAATCGTATATTTGGATGCTACACTGTTTAATTATCTATCAACCACGAATTGATCGTGAAATTTAACTGCATATTTTAGCATAAGGTAAAAACTAGAAAGTCCATGAAGCACTTGAACAGTCATGCGTTTCTTTCCTAGATTAAATATGCGATTTCTGCAATCGATATGAAGAGATGGCGTATAGCGAGAGAAACGATTAGACATATTGATTCCATAATTCACATGATTGATAAACTAATCTAGCCTCGTCTTGGGATTCATAAGGTTAGCATCGTTTCTACGACTTAAGTATATTTTAAAGAAATAAAAAAAAAATAGTTGCAATTACTCTAGGCAAGATTTTCTTTTTGTTATATTATGATGAAATCCTTTCTTATTATTTTTGCTTAATTTCTTTTTAATAACACCTGGCCACCTGTGTTTTGCATCGTTGATCCAAAAAATACAAAATTCACCTCGAATCTCACAAACATGCGAATCTACTGCGATAAAGGTTAAAGGTTCAGCATTGTCTGTCTGAGATAACAAAGTTGGCTTCGTAGGCATTCCACCACTTGTAAATGACTCGAAACAGGAAGACTCCTGAGCAGCATTTTTCTGTAGTAACGGGAAATGTAGTAACTAATTAAAGTGAATAGAGTTGTAATTGTTGAATTGGAGGGCTTCAGCATGAATTTTGATCTAGTGAGAAATCCCTTTACACAGGAGTACCAAACAAATTTGCTCTCTCTTCCATTTCATAATAGTGATTACCTTGCATCATTTCGAGAAATTTTGTAGCCCTTTAGGACCCAACTTGCCCAAAAACATTGTATAAAAGGATACTTTGCTCCTATCCACGCTGGAGCTTTGTAACTCCAGCCATATGGTAATTGACCTTCATAAAGCCAAAATTACGCATGCAAATAATATATTTATAGATGAGGATTACAGACAAACTTAAAGTGAATCCACGAAGACGTTGTGATATACAGGTAGGCATGTGCTACCTACTCTAAGTTCACATCGAGCGAAAGCCAATATTTTTCTTTTCAGATATTCATGAAATGTCATGTGACGACACTCATATACCAATGAAAACTTACCATCGCCGTCGCGGCATTAGAATCACTACTTTGTTTTATTATCTATAGCACTACAAAAAAACACCGGATTAGCGACGAAATTTGCGACGGAAAATTTGGAAAAATCCGTCGCAAATCGAATTTGCGATGAATTTTGCGACGGAAAAAATTCCGTTGCTACTAGCTCGTCGCAAAATTTTGCAACGGAAAATTTAAAAGTTCGTCGCAAATTTGCGACGAAAACAAATTCGTCGCAACACATTCATCGCAAAATACGTCGCAAAATTCGTCGCAAATTAACCACGAATACAATCCGTCGCAAAATTCGTTGTAAATATTCCGTCGCAAATTTGCAATGAACTATGTCCGTCGCAAAATTCGTCCCAAAATCCGTCGCAAATTTGCGACGAACTGTGTCCATCGCAAAATTCGTCACAAAATCCATCGCAAATTCCGTCGCAAATTTGCGACGAACTATGGCCGTCGCAAAATTCGTCCCAAAATCCATCGCAAATTTGCGACGAACTCTGTCCGTCGCAAAATCTGTCACAAATTTGCGACGAACTCTGTTCGTCGCAAAATTCGTCAAAAATTCCGTCGCAAATAAACCACGAACTCTGTCCGTCGCAAATTTTGTCGCAAATGTCGTCGCAAATTTCGTTGCAAAATTAGTCGCAAATTCACCACGAATACTATCCGTCGCAAATTTCGTCGAAAAATTCGTTACAATTTTCGTCGCAAAATGGACCGCAAAATTTAAACGTCGCAAATTAGCGACGAACTGTAATGATCGCAAAATTCAGCGTAAAATATCCGTCGCTATTTTTACATTATTTCGGCCATAAATTGTTGTCCACATAAAACAAAAGATACAATGACATATAATTGAAACAGAAAAAGGAACAAACCATAGATTCTGACAAACCAGCCACAATGACATATAATTGAAACAAATAACTGAAGGAAAGTTATAGAGTCTGACATGATGTGATTTGATATCAAATCTTACAATACATTCAAAACATGAACTAAGAAACGGGATAACCATAGAAGATGCAGAAAAACCATACACAAGAAGACGCGGCTTTAATACCTTGGCAGGACATCAAAAGTGGTCACTTTTCGAAACCTGAGGAAATGTTCATACATAAATCAGTCCAGATTATAAAAAAAACGTTTATACATGGATGTGGAACTAGGTGTAAAATAACAAGAGAGTTAACAAAAATACGTTTCAGGACAAACATAAATGTTCTTACATATGAATATGAGTGAAATTATGAAAAACCAAGATTATGAAGCAAACTTACCCCCGATTTTGAGAATTTTAACTAGAAAATATGGAGAAAATCATCATCAGCATCATCACCATCATCAGCATTCTCGGCATTAATGTGTTGGTCATCGTTGTGCCAATGATCTATTGGATTGGCTGGAGGTACAGGAGGATTGTCATATCGGTTGAGGTTAAGGTGTTGTATAACGAGTCTCATTTGTTGCTCCAAGTTATTTATTTGTTCGTCCTTCTGAACAAGTAAATTATTCAGACGATGCACTTCTTGGGTCAATTGCTCGTCTTGTCGTGACCTTCTTCGACTAGTCGCAATGGATGATGAACTTGTAGGACTATTCGGCATGTACATTATTGACAACAATCCCATCCCAAATATTTTCCCTTTTTTCACCCCACCCGTTGCCTCCATTTATAATGTCATATTATCAACTGATGGCCCGGACTCAGGACAATCATCACTACCACTAATACTACTCATTACAAGTTCATCATATTTTTCCTACATTAACAATGTAGATGAAAATAAAATCACTACTATAAATATTGAAAGCATTCACGGTTTTCATTATAGTTTACATATAAGCCAAAGTATAACCTTACATACCTTAACAGCTTTTGCTCAATCGCCAGTTCATGTCTTATCTTTCTTTTGAAATGTGCATTCAAATGTAACTGCAAATGTCGGTTCCGTCCCCAATTCTTGTGCCTACAAAATGTGAACATGAATAATTGAATTAAATTAACTTATAACTCATTTAACAGACTTATCAGTCATTTGCAATGCTCCACAATGTTGATAGAGCCCCCAGCATATGTGACTGACCCCTCACTAGAACTAGAAAATCGATTCTTCTTATTCTGCTCACAGAGTTGCCGACTCTGTTCAGATGCCCAAGATCTATTAATTGCCGCCCAATTGTCAGATGTAAAGAAAGACGGCCTCACTTGCTTGATCTTCGCTCTATTCATGACATTTCGCATAAAATCGCCGATTTTCTTATCGAAAATTCTTCTCGCTTCATTGTCTTCCGCTTCCTCCCACTTGTACTTCCACTACAATGATTAAAAACACAAATTGAAAGTTATTATGATGATCACCTATCCATAACCATGCACCAGACAAATATAGACAGATTTTGTAAAGTTCATGTTGGGGAAAATATCTGGTCTTTTAGGTATCGAAAACTATAGAGTTGTTCCGGTCCCTTTACATCATTCTTGGCTATCAATATACTACACCAAACTTAATTGGTGAGAAAATAAAATATGTAAAACTTACCTTGAATTCATTCCACCACATTTGTTTCACTTCTTGTGGAACATTTCTGTAAGTAGTATACTCTCCCATCCAAAAGTTTCTTACTATTTTGTTCAATTCCCTCATAACAGACGTAGTATCCGTGAATCTGCAATCATACAAATATTGTGCAACATCGACAATTTAGTTGACATCAATATCTAAAACCGTAAAGATTACATATACTAAAATAAAAATGAAGTACTTACGAATCTCCAAATGGACGTATGAAGAGTCGGTTATCTTCTTGACCTCTGTTTACGTCATTATTCGATTGTTTCGCCGAATAATAGGGTGAAACGGAAGGAGAGGGAGCTAAAAGAGATTGAACTGGAGGACATTCAGTTCGCATGTGGCCAAGTCCTGTAACATGTTATTCAGTGTTGGATGAAGGGCCAACATGTCCATATTGTGACGGACCATATTGTGGTTGAGGGTTAGATGACAGAACAGGGGAAGAGGAAAGGGACGGGAACGAGGACGAGGACGAGAAAGAGGCTTGTCTTCTAGGCATGTGACCTCCACGTTTATACTGACAAGTAAGAAGGTTATGCGAATATGTAAAGAACTATTGACACGTATTACTGACACATAGTGATGTAAATGGCGAAACTTACCATTTTGATGGAAAGACTAAGAAAATGTTTCCTTGAAATGACTCACTATCAAGTGTTTATGATGTGCAATTTCCTACAAACAAATATACTATAAATCGCATTCATTTTGATATGAAACATCAATATATGAGCACGATATGGGTGGCCATAGGTATCAAACATCACTATATGAATCGCATTCATTTTGATTAAAAATTTTTTGACCACGTACAAAAAATTTAAATTTCACTGGAAGTGGGTGGCCACAGGTATTCCAAGTCATTCTGTAAAGTTTTGTAAGAGAAAAATTGTTATTATTGTTAAATTTTTTTTGGGATCTAAAAAAAAATTCCACTAAAAGTTGGTGGTCACCGATATTCTAACACATTCTGTAAAGTTCTGAAATTTAAAAATTTTAAGAATTTTTAAATTATTATTTTTTAATATAAACTTTTTCTGTGGAATAAAAAAATTGGTACATACTAAAATTGGGTGGCCACAGGTAGTCTAAGCTATTAGGTAAAATTTCCAAAATTTTTCTCATTCTTTATTTTAATAATTTTAGGGCACGTTAAAAAAATTAAATATAACTACAAGTGAGTGGCCACAGGTATTATAAGTCATTCCGTGAAGTTTTGAAATTTTTTAAATTCTAACTTTTTTTCGACCTTCTAAAAAAACTTAAATTTCAATGCAAGCTAATGGCCACATGTTTTTTAGGCAATTCTATGCAGTTTAGATATTTTAGATTTTTTTAATTTTTTTTCACCCAAATAAAAAAATTTTCCATCCCAATGGGTGAACACAATTATTTTAAGCCATATTATAAAGTTATAAAAATTTTTAATTTTTAAATAACTTTTTTCCCATAACGTTAAGAAATCTAAATTTTACTCAAAATAGGTAGTTACTATTAATTTTTGGCTTTTTCCGATATTGTGAAATTTGAATTTGTTAAAAATTTTAAAAAACTTTTATGGTCAAATTTCATATTTGTTACCAACATATACCGTTGTTTTAATATTCCGTAATTTTTAATGATTTTTTATAGAATTGTTCAATTTTGAAGCATTTTCCGCGAAAACGCTTAATCAATCACTCTATCGTCATTCAACGCTTAATCATTCACATAATAGACAAATTAATCAGTCGACCATCAATCAAATCCACATGCAATCCTAAAATCGACCCGTAACCTAACCAATGAAAAGTGATCATAAATAATCCCTAAATAAATCCGATTAATTACCTAATTACATTAACTAGGGTTTAGGGAGTTGCTTACTTGGTTCAAGGACAATAAAAATCGACCAATCGAATAGTGGCGGTCTCGGCGCGGGCGTGGACCCAAATGGTGATTAGTCGGTCAGGTGCTCGACTACAACCGGGCGAACGACAAAGAAGCTCGGCCGCGACGGTGTCGATCGGCAGCGACGGCGTCGGGCGGCGGCGACGGCGCCGGGTGAGGGCGACGGCGTCGGCCCCCGAGTGGGAGGCGGGCGGCTGGCCGGCGAGTGGAAGGCGGGCGGCCGGCGGCGGGACGGCAGTGCCGGCGGGCGGCTGGCCGGCAGTCGGACGGCATTGTGGCGGGGGGAAGGCGGCGAGACGGCCAGCCGTCTAATGGGGTCGGCGGCGGCGAGGGCGAGGGCAACGAGGGCGTCGGCGACGAGGCGGACAGGGTGGGCAGGCGACCGGAGGGGGGGCAGGCGACGGGCAGAGGGGGCTGCTGGGCGACCGGCGTCCGGCGGGGGAGGGAAGGAGGCGACGGCAACGGTTGGGTCGGCGAGGGGGCGACCGGCGGGGGGGCGGGGCCGGGGGGGCTGCGGGGCAGCCGGGGGGGCTACGGGGCGGGCAAAGGGCTGCGGGGCGACCGGCAACGGGCGGGCCGGCCTGCAGGGGCGACCGGCGACGAACGGCGGGCGTGCTGGGCGGCGACGGCACGACGGTTGTGATGTCAACGGCGGCGAGCGGCGGTATGAGAGATCGGAGCTGCTGGTGAAGTGAAATAATTCGCAAATTTGCGACGGACGACACTCGTCCGTCGCAAATTTGCGACGGAAAGCACTCGTCCGTCGCAATTTACGATAGATGGCACGCGTCCGTAGCAAATTTGCAACGACCACGTTCGGTTTCCGTCGCAAATTTCGAACGGTAAAATTTCGCTCGCAAAATTTGCGACGAACTCAACTTGTCCATCGCAAAATTTGGACCAACAAAAAATTTTCGATGGAAAAAAATTTCAACGTCAAATTTGCGACGGAAAAAATTGTGTGTCCGTCGCAAATTTGCGACGGAAATTGTGTGTCCATCGCAAATTTGCGACGAGCGCATTCGGTTTCCGTCGCAAATTTGCGACGGAAATTGTGCGTTCGTCGCAAATTTCGAACGGTAAAATTTCGCTCGCAAAATTTGCAACGGACTCAACTTGTCCGTCGCAAAATTTGGACCGAGAAAAAAAATTTCGACAAAAAAATTTGCGACGGATCCTACCTATCCGTCGCAAATTTGCGACGGACTTTCTATGTCCGTTGCAAATTGCGACGAACGGAACTCGGTCGGCGCAAATTTGCGACGGATGGCACTCATCCGTCGTAAATTTACGACGACCGAGTTCAGTTTCCATCGCAAATTTGCAACAGAAGTTGTGCGTTCGTCGCAAATTTCGAACGGTAAAATTTCGCTTGCAAAATTTACGACGAACTCAACTTGTCCATCGCAAAATTTGGACCGACAAAAAATTTTCGACATCAAATTTGCGACGGACAGTACACGTCCGTCGCAAATTCTGCGGCTATCGCAAACTTCGAACGGTAAAATTTCACTCGCAAAATTTGCAACGCACTCAACTTGTCCGTTGCAAAATTTGGACCGACAAATAATTTTCGACGAAAAAAAGTTTCGACAAAAAATTTGTGAAAGATCCTAACTATCCGTCGATATTTGCGACGGACAATATAATTTCTGTCGCAAATTTCCGATGAAAACTATATTGTTCGACCATATTGCGATGGACATATATATTCCGTCGCAAATTTCGAATGGTAAAATTTCAAATCTCAAATTTTGCAATGGAAATTAGAATATCGGAAATGTTATGACACGTTAATAATATTTAACTTGTCGGCATTTTGGGACAAAATTTTGGACGATTAATTAAAATAAACAGAATAATCGACAATAACAATAATAAAAAAGCACAATAACAATAATAAAGAGAACAATAATGATAACAACCAAAATAGCACTTGTAGCATTAATAATTACATATCTGTAGTGTTTTGTGACAAAAATTTTAATTTTCTTCTTCGTCTTCGTCCTCGTCTTCGTACTCGTCTTCGTCATCTGTCTGAAAATCAGATTTTGAACATTTTTGTACATTTAATTCGCAAATTTCAGTTGGATCCACATCTATCATTGCTCCACACGGATCTCGTAAAGTTGGTATGTTATATTCCTCAATTTCAACCGTGTTACACACTTCCTCTTGTTAGTAGGCTCTATCCTTCCAGTGTTCCTCAATTTTTCTTCGTGCTTTGATTTTATATACAGTCCATCAATCAGTTTTGTCACGTTTCAAACTAGGATATGATGCATAACATACTTGAATTGCTTGTTGTGCCAAGACAAATGGTTCATACTTCATATACCTTTTCTTGTTATTTATTTCAACCAAATTGAACTTCGTGTGCACCTTCATTCCTTTGACGGGATCGAACCACGTGCACTTAAATAACACAACCCACATCATTAATGGTCTAGGGTACTCAATCTCTATGATTTCATCCAACAAGCTATAAAAATCATCTTCTAAATTGCCACTATTTGATGACCGAACAAACACACCACTATTCATTGTGGATTTGCCCATTCCATATTCTTGAGTATGAAAATTATATCCATTTATGAAATATGCTGGCTAACTTCGAACTTTTAACTGTAGACCCCATGACAGATGATATAACAATCATTGCCCTCCAATTTCATCATAATTATTGTGAACCTAAAGTTGCACATGCAAAGCCTACCATAAATATTTTAGTAAATGATGTATATAATTTTAATAACTTGATTTTGATCCATAGGTAACTTACATATGTCTTGAACCATGCTGTAAATTGTTCATTGCACAAACGGTCAAACTCATTTGGTTGTAGTCCAAACATTTCATTTTGGAAAATCCTAATATTAAAAACCATATAAATATTAGCAAGTATTTGACACACAAAACATATATTTGCAAATTTACACTTACTTGAAGTATGGCTCGACTTCTGGGCAGTTCAGTAAAATATAAGTATGGGATGCATGAAATTCTTCGCCTGATAAGTAATGAAACTGACATGCGCCGCTTGGTCGACCCAGATAATTGAAAATAGAGAATGCTGTACAATTGGGATCAATGGGGCCCTCATCATTTCTGCCTGCTCTCCGCCTCTTGCACTGAACGTGCGGCTCAAAATAGTATGATGCAAATGTTGTCACTTCTTTCACAATATATGCATTACAAATTGAAGTTTCAACACGTGCCTTATTCTTCACTTTTTTCTTCAAATGATATAAGAATCTAGTTGAAATAGAAAGAAGCTTATCGGAACATATTATATGATAAACTAATTTGAACTGTATTTTAAAAAAAATATTACCTCTCAAATGGATACATCCATCGGAATTGGACGGGACCTACAACTTTGGCCTCATAAGGCAAATGAACTAAGAGATGTTCCATCGAATCAAAAAACGCTGGAGGAAATATCCTTTCTAAGTTACAAAGAATAATTGGAATATCTTTCTCTAGTTTTTCCATGTGCGATGCTTTTAACACTGTCGAGCAAATATCATGGAGGAAATTGCTTAACTCTGTAATGGCGTCCCATACAAAGTTCGATAAAACTTCCTTTAAAACTATTGGAATTAGTCTTTCCATCAGGATGTGACAATCATGACTCTTTAAATCTGTGAACTTATATTCATTCAAATCAACACATCTCCCGAGGTTCGAAGCATATCCATCAGGAAACCGTACAGATTTCAACCATTAACAAACAACTCGCCTCTGCTCCTTATCCAATGTATAAACTGCTTTCGGTTTTGGTCCCCTGCTGCTTGCATCCACAGCTAATTGGCCGATCGCAAATATCTCTCATATCTTTTCTTGCGTTCAAGTTGTTTTTTGTTTTTCCGGCGACATCCATCACAGTATTTATGACATTGTCGAAAACATTCTTTTCTATGTGCATGACGTTAAGATTATGATAAATAAGATGGGCCTTCTAATATGGTAGATCCCAAAATATATTGCGTTTTGTCCACTTATGTGTACTTCTGTACCCAAAAGTCGTGCCGTGCGGATTCTCAACAACAGTTGGAAAGTTTTGCACACGCTCCCAAATTTGATCGCCGGTCAACCTCAATAGTGGGCGCGTTCTTTCAGTCCTATTCTTATTGAACTCTTTCTTATTCCTTCTGAAAGGATGACTTGCCGGTAAAAATTGTCTGTGACAGTCAAAATAGGTGAGCTTCTTTCCATGTTTTAATCTAAATGACTTTGACCTCTCCAAACATATCGGACATCCTAAGATCCCAGCTATACTCCATCCAGATAACATTCCGTAAGCTGGGAAGTCATTTATCGTCCAAAGAAGGGCAGCCTTCATTACAAATGTTTGATCGGTAGAAACGTCATACGTAGGGACACCTTCAACCCATAGTCGTTGTAACTCCTCAATCAATGGTTGCATATAAATATCTATCAACTTTTTCGGATTTTGTGGCCCTATCACGTTCAATGTCAGAAACATATAAGGTGTCTTCATGCACATACCAGGTGGAAGATTGTACGGCGTTAAGATAACTGGCCAGCATGAATAACTTCTTCCTGTTTTCCCAAATGGAGCAAATCCATCGGCACAAAGACCTAACCTGATGT
This sequence comes from Syzygium aromaticum, assembly GCA_024500025.1. Lineage (NCBI taxonomy): Eukaryota > Viridiplantae > Streptophyta > Magnoliopsida > Myrtales > Myrtaceae > Syzygium > Syzygium aromaticum. The sequence goes on along the minus strand of CM044888.1, from coordinate 671,701 downwards.
TCCGAGGCTCCATCGCAAACTCGGGGTATGTTCTATCAAAATGTTGCCATGCCTCCGCATCTGAAGGATGACACATTAGACCATCTTCTGTTTTATGATTTGTATGCCAAGTTATGTGCTCAGCTGTGGCTTTAGATGCATAAAGCCTTTACAATCTGGGGATTAAGGGCAGATAAAACATTTGCTTGCATGGTCTACGCTTCTGATTACGACCCGGCCTCCTGTTAATCTTGTACCTAGGTTTGCTACAGAATTTGCAAGATTCTGCATTTTCATCATCTCTTCAATATATCATACAACCCCTACTACATACATCAATCCTTATAACCGGAAGACCTAAGTTATCCACTAGCTTTTTCATATCATAAAAATTACTTGGCATGATGTTATCACGAGGCAATGATTTCCGCATTACTTTAACAAAAGAGTTGAAACAATCCGCAGACACATTATGTTCTGCCTTGATATTTAATAGTCGGGCTGTCACCGATAACTTAGTGTGGTCCTCACAACCTGCCCATAAAGGTTCATCTGCTACTTTCAACACATCCCAGAACTGATTAGATTGAAAAGTTTTATTATAGACATTCTCAGCAAAACCCGTTACTCCTATATCTTCCAATTGTGAAGCATGACTAGTACCCACTTGTTCATATGTTGGAGTAAAACTAGTACTTGCCTGATTTGATTCCGTGACAAAATTATTACTAGCTGCATCAATAATCATCCTCTCGTATGGGTTCAATTGCTCATAATAACTACATTCTTCCCTAACTGAAAATTGATCACTTCTTTCATATCCTTCATCAGATATAAATGGTTCACCATGGGAAGTCCAATTATAATAGTTTGGACAAAATCCAAATCTAGTAAGGTGTTCTCTAACTCGATCATACACAAGAAATTTACCATTACCGCACTTTTTACACTGACACCTTAACTTATTTCCATCCATGAACTCATATTTACTACTAGCAAAGTCTAAAAATTGTTCCAACCCAGTACGAAACTCATCTATCAATCCTCGACATCCAGGTAAGTTCTTATTATACATCCAAGCTCTTTCTCTTTGCATTGTGTCTGTATTAAAATAAAAAATTCAGGAAAAATATTTAAAATATCATATATGTTGTTCTTAATTAAAACCATAAAATTTTGGAAATTATAATTTTTGTTATTTACGCAACAATTAATACGAAAATGCAAAAATAGACAAAATTACTATGTAAAGAACACTTACCCAAATATTTGACTGAAATATTGGTAGGACAAAGTGGTTAATTTGATGAGAATTGCAGTGTCCACTTGGATTGCGAGACCTTCAATTAGACACATACCCAAAAAAAAATTATCAATCACGAATTATTTTTTAATAATTTTTAATGTGCGATGAAAACGGAGTTTAACCGTCGCAAATTTGCGACGGAAATGGGGGTCCGTTGCAAATTTGTGAAGGAAAGTAGGTTCCGTCGCAAATTTGTGACGGATCAATATTCCGTCGCAAATTTCGCAACGGACCACCCTTTCCGTCGCAAATTTGCGACGAATCACTTATTATCCGTCGCAAATTTGCGACAGAATTTTCATATATTCGTCGCAAAATAGTGTGGCCATTCAGACTCATACAAAGGCCGGCGAGGTGTCGCCGGTCGTTAAATCAATGATGCAAATAAGAAAAAAAATAAACATAAATATATATAAAAAAAAGAAATTACAATCCAACGACTAATAGTCACGAAGCTAGCTATGATACTTACTGAAACAAAAACTTCACCGAGATTAATACGTGCGTGCATGGATTTTACCGACTTCAGAACTACGAAGGAGGGCGAAAAGCGAGAGAGAGTGCGAAAGACATATAGGGTTGGAATATCACGGGCTAATAAACTACAAATTTGGGACGGACGTTCGATTTCGTTGCAAATTTGCAACGGATTTACTTTCCGTCGTTTGATTTCGTCGCAAATTTGCGACGAAATTTTTTCCGTCGCAAATTTCGGACGGATTTTGCGACGGTTATTTATTTCCGTCGCAAAATTTGCAACGGAAATTTGTGACCGAAAATAAATCCGTCACAAATTTGCGACGAAATCGATCGTCCGTTGCAAATTTGCGACGGAATTATTTTACGTCGCAAATTCTGTCGTAAATTTTGCGACGGAAATAAATAACCGTCGCAAATTTGAGACGGAATTTGCGACGTAAAATAATTCCGTCGCAAATTTGCGACGGATTTACTTTCCGTCGAAAATTTACGACGAACTTTTTTCCGTCGCAAATTTCCGACGGATTTTGCGACGGTTATATATTTCGGTCACAAATTTGCGACGTAAAATAATTCCGTCGCAAATTTGCGACGGACGACCGATTCGTCGCAAATTCCGTCGCAAATTTTTTTTCCGTCGCTAATGTGCGAAGGAATTAGAAAACCGTCGCAAATTACATGTTTTTTTATAGTGTAGTCAAGGAATTCTAATTCTCGATGAAGAGAATACATCCCATGTTGGATTGGATATGGATAATTAACATGCATGCCAAATTACGGGACAAAAGAGTAGATAGCTGGCTTCCGTGTGAATGCCACAAAAAGCGAGGACACCAACTGAACACAAAATTCAATTGTAACCTAGAGATTGACAAAAGAACAAGGGATGGGGCTTTCATTAATTTATAGTCAATATGCTTGGCCGGTGGATTTTAATACAATTTGATGGTGTGAATGCATATGAACAAGTTGGATTTATTTTTTTTATAAAAATAAAAATACACAACCATAACATAACATATTATATAATATTTAGACATGTATGTAAACAATTAAATTTTTTGTCCACTACCTAATACGGAAAATCTTTAAATTATGCTATTACACTAAAATAAAGTCTATTTCTTAAACATAGATAAAGTAACAATTACATAATAAAACAATAAGGGTTAATAACACGAAAAACCCTAATCCGGTACACTTGTGACAAATTTATCCCAAACTATTTTTTTTATCACAAAAAACCCTAAACTGGTACATCTGTGACAATTTTACCCTGAACTAATTTTTTAACATTGTTTTTTACTTTTTCGAATTTTTTTAATTTTTCTTTTCTTTTTCATTTCCTTTTATCTTTTTTTCCTACATCTTCTTTATCTTCAACCTATGGCCGGTCGCCGATCCGACAACCGGCCAGAGGCGAGGTTGGCCTTGCCCACCCTTAGTGAGGAGTCGTCCTCGCCGTTGCTGGTGAGGCTCGGCCCTGCTAGCAATTGGTAAGGTCGACCTCTCCCAGAAGCGGCAAGGTTGAGCCTCGCTAGTGACGGTGAGGATGACCCCTCGTCAGCAACCAGCAAGGTCGGCCTTGCCCACCCCTGGTGAGGTTCGATCTCACCAGTTGTTGGTGAGGGATCGTCCTTGCCGTCACTGGGGAGGCTTAGCCCCGCTTGTTGCTGACGAGGGGTCGTCATCGCCGTCATTGGCAAGGCTCCTCCTCACCACTTTTGGGCAAGGCCGACCTCACCAGTTGTCGGCGGGGTCAAGCCTCGCCAACAACGGCGAGGATGACCCCTCGCCAAGGTTGGGCAAGGTCGACCTCGCCAGTTGCCGGCGAGGTTAGCCTCACTAGCTGCCTGTGAGGCCGACCTCGCTGGCCATAGGTTGAAGATAAATAAGATGAAAGGAAAAAAAAAAAAAAGAAAGAAAGAAAAAAGAAAAGAAAAATTCAAAAAATCCAGCGGCCCTCTATTCGATAAGGCATTGGGGAGAGGGCTGCGCAGAGACCTTTGAGAAAATAAATAAGTGTTGTGCCAATCTGAAGAAAATTATCCAAAAAATCTTAAACTCATTGTATGACGGTTAATTCAGTCATAAACCTTTCAATTATGCCACTTTAACCCTAAATCTTTTGACGATACATCAATTTAGTTCTTCGACCAATTTTGTCTAGAAATCGCTAATATAAATGACAATCGTCTGGTGTGGCACATCCAACATTGACATGGACAACTTTTTTCATTTTTTTGATTTTCTAAAAATATTTACATTTTTTCCTTCTTCCTCCACTTCGCCAGTCATCGCCGAGGCCTAGGAAAAAAAAGGAAAGAAAACAAGGAAAAGTAGAAATGCAAAAAAAAAATTAAAAATTCAGAAATATTTTTTTAAAAATGCACAATATTGTCCAGGTTAGCGACGGCCATTCTACATGGCACAACTGGCATCCATGTTAGCAATTTTTCGTCAAAATCAGCTGGAATGACTAAATTAACAAATCGTCTAAAGGTTTGAGACTAAATTAGACTAAGTTATTAAAAGGTTTAGGACAAAATTATTAAAAGGTTTAGGACTGAATTGGACGTTGTACAATAGGTTTAAGACTTTGGACAATTTTCCTCTCAATCTGACACTGCTTGAGAAGATTGTTCTTGTTGGATTGGGATATTCGTTGTTCGATAAAGCATGCTCCTTTCAATTTGAAAAGAAGAAGAAGAGGAACAACAACGTCGTAAATAAAATTTTTAGAGATCAGAATTATAGACCAACCTAAAGTGAATCTACAAAAATGTTACTCTAGGTTCAAATCGAGCAGAGCCAAATATTGCTTTTTTTAAGGTATTCACAAAAAGTCACGTGATGGTACTCATGTATCAATGAAACTAGCCGTTCCCGTCTCGACATTAGAATCACTATTTTGTTTATAATCTATAGTCAAGGAATTCAAATTTTCCATGTGAGAGAATACAATTCGATATATATAATTAACAAGCATGCTAAAATAGAGGACAAAAGAGTAGATAGCTAGCTTCCATGTGAGTGCCCCAACAAGCGAGGACACCAATTAACTCTTTTCTTAACTATATATAGTTTAATTGTTAAATTTATATCCTAGAGACTAGACAAAGGAACAAGGGATGGGACTTTAACTCATAATGGCCAACATGGTCGGCCAGTGGATTTTTCTTTTTATCTCAATTTAATGGCGTGAAAGCATATGGACAAGTTCAATTTATTCTTAGTACGAAAAATTCAAAAATTCCCACAAATTAATAATTTTAAAATATCACAAAAAATATACTATCCCTGACATGCATATAAATTGTAGGAGTCTTTGTCTACTAATTGGTATGAAAAATCTTTAAATTATGTTATTAGGCTAAAATATAAAAAAAAATAATACTTTCAAATACATATTGGTTACAATATAATAGTAAAATAAGGAAGAGAGAAGAGAAGGATGAAATCACCAAAACATTATCTTGTAGACTTTAGAGGCAACACTTAAAGATGGCTCGGTCATATTAAACTATGTAGATATAAACAAATTAAAACCTCTCTTGCATAAAGTATAAATCCAAACTAATTCGAAAATTTGATATGAATATAAGGCAAGAACAGATGGTTATAAATGTGAAGATGGATAAATCGTTTATTTGGATGCTACAATGTTTAATTATCTATCAACCACGAATTGATTGTGAAATTTAATTGCATATTTTAGCATAAGGTAAAAACGAGAAAGTCCATGAAGCACTCGAACAGTCATGCATTTCTTTCTTAAATTAAATATGCGATTTCAGCAATCGATATGAAGAGACGGTGTATAGCGAGAGAAACGATTAGATGTATTGATTCCATAACTCACATGGTTGATAAACTAATCCAGCCTCGTCTTGGTATACATAAGGTTTGCATTGTTCCTATGACTTAAGTATATTTTAAAGAAATAAAAAAAAATAGTAGTTGCAATTACTCTAGGCAAGATTTTCTTTTTGTTATATTATGACGAAATCCTTTCTTATTAATTTTGCTTAACTTCTTTTTAATAATACGTGGCCACGTGTGTTTTGCATCGTTGATCCAAAAATTATAAAATTTACCTCGAATCTCACAAATATGCGAATCTACTGCGAGTCCTCGCCAAGTCGCCATGTTATTGTGAACTGCTCAGCGATGACGACAGCGAACGTGACGATAGCAAGGTGACGTCACCCATGTGTCCACCATGCGAGGGACAAGAACTGGGAAGACGAAAACCCTAGAAAACCGAAACTTGCTGGAATGAATCTTGAAAAGTATTCAAAGAGGGCAGACACAGCCCTTTAAATCGAGCTTCAAATTCATCAAATGAAAGCGACAGCCGATTTTCCTTCCCACGAAAAAGTTTCGAAGGGATGTAGCTAGCTTAAAGCGATGAATTAAAATAAATTTTGTTGAACATGAAAATGCCGACAGAACGTTAAAGATAGAGAAAACTCAATGAACGAGAGGGCCTTATTTTAATAAGAGCGGAGGATACTTAATCTAGATTGGCAAGTTTGGTCATAGCAGAGGAAAAAAGGAAAATAGTTCACAAAAACTAGCCACTCGTCAGAGATAAAATGATTTTTCTGTTCCTTCTTTTCTTGGGCGGAATGTATAGATAATGATTCCATTCTTAGTCTGCCAAAAATGAATTAGAAAATGAATTACCATAAGTTCAAGCAAAAAATTTTTAAAAAAAATCCTTATTTTTTTCGGAAGAATGAGCATCACTTTATATTCTGCAGTTGTAAGATGGTAATACATATGATATCTTGTACGGTTTGATTCCATAACTTGAATTCAGGAGCAACTTGGATTGATTTGGTGAAAGACAGCTTCCAATGATTCAGATGGATCTTCATAAAACCCATCTTATGAGAACATGGCTGCATATAGCTCTATATTCTTGAATTGGAGTTCATATAAAGTGACCAATAGTTTATATGTACTACCGTATTACTTCGTATCCGGCGCCAGAAAGTAGAAATTGAGAACCGTGCTATATAAAATGAGGAGCCTCTGTATGTAAATAGACATTGATGAAGCATCTTCTGAGGCGCAACTCACGCATCAGCTCGTGACAAATTTATATTACCATAATGAGCCTAACAAAATAATTAAAATATTACCAATAAGTACTAGCAGATGAGTCTCTAGAGATTTACGTGTTTTTTGTCCGACCACCCTCATAACGTGTTGTTTTGTGGTCCATGGTAATCTTGAGAACGGCAGTAATATATCGACACACATCTGAATGCAAAAGTTCCATAGGTGAAGATCATCTCGTCACACTATCCGAAATGTCGGAAACATTTAACAAACTAGGATATTTTTTTTGTTTCTGTTCAGGGAGGATGCGTAATGCTATTGATGTCATAAATGTTCAACCGGAAAAAGTGGGTAGAGACTTCCTAAGTTGCTTTGGCATCGCTTTTGCTGGAAATCGACATTAATTAGCCGCGGAGTGGGATGATCAAATTTACATCTTGCTCAAGCGGTTTTGTAAACCGTGGGCCAACGCAGTTCAAGATTATCTCCCCCAAACGAAGCCTCCGGCGCCACAAAAAAATTTTCATGGGAGACGGGGCTTCCAGATCATAGACATGATGAACCCGGAAGTGGTCCATTGACGGTCATTACGATGTGCACCCAGTTAACGAAGTAACGCACCTTGAAAAGTGAGCATGGCGATGGCCTGACGGTTTCTGGAAACGTAGTAGAGGCCCCACCTTGTTGTTACCCTTCGCGAGGATTACGACTAGTCGATCGCTTCTTCCTAGCGCCCTTTGCATTAAGAGGAGGAAAGTTCATTAAAAGCGAGATCTAATCGATTAAACTCGGTGGCTCAAAGTCTGGGTCAATTTTCTATTAAAGTCGAGATTGTACGTCTCTCCCATTGTGAAGATACATACACACACATACATATATATATATAGGCATAATTTCCTAAAAAACCCCCCCAACTTTAGGTCAAATCTAAAATCTGCCGCGAACTTTTTTTGTCTTGGAAAAAACCCCAAACTTTAGGTCCAGTCCCAAATCTGTCCCAAACCTTTTTTTTTTGTCTCGAAAAAAAATCCCAAATTTTAGGTCTAATCTCAAATCTACCTCAAATTTTGTTTCGTGCAAAAAAAAAAAATCACCAAAATTCAATTGATTTTCAAAAATATACTCTGTGATCCAGTCCTAACTTGACGTGGCATTTCTATATCGATAACAAATCTACATTGACAAAGTAATTGAGCTTTTTTTTAGACAAAGAAAAGTTCAAGCAAATTTGGACCGAACCTAAAAATTGAGTTTTTTTTTTTTTAAATTAACAAAATGTCCGTTTGGATGGATTTGTTATCATCTCTAACTTTCATATCCTATAACGGTTTTATTTTGGAGAATTTCAATAATTTTTATTGGGTTGGATTTGTTATCAAAGTGAAAATGCGGCGTCGGTCTGTACCTATCGCCCCATTACTTTGTTGATGTGGATTTGTTATAGACATGGAAGTGTCATGTCAAGTTGGGACCGGATTACGGGGTATATTTTTGACAATAAATTGAATTTTGGTGAATTTTTTTACACAATAATATTTGGGCCAAATTTGAGACTAGACCTAAAATTTTGGATTTTTTCTTAAACAAAAAAAGTTCAGGACAGATTTGGCATTGGACCTAAAATTTAGGGTTTTTTTTTTACAATAAAAAGTTCATGGCAAATTTGGGACTGGATCTAAAATTAGGCCTATATATATATATATTGGATACTGCTTAAGATGCAATGGCCCCTCCGTTCAATAAGCCTCGACAAAAAGGACTGTGTTGAGAGAGTCCTTTTGAGAAAATAACAAAGTACGAACGCCCACCCAATCCGACACCTCTCCACAGAAGACTGACCGTCTCCTTCTTGACTTGGTGGCGGGTGTTCGCTGGTCGATAAAAAGGCAGATTCCCCGTCGAGTCGAACGAACAACGTTGGGATGATGACGAAAGATGAACGGCGCAATCTAGCCCACGTCGTCTGGAAAGATAACTTCGCCAAAATAAATGAGTTCCGGAAAGCCTTCGGAAACTTTTGCGCTTAACCCATTGCTCCAGAGCCCTTGATAAAGTTCCGGATTGGGTCGTTGTATCACGGAGTCGAGGTGGGTTTCGAGCGCCCCTCGACCCCTTATGGACGGTCTTTGTTCTGAGGTCAATTTGGGTTGTTCTTCTACTTTATCTACATGAAATGAGATGAGCTTTGTCTGACCCAAAAGTCAAAAAAAGAAAAGAATGGGCAAAGCACAGACCCCGTTACCCCAGTCTTGGAACTATTCTCCATATAAGTCGAATTATTATATGGCATATATAATAGACTTATAATAATGACATAGCCAGCTCACCGTAATATAAGATAGATCTTACGGAATGGGAAGATGACGGTCGTGCTTGTGAAAAACTAGTGAAGGCTCGCAGAACACGAGGCACCTAATATATCAGGGACTAACTCTACTTGATTTAGGTTTACAAGCTGGGCAGAATCCAAAACAATTTTGTTGCAGTAATTACTAATTTGAAATGACATTTTTCCTCTTCTGGTCTTCTTAGGCAATACTCATGTCGCGACGCCTCTTTCTTAGCTGAAAGAAGGGATTGAATGACGATGTCGAGGCTCTTTTTAGGATCGAGCTTGAGCAATGGAGAATCGCGCGCAAGAAAGTAGAATTTGCGAATCTTACTATATAAAATGAGGAGCCAGTATGTAAACTAAAAGAAAAAAATAGCCATTAATTTAGGCGTTTTCTAAGGCGCAACTCACGCATCGGCTCGTGACGGATCTGTGTTATCATATCGAGCCTGACGCAATGACTAAAATATTACTAGTAAGCGCTAACGAATGAATCTCTAGAGATCTGCGTGTTTTTGTCTGACCGCCCTCGTAACGTGTCGTTTTGTCTACGGTAATCTTGAGCACGGCTACACATATCTAATTGCAAATTTTCCGTCGATGAAGATCATCTCGTCACACTTTTTGAGAGTTATGACAATACTCTTGGAGAGATGCTAGGGAAAATGTTAGAACCAGAAAAGTTTATATAATTTATATGAGGATACCGTAAAGAGTAATTGGACATTTACGTTAATTACCTTTTTATAATGACATTATTATTATGAGAAGATTGAAGGTGCACAGACATCACATATATTCCCCCAAAAAGCCATGCTGTTTTTTTTTAATTTCCATGTAGAGAAAGATAAATAAAATGAGAAAGAAGAACGAAAAGCAATGACCTTGGTGATGGTGCATATGACATATCCCATCAAAATCATCGATCCGCTATCTAGGATGCAGAAAATTATGCGCGGGTACGACAACAATGTCGGAAACTCTTATATTTTTTTGGCCGAAAATGTCGGAAATATTTAATAAACTAGGATACGATTGTTTTTGTTCTGGGAAGATGCGTAATGTCGTGTAAAGCAACATAAAATTTTTTGAAATTTTAGTCAAGGGGGTGAAAATTAAATTCGAGTTAGGTCTTCTGTCGAAATTTAATGGGTCAGGACACGCACGAAAAAGTAATTACACTCGAAAGTTTCGTAAAACAGATTTGTCCATCTTGACAAAGGACACGAGTCCGAATTTACCACCCCGTTGAAGCAATAGATGGAGGCGAGGTCAATTATTTAGACACTTACAACTCTCCCTTACACGTGAGGTCACAATAAACCTAATAATAGACAAATGAAGGGTTTCAATAGTACTAGAGAGTGCCTCCTAAATAAGGGTTGGAAAAATCAATAGGGTTTGCCCCGGTGGCCACCATTCGTACTTGATAAGTGAGAGATGAGGAGTTTGATTCCTCACCCTTTCAAGGAGGTTAAAGGTAGAGACGTGTAGTTTCAGATATAGATTTCGACTTTTGGTGGAGATGCGTATACCATTGTTGTACCTATCGACGTGAAAAATTAGAAGGTATTTCGAGCAAAAGGCAGGACAAAAGTCTAACAGAACAAGCTGAGAGTTAGAGTATGACAAATCCAAAAAAAAAAAAAAATAAGGGTTAGATAGTGAACAGTCAAATTAAATGAGCCCCGAATTAAAGTAGTCATGTGGACGGGGAATAGGGCCTGCTCATCTAACTGTGATTAACCATCGATTAAGAATTTCGACGTTATTGATGTCATAAATCGTCAATCAGAAAAGTGGGTGGGGACTCTCCTGAGTTGTTTCGAAATTCCTTTAATAGAAATCGAGATCAATCGTGAAACGAGATATGATCAATTCATTTGCTCAAGCGGTTTTGTAAGCTGTGGGGAAATGCAGTTCAAGATTTATCTCCACCAAATAAGCCTTCGCCACAAATAATTTTGGGAGACTAGGCGACAGATCATAGATTTAATTACCGAGTGATACTGGGACAGTCGTTATGTGCACTTCTTTAACAATGTAACACACCCTATAAGCGAGCGTGTGATGGTCCCAGTACCCGATCATGGATCCCAATGCCCGGGCCCAGGTCCACAAAGGCTATGCTCGGGTCCATCCGCCTTTTCGTATTAATTCGAAAAAAAACGGGTATTAGCAAACAGACAAACTTATTCCAATCGTCCTGACAAGTTTTTTCTTATTCGGCCGATTTCCATTTAGGCCGGTACTGGGACTCCGGTGCCCACGCTTAGGTTCATTAAGGCCGAGCCCAAGATCAAGGTACTCGTGCAACAGTCCCCGACGCCCAGGTCGGAGTCCACCGAGGCCAGACTTGGAACTTTAGTGTTCGTACCCGATTCCCAGCTACCCACGCGGAAGTTATTAATGCTAGAATAGTGCATGTTTGCTTAGGAAATTCAAATTAGATTTTCCTTTTTAAACAATGGAAAGTATTTTCATGTTTCGGTCAAACACCAGAAAATATTATCATCTTACTACGAAATGACATATTTTTTTCGCGACACAAAGCGAATTTTTTATTTTTTCGTTTTTTTTGTTTTTTTTCGTCTAGAAATGTCTGACGGTGAATATTGGATACTGCTAAGATGCAATGCAAGGGCCCTCCTCCATTCAATAATCCTTGAGGAAGAGGCCTGTGTAGAGAGAGCCCTTTCGAGAAAAATGACTAAGTACTGATGCCCCAATCTGACACCTCTCCACAGAAGACTGTCTCCTTCTTGAATTGGGGGGGTGTGTTCTCTGTTCGATGGAAAAAGCAGATTCCTTTCGAGCTGAACAACAACGACGGTTGGATGATGACGAAATATGAACGACGTAATCTGGCCTTCGTCGTCCGTGCGCTGTAGAAAAGCACAGGTCAATTCATTTTCTAGAACACTGGAAAAATTAAGTTTGCTGAAATAAATGAGTTTTTGAAAGCTTTCAGAAACTTTTAAGCATAGGTTAATTCTGGACGTTCTTTGGTTGTTCTTCTACTTTATCTACATGAAATGAGATGAGCTTTTTCTGACCCCCAGAAAAAAAAAAAAAATTTTTTGGGCGAAAGGCCACCATTGCCCCAGTCTCGAAACTAATCTCCAAATAAGTCGGATTATGTGGCATATATAATAGACTTATTAAGACATAGCCAGCTCACTGTAATATAAGATGGATTTTACAGAACGTGAAGATGACACTCGTGCATATTAAAAGATTAATTAGTGAAGAAGGCTCACAGGACACGAGGCACATATCTTAGCAGGAACTAACTCTACTTGATTTAGGTTAACAAGTCGGTCAAAATCCAAAATAATTTGTTGGAGTGATTATAATTTGAAATGATATTTTTCCTTCTCTCATCTTCCTAGGCAATTCTCATGCCACGATGCCTCTTTCTTAGCTAAAAGAATCGTATCGGATCAAGCCCAAGTACATGAAACATTTTGAACGATTGAGGTTTGAATAGCCGATTCGACTTGAGCTCAAGCAGTTACTCTTGTCGACTTGACTATGCTCATCCATACCCCCAACCGCAACCGCTGGGTTTGTAACATGATCAGAGTTGGCACATCACGAAGTGAAAATACATGTCTAAATCATCAGCATGAAATGAGATCAAGAATTCGATCGTCAGCAAATAGAGCACGCTATCATTTCACTGGTATGAAATGGGCCGAATCCAGTGGCCATTTGGGTCTCTCCTTTTTGGGCTTTGGCATCAAGAACCTGACAAAGCCCATACACTATATGAATAGGAAATGGAAATGCTCTGATTCAGTTTTTCACAGTGCAGTGGCTTCAGTCATGCCTAGTGTTGCTATGCAGTTCTGTTACAATCACACACAGATCGAAGAAATGAGCATCCCAAACCGTGGTGGAAGTGTTCGCAAACTACAACTTGCTCTTAGGAACCCCGACATCTCTGGACCTCCTCTCCACGGCTCTGGAAACTCGCCTCACCTCATCTTTGGGAAGATGGCGTGGTGTGCTCAGCCATGATCCTCCGTCTACTACCAATGTAGTTCCATTGATGAACTTCCCTGTCATTACCAGAAAATGCGCATATAGCATAAGGATCGGTGCCCTTTGGCACAAATATCTTATCATCTCATACATAGATGCGGTAATTTGAATTCATACATCGTCCCTCAAGCAAGTGATTCGAGTTTTTTCGGCTTTCAATTATTAAACTATGAAGCGTTCCAACTTGAGAAGACGAGTTGGTACTTGTAATCCTGAGTCTCATTTTCATGAAGCATGAGGATTCATGAATGCATCAAATGGTAGCAACAGAGAAATACAAAAGCACTTGGATCAAACTGAACAGCATGAAGGCAGAGAGAATGGTTATGTATGAAAGCAGGAAGCAGCCAAAAGAGTTCCATCACAGCACCGAAATGCCAACCAACGCGTCCCTTATAAACAGATGGCAGACAGAACCAGCTCAAAGGCCAATTTTCTTTTCTGGGGACCAGATTAATATTCAGCTTTCTTTCCTGATTTGGCAGTTCGATCTGTGGTTTATCATTCATGGACATCAATTAGATTCTTCTATTTAACTTATGTAGGTACAGCAGGAACATAATATGAACATCGCAAGCATCTCGAAAGAGATTTCAGATGCAATAAGATTTTCAGAGATGAAATTTTAACATAATATTTTTCTACATCGCGTAAAACAAAGTGTTCCAGCATAACAAAGCTGAAAGAAGACGCTATGGCAGTGATTTTGACAAGGAAAACCGAACCAAAAGGACGAATCTGAGACATGTTCGAGCAGCTAAAAAACATTACAAACCTGCATCAGATGCCAGATAAATAGCAGCCATGGCAATGTCCCATTTCTCCCCGAGCTTAAAGAGCGGCATTTGCTCTCTACTGCTCAGAACATCACCAGGCGCGAGTTTGCTCACTCCTGGCGTGTCATCAATAGGTCCTGGTGCAATCCCATTGACTCTTATATCGTAATCCGTCCCCCATTCCAGTGCCAAGCTTCTTGTAATGCTGTCGACGGCCGCCTGTGAAGAGCTCAATCAGTAAGCAAATCCAATACGATTTGAGTCAGAACTTTGCGAATAACGAGAAAATGTACCAAATCGAACACAGACAAACCTTTGCAGCAGATACATGGATCTGGTACCAAGTCGCCGTGTAGTGCAAGGTCGCGCTGATATTTATGATTGTGCCCCCGCAAGACGGCTCCTTTCCGGGACCGCCTTTCTTGAGATACTTGAGCGCTTCATGGCACACCGTGAAAGTGCCGACTGAGTCTATGTCAATAACTGCAGAAACCAATCATAGGGAAAACAGATCATCTAATCTAATTCAATAATTCCCACCTTATAAATGTCAATCCCCGTCTGCACAACTACTGGAAAACAGAGCATAGCAATAGACTAGCATAATCACAAAAAGAAAGAGGAAAAGAACAGGACCTTTGACCAGATCCCATTCTGATTCACTTTCACTACATGGTTATTGGCAACAACCGGGACAAGAGAAAGAAGGAGACCTGTACGAAACCCGTTCGGAGACAAATCCTCGGCTGGGACTAGGAAATTGCCAGCCGCAGCATTCACCAGAATGTCGACCCTCCCAAAGCTCTTGATGGTCGATTCCAGAGCTCTAATGACGTCGTCTCGCTTGCGAACATCTCCTTCCACTCCGATTGCCTGCAGCAACAGGGACGACACCACACCGGAGACTCGATCACCAAGCAGCAAAAGAAAGAAAAGTGTTTGAATTGTTTGAACAAAGAGAGACGAAAATTTCGGTTACCGGAATGCCGTGGTGGTGGAGAGAAGCGACGGCGGAGTCGAGGACGTGCTTGCGGCGGCCCATGATGGCGACGAAGGCTCCATGTAAGCCCAGCTGGCGCGATATCTCGAGCCCGATGCCCGACCCGCCTCCTGTCAGCAGCGCCACTTTGCCCTTCAACACGTTCGGCTTGAACGGAGACTCCATATGGAACAACCCTTTTCCCCTGTTACGCTCACGCTCGGAGAAGAAGATGAATAGGAAAGAAAGAAGAAAGATTCCAGGAGGAAGTTGGTGTTTGTCGGTTGCCGGATAGGGCAAGAAACGTGGTTTGGCCGGGAGAATCTGGATGCGTCGATTCTCGTTTTCAATACAGGACAAAGACAGGATTGGAGAGACGTCGGGCCGTCCTGTTCGTTGACTTTGCCACCTGTTTGGCTCCAAAATCTAAGATGGTATATGCTGTTCCCGTCAATTCGGAAGCTGTCTAGATTGTCCTGTTCGAGGAGCGGTTCTTGAACCGGTTTCCAGCCAACCCGGCTCAACTTCGGAACCCATCTCCATCCCAAAAAGATCATTTCCGAATCGGTTTTCCCTACTTTTGAAAAGGGTCGAAAGGGATCCTTCTGGCATTAATGTCCATGCGGAATTTATCGAAAACATTCTTACAACCAAGAATAGGTAAGTGTAGGCACGCCAAAAATCGATTCCGAGCTCATCGGCTCCCCTTCTCCATACTTAGATTCCATTCGTATTCTTGCTCCATCTGAAATTCTAAAAGCGTTCTCTCTCTTCCGACAGAGATTTGGAAGGACGACCTCTCACTTTGTTAGGCAGATCAAACTGCTGAATTCAATTCGTGACTGCGCTGCTACAGTGACCGACCCCCAAAGTGGACTTCAAGTTGCATCCAGCAACGAGTGGGATGCCATCCACCTAATATTTGGGAGCCTATTCGTACTCTTTGCAGGAGACGAATCAGCAGCAGCCACATACATTGACTAAAAGTAGGAAAAGTTTACTTTAACAGATTAGCCAGGAAAAAGGCTATTTTCCCGTGTGACTCTTTATATTCCTCACCTTGAGCTTCCATTTTCACGTGTAGTTTTGGAAAAAAAAAAACTGATAAATTATAATACTAATACACACGGTTGATTTCTTATGGCTTTAGATAGTTTTGGTAAGAATACTATAGTTTAATCTTTAGATGTATTATGCGCGAAATATTTCATTTCACGAGGATTAATACCATAAAAAATCCCAAACTGGTACACCATGACAAATTTACGATATATTAATTTTCATTAAATTTTACCGTCAAATTACTAAGTTAAATGACATGTGCTAGTTGACGGGTGTACCAATTTGGGATTTTACCCTCAATTTGTCATAAGTTTACCAGTTTGTGATTTTTCATGGTATTAATCCAATTTAACAAAAACTAACATAAGCTAAATTTATCATAAATATACTAGTTTTGGATTTTTGATATTAAAAAAGTTAGTTTGGGGTGTACCAGTTTGAAATATTTTGTAATCAAAAAATTAGTTCGGGATAAATTTATCACATGTGTACTAATTTTGAATTTTTCAAGATGTTAACTTCTTTACGGTGATCCGGGACAAAATCCAGGCTCTAGTGGATATAGGTCGTGCGTTTTTTGTTTTCTATCCACCACCACGGATCTAATCTTGACAGATAAGCAAAAGGCCATCTTCATAATGTAGGGAGAATTGTGCTCCCACAAATTCGGTGATTGAACTTTAGCGACGCAAATTATTAATCGAGCACATGTTCCTTTTTGAGAATTATAGGTACTTTTCGACAGAAACAAGAAAAAGAGATGGTGGTTCAACATATGTTGTGCATTAATGGAAAGCATGGACATCTGAAATTGATTAAAAAAAAGAACTTATTTAGCTGTTGAAATGGTTTCACTTCAATCAGAAGTAGTTCTGTTATGTAGCATGTCTACCGCACGAAGACCGATATAGTTCTTGACATGGAGGGTAACATTGTTTCGGGAAAAGCCCACATAACACCACTCATATCGACCATCTACTTCGTTCAAGAAAAATTATCCAAAAAGTTATAAAACATATTATACGGATATCAATTTAGTCATATATCTTTGTACCAATTCAGTCACAAATCTTTTGACGATTTAACAATTTAGTCCTGAACCGTTCAATAGTGTCAATTTAGTCTTCAATATTTCGATGATTTGCCAATTTAGTCATAAACCTCTTGATAATTTGCTAACGTAGTTCTTCCTGCCAAATATCGAAATGATTGGTTTAAAACTAAATTGACAAATTTTCAAAAGATTCAGGACTAAATTGACAAAAAGAAAGGTTTAGGATTAAATCGGCACAGTTGTCAAAAGGCCTAGAATTGAAATTGCACAATTGAGAGATTTAAGACTAAATTAATTGCTATACAATAGGTTTCGAACTTTCTCGACAACTATTCTCGTAGGATCCGATTGTGTGGGAGGTTGGGTTTATCTGCAGCGGCAACCGGCGACAGGATAAACATTGTGTGGGGAGAGGGGGTCGCAACGACAACCGTCACTCGATCTGACATCGACCTTTCATTTCACCCCAACAGTTGCTGAAAAGTGGAACCAAAGGAGAGGCGCAGCTGCACCGCACGCATGACGAAGATTATCCGTCGCGGGAACGTCCCCTGTTCGTCGTGGTAGGGATACGTATCGAAGTGCTAAAGCCCAAAAAAGTTCATCCGTTCCAACACCATGGGAGCCCTAGAAATCAGACAACGAGCACGTGCGCGCGGGTCGCATGGTCATAACCATAAGCCCAGTCAACTATTTTTCACATGCGGTTGACTTTCGGATGGGAATTTTGGGCATGGGGATCTTAAATTTTGGTGTGGGATTAAGATAGCTTTGAGCAACCTGTGCTTGCTGCTCGGAATATTTGCAAACCTTTGATCTTACCTCATTCGAGATGAAAATGAATGCAGGCAGCAGCACCTCATTTACCTAGTTGTCGACTAGGGCTTGCTTTTCATTATATCATTTTCGGATAAAAACATGAATTCCGCTTTCCGATTAAATTCGTTAAGTTAGATAAATAATTAGAAAGCATAATCAAGAAAAGAAGTGATATTCACAATTGATAGGTCTAATGGATAGTTGAAGTCCGGGAAAATTACCAAAAGAGTTATCGACCTATTGCACTTTTGCTAATTCAGTCTCAAACTTTATTATTGTATTGATTAAGTCTTAAACATTTTCATATTTTACTAATTCAGTTTATCCAACCAATTTTGATCAAAAATTGCTAACGTAGACGCCGATGATTTTGTGTGACAAGGCCGACACTGATATGGACAATTTTTAATAATATTTTTTTCAAAATTTTTATTTATTTATTCTTGTCTTCTCTTTTCCTTCCTTTTTTTTTACTCCCATTGTGGTTGGCGAGGGTCACGCTAGAGCTTGCCGGTGATTGGGCAAGCCCATGGCTGCCTTTGCCACGGCAGCCGCACGGGCTTCGGCCAGACCATGGGTGAGAGAGGATGCTCATTCCACCGCTCTTTTTGTCAATTTCGTGGGTGTCTTGCATGCTATCTTGATTTTTGCGGCTTGAACTTGCCTTCCGTTCTTGAAATTGGATCGTGACAGTGACGATTAAGGCACACACGCTAAGGAAGAAGTGCAAAGGTCGACCTACTGAACCAGTGTAAAGGACCTGGAGGCCAAGCTCGCCCTCCTCCACGTTGCCAAGACCCTCCGCAAGGCGCGGCTGAGGGTGAAGCTACCTTGCCAGGCCACGCCTCCGCCCGCAATTGGTGAGGCCATGGTGAGGCTGGCCTCGCTTAGTGGCGAGCTTCGGCAACCCTCATTGGTCAAAGTGGGGAAAAAAAAAAGAAGAAAAGATGGAAGGAAAAGAGAAGAAAAGAAAAATAAAATAAAATAAAATAAAGAAATAAATTCAAATTTTTTTAAATATTATTAAAAATTGTTCATTTCAGCGCCACCCATGCCACGTAGGACGGCCGGCGTCCATGTCAGCGATTTCTAGCCAAAATTTATCATATGAATTTAATTGGCAAAATGTGAAATATTTAGAACTGAATTGGCAAAAGAATACAATGGGTTTAAGACCTTTTTGGGTAATCTTTCCGGTTGAAGTCATGTTGGCAATCAATAAACCTATTGAGTGGTAATCTCCTTTATCACCTCCAATTACGTGCTCATCATACAAGGAAGTCACTATAGCGACATTTGCAATATTATTTCTTTCTTTATACTTACTTTCTAAGCGCCCTCCGAGCACTCATTACCCAAAAAACCAAAGTGAAGTTGGGGCCCGGGGGGAGGTGGCGCTCGCTATTACTTGTCAAACTTGTTTTACGAATGGCACGTACTGCCATCTGAAGCAGAGTAAGTATTTTCGAAACGCGCTCTTCTCCAATTTCCAAAATGTCGCCGTAAGAATAATTTAAATATTTTTGGAGACTTAAATACGGCAGCCCTCGTGGTACTCACTGTGACAAAAACCCTATAATCAAGCCAACACTTCTTTCGATCTCGCACCCAATTGAATGACGCAAAGTTCTGACTAGATCTCAAAGGTTATAATATGACCGTCGAGCGAAATTTGCTGGCGAAACTTGCGAAGTTTTCATTTCTTTCTGCATGTAAAATCTCGGTTTGAAGGTCTTGTGAGCTCCTAGAATAAAATAGGAAGATAACCCCTCGCAAGTGACATGAAAGTTTGTATAGCGGTGGAGCACGTGTGTGATAGAATATGGATATTTTCATCAGATGATTGCTAAGCGATTATTAAATACATATGCGCACGTCTCAAAATATATTCCCCTAAACTGCGCATTCTATGCATCTTCTTCTTCCTTTTTTTTCTTTTTCCTCCAGAGGTCGCACACACGATATGAATCCGTGATCGAAATATATAGAGGGGATTTCTTTCGAAGCCCTTGAAAGAAAGAGGGAAAAAAAAATGTCTCATATTTTTATTGGTGAAAACATCTTACATGCTGATACGTGACATTCACTTAATTAGGCGCATTCCAAATAGGACTTCTCTTCTGACACAAAAAGAAAAAAATAGGACTTCTCTACCTTGGTTTGTCTTTTCTGTATCTTCGTTTGGCTTCGTGCGGCTGCAAGAAAATTGACTGGTTTTGATTTTCTTGGGGTGAGGAAGAGAAAACAGAGGAAAATTCAAAATCGAGCACTACGTGTTTCCATCACTGAAGCGACGTATTACTCGGGAAAAAACACCAAGAAAAGTAACAGTATGTCACCTTCCCCGGATGATGATTGATGACGATGATAGCACCCCACCCCCCAATGAATTCCACAGCAAATAGCAACAAAAAGGTGGATGCTTTGTTTATAATTCATACATAATTTAGATAAACCATAATCTTTTCATTGTTATATTAAGGTTGCACATAGATCTAACAGTGTGTCACCAAGACTAAGGAAGCTGTTCCTGGGGGAGAATGATAAAGAAACAATATATCTCTCTTCTTCTGCACGTCTCTCTGTCTCCCTCCAGCTTCTTCGTCTGCCTGATTCAGTGTTTGTCTGCCAAATTCTGTCAACTCTTTCTGGGGAAAAATTCTTTTTACGGGTTTTTTTGCAAGTGAAGGGTCGGAGCTTGCTTTCGCTGTCTGTCTTTTCTTGATTTTTTTTTTTTCTTTCCTGGAAGCTGAGTCTCTCTTTGGGTATGTTTGAAGTGTCGTGAAGTTGGTTCGTTTTTTTTTTTCTTTTGGGATCCAGTGACTGAGGTCCAGCCTCCGGTGGAGCCGACGGCTTGGTAGTTCTGTTTGATACCAAGGAGCAATCTCTGTTTCCGATTTTTTTCTTGCCTTTCTTGGTTTATTATTTCGGGGTTTGAGGTTCTGCATGCCCGCTTTATCTGTTCTTGGCCCTTTTGAGCTTGCTCCTATCTTGATTTCTTTGGTGGGTCTTCGATATAACTTGAATCTTCCACTTTTATTAGCTCTCCAATTGTTCACACGGGGTGTCCTACTATTTTCCAAATTAGATGCGGAACTGGGGCACAGTTCAAGCCAAGGTTACCACATTGCGTGTTGTGATTCAGCCTCTTGATTTCTGGGTCAATTTATCTGGGTGAATTTGCGTGCATTTGCTGATTTATTTCTAGCATTGAACTCAAGTGATTAATCCAGCTTCTAGAGTTCCAGCTAGCCTGGATTTTAATTTTAGATACTTGGGTTTGGTCGGTTGCTATCAATTGTCCGTGTATTTGAAGAAGTGATTGGAGTGGAAAGAGGCAAAATTCATTGTATGAAATCGGTGTCAGACATGAGTTCAGGAGCTGAAATTGAGGAAGAGAGTGACAACAAGGGAAGTATGTGGGTTTTGGATCAGAAGCTTGATCAGCCCATGGATGAGGAGGCTGGTAGGCTGAGAAACATGTACAGAGAGAGGGTATTGATTCTCACTTCTTCTTTTTTCTATCTCGCATAAGCCGAGTTTAAGCATTTAATACTTCTTTATGAGGCAGTGATTTCCTTCCGGAAAAGCTTAAGTTACTGCAACTTCATTTAAGGTTTCAGATCATGAACTTTGTGTCCTCTGTTCAATTTGTTTTGGGTCTATGTCGATATTTGCAACGTGTTGTAGCTCTAGTACTTTGTAATTGTGCTTTTACATTGCATTCGGTAGGTACTACTAATGACCTGGTATATTTGGTGACCTGAAAAAGGTTAGGGGCTGATAATCATTCAAATCTAATTGTGTGGTCAATACTTTCTACTTTTTTCAGAAATTTTCTGCTCTGTTGCTTCTTCGGCTTTCATTCCAGAGTCTTGGGGTCGTTTATGGGGACTTGGGCACATCTCCTTTGTACGTCTTCTATAATACATTCCCGCAGGGAGTTAAGGATCCAGAGGATGTTATTGGAGCTCTTTCTCTAATTATATACTCTCTGACGCTTATCCCACTTCTCAAATATGTATTTATTGTCTGTAGAGCTAACGACAATGGTCAAGGTAACCTTATCTCCCTTCTGTGCTTACCCCTTCAATTTTTTTTCTTATGTAACTTTTTGGGATCTCTCAGATGCATAAAATGTTAATCTACACATTACATTTGATGAAAGCGTCTCAGTCCATAAATCAGTAACTTTTTTATTTTATTTGCATAATCAAATTCTTCTAGCAACATTGAGAGTCTCAGCCAAAATTTTCATGTTGACCTTCACCAGCCAAAACTGTAAATGCCTGTGCTTGTGATGTAGGTTTTACTCATAGGATTTGTCAAGCATAACTTTCGTCCTAATGGCATAGGTGGAACATTTGCTCTTTACTCCTTGCTTTGTCGACATGCGAAAATAAAAACTATTCCCAACCAACATCGAACTGATGAGGAGCTGACGACTTACAGTCGGTCCACATTCCATGAACAGTCATTTGCGGCAAAGACCAAGAAGTGGTTGGAAAGACGTCCTTCAAGGAAAAATGCGCTACTTATTCTCGTCCTTGTCGGCACATGCATGGTGATTGGGGATGGAATTCTTACTCCAGCTATATCAGGTACCGGTTACTCATATCTTTATCCAGATGTCAGCTATACATTGCGCATTTGATCTTCATACTTAATAAATGTCTCTTCCTGTCAATGTCGGTTATCGACCAAATCATTAGGAGTAGCATATTATGTTTGTTTAGTCAATAGCAACGATAATAGGTGACCCCTGGATGAGAAACTGATGTGCATGTTGTTTGGTTTTGAGGCGTAACAAGAAGTTGTGACCTGAAGTGCCAGTGCAGCAACTAGATTCTTGTATGAAGCCTTTTAGGTCGTAGCTTTCACGTTTTATTTTGCAAGAACTTTTCAAATGGAGTTAATTAATCTAAGAGATCTCTAAAATCCTCAGAATCTGTAGAATACCAATGTCAATCTTTCTTGATGATGCACTGTCCATGCTCAGTCCATCAAAATTGTCAATCAGGTAACTGTTGTTGTCATACGCAAATCTTTGGTGGAGATTTGAGTGGTGATGCTCTATGCGAGTGACTGAAATCCCATGTGCTCTTTCAAGCGAAAAATGAAATCAGTCTGGATGCTTAAATTCTCATGCTTTTGATGAGATGACCTTCAAATGGAGGAAGCTGCAAATTGCTTGCTAAGGGATGGCCAGATGGGACCGTTGTCACTAAGCATCTTCCATCTTTAATTTCTTTTTTCCCTGCCTGAGATTTGTCATAGATGCTTTTGTTTTTCCATAAACAACTTTTTTTGGTAAGCAGCAATGTTTTCAGGCATCATTTGTTTTCTCTTTATCTTCTTTTATTTGCTTGAGATATTTCTAACAATACAATGTGGAATAGTTCTTTCTGCGGCTGGAGGAATCAAGGTAAACCATCCCGATGTTAGCAGCAGTGAGTATTTCCCCAAGAATCTAACCTTTTTGACAGATAAGAACCTCAATTATTTCTACGTACTCACTGAGTTCTCTTCCTCTGGTGCAGAAGTAGTTGTGGTTGTCGCTGTGGTAGTGTTAGTAGGTTTGTTCAGCTTGCAACACTACGGAACGGATAGAGTTAGTTGGCTCTTCGCACCCATTGTGCTTCTTTGGTTCCTCTTAATTGGAGGAATCGGTCTCTATAACATTTGGAAATATGATAAGGGTGTTCTTCGGGCCTTTTCTCCTGTTTACATATATCGATACCTCAAACGTGGAGGAAAAGATGGTTGGACCTCACTCGGAGGCATCATGCTCTGTATCACAGGTTGGATTCACCCCTTTCTCAATAAAAAGCTTTTAGTGGAACCGTGCTAATCCTTTTTGTAATTATCGTTGCAGGGACTGAGGCCCTTTTTGCTGATCTTGGCCATTTTCCAGTTTTGGCCGTGCAGATTGCTTTTACAATAGTTGTCTTTCCTTCCCTTCTTTTAGCCTATTCTGGGCAAGCGGCCTATCTAATGATGAACAAGGATCATGTGGTTGATGCATTTTATCGATCTATCCCAGGTACTTGTTCAGTTTTAGCAGGGGATGGCTGATCAAACACCAGTTGAGCTATTTGCTGATTTAACATGGTTATCTTATCAAAATTTTCTCTGGCTCAAGAATTCCGGGCAAAAGAGGACTGTCAGTCAGAGAGTCCTCCTTTTGGGTGCCTCTGTTCCGCGTCAACTAAAGCTTAATTTGATATCTGGTCAAAAATGATTTAATTGCACTATCTTGCTACCAAGCTACTTATGCATAATCTCTATGGATTTTTCTGCAATTAAGAAATGACACCTCTGAACAAGGATAATGCTGGTCCCATCAGTATCGGTAGCGTATTTTGTATTAGCAATCGAGATTACTACATCGGAGGATGGGGAAAAATTAAAGATTAAACAAAAAGTTGCACATGATTCTTTGATTTAATTTCTCTCCTCTCAAATGCGTGTACTTACTAAGGTGGTACTTTTTTACTATTGTTTGAACCACTGGCTGCGGAGGAAAAGTTATACATAATTGGCCTTAAGCACCACATAAGAGTTGGTTAGTGTGACTTCCACATAATTCAGTTCCTGAACTGAACTGATAGCTTTCTTTCTATTGATATTTTTTCAAGTGGACCTTTTTCTTTTTCTAACAAAGAAGTTGTGACAATTGCATGAACAGTGGAGGCATTTTCTGTAGGTTAAGATACAAAAACATTTACTTAGCTAATCCCCGAAGCATAGAAATGAGACACAAGGCATGGAAATGTGCATCTGCAAAAGTCATTTTTCTACACATTTATGCCAACTGAAAGAGAATTTATGTAATGTTTGGATCATGTTGCAGCTGTAATGCCTAAGGTCCTTTTTGTTTGTGGATTGTTAAAATCACGTTCTAGTGGAAGCTTACCGGTCTACAAAACTGCACTCCACTTTTATGCATCTAGAGAGCTTTTGTATTGTTTGGATCACGTTGCAGCTGTAATACCTAAGGTCCTCTTTGTTTGTGTATTGTTTAAATCACGTTCGAGTGGAAGCTTATCGGTCAACAAAACTGCACTCCTCTTTTATGCATCTCAAGATTTTCAGAATTTCTTTTCCTTGGCAAATAGTATATTTTTTCATGTGAAGAAATTGCACTTGCAAATATTCTTATTTATAATATATTCTAGGGAAGCAAAACTATCCCCATGTAGGTTGATTACTTCTTATCTTGCAGACAGCATATACTGGCCAGTATTCATTATCGCAACTTTAGCTGCTATAGTTGCCAGCCAGGCCACGATTTCTGCTACGTTTTCGATAATCAAGCAGGCACTCGCACTTGGCTGCTTTCCTAGGGTCAAAGTCATACATACATCAAAGAATTTTCTTGGACAGATATACATTCCTGATATAAACTGGATTTTGATGATCCTCTGCATCGCCGTCACTGCTGGCTTCGAGAACCAAAGTCAAATTGGCAATGCATATGGTAAGTCTTACCCTCAACCAGATAGTTTCTTTTGTGAAATACCCAGATGTGTTATTGATCTGCATAACAAAACCTCAATTATCTCCTATTTAGGTGTTTTGTCCCGTAGAATTTAATAATGCTGCCCCAGAAGTAAACCAGAAAGAGAGAGATAAGAGCATCGTCCGGGTATAAGATAGTCGAGTCAGTCATGTAACTGGAAGAGAAGACTGGTCACCCTTTTAAGTGTTCCTTAGCATGCTAAAGCTATAAATTGGGCCTGCAAGCTACTGAAAAACGATATCCGGAGCCTGGTCTCATAGCCCAATTCTGTCCCATCCTTATTATTAACTCTAACCTTGCTTGGGTGTATGGCAGTAGTGATGGTCAAGTGATCCTGGTGCGGCAATTTCCGTGGGAGGAACTCCGTGACTCTCTTTGAATTTAATGTTATAGATATTAATTGCCTGTATCAACCTTGTATCTCCTAATTTCTATTTCACATTCCATGACAGGGACAGCCGTTGTAATTGTTATGCTGGCAACCACGGCCCTCATGGTTCTGATTATGATTTTAGTGTGGCACTGCCATTGGCTTCTCGTCCTACTTTTTGCTGGCCTGTCACTAATAGTGGAGTGTACTTACTTCTCTGCCATGCTCTTCAAAGTAGATCAGGGCGGGTGGGTTCCACTAGTTATTGCGGCAGCATTTCTTCTGATCATGTATGTTTGGCACTACGGCACGGTGAAGCGATATGAGTTTGAGATGCATAGTCGGGTTTCGATGGCCTGGATTCTTGGGCTGGGCCCCAGCTTAGGACTGGTCCGAGTCCCGGGCATTGGGCTTGTATACACAGAACTGGCAAGTGGGGTGCCTCGCATCTTTTCCCACTTCATCACTAACCTTCCGGCCATGCATTCTGTTGTTGTTTTTGTCTGTGTCAAGTATCTCCCAGTGTACATGGTTCCTGAAGAAGAGAGGTTCCTTGTGAAGCGGATCGGACCCAAGAATTTTCACATGTTCCGCTGCGTTGCGAGGTACGGATACAAAGACCTTCATAAGAAAGACGATGATTTTGAGAGGAAGCTCTTTGATAATCTTTTTCTCTTCGTTCGGCTTGAGTCCATGATGGAAGGGTGTTCGGACTCGGATGATTATAGCATATGTGGTCAGCAAACTGAGAAATCAAGAGATGCCCTCTTGTTTAAGAACGGCAAAGCTACTATTTCTGATGTGGACCTCACGATCTCATCAATGGACTCCACCATGCCAGCGAAATCCACATCGTCACGTCCGAATAGTATGACGATATCGTCCGGACAGGCGGGCAACCGAACTGAAATGGATGAATTAGAGTTTTTGAATAGGTGTAGAGATGCAGGGGTAGTGCACATATTGGGCAATACAGTTGTGAGGGCGAGCAGGGAATCGAGATTCTACAAGAAGATCGTTGTTGATTATGTATATGCATTCCTCAGGAAGATATGCAGGGGAAATAGTGCCATTTTTAATATTCCTCACGAGAGTCTCTTGAATGTTGGCCAGATATTTTATGTATGATAATTCTTTTGCAATGTGATGGGTAAATAACACTCTCAGCACCAACCTTTCATGCGACAAGCATTTCGTACATAGGCATTTCGAAAATCCTTGAGAACTCGAATTCAATAAGATAAACCCATGTTTAGACCAATTACCCTCAGTTTCAATAGATATGCTCGACTGTATAATGATTTTTCACAGTCAAGGGCTCACCAAACGATATAATTTGCCATCCAGAGTTAGGTCGCACAGATCACTAGTTTGCCTCACTGTGTGATAAAACTCACATCAATTTGTCTAATGCAATTGAAGATTACATCCGTCACAGCTTCTCAAAAAGACTTTCTCGAGCTGGGTCGGTCACAGACGTGCAAAACAAAAACTCATAAATGCATTTTGGAAATGCATTCTCCATGTCGATTTGCAATGGAAGTGATGCATCACGGTTGTAGTAACATGGACCACGACCGACAGGGGTAAAAGCAAAATCGGTATAATTTTATTCGCAACTGTACTTACTATAAACACAAATAATAGTTGTACAGAGAATGGTTTCTCCAACGTCTAATTACACATTCACACCATGCACACATCTTTAATACCTAACAATCTGGCATTTTGAACAAGGGCCATCTCTGCTTCCCGTACAATACACACTTTTCTGTAGGGTCGCCCCCACTATAAACAGCTCGTGGCATTACAAATGGTGATTAATAATGTAACAAAAAGAAAAAAAGGCCGAATTTTCAATCTTTGAGATCCATCACCTGGAGACCTGGTTTGTAGGTGGTTTAGCTTGGGATGCTGTGGACAGAGCACGCAGGCGTCGGGCGATTTCTGTGAAGGACGGACGGGCCACGGGATCTGGGGCCCAACACTGCTCCATAAGCAATTTCCATTCGGGATCGCAAAATTGTGGCACTGGGGGCCTCAGCGTGTTATTTACTATTCCACCTGCAAATACCACAGAGCTCATCAAACTACAAAATATGATGTCACTATTGGTTTCTCAATGTCTCATCCCGAAGAATTAAGCATTCTCCGCGACAAAAGCCTACAGAAAGTGAAAATTATACATGATGGGAATCTCCTACACCAACATAAAATTACACTGTACCACCACTCTCAGCCCATGCAAGGCACTCCCAAATCAACTTAGCAGTGATCTTCAGAGCTAAGCCAATACACGTTGGCCAGTACACTATCTATAAAAATCATATGCAAGACGCACATATTCCACTTCCACACACCTATAATGGCTCCATAATGCATGTTGGCATAAGGCTCCTCGCCGGTGAGAATCTCCCAAAGGACAATGCCAAAGGAGAAGACATCAACCTGTCCATGATAAAAAAACAAAAAAAAACAAAGAAAGATAAACAGCAGGAACAAGAGTGGCTTGTCTCTGCCGTGAGACTTCGAAAGCATATAAACAGTAGGAAACTTATGCAAGCTCATTTGACACAGAAGGTCTGATGCAGCCAACAAAATCGTGCAAGATGATATTTGTTGAAACATTGACATTTTTACCAAGTTTTGGTGAAGATGGACTTTACAACTCATATAAGAGTCCTAAAAGGATCAAGATTCCTTTTCAAGTTTAATATGTGAAGTTGTCGACTAGGATTTGAGCATTATAGGATTTTAACAAGTTTCGTTTTTCTTAGTTGAAGTAGGATATTATGTTTCATATTCAATAAGTTTCTTGTTTAGAGGTTTCCTGTTTCAACTAGAAGTAGAACTTTTAGAGAGTCTATATCTAGGGTTGTAATTCTTTTTTTCTACAATAGAGTTGATGAATTATTGCATTTTGTAAGTATTTGCTTTGGGATTGGATGATGCAATTCTTCTCATTGGTGTGATGCTTAAGAAAACTAGGTGTGATGCTTAGGAAGCGTTCAGTGTGAAGCCTAAAGGTGTATCCACTACTGTGGGACTAGTTGTCCTACATCAAGATCCTCGTAACCATACATAGTGAAGCACAGTCCGCGTAGCCCAGATATTCTTTTTATTAGGTAAAGTAGACAATTTGCTGGACAAAGTCAGATTGATGAACTATGGAAAAATTTGCCTCCATACCTTCTCAGAGACCTTGTTGCTGCTACCGTTTAACAACTCAGGTGCCATCCATGGCAGGGTTCCCCGGACGCCACCAGTAACCAAGGTATTCCTTTTGATTTTTGACAAGCCAAAATCACCAACCTGCACAAGTTGAGGCAAATGACTGATATAAACCTCTTTCCTCAAACTAAAAGAACCTTGTGAATTTGAGCTTAACTCATTCAATCACCTTGCAAATGGGACGTGCTGGATCTTTCAGGTTGACAAGCAGGTTATCGCATTTGAGATCAAAATGCACAATATTCTTTGAGTGCAAATATTCCATTCCAAACGCTGCATCCATAGCAATGATAATCCTCTTGCGACGATCAAGATGCCTGCATTCACAAAACATTGAGAAGAATGGTAAAGAACAATATCTCCCTCTGATTAGTGCGATGTTGCAGAAAACCTTATCATTGTTTATGTGGATTACCTGTCCTTACAAAGCAAAACATGTCTTAGAGAACCATTAACCATGTATTCTGTCACTGTAGCCAGTGTTCCTCCTGGACCATCCTGAACAACGCCGTAAAACGCCACCACATTGGGATGATGAAGCTTTGAGAGAATGTCAGCTTCCCTCCAGAACTCCACTGTCTGGAAAAATAATAAGACATCACTATTTTTTATCTAGAAATGCAAACAAGATGTCCCGTTCTCCATTATTAAGACAGACAAGAAATGTACCTATTAAGAAATGAATATTATTTGACCAAAAATAAAAATAAAGAACAGACTAGTAAGCAAGAGATTGCTCACCAATCTCTCCTGCTCTGATGAACGACCAGTGAAACAGCTTTTTTTGATGCGCTTTATCGCGACATCCGTTCCACGCCATTTTCCATGGTAAACAGTCCCAAATGTACCCGAACCCAATTCTTTCAGTTCTTCCAGATCTTCGTTCTTAATAATCTGATACAGCATGAAATAAGAATATCAATAAACATTGACAAATGCTAGGGAATTCTTTCTGTTTGAAGAAAGAAAATGTTCTCGGATAGCAAAAACCATTAATCATTCACAGACTTTTGTCTCTGACCATCTATCAAATTATTGATGCTCACAAAGGAATATGCATTATAGATGTCTAAACTGCCAGCTATTAATTTGCTTAACAATAATGATATACTGTTGCACTCATATAACAGACTAAACCATAGTGTTGAAAATAAACTAGAAGACTGAAATGTGATAGATTACATCGGCACCAGAACTGAATTTAATGTCTACTCAATTCCTAGTCATCTCATTG
Organism: Syzygium aromaticum; assembly: GCA_024500025.1. NCBI lineage: Eukaryota > Viridiplantae > Streptophyta > Magnoliopsida > Myrtales > Myrtaceae > Syzygium > Syzygium aromaticum. The sequence goes on along the minus strand of CM044888.1, from coordinate 641,440 downwards.
AACTTCAAGATATGTGGATACTCTATTCCAGCACCTAAATACTTCCCCAACAGCATTCAACTTTCACACCTTCAGGAACATATCCATTTGTGTGGAGAAGAAAAAATAAACTGATCCTTCAAAAGATGAACGTTCACAATAGCAAGAAAAGGTTAGCCTGGCTTGCATGTAAAACAGCCAATTTCCTAGTACAGTATTCTGGCAGAATTGGATTCTATAACGTTATCATAGCAGGATTAGCAAACAACATATCAACTAACAGATCTGCTTGCTTTAGAATAAATACAACAGATGAAACTGAACATTCATAATACTTCTGACTGAAATGAACTTTTAGAAAAAGCAATTTCCGTTTTCCCTTTAATTACAAAAGCAGCCGTAGTTTCATATCTTCTGGCCAAAAAAAAAAAAAAACCGCAAACACGGTCTGAACTGCAAAGATGTCTTTTAGTTCATCCAATCAGGTCAACCGATGAAAATTCATTTGAACTGTGGGTTCAGTTTTTGAGACATCATCAGATACTTACATATCTATATTTTTAGAATATCAGGCAGCTGAAACAAAAGTTTATACGGCACGTCACATGCGGCAAGCATGCTGAGCTCCCTCGTTTGACAAATCAGTTAGAGAGATCAATTGTTTCTACAAAACAAATTAATTTGTGCTTATTTAATGAGGATGTGCTATGTCTAAGTGGCAAAGATCCCCTCAACTTCCCAAGATGGCAAGAGTTGAATCCCTGCTCCATCGTATGTGCCATTCTTTCCCCTTTCTTTTGTCTTTTCCCATAAATAGGTAATTTCTCTACCTTAACATTTCGAGCCGGGATCCGATTGAACTGGCTCAATTATATATACTTCTATTAAACTATAGACAGACTCATCTTATATGACAAAAGTAAACCTACAGGTCTATGTTAGCATGATTCCAAACGTAACTGGTAAAGTTTTGACTTTGGAAACACAACTACGGACGAAGTGAAGGATGAAAAACATCCACCAATGCCCGAGCCATACAGAGGAAGAAGTTATTCTTCTTTGATCTTCCTGATAACTTATTCTACTTCACAAAGATTCTATAGAGGGCAGATTTGGAATTTGGATATTACTTCCATCAATCATCCAGTCAATTATTACGATTGGCTATGAGGAACTGACCAGATTGACTGGACCAAACCTGATGGAATCTAGTTGCGGACCTGCAAATGTTAATTTAACAAAGAAACAACAGTACTGGAGCTCATTCCCAGTGCAACAGGTGGAACCAGTAAGTCCAACTTGAGAAAAATTCCCGAAGCTATTTTATAAGAGAACCATTACTGTTAAACCATAAGTGGAGAAATGAGATATCTCCCGCACTGCATCTCATTGAAGAATGAAAGAAAAGCATCATACCTGCAGGCTACTGATATCCAAATCACCAAGAGAAAGATCGGCAATAGATTGAACAATATTAGGAGCTTCTGATTTTTCATCCTGAAAATTCACAAAAAAGTATCTTAACATGAAGGTAAGACATTCACAAGCTGCCCTTGGGTGGCTAAGTTCGTGGATAATAAATTGTGTGTACCTCATATTCCATTTCTGGTATTGTAGGGTGAACTACATCCAATATACTTTCAGTACCCTTGGGATGGGAAGTGCTGTAGTCTTGATGCACATCCCTCACACTTGGACTGATGATGCCAGGTGACACTTGGGTAATATCCTCCTCATAGTTAAGCCTGGGCTCCATACAACCCACATGGACTTCATCAGCTTTTACAGGTGGATAGCTGTAGTCAATAGGAGCTCTACCTTCAATTTCTGCTAGCGGAGCCGAGAAGCCAAGGTGATCCTGGTCCATAAGAGAAACATCCTTCCTAACGAACTCATCTTGAGCCAAGTTTCGGAAGTAAGACCAATGCTTCGGCTCATGATTTTCCATGTTCAAACTCAATCCTGCTCCATCACTGTGCAGAGGATTAACATCAGAGAGATTCTCAGAGCGCCTTGCCACTGAGAATAAATCAGACAGAAAATCTCGAGGAAAACGGTCATTAATATCAATTAATATGTCTCCATGCTCTGGGTTGCTAACGCTAACTGAAGGCTCGACAGTCTGCGTTAAAGGCGGTGCATGACCCATTGTTTTTCCACTGGTCTTGTTTGGTGTTACTTCATCCCAGAGATATTCTGATGACCTCAAGGAAGAATTGTCAGCGTGCATACCAGGAGCCACTCGACCTGATGTTTGGTGTTGAGGACCAGCTGCATCCTTAGCCCCGACAATCATTTCCTTGTACTTCTCTTTATCCTGGGTCATTCCGTGGTCATCCGCTGAATTTAGAGGTCTTGATTCAGTTTTCCGGGCCATTGGTTCAAGCACCTCTTCAGCAATACGCCTGTCCAAAGTGAAATTGTCTGAAGAAGCAGATTCTACATGCCTTGGAAGTTGCTTAGCTCCATCATGGATGTTCTGTGGACTTTTATATGCTACTTTATCATATGGAACAAAGTGCTCGGTCTGAGAAGCCACGTCTCCATCATGCAGCTTCTCAGTTGTCTCTGGGGTTGACTGAGAGTAATCCGACCGTGCTTGAGTAATCAGAAACTGTGATCCAAAAGAATCATCAGATTTTGACAAACGGTTCAACTCTGCCTGCTCCCTTGGGATTCGTTCAGAATGAAATACTCGCTGCGGCATTGAAGGTGGCTCTACGTAGCCCAACTCTGTTGGATCAGCCTCAGATCCACCATTACCCATGAACACACCACCCGATGCATAGAAGGGGTCATCCTCATGATTCTTCTTCCCTTCCCTCGCATCTTCTAGGTCCATAGAGCTCTGCACAGTTTCCTGAGGCCTCTTACCTACAGCCTTGGGCAAAGGACTCTTTAGCTCAGGGGCCAGTTTAGCACCAGACGCGTCTTCCCGGTGGGTGTAGCTTGTGACAGGGCCTTCATTCTGTTTAGAAGAAAAAATGTTATCATTCTGAGTCTCGTCTATCTTCTGCATAGAGCCCTCTCTCTTCATTTTCAACTCCTCAAATTTATTTTCCTTCTCTAGGGGCTGAACTTTATCGGGTCCATTTGTTTTCTTCACTAAGCTGTCTCTTTTCAGTTTGATATCCCTTATAGGTGCTTCTATATCCTGTGTGCGCTGGCCACTGACTAAATGCTCTTCATTCAAAGCTCCCGTTGCTACTGGATTTACAGTGGGAGGAATTGCATTTACATTATCTACATGTGGCACGAAATTAGAAGAAGTAGATCCTTGGCCATGTAAGAATTGGACAGATGAGGAAATAGTTCCCTTTCCCTCCAAATCCGAGAAACTCTCTGCATGGTGAGGAGCGGATAAAGTATGTTGGCTAGCTTCTCCATGATTAACTCTCTGTCGCTGGTAAGAGTGTAAATTAGACTCATAATTGCCAGCTGAGCTTGTCGGCACCACTTGAGAAGACTGAACACCGGATGTAGGTGCATCTAATCTGAAGGGATCGGCCATAGTCCCAGCTACTCTACTGTCTTCTCTTTCAAGATTTAGATTTACTAACTCCTCCAAGTTATTGCCAGAGGCACTTGCTAGAGCAATTGAATTCCTTCTTGAACCTGAATCCATGCCATTCACCGCAACCACGTATTGGACCTCAGAATCTCGATCACTACTTCTGATGCCAAACTGGGCATCCTCTAGATCAGTATCGGAGAAAAGGAACATCCTGGGTTTCTGAGACCCTCTATCCTCCAATACATTACATTCCTCCATCATGTTCTGAAGATCCTCGTCGCAAGATACAGAAACCAGCGCATCAAGTTCCTCACCCGGAAGTTGATACTTAATAGTGTGAGGTTGGTTATAAATTGCCAAAGTTTTCTGCGTGAGTTCCTGCCAAGTAATATCCTTGCTTATCCGAACAATACGAGTCTCGCCGCCAACATACCTAAGCTTTCCATCGCTTGGGCGGGGCAAAATTGTACCACCAAAGCTGCAGAGGAACTTCACTCGCGCGGATGTACAATCGCCAGATCCCGAAAGGGAACTATCAATGAGTCTACTGCTACTACCTCGTGAGGCAGATCTTGGTACGGACCGCAAGGACTCGTGGTAATTTCTCTCTTCATTAGCCAGAGAGCTCTTCCTTTCAAATTCAGGTACAAAACCTTTTTCTACTGAATTGATCATGGAAACGTCTGATCCACTTTCTGAACCTGTATGAGAAATACCAAGGATGCCCTTTAGATCCATATAGCCCGATGTGCTACTAGGATCCCTTTGAGCCGGTTGAATAAGCTGTTGCCTGGGGTTGAGCATAAATTCAAGTGCAAACTCCTCGCCAGTCTGAATTGAATAGTTCAGAACTGGTCTGGCTACAGCAGACATGTTGTAATCTGGAGGTCGCATATTGGTGTTGATAGTACTTGATGGATCATGGAAGAAACTCTGATTAGTAGAACCGAGCCCTGGATTTCGAGGATCGATATTAGGATATCGAAACTGCTCGTGGCCCTTCTGTTGGTTCATCGTCCCTCTCTCGAAATTTCTCTCCATTCAACTCAGCTTTACCTGGGGAGCATCCAAAGCCAGACTGCTGACATTCATCTCTATTAGCACACACAAAGAAGAATTTTAGATCCAGCTAACTGCCAATGGAATTTCACAACGTAGTGAAGCTCGCACTAAATCTTGAGATCAAATGGAGAAGAACCGTCTTAGTTTTTAGCTAAAAAAAACCAAAAGAAAAAGAAAGAAAATCAACTCGAGAGAGCAAAGTGTTTACTAATCCTGTAAAAAACAAAGAGCTCCTCAAGTGGTTTTTTATCAAACAAATCTTAAAATGATGGTGCAAAATGAACAAAACAGCTACTACTCCAAAGGAAGTTCTAAAAGACAAGAACAGGCTTAGATCCAAATATTCTATAATTGAAAATCACAAGCTCATCCTCCGTAGTGCACATCTTCTATAATCGATTTGGGGAAGAGCCACCACAAACTGGCATCTCATTCTGGTGAGCCTTCAATTCCAATTTTCATTTTCGAAAGGCACGAGATCATGAAGTGTCAGATCCAGCCAAAACCACAAGACACCCTATTCATCCAAAAATCTTACTCACTAAGTTTCAAACAAGAACCGTAACATCGAGCCAAAGACCGTGGATCCTTGAATCATCTGACATGGGTCGAAACGAGAGAAATGACAGCAACAATTCCAAGCACAGGAAGAAGGGGGGGAAAATCTCACGACTGATCCCCCACTAACAGTCTCAGTTAAAAGTCCAAACAGCTCATCACCCGACGTCGACGATCGCCACCAAACAAAAAACGAGCCGCAAAAACCGAGAACATCGACCCCGCGAGACGATCCTCCCAATCAAAGAGGATTTTGACTCGGACACCAACCCATCACCGCTCGCCCAACAACGAGAAACGAACAATCGCCGGGGGGGCGGCGCGCGACAGCTCCCCCTAACCCGGAGCTCTACAGCCCTCAAAAATCCACACACGCCCAATTCGCCAGCAGGCACCCCCACGACAACCCCGGAATTCCGCGACGCACGCACACGCACGCAAAAACTGGCCAAGACCCAGCAGAGGAACACGCAGATCGAGCACGGAGGAGCCGGAAAGATTCGAACTTGGTCAACGGGAGGGGGGGGCGGAAGGATCGGATCGAGGCAAAAACCTAGATTTTTACCTGCCATCGCGCGGATTGATCCCGTCATCGGAGCTCCCGATTCGAGGAAGAGGGTGGTGGTGGTGGTGGTGTTTCAGTGAAGAGACTGACAATGGAAGAAAAATTCGCTCTCGGCAGTCTTCCTCTCCCGGAATTTCTGCCCCCCTTTTCTTTTCTATTTTTTTTTTTTAATTTTTTAATTTTTTTTTGAGCACGCACTTTTTGATTTTTATCCACCGCTGTTCGCAACAGGGTAGTGTTCTGTATTTTCCCCTTTTTTATTTCTCGTTATTTATTTATTCATTAATTTGTGTTTTGGGTAGAGCTAAACCGGTTTTTAACCGGGTTAATATAAATAAGAAAGAAATAGGCAATTGAAAGTTGTGTGTTTTTTGGGGTGCTGAAATCGGGATTTTATTTTTTGGGATATCACGTTGAACAAATTAAAAGTTCGATAATCACATTCCATGTTATGGCAAAGTTCAGAAATTATTTATATTGTTTTCCTGAATATTATTTTATACCTTCATTAAAACCATCCACTTGTGTCCAAGCACTAATGAATTAGTCTCGGGTCGTTTTAGCCATGTTGGTTCTGCAAATAAAGTTCATCGTTAATGCACGACGATGACCGGTCGAAACATCTTCTGATTTTCCCTTGAATGAGGATGGTGTTCCGATCAATGCTGGGATCACCGAGCCCTCGCAGGCAGCGGCTTCTTAAGCCCGCCGTCGGAGCGGGCGGTTTCGGATTTGCCGACGGTTTTGGTTATCTTTCGGCTGAGGAGCAAGGCAGAAGGAAATGCCAGGAAAGCTCCAGAGAATCCTCCTTCCCTTCCCAACCGAAAAGACAAAACCGCACTTCATGTTTTCAAATGGACGACCCAGCCAGGTTGTACCTTAGCTAGGTCGCACTCGCACGAAGGAGAGGACAAAAAGAACCCCAAGTTAGTCGCTGATGAGCGACGTGCCGTCACGTTTTCACGTTATATTTAAGGCATAACCTAACGTACGACGTCCGTGGAGAGAAGGCTTTACGCAAGCGGTCTTGCTTCGCCCTTAAATTTGAGAATTGTAATTATCACTCTCCCCAATTTAAGAGAAAATTACCCAAAAAAAAAAAATCCCAAATTTATTACACTCGTATCAATTCAATCCTAAAATTTTTTGATTTTGTCAATTTAGTCATAAACATTTTAACAATTTACGAAATGAGTTTTTCCCGATCAATTTTGGCTGGAAATTACAAGCATCGACAATTTTTGTAATTTTTTATTTTTCTTTTTTACTCTTTGCCCTTTTATATTGTGTTGGTGAGCTGGTCGCGAAGGCCCTTGCCCAAGGCCATTGCGGCCCCACTGGCTGAGGGCAAGGTGACCCTCGCCCAAATTTGGGCGAGGCCTTCACAATCGACGAGGGCCTCATCAGCCACAAAGAAAATAAAACCGCCTTGTGCCACGTAAGATAACTAGCGTTTAGGTCAGCGATTTTTTGCCCAAAATTGCTAGAAATACTCAATTGGCAAATTGTCAAAAATATTTAGGATTAAATTGGCCAAATTAAAAAGGTTTAAGATTGAAACAGCACGAGTGCAATAGGTTTATAACATCTTTTTGTAATTTAGCGAGTCAAATCACCCATGTAAACATTTTTTCTCACCGACAGCTTATCCGATAATTGCTCTGTTAATAGTCAATTAGAGAGAAAAAAGAAGAAGAAGTACATATGAAAATGTCTCTTTCTCAACAACTCCCACTTTCCACGAAATCCAATAATGGGCCGACTGCTTTTCTCGCTGGGCCTCCAAAGCCCAAGCGAAGCCCAAATGGCGACGTCACTGCAACTCCTCTCTCTCTCTCTCTCTCTCTCTCTCTCTCTCTCTCTCCTAGTTCTGCTGCTTTTGTTTCGACGACGTTCGTCTCTCCGAAAGTTGTACGTCGCAATCTCGGCCAAATTCTTGCCCGCCGGTTCGAGGAGGAAGTTCCGGTGAGAATCGGAGGCGCGCAGCTCCGCTCCCGTTTGGGCATTCGGCCGAGAGAAGCTCCGGCGGGCGATCGGTTCCCTCCCCGGACGGCGGCTCAATCTGCGCGAACCTGTACGTCGCTTGCCGTAGTTCCCGCTTTCTTTCTGTTTCCGGGGTTGAATCTGCTCTTTGGATCTCTCCGCCGAGGTGTGTTTTTGAGCCCTTGCGAGTAGCTAATTGCGCTTCAGTAATCGAATTTGCGATCGCTACGTGTTTGTTTGCTCTGGTCAGCCGAGTCTCTTTGTCGGAGCAGAAGTTCTCTGAATTTGGCAAAAGGTAGGGAGACGAGAGAGTGGAGCGAAGTATTGATCGTGTCGGAAGTACGAGCTGTGTTATTCAGTTACTTTATAAAAAAATTCAGTTCCTATTGCCTCTGTCACTCGCGAATGCTTTCGCAATCAATGCTTTACAAAGTTGAGTTTTTGCGGAATTGGGGACGGGACATTCCTTGCATTTTCTGAAGATTGCTCCAGTGCTCAATTGACTTTTTGTGCCTTCTTTTGTTGAATTCAAGTAGATCGAAAAATGCTCGTTTCGATATGTTTTGTCTGTATAAACAACTCATTATGACATGCTGCGCAGCATTACAAGTAGAATGTTACCTAAAAACGAAATAAATTGGACCGGCTCTAAGCGTGATGAAATAGTCACGTGGGTGGGGCTTGGAATCATAATGTGTTGGGTTAATTTCTTCTCTGTACAAGCTTTTCAACTTATGACATGACACGACCTTTGAGTAGTAGGCACGTTCGTCCTCCTCACTCAAGGCTTGGGTTTGGATTGCTATGCTTGAGCATTCTCTTGGGGTTACTCCTAGGAGCACGGACCCATGTGCTTCCAGTTATTACCTGGTGTGTGTGGAATGGTGTACTAATACACCCTTTGCAGATTAGTCAGGTGCTCGAAGAGCTCCGGACACCCATTGATGTCAAGAAAGAAACTTATGACATGACATTGTTGGATTGGGTGGGAAGAGGGGTTAGTTATCAGTGATTCCCACCCCTTCCCTCGCTCAATATTGGTGTAACTTTATGCAAAAAAAAAAAAAAAACCCTTTTTGTAATGTTTATGAAATTTTTAATTTAATTAGATACTTCCCCTAAATCGTCAATTGTCTATCTGCCATAGTTTGTGGTATATAAGATTTGTTCACGTTTGTTTGCGAATCTGATGTAATGATATGTACTCATTTTTTTTCTCCTATTACGTAGCTAATCTTCTGGATGAATCAATTAGGATTACTTTAGTCAAATGCTGATGTAAATTCAACCTGATGGTCTCTGGACAATTTGGTAGTTTTGAAGTAGTCTTTACGTCAAAAGTTCATAGTTCCTTCTTCCTTTAACAGTTTCAGTTGTATCCTCGAAAAGAGTTCTTCAAGAGAAAAGTAGCTTCTCCATGAGGATAGATCTGGAACAGCCTTTAGGAGGACGCCATAAGGAAGCTACTTGGTTAAACGCAAATGGAGATACCATTGACTGCGGTGATGAATTGCTTGTTGGACATGGCCATGTAATAAATCCTCCAATGGTTACTGAAGTCGAGAGGGAGAAAGATGGCCCAAATTTGGGCAAGAGGTCATCAGACAACAGGGAAAAAAATCATGCCACAGAAGATGTCAATGGAAATTCTTCAAAAAATACAGAGCCCCATGACGGCATGGAGTTTGAATCCAAGGAGGAGGCTTTCTCCTTCTATAGAGAGTATGCAAAGTCAGTGGGCTTTGCCGCCATAATAAAGGCCAGCCGACGCTCAAGAATATCAGGCAAATTTATTGATGCAAAATTTGCATGTACTAGATATGGTAACAAGCGGGAGCCTGCAGCGGATGCAATGGCAGAACCAATTTCAACTACAGATATGATAGCAATTCCTGTCAAGAAAAAGCGAGGTAGAACTAATCAATCTGGGTCAAAGACAGATTGTAAGGCTGGCATGCATGTGAAACGAAGGAAAGATGGAATTTGGGTGATTCATAGTTTAATAAAGGAGCATAATCATGAAATATTCCCAGACAAAGCATATTATTTCAGGCATCATAGAAACTCAAATCAGGATGACAGCCATGGGGATACTCTGCATGCTATCCATGCAAGAACTAAGAAGATGTTTGTTTCAATGACTAGACAGTCCTGTGGGGATAAGAAACTTCAAAGCCAGAAAGGTGGCCTTACAAATCAACCAAAGAATGATCAGCATTTGCGCTTAGATGAAGGAGATACTCAGCTTATGCTTGATCATTTAATGTTCATGCAAGACCAGAATCCAAACTTCTTTTACGCCGTAGACTTGAATCCAGAACAGCGTCTGAGAAATGTTTTCTGGGTTGATGCCAAAGGCAGGATTGACTATGGAAATTTTGGCGATGTGGTCTTCTTTGACACTACATACATAAAAAGCGAATACAGGTTACCATTTGCTCCTTTTATCGGTGTGAACCATCACTGTCAGTCCTTCTTGCTTGGGTGTGCGCTTCTGGCAGACGAGACCAAATCAACATATGTTTGGCTTATGCAGGCATGGCTTAGAGCAATGGGCGGACATGCTCCACAAGTCATACTCACTGACCAAGAGAAAGTCCTGAAAGAAGCTATTGCTGAGGTCTTACCAGAATCTCGACATTGTTTCTGTTTATGGCAGATTTTAAGTAAGGTCCCAGAGAAGATCGGTTGCATGATTAAGCAAGATGGAAATTTCACGAAGAAATTCCACAAATGCATCTACGAGTCAAGTACAGCTGAACAGTTTGAGAAGAGATGGGGAAAAATGGTTGATAGATTCAATCTAGGAGATAATTCATGGTTCCTTTGGGCATATGAAGATCGTCACCAGTGGGCCCCGACGTACATGAAAGACATCTTTTTGGCAGGAATGTCTACAGTGCAAAGGTCAGACAGTACAATTTCTTTCCTTGACAAGCACTTGCAACGGAAAACTACATTCAAAGAGTTTGTGGAGCAATACAAAACTATTTTACAAGAGAAGTATGAAGAGGAAGCAAAAGCAGACTTCGAAACTTGGCATAAGCAGCCAGGATTGAAGTCCCCGTCGCCTTTTGGGAAGCAAATGGCAGCTACATATACACATGCAGTATTCAAAAAGTTTCAGGTTGAGGTTTTAGGAGTTGTCGCTTGTCATCCCAGGAAAGAAAGTGAAGATGGAGACATCAAAAGCTTCAAGGTTCAAGATTTTGAGGAGAGCCGAGACCTTATTGTGGTTCAAAGTGAAAGAACATTGGACATTTCTTGCTCGTGCCGCTCATTTGAATTGAACGGTTTTCTTTGTAGACATGCGATGATTGTTCTGCAAATATCTGGTGTGCATAATATCCCATCCCAATACATACTGCGACGTTGGACAAAGGATGCAAAGAGCATAGCTTTGTCGAGATGGGGCTCATCTATTATTCAGTCCAGGATTGACCGCTACAATGATTTGTGTCAGCAGGCATTTAAGTTAGGTGATGAAGGATCTTTATCTCAAGAGAGTTATGCTATTGCATCTGCGGTTCTTGAAGAAGCTTTAAGAAAATGTGAGGGTATAAATAATTCAACTCAGTCAACGGATTCCAATTCTCCACAACATGGTCTTCAGGACCTTGAAGATGGGAACAAGGGCATCAGAACATCCAAGAAAGATACGAAGAATAGCTCATCAAAAGAGGGAGAGGTTTGATAATTACATGGCTGTAACGTCGTTTTATGTAACCTTTCTTTTGTTTGTTGATACTTTTAAGGAAATATGCTTCTGAAAGGGCCTAATCATGTAACTTTGAGGAACAAAGAGAAACGGAGTTCTTTGCTACTGGGGCAAATAATAGCTGGCATCAAATAGTTAGCTGTGGCATGGCTATAACTTTGACTGGGTCAGTGATATACATGAGGCTTGACAATATGTGTTCTGTGCTCTTTTTAGGGACCATCAAGTTTAGAAGCACCAGCACTTGAATGCTACGATGCTCAAGAAAGCATGCGACGGATCGTATGGAGTAACTGAATAGCAACAATAATGTTCTGATGGGATGGTCTGACCTAGTACAACTCATTTCATGGAAATCTTTGCCATCTTTGCAGTGTGGGTGTTAACTCATATCTTTATAGGAAAAAACTGAATTCAAGAGCTCCAGCTCTTGATGGCTTTTTTGGTCCTCAGCGCGTTGGGCAGGGAATGGTAAATCACTTCTCCGTCGTTATCCTTTTGTTGAGTATATTGAATCCGCATTGTAACCTGCAATTTATAGTGTTTTATTTCTTATTTTGTTCGCAGGGACAGTAAAAAACGGTAGTCATAAATCGTATCAATTACCGCAGCAATGAACATACCATGGAAGGACTGGTATGGAGCGTTGTTTAGTTGAGATGGTGTTTTCAACCTTAGTCTCAAGTGCTTTGGTTAAGTGAGTAGTTGAGCCTAGTTATCTTATTTCGTGCTTAGCGACTTCTTATGGGTAGGGTATTCTGACAGTGAGAATTTCAGTTTTAGCAGCAAAAGCACTGTTGTTGCTGTGTATTCTACTTATCAATTGCACAACTTCAATCAATGGAAAGTAGTAATTCTTTTAGATACCAATTGATGAATTCCCAGTTATGTCTGTGGTTGGCTAACGATGGTCACGTTATGCTTGCAGAGCCATCTACGTGTCAGGTCGCAAACTCTTCCTGGTTGTTTTGATGCTCAAGATGGTTTACGAGGTCTGTAAATCAAGTCATTGTCTAAATTTTTTAAGGTTAGGAGGTTGCTTACTGTAATATAACACTGTTTATGCAGGACCAATGTAATGTAGATCCTGAGAGTGAGAAGTACCCCAATCATGAGCTGCTTGTTAGTACTTGTTTAACAAAGGGAGTGTAGTAATCCTGGGGTAATCTTCCATGATTGTATATGCTGATCCATTTAGGTTATAGTGCTTTTCTTTGTAGGTGTTGTCGCTAGCAACTGTGTAAATGAAGTTACAATCAACCATTAGTGAGGAAGCAAATTTCAGGTGGCTGAAGTCATCATTAGCGCTGCCCTCTTTGCTTATCTTGGGCGTGCACTTTAGACAATGAGATTGATGATTGAGACGAAGATTCGGTAGTTCCCAAGTTTTGTGCAATTTCATTATATGATCATCTCGGACTTTAATCTCAGATGAACATTTAACAATTATTACCAACTTTGAAGCCCTTTTGCGGATCTATGTTTGGCACAATTTTACCTTATAATATCTGGGTCCTTGTAGAAGGATCATGGAAGTCGATTGCAGTTACTGGCTTTTTCACACTTCCTCTGGCCAGAAACTTTTGAGAATGGAATATTTCTTTGGTAGTTGGTAATTGTTCCAGTTCTTCTAGGATTTCCTCATTTTATGAAGGACAGGAATAGCTAATCTCAGCATGAAACACTTGATCATCCTTTGGGAAACACCTAGGATGAAAATCCATCAGCAAGTTGGTTGGAGAATGAATAAAAACAAAGCACACTTCTCAAGAGCAATGGACAACGAAATGCTAGAGTCTGGTGGTTCGAGTCATCCAATACCCTACAACACCTCCTCTCCTAGGAATTCGAGGAATTAAAGTATGAATACAAATCCTGACTAGAAAACAAAAGGAAGAGGAAACTTGGGAAGTATACCAGAGAAATTTCAGAAGGAACCGGACATTTCAGGCATGTTACAGCTTACAGGTTCTCGGAATTCGAGGTTTGTGGTGTGGATGTGTCCTCAAGTCAAGTAGAATGAGAACTGAGGCTTTAAATTGTAGAATGTTAAAATATTAAATTACGCTTTTACTTATAAGCTTAAGTTTTATGAAATAGTTAGTATTTGTCCCCCAAAAATTTATGTAGTGTAAGAGTCACCAAGAAAGAGATCCAAGTTAAAATCCTAACTTTATCTTTTTTCTCGCTGTTCGTCTTATAAAAAAAAAAAAGAACCCCCGCTTTTGCATCATTGTTTCTAGTCTGCTTTTTTTGTTTTTGGTTGAAACTACTCTGATGTTGAGACCATCACCATTTGTCGTTCCGAGGCCTTTTCTTATTCGTCCATCAAGCTTCATCCTCTCCGATCTGTTTCAATTAAGATTAGCTATCTCGTGAACCACTAGTCTCTCTATTGTCATCGTTCTCTGATATCTGGTCAGTCTTATTGCCGACATCCTTGTAATGGCCTTGTTACTCTAGTCATCAAGATTTCAAATATCTTTTTGTGAGCTGAGCTGCCAGACCACATATTCTTTTTGGTGGAGCAATAAAAGTTAGGGTTAATACCACGAAAAACCCTAAATTGGTACACTTATGACAAATTTAGCCCCAACTAATTTTTTGACCACGAAAAACCCCAAATTGATATATCTGTGATAATTTTATCTAAAAATAATTTTTTGACCATAAAAAATCCCAAATCAGTATACTCGTGACAAATTTACTCTATGTTAGTTTCTATTAAATTTTACTATCAAATTGCTGAGTTTGATGACACGTGACAGTTAACGGGTGTACAAGTTTGGGGTTTTACACCCCTATTTGTTACAAGTTTACGAATTTGTAATTTTTCGTGATATTAATTCAATTTAATGGAGGGTAAATTTATCACAAGTATATCAGTTTGGGTTTTTGGTGATCAAAATATTAGTTCGGGGTAAATTTATTACAGGTATACCAGTTTGGAGTTTTTGGTAGTCAAAAAATTAGTTTAGGGTAAATTTGTCATAGGTGTACCAGTTTGGGGTTTTTGGTGATCAAAAAATTAGTTCGAGATAAAATTGTCATAGGTATACCAGTTTAGGATTTTTGGTGATATTAACCCTAAAAGTTCATTTACTTCCCCAAAAGAAAAAAAAAATGGTTTTCACATAATAAACAGCAAATTATAAACATATCCATATAGTAAGATTGACTTAGCAGTTATCATACAAATTTATTCGTCAAACTATGGACTAGATGCTCAATATGAATTTAATTCACCACACAACTAAATGTAAGCAATTTCATATTATGAGAGGCCACTTTAGTTTTTCTCATGTATTACTCGATCCATTGAGATAATAACGTATCTCTTGATAAATAATTAGAATTGATGGGAAAAATAGTGCTTCGAAAACTTGATTAATCGTTCACACAACTGTGGCAATGTGGTAATCTAGAACACCAAATTATGAGATGTAAAGGATTAAGATGTATTCTTCAACTCATGTCTAAGGAAATTGTATGATTGGTTTCTTCTGGCCAAAGAATATCCCGAAAGACATATGGATTGAGTCATATGTTGGTGAGACCCGGAAGCAGGCATGAGAGAGGTGGGCTTGGGCTCTCTTCCCGCCATAAAAACACGTAGTACATAGTCAAACTACTGCACACCAAAATCAATCTCTCTGTCTGTGGAAGTGTTGGAACTCCTTGTCGTCTTTGCCGCCGCCGCCGTCGATCTTGTTAATCAAAATTGAGGAACATAGAAGAGCAGGGGGTGGTGGTGGAACGATGGAGAGGCCGGGGTGGCTGGAGGGGCTGATGGGAGAGAGGTTCTTTGGGAGCTGCGGAGTCCACCAGGATAGGAGGAAGAGCGAGAAGAATGTCTTCTGCTTGCTCTGCTGCTTCAGCCTCTGCACTCACTGCCTCCCCTCCCACCCTTCTCACCCTTTCCTTCAGGTTCCTCTCTTTACCTCTCTCTTGCATCCTTGCCATGCCATGCGTTTTGCCATTTTTCATTCTTTGCTTCCCCACAGATCCTAGTTTTACTTGTTCATCATAGCAAACCACTTTTGCTTCTCCATCTGCTATAACTAGAGCTGATCAGTCGTTCATACTTGATCATTCTGAATTTGTTTTCGAGACCCGTTTCCATGAATCATTGGTCAAATCTCAAATTTTACCTTTTGAACCAGTAAAGTCACACAAACAGCCATAGGTCCATTTCTTCTTCGGCTTCACCCTCTTCTGAGTTGGTCTGTTTACCATTTATGGAAGGGCGCATCTTCTACCCTCCTCTTTCCCTGCAAAAGTTCCCCCTGAGCTGTTGCTTTCAAAAGAAACTCAAAAGTTTGAAACCCACACACCCCCCCTCCCCCCCCCCCCCCCCCCCCCCCCCCCCCCCTCCCTTTTAATTTCCCACAACTTTTATCCAAATTCATTATCCGTCCCTCTTCTTTTTATTTCTCAAAGAATTTGTTCTCACTAATTATATAAAAATAAGCACAAATGGTTCATTAATATATCATTAATTCATCTCCTACCGGCTTCATTGGAAATTTGGTTGCCTGCCTTTTTCACCTCTTCTTCGTGCCTGCAAAACCGGAAAACTTACCAACAAATTTTACGGTGATTTATTATAATGGGACATTTTTCTGCATACCTATGATGGACAGCATCAGTAGCAAAACAGCACAGATATATTATTGTCTGGTTAATGACAAATGTACTATGAATCATTTTCTAATTTTCTTTGTTCCTGATATAAGTCACATTGAAAATAAAAACTCCTGAAAAGATCTCCTGATGCAGCAATTGAACAATCAAATTATTGTCTTCAAGATCTCTTTCCATGACTGGCCTTAATTAGTTCTAGTTTGTGAAGCTATTATAGTGTTTAACTGAACCCATGTCATGTAAGTATGGGCATTGACCCAATCAAGGTTTGGGTTGGTGGTCATGTGACAGGTGAGAAGATATGTATACCATGATGTGGTTCGACTGAGCGAACTCGAAAAGCTCATCGACTGTTCCTTTATTCAGGTAACACAAAACTTTGACTTCCAAAAATCGAATATAGAGGACATGAGGAACCCTTGGTATGGATGACCGTGAAGAGAAAGGGACATGCACTGATGATATGCTTAGATAATGATTTCCTCTTCTTTATTTTTATTTTTGGCTTCCTGGTTTGTCTGCAATTGGAGCAGCCCTACACCATCAACGGTGGGAAAGTGATATTCCTGAAACAAAGACCCCAGTCCAGAAACTACAAGGGCCCTTCAAATATATGCTTCCATTGTGACAGGACCCTTCAAGAACCCTTCCACTTCTGTTCTCTTCAATGCAAGGTTCTTTTGCTCTCTTCCTCTCAACTTTCATTGGCCATGTTCATTCCACTGATTTTCATTACAAGTTTCTCGTAAGAGTGTGGACCAACTAATGTCCTATGCCTCGTCATTTCAAAGAGTCCTTTCTCAGCTTGTTTCTTCTCTTCATTACCCCATACATCGGTGAACTGACTTCAGCATGTCTTTTAAATCTTATCCATATAAAATTCATTTTGACTAATTAATTAAGACAACCGCAAAGGATCTTCATCTCATGCAACTGAGACATTCTTAGACTATATAAGTGCCAATACATGTTCTTTGAGTTTATAGAAGTAACCTAGTTAGACAACACACATACAAATTGATCAACGACCATTTTTGAAGCTATTATGGGACTAGAATATAACGAATTACACATTCAATTAATGGCTTAGTCTTTTAGGTCAAAATGACTGATTAAACTCTATATATAGGTGGATCATTTGTTGGAGCGAGGTGACGATCTGTCTAGCATCGTATACAGTTTCGATGAGGCAGATTTCACAATCATCCAGAACTTTGAGGGTTTAGGAATGGAGAGCTCATCAGACATGTTGATCGATCATGGCCAAGCCACACCAAGCTCATCACTTCTGGATGAAGATCACTACTTAATGCATCATCGTGATTATCGGTACAAGGGCAATAACTCAATGTCATGCACGAATTGTGAGGCCATGAGCAATACATCAAGAGTTTCATGTGATGCCCATCAGCCGACCACGACAATGGTAAAAACCAAAAACAAAAGGAGCGGCAATAAACTTATACCTGGGATTGTTTCGTCTCTGAGCAACAGGAGAAAAGGAGCTCCTCATAGGGCTCCTCTTTCCTAGAAATCCCCTCGTCCTGAATCAATTCATTCACTTCCAACTTAGTACCATTACCCCACATATAATATATTCCTCCAAGTACTACCCTACTACGTTCCTTTCTAAGTTACTATCTATATAATCCCATGACCAAATCATGGTACGGACAGCGCTCGTATCAAGTGTTAATTCTCCTTTTTTCTTGTCTATCTATATGTAATAACAAGGTGCAATTTCTGTTGCTCGCCATAGCTCAGGTGGATACTGATCCACAAATTTTGTATCCGATGACATGGAATTTGCATCTGCGTAACGCGGTTTATGTCTCCATTCTTATATGTAAGAGTGATTAGTCTTCCCTTTTAAGCTCATGCACGTTTGACTTGAATGTCGACAGATTCATCACTGCATAAGTCGCCAGTTAACAGTCATTCAAAGGTTTCTCTGTCACCAGCTATATCTGCCCAAATAGACGAGGCGCAGATCAATGTTTTGTAAAGATGGAATCCAATCACAGAGTCCAAACAGGAGGCAATATAAAGGCCATGATTCTAACAGTGCTCGAATAATTGGATCTTCATGCCACAGTTTTCTCTGCTGTGGATGAACATGGGTGGAAATTATGGGGGTGGTTGAGCATGATGCAGGTTCAGGAGTTACCTCCTGTGATTCCACTTGGCGAACTGGGTGTTGCCCTTCTTGCCGTGTGATAAGGACCATACGTCCCAACGGAAGAGTCAGATGGCATCACATGGTTCTGTCAGATTCTCAAACGCTCCTTGTATTCTATTATTGTTCTTTGCATCACTTCAATAATGCTTGAGAAATTGCAGGCTAAGACGTACATTCTTCTCCATGTCATGCATGAGGGAATGTTTGGTCTTTCCGAAGATACCACGTGCCCCAAAACTCTCGCTTCAAGACTCCCCTACCACGATTCGAATTCGATTAAGCATGAATAGTTTCAGACTTTCAGTACAGGCCTGGTAGATTATTCAAATTCTTCATTGCGTTCGTGCATTCCTAAGTATAAATGGCAATTAATTATGAATTACTAATGCGATAGAGACTTTTTAACATATACAACATGTTGGAGTTTAATTATCATGTTTCTAATTTAATATTCCATGGCCCAGAGGTATGAGTGTGGAGACTCAACTATCTAAAGGTTCATTAACATTCTGCAAGACCCACAAACCAAGTAAGTCCAAGCATCTTTGACCGGTATTGCATAGGTGCCCTAACCCAAAGCGATTTGGATAGAGCAATTAGCAATCTGTTAGTGGTATTCAAATGGATGACCTTCGATTCTTGAGCTAAAATGCTCTAATGCCCCAACCAAATACGTCAACCTTGGGGATTAACTTGTGGAACTTACCCACTTGTCGAACGAATTCCAAATTTTTAGTGTGTTTAGTAAATGAGTGCCCTTAGACATATGTCGAAGTACATTATCAGCTACTTGTCTTTTAATACTTGACTAGACACTACGCATGTTCTTAGTTATCATTATGCTTATTTTAATTTGAACTTTGTAACTTAACATTGGTTTTATTTCTAATTGAACAAATATAGCTATCTATTCAATTATATTGGTAAAAAAATAATAAGAGAATAAGGTTAATACTCTATGCACGCTCTTCGCACGATATTGGGATTTTACTTTTTGTGCCATTTATTGTAAAAGTAGGGGAAAATGGTTGGTTACATAGCGAAGTGAATATAAGCGGGAAGTTATTAGAAATAATTGAAAGAACATGAGATGAAGATGTTGGCC
This sequence comes from Syzygium aromaticum, assembly GCA_024500025.1. NCBI lineage: Eukaryota > Viridiplantae > Streptophyta > Magnoliopsida > Myrtales > Myrtaceae > Syzygium > Syzygium aromaticum. Next base: position 622,133 of record CM044888.1, on the reverse strand, counting down.
GAATTCCCCTCTGCTTGCAGATTGTCCATAGAAGTCTTGATGAGTCAATACAAGACCGTGGTTCACGTTGCCATCAGGAACCACAACCTCAAAACATTCAAGGTTTTGTTTGGATGGTTTAAGCGAGTCCACATGATAAAAATTTTGGACTGGAAAATCTAAGATGGTATCAACGTTTTACATATTGTTTCGTTCAAAAAGTAGCCTAGGTATAAGTCATCGATTTCATGATTGTACGTTCTTTGATTGTTCAATCCTTGAATTTGACATAATGTAATCTAGGAATAGACCAATCAAATGAGCGAGTTGAGTCGGATCAGGTTTTGGTGGGTTGAAAATTAGTCCAACCTAAATTGACTCATTAACCTACATTGATCTATTTTCATGTAATACAATTTTAGTAAGCAATACTTCATTTTGTTTTCTTTGCATTTCTTCTAGATCATCAAATCGTTGATTGGCTATATCTATGTAAATGCGAAGGACTTCTTAGATAATACAACTCTGGAAATCTTCAAAGTAAATTTTAATGGTGATCAAGATGTTACAAAGAGGTTACGTCACCAAGGATGTTGAGCGTACCAATCAAGGATATGCATAATTAAAAAAAAGATACGGAAAATCTTGTAAATTTATACTATCACGGGAGATATTAGGAATCAAGAAAAATATCCTAAATATATATAAAATATCATAAATATCTCAAACAGTCGCCTTTTTTCTCACTTCTTGTTGGACCCAGCAAATCAAATTCTACGGTGATTAATTGTAAAGAGATAGCTCTTTTCTGTATAGTTGTGATGGACAACCTTACTAATCACAGTAGATGGCAACAACAGTCCATATAGAGTACTGTCCGGTTAACTATTGTCCTGGATATCTCTTTCCATGACTAGCCACCGAACCCCAAGTCAATGTAACTACGGGAATTGAGCCAGTCAAGGGTTTTGGGTCGGTGGTCACGTGACAGGTGAGAAGACGTGTGTACCACGATGCAATCGACCGGACGATCTCGAAAAGCTCATTAGACTATTCCTTTGTTCGTTGGTCTGCAATTGGAGCGGCACTTTTGAACATATGCTTTCTTTGTGACGGGACCCTTCAAGAATTCTTCTTCCACTTCTGCTCTCTTCAATGCCAAGGTTTCATTTGCTCACTCCCTCTCAACTTCCATTGGCCATGTTCATTCTGCTGATTTACATCACAAGTTTCTGGTAGGAGTGTGGACCAACAAAAGTCCTCTATGTCTTGGCATTTCAAGGAGTCCTTTCTCAGCTTGTTCCTTCTCTTCATTGCCCCATGCATCTGTGAACTGACTTTCAGCATGTCATTTAACTCCATCCATGTAAAATTTACTTTGACTAATTAGTTAATGAAGGGAACATATTCCTAAACATAATGCAAAAGCGCGGAAAACGTACCCATTCTATACTTGAATCACCGATCATTCAAAACATATTACGTAAACGAACAAACTTCTTTACCACAGATTAAATGCATATATTGCAGCTTCGAGAGAGAGAGAGCGATCCTTCTTCGCTTTTGTTGATTTCAAATGAGCGTGTGTTTTTCCTTAGAATAGTGAACAAAAACAACTTTCAGAACTACACGTTAGCATTTTCTTCTTTTCACTTTTGTTCCTACAAAATAATTGCCATTTACGGTTATTTTCTTAAGATTAATGGGCTGGGTTTGGCCCAATATGGACGGCTCATTGTTCACATAACCCATCAGTTAAGATAACTGCAAAGGATCTTCATCTGATGCGTTTGAGACATGTTTAGACTCTATATGTGCCTAGTACTTGTTCTTCGAGCTTAAAGAAGTAACTTAGCTAGAAAACATAAATGCTATTGATCAATGACATTTTTGAAGTTGTTACGAGATTAGAATATATATCGAATCTTGCATTTAATTGACAGCTTAATCTTTTAGGTCGAAATGGCTGTATAAACTTTCCATTTAGTTGGATCATTTTTTGGATCAAAATGAAGATTTGTCAAGTACCCTATACAATTTCGGAGGAGCAGATTTCACAATCGCATAGAACTTTAAGAGGTTAGGAATGAAGAGTTCTTCAAAAGTGTTGATCGGTCACGGTCAAGTCACACCAATCTCATCACTTCTGGATGATGATCGCCACTTAATGCATCATCATAATTGTCGGTACGGAGACAATAACTCAATAATCTGCACCGATAGTGAGGTCATGAGCAATAATACATCACATTGGGAGTTTCACGTGCTGCCTATCAGACGATAACCGTTGTTAAAAACAAAAACAAAAGTAGTGGTAATAAAGTCATCCAAGGATTGTTCTGTCTCTAACAACTCTAACAAAAGGAGCTCCTCGTAGGGCTCCTCTTTCCTAGAAATTCCCTCCTCCTGAATAATTTCATTCACTTCCAACTTATTACTATTACTCCATATATAATAAATTTCTCCAAGTACTACCCTTACTACGTTCCATTCTAATTTATCACATATATAATCCCATGACCAAATCATGGTACGGACGGCCCTCATATCAAGCATAGTATCTATTTTTTGTCTATCTAGATGCAACAACAAGGTGCAATTTCTGTTGCTCGTCGTAGCTAGGTGGTTTACGGATCCGCTAATTTTGTACCTGATGTAATGGGATTTGCACCTATGTAATGTGGTTATCTGTACATTCTTATGTTTTAAGAGTGGTCAGTCTTCCTTTCTAACTTCGTGCACGTAGATGTTCATTTTACTTGCGTTTGAAGTGAATGTCAACAAAATTATCCATGCATAAGTCTCGGGAAGATTATAGGGTAAGGACAAAAGCAACGCACACACAACAGAATAATTCACAATTTTACATCCTGTATAACAAGTCATTGGGAGTTCCACTTTCTATTAAGTAAATGAATTTTAATGTACTCACAATATGTAGTTAAAAGTCACGAGAGCATTACTGAAACTTTGGGTTAAAAGCAACCCGTCTGATCTATCATTATGGAAAACTCAATTGCCAATGACATTAAGAGGAACAAGTGACAAAGAGCCCACCAATGACTGACTAGTTTACGGACATTGATTTGCTCTTTCAGATGGCAATAGAGATTTGTGTAGAAACAAGACTTAAGAGTATGGACAGTTGGTCAATTGAGGACTCAAGATTTTGTTTCGGCCACTTGAACACTTAAAATTCAATAATAATAAGGAAAAATAATACAGATAGTCCGTGAACTTTAACACAATGTACAATGTGGTGAATGAATTTTTTGCCATAAATTGAACATTTTCATATAATTAAGGAATTACATTAAACATGTATCAAAATTTGAGTTACGACAATGACCAAATTAAAGTTTAAGAACCACATTAAATATTAGGCTAAAAATCATGGAGCACATTGAACAAATTAAAAGTTTATAGATCATATTGCACATTGAGCTAGAATTTAGGGATCATTTGTATCATTATCTCCAATAATAATAATAACTATTATTATTATTATTATTATTAAACTCTAATCGGATGTCGTGTTGGCTGTCAGTTGAATTCAGGCATTAGAATTCTTATACCCCGCACGGTTTTAAGTAATTCCCATCGAGTACCAGGGTGTGGGCGTATTTGTGATTTACCAAGCTAGCCTCAGCTGCTACTTCCCCCGACTTTATGTAAATAGGCATAAATGACACCCAACAACATTAAATAAAACACAAAATAAGATTGTCGGACCACAAAGTATTGGCATAGGATTGATCGCACCTCTTCGATTGATTTAAATTATCTTCATTTATTGGCTGACGCATTGCGAAACTTCGCTCGTTAGTTCTCTCCAGGAGAAAGACCCCCCAATCATAGACAATGACTCGCTTAATTAAACTTTGGTTGACAATGCTAGTGGCTGTTACCCCTTAGGTTGGACAAGGCTAATGTTTTCATTAATAGTAATGTGATTTGAATCATGTTTCCCTTTAGGCTAGAAAAGGGTAATGGCTGTTACCACTTGGGTTGGCCCGGCGTAGGCCCACATCTGGCCCGTCCAACGATCAAATCTATCTCATAGTGTTTGTCTACTGAGAGATTTTATTGTTGCATTAAATTTGATAAGTTTTAGGAAGAGAAATCATGGCGCACATTCTAATGATTGTTATTAATATTGAGGTTTATAGGAACATTGAGAAGATAAGAGGCAAGAGCGATGGAATTTAATGCAGCCGGGAGACAAACAATTCAATTTGGATGAAGGATTATAGTTAGATAATTGCTAGCTAGATCGTGCGCGGGTGATTTCATTCTCAGAATTACCAAAATATACACCAAATGTTGCATATTTCATTCGAATCAGCCTGAGTAAAAAAAAATTTACTCAAGATGTACACGGAATAAAATTTTTACAGATTGCTACCATAGTTTTTTGGATACAGATATCGATAATAGAGGTAGCTCACCATAAGTTATCAATGGTAATGAAAGTTAGATTATTTTAAGTGGAGGTGTTGATGAAGAGAATTTAATATCTAGAATTTCTAAGTTCATTGATTAGTTTGGTGATCCATCACGAAAACAATACAATGTTGTAACCTCAAATCTCTACATTTAAGAACAATACAACACACCTTCAATAACTTCTAGTGCTTCTCTTTCTTCTCTCTCCCGCTGGAGAGCTTCCCCTCTATCCAAGGAGATAGTCATCCCCACTAAACCCTAACCTCCTGAGTAGATTTCTTCCCTTTTCCATCCTTCACATCCTGAATATGGAAACAGCACAGCCACCCGCAATCCACCACGCCACCGATACCCCACAGCCACCCAATCACCCCAGAACCAGCCACACAAAAAACCCTTGAGTACATTTTAAGCTTTCTGTCTTCCATTGAGTTTTAGGAATCAATCCTTCCAAACAAACCAACATGAAAAACCACGTATTCTCAAACCACAAACAGTCACATTAACCCGACTAGTTTTCTTACCTTCATCCACCCACTTTTCAACGAATTCCATCCCAATGACTCGTACCCAGAAAATGCAAAACAGACTTTGAGCTCCCTTCAATGCTGGAACCCTTATCCCTTCTTAGCAATTGCTGAAGCTGAAAGTCGAACCAAGGCAACAGCTTATTTGAGGAATGAGAACTCTAGAAATGCAATAGAAGGCGTACTCTAGGTTTGATGTTTCATTAAACTTTTCTTTTTGTGGCCCACCCTACTGAAATGAGTTACCCTGGCTTTTGTTGCAATAATATATAGAAAATGGAGAAAGAATTAGAGAGAGAGAGAGAGAGAGAGAGAGAGAGAGAGAGAGAGAGAGAGAGAAGAAAATGGCAATACTTTGTAAACATATAGGTAATATGTGGACAAAAGACTCTGTAGTTAAGGTGTTTGAGGAAATTTTTCGAGAGGAAAATAGAGGAATGTCAACTGACTTTATTGGGGAAACTCCATTCAAAGCCAAATGCTAACTTCCAAGCCTTCCAATCGACAATGTTGAAAGCATGGAAAACAGAAAAGGTAGTGTGTGATCAAGCACAACAAGGGCTCTTTACCTTCACTTTCAAATCTGAAATGGAGAAACGAAGAGTGTTGGAAGCTAGCCCATGGTCCTTCTCAGGAAATCTACTTATTCTTCAACAGTTGAACCCCAAGTTGCCCATACACCGTCACACCTTCACTCATTGCCCTTTTTGGGTACTACTTCATGGGTTACCCTTAGTGTGCATTACTGAATCAATCATCAAAGAAGTAGCCTCAAAAACTGGAGATGTATTGGAAGTAAAGCTGGGAACAAAGGAGGGCAACCCGTGTAAGGTTGGTAGGGCCTGAGTGTCACTTGACTTGTCGAAACCTTTATTCTCAGGGGTTATGCTAGATTTTGAAGAAGAAAATTTCTGGATAGATTTCAGATATGAACGCGTACCCCATTTTTGCTACTCATGCGGAAAGATAGACCACTATACAACTAGCTGTGAGGAGGTGCCTTATAACGGGACTGAACACAAACCTATCAGTGAAGGACTATTTGGCTATTGGCTAAAAGTAGAGGCTAAGGAGCATAGCCCATTCTGGGAGATGTTTCATAAGGTGGAGGGCGAAGAGTCGGAGGTGGAAGAAGTTATTCCAGAGACATCGCTTCAGGAAGAACCATCTGAAAACAGTCAAGCTATGAGCATTACGGAAATGCAACAAACTGCAATAGTCCAATACACCAACCAGAATCAAGAGGGAAGCATTTGGAGGACTTTGGGGAAGAGACCACAAGAAGCTCAGCTGCTGATTTCGGATGTTCCTTGGGTGGAAACCCACACGGTAAGCATTCCAAGGAAAGAAAAAAGCTCTAGAAAGGGACTAAAAGTTCCTGCAACAAAGAAGGTACGAAGCATAACCCCTACCTACCTCAAGGAGATAATTTGAAGAGAAGTGATGATAACCTGCTGCATGATACCCTGATAAGGGTAGAGGAAGACCCTAAGTTGTGGGCTTTGGTGGCTAGCCCTAATAATCCACCGGGAGATAAATGAAATTCTTGAGCTGGAATATCCAGGGGTTAGGTTCTATCCTGATATTCCAGCATCTTAGAGCCCTAGTGGTTCAAAAAAGACCCAATGTTATGTTCCTAATGGAGACAAAAAATAGAAAGGAAGTAGTGGAAAGAGTCTAGAAGCAACTAAATTTTCAGAAATCCACAATAGTGGATCCGATAGGAAGAGCGGGAGGGCTAGTGGTGATGTGGTGTGAAGAAATCCAATCGGAGATCTTGGAGTGCCTGGCTAATTTTATAGATGTATCTTGTCGAGAGCCAATGAGTGGACAACACGTGAGGATTGGCTTTGTGTATGCTTCAATAAACTATCAGGAAAGACTTACTTTATGGCAAATGATGTAGAGAATTCATACTAAAAACATCTATCCGTGAGTTTGTATGGGAGATTTCAATGAGATCCTCTACCACTGGGAGAAGATAGAAAGAGAGAAGCGGATTACTACCGGCTAGCGGCATTTTGAAGGATGATGACAGATTGTGAGCTCATGGATGTGGAGAGTAAGGGTTGTGCTTTTACCGGGACAAATAATAGAGAAGGGGAGGAACTAATTCGAAAGTGGCTAGATAAAGTTGTGTGCAATATGAACCGGCATGTCATGTTCGCAGAGGCGGAAACTATTGCACTATCGGCTATTGGCTCGGACCATAGCCCTGTCTTGCTATCAATATACCCCCAAAGGAGAAAACAAAACAAATTGTTCAGGTTTGAGGTTTTCTGGCTTGAAGATCTGGAATGTGATGAAATTGTTAAAAAAGCCTGGAGAGGCCATAGAACGAGCAACCAAAACATGGCAAGCAAATCAGAAGCATTGAGGAGGGCATTAACTGAATGGAGTAGAAGGAAGTTCTCGAATGCAGATCTTCATATTACCAACCTTATGGGCAGGCATAGTATGCTTACTAATAAATCAGAAGGGGAAGCCAAAAGAGAGGATATTCAGGAGATAAAAGAGAAAATTGAGAGCATGAGATCTAGAATTAAATGGCTGAAATGGGGCGATAAGAATACGGGATATTTTCATGCTACCACAATCTAGAGAAGGCAAAGAAACAGAATCACGACCTTAAAGATTGGGGAGGACAAATGGACCTGAGACTATCGAGAATTAAAAGAACATATACAAGCCTTTTATCTATCATTGTTTTCCACAGAAGGGCCTACAAATATACAGCTAGTGTTGAATCAGTGTCCGTACCTAGCTAAGGAAGGAATGAATGAGGCTCTAATGGCTAAGGTTACAATGGAAGAGATTAAAGCAGCGGTGTTTCAAATGGGAGCCACAAAAGCACCAGGACTGGATGGGCTAAATGGACAATTCTTCCAAAAATATCGGGAGCATGTGAATCAAGATGTGTATGGAATGGTGGAAAGTTTCTTTAATACTGGTCTTCTTGATAGGACACTAAATCGCACATACATAGTAGTGATCCCTAAAGTTATGAACCTGGAGAGCATCAACCAATGCAGGCCGATCAGCTTGTGCAATTTCAGCTATAAGATTATTTCTAAAGTTATGGCTAATAAGCTTAAACAGTGGCTTCCCAACCTTATTTCCCCTAAGCAAAGTGCATTTGTCAGTGGTCGGCAAATACAAGATAACATCTTAATTGTACAGGAAGTCTTACACCAACTAAGAGTGTGGAAAAGGGTAAAGAAGGTCCAAGCAGTCCTGAAGTTAGATATGCAAAAGGCCTATGATAAGGTGGATTGGGACTTTCTCTGTTCCAGTATGATTCAGATGGGATTTTGTGAGAGGTGGGTGAATCTTGTTAGACAGTGCATATCCACAGTCTCCTACGAAGTTAGAGTAAACGGGGAGACTCTCCCATATTTCAATCCTATTCGGGGCATTCGTCAAGGTGATCCTCTTTCCCCTTACTTATTCATCATTATGGCTAATACTCTGTCATCGCTAATGCACAAAGCAGTGGAAGATGGTACAATTAAAGGAATCAAACTCAATAGGTGGTGCCCGACCTTATCGCACTTGCTTTTTGCAGATGACGCTATCTTTTTCCTTGATGGGTCAACTCAAGAATGTCAAAATGTGGCAAATATCTTGAATCAATATTGCTAGGCTTCAATACAAACGGTTAACCTGAATAAATTAGGAATCTTCTTTAGCAAAGGATGTCCATGGTAGGTGAAAAATAGACTAGCCGAGGAGCTTAGAGTATCGGTAATTGAAAAAATGGGGAAATACTTGGGCATTCCATCAGACTGGGGCCAATCAAAGAAAGAAATGTTTGCATGGGTACTTGCAAGGGTGCATTCCGAGCTAGAAGGATGGAAAGAAAGGCTAATATCAAAAGTTGGCAAAGAAATCCTCATTAAAACAGTAGTCCAGGCGCTCCCTCAATACGCGATGTCAATTTTTAAAATCCCAATTTCCATTTGCAAGGCCATAGAGAGAAGAATTGCTGCATTTTGGTGGAAGCATAAAGCTAACAAAGAAGGGATTCACTGGAAACGTTGGGAAACTTTGAAGAAAAGAAAAGACTTGGGATGACTGGGGTTGAGGGACCTTATCACTTTGAACAAAGCCATTTTGGGGAAACAAGCCTGGAGACTGGTGCATGAACCTGAAGCTTTATGGAGCCAAGTTTTGAAAGGCCTTTATTACCCACAAGGATAGTTTTGGCATGCAAAAAAAGGCCACTGACCATTGTGGGGCTGGCAAAGTTTGATTATGGGAAGAGAAGCTATAGAAAAGGAAGCCAGATGGAGAGTTGGGGATGGCAGGAACATTAAAACTAGAGAGGATGTATGGCTCCATATAGGAAATATTGGAGGTCCAGCAAGGCAAAATGAACCACAATAGGTGGCTAACCTTATCAACCAGGAAACCCACGAACGAAAAGAACAAGAATTGAAAGAAATATTTTAAGAGGAAGTGGTGAATCAGATATTACTAATTCCTATAAGCACATCTCCAGTAGAGGATAAATTGATATGGGCAGGCACGAAATCAGGAGATTATGCGGTCAAAGGGAGCTACAACCGTATCCGAATGACAAATAGCATGTAAAATAATAACAACCAGGCCTCCTCATCATACTAGCCACCAAGAAACCTATGGACCTCAATTTGGTAGCTACTAGTTTACCCAAAAATATGTTTCTTCCTATGGAGCTTATGTCAAAATGCCCTCCCAACTCGAGAAAACCTCTACAAACGCAAGTGCATACATGACCCTCTTTGTCCCATCTGTCGCAACGATCCTGAAACCACAGAGCATCTATTCCTGCTATGTAAATGGACAACCCGAATCTGGTCAGATAACAGAATATGCATCAACATACAGCCTGCCCAAATTACCACACCGAAGTAAGGCTAGCAATGTACCTCGTAATCGGTCTGAACAGTGGAACGTCTTCCCCATCGGCACGCATAGCGGACTGCCTATGGCAGATCTGGAAAGGGCGAAATGCCTTGATTTTTCGCGAGCGGAAGTCGAACTCGTGGCTGGTGGTAGAGGAAACCATTAATACCGGGAATAGCTACACAAAGTTCGCCATCATCAAAGAGAAAACACGAGGGCAGAAGCTGAAGGAAGCCCCTGAATTTTGGAAGCCGCCGAAGAAGGGGAGCCGTAAATGGAACGTAGACGCGGCCTGGAGCGTCGATTCGGGGAACGGATTTGTTGCGGGACTATGCCAAGATCACGAAGGGAGGATGATCAAGGTGTTCGCCAAGGGCATTTGGGCACCGGACTCCTCCGCAGCTGAAACCATAGCCATTCGAGAGTACTTGCAACACGAACTCAAGAAGGCGAAGCACAGAGATGCCTATGAACTAAAGGAGGGGAAGTACAAAGAAGCCCATGAACTTGGAAGTACAACAGTAGAGTTCAACTCTGACTACTCCATATGTATTAAGTGGATAATGGGTCTTGAAATTAGCCCATGGTCAATCCAATCGGTCGTCTAAGACTACCAAAGCTTGTTAGTCCAATTACTGCACGGATTAATCTCTTTTTGCGACCGAGAAACGAATCAAGCCACCGATTGCCTAGCTTGGGCCCATCAAAAAGGCCTACTCAAACCAAACTAGCTCTTGCACCCCCCTTTTTTCCTTTTATCAGTACTTTGTTCGGATATCTTGATCTCTTGTAACGAACTATCTTCTAAGTAAATGAAATTACAAGAGCTTTATGACAAAAAAAAAAATAATAATAATAACTTCTAGTGTGAGCTCATGTTGTGTGAATTAGCCCGTAAGTTGGCCATCCCAAGCTGCCCTCACATTCCATCTCTCGTTCATTGAAGCCACAAGAATTGCTCGTCAATCAAAAGCCTCTGCTTCTTCTCCGGATCCGACGTTTGAAGTTTTGCACAAACGGCTGGGGAACAATTGGGAGCCATGCTGCAAATGGAACGATGAAATTATTGGTCACCCTAACGTATGGTAGCTGGTGGTGCGGGCAAAACTAGCATTGCTGATGTCGCGACCGAAGCTCCCGGGTCTTTTTGGAACATGCTCGAAAAATGGAGGTTTCGCCTGATACGTGTTAAGTCTAAATTCGGGACTTAACATTGGGCCCTCCCAAGCCTATACCATATCGCGACTTAGGGTTTCAATGTTTAACATGCAAATAGTTTACATCAAGGAGTCGCCACTAATCGCTTTGGGGTGGGTCGATTAGAAACCCAAACAGGGTGATGGGAGAATCACCCTATTCCTACGAACCAGAGATTAACCGAGTTCGGGGACTTGGTTACACTAGTCAAATAACTAATGCCCTTTTAGTACCTAATTTACCTTGCTCATTTTTTAAAAAAATTTGTGAGACAATTTGGATTGATTTTAGGACCTTTTTCCTAACATGTGAGGTGATCGAGCGAGTGCATAATCAAAAGCGATTAGCAATCAAAGTAGACATACAGCCTAAAGTTCTAATTCTAACTAAGTCGGATGACATCCAAAACAAAACAATTCATGCAATTGAAATTTAACTAAAAACATGCATGATTACAATAATACATGATCCTATAGGTTTATTTAATTAAAGCATGACAATTTATGTAATTAAAACAATATGCATAATAATACAACAATAAATTAAAGCATACAGGTAGTCCATAAAATTTTTTTTTTTTCGAAAAAAAAAAATTAAAATTATTTTTAAAAAAAATAATAATTTTTTTTTAAAAAAATAATAATATTAAACGGGTCGGGTCAACGGATCTGGGTCGGATTGGTTTGACCCGGTCAAAGGATCCGACTCGGTCGTTGACCGGGTAGGATCAACTGATCCGGGTCGATCGGAACCGACCCGAGTCAACGGATCCGACCCGGGAGTTGACCGGGTCGGATTCGTTGATCCGGGTCGGTCGGAACCGACCCGAGTCAACGATCCGACTTGGGTGTTGACCCGGGTTGGATCTGCTGATTCGGGTCGAATCCGACCCGAACTACAGACTCGCGGGGGGGAGAACGCCGGCAAAGCCGAAAATCGGCCTTTCGCCGACTGACCCAAACCGACACCGGCCAAAATCAAGCTCCTGAGGTCACCACCAAGCTTTTCCGCCCACTGGGCCGCCGTCCAACCACCTGTTCGCCAACCGTCGACCGAAACGCACTCAGCCTCACTGAGGCAAAACGTCAAACAGGTGGGGGGTGCGACAAAAATTGGGATATTCTGACCTGTTCCGGCGACTATATCGATTTCGATGGCCATGGCTTGTCTTCGACGGAGACCAGAGACCGGGACCGACGTCGGTATGGGCCGGGATTCACGTGAGACGACCGGCGCGAGTCCCGGCCAAACCGCATCCAAAAACAGAGCAAAACAGGGGGGGACTTTCGGCCGAGAGATACTCACCGGTCGACGGCACTTGGGACTGCTTCGTGGCTACTTTCCGGCAACGGCGACGCTGCAGATGGCTCCGGCGAACTCCCGGTTCTTTCTTCTCTCTCTATTCTCGGCTCTTTTTCTCTGTATCCTCTCTCTCTCTCTTTCTCTCTGTTTCTTCCTCTCTGTTTCTCTCTTTCACTGTGTGGCCGACCAGCCTCTCTCTCTCTCTCTGGCCTTTTATAGCCGGTGACGACGACTCTGTGCCTCCCTCACGTTGGCTGACGACGGCCTGCACCGGCCTGTGCCCCGCGAATCTCGCGACCTCAGGCCGGTGCAGAAGGGGGGGCCGGTTCTGCACGAGGAAGAGGAGAGGGAGAGAAAGGGGGAGGAACCCTGGGAATCAGGGGGGACGGGACTGGCAATTAATGCCAGTCCCGTTGGCGTGCTCGTTCGGCCCAGTCTGGCTGGATAGTGACGGCGAGGAACGGTGCCGCCGTGCGTCATGCTGCCATGGAGAACAGGGGAGCACAGGAGAGCAAGAGCGACGGGTGGGAAAGAAGGAAGAAGAAAGGCTGACTGGGCCGGGGCCGGGCCCGTTCGCGCACGGGAGGAAGAAAGGAAGGGAGAAAGGCGAGCTAGGCCTGGGCCCGCGTGGGAAGAAAAAAAAGAAAAGAGAAGAAGAGGGCTGGGCTGGCGGGGGGAGAAAAGAAAGAAGGAAAAAGAAAGGGCTGAGCCGGCCCGGTTCCGGCTCAGCCCAAAGTGATTTTTTATTTATTTATTTTAATTAAACTAAAAAATATATATATATATATTTTTTTTAATATACTTAATTAACACAAACATGTCTAATTTTATATGCAATGCATTTAATAGAAATATTTTTTGTTTTAGGAATTATAGAGATTTAATTCCTAAATTTTGTGCAATTAATTTTGGGCAAATTAAAAATAGGTGTCAACAGCTGCCCCTCTTTGAAGGTAAGCTCGCAGAGATTGCGCTCGTAGAGGTTATATTCAAAGATAAAATGACACTTAAATTTGGCCCATGCATAATTAATGAACTATTATTTTTGGCGAGATTGGAGTCCCATTTTTATGATGCAATATAAGATGATGCATGCTCAAGCAAATAAAAACATTCCTGGGGCTACTTACCTTGCCGAAGGGTAGAGTAATTCCAGGTAGTTAGTATCGTGTGTCGAGGACCCGAACTTGTCTTCGGTCGCCTCGACGGGGAAATCGCTTGTCTAGGACCCAAACCTATCTTCGGTCACCTTGACAGGGAAATCGCTTGTCTAGGACCCGAACCTATCTTCGGTCGCCTTGACTGGATTTCATTTGTCTAAGATCCGAACCTTTCTTCGGTAGCCATGACTGGGGGGAAATCACTTGCATAGGACCCGAACTTTTCTTTGGTTACTAGCTGGATTTCATGTGTCAAGGACCCGAACCTTTCTTCGGTAGCCGTGACTGGGGGGAAATCACTTGCATAAGACCCGAACTTTTCTTCGGTCACTAGCTGGATTTCATGTGTCAAGGACCCGAACCTTTCTTCGGTCGCCTTGACTGACTGGATTTTGCTTTGCCAGAGTACCTGCATCTTATAAGGGGTATCTGGGCACGTCCCTAGAGGTCCTCGTCTAGGGATTTGATGTGAACAGAGGGGGTCAATCCCATGCTCAGGAGGGTGAACAAAGGGGTCGGTCCAATGTTCAAAGGGTACCATAACAACGTAGGTACATAGATTTTTGGAACCAGACATGAGTAGAGTATACTTACCTGGACATGTTCCGGCCTCTTAAGGACATGTCTCCTATCAGACAAGTTTTTTTGTTTGTGCAAAAGCATATGTATTCATCGGAGAAGTAGACAGCTATGGCTATTCTAGAATATCATATGAAATATCTTGACTATGAATCAAGATGCATTTCATTTTAATACCTGATTGACTCCCTGGGTAATTTGAGAAAAAGTCTGATGAAATGCTTGGGGTTCCTTACTTGAAGGTTTGATGCGTCATCTGCTGAATAACCGATCTTTCTCAGGGCATCCCTCTTGGGATGATGATGAAAGCCTTTTCCAGTGCCTGAATTTTCTTATCCAATCGCTGGAGATTAAAAATTTGGGTTGTCAAAAACAGTTAGCACAAACATGTATGCCTTCATCAAGGATAGACAAGCCAGGCTATTGCGGAATATGCATTTATGTAAGGTGATTTTGCCATGTTTACGTCATCAAGCATCCACCGTGGATCAATCAAGACAATTCTCATTCCCAAGGTGGACTTTTCAATATACTGAACGAGGGACCTTCAGTCAGAAAGGATTTTCGACTCGCTCTCATTGAAAAGGGTTATTTGTCCCGACCGTTAATGCGGGAACATCAAAGACACTCAATCTGCCCATTATCATATCTGCAAGGGTCTAAGTTTTCTCGCAAGCGGTACGACATTGCTAATCTGAGAGGTCTTTTCAAGGTCATAATTGTGATTTGGTCAATGGCTTAACAAAGGTGACTGTCCAAGTCAAGGCCATGAAAGAAAATATTCTGCAATTATTCTCCAGGTTTACAAGTCAAGAAACCTGCAAAAGAGATAGAAGTAATCTTGCTCGCACTTCCTCGAGCGTTGTTTATAATCATATGAAATTCCACGTTAATTCAACTGCCCCAATTAGAAGAGACTTCGTAAGAGATGTAACGTAGGCCTGGTTTGCAGGTTGAGGAATGAAATGATTGTTGAGCTCAAAAATGTGTGTAAGGGTAAGAAATGGTGATCATCCAGCATTGTCATCAGTTTTCTTTTTCACTGTTAGGACCCTTCTGGCGAACCCTCTGGCTAATCCAGTGCTTTAGCATCTTTAACAACTTTTTCTTGAGGGAACTTCTGCGTTAAGCATTTTCCTGGATACCATTCTGTCTCTGTTCCAGTTGCTTTCTCCAGAATAGGTTCATCTATCATGGCAGATCTTTGCTAAGACAGGGTTTTCAAAGCAGGGATTTGTATCAAAGGAGAATTCAAGTGTAGACCCCTTTGGGGTTTTCTATTTTACGCTGCTTAGCAACTTTGAGGTATTTGAGAGCACTTTCGTCATGCTCAGAGATCTCTTTAACTAAAACTTCATTGTTTTTCACAGTAGTTACCCAGAAATTAGAAACTTCTTTCTCTTCATCATGGGCATTGGCCTTGCTTTTACCAGGCATACTGCTTTTTTATGCCCCTAGCTTTCAGCATTTTTGCTGTTCTTTTGGTGTTGTTAGGATTAAAACAACATTATTAGACTCTTGGAGTCTTCATTTTCGTTCGGTACTTTGAACCTTGATGCTCAAACTGTGGTGACTCTTGCCTTGTCCTGGTGTGGGGGATGATCACCAACTGGGTTTGTACGAAATGAAATTGCCGGCTCAATTGGGCTAGCAAGGGGTATAAGTGTATGGGATAGAAAAAGAATTGCTCTTCATCATCCTAGGGCGCTTAAATTATCGCAAGAGTTCATCTGCAATAAAAACACTCAAAGATTAATGCAAGTGAGAAAAAGAGAATTTCTATACATCTTTTCGCCTTGTGCGAGCTGTTGTAACTGATGATCATAGAAACTTTTTAGATATTACAAATTCCTCATTCTTTTTGTCTTGCTTAGTGAAAACATCACTGTTATCAATAAGATATTGGCATTTTGGACAGGCATTAGTTTGCTACTTCTCTTTTGACAAAGCTCTCCTAACCTTGACTGTCCTGCCGTCGATTGTGTATTTGTCTGGGAGTGCCCTGTTGAGGATTGCCGACTCCGTGAAGGCGATGAGGCCGCAACCAAAAGGGTGATGAGTGAAGGGAAGGGATATTTTTTTGTTTTCTCTGAGTTTGAATCTAGCCTGTGAGGCTGATTTACCTCAAGCTGCCCCAATGTGGGGTGGTTTTTTTTTTTTTTTTTATAGGGTTATTCGAAATGAATTTCTGAATGTGTGAGCTCAAAAATGGTCAAGCAAAGGATCAATGGCAGGGTAAGGGGCAAAGAAAAATGAACTGCCTCTCATCATTTGGCTATCGTACCTTATGCAAGAAATCTTTTTACCTTGTAGAAATGAAATCTTTTCGTTCATCTTGCAAGAGTTTGGTATGTGAGAATGTGTATAGACTAAGGATTGCTTTTCTTCATCCCGATATCTCTCATTCAATACATCGAAGTAGCCCAACACTGTTTGTCGAACTGTCAAGATTTCCACAGTGAATTAGTGAATTAAACAAGTAAAATTACCGTGCAAAGTTCTTCTCAAAAGATATGCAACGCACTTAGAGGAATGTTATGCATTTATTTGTCCTGACATATTTCTTCCTTCTTGTTTCTTTCTATTCTCATGTGCGAAGTTTTTTTTAGAGAAAGAGACACTTACCTATGTCGCGATGGTAAGGCAAACCTACGAGGTAAGAAAGACGATGTTAATGAATGGCTCTGAAGGACAGAAATTGGAAACGATACAACATTACCCTTCGTGCCCCGCTTTATATGGGGTCAATTTCTTGAGTTTCCTCGGATGTCAATGATTCCTTTCTGTTAAAACATAGGCTTATGTTAGCAATGAGATGTTTAAGAGTAAATTGAGAACGATACAAATTACCCTTCTTCCATTTTGTCTTCACAGTTAACAGAGCCTTCTTTTCTCTTTATTTTGTTCGGTCTTCTCTATCTCAGCCCGCTCCTCTATACTCTGAGTTTCGAAGCTCGAATGAAATCCTCTATAATTAGGGGTGCTCCCGAATAGAGGGTTCTATTATCAGCACGGGTTGAATCAATACAGTCCTTGCATGTAGAGGAGTTTCTGAGGGATATTCCGATTCCTGGTTGCACAGGGCACGTGCGATTGCTTGCATGGGGAACTTCGCAGCAAAGCTAATCTCTATTTTAAAGGTCTTCAACTGATGTGAGCATGGCTATCAATAATACCTTCGTGGTTGCCAGGGTCGGTTTCGATATTACTTTGTTCTATGCGAAGTTCTCTCCAATTAGACTTACCGCAAAAGTGCCCTTATAAGTAACTTTTCTGTCAATTCCCTTGTCATCAATAGGAATATAGAAATTGTTTCAAGGATAGTACTTTTTCACTGCATCAGAATTGACTGGGTTGGAGAATTGGCGTCCATCCATCTCAATCAGAATTAGGGCCCCTCCGGTGAGTGCCTTTTTTATAACATAGGGACCAATGTAGTTTGGAGCAAACTTACCTCCAAGTTCGGGAGGTAGTGGTAGTACTTTCCTCAAGACGAGATCGCTTGCTTTGAAGTGTCTTGGACGTACCTTTTGGTTGAATGATCTGGCTACCCTCTGCTGATAACATTGCCCATGACAAAGAGCCTTCAATCATTTTTCATCAATCATATTCAGCTGCTCCAATCGTTGCAGTTTCCATTCTGCCTCAGACAGTTTCACTTGGGATAATATCCGTAGTGAAGGGATTTCTACTTCGACAGGTAGGATTGCTTCCATGCCATATACCAAGGAAAAAGGGGTTGCCCCAGTAGACGTCCGAATTGATGTTTGGTATGCCATTAACACAAAAGGTAATCTTTCGTGCCAATTTCGGTAATTTTCAGCAGTTTTGGCTAAGATTTTTTTGATGTTTTTGTTGGCAGCTTCAACAGCCCCATTCATTTGAGGACGATAAGGAGATGAATTTAGATGACGGATCTTGAATTCACCGAGTAAATCATCAACAAGCTTGTTATTCAAATTTGTCCCGTTATCTGTAACAATGACTTTGGGGACGCCATAACGGGCGATTATGTCTCGCTTAATGAATTTCATCACATTCCGAGCGGTAACATTTGTATATGACATAGCCTCTATCTATTTAGAGAAATAATCAATTGCGACCAAGATGAAACGATGCCCATTTGATGCTTTCGGGTTAATCGGACCAATTACGTCAATGCCCCACATCGAAAATGGCCATGATTCAAACAACTGATGTAATTCTGTTGGAGGGGCATTTATTTTATTTCCATGAATTTGACAACGGTAACAATTTCGAACATGTCGAATGCAATCACTCTCCAAAGAAAGCCAGTAATACCCTAATCTTGTTATTTTCCTGGCCAGCATGTGACCATTCATGTGTGGGCTGCATACTCCTTCATGTAATTCCTGCATGATATGTGTTGCTTCGGTCGCATCCACACATCTCAACAAAACAGAGTCATAAGACCTTTTGTATAAGTTTTCACCCTCAACAAAGAACTTTGTTGCCATTTTCATTATGTATTTCCTGTCTGCAGGGTTACTTCCTTTGGGGAACTGGGTTGCTTAATGTAATTCATGATATCATAATACCATGGTTTACCATCAGGTTCTTTGGTTACGGTCATGCAATGAGCTGGTCTGGTCAGGACTTCGATTTTCAGAGGTTTTATTTCCAAACCACTGGTAACCTGTAACATAGATGACAGTGTAGCCAGCGCGTCGGCGAATTGGTTATGAGACCTAGACAGGTATTCGAATGAAATTTCCTCAAATAATGAAACCAATTCTTCCAGATAATCGTGATAGGGTACTAGTTTGGTATCCCTAGTTTTCCATTCACCCACAGTCTGGAGTATGATTAAGGCGGAATCCCCAAATACTTTTAGCTTGGCTATTTTCATGTCGATTGCTGCTTGTAAGCCGAGAATGCAGGCTTCATATTCGGCAATGTTGTTGGTACAAGGGAATACTAGTTTTGCGGCTATGGGGTAATGTTGCCCATCTGGAGATATCAAGACTGCCCCTGTGCCAGAACCAGACAAATTCATGTCATCGACATGAATCCGAGTAATTTATCGGATGTTACCCCAAACACACATTTTGCAGGGTTCAAACGTAACCTGAATTCGCGCAAGCGACTGAATAGCTTTTTCAAGGTTTCAACATGGTCTTCTCTACATCTGGTTTTAGCAATCATGTCATCGACATAAACTTCGATTTCTTTGTGCATCAGGTCATGAAAGAGAGTGACCATAGTACGTTGATACGTTGCACCGGCATTCTTCAGACCAAAAGGCATAACCTTATAATGAAAAGTCCCTTATGGAGTGATAAACGCAGTCTTTTCTTTGTCTTCCTCATTCATCCTGATCTGGTTATACCCGGAGAATCCATCCATAAAAGAAAATAATTCGAATCCAGCAGTGCTATCCACAAGGAGATCTATGTGGGGGAGTGGAAAATCGTCTTTTGGACTGGCCTTATTCAAGTCACGGTAATCAACACAGACTCGAATTCGACCATCTTTTTTCTTGACTGGCACGATGTTTGCTACCCAATCAGGGTATTGCGAAACCTCGATGAATTCTACTTTTAGTAGCTTCATCACTTCTTCTTCGATCTTTTTCGACAGTTCGGGCTTAGTCCTTCGTAGCTTTTGCTTCTTGGGAGGCATGTCGGGATTGGTGGGCAAATTATGTTCAACAATCTGGGGGTCTAGTCCTGGCATATCAGAATAAGACCATGCAAATATGTCTTGGTAATCCTTGAGAAGAGCAATTAGACGTATAGCTTTCTCTTCGGGAAGGTTGGCTCCAATCTTGACCTCTTTTGGATCTTGAGTATCACTCAAATTGATGGTAACAGTATCTTCAGTTGTAAGTGGTTTGAATTGTTCATAGTGCTCCCAATTTCTTTGGATTTCAGCGGGGTCATAACTTGAATCGTCCGAATCACTATTGTGAGTATCTGCACCATCGGGCTGGACCGCACTAAATCCCTCGCAAGTCACAAGATCACGCCTGCAACACAGGACAAATTAATTAGAAAAACAAATGGGAATATGTTTTTTTTTTTTTTTCTCTTTAAGCATTTCAAGTCGGGAAATATCTTTGATTTTTGAAGAGTTTTAGAAACGAGGAAACATGAGATAGCCCGGGCCTCAGAATATCTTCATTTTCGTAGCTGGCTATCATCAACGGGCCGGTTTGGGATACTACCTCATGCCCTCAAACATTATTTATTTACAATTCATGGATTTACAACTTCCAAAGAGAGGGGGAATTTAAAAAGACATTTCTTCCAAAAGAAACGACGATAAACAAAACAAAACAAAACAAAACACAAGGATAGTCCCTTTTCCAGGGACTCATACAAAAGGGAAGAGAGGGACTCTACTCAAGCGGGCTTGCGCCCGTTCCCTCCACTGGTCCTTCATCTATTGCACCGACGAAAAAACTTTTGAAAGTATCGTTCCAGGGATCCAGCTCCTCAGCTCTTCTCTTTAATGGTGTCAGCTTTTCTGTATCGTCCCATCCACTAGGAGTGTTATTCTGCTGGTCTTCATAAAAACTTGATGGTAACTGGTAATCAACGTAATAGTCGAATTTACCACTGGACTGACCCAGGGTATCCATAATCGCTTTTCCTTTACGCACCGCATCAGAAAGTTCGGGGGCAGCGATACAAAGGTTAGGTACAACCAAAAGATCATCTTCACCATGACACAACCATGGGGCACGGAAAGTGAATACTCTCGCATCAAGTAGGTCTTGAACCTCATTTTTCAGAGCATCACAATTATCCAGTGAATGATCGAGTTCACCTGAATGATAATCATAGGACTTGGAAGAGTCATAGTTGATGAAGTACTGAGGAGTAGGGTGTTTTGGCCTTCTTGCAATTAGCCCTTTCTGCAAAAGGATAGGGAATACCACTTCCATGGATTTGGGAACTGGTAAGTATCGTCGTACATTACCCTGCCACTGTAAGAGTTGGATGTCTTTCCAAATTGCGTCAGGAAGGGCCCCTGACAGTGGATTTCCTTCGGACTCATTTTCTTGAGTTGCCTGCTCCTGGTCAGACGACGGTGGTGTCATATTAGAAATTCGGTGAATGGTATCCATTAAGGATGTCAGCAAATCCTGTAGTTCGCCTAACTGATGTCGCAGACGTGCAAACAAATCAAGCGGGTAGGCACTCGTTTCTGAGGTTGAGTCCTCGTGTATGGCTCCTATAAAGATGTCATCGAATAGAGTGACTACATTATCAACCGCTTCTTCTCGTCCACAATCTTTTATCGGGAGATTATCTGAGTTTTGATGTCGGTCAGTATCAAGGTTTGCAGGAGGAACAGAGAAGTTCGGGTGACTCGAGCATTCGGCTGGCCAATTGAACTTCTCTTCTAATTCTCCTGTGCAATTAAGATAAGTCTTCTCATCTTGTAGCAATTTAGCAGGTGGCGGGAAGGTTTCCCGAATACCCTGGCCTCCTCTGCCAAGTCCTTAGCCAGGAGTGAAGCCGTTTCCAACCATAACCCTTCCCACCATGATCGAGGCTTTTGACACTTCAGGGGTAGAGGGAGAAGTTCCTTGACACCCGTGCACAATGGATACGAGCTCAATGGATTGATAGCTAGATTCCACTTTACCGCTTGGCTCAACATACGGGATATCGGTTTCTTGATAAATTCGATGGTCTTCCTCCCCAAGGATTGTGATCAACTTTCCTTGGGTTACAAATTTCACACTTTGGTGAATACTAGACGGTACGGCTCCAGCAGAATGAATCCAGGGGCGACCCAGCAAAAAGCTGAATGCAGTGGGGATGTCCATTACTTGAAAAAAAATACTGAATACTGTCGGGCCAATCTGGACATCAAGGTCGATCTCACCTACGGTGTCCTTTTTCATTCCGTCAAACGCTCGAACTGAAGTTTTAGAAGCGCGGAGTTTGGATGTGTCTACATTGAGGCGGTGCAGGGTTGCCAGCGGACATATGTTCAACGCTGATCCATTGTCTATAAGGACTCGAGCTACATGAGAGTTTCTACATTTGACAGAGATGTAGAGACCCTTGGTATGTTCCCTTCCTTTAGCGGGAAATTCCTTCTCCGAAAATGTTATCTGATCTTTCAGAAGGATGGACCCTATAAATGCTTCCAACTTATCATGTTCAATCGACTCTGGTACGTTCACTTCGCTGAATACTTTCATTAAGGACTTCTGATGCTTCATGGACGTTTGGAGTAACTCCAACAAAGAGATCTGAGCGGGCAATTTGCGCAATTGGTCCACCACACTATATTCACTAGCTTTGACGATGGCCAGGAATTCCTTGGCTTCTTCATCAGTGACAGGCTTCGAAGGCTGTGCATCAACTTGAGCATATGTTCGTCCGGATCTGGTAACTAGATTAGCTTCCAATTCGTAGGACCATGGAACCGCTTTGTCACTCTCATATCGATAAGGTTGAGGTACCTCTATCACTATATGTCCCTCGATTAGGGGTACCTCAATCGTTAACTCCTTTTCTTCCTCTGGATTATTGGACGAAGGTTCGTTTAGAAGCATGGGGTTGGATATACTTGTTTTGGCGTTCAAAGCTAAAAGTTCCTCGTCCCAATTGATGATGATCTCAGAGATAGTGGCCACTATACCAAAGTGCTTGACACGCATAATTACGCCTGCTTTTGCCATGCTGGCAACCCTTTCCTTTATTAGGGATAAAGACAGTACTTCACCAGTAGGATAATACCCCGCTTTCACTAGGGTGTTATAAATATCAACAGTGCACACCCTTTCACTCTCAATTCGACAAGAGTCAGAAATGGATATGGTATTAACTCGGTTTTCGTGTTCAGGCAGCGGGTTATTTTGAACATTTGGTTGGGATGTCTGGAATGAGAAAGCTTTGGTATCAAGCAGATTTTGGATTCGGTGTTTGAGGGTATAGCAGTCGTCCGTTGAATGTCCTATTTCGCCCATGTGATAGTCACACTTCTTGGACGGGTCATAATTCGAAAAGCTTTCTGCATTAGGACGTTTTGGCTCGGTGGACAGTAGGTTTTTCTTTCGGAGTATGGCCAGGACTTGAGAGGGAGATCAGGGCAAATGAGTGAATTGCCTTTTATTATATCGCTTCGGAGGTTGACGACTCGAAGTTGGCTGCTGTTCATTATTCATCTTGACTGTTCGTAGGGGCTGAATGGTCTGGGTGTATGCAATATTTGTGTCAGTTAGGGTTTCTTTCTCCTTTTTCGCGCTGAGTCTCTTACTGGTGGAAGCGGGATCTGTAAACCATCTATCACGCAGTCCCATTTCGATTCGTTCGCCCACAGGAACAAGACGATTGAGAGATTCGGCAGTGGTACCAACCAGGCGGTGTCTGTACTCAAACGGAAGGGACTTGATGAACAGCTTGACTTGTTCATGATCAGTGAGTTGTGGGGTGACCTGTGCGGCCAAGTTTCTCCACCTGGTTGCATACTCCTTAAAGGACTCACTCTTCTTCTTTTCGGTACGCTCCAGATCATCTCGGGTAAATGTGATATCGAGATTGAACTGGTATTGCTTGAGAAATGCATCAGCAGCGTCATCCCAAGATTTAAAAGTATCAACGTCCTTTGACATATACCATGTTAAAGCAGGCCCCGTTAAACTTGCTTGAAAAGTCTGAATCATGAGGGGTTCATTGTCCACGTATTGAGTCATTCGCACATGATACATGTGCAAATGATGTTTAGGGCATGAAGTGCCATCATACTTTTCGAACTCTGGCATCTTGAACTTTTCTGGTACTTTGACCCGTTTATATATAGACAGGTCAAGCGGGATAGTATGCTGCGGACCTTGTAGTTGTTTCAGCATTTTTTCGACCTTTGCAAGGCGTTTGTCATGCTCTGTCATCGGGGCATTTTCAGGTTTAGCCTTTTTGACAGCAAGAGGAATTGGATCGTCTTCTAACAGGGGCATTTTATTGTCGCTGGTAGAGGCCTTGTCTTTTCCAGTGGATGATGGAGGTATTACCACCTCAATTGCTGCAGACGCAGGCGCGAGTTTGCCACTGATGAATTCTATTTGCTTGGTGAGGTTTTCTAAGGCGTTGAAAACCATTTTCATTTCGCTTTCCATATTATCGAGGCGGGCGTTTTCTTTAGCCATTTTGGGTAATTACCTATGAAAATGTTAAAATGAATGAGCAAAAGAAAAATTTTCATGGCTTAACAATGACATTATTACATATTTTATTTGTCTGTGAAGAAAAAAAATAAGAAAAAGGGGTTTTATTAATATCAACATTACAAGTGGCGTCCCCGGGATTCGAACCCCGGTCGCCTCGGACCCTACGGCTTCACTCCCGGATACCACTGGGCCAAAGGCTGCGGTGGTGTCATGGAGTCGCCCAAAAAATAGATAAGGCTTTAAAACGGTCCGAGCTACATAAAATTACAATTTACAAACATTCTTAAATAATAAACAAAAAAAAAACCCCTAAACATTAATACTAAAAAAAAAAAAAAACAAGGGATTTTTATAAAAAAGCCCTTTCCGGATGCTCATTTTATAAACGATGGGAAGGCTTCAGTCTCTCGGAGTCGCTTATTTTCGCGGACAAGTTCCGCAATAAGCGTATCCTTTATCTCCACGGTCTTTTTGAGTTGATTGATTTGTACTTGGCGAGTGGGCTTATTGGTTACATCCGAGACCCTCGGTTGCAGTTCTGGCGGGATTTGATGATGCGAAATGTAGAACAGAGAAGCATGATGGACTTTTTCATGCCCCTTCAATAGCCTAGGCACTAGGATGTTTTCATGATGGCATTCAATCCATATCCCCTGAGTGACACGAATTTCATCGGCATAATTGTAATTCGAGCGGGTAAATCGAACTCGAAACATGTCTGTTTTGAGGGGTGGTGGGACCTCCTGAAAGGCTTTGTATTGTCGGGCTACTCGGTATGGGTAGTATGAGGTGACACCTGACAAACCAAGCAACGGAACAGGGTTGTAGAACTGGTGGGCGTACCGAGTCTGACCCTCATGGAACCATTTAGCATACCACAGGAACGCCTTGGGATCGGGGTCCTTCAAAAAATTTATCCAGGTAGCATAATCCTTGTCAGGGGAATGATTTTTTAAAATTTCAAATCTTTGTATCGGGTGCGTGAGGTCATCAACATCAAAAAGTTGCATGAGGTGTCCAAATCCTCTCAAATGGGATAAAAACCAAATTTGCAAAATTTCTGGGGCGGCCCGCATGATCTTGTCATCATTTTGTTTAAAACGGTTTAAAGACAAAAATGTTTCCGCCAAAACTAAATTAACAAAGTTCGAGCCGGTGCAAATTTGTTTGGCTACAAAAGCAATCGAAGGGTTTATTAAATTTCTGCGATAGGGGAAAAGGACACACATAATAAAAGCAAGGACAGAAATTTTGGCTTTTTGTGGCATAGGTTGGTTTTCAAAACATTCATTTAAGAAAAATCATGGGCACGCATTACAGTAGGCTTTAATGACTTTTTTCACAGTGTCACTCTTGATTCGCAAAAATTGGGATAATTCGAACAGAGAGGACACGCCTAGAAGCGGTTTGATGAGCTCAAATCCTAAAGGTTTTCCGATGGCAATACTATATTCTTCTAAAGTCGGGGTCATCTCAAATTTATCGAATATGAAAGTGGATGTTTGTGAGCACCAGAAGTGTGCTAGAGCTTGTATCATGCCAGAATGGATGTTGATTTTGAGCAGTGGGAGCAGACGACCAATTCTTGCTTTAACATACTGTTGGCCATTCTGATCGAGTTGGTCCCACCATGCTAGAAGTTCTTTTTTAGGAGTAGGGACGAATTGGACATCAGCTCTTCCCATCGTGTTTAGAATGCAATGAGCGGGTGGTCTGTTAGTGACAAATCAAATGAATAAGTAGATTGTTTGATAAAATAAGAAGAGATAGAGTATATACCTTTCCTTGAACCATGTCAATCACAACGACATGCACATGAATAGTGAGGTATGATTTCTACTTTAGACTGGTTGAACAAAATGAAATTAGAAGGGTGCCTGACCGTCGCAGACTCGCGTTGGTGTCAAGTCCCTTTAATCTCGGCCAACTCAAAAAAAATATCTTCATGCGAATAGCGATTAAAGATATTTCTTTACGATTTTCAGAAAGAAATTTCGAGGAAAAGAAAGGCAACCTCTACATCGCAGGCTCGCGTTCGAGATCGTATCTTTCTTAACACCATCCTAAAATGTCCTATTGCGGCCCAGGTCCGGCAGCATGGTTGTGTGTGTAAGAATGTAGTGTTACATTATTAAAGCATGCACAACAATTTATAAACAATCAATTTGAACCTGCAAGACAGATAACACCTCAATGTTAAGATCATACCTGGAGTCCTTGTTGCCAAACAAAAATCATTTTATTATTATTTATTTATTAGCAGGATAAAATTTTTGGCCTAAGTCCGCTTAAAAGAAAACCAACTCCCCAGCGGAGTCGCCAGTTTATCGCGACCGAAGCTCCCGGGTCTTTTTGGAACATGCTCGAAAAATGGGGGTTTCGCCTGATACGTGCTAAGTCTAAATTCGGGACTTAACATTGGGCCCTCCCAAGCCTATACCATATCGCGACTTAGGGTTTCAATGTTTAACATGCAAATAGTTTACATCAAGGAGTCGCCACTAATCGCTTTGGAGTGGGTCGATTAGAAACCCAAACAGGGTGATGGGAGAATCACCCTATTCCTACGAACCAGAGATTAACCGAGTTCGGGGACTTGGTTACACTAGTCAAATAACTAATGCCCTTTCAGTACCTAATTTACCTTGTTCATTTTTTAAAAAAATTTGTGAGACAATTTGGATTGATTTTAGGACCTTTTTCCTAACATGTGAGGTGATCGAGCGAGTGCATAATCAAAAGCGATTAGCAATCAAAGTAGACATACAGCCTAAAGTTCTAATTCTAACTAAGTCGGATGACATCCAAAACAAAACAATTCATGCAATTGAAATTTAACTAAAAACATGCATGATTACAATAATACATGATCCTATAGGTTTATTTAATTAAAGCATGACAATTTATGTAATTAAAACAATATGCATAATAATACAACAATAAATTAAAGCATACAGGTAGTCCATTAAAAAAAAAATTAAAATTAAAATTAAAATTTTAAAAAATAATAATAATATTAAACGGGTCGGGTCAACGGATCTGGGACAGATCGGTCCGACCCGGGTCAAAGGATCTAACCCGGTCGTTGACCGGGTCGGATCAACTGATCCGGGTCGATCGGAACCGACCCGAGTCAACGGATCCGACCCGGGAGTTGACCGGGTCGGATTCGTTGATCCGGGTCGGTCGGAATCGACCCGAGTCAACGATCCGACCTGGGCGTTGACCTGGGTCGGATCTGCTGATTCGGGTCGAATTCGACCCGAACTACAGACCTACGGGGAGGAGAACGCCGGCGAAGCCGAAAATCGGTCTTTCGCCGACTGACCCAAACCGACACCGGCCAAAATGAAGCTCCTGAGGTCACCACCAAGCTTTTCCGCCCACTGGGCTGCCGTCCGACCACCTGTTCGCCAACCATCGACCGAAACGCACTCAGCCTCACTAAGGCAAAACGTCGAACAGGTGGGGGGCGCGACAAAAATTGGGATATTCTGACCTATTCCGGTGACTATATCGATTCCGACGGCCATGGCTTGTCTTCGACGGAGACCAGAGACCGGGACCGGGACCGACGTCGGTATGGGTCGGGATTCACGTGAGACGACCGGCGCGAGTCCCGGCCAAACCACACCCAAAAACAGAGCAAAACAGGGGGGGACTCTCGGCCGAGAGATACTCACCGGTCGACGGCACTTGGGACTGCTTCGTGGCTACTTTCCGGCAATGGCGACGCTGCAGACGGCTCCGGCGAACTCCCGGTTGTTTCTTCTCTCTCTATTCTCGGCTCTTTTTCCCGGTATCCTCTCTCTCTCTCTTTCTTTTTGTTTCATCCTCTCTGTTTCTCTCTTTCACTGTGTGGCCGACCGGCCTCTCTCTCTCTCTCTGGCCTTTTATAGCCGGCGACGACGACACTGTGCCTCCCCCACGTCGGCTGACGACGGCCTGCACCGGCCTGTGCCCCGCGAATCCTGCAACCTCAGGCCGGTGCAGAAGGGGGGGCCGGTTCTGCACGAGGAAGAGGAGAGGGAGAGAAAGGGGGAGGAACCCCGAGAATCAGGGGGGATGGGACTGGCAACTAATGCCAGTCCCGTTGGCGTGCTCGTCCGGCCTAGTCTGGCCGGATAGTGACGGCGAGGAACGGCGCCGCCGTGCGTCATGCTGCCGTGGAGAACAGGGGAGCACAGGGGAGCGAGAGCGACGGGTGGGAAAGAAGGAAGAAGAAAGGCTGACTGGGCCGGGGCCGGGCCCGTTCGCGCACGGGAGGAAGAAAGGAGAGGAGAAAGGCGAGCTGGGCCTGGGCCCGCGTGGGAAGAAAAAAAAGAAAAGAGAAGAAGAGGGCTGGGCTGGCGGGGGGAGAAAAGAAAGAAGGAAAAAAAAAGGGCCGAGCCGGCCCGGTTCTAGCTCGGCCCAGAGTGATTATTTATTTATTTATTTTAACTAAACTAAAAAAAATATATATATATTTTAATATACTTAATTAACACAAACATGTCTAATTTTATATGCAATGCATTTAATAGAAATATTTTTTTTGTTTTAGGAATTATAGAGATTTAATTTCTAAATTTTGTGCAATTAATTTTGGATAAATTAAAAATAGGTGTCAACAGCTGACCTGTTGGCTGACATGACCGTGACACTACTCGCACATATCCAAACCGTCAGCCAGTATCATCCTTTGATTTGAGAAACTTCTTGCCGATTGCACAAGTGAGGATTCCCAATCCATCGTATCATTACCGAACGCCGCCCATGCGGTGCCGGGTCAGGACCAAGCGGCAGTGGGCCCCCATCAAAGAAGGCCCATGCCAATTTGTCTCCATGTTCTCCGCGGGCCACCGCATCGAAATCCTATTTAATGTATTTCAATATATACGGTGGCATAGGATCCCTGTTTAACGTATCTCAATGTAATCTAAGATGAGATTATCATACTTCTCGGAGAAGGAAGTAACTTCGGCAAAATCGAGAAGAGCACAAGAGATTGACAATAGGCTGCGGCACCCTCTCAAAGTCCCGTAATGCAATGAGAGCTTAATCGTACACAAGGAACTTGCAAGATGAGTGTGGTTTGGATATGGGTTGGGTTGCATCTCTTCTAAACCAATAAGTTTGGTTTGAGTCCAATCCGAACTATGAACCCCTGCAAACAAGCAATTTCCTCGTCCATACACTAAGCTTCTGTAACGTGAAGGTCAGGCGAGGCAAAGTCGTCGCTAGTTACATGCATGCAAGAGGCAGCCAAGAGAAACTTCCCAATGTTTTATTAGAGCCTTTTATCGGGTGGAGGAGGAGACTGGGATCTCGGCTCACGCCAGGCGGACAGTGGCGGGGCCAGATTGGACGCTAGCGTTGATGAGCACTACAAAAAAACCTGGATTTTGCCACGAAAATTTGTGACGGGAAATTTCTCGTCGTAAATATGTGACGAACTTTGAGACGGATTTCATTTTCTGTTGCAAATTAGCGAAGATTAATTTTCGTCGCAAATTTGCGACAGAATTTGCCACGAAATAAAAATCCGTCGCAAATTAGCGACGGATTTTTTTTCCGTCGCAAAATCCGTGCCACATAAAAAAAATCTGTCGCAAAAGTGTTCGTTGCAAATAGGCGACAAAAAATAAATCTGTTGCAAAATCCGTCGTTAATTTGCGACGACAAGTATTCCGTCACAAATTTGCGATAGATAAAAAACTTCGTCGCTAATTCGCGACAGATTTTGCGACGAAAACGAATTCGTCGCTAATTTGTAGTTTATCAGACCGTGTAGCTTCCGTGATATTCCACCCACCCGTCAATTTCTCTCTCTCTCTCTCTCTCTCTCTCTCCATCTTTTGTATGCCTCAAATCTGCAAAATCCGTGCGCGCACAAATCAATATCTATGAAGCTTTTTTAGTGGTAAGTATCATAGCAAACTTTGTGACTATTCATCGTTGGATTGGAATTTTTTTTTTATAGATTTTTTTTTTTGTTTTTTTTCGTAACTTCGTCGCCGGTCCAATGACGGGCGACCGGCGATACCTTGCTGGCCTTGGGAGGAGGCCGAACGGCCTCGCCGGCCATGAGGGGAGGCCAAGCTTGCGATGGAATACTTGGGTTTCCATTGCAAGGTTGACCTTGCCGCCGCCCGGATCTAGGCGGCGGCGAGGTCAAACTCGCCGGCCGCAGCCAGTCACCAATTGCCAGTCGCCGGACTGGGGAAACATAATGGGGAAAAAAGAGAAAGAAAAAATGAAAAAAAATTCTAAAAAAGTTAAAAATTATTAAAAAAATGTTTCATACGTGATTATTTTTTTTAGGTACATGTTCATTTGAAGGTGTCGCAAACCACGTGAACGGTACAATTCTCATCAAATTGACCACTGTCTACTACAAATATTTGGGTAAGTCGTCTTTACATGGTAATTTTTTCATTTTTTTTCAATTTCAAAGTAATTGTTGCGGCCAAAACAAAATTTTAATTTTTGTAATTTTATGGTTTTAATTACGAACAGTAGATATGATATTTTTAATATTTTACGAAATCTTTTTGTTTTTATACAAACACAATGCAAAGAGAAGGGGTTGGATGTATAATAAGAACTTACCCAGACGTCGAGGATTGACAGTTGAGTTTCGTACTGGGCTGGAACTATTTTTAGACTTTGCTAGTAGTAACTATAAGTTCATGGATGGAAATAAGTTAAGGTGTCCATGTAAAAAGTGCAGTAATGGTAAATTTTTTGTGTGTGATAAAGTTAGAAAACATCTTTGTAGATTTGGGTTTTCTCCGAACTATTATAATTGGACTTCCCATGGTGAACCATTTATATCTGTTGAAGGATATCGAAGAAATGACCAATTTTTATTTAGGGAAGAATGTGGCTATTATGAACAATTGAAACCATATGAGAGGATAGTGATTGATGTAGCTAGTCAAAAATTTTATTTCAGAATCGAATCATGCAAGTACTAGTTTTACTCCTACACGTGAACAAGTGAGTACTAATCATGCATCATCATTGGAAGAGATATGAGTAATGGGTTTTGATGAGAATGTCTATAATGAAACTTTTCCATCTAATCAGCTCTGGGATATATTGAAAGCAGCAGATGAACCTTTATGGGCAGGTTGTGAGAACCACACTAAGTTATCAGTGAAAGTAAGACTGTTAAATATCAAGGCAGAGCATAATATGTCTGTAGATTGCTTCAACTCTTTTGTTGAAGTAATGCGAGAAACAATGCCTCGTGATAACATTATGCCAAGTGATTTTTACGATATGAAAAAGCTAGTGGATAACTTAAGTCTTTCGGTTGTAAGGATTAATGTATGTAGTAGGGATTGTATGTTATATTGGAGAGATAATGAAAATGCAGAATCTTGCAAATTCTGTAGCCAACATATGTACAAGAATAACAGGAGGCAGGGTCGTAATTAGAAGCGTAGTCCATACAAGCAAATGTTTTATCTGTCCTTAATCCCCAGATTGCAAAGGCTTTATGCATCTTAAGCCACTGCTGAACACATGACTTGACATGCAAATCATGAAACAGAAGATGGTCTAATGTGTCATCCTTTAGATTCAGATGCATGGAAACATTTTGATTAAACATACCCTGAGTTTGCGATAGAGTCTCGAAACATAAGGTTAGGTCTCTTGCTAATGGATTTGCCATATTTAGGAAATTAGGAAAAAGTTATTCATGTTGGCTAATTATCTTAACGCTGTACAATTTTTCACCTAGTATGTGCATGAAGACACCTTATATGTTTTTGACATTGATCGTAACTGGCCCGCAAAATCCAAAAAAGATGATAGATGTTTATATGCAACCATTGATTGAAGAGTTACAATGGCTATAGGATGAATGTGTCCCTACGTATGACGTTTCTACCGATCAAACATTTGTAATGAAGACTGCTCTTCTTTGGATGATAAATGACTTTCCAGCTTATGGAATGTTATCTGGATGGAGTACAGCTGGGATCTTAGGATGTTCGATATGTATGGAGAGATCGAAGTCATTTAGATTAAAGTATGAAAAGAAGCCCAGCTAT
This sequence comes from Syzygium aromaticum, assembly GCA_024500025.1. Taxonomy (NCBI): domain Eukaryota; kingdom Viridiplantae; phylum Streptophyta; class Magnoliopsida; order Myrtales; family Myrtaceae; genus Syzygium; species Syzygium aromaticum. The sequence goes on along the minus strand of CM044888.1, from coordinate 589,861 downwards.
TTTGACTGTCACAGACAATTTTTATCGATAAATCATCCATTCAGAAGGAATAAAAAAGAGTTTATAAAAAATAGGACTGAAAGAACACATCCACCATTGAGGTTGACCGACAATCAAATTTGGGAGCAGGTGCAAGACTTTCCAACTATTACTGAGAACCCACACGGCACAACTTTTGCGTACGGAAGTACACATAAGTGGACAAAACGCAGTATATTTTGGGATTTACCATATTGGAAGGCCCGTCTTATTCATCATAATCTTGACGTCATACACATAGAAAAGAATGTTTTCAACAATGTCATAAATATTGTGATGGATGTCGCCGGAAAAATAAAAGACAATTTGAATGCAAGAAAAGATATGCGAGATATTTATGATCGGCCAACACTAGATATGGATGCAAGCAGTATGGGACCAAAACCAAAAGCAGTTTATATATTGTATAAGGAGCAGGGGCGAGTTGTTTATCAATGGTTAAAATTCGTGCGGTTTCCTAATGAATATGCTTCGAACCTCGGGAGATGTGTTGATTTGAATGAATGCAAGTTAACGGGTTTGAAGAGTCATGATTGTCACATATTGATGGAAAGACTAATTCCAATATCTTTCAATGAAATTCTACTGAACTTTGTATGGGGCGCCATTACAGAGTTGAGCAATTTCCTGTATAATATTTGCTCGACAATGTTAAAAGCATCGCACATGGAGAAACTAGAGAGAGATATTCCAATTATTCTTTACAACTTAGAAAGGATATTTCCTCAATTGTTTTTTGATTCAATGGAGCATCTCTTAGTTCACTTACATTATGAAGTCAAAGTTGTAGGTCTCGTCCAATTTCGATAGATGTATCCATTTGAGAGGTAATTTTTTTTTAAAAAAATAAAGTTCAAATTACTTTATTATATATTATGTTCCGAAAAGCTTTTTTCTATTGCAATTAGATTCTTATATCATTTGAAGAAAAAAGTGAAGAATAAGGCACATGTTAAAGTTTCAATTTGTAATGTATATATTGTGAAAGAAGTGACAACATTTACATTATACTATTTTGAGCCGCACATGCAGTGCAAGAGGCAGAGAGCAGGTAGAAATGACGAGGGCCCCATTGATCTCAATTGCAAAACATTCTCTATTTTCAATTATCTAGATCGATCAAGCGGCGTATATCAGTTTCGTTACTTAACAATCAAAAAATTGCATGCAGCCCATACATATATTTTACTGAACTGTCCAGAAGTCGAGCCATACTTCAAGTAAGTGTAAATTTGCAAATATATGTATTATGTGTCAAATATTTACTAATATGTAAATGGTATTTATTACTAGGATTTTCCAAACTTCAATATATGGACTATCACCAAATGAGTTTGACAGTTTGTGCGATGAACAATTTGCAGCATGGTTCAAGACATATATAAGTTGCTTATGGACCAAAATCAAGTTATTAAAATTTTATACATCATTTATTAAAATATATATTATTGACTTTGCGTGGGTAACATTAGGTTCATAGTAATTATGATGAACTTGGAGAATAAGGATTGCTATATCATATGTCATGGGGTCCATAGTTAGGAGTATGAAGTTGACCAGCATATTTTATAAATGAATATAATTTTCACACTCAAGAATATAGAATAGGAAAAGCCACAATGAATAGTGGTGTGTTTGTTCGGTCATCCAATGGTAGCAGTTCAGAAAATGATTTTTATGACTTATTGGATGAAATTATAGAGATAGAGTACCCTGAACCATTAATGATGTGAGTTGTATTATTTAAGTGCAAGTGGTTCGACCCTATCAAAGGAATAGAGGTACATACGAAGTTTAATTTGGTTGAAATAAATTATAAGAAAATGTATATGAAATATGAACCATTTGTCATGGCACAACAAGCAATTCAAGTATGTTATGCATCATATCCTAGTTTGAAACGTGACAAAACTGATTAGTGAGCTGTGTGTAAAAATCAAAGCACGGAGAAAAATCGAGGAACACTGGAAGGATAGAGCCTATCAACAAGAAAAAGTTTTTAACAAGGTTGAAATTGAGGAATATAACATTCCAACTTTACGAGATCCGTGTGGAGCAATGATAGATGTGGATCCAACTGAAATTTACGAATTAAATGTAGAAGAATGTTTAGAATCTGATTTTGAGACAGATGATAAAGATGAGAATGAGGACGAAGACGAAGACGAAGACGAAAATGAAGATTAAAATTTTTGAGATAAAACACTAATGATGTGTAATTATTATTACGACAAGTGTTATTTTGGTTGTCATCATTATTATTATTGTTCTTGTTATTATTGTTATTGCTCTTGTTATTATTGTTATTGTTATTACCATTATTGTTGTTGTCAATTATTCTTATTAATTTAATTGATCGTCAGAAAATTGTCACTAAATGATAACAAGTCAAATATTATTCGTGCGATAACATTTGCGATATTCTATTTTCCATTAGATTTGGATTGTTACTAATTTCATTGCTCATTTTTAGACAACAACTTATACGTGGCTATAGTTCATCGAAGAATTAGCAACGGAAGTGAAATTCACGGCAATTTTCCGAATCCATCGCAATTTTCCAACGGATTCGATAATGTCCTTTATTTTTGGAATCTAAAATAAATCAGTCGCGAAAGAAAAGAATAACAAAAACGTATGTGATCTTTAAACGGACTTCTAGATAATCAAAATATCCCATATATTGATTAAAAAAGTAGATGACCCTAGATAAATCTCTATTATGTAAAGATCTGGTTGTAGAAAAGATATATTCCAATATGAAAGTGCAGATTTCTACACAGAAAATTATTAAATAAATAAAATTAAATAAAAGCATGAGCATTATAAATAATAAAAAAACCGTAGACAATATATATAACGAAAAGAAGAACTGCTAGAACTTTTAAACCAACCGTATAGGTGGTACACAAAATAGAAGGGCAAAATGGAATATTATGTGATACTGAGATGAGAAAGATATATAAGATGATAGATCTTGTGAAGTTTCGAATGAAACTTTGTGTTTCCCGAGAATAGTACTAACAAATGCTTGTAGACTATATTTCTCGAATGAAAACTAAGATCTGGGAGGAAATATGAAAGGGTTTAGAAAGGAGAACTTATTGTTTATCAAAAGGTATGAAAATGTTTTGAGGTAAATGACCTCTTATTCCTTCTAGGAGGTATTCGAGATCAGGAGAGGATGGAGAAATATGGAATGTGTGTTGTGGTTCTAAAGATTTGTTCTGCCTGCTCAAAGGGATGAGGTCTTCTTTTATAGGCAAATTAGGTTCCTGTAAAAATAGTTCACGGGTGATACTATAGCAATAAGTGCACAGTATTACAGTAAACAATGCTTAGACATAATTATGAAAATATTGAAAAGGAAGAAAGTTGGTGGACTCCTTTTGGTCTAGAAATCATAATGAAAATTCACAGGAGTCTTTTGGCGCCTATTATGGTTTGGATAGGTCTTCTATCTCATCATCTTCATTTTCTTGTTTAGCAATATCTCCCCATGGGATTCTTGGAAAGATCCCATAGCAATCATCTTCATTGGAGTTCCCACTGTGATAAGAATGAGAGGATCCAGAGTCTTCTATTTTAGAAAGGGCTTGCTTTAACATGCCAACTAGTTGCTGGTGTGATTGAGCTGAGACTAATTTAGAAAGAACAAATCCTTTGTCATGTAGGAAATGGGTGATTTTCTTAGGAGGCGAAGGACAACTGGGAAGAGATTGTTTAGCAATGAGCCAATTGTTGACTGCTTTTATCGAAACTCTATCAAAAAATTTGAAACCATCCCACCATTTGACTTTGAATCTTCTAATTAAAATAGGGATGCCTATTTTGATTGCTTTCCTATAATCAAGAGTCCATCCAAGAACCCAAGATACTCCGAAAAAATAGAAAAAGATCATGAGTTTGGGATAAGTTTGCTCGAAGGAGTGTGGAATGAATTTGTTGAGGAAGAGCTCATGGCTGGGTTGAACCCTAGCATGAAGAATTTCATCAACAGGTCCGAGTTGCTCCTACCATTGGAGAAACCAATATGGGATTCCTTTGATATCAAAATTTTTGAAGTAGAAAAGCCAAGTATGGGAGTTGTTAGGATTTTGTCTCAAAAAAGTACTCATCCATGCTTGTCGGTAATCGAAATATGAAAAGGATGTTCGATATGGAATGGAGTCAGTCATTTTGACATTAAATTTTCTCATGGCCAGAGGACTGGGTTTCCAGTCTCGAGAGTGGATGACCTTCTGTAGAATGGCCTTTGAGTAATTTATATGTCCTTTGTCTGAGAAATGTTTGAAAGAGACGGATTCTGTTTCTGTCAAAATTCTTTCATAGAAATAGACAGTTTTGTAAATGTCATAAGGAGTATATAAAACTTTGTCTGAAAACATGTTTTTGGCGAAAACATTAGGGTTTTCATCATAAAAACCGTTTTCAATATTGCAAATGGTATCAAAATTTGTTTTAGGAAAGAATTTTGACTTAAGATCAAAAGGGGTTGTCTGAGTAAACTGAATAACCACCTCGCTAGAAACTCTTTTTCCCATTTGCTTTTATGTAGCAATTGGGGAAGGGTCATGACTTACCATTGATGTTGATGATTGTGTCTGACTATTGAAGGCTTTTTGGAGGAGTTGTAAAGCTTCTTCATGAGAAATATTAGTGATATCAAAAGAGGGTCTCAATAATAACTCAAGATCAGGTTTTTCCTGGACAGAAATAGTATTGGCATTTAAAGATGGCTGGGTGGTTGCCTGTAGCCATGATCTTATGTTGGTCAAGCCATGTTTTTTCTCTGAAGAGGTTTCAGCAACTTCTTTGCTTTTGTTTCTTCTGGTGGACTTGTCAAGTGGCTTGGGCGGTATTTTCCCTGCAAAAATTCTTTAGTGAGAAAATCTGGGAGAGAATTTGAAGAATCGTTTATAAATTCTATATCAAAATCAAAGACAGATAAAATAGCTTGTTATCTGGCAAAAATCTGTTTTGAAGCAATATTTTGAACATTTTTCTGCAAAACATCTTTTGCAGATTTGCAATCAATTCGTAGTAAGAATTTTTGATTCAAAATGTCTCCTTGAAATTTAGAAATAGAAAGTACAATAGCAATGATTTCTTTTTTGATAGTGGAGTAATTCTTTTGGCAATCATTCCAATGTTTGGAGACAAATTGAACAATTTGTTCTTTATTGTCTTTTGATTGCTTAAGTATTCCTCCATATCCAATATCAGAAGCGTCTGTTTCAACAATCTTAAAAGCAGACGGGTCAACAAGATGTAAGCAAGGAATCTCCTTGACTGTTCGTTTTATTTGTCATATAATATCAGTATGGACTTGGGTCCATAGAGGAGGATCTTTTTTGAGCCTCTGACGGAGTGATTTGCAAATTATATTGATGCGAGGAAAGAATTCAATAATATAATTCAAACTCCCTAGAAATCTTTGCAATTGGTCTTTGCCTCTGATTTCATTAAGAAATTTTTCAAAAAAGATTATTGATCTTTCAATGGGAATGATGGTTCCTTGATAAATATAGTGTCCTAGAAAGCAGATTTTGGTTTTAAAAAGAGATATCTTGGTTGGTGAGACTACCAAGCCATTCCTTTTTACCACATTTATAAAATTGTTGATATGTTTGAAATGTTTTTCTATGGAAGTGGAAAATACTAAAACATCATCAATATATGCAATAATATAATTAAAGCAATGATTAAAAATGTCATTCATTATTCTTTGGAATTCAGAAGGAGCATTTTTTAAACCAAAATGCATGACATTTCATTTATATTGGCCAAAGGGAACAGTAAAAGCTGTTTTATACCTGTCCTTTTCGCTAATTTGAATCTGCTAAAAGCCTGATTTCATATCAAATTTTGAAACGATTTTTGCATTAAAGAGTCTATTCAATAAATCTTTCTTGTTAGGAATAGGATATCTTATCAATTTTTAAGCTGTATTTAAGGGTTTATAATTTATTACCAATCTTGGAACTCCTCTTTCTAGTTCAGCATTCTTATTGATATAGAAAGCAGAGCAACTCCAAGGTGATTGGCTTTTCCTAACAAGCATTTTCTCAAGAAGTTCCTGAATTTCCTTTTAGCAGAGATTGAGAACTTCATAGTTCGTTTGAGAAGATCTAGCTTTAGTAGAAATATCTTTTTCAGAAAATCATAGTTCATAAGGTAGATCAGCTATGTGACTCTTACAAGATTAGAAAGCATTAGAAATAATGGAATATATAGAATCCTTGATCTAATTTTCAAGAAAGGAAATTCTTTTTTGAAAACTTTCTTTAGAGAGATTTTTATCAATCTTTCTATATTCAAGGTCTTCTTTGAGAAATTGAAGATGAATTTCTTTATTCTGAATGTTACAATTTATTTCAGAAAATAGAGTGTTCTTGAAGAGTATTCAAATTTCTAGTTTGAGGTTTTGAAATAAAATTAAAGCATAATTTTTTCCCTAAGGTTTCTGTTTCAATTCCTTTATCATAAACTTTAAAAGGCTAGAGTAAATTGATGAAAGGTGATCCTAAGATAACATTTTGCTTGATGTTTTTAATTAGAAGAAAAGGAGTTTTAAAAGAAATTTGATCTTTCATAATTTCAGCTTCAGGAATCTTATAATTTATAATTAATTTATCTCCAGATGCTGACTTAAGAGCCTGAGAGGTTTTTTCAAAATATTTGATAGGTATAAGACCTTTTTTTATGCAATTAAGGTCTGCACCTGTATCAAAAAGGGCTATTGTTTCTAGGACAACTTCATTTTGAATTCTTATACAAATATTGATGATCCATTTCCTGGAAGTTATTTCAGAAAGCATTAAAAGGAAATTCGCATCTGAACCAGAAGGAGTTTGAGGAATATCATTTTTTTCAAGATCTTCCTCCTTTTGTTTTCCTTTTAAATTTTTTAATTTGATATCCAAAATGTCCTTTTGCATGATTAACTAGGCATTTTTGAGATCTTGTATTTCTTGCTTCAACCTATTAATTTCGTGAGTAAGATCACTTATAGAAACGGGTTTGAAATCTATTTTCTTGGTTTTCCCAAGTAAAGTAGAAATGTTATAAGGATTGTCAGTTTTGAAAGTGGATTTAAAAGTTGATTTGGAATTTTGGAAATTATTCAAATATTTTATCTTTGTTTCAGGATAAGTGATTTGGTCAAAAGTTTGCAAAAAAATTTCTTCTTCTTTTGTTAAAATATTTATTTCAAAACCAATGGTATCTTCTTCTTCACTTTCTGAAGTTGAAGATGAAGAGGTTTCTAAATCACAAATTTATAAACCTTCAAAACTAGATTCCTCAGAAGAACTACTGTCAGTTTCAATCATTAATTGGTTGAGCTGGTGTATAATTTCTTCGTCTAAACCCAATTCATTAACCCTTTTGCTGATTTTGCAAAATCGAGAAGCATGGCCTTTCTTACCACAATTATAGCAAATGATACTTTTAAAGTTTTTCTTTGATTTTTTGTTTTTATCAAAATTTCTTTTTCCCTATTTTTGGAAAATTTTTTATCAAATTTTCTTTTGTAAGGTTTCTTATAAAATTTCTTTTGCTCTTTCTTTTTAGATGAGCATTTTCTAGAACATTTGGTTTTATCAAAAGATTCAAAAGATGGATCATATGGGGCGCAAAAATCTCCTAATCCTTTTTTAGAAAGTTTTTGTTCCTTTTTGATCTGTTTTTGAAGACGGATATTAGTACACAATTGTGTACCAATTTTGTAGACATAAGAGATTAGTTGTCCATAAGAAAGATTGTCATATGGGATTTGGTTTCCATATTCTTCTCTTATCTTACTGTTTTTTTTTATCCGTAAAGAGAAAGAAAGAGAGAGAGAGTTCTCTTATCTTATTGTTAACTTATTCTCCTATGAGTTTTGGTAAACCGGCTAAAAATTTTTCTTTCCAAAAAAACTGGTTACAGTATGCTTTTTGGAAAACTCTTTGCAAGAATATCTCTTTGTATTTCCTAAATTCTCCTAGGGATCTACATTTCATGTTTGATAAAAAGTCTTGCTTTTTGTCAAGAATATGAGAAGAGTATCCTAGAAAATGTTGGGATATAGAAAATATTAAAGTATTAACAGCATCTTGGATGGGCTGATCATCATCGTCAAGAATATTTTGACCAAAGGAGTCAAGTTTATATGCATTTAAAATTTGAGACCTTTGCTCTTCATTCAGGTAGTTATCTCACCATCCTTTCAGCTGGCCTGTAAATCCAGCTATTAAAAGACATGCAACAGAATGATCAGAAGTATCAGGAATGGTTTTGTAAGTATTAGCAAGCATAACCATTTGAGTTAAAATATTCACAAGGTTTTGCTCAGAAACACCATCTATGTTTCATTCATAAATAGCATCAGAAGAATATTTATTTTGAAATTTGGAAAAGGTTTCTTCTGTAAGAATGTTTAGAGGAGTGGCACGAGAATAATAAAGTTTCTGGGGATCCTTCCAGGTGATGCGAGTTATTTCAGGAATGGAATCAGTATCAAATTTGTCCAAAAGATTGATTTGATTGGATGATTCAATATGATCAGGGGTGTCTTTGACACTTAGATTTTGTATTAAAGAAGTATCTAAAACTATAGGATTTTTGGGAATCATAATTGCTTTACCTTTGAGGAGTTTTCTCCTATCTTCTAAGACTTTAGTGAATTCAACACTGGGATTTTTCAGAATTTCAAAATTTTTAAAGAGTGAGGGTTTTAATCCCTTTTTTGAAGTGAATATTAAAGAGGATAGAAAGCTATTTTGGACAGAAATTTCTATTCGGTCTAATTGCTTTCCTATGGTGTGAAGATGTTGATTAGAAAAATTGTTTTGTTCAACAATCTTTTTGATTCATATGCCATCTATTTCAGAAACTGTTTTAAAAGGAGAAGCTGCAATTTCAGTTTCTTGGTGTTCAATTTGATTTTTCTAAGAAGAGGATGATTAGACTCGATGACATGGCCATCGTCTAATCTCCATTTATAAAATTGATCAAGAACAAAAATATGTTTTTCTTTTAGAAATATATTTTCAAATCAATCAAAGAAGAATACTTGGATTTCATGTTGATACATGTAATCATAATATTCCTTTTTGATATGAAGAGCTTGGTTTCTAAAATTCTCAAAAAACAATTCCCTGATTTGTTTATTATTAAAAGAATTATATTTTGTATTCAAAAGTATTTTGTTTGGTTCAAAAACTATTTCCAAAACATTGATTTCAAAGTCTTCCATCTCGGAAAGAGTTGGATCAGGGAAATCAGGAGTATTTTGATAAACTGACCTGGAAATTCCTAACCTGTTGTCTATACCACTAATATTTGGAAAAGAAGGAGCACTTGCAGATGCTTCCTCTGGGTTATTAAAAGGAATATTAGGAGTATTATCTGCTGACCTTCTGGAAGAAGTGGAGTGCCAAGAAAGAATAGATCTGATATCACAAGATCTTCTGGGAATATCAACTGATCTTCTGAAAAATTGAATAGTTACTCTTCCCTCAGGATGTTGAATGATATTGGTGGGTTTAGAATTTTGAATGACCTGTTGGGGAATTCGGTTTTCCAATTCCCACTTATCAGGAAGGGTTATTTGATTCAAAGGAATGGTCCTTGGGATAGTAACATTGACTTTAGAAATATCTGTTTGTAAAAGAACAGTTTCTCTATTGGAATTCAATTTGAAAGCTTTACTACCAAATGCAGAGTTCATAACTTTGCAATAAACTCTGTATATGAGAACTATGGGAATAGATCCTTCAACTATAGAATAATTATAGGGTTTCTATATGGAGAGTTAGAGATTTTAAAATATTTATATCTTTAAGAGAGACAGTGAGATTGGGATGACTATCAAAATGAATAGGTCCACTACAGAGACTTGTTTCAACTGCTCCAAGAATGGATTTATCGTATTTTAAAAGTCTGGCATCTCTCAAAATAAGAAGTAAAGAAGTATCTAATCCTTCTTTGGTAAGGGTTTTGCACCAACCTGTACCAATCCTATATTCATGTAATTCCATTTCTGGGAATGTTTCTTTATAGAATATTTATTCAAAAGTTGTATTGAAGCAAAAGAGTTAGAAAGTGGTACATCTCTTTCTTCGGTAACAGTGACATAGTCGTTGTGTCCAAAGAGTTTAAACTTCGAATGCTCATAAATTATATCAAGTTTAACTTTTGGAATGAACTAATTTTCAATAGATTTATTGAAATCTTTTATATTATTCTCTTCTCTATTTATTGGTCCTTGATCATAGGACATTTGTGATAAAGAACTAGAAGAAGACTCAGATCTTTTTAATAGGTTCATTGCAAGAGACTACTTTCTTCTTTTCAATTGATATCGCCGATACTTACCAACAAACTTACTACCTCTCTGTGCTTTACTGCTTGGAACACATCCAGATATCACACGAAAAGACCTCCACAAAGGAAATCGTTTTTACTGCAAATGGAGATTAGACGATGGCCATGTCATCGAGTCTAATTATCCTCCTCTTAGAAAAATCAAAATTGAACACCGAGAAACTGAAATTGTAGCTTATCTTTTTAAAACAGTTTCTAAAATAGATGGCATAGGAATAAAAAAGATTGTTGAACAAAATAATTTTTCTAATCAACATCTTCACACCATAGGAAAGCAATTAGACCGAATAGAAATTTATGTCCAAAATAGCTTTCCATCCTCTTTAATATCCACTTCAAAAAAGGGATTAAAACCCCCATTCTTTAAAAATTTTGAAATTCTGAAAAATCCCAGCATTGAATTCGCTAAAGTCTTAGAAGATAGGAGAAAACTCCTCAAAGGTAAAGCCGTTATGTTACGCCCCGAACCCCAAGGCACGCGACAACCCAACCGAGGTTGATTCGAGTGTGACGTCTCAGGATGCGTCACCGACCCAACAACCAAACAGAGCACAAGGCACATGCGGAAGCAACGTAAACACCCATACAAAACAAACACGAGACCGATGGTAGAACAAACAACAGGGTTACAGCATATAATTGCATTGATAAGGCGACATATACAACATCCATTTACAGCTTGAGCTCCAAAGATCAAAAGCGGGTCAATGGCCACTACTAACAAAAAATGGGTGAGTGGCCTGGGCAGTCAGGGTTACTAAAACTAGAAGGGTTCTGATAAAAAAGGTGTTGGCCCTATCTACCTTGGACTAAGGCTAGTCCTACGGAACCCAGTCCAAGTCGGGTCCCGATGACGAGGAAGAACTATCAGACAGCTCAACCTCAGAGTCTAGGGAATCCCGCTCAGACTCGGACCCAGCTGACTCTTCCTCAGAATCTATCGCCTCGGCCTTGTCCTTCTGCTCTAGGTTCTGCTCCATGGGCTCTGGTTCCTTATCCTCCGAATCCATCGGCTTCGGGTTTGAATCTCCATCCTTCCGCACACGGTCAGGGCTTGCCAATTCCCTATCGAGACACTGAAGATCAACATCCCCTGAATCGTTAAGTGGAACCTCAAGTGATCGAAAAGGCCCGTAGGTCCCTGCATGGTCCCTAATACACCATGCTATATATCTGTGGGCCTGGTCTATCTGCTCGCCCGCGTCAACCCAAACTATAGACAGATATTTAACCCAAAAATCCCCGTTCACCGCGGGATACACTGTCTCCTCCGGATCTATTCGGTAAGGGATCCCAAAACGAACAGGCACTACGAACATCTCAAGGCCGGGGGTCTAAAAAATTGGGTTTATACAATAGTGAGAATAAATCTCAACGAGTAGGTTCCCTAAACCTAAACTAGGTTAACATGCACCTCCTAACGAGCACCAACCAACACATAATCCATAATATAAATGACTTAGGCCCTCGGGCCTAAATCCACTACTTACTTGGCCCTGCAGGTTAGGCATTTTATAAACACAGTAATAACACAGAACCCACTCGCAACACACATAACGTCACTTGGTCACAACGCATGATATGGATATGCTCACATTCATGCTCATGCCTCATCAATGCACTTTCGTACACTTGCACTTTTGCACACTTGCAATTTACCAAATCTCCTCTGACCCGCGTAAAACACATCAAGTCTGATCCGCGTAAAACGCATCAGGTCTATCACTTCGAGATCGATCTTTGGCCCGCGTAAAACGCATCAGGCTCATGACACATATTCCGCGTAAAACGCATCAGGTTGGTCATCTTCCGGTAGTCCGGGCATCGTCCCGCATAACACGCCTCAGGACGAGTTCAATACCCCGCATAAAAAGTATCGGGGTTTTATGTGATCACACAATCACATACACCAGTTATTATTTGAACCCCGCGTAAAACGTATCAGGGCGATTAGGTGATCACATGCTCATGATATTCGTGCACACTTCCGTATACACATGCTATGCCAATGCTCGAGATGTACACTCATGGCCATAACGTTTACACTTAGGCATTCGAGAAATTCACAATGAGCATTCAATTGCACAACACCACGTGTTCAGTTCACGACGCAATATGCTCAATTCAATAAATCACAAGCCCAACTAATCAAACCATCCAATCCAGCCATGACGCAAACTTGGCACTCGAAACTGCGAAATTAGATCCTTAAAATTCACAAGTCTATGACCCCCAAGGCTCCCTCAAATCACGGCCATACAAGTACTCCATATGGCATCAAATACTAACGTCAATTCGTGCTCAATCCATCCTCCTCATGGTCCATTCACTAAACATTCGATGATTTCCACTAAGGCCATGATAAATCAAATGTGGTCCAGATCCTATCCGCACAAATTCAGCTATGATCAGCCCGCTTTAGGCCATCAAATCACCTCCAAATCAGCACCACGAACCTCCAAATTCACCTCAAGGTCAGCCACTACACGGCCACACGAATTACACTCATTTAGTTCACATTCTTATCCAAATCGAAGTTCCAATGATCAGCCATCACACGACACAATCTGGGCCACTAAACCTCATTTGAATTATCACTTTAGGTCACCAAATGCGTCACAAAATCAGCCCCTAATAGCCTCCACAAGCTAACCCCTAAAATTACCCTAATTAACCCCAAAAACTCATCTAGAGATGTAAAATTAACCTAATTAGGGTTTAGGGTTGTACTCACATGAATTCCTAAGCTCCTAATGAAGGCTGGACAGGTGGCAAGGGCGGCTGAGCAGTGGCGGCGAGCGGCGGTTCCCGACGGCGATAATGGCGGCGGCATGTGGCTCCTCGATGGACGGCGATCCAAGGCGGTAAAGGGGAGAGAAATACTGGTCACGGTGGACGGAAGAAAGAGAGAGAGATGGTCGGGTTGGTGGTGGTGCAAGGTGGCAGTAGCCTTTCGGCGGGCTGTGTGCGATGGCCGAGAGGGAGAGGGGGAGCTCACGGGATGGAAAGTGAAGAAGAACATACCACTGGTTTTGAAATAAATGTTTTAACAAAAGAAGAAGAAATTTTTTTGTAAACTTTTGACCAAATCACTTATTCGAAAACAAAGATAAAATATTTGAATAATTTCCAAAATTTCAAATCAACTTTTAAATCCACTTTCAAAACTGACAATCCTTATAACATTTTTACCATACTTGGGAAAACCAAGAAAACAGATTTCAAACCCGTTTCTATAAGTGATCTTACTCACGAAATCAATAGGCAGAAGCAAGAAATACAAGATCTCAAAAATGCCCAGTTAATCATGCAAAAAGACATTTTGGATATTAATAAAAAATTTTAAAAGGAAAACAAAAGAAGGAAGATCTTGAAGAAAATGATATTCCTCAAACTCCTTCTTCTTCAGATGCGAATTTCCTTTTAATGCTTTTTGAAATAACTACCAAGAAATGGATCATCAATATTTGTATAAGAATTCAAAATGAAGTTATCCTAGAAACAACAGCTCTTTTTGATACTGGTGTAGACCTTAATTGCATAAAAGAAGGTCTTATACCTACCAAATATTTTTAAAAAACCTCTCAGGCTCTTAAGTCAGCATTCGGTGATAAATTGATTATAAATTATAAAATTCTTGAAGTTGAAATTGTGAAAGATCAAATTTCTTTTAAAACTCATCTTCTTTTGGTTAAAAACATCAAGCAAAATGTTATCTTAGGATCACCTTTCATCAATTTACTCCAGCCTTTTAAAGTTTCCGATAAAGGAATTGAAACAGAAACCTTAGGGAAAAAATTATGCTTCAATTTCGTTTTAAAACCTCAAATCAGAAATTTGAATACTCTTCAAGAACACTCTATTTCTGAAATAAATTGTATCATTCAGAATAAAGAAATTCATCTTTAATTTCTCAAAGAAGACCTTGAATATAGAAAGATTGATAAAAATCTCTCTGAAGAAAGTCTTCAAAAAAGAATTTTCTTTCTTGAAAACCAGATTGAGGATTCCATATGTTCCAATATTTCTAATGCTTTCTGGTCTCGTAAAAGTCACATAGTTGATCTACCTTATGAACCGGGATTTTCTGAAAAAGATATTCCTACTAAAGTTAGACCTTCTCAAATGAACCATGAAGTTTTTAATTTCTGCCAAAAGGAAATTTAAGAACTTCTTGAGAAAAGGCTTATTAGGAAAAGCCAATCACGTTGGAGTTGCTCTACTTTCTATGTTAACAAGAATGCTGAACTAGAAAGAGGAGTTCCAAGATTGGTAATAAATTATAAACCCTTAAATACAGCATTAAAATGGATAAGATATCCAATTTCTAACAAGAAAGATTTATTAAATAGACTCTTTAATGCAAAAATATTTTCAAAATTTAATATGAAATCAAGCTTTTGACATATTCAAATTAGCAAAAATGACAGGTATAAAACAGCTTTTACTGTTCCTTTTGGCCAATATGAATGGGATGTCAAGCCTTTTGGATTAAAAAATGCTCATTCTAAATTCCAAAAAATAATAAATGACATTTTCAATAATTGCTTTGATTATATTATTGTATATATTGATGATGTTTTAGTATTTTCCACTTCCATAGAAAAACATTTCAAACATATCAACCATTTTTATAAATGTAGTAAAAAGGAATGGCTTGGTAGTCTCACCTACCAAGATATCTCTTTGTAAAACCACAATCCGCTTTCTAGGACACTATATTCATCAATGAACCATCATTCCCATTGAAAGACTGATAATCTTTTATGAAAAATTTCCTGATGAAATCAGAAACAAAAACTAATTGCAAAGATTTCTTGGGAGTTTGAATTATATTACTGAATTCTTTCCCCACATCAATATAATTTGCAAATCACTCCATCATAGGCTCAAAAAAGATCCTCCTCCATGGACCCAAGTCCATACTGATATTGTAAGACTAATAAAACAAACAGTCAAGGAGATTCCTTGCTTACATCTTGCTGACCCATCTGCTTTTAAGATTGTTGAAACAGAAGTTTCTGATATTGTATATGGAGGAATACTTAAGCATTCAAAAGACAATAAAGAACAAATTGTTCAATTTGTCACCAAACATTGGAATGATTGCAAAAAGAATTATTCTACTATCAAAAAAGAAATAAAGAACAAATTGTTCATTTGACACTTCTGAGCTCCACTGTCATTCACCCGGCCGTAGCTGAGTGCTTGGCCGACTAGCCACCATTTGGGCCCATGCCCGCGCCGAGCCCGCCACTGGCCGACCGGCCAAAATAATATCATTGTTTGGTTTTTCTTGGTCTTGAACCAAGCAAGCAATTCCCTAAAACCTTACTTAATGTAATGAGTATTAATCGAACTTGTTTAGGGATTGTTTAATACCTAATTGGTTGGCTAAGTTAGGGGTCGATTGAATGTTGCATGTGGTTTTGATCGATGTTCGAATGGTTAATTTGTCCATTATATCGTCGATCAAGCGTTCAATGACTATCGGTTGGTTGATTAAGCGTTTTTTCAGAAAATGCATTAAAATTGAACAATTCTAGGAAAATTCATAAAAAAATTTCTCGAAAATTTAAAATAAGTCAGATTTTGGGAAAACATTAAATTTGGTACTAATTTTTTTAAAAAAACTAAAAAAACCAAATTTCAAAATATCACAAAATGACAAAAAATAACTGTAGCCACTCACTTTGAGTGAAATTTAAATTTCTTTAGGTGCCCAAAAAAATAAAAATAAAATTCAAAATTTTCATAACTTTATAAAATGGCTTAAAATACTTGTGGCTACCCATTGTGAGAGAAATTTTAATTTTTTAGGTGCACAAAAAACTAAAAAATTATAATAAAATAAAAAATTTCAAAACTTCACAAAATTGGTTAGAATACATGTGGCCATCCACTTTCAGTGAAATTTAAATTTTTTTAGGTGGCCAAAAAAGTTAAATGTTTAAAAAATTTCAAAAATTTCATAGAATGATTTAGAATACATATGGCCACCCACTTTTAGTGAAATTTAAATTTTTTAACGTGCCCAAAAAAATTAAAAAGATAAAAAATTTAAAAAAATTTCAA
The DNA here is from genome assembly GCA_024500025.1 of Syzygium aromaticum. Lineage (NCBI taxonomy): Eukaryota > Viridiplantae > Streptophyta > Magnoliopsida > Myrtales > Myrtaceae > Syzygium > Syzygium aromaticum. Next base: position 573,376 of record CM044888.1, on the reverse strand, counting down.
AACTTTACAGAATGATTTAGAATACCTGTGGCCACCCACTTTTAGTGAAATTAAAATTTTTTTAGTTCCCCAAAAAAATTTTAAAAAAATAAAATTTCAAAATTTCAAAAATTACAAAATTAAAAAATTAAAAAATTTTAAAACTTTACATAATGTCTTAGAATACCCGTGGCCACCCACTTTTAGTGAAATTTAAATTTTTTTAGGTGCCCAAAAAATTTTAAAAATAATAAAATTATTTTTATTATAAAACTTTACAGAATGACTTAGAATATCTGTGGCCATCCACTTTAAGTGAAATTTAAATTTTTGTAGACGCCATAAAAAGTTTTTTTGGGCAAAAAAATTCAACAAATCAAACAGATTTCTCCTTCACAAGTCAATTTTTCACAAGTCAATTTCGCCATAAAATGCTTTTGAAATAAAATGGTAAGCTTCGTAATGTACGTCATTATGTGTCCGTAATACGTGTTAATATTTTTTTATATATTTGCCTAACTTTCCTACTTGTCAATATAAACGTGGAGGTCACATGCATATAAGATCAGCCTTTTCCTCGTCCTTGTCCCCGTCCCCGTCCCTTTCCTCTTCCCCCATCCTTTTATCTAACCCTCAACCACAATATGTTGATGGTCAATATGGATACGTTGGCCCTTCCTCCAACACTCAAGAACATGTTAGTGACTTGGCCACATGCGAACTGAATCTCCTCCAGTTCCATCTCCTTTAGCTCCCTCTCCTTCCGTTCCACCTTATTACTCAAATAATGACGGAAACACATGTGAAGAAGATAATCGATTCATGATATGCCCATTTGGAGATTCGTAAATACTTCATTTTTTCTTTTAGTATATATAATATTTATGGTTTTAGATATGGATGTCAACTGAATTATCGATATTACACAATATTCGTATATTTGCATATTCACGGATGCTCCGTTTGTTGTAAGGGAACTAAATAAAATAATAAAAAACTATTATATGTGGCAGTTTTGTAATTACAAAAGTGTTTCACGGAAAGTGAAAGATTTGTGGTGGAATGAGTTCAAGGTAAGTTTTTGATATTCTATTTTCTCACCAACTAAGTTCGGTGTAGTATATTGATGGTCAAGAATGATGTAAATTGACCATAACAACTCTGTCGTTTTCGGTACTAAAGAGACCAGATATTTTCCCCGAGATGAATTTTACAAAATCTATCGTCGAATTGTCTGGTGCATGGTAATGGATATGTGACCATCATAATAACTTTCAGTTTTTTTTGTATTAATTGTAGCGGAAGTTCGGGTGGGATGAAGAGGAAGAGAATGAAGTAAGAAGAATTTTTCAGAAGAAAGTCGCTGATCACATTCGAAATGTGATGAATAGAGCGAAGATTAAGCAATTGAAGCCGGCTTTCATTACAGTTGACAATTGGACGGAAATTAACAGAATTTGGGAAACTAAAAAAAGTTAGCAAATCAATTAGCAGAATAAAAAGAATCGATCTTCTAGTTCTAGTGAAGGGTCTGCCACATATACTGGGAGCTCTATCAACATTGGTGATTATCGCAAACGACTGGTAAGTCTGTTAAATAAGTTATAAGTTAATTTAATTCAATTACTTATGTTTACATTTTGTAGGCATAGGAATTGGGGACGGAACCGACATTTGCAGTTACATTTGAACGCACATTTCGAAAGAAAGATAAGACATGGACTGGCGATCGAGCAAAAGTTATTAAGGTATGTAAGGTTATATTTTGGGCTTTATGGAAACTAGAATGAAAACCGTGAATGCTTTCAATATTTATGGTAGATATATATATAAAGTTATTTTATTTTCATTTATATTGTTAATGTAGGAAAAATATGATGAACTTTTAATGAACAATGCTAGTGGTAGTGATAGTTGTGCTGCGTCTGAGCCATCAGTTGACAATATGATATTATGGGTGGAGGCAACGGGTGGGATGAAAAAAGGAAAAATATTTGGGCTGGGATCCTTGTCAAGGATGTACATGCCGAATCATGCTGGAACTTCATCATCCAATGCAACTGGTCGAAGGAGGTCACGACATGGCGAGCAATTGACCAAAGAAATGAACCAACTGAAAAATATACTTGTAGAGAATGACGAACAAATAAATGACTTAAAACAACAAATGGAAATTGTTATGTGACACCTTAACCTTAATTGCTATGAGATTCCTCATGTACCTCCCGCCAATCCAATAGGTGATGGGCACAATGATGAGCGACACAATGATGCTGAGATTGCTAATGATGATAATGATTTTCTCGGTCTTTCTAGTTAAAATTCCCAAAATCGGGGGTAAGCTTGCTTCACAATTTTTTATGACATAAGTTGACTCATATTCATATGCAAGAACATTGATGTTCGTTCTGAAACGCTTTTTTGTTAACCCTCTTACTTGTTTTTTAATACCTAGTTCCACGTCCATGCATAAACGATTCTTTTATATTCTAGACTGATTGAATATCTTTATTTATGTATCCACATTTCATCAGGTGTCGATAAAAGTGACTGCTTTTGGTGTCCTACTGAGTACCAAAGCTGCCCAATCTTGTGTCTGGTTTGTCGATTTTTCGTTTGTCAAGTAGAATCTATGGTTGTCCCGCCTCTTATGAATGTTTTGAATGTATTATAAGATTGGATATCAAATAACATCATGTCAAACTTTACAACTTTGCATATATCATTATTTTTTGCGGACTAGCATTTTTCCTTCAGTTATTTTTTTCAATTACATGGCATTGTGTCTGGTTTATTCATTTTCTGTTTTTGAAGCGGAATCTATGGTTGTCTTGTGTCCTTTGATTGTTTTGAATGCATTACATGATGTTCATTAATGCGTACCTATTGATATGGACAAGATTTGATGGCCAAAATTATGTAAAATTTGCGACAAATATTTAGAGACGAATTTTGCGACCATTACAGTTCGTAGCTAATTTGCGACGAATACATTTTGCGACGAATTTTGCAAGGAATTTTGCGACAAATTTTGTAACGAATAAAGTTTGTTCTAAATTTGTAACAGATTTTGTGACGAATTTAGTGATAAATTTTGTGACAAATAAAATTCGTGACTAATTTGCGATGAATTTTGTGACTACATTTGCGACGAAATTTGCGCCAAATTTTGCGACGAAATTTCTGACGAATTTTGCGACGAATAAAATTTGTGGCTATTTTGCGACGAATGATTTGTGACGGGTAGTATTCGTGGCTAATTTGCGACGAATTATTTGCGGTGGATAGTGTTCATGGCTAATTTGCGACGAATTTCTTTCCGTTGCAATTTTGCGACGAATATTGAAATTTTCCTTTTGCGACGACCTAGTAGCGACGGAATTTTTTCCGTCGTTAAATTCGTCGCAAATTCGATTTGCGACGGATTTTGCCAAATTTTTCGTTACAAAATTCATTGCTAATCCGTTATTTTTTTTGTAGTGGAGGTTCTCGTTCTCATCGATGTCGGACCGGGATGAGGCGTGGAGGAGAGGGATGGTGTCGCTGTAGGAGTGCAACATCTTTGTCGGACCATTTGTGGACCACAAATTATTGGCATAGAGGATTGATAACTCCTCTTCCCTTAATTTCAATTATCTTCATGACTTGGCTGACGCCTTGCGAAACTTCGCGTGTAAGTTCTCTGACGGATGAAGACCCCGAATCGGTTGAGTTGTTCATATGGAACAAATCGTAAACAATGACTCTCCCAATTAAATATGGTTGACTGTGGCACTATTTATGATTTCGCAAGTTCCTTACTCGTACTTCTATCGATTATCCCAAGCAAAGCCCCTCCGCTCCTAAATTTCCTGGTCATACAATGGACTCTCGGCTTCAACTAGCAATAGCTAATAATGATGAGGCGTAGAGGTTCTCGTTTCTCATCGACGCCGGACTGATGGGAGGCGTGGAGGAGAGGGATGGCGTCGCTGTGGGAGTGCGACATCTTTCCTTCTTCTCGGGAAAGTGCTGGGGCTCGTGGGAATCTCGGGAAAGTTCTCCGTTGGTGATGATGGATATGGTGGATCGAGAGAACGAAGCAGGGAGACGGAGGACATGGTGGCAACGACTTGGAGCAAATGCGAGAGAGGACGCGCAAAATTGACGTGTTCGCCGAATTAGGCTTTTTTTAAAAATATTTAACATAAAAATTAAAAATACATGCATGTACCGATCCAATTCGGATGGTCCGAGTGGACGGGTCTACACTTAGAATTGGGAACCAGACCGGTCCCCATAAGAATTGCTTAGAATCGACTTGTCCGGACGATTTTCAATTCTTTTGTACGCCCCTAATACCAGAAATAAACTTCTTCTTGCAGCTCAAAAAGGCGAAGGGAATACGTGAAGAGTAAAAGGTAATCCTACTTAAAAGATCGACTTGCAAAGAATTTGGTTTTTTTTTTGTCAATCGAGCCGATTCCCCCTCATATTGTTAGAGTAATTTCAGTAATTCCTCTCTATTTCTGTCTCTCTCCCTCTTTCTCTTTCCATTGGCAAACCCGCCAAAGAACGCAATCAATTTGCTGGAGAATTTTTTGTTGAATCACTCTTAATTATAGCAGTAGGTTTGTGCATGCTACTGACTATAATGATCTCCTAGTCAAAGGTGCTTGCTATGGTGATATTTATCAATTATCACCAACATTTGCAGTAACGCAATTAGACAGATCTTGATATGACCATACGTACAACATTCCTTAAATGAAAACATGAAACAGACTTGCTCATAATTTCGAACATGATTTGCCGGGAGAAATATTTATTTCTCTATCAGATGTTGGTTGCATGAAATTGAAATTTGAACTATTTTTTTACTCTCACTCTCTCTCACCTTGTATTTTTGTTTCTAGTATTGGAGAAGCACACATTATCAGTGTAGAAGAAATTTTTACATACAAATGATCCCGTCCTCTTTGATTTGAAGATTGTAACGCTCCACTCTCTTAGATTAATGGTGTTCGAGAGTGTATGCTATAGTTACTCTTAACGATATGTGTAGGTCATTGTCGCAAAGACCACGTCAATCACAAAGCCACCCAACATGTCTCGCGGACTTTGGAGTCACTTACGAAATCTCCAAGCAACCTCCCAATGGCTCATTTTCTTTGGGTCTTTAGGGACATGATTAAACTTTAATTCCACATCAAAAAAGGAAGGGAAAAAACTATCAAAAATCTCAAACTATACCACACGTGATATATTTACCATAAACTTTTTTTGTGACACCAAAAATCCCAAACTATGCTATTTGTAACATATTTACCTCATTATACTTTAGTCCATTGGCATTTCTGACTTTTTTGCTTTTATTTTTTCTTTCCGTCGAGGGTTCTCCTTGCTGGCGTCCGGCAAGGGTTGCCCTCACCTGAGTCGGGCGAGGACCGCCCTCGCCTGCGTCGGGCGAGGGCAGCCCTCGCTGGATCTGGCGAGGGCGGCCCTCTCCCAACTCAGGCGAGGGCGACCCTCACCGGAGTCGAGCGACGGTTGCCCTCGCTTGAGTCTGGCGAGGGCCACCCTCGCCCGACTCCAGTGAGGGTTGCCCTCGCCAGATCAAGCGAGGGCCGCCCTCGCCCGATGCGGGCAAGGGTCACCCTCGCCCGACGGGAGCGAGGGCAGCCCTCGCCCGACGCCGAAAAGGAAAAAAAAAAGAAAAAGTAAAAAAAGACAAAAATGTCAATAGACTAAAGTACAATGGAGTAAATATGTCACAAATAATATAATTTGAGATTTTTGGTGTCACAAAAAAAATTCAGAATAAATGTGTCACAAGTGATATAGTTTAAGGTTTTTGATGGTGTTTTCTCGAAAAGGAAACTCCTACTCTTCCACCTCGTCACACCAACGTCGTCTCGCACCAAGTTCAATGCAAAAGTTAACCCTGAAGAGTGAAGATGTGCTCGTAATACCAAACCTCATTTGCTCTTTTGTATAACAGTATCTCTTTCGAAAAGTCTTTGCCCGTTGAATTCTGCGGTGCACTTTGGTGGATGCGAGGAATGACACTCAACTTTTGGACAAGAAAAAAGAAAACAAAAGGAAAAGATGAGTAATTTTTTTTACCGGAGCATGTTGGAATGAATTTTGAAGTGACATTACGGATAATTAAATTGACGTACTAAGTTGATTTACGAAATGATGCGGTTCGTTAAGGAAGACAATGAACGAATAAAGCCATGGAGAAAGACACAAAGCGATGGAAACAAACAATATAACCACAAAGGAGCAAGTAATTTAGCTTCTGCGAGGCATAGATATTGTTTCATTTATACCACCTAAATAATCTTAATTAGGAGATTTATTTAGGAGGAGAGACATCTAGAAAGAGGAGTTAATTATTACTCCTTTCAGTTTTTCTTTCTTATCATTGTCGTCGTTATCTAGGAGGCATCATATGAAACTTTCAATGTATTCATCAAGGCCTACCGACTAGCGCACGATGTTGACTGATTGTCCTTATATCGATAATCACGACGATTCATTAAGTTGCGATCTTCATCTCGGAGGGATGAGCTTGGTGTGACTTGGTCGTGACCGATCAACACCTCTAATGAGCTTTCCATTCTTGAATCCTCAAAGTTTCAAATCCGCTCCATTAAAACTATATAGGATGCTCGACGGATCTTCGCCTCGACTTGACAAACGATCCGCCTATATGGAGAGTTTAATCAGTCTTTTTCAACCTTAGAACTTAAGCTATCGATTGAAGGCGTGATTCGATACATTTGTAGTCTCGTAACAGTTCCAAAAATGGTTACCGATCAATTTTTTTTTTTATTTCGTCTAGCTAGGTTGCGTCTTTGAATTGAAAGAACATGTACCAGCACATACAATACAAACATGCTTTGACGGGCCCTTCGATTATTGAAGGTGTGATTCGATATATTTGTAGTCTCGTAATAGTTCCAAAAATCGTTATTGATCAATTTTTTTTTCGTCTAGCTAGGTTGCGTCTTTGAATTCAAAGAACATGTACTGGCACTTACGAGATAAACACGCTTTGAGGGGCCCTTCGACTGAAGGCGTGATTCGATATATTTGTAGTCTCATAACAGTTCCAAAAATGGTTGCTGATCAATTTTTTTTTTATTTCGTCTAGCTAGGTTGCGTCTTTGAATTCACAGAACATGTACAGGCACTTGCAACATAAACACACTTTGAGGTGCCCCTGTAATTTCTGGATCGGGTTCTTTGGTTCAGGAGTATCACTTCCCCACCGTTGATGGTGTAGGGCTGGTCCAATGGCAGACAAACCGGGAAACAATTTATAAAAGAAAAGGGAGAAGAAATCAGCAGCCGATGATTTCGTTAAATTATGTCCTTTTCTCTTCACGGTTAACATTACAAATTGTTTTCTGTCACGTCCTATATATTCAATTTCACTTTCCCCCTTGTCACGTAAGATTCCCAAGAAACTTCGACGTGTCTATCGTGCGTTTTTTTGTCAAATTGGTTAGTGTTCGAGGACGCGTCTTGCTCCGAATATGCAGAGGAAAGAAAACATTTTACCACCAAATAGCACCTACTAGTATTTTCTTGATTGACGCGGTCTTCGGTGTTCGAGACAATCCCCTACAAATTTTACTAGAGGGATTATAGCATATGTCATCAGTTTTAGCAACACGATAATATAAATTTTGAAAAGTCTTAGGTTGATGGAACCACGATATAAGGTTTCTTTTAATGGCACCTTAAAGAAGTCTTGATTTTCGAAACCAGATAAACATTATAAGGTATGGAAATTATCGTTTTAATGGAACCACAGTATCAGGTTCTTTAATGGTTTAAGCCATCCATACTATTAAGTTGAACTAAGTCACTATCGGATTTTATGGTCATTAAATTATCAGGTTGAGACAATTGTTGTCTGGAGATAATTATTGAACAAATATTTGTTTGATCCCATATATTTCTTTTTTCCAGCACCACTGACGGACCCCACAATATTTTAACGGAAAATTAGAGTATACTTTGTCGATGTACGAAAACCGTTATGCAAGCAGACCAATTTTCAGCGTGTTCCAAGCCGGCTCCCAGGTAGAACCAATCCAGTTGCACACCCATACTGAGCACCAGGGTGGGTGTATTTGTGATTTATCAAGCCAGCCTCAGCTACTACTCCCCCTAACTTCATGTAATTGGGGATAAATGACACCAACGACATTATATAAAACAAAAAGTGCATTGCCGGATCGTAAATTACTGGCATAGGATTGATTGCACCTGTTCGATCAATTTAAATTATCTTCACGACCTGGCTGACTCATTGCGAAACTTCGCATGTAAGTTCTCTGACGGAGAAAGACCCCCCAATCGATTGAGTTGTTCCTACGGGATAAATCATAAACAAAGATTCGCCTAATTATACTTTGGTTGACTCTGGCACTATTTATGATCTTGCAAGTTCGATCCTCGCACTTACATCGACCAACAACGAGCAAAGCCCCTCTTCTCCTACATTTCCCTGGTCAAAACAATGGACCCCCGCCTTCAACAAGCGATAGAACATGATGATGTTGATGAGCTCCATAGCTTCATTGTGGAGGAGCCAAAACTCTTAGATCGTGCATGTAAGGGTCCCTTCCCAAATACTCCCCTACACGTTGCTGCGGCTGCTGGAAAAACTCAAGTGGCCATGGAAATGGCCATCTTGAAGCCGTCCTTCGCTCGGAAGCTGAATCCAGAAGGTTACAGCCCCATGCACTTGGCTTTGCAACATGAGCATTATTCCACCGTGAGGGCACTGATGACCCTCGACCCCAAGTTGATCCGAGTCCGAGGACGATGCGGGATCACCCCTTTGCTTTATGTGGCCGGGAAAGAAGGAGACATGGGGGTGGAGCTCTTGGCCGAATTCCTAGCCACTTGCAACTCGTCCATCAATGACTTGACGAGTCGATGCGAGACTGCAGTTCACGTTGCCGTCAAGAACCACAACCTTCAAGCATTCAAGGTTTTGCTTGGATGGCTTACAAGAGTCTATAGGACAGATATCTTGGGATGGAAAGATCAAGATGGTAACACTGTCTTACATATTGCTGCGTCCGAAAAGCAGCTCGAGGTATAGTTCATTCATGCTGGTTCAATTCATCAATTTCATGACTATCTGTGCTTTCATCATTCGATTATTGAATTCGACATAATTTAATTAGGGCAAGGATCTATTAAATAGGTGGATCGGATTGGGTTTGGGTAGATCCGACCTAAATTGACCAACTTAACCCAATTGGGCACATTTAATATAAAACTATTTTGGCGATCCATACCCAATCTAGACCCAACACATTTAACAGTTTAAAGGGAAAATATCAGGAGAAGAGGAAGCTGAGTCAAAATAAAAAGAAAATTTTGGTCAGTTGAGTCAAAGTAAATATGGCAGAGGATCTAATTAATAAAAAAGCGACATGAAAAAGAATCCAAACTATCTTAAGTTCGTGCTGCTTCTAATTTGAGTTCATTTCAACTGGTCAAACAATGCTTTGGTTGGAGGATATAGGGAGAAAGGAAGGAAAACAAAGGAGAGATATTGAGATAACCTTTTTGACAGTTTATTTAGCGGAGAGAAAAGGTATGATTAAGATTGTTTCTCTTCGAATCCTTATTAAACTCAATTTTAGTGAGCTCTAAATCTCTCTGGGTTGGATGGTTTTGGATAAATAATTTCCTTCCAACTCTTTCCATCATAATCTCTCCTACCTAACAGAGCAATAACTTTCGACCAAAAAAAAAAAAAAACACAGCAATAACTTAATTCATTCTATTCTATTCTTTTGTTTTTCCTATTGATTAGGAAATTCTCTTTCCTTCTTTTAAAACTAGTCCATCCGAACATAGCCAACACAAACATAAAATAATCACTTTGTGGACGGAAAAATTACTTCTTGATCAGTTGAATCTTACACATAAAATAAGATACTCTTTCTCTTCAAAGCCAAAAAACTTATTTATAAAATGTAATTGAATCCTCAATTTTTTTAGTTGACATGATTAATTTGTAAACTTTTATGATGAAAAATCATACTAATTCGGGTGATCCATTATGTGAATTTGCATATATGTTACAACTCACATGGGCAATACCTAGCTATCACATAAATAAATTCGGGTGAGAGGATTAAAGCGCACTATTGAAAAGGTTTAGGATTTCGCTCCATTGGTTGAAATGATGGTAATTGATAAATAAGGTTTTTTTTTTTTTTACATCCGTCATTGCATCACTAGCATTATTCAAGCTTATAGGGCATGAGCTCACTTTGTGCACAAAATTGAAGGAATACGTACTTCTTTTTTTTTCCTTTGCATTTCTTCCAGATCTTCAAGCTGTTGATTGGGTGTGTGGATGTGAATGCGAAGAACTTCCAGGATAAGACGGCTCTGGAAATCTTCCAAGATCCTAGTGGCGACCAAGATCTTGCGAAGAGGTTATGCCGTCTAGAACGTCGAGCAAGACGTTTTACTCCCACCCTCTCGCTATCACAGTTTTTTAGCATGAAGCCAACTGTCTATGAGAAGTGCAGAACGATTTTGGGGATCCGAAATAAGTCCGCTCGCAACATAATCCTTATTATGTCTACATTAATCGCGACTGCCAGTTACCAAGCCGCGCTCACTCCTCCGGGAGGATACTGGCAAGATAACTCTACAAATACCCCGGCCAATTCCACCGTCGTTAGCGCCAATACCAGCGGCATTGCTATTGGCAAACCACATCATGCCGGAGACATTATAATGCACGGTTCTAATCTATATATGTTCACGATAATCAACAGCATGGTTTTTTGGGCCTCCATGTGCACAATCTGGGCCATCGCTATTACACTGTTGCCCGACAGTATCCTGGTTTTATCGTCTATAGGCAGTTTCGGCATTGCCTTCCTTATTACCATTGGGGCCGAATTCCCGAAATCCCAACAGGCTGGGGGAGATGTGGCAGCGATGTTTTATGGTCTTTTGATGTCGACCGTGGTGGGTCTCCCCTTGTACGTGTGGGTAATGTACAAGCGAGTTGTAAACAGAATCGATGCCATAGGAAGGCACCCAGCCAACTTCCTAGGAACGAAGGATCGGAAATAATTCGCTAGTATTATTTACTTCAACTATACTTGTCGCGCACACATATAATCTATGTTCCTAGTGTTGAGATTTGCAAGAAATGGGCTATTTTTTTTTTATAGTTGCATGTAATGGACTCCTCTATTATTTCCTCAATTCCCTGAGTACCTTTAATCTTGCCTGAATTCGGGGACTTCGAATAGCTTTTCCTCCTAATTCAGCTTCATAATTGGCTCGGTGGAAATGAAAGGCACCGAGTCGCAGCTCGCAAACATGAGTGCCGGAAGCATACACCCACGAAATGCAAAGGGGGAAGTCTTTCCACATAGTCCAATCCAAGTAAAGGAATGTTATGATAATGGTTGAATATATGTAGTTTCAGAAACATTTAGAGTGAGGAGATTTGCACGGTATCGCCATATTTGGTTTCTTTCCGTGGAGAGAAGTAAATGAATTAGGAAGAATGAATTTGAATATTACTCCGTCCCTCCCAATCCCCTACTTCCAATTCTCTTTTTCACAAAGTTCCCGTGGAGGCTATATCCTAACATACAGTTTTGACTGGTTGATCCACTCTTTTATCCTCGTTTGTTTATTTAGTGATGGCTCTAATCACATTATTTCTCTCCTGCCTAATAAACATTTTAGGCCATTCAGATGGGCTGCAAAAATTCGGTAAAAAAGTAGCGCTGTAAAAAAAAATAAAGTCAAATACTCATAATAAGATAGTGATAATATGAGTATGTAGATTGCTTTTAATTGTTTTCGATTAATTTAATCGATACATATGGGGCTGTTTGAAAATCCAATTAAGTGCTGGAAATGAAAATTTTAGAACTAGAAGATTAAACTTTTGTGATGATCCTAATTAGAATTTGACTTAAAAGACTCAATTTAATCAAAATTCACTTAATCTAGTAATCAGCATAACGGATAGTAATTAAAATCCTCCCAATTATATTGTTAAAACGTAAATATGGTATTTTTTAATTATTATTGAACAATTTTATTTCTACATTCGGCGCTTAATTATCAACACTAGCACTTATTTTTAAGTTTAATCAAAACAAGCCCATAGTTTCAATTTAAAAACTGCTAGTGGGAAAACTATCTTAATCTCATGATGCTTTGAATTTGAGTTCATTTTATTTGGCCTACCAATTCTTTGGTTGGATGATATAGAGGAAAAGGAAGGAAAACAAAGCAGTGATAGAGGGATCACCTTGCCTCCAGTTAATTTAGTGGAGAGAAAAGGTATGCTTAAAAAAATTTCCCCGATCAAGTTTTCTGTACATTTTTTCTTTATGTTTTCCCACATAATCTTCAAATCTTCCGTCAGAGGAAGCCCGGCCGTGACCTTTGGGACAATGAAATTTCTTTAACATGTCCAAATGAGTTGATTATATTTTCTCCAATGTAGCTCCAGGCGGTCATGGTCGGAACCGGGACGATTCCATCAATGAAACTATCCTTGTCCTTATCATCAAGGCTTGTTAGAACTCTCGAGATCACGTTAAGTAGTTCTCGGGACCGGAGAGTCGTTGGTTGATGAGGTGAAGCTCCAGTCTGTCGGTCGTCGAGGTGTACAATGGGTCACCAGGCTCTGGGCGACTTCTGGTGGCGCAGATCTGGTAGGGAACAAATCCAAGTAGGGATTAGTTCCCAAACCTAGTGTGCCCGATTTGGATGGTTGACCCGAATGGAACCATCCCAGCCCAAGAGTTGGGCATGCCCCCACAGTGGCTGGTGGGCTTTCCTTGGGCTGGGTATGTTCATCATGGGTAGGGATGGCCACGGTTCGGAACCGGCCAATTCCGGTTCGGAACCGGCGATTCCGATTCGTGGCCATGTATGAACCGGCAGTTCCGGGCCGATTCCGGTTCAGGTTCGGAACCGGTTCCGGGCCGGTTCATAATTTTTTTTCCTTTTCTTTTTTTTTTTTCGTTTCTTCCTCCGCCGGCGGCTGGCCATAGCCGGGGTCGGTGGAGGTCGCCGGCCTCAGGCGAGGCCGCCCTTGCCGGCGTCGGGCGAAGGCCGGCCTCTCCTGGGCTGGGCGAGGCCAGCCTCGCCGGCGTCGAGTGAGGCCGACCTCGCCTGCAACTAGTGAGGCCGGCCTTGCCGACGTCGAGCGAGGCCGACCTCGCCTGCAACTGGCGAGGCTCGCCTCGCCCAACGTCGGCGAGGCTCGACCTCGCCACGATGTCGGCAACTGGTGAGGCTTCGACCTCGCCAGTTGCAGGCGAGGTTTGCCTCGCTCGACGCCGGCAAGGCCGGCCTCGCCCAACCCAGGTGAGGCCGACCCTCGCCTGACGCCGGCGAGGGTGGCCTCGCCTGAGGCCGGTGACCTCCGTCGGCCCCGGCTATGGCCGGCCGCCAGCGGAGGAAGAAAAGAAAAAAAAAGGAAAAAAAAAAGAAAAGGAAAAGGAAAAGAAAAAAAAGACAGAAAAGGAAAAATAGAAAAGAAAATAATAAAAAAATTTAAAAGTTATTGTTTTGGTGACGGAACATTATTCAATATAAATTGTAATTAAAATGTAAATTGTAATCAAATTTGGGGACAAAAAGACAAGAGAGAAAGAGAGAGCTTGAACTTAATAAATTATCATTAAGCACATTATAATTTATTACAACGATTTATAAAAAAAGGAGCACAATATATATGCCCTAAAATGACTCTAAAACCTAAACATTCTGTGCACAGGGGACCAAATCCAAAGGTCACATGTCATCGGATTATACTTCGGTTTCCCTAAGCTCACGTGGGCGTACCCAGTATGAGAAACAAGGGTTCCCGAAATATTTGCCAACTCCAATAGTTCTTTTACCATCAATTGTCACTATCCGTTCCAGTACCAGTACCGGTACCGGTAGCGGTAGTGTCTCCGTCGTTAAAAAATTCGGATTCATGATTCCGATCTATCTCCTGTTGCCGGTATTGAGCCTTCGTCCAATCAGCAATACAAGCTTGCATTTCCACTGATTCTAGAGCTAATCTTGAACGATATTCGTCTAAAATATTACCTCCGGTACTGAATGCTTATTCGATCGCAACTGTGGAATAAGGGGTTGAAAAAATCTGTTTTGCAATGAGAGAAAGGATTGGGTATTGGCTTGCGTGCCTCTTCCAACAATCCAAAATTAAAAAATTTGTACTACCTTCGGATTCAGTAAACTCAAATGAAACGATTAGATAAATCTCTATTCAGAAATATTTCCTATTACTCCCTTTTGTTTTTTTTGTCTATGTAATAAAAGTTGGTACCCTCTACTAATTTTATCTGTACTGTCATTTTGTATCTCCGTAGATTGAGAAAATTCAATATCACCTAAATTATATTTAGTATAAAATTCATTATATAATTCTATTACTACGTTTTTAACCTCACGTACTATTGTTGTAATATTTATCGCATCATAATGTAAACATTGATAATACGTATGCAAAAAATCACTTAAGCCATCCAATTTGCAACGCAGATCAAAAACACAAGCAACTAAATAAATAATGAGAATTTCGCTATAATAATGTAGCAACTTCATTTTCATCGCAACTATAGTATGTTGTAATTCAACATCATTTTCATATTCATAAAAAATTCCGACAATATTAGTACACTCTACTAAAAATAAATGTGTAGTAGGATAATAAACACCGTACAAACTATAAGTTGCATCATTAAAAACCTTTAAAACATTTAAAATTTTTTTGCAAATATCCCACTCTTGTGGGTATAAATCAATCTGAGGTATATTATTAGAAATGAATGCACATAATAAATCTTTATATGCTAAAGATTCACTAAGCAAGTGGAAAGTAGAATTCCAACGAGTTGGAACATCTCTTGAAAATCTTTTTGCCTTTTTGCCATTTTCTCTACAAAATCTACTCCATTCTTTCATTTTTTGGGGATGTTTCCATAAAAATTGAATTGCCGTTTTATTGGTTGAAGAAAAATATCAAGAGTTTTCAAACCATCTTGTACACATAAATTTAAAACATGACAAGCACATCTAACATGAAAAAATTTTCCGCCAAAAGCGGGTTTACAAATATTTTCTAAATCGGCAATTGGAGCAGTATTTGCCGTGGCATTATCAAAACCAATTGAAAAAATTTTGTTAAGCAAATAATATTCTTCTAAAATTTGCCTAATTATTCTATAAATATTATTTGCCGTATGTTTATCATCGAAAACTCTAAATGCAATAAATCTTTTCTGAATACTCCACTTGTCATCTATCCAATGACATGTTATGCCCATGTAAGAATGATTTTGCCAATGATCACTCCAAATATCACTACCTATATGCACGCATCCATTAAATTGCATAAAAAAGTTTTGTAAATCTTTTTTTCCATTTTTGTAAAGATCTTTAATTACTCGTTTAGTTGAATTTCTAGGAACACGCTTTGTTTGTGGAGCACATGCTTTTTGTACAAATTGATTAAAATCAAATCTTTCTCCAAAATTAAATGCTAAATGCTCAACGGAAATAAATTTGCCTAATTCTTCCTTATAAGTTTTTTCATTAAAACGAAATAAAGGGGAAGTGTTAGGATTGACGTACCCAGAAATTTGTTGTTGCCCGATATCGATTCCCGTTTCGGTTGGATGTTTGCTCCTAAGATGTCGTTTGAATGTTCCATATCCTTGTCCACCTGTATATTTATATATTTTCCTACAATATTTACAAATTATATCATATCTTTTTTCACAAATATCAAACCTTTCCATTTTCGTAAAGTGATTCCAAATGTCAGATGTAAATTCCCGTTCCGCTTCTTTTGTTGTAGATATTTCGGCAGGAGGATGAAAACTTTCTTGCGTCGGGACGCGCTCCACATCGGGAAAAATGTTGATTTCATCATCTTCAAAATCTGCATATTCACGAGGATCAAAAGAATGATGGGATTCCGTTGCGATATTCTTACCTTTGCCAGTTGGCACTTGACTTCCACTTGCCATTGTTTAAGAGAATTGAGCGGATTAATTGGGAGAATTGAGCGGATTAATTGGGAGAATGAAGAAAAAATTGCGTGGATTAAGAAAATTAAGAGAATTTAGAGTATTGAGAAAATTTGAGACTTGAGAGAAGAGAATTTGAGAGAATTGTGAGTATTGAGAGAATTTGAGAGAATTTATAGGAAAAAAAAAATTACAACCGTTGCAATTTTGCAACGGTTATTATTTATTATTATTATATTTTTATTTTTTTGCCTGTTTTGGGCCTAACAGCTATGGCTAGCCGTTGTCCGCTGCCTGCATCAGGGCAACGGGCGGCGGCCCACATATTTTTTTTTTTCGGTCCGTTGCCAGGGGCAATGGGCCGCCTGCAGCTTGCGCTACACGCGCTATAGCAGGGCCTGCACGTCTGCCGGCCCTGCTGTAGCTGCAGTGCAGCAGTGCAAACTGCATGCTTTTTTTTTATTATTTATTATTTTTTTTTGGAACCGGGCCTGGAACCGGCGGTTCTGGGCCGGTTCAAAAATTTATGGAATTGGAACCGGGCCCGTAGGGCACGGACCAATTCCGATTCCAAACCGCCAGCCCGGTCAACGGGCCGGGCCCGGGTTTGACCGGGCCGAAACTGGCCTGTGGCCATGACTGATCGTGGATCTGATTCGCTAGCCCTCGACAAATGAATCACGGGTTGGCTTGGGCCGATACATACAACCATGAATTGGGTGGTGCTTGCACGGGCAGCCACTGGATGGGCTGGCTCGAAATGGCTTACCACTGGTTTGGCTAGGCTTGAACAAGAACCCATGAAGTAGGCTATGTCTGGGCCCGGGAATTCTGGTTCAGTACGCCTTCGACAAGATGCGACAAGTGCGAAGGTGCCCCTTCCTGACCAGTGACTTCTGGACTTTGGTTGTCTTCAGAAGGTGATTGATGATTTGGAATGGCAACCGTAAGAAAGTAAATTGACTTTGTGTTTATTTGCTCAAATACTGATTCCTACGCTGGAGTGCTAACCTTGTTTTGCAGGTTAGAGAGAATCAAAGGCAATCGTTGGAGGTTACGGAAAAAATATAGGCTCTGATACCATAACACAAAGTGAAAAAGAGGAGGAAGTTGAGAGAATGTTGTTTATTGTATTGATTCAACTTGATTTCCTTTACATGTATAAGCCCCTATTTGTAATACAATGACTAGGCAACTAAGGGAATAATAAAGATGGATACATGAAATCAAATCTAATCTTGGAATATGTTGGATTGGTAAAATCGATCAATTATAATCTTTGATTGATCGTCAACAGCATGGTTTTTTTGGCCTCCATCGGCACAATCCGTGTCACCGCTATGCCACCAGCGCCCGAGACTATCTAGGTTCCATTCTCTTCATGCGCTTAGCCTTGCCTACTTTACTTGCCTTATAATTGAATTCCAGATTTTTGCTGAGGTCGCACGACTTATCCTAAGCACATCCAAGTTCTAAGCCGAATTGATGCCGCAAGGAGATGCGTCGGCAACTTCGAAGGATTTAAGGGACGGACGTAATTTGCAAGTGCTATTTACTTTAACTATCCATGGCGCTAGTGCATATAATCTTAAGTTTCTAGCCTTAGACTTGCAAGGACTATGGCTCTTTTGATTATTAGATGCATGTAATGGACTCATCTCTTTTGATTCCTTAATCTGTTCAATTATCTTTAACCATTCTTAAATCAAAATTAAAATTGGAACGATCTTTTTTACCTTCCCTCCCGTTTAAATAAGCAATTAAGTGCACTCCTATGATGTGTTCGAACTAAGTGAGTAAATTTCACTAATCGAATGTTACGATCAGGACTCAACAGGGATCCGTCAATTTTGCGAAAACGCTAACGCTGATGATGAATGTGACAATTTGATGAGAAATAACGAAAGACAAGAAAGGTGAAAAACAGAGCTTTATGGTTGAGCCATGTAATTTCCATGCCCCATAATTCTTACATTTTCCGTCACACCGATAGGTGGGGCCTAGGTCTTGTTAATCCCCAAATGGATCATATCTCGTCCAAAAAGATCCATGGAAGAAGAGCGCAACACGATATCAAGCATCAACCTTTCAGTCTCACCATATAACATGGCCGCATTGGATTCCTCATTTAGCATACTTCAATGTAATCTCCATTTCATATCAACTTGCACCCTAGGATGGAGATTATTGTACTTCTCAGAGAAAGAAAAGGATATCCAAAGACTTACGAGCCCTATCAAAATAACTTGAAATCCGATTTTTTTGACCCAGAGATACGTGGGCAAGATCGACAATAGCACGAGAGATGAGGTTGGGCCGGCACACACTCTCTCGAAATCCCTTAACACACGAGTCGTGAATTGTATGCAGCAAGGCATGAATCGTACACACGGAACTTACAAACTAGTGTTTCCACATCCATATATCAGGCGTCTCTAACATGATGGTTAGGTGAGGTAAAGTTATCGCTAGTTATGCGTGTAAGATGCAGCCACGAGAGAGCTCCCAATGTTTAATTGGAGGCTTTCATCGATAAAACATATCTTATACCACACTAGGCAATCCTAATCAACGTAAAACGTGATTGGAAGAAGTCCGAGGAGTTTCACGACCAACACAAAAGAGTAAGTATATGGTCATCGCCTCAAATTCTACAGAATGCGATGCCCTCTGATGCAAGGTTGGCAGCCTTTAGGACCTACTACTATTGGGTGGAAGCGATTCTGTCGGTGAAAGAGGCTAAGCGGAGATCTCGAAAATGCTTGAGTGTACGTGATTTAGTAAAAATATCAACTGTACGATATAACTGATGAAGATGAGATAAGACGAATAGTACAACGAAGCAAGTAATAGAACACGAAATGAGAGTTTATTTTCATATATTTGGTGCACTCATGAAAAATATCATCACATGCTATTTGGATAAAATATTAGTTATCATAATAAATGATTGTTCCATCGTTGTGACGGGCGCCCCATGTCCTCTAACAACCACCGCAATCATAATAATCGTGATCATGTATCAGTAAGAGTATGATATTCTACCGTTGATACATGAATATCACTGGCAAGTCAAAAACATGCATTTCTAAAGAAAATCACTTTGAGGTTCTAGTTCCCTAATCATGGCGAAGCTCAATCTTCGATCAAAAATAGCTAATATATATAGTTCTGCATTCATTACATCCCGTCTACACATAGAAATATGGCTCGTTGCATTTCCTTAAAATTTAAATAGCATTTTGTTTTGTCATCCATGCATTCTCTTTTGTGACCAGGCCCCACCCCACCCCGCCCCCTTTTATCTTCCCTTTATTTTTTGCCTTTTGCTTTCACTTTTCCGATGCTCCCCCACGCAAAATTAGTTATTCCCAAGATTCCATTCTTAGTCGATTAGCCATGTGAGACACGAGCTTCCTCCATTGATTCTCTCTCTCCCCCGGCTAGCAACACACGATTATATCCAAGAAACGTTGATTGGTCGCAAAGTTTACTGAGAACCTCAACGCTCTCTTGGCTAAACAAACGATAAATTCGTCTAACTCGTTATCCACGACCCTACTTTTTTTTAAGAATTAGAGTGGCAAATAAGGATCTGAAAAATTTGAACTCAGGATCTTATATTTTGATACCACGTAAAATGATTTCGTGATATCACTGTCAACTTTTTAAAAAACTTAAGCTGTTAAATAAAAATATAGTTTATTATTTAAATACTATAACATAGCAAAAAGAGAGTGAGAGATGGAAAGATGATTAGAGTTACTTTTAGAGAACTTTGTTAGTGTATACTTGTAGGCTTACGCATCAAAGGCGTAAATTGACCCATTTGGCGAAAGTCACTCTGGTCTTTTGTACTATCAATCCTAAATCGATTGCGATTCATGAAGGCCGACTTTACTTTCTTGATCTTAGTTTCAAGCTTCGAGTGTAAGTGATGCCATTATTGTCACAAACGAGTACTTTGAAAGAGATATTTCATTCGCAGCATTTCACAAGTTCTGACGTATTTGGTTTATTTGGCAGGCGTCCAATCAAGAAATATTCAACATATTTAAAAGTAGACAGAATGATTAGAAAGTTATTCATTGCAGCTGCAGGTTCCATGAAACAGGATACCTCTTACCACACCCTTTTTCTTTGTGCTAATTCTTTTTTTTTTCTTACCTTTTCTCACACAAGCACTAATTATCTTATTCCAAAAATGAGGAAATGGGCACATTACAATGATATATCTAACATTGATGGACAAAAGACAAAAGTGCACTTCCAGAGTTCAATGTTATGAGCACATTAGTGACAACAGATATTGTCTATTGCTGTAGTTTCCGCTTTGATTCAGCATTACTAATCATCTCCGAGTTTCCTTGCATTGACCTCACTCTTGAGAAGTTGTGTCCTTTTCTCTTCACGGTCAACATTACAAATTGTTTTCTGTCACGTCCTATATATTCAATTTCACTTTCCCCCTTGTCACGTAAGATTCCCAAGAAACTTCGACGTGACTATCGTGATTTGATTCAAATGTAATAGACTATTTATGATCTTGCAAGTTCGATCCTCGTACTTACATCGACCAACAACGAGCAAAGCCCCTCTTCTCCTACATTTCCCTGGTCAAAACAATGGACCCCCGCCTTCAACAAGCGATAGAACATGATGATGTTGATGAGCTCCATAGCTTCATTGTGGAGGAGCCAAAACTCTTAGATCGTGCATGTAAGGGTCCTTCCCAGATACTCCTCTACACGTTGCTGCGGCTGCTGGAAAAACTCAAGTGGCCATGGAAATGGCCATCTTGAAGCCGTCCTTCGCTCGGAAGCTGAATCCAGAAGGTTACAGCCCCATGCACTTGGCTTTGCAGCATGAGCATTATTCCAGCGTGAGGGCACTAATGACCCTTGACCCCAAGTTGATCCGAGTCCGAGGACGATGCGGGATCACCCCTTTGCTTTATGTGGCCGGGAAAGAAGGAGACATGGAGGTGGAGCTCTTGGCTGATTTCCTAGCCACTTGCAACTCGTCCATCAATGACTTGACGAGTCGATGTGGGACTGCGGTTCACGTTGCCATCAAGAATCACAACCTTCAAGCATTCAAGGTTTTGCTTGGATGGCTTAAGGGAGTCTATTGGACAGATATCTTGGGATGGAAAGATCAAGATGGTAACACTGTATTACATATTGCTGCGTCCGAAAAGCAGCTCGAGGTATAGTTCATTCATGTTGGTTCAATTCATCAATTTCATGACTGTTTGTGCTTTCATCGTTCGATTATTGAATTCGACATAATTTAATCAGGGCATGGATCTATTAAATAGGTGGGTCGGATTGGGTTTGGATAGATCCGACCTAAATTGACCAACTTAACCCAATTGGACACATTTCACATAAAACTATTTTGGCTATCCATACCCAATCTAGACCCAACACATTTAACAGTTTAAAGGGAAAATATCAGGAGAAGAGGAAGCTGAGTCAAAACAAAAAAAAAAATTTGGTCAGTTGAGTCAAAGTAAATATGGCAGAGGATCTAATTAATAAAAAAGCGACATGAAAAAGAATCCAAACTATCTTAAGTTCGTGCTGCTTCTAATTTGAGTTCATTTCAACTGGTCAAACAATGCTTTGGTTGGAGGATATAGGGAGAAAGGAAGGAAAACAAAGGAGAGATATTGAGATAACCTTTTTGACAGTTTATTTAGCGGAGAGAAAAGGTATGATTAAGATTGTTTCTCTTCGAATCCTTATAAAACTCAATTTTAGTGAGCTCTAAATCTCTCTGGGTTGGATGGTTTTGGATAAATAATTTCCTTCCAACTCTTTCCATCATAATCTCTCCTACCTAACACAGCAATAACTTAATTCATTCTATTCCATTCTTTTGTTTTTCCTATTGATTAGGAAATTCTCTTTCCTTCTTTTAAAACTAGCCCATCCGAACATAGCCAACACAAACATAAAATAATCACTTTGTGGACGGAAAAATTACTTCTTGATCAGTTGAATCTTACACATAAAATAAGATAGTCTTTCTCTTCAAAGCCAAAAAAACTTATTTATCAAATGTAATTGAATCCTAAATTTTTTTAGTTGACATGATTAATTTGTAAAATTTTATGATGAAAAATCATACTAATTCGGGTGATCCATTATGTGAATTTGCATATATGTTACAACTCACGTGGGCGATACCTAGCTATCACATAAATAAATTCAGGTGAAAGGATTAAAGCGCACTGGTTTAGGACTTCGCTCCATTGGTTGAAATGATGGTAATTGATAAATAAGGTTTTTTTTTTTTTTACATCCGTCATTGCATCACTAGCATTATTCAAACTTATAGGGCATGAGCTCACTTTGTGCACAAAATTGAAGGAATACGTACTTCTTCTTTTTTTTTCTTTGCATTTCTTCCAGATCTTCAAGCTGTTGATTGGGAATGTGGATGTGAATGCGAAGAACTTCCAGGATAAGACGGCTCTGGAAATCTTCCAAGATCCTAGTGGCGACCAAGATCTTGCGAAGAGGTTATGCCGTCTAGAACGTCGAGCAAGATGGTTTACTCCCACCCTCTCTCTATCACAGTTTTTTAGCATGAAACCAACTGTCTATGAGAGGTGCAGAATGTTTTTGGGGATCCAAAATAAATCCGCTCGCGACATAATCCTTATCGTGTCTACATTAATCGCGATTGCCAGTTACCAAGCCGCGCTCACTCCTCCAGGAGGATACTGGCAAGATAACTCTACAAATACCCCAGCCAATTCCACCGTCTTTAGCGCCAATACCAGCAGCATTACTATTGGCAAACCACATCATGCTGGAGACATTATAATGCACGGTTCTCAGCTATATATGTTCATGATCCTCAACAGCATGGTTTTTTGGGCCTCCATGTGCACAATCTGGGCCATCGCTATTACACTGTTGCCCGACAGCATCCTGGTTTTATTGTCTATAGGCATTTTCAGTATTGCCTTCCTTATTACCTTTGTGGCCGAATTCCCGAAATCCCAACAGGCTGGGGGATATTTGTTAGTGACATTTTATGGTCTCTTGATGTTTACCGCGCTGTGTCTCCCCTTTTACGTGTGGGCAATGTACGAACGCGTTGTAAACCGAATCGATGACATAGGAAGGCACCCAGCAACTTCCTAGCAACGAAGGATCGGAAATAATTCGCTAGTATTATTTACTTCAACTATACTTGTCGCGCTCACATACAATCTATGTTCCTAGTCTTGAGATTTGCAAGAAATGGGCTATTTTTTTTTTATAGTTGCATGTAATGGACTCCTCTATTATTTCCTCAATCCCCCGAGTACCTTTAATCTTGCTTGAATTCGGGGACTTCGAATAGCTTTTCCTCCTAATTCAGCTTCATAATTGGCTCGGTGGAAATGAAAGGCACCGAGTCGCAGCTCGCAAACACGAGCGCCGGAAGCATACACCCACAAAATGCACAGGGGGAAGTCTTTCGACATAGTCCAATCCAAGGAAAGGAATGTTATGATAATGGTTGAATATACGTAGTTTCAGAAACATTTAGAGTGAGGAGATTTGCACGGTATCGCCATATTTGGTTTCTTTTCGTGGAGAGAAGTAAAGGAATTAGGAAGAATGAATTTGAATATTACTCCGTCCCTCCCAATCCCCTACTTCCAATTCTCTTTTTCACAAAGTTCCCGTGGAGGCTATATCCTAACATACAGTTTTTACTGGTTGATCCATTCTTTTATCCTCGTTTGTTTACTTAGTGATGGCTCTAATCACATTATTTCTCTCCAGCATAATAGACATTTTAGGCCATTCAGATGGGTTGTAAAAATGCAGTAAAAAAGTAGCGCTGTAAAAAAAAATAAAGTCAAATACTCATAATAAGATAGTGATAATATGAGTATGTAGATTACTTTTAATTGTTTTCGATTAATTTAATCGATACATATGGGGCTGTTTGACAATCCAATTAAGTGCTGGAAATGAAAATTTTAGAACGAGAAGATTAAACTCTTGTGATAATCCTAATTAGAATTTGACTTAAAAGACTCAATTTAATCAAAATTCACTTAATCTAGTAATCAGCATAATGGATAGTAATTAAAATCCTCCCAATTATATTGTTAAAACGTAAATATGGTATTTTTTAATTATTATTGAACAATTTTATTTCTACATTCGGCGCTTAATTATCAACGCTAGCACTTATTTTTAAGTTTAATCAAAACAAGCCCATAGTTTCAATTTAAAAACTGCTAGTGGGAAAACTATCTTTATCTCATGATGCTTTGAATTTGAGTTCATTTTATTTGGCCTACCAATTCTTTGGTTGGATGATATGGAGGAAAAGGAAGGAAAACAAAAGAGTGATATAGGGATCACATTGCCTCCGGTTAATTTAGTGGAGAGAAAAGGTATGCTTAAAAAAATTTCCCCGATCAAGTTTTCTGTACATTTTTACTTTATGTTTTCCCACATAATCTTCAAATCTTCCGTAAGAGGAAGCCGGGCCGCGACCTCTAGGACAATGCAATTTCCTTAACATGTCCAAACGAGTTGATTGCATTTTCTCCAATGTAGCTCTAGGTGATCATGGTCAGAATTGGGACGATTCCGTCAAGGAAACTGTCCTTGTCCTTATCATCAAGGCTCGTCAGAACTCTCGAGACCACGGTGAATAGTTCTCGGGACCGGAGAGTTGTTGGTTGATGAGGCGAAGCTCCGATCTGTCGGCCGTCGAGGTGTACAATGGGTTACCGGGCTCTGGGCGACTTCTTGTGGCGCAGATCTGGTAGGGAACAAATCCAAGTAGGGATTCGTTCCCAGACCTAGTGTGCCCGATTTGGATGGTTGACCCGAACGGAACCATCCCGGCCCAAGAGTTGGGCTTGCCCCCACAGTGGCTGGTGGGCTTTCCTTGGGCTGGGTATGTTCATCGTGGGCCTGATTCGCTAGCCCTCGACAAATGAATCACGGGTTGGCTTGGGCCGATACATACGTCCATGAATTGGGTGGTGCTTGCACGGGCAGCCATTGGATGGGCTGGCTCGAAATGGCCTGCCACTGGTTTGGCTAGGCTTTAACAAGAACCCGTGAAGTAGGCTGTGTCTGGGCTCGGGAATTCTAGTTCAGTACGCCTTCGACAAGATGCGACGAGCGCGAAGGTGCCTCTTCCTGACCAGTGACTTCTGGACTTTGTTTGTCTTCAGAAGGTGATTGATGATTTGGAATGGTAACAGTAAGAAAGTAAATTGACTTTGTGTTTATTTGCTCAAATACTGATTCTTACGCTGGAGTGCTAATCTTGTTTTGCAGGTTACAGAGAATCAAAGGCAATCGTTGGAGGCTACGGAAGAAATATAGGCTCTGATACCATAAACACAAAGTGAAAAAGAGGAGTTAAGTTGAGAGAATGTTGTTTATTGTATTGATTCAACTTGATTTCCTTTACATGTATAAGCCCCTATTTGTAATACAATGACTAGGCAACTAAGGGAATAATAAAGATGGATACATGAAATCAAATCTAATCTTGGAATATGTTGGATTGGTATAATCGATCAATTATAATCTTTGATTGATCGTCAACAGCATGGTTTTTTTGGCCTCCATCGACACACTCCGTGTCACCGCTATGCCAACAGCGCCTGAGACTGTTTAGGTTCCATTCTCTTCATGCGCTTAGCCTTGCCTACTTTACTTGCCTTATAATCGAATTCCAGATATCTGCTGAGGTCGCACGACTTGTCCTAAGCACATCCAAGTTCTAAGCCGAATTGATGCCACAAGGAGATGCGTTGGCAACTTTGAAGGATTTAAGGGACGGAAGTAATTTTCAAGTGCTATTTACTTTAACCATCCGTGTCGCAAGTGCATATAATCTTATGTTTCTAGCCTTAGACTTGCAAGGACTATGACTCTTTTGATTATTAGATGCATGTAATGGACTCATCTCTTTTAATTCCTTAATCTGTTCAATTATCTTTAACCATTTTTAAATCAAAATTAAAATTGGAACGATCTTTTTTACCTTCCCTCCCGTTTAAATAAGCAATTAAGTGCACTCCTACGATGTGTTCGAACTAAGTGAGTAAATTTCACTAATCAAATGTTACGATCAGGACTCAACAGGGATCCGTCAATTTTGCGAAAACGCTAACGCTAATGAATGTGACAATTTGATGATAAATAACGAATGACAAGAAAGGTGGAAAACAGAGCTTTATGGTTGAGCCATGTAATTTCCATGCCCCATAATTCTTACATTTTCCGTCACACCAATAGGCGGGCCCTAAGTCTTATTGATCCCTAAATGGATCATATCTCGTCCAAAAAGATCCATAGAAGGAAAGCACAACATGATATCAAGCATCATCCTCTCAGTCTCGCCATATAACATGGCCGCATTGGATTCCTCATTTAGCATACTTCAATGTAATCTCCATTTCATATTAACTTGCACCCTAAGATGGAGATTATTGTACTTCTCAGAGAAAGAAAAGGATATCCAAAGACTTACGAGCCCTATCAAAATAACTTGAAATCCAATTTTTTTGACCCAGAGATATGTGGGCAAGATCGACAATAGCACAAGAGATGAGGTTGGGCCGGAACACACTCTCTTGAAATCCCTTAACACACGAGTCGTGAATTGTATGCAGCGAGGCGTGAATCATGCACACGGAACTTACAAACTAGCATTTCCACATCCACATCTCAGGCATCTCTAATGCGATGGTTAGGTGAGGTAAAGTTATCGCTGGTTATACGTGTAAGATGCAGCCACGAGAGAGCTCCCAATGTTTAATTGGAGGCTTTCATCGATAAAACATATCTTATACCACACTAGGCAATCCTAATCAACGTAAAACGTGATTGGAAGAAGTCGAAGGAGTTTCACAACCAACACAAAAGAGTAAGTATATGGTCATCGCCTCAAATTCAACAGAATGTGATGCCCTCTGATGTAGGGTTGGCAGCCTTCAGGGCCTGCTACTACTAGGTGGGAGCGATTATGTCGGTGAAAGAGGTTAAGCGGAGATCTCAAAAATGCCTGAGTGTACATGACTTAGTAAAAATATCAACTGTACGATACAACTAATGAGATGAGATAAGACGAATAGTATCACGAAGCAAGTAATAGAACACGAAACGAGAGTTTATTTTCATATATTTAGTGCACTCATGAAAAATATCATCACGTGCTATTTGGATAAAATATTAGTTATCATAATAAATGATTGTTCCATTGTTGTGACGGGCGCCCCATGTCCTCTAACAGCCATCGCAATCATAGTAATCATGATCATGTATTGGTAAGAGTATGATATTTTACCATTGATACATGAATATTGCTGGCAAGCCAAAAACATGCATTTCTAAAGAAAATCACTTTGAGGTTCCAGTTCCCTAATCATGGCGAAGCTCAATCTTCTATCAAAAATAGCTAATATATATAGTTCTGCATTCATTACATCCCGTCTACACATAGAAATATGGTTCATTGCATTTCCTTAAAATTTAAATAGCATTTTGTTTTGTCATTTATGCATTCTCTTTTGTGACCCCTCCCATCTTTATCTTCCCTTTATTTTTTGCCTTTTGCTTTTGCTTTCACTTTTCCGATGCTCCCCCACACAAAATTAGTATTCCCAAGATTCCATTCTTAGCCATGTGAGGCACGAGCTTCCTCCATTGATTCCCTCCCTCCCTCCCCTCCCCGGCCTCAGGCTAGCAATACACGACTATATCCAAGAAACGTTGATCGGTCGTAAAATTTACTGAGAACTTGAACGCTCTCTTGGCTAAACAGATAATAGATTCGTCTAACTCGTTATCTACGACCCTACTTTTTTTTTAAGAATTAGAGTGGCAAATAAGGATCTGAAAAATTTAAACTCAGGATCTTATGTTCTGATACCACGTAAGATGATTTCATCAGATCACTGTCAACTTTTTAAAAAACTTAAGCTGTTAAATAAAAATATAGTTTATTATTTAAATACTATAACATAGCGAAAAGAGAGTGAGAGATGGAAAGATGATTAGGGTTACTTTTAGAGAACTTTGTTAGTGTATACTTGTAGGCTTACGCATCAAAGGCGTAAATTGACCCATTTGGCGAAAGTCACTCTGGTCTTTTGTACTATCAATCCTGTATCGATTGTGATTCATGAAGGCTGACTTCACTTTCTTAGATCTTAGTTTCAAGCTTCGAGTGTAAGTGATGCCATTATTGTCACAAACGAGTACTTTAAAAGAGATATTTCATTCGTAGCATTTCACAAGTTCTGACGTATTTGGTTTATTTGGCAGGCGTCCAATCAAGAAATATTCAACGTATTTAAAAGTAGACAGAATGATTAGTAAGTTATTCATTGCAGCTACAGGCTCCATGAAACAGGATACGTGTTACGATACCCTTTTTCTTTGTGCAAATTCTTTTTTTTTTCTTACCTTTTCTCACACAAGCACTAATTATCTTATTCCAAAAATGAGGAAATGGGCACATTACAATGATATATCTAACATTGATGGACAAAAAACAAGTGCACTTCCAGAGTTCAATGTTATGAGCACATTAGTGACAACAGATATTGTCTATTGCTGTATTTTCCGCTTTGATTCCGCATTACTAATCATCTCCGAGTTTCCTTGCATTGACCTTACTCTTGAGAAGTTGTTCACGAATTTGCTATAATCCGAATCATCGGGTCATGAGCAGACACATGATAATTTCGACGAAAAGCACAACTGCTCTCAATTAGCCGGGCACACGCCATGCACGTATAGATAAATATAAGTAGATACACTAATGTCTATTCTCTTCTTTTTTGTCATCTCCAGGCATCTTTTCTTTCTCCGATTAAAGCGGCCTTGATGGGGCCAATGCATGGCCTTTTCCATTCCTTATTTTTTTAATTTGCATGTAATGTGAAACTCACTTTCAAAGACTCAACCCACTTCTATCTAGGATGATAAAGGAAACACCTTCTGTACGCTATTTCCCTTAGCTGCCGTGATTGGGCTGCAAAAAGCAACCCCGCCCAACAAAAAGAAAAGTACTGAGCTTAGTTAAAAAATTAGGAAAATAACACAAACAGCCCATGAACTTTAACATAGTATGTAATGTGATCCCTAAACTTTTAATTTGTTTAATATAGTCTCTGAATTTAAACCCAATATGTAATATGATCCATGATCTTTTGGTACATATTTAATTCAGTCCCTAAACTATATAAAATTAAGAACTACATTGAATATTTTCATATAGTTCAAAGATTAAATTGAACATATACCAAAAGCTCATGAATTATATTAAACGAATTAGAAGTTCATGGACCATATTATACATTAGGCTAAAGTTTAGGGACTACATTGAACAAATTTAAAATTCATGGATCACATTACATATTAGGTCAAAGTTTAAGGACTGTTTGTATCATTATCTCTTAAAAAATAGGATAAGGAAAGTGAAAAGCACGAACGGTCCACGAATATCATAATCAGCTTTCCTCACCTTATTAAAATGTCGTTGATTGTGAAGCTATTGTGATCATCTACGAGCAAGGCCGGTTCCCCACCCCACTACTACATTTACCTGGCCAAATAATGGACCCTCGGCTTCAACTCGCAATAGCAAATGATGATGTTGCTGAACTACACAGCTTACTCGTGGAGGAGCGAAAACTCCTAGATCGTCTATCTAAGGACCCCTTTCCAAACACTCCGCTACACGTGGCCACGACGGCTGGGAAAATGCACGTGGCCATGGAGATGGCCATTTTGAAGCCGTCCTTTACTCGGAAGCTCAATCCAAATGGTTACAGCCCCATACACATGGCTCTGCAGCACAAGTATTATCGCACCGTAAGGGCACTGATGACCCTCGACCCCAAGTTGATCCGAGTTGGAGGACAAGGCAGACTCACCCCTCTACATTTTGTCAGCAGCAAATAAGGAGATAATGAGATGGAGATCCTGGCCGAGTTCTTATCCGCTTGTGGATCGTCCATCGAAGACTTGACGAGCCGTTGCGAGACTGCGGTTCACGTTGCCATCAAGAGCCACGGCTTCAAAGCATTCAAGGTTTTGTTTGGATGGCTCAAACGACTCCATTTGACAAAAATATTGGATTGGAAAGATGAAAATGGTAACAACGTCTTACATATTGCTGCATCTGAAAATTAGCCCGAGGTATATTTCATAAATTTCATGATTGCTCGTACTTTTATTTTTCGATCCTTGAATTCAACATAATCTAACCCAACAATAAACCTATCGAACATGTGGATCTGGTCGGGTTTAGGTGGGTTGAAAATAGGTCCGACCCAAATTCGACCAGTTAACCCATATTGATCCGTCTTTATGCAATACAAATTTAGCAACCCATATTTCATATTGTTCCCTTTGCATTTCTGGAACTTCCAGATCATCAGGCTGTTGATTGGGCATGTGAACATAAACGCGAAGAACTTCGAGGAAAAGACAGCTCTGGAAATCTTCAAAGCGAATCCTCCATTCAATCATAATGTTGCAAAGAGGTTGCAGCGTCAAATATGTCTCGCAAGACCTTTTACTCCGACCCTCTCTCTATCACAGTTTTTTAGCGCAGAACTAACTGCCGGTGAGAGGTGCGCGTACTTTTTCGGCTTCAGAGATGAATCCGCTCGGGACATGATTCTGTTAGTGTCTACCTTAATTGCCACTGCCACCTATCAAGCAGCTCTCAGTCCTCCGGGAGGATACTGGCAGGAGAACTCTTCAAATCCCCCGGCCAATGCCACCGACGTTGCCACAAATTCCAGCAGCATTGCTTTTGAAAAGCCACATGAAGCCGGGAACATGATCCTGAGCGGCTCAAGCCTGTATGTGTTCACAGTCTTCAACGGCACGGCTTTTTTCTTCTCCATCGGTGTCGCGACCCTAAAAAAAAATCGAGTTTTTGATCTTAGGCTAATGGATTACTAGATCAATTAAATTAACTAATCTAGCTCGAGTTCTCCCAAACTCTACCAATTCGCAACTTAGGTCCAATTATGAGTATGCAAATATTTTCAATGGGAGTCGCCACTAATCATTTAAGGTAGGTTGATTAGAAACCTAAATAAAATAGCGGGAGTACTATTTTATTTCTACGAACCAGAAATTATGAATTCGGGGACTTGGTTACGCTAGATTCCCTAACGCCCTTTTGGTACCAATTTCAAGAAAAATACCCAATTTGGCAATTTTGATAAATCCTAACTTAGAGTTTAAAGGTGCATAAATTTTTATTTTCACTTATTTAAATAAAAGCTAACCTATATGTAATGACGTGCAAAAATTGACATGCGATTAATGCAATCTAACATGTAAATTATATGTCATGCAACGACGTGAACAATTTCTAATGACGGGCATATTTTTATTTTTTTTAATGAAATTCGGAATTAAAAACGCAAATTATCTAAACACGCAATTTTAAACTAAAGGAATTAACCTATTCTAGAGTAATCTTTTGGTATTTTTTTTATCAAAATTCGAAATTAAAATCAAGTAAAAAAATAATCGCTAAATCTTT
This sequence comes from Syzygium aromaticum, assembly GCA_024500025.1. Taxonomy (NCBI): domain Eukaryota; kingdom Viridiplantae; phylum Streptophyta; class Magnoliopsida; order Myrtales; family Myrtaceae; genus Syzygium; species Syzygium aromaticum. Next base: position 541,775 of record CM044888.1, on the reverse strand, counting down.
CGAATTAAGTTTCGATCTGAAGCCTAACAGATCGATTCTAAAATTCAAAATACCCGCTATGGAAATAATTCTATCTAAAGCCTGATAGATAGATTTATTTCCACGTGTGCGGTTGCGGATTAGGAAATTTTCCTAATCGATCACGTCTTGAAAAATTCTTGATATCTTAAATATCTTGGATATATTCAAAAGATTTTGAAAATTCTAAATTTTATCCAAGTTTGAAAAGTAATAGATATCCAAGATTTAAAAAAAAGAAATAAAATCCTAATTGGAATAATGCCTATTATCTAAATATGCAAGATGAGATATCAATAAGCACAAAATAGGCAACCAAATATTTAAATCGAATCAAGATAAGATATTTACCTGATTTGCAGATTTCTTTCTAAATTTGAATTTGCAGCGGATCGGGATTGCGGATCGACGATGGCGGGTGGACCGACGGCAATAGCGATGGGTCCTTGGTGGGTAGCACGGGTGGTGCTCTACGTATCCCTCGGCGGATGATGGTTTGGATGCTCAGCTGCTTACGGTGGCTGGTCGTGATGTTCTGCCAAGGGACAACAGCTCGTGGGGCTCCAATCAACGTCGTTGGGCTTGACTAGGCTAGAGCAAATCGCCACAAGGTCAGCAAGATACGAAGCCAAGGGTCTGGACTCTTTGAGAACTCGCTAGAATCACTCCTGGATGCTTGAAGGCTTGGTTCTCGTTGAGAAAGCAGCAGCAAATTAGCAAGAAGGAGAACAGTAGTTGTTCATAAAGGGAACCATTGCATGCCCGCAAAAGGAAGAGGCTTTTTGGTTGAATTCTCCACTCAAGATCACCTCTTGGTCTCACGACCTTCAATCATAAATTTGGATAAGTCTTGACTTGAACACAGCAATGGATCTCGTCGGTGTCGCTAGAATTTGGGCTGGACCGTCGAGAGTGCTAGAGAGTGAGGCTGAGTCGTTGCAATTCGCAGCGTGAAAGTCCGGCACAAAAGGACTCAAACGGCGGCCGCGAAGGGACTTCCGCCTTTTGAGCTTTCTTTTCTCTCAATGCTCTTCTCAATTGCTTGGCCGATTCTCTCCGTGTGTATGAATTGGGTGCGCCCCTCTCTTCACGATTTTCTTTTTCTCTCAATGGTGGCCGCGCATGTCAATTTTTGTGGCCTCTTCACTCTATGCTCTCACTCACCATCTGTGTATCTTGTGTTTTTTTTTTTTTTTTTTTTTTCAGATCCCCCCATAAGCATGTATTTATAATGAAAACCTAGGTCAATTAGCCGGGCTTTTAGTCCTAACGGGTTTAGGTTTAGGCTTTAATTTAATTTAATTTAATTCTACGCGGACTGAATTAATTCGGGCTTTTCTTTGATTAAGCTTGATGGGCTAATTTAAGCTCAAATTAAAACAACCAAGCCCTTTTGCGTGTGATTTTCGGCCCATGCTTTTCGAGTGAACCGAGTCTCGTTCGATGCCCGAGCTCGATTCACGTAATGAATTTTAAGCTCGCTTGTCACCGCTGATCCGATGCGGAATGCAATTAATCTAAATGAACCTAAACTATATGTTATGCAATTTTAATATTTTTGTTTAGGGGTTAAAATTTAATCCCTAATTTTCTATGCAATTAACCACTAAATGATGTGCTAAAATTTAGGTGTCAACAGCTGCCCCTCTTTGAGTGGAAGCTCGTAGAGGTTTCGCTCAAAGACTGAAACCTAAATTTAGACCATGCAAAATGATGAATGATTTTTTTTTTTTTTCTTTTTCTTTTTAAATGCAATGATGCGTGATATGCAAACAATAAGGAACGTATGCTAAGGCTTCTCACTTCGTGTATAGCGGTGAAAGAGTCTTACATACGGATCGCACAAAAAGCATCCAAGTGAGGAAAGCTTTATAATGCTGTGCATTCCCTTGATCTCCAAACTTCTAGTCCACTGGAAGTAAGGTTCTCGAGATACAGAATTGCCTATTTGTTACCTGTAGTTTCCTACAGATGCGAAGTAGCGCATGATATGAAGAAAGAATGAGGACGTGTTGCCTATACCACTGGGCAATCACGAAAAGGATTATGTCACCTCTTCCAATGGGTGAGCATGAGGTTAGTTGTGCCACCTATTCCACTGGGTGAACACGATATGAGAAACTATGCTGCCTGTTCTATTGGGCAAACATCAAATGAGAAATTATGCTGCCGCGTAATCCACTTGGCGAACATGAAATGGGGTGTTATGCTACCGCGTACTCCACTTGGCAACATAAAATGGGGTGTGCCGTGTACTCCACTTGGCAACACCAAGAGATGGGGTGTGCTTCGTACTCCACTTAGCAACACCAAGAGATATGTCACCTATTCCACTTGGTAAACATATAAAAGAGATAATTTCTCCTATTCCGGAGAGAGAAACAATGAAGAATAATTAGTAAACGTACCTGATTTCTTCTTGTGTTATAAAAATGGCAATGCCAATTGCATTGCACCTGTTTTTACCTGAGAAAAGGTTAAAACAACACATGCGCAAGGGTAGAGAAAATATATTTCATGAATCTGCCTGCATTACCAAACTTCACTGGGGAATTTATCAATAAGAACAACCATTTCGTCCTTTTGACAATTTGATCACATTAAATGAGAGACCTTTAATCAGAAAGAACTTTTCACTCGCTCTCAATGAAAGGCTTTTGACCCGACCTTTGATGTGGGTATAAGAATCACTCGAACTCTCTTCATCGTGCTTGACAAGGGTTCGAATATTCTCAAAATCAGTATAACTTGGCCAATCTGAGAGGTCTTTTATAAGGATTGAAACGCAGGCTTGGTCAAAGGTTTCACAATGGGGACTCATGAGAGTCATGGCTTTGAAAGAAATGATATCATCAACTGCTCTGGGTTTACAAGTCAGGAATGCTGCAAAAAATGAAATAGAAAAATCTTGCTCGCACTTCTCCGAGCAATATTTACAAGCATTTGAAACTCTACGTTAACTCAAGTGCCCTATTCTGAAGAGACTTCGGTAAGGGTTGTAACGTAGATTCGGGTAGGCTTGAAATGAATGGCCCATTTCCATCAAAGGGGGTATTATGAACATTGAAATTGGTGATCATCCAATCATGCTACTGGTACCATTGATCTATCTCTAGCAATTGCTCCACAAATGAACTTTCAAATGGTCTCTTCCTTGAAGAATGATCTTGCATATTGACTTAGTTTTCACCAAAGCCTTTCTTTCTCTCATCATTTTTACTGGCATTGGCCTTGCTTTTACCAGGCACACTGCTTTTCATGCCCCCTAGTTTTTTTTTTTTTTTTTTTTTTTTTTTTTGACTTTTGACATATACTGTCTATAATGCATACATTGGCTAGCCACACTTTGGCTTGTTTTGACTGAATGACTAACATTTGGATTCTCAGGGTCTTCATTGGCGCTCCGAATATGCTGTGCAGATAGCAATGGTTTTTACCTTGCCCCAGTGTGAGGGATGATCACCAATTGGGTTCTTATGAAATGAAATTGTAGGCTCAAATGGGCCAAGCAACGGATAAAGTGTGTAGGATAGCGAAAGAAATGCTCTTCGTCATATCTAAGGCACTCAAGCTAACACAGAATTTGCATGCAATAAATATACTTGAAGATTGATGCAAGTGAAAGCAAGAAAATTCTAACCATTTTGAACTTTTTAAGAAATTGCCCTAGTATGGGATTGTTCCTGACAGGGGTAACAAATGAAACTCCGTTCAAAAGGTTAAGCAAATGATAACCTGTAGTGTTTAGATAGAGGAAATGAATGCCTCTCATCATTTTGGTCGTCATACTTTTCGTGAGATAATCGTTTACCTTGTCAGCACGGAATTTTCACTCAACTCGCACTGGGGATTATTATTCAGGACGTGTATAGAAATGGCTTGCCTTTCGTCATCTTGAAGTCTCTCATATAATATGATCGCCTCATTAGGACAGAAATAGATTGCCAAATCGAAAGCCTTCCTCAAACGAAGCTTAGTAACATAACAAGAAAATCAATTGATTCACGAAATTCGATCTGAGACAAAGTCAGAATGAGTACAAATCAAGTGTAATACTTCTTCACAGAATCAGAATTAACTGGACTGGAAAAAACACGACCATCCATCTCGGCCAAAATCAAAGCACCTCCTGGAAGGACTTTCTTCACAATGTACGGGCCGACATAATTTGGAGCAAATTTTCCTTCTGCAAGAGGAACTATCGGCAATAATTTCCGCAGGACAAGGTCGCCTACCTGAAAATGTCGAGGCTTGACTTTCTTGTTGAAAGATTTAGCAACTCGTTGTTGGTAGCACTGGCCATGACATATAGCTCTAAGCCTTGTCTCATCAATCAGGTTCAACTGGTCTAATCTCTGCTGGATCCAATCTGCTTCTGACAATTGTACCTGTGAAAGAATACGTAACGAAGGAATTTCAACCTCAACAGGTAAGACTGCTTCCATACCATACACAAGAGAATATGGAGTTGCCCCTGTAGATGTCCGGATAGAAGTCCGATATGCCATAAGTGCAAATGGTAATCTCTCATGCCAATCACGATAGTTCTCAGCTGTTTTAGCCAAAATTTTCTTGATATTCTTGTTGGCTGCTTCGACCGCTCCGTTCATCTGCGGACGATATGGAGAGGAATTCAGATGCTTGATTTTGAACTCCTTGAACAGATCATCCACCAATTTATTATTCAGATTCGACCCATTGTCAGTAATTATGGTCTCAGGTGCACCATATCGAGCAATGATGTCTCGACGAATGAACTTCACCACATTCCGTGCCGTCACTGACGTATAGGACATAGCTTCAATCCACTTCGAAAAATAATCGATAGCGACCAGGATAAACCGATGTCCGTTTGACGCTTTAGGATTGATTGGGCCAATCACATCAATGCCCCACATAGAGAATGGCCATGGTTCAGACATCTGATGCAATTCATTCGGGGGAGTATTAATCTTGTCACCATGGATCTGGCATTTGTGACAACTTCGGACATGTTGAATGCAATCACTCTCTAAAGTGAGCCAGTAATAACCCATCCTCATTATCTTCCTTGCTAGCATATGACCATTCATGTGCGGACCGCATACTCCCTCATGTACTTCTAGCATCAAATGAACAGCCTCAGTTGAATCAACACACCTTAATAAGACCGAATCATAGGACCGCTTGTATAGAGATTCTCCGCTCAAGAAGAACTTTGACGCCATTTTCTTGATATACTTCTGGTCAGATGCGGTACTTTTGTCAGGAAATTCCTGTGTTTGAAGATATGCCTTGATATCATGATACCACGGCTTGCCGTCAGACTCTTCTGTCGTGGCCATGCAATAAGCTGGTTTCTGTAAAACCTTTATCTTTAAAGGTTCAACTTCTAACCCACTTGTCACTCGTAGCATTGCCGATAAAGTAGCCAAAGCATCGGCAAAATGGTTTTGAGTCCTCGACAAGTATTCGAACGAAATGTTTTCAAACTCTTCCATTAACTCCTCTAAATAGGCGTGATAGGGCTGCAACTTAGCATTCCTAGTTTGCCACTTACCAACGGTCTGAAGAATAATGAGGGTTGAATCCCCGAACACCTTAAGTCGAGCTACTCCCATTTCAATAGCGGCTTGTAACCCGATGATGCATGCTTCATATTCAGCGATATTGTTCGTGCAAGGAAATATCAATTTTGCAGCCACTGGATAATGTTGACCGCCTGGGGATATTAAAACGGCCCCGATACCTGATCCTGATAAGTTTACGGCCCCATCAAAATACATGGTCCATACATACTCATCAATTGGCATGACTCTATCCTCTAACGGACCTAGATCCTCATTTTTCCCAGGATTTTCGGCCAGGATATCAGCAATTACTCGTCCTTTGACTGATTTTTGAGACAAGAATTGAACATTGAATTCTGAGATGAGAATCTGCCATTTTGCCAGTTTTCCAATCAAAGCGGGTTGATTGAGCAAGTATTTGATAGGATCACACTCTGTTACAAGCAATATCTGATAATGCAAAGTGTATTGCCTCAATCTGTGTAGCACCCAAACCAGTGCTGCGCACGTCCTTTCTATTTCAGAATAGTTCATCTCAGAGGCGGTGAACTTCTTACTCAAATAATAAATCGCACGCTCTTTTCCATCCTCTTCACTTCGTTGAGCAAGCATGGCGCCTAAGGATTCACTGTGGATTGTAAGGTACAGTATCAGAGGTTGCCCTGGTGTCGGCGGAACAAGCACCGGCGAATTCATCAAGTAGTGCTTAAGCTTGTCGAATGCCTGTTCACATTCTTCATCCCATCTAACCAGCGCATTCTTCTTGAGAAGTTTAAAGAAAGGTTTTGCTGTCTCAGATAGCTGAGAAATAAATCTGGCTATATAATTTAGTCTACCCATCAAGCTACGAACTTCCTTCACCGAAGAGGGAGATTTTATTTCACAAATGGCCTTCACTTTTGACGGGTCGATCTCAATTCCTTTGTTACTGACAATGAAGCCGAGTAGTTTGCCAGAGGCTGCCCCGAACACGCATTTTGCTGGATTGAGGCGCAATTTGAACTTGCGAAGCCTGTTGAATAATTTCATCAAAGTTTCTATGTGATCTTCTCCACGCCGAGTTTTTGCAATCATGTCATCAACGTAGATCTCAATCTCATTATGCATCATGTCATGGAATAATGTGACCATTGCCCGTTGGTAAGTTGCTCCAGCATTCTTGAGACCAAAGGGCATCACCTTGTAGTGAAATGTCCCCCATGGAGTGGTAAATGCTGTCTTCAACTTATCATCCTCGTTCATCAAGATCTGATTATAACCTGAGAAGCCATCCATGAAGGAAAATAGTTCGAACCCGGCTGTACTGTCCACAAGCACATCAATGTGTGGGAGTGGAAAATCATCTTTAGGACTAGCTTTGTTCAGATCTCGGTAGTCAACGCACACTCGAACCCGACCATCTTTCTTCAATACTGGGACTATATTAGCGACCCATTCCGAATATTGGGTAGTCTCAATAAACCCCACGTCAAGAAGCTTCATGACCTCTTCCTTGATCTTCTTTGCCAGTTCTGGCTTAGCTCTTCGCGGCCTTTGCTTCACGGGCTCAATCGAAGGATCAGTCGGTAGACAATGTTCTACGATCGATCGATCGAGGCCCGGCATGTCAGTATAAGACCAAGCGAAGATGTCTTGATAATCCTTCAACAATTGGGTCAAGCGTTTGGCCACATCTTTAGGGAGACATGCCCCAATCTTCACTTCTCTTGGATTCTCCGTGTCGCCAAGATTGATCACCACGGTTTCTTCAACAGTTAGAGACTTGGATTTCTCATGGATTTCTAAGTTCCGTTGTATTTCTTCATCATTCGGATCAGAATCGTCTAAGTCATCGGATTGATTTGCATCACATATATGAGGATCCATGATTCCCGTCCCTTCGCATGCCTCGAGATTAGTCCTGAAACATAAAGGAAATGGATCAAAAAGACAAGACAGGGCTTAACCACATGCAATTTTCGAAAATTGATCATTGCTTTTTTTTGAAATTCATTTTGCTTTCGAAGACCTCGAGACAAGAATTCTTGAGAAGCCCAACCCTCAGTTCTTACCGTAGATGACAAATTTTTTTCAATCGTTGGTTATCGTCATCGGGTTGGTTTGGGGTACTTCAACAAGATTCAAAATAATAAAAACTTCTGTAATTTTATTGATATCGAATCAATGAATTACATCTTATAGGATTGAAAAACCTAAGGGCAACATGAATTGAAATGAAAATCGAAAACAATAAAGATTCCCACGCAGGGGAGATACGAAAACTGGAAATAATTACTCTTGAAGGCCAGCGCCCATCCCTTCAAGTGGTCCTTTAGTGATTACACCAATGGAGGTCTCAGCAAACCAACCAGTGAGGTAGGGTATACCATCATTAAAGTCAAAGTCGACCACCCTCGACTCCGACTTCTTGAAAATAGAAGGTGGCTGATCATCTTCAGAATCATCAAACAAACTGACCAAAATCGCTTTACCATGCTTCTTAGGAGAGTCAGTTAGGGCTGGTGGCGACTTAGGAAAGATAAGCCCAAGATCATCCTCAGTAGGGCTCGGCTTTAAATGCTCATATCCCCCCACTACTCCAGTTGAGCGAAAGATGTGGTCAATAGGAGGTGGTAAGGGACTTTGACCTACTCCTCTTTGGCCTCTGCAACAACCGAGGTCTTGTTCGCGGCTTCCCGACCCATGATATCCCAAACCAGCTTTGTGGGATTGTCCATTTGTCTCAATCGGGGCGCGAATGCCTTGACCTTCCTTCCCAAGACCTTGACCTGGCTTAAAACCATTACCGACCATGACCTTGGCCACCATGATAGCTGCATTAGAAACTTCTGGAGCCGGCAACGGCATGTCAGAGGAAGCTTGAACAACTTGAACTATCTCAAATGAATGATAGCTATCCTCCTCAACATGATCGGGCTCCATGTATGGGACCGATGTCGCGTTGAAGATTCGGTGATCTTCTTCTCCATAAATTGTAACCAACTTTGCCTCAGCGACAAACTTGATCTTCTGATGCAAACTGGAGGGCACTGCACCTGCATTGTGGATCCATGGCCGCCCTAACAAAAAATTGAAAGCAAAAGGGATATCCAGCACTTGAAAAAGAATATCGAACACCGAAGGTCCGATTTGCAGCTCTAAGTTAATCTGGCCTATCACATCCTTCTTTGCTCCATCAAAGGCTCGAACAGAAGTCTTGGCTGCTTGCATGGTAGATGGCTTAATGCCTAGCTTTTTTAAGGTAGCCAACGGGCATAAATTCAAAGCTGACCCGTTATCAACAAGCACCCTAGCCATGTGAGTCTCCTTGTACTTCACTGATATATGAAGCGCTTTATTATGACCACGTCCTTCAACTGGGATTTCCTCATCAGAAAATGCTACTTGATCCTTGAGAAGGATCGTCCCGACAAACCCCTCTAGCTTATCTTCTTCAATATTTTCGGGCACATGAACCTCACTCAAAACCTTCATAAGAGCACCCCGATGCTTCTTTGACGTCTGGAGAAGTTCCAACAACGAGACTTGTGCAGGCAACTTTCTCAACTGATCAACCACGCTATATTCACTAGCCTTGATCACAGCTAAGAATTCCTTCGCTTCTTTCTCGGCCACTGGCTTGACAGGTGGATTATCAGCATAAGTTCGTCCCGATCTTGTTATCAGATCAACATTGTATGACCATGGAACCATCTTGTCACTTTCATAAGCGTAGAGCTGAGGTGATGCCAGCACCAATAGTTCAGAAGTACCGAGTATAATGATTCCAAGGTCATCATCAGAGGCATCCTCAAGAGGGGGCATGTCAATTAGCTCAGGATCCAACTTAACTTGTTCATCGGTTAGCATTGCGAGTTCTTTATTCCAGTCAATGATGACCTGAGATGTAGTGGCCACTACCCCGAATTCATCAACCATCCCAATCATTCCCTCTCTTAACAACTCATCTACCTTCTTTTCTATTTCACCGAATGACACCACCTTACCGGTTGAAACATAACCAGCTCGGACTAAAGCGTCGAACATATCTTCGAAAGGGACTATGAAGTCTTGAACTCGCTCGACCGCCGGGCCAAGGACAACATTTGCACTGCTCGAATGATCAGGAAGTGGATTGTTCTGCACATTGGGCTTACCAGCTGGCTGTAGTGTAAATGCTCCAGTCTCGAGTAGATCCTGTACTCGATGTTTGAGTACTTGGCAGTCGTCTGTCGAATGTTCCACCTCACCTCTATGGTAATCGCATTTCTTCGACGGATCGTATCGTGCAAAGCCGGCAGCGTTAGATCTTTGTGGCTCCGAACTCAGCAAATTCTTCTTCCTTAGCACTGCTAGTACCTGAGATAACGTTCCAGGAAGTGGAGTAAATTGGCGAGTTTTGCGCTGCGGGCGTGGGTCCTGCCGGCCTTGCTGCACATAAGAGGTCGGCTGCTTGGTGGTAAATTGTAGTTTCGGGGCCTGCGCTGGCATCTTCTGTACATAAGTCATGTTGACTTCAGGGGTATGCTCTTTGTCTTTCTTACTAGCAAATCTCTTGCCTGATGAACCTGATTCACTGTACCATCCTTTCTTGAGCCCAGATTCAATCTCCTCACCCATGGCTATCAGCTGGCTAAAAGATTGGACGGCCGTCACTAACATTCGTGAACGAACTGGCTGCGGTAGAGTGGACACGAACAACTTCATTAAGTCACGTTCTGAGGGTTCGGGCATGATCTGTCCCGCCATGTTCCTCCAACGAGTGGCATACTCCTTTAGAGTCTCGCCTCTTTTCTGCTCAGCTCTCTCCAGGTCTTCTCTTGTAATAGTGACATCGAGATTGAACTTGAAGTGTTTGACGAAAAGATTTGCCACTTCTTCCCACGAGTCTTTCCGGTTGATCTGGTGGTTGGTATACCACCTCATTGCAGCATCCTTCAAGCTTGCTTGAAAGGTTTGAATCATTAAAGGTCCATTAGAAACATATCTGTTCATGAGCCCCTGATACATCTCGATGTGCTGAATTGGGTTCGAGGTGCCATCATACTTCTCAAAGGCTGGCATTTTGAATTTATCGGGCACTTGGACCCGAGTAAAAACAGACAAATCAACAGGCGGAAAACTTTGAGTTCCCTCTACTTCACGTAATCTCTGGTCGAGCTTAGCCAGCAATTTAGCATTTTCATCATTGGGGGGTGGATGAAGAACATCAGCCGCCGGAGACGCACTAGTGTCAGTCAAAATGACATCGTCCAGTTGAAAGGTTGGATTAGTATTCATTGCAGGAGCTTTGTCGAGGCGGAGACCTTGACGAGTTGGAGGCGGAATCTCCGATTGAGAGATAGCATTGATCTGTTGTTGCTTGGCCATGAGATCACTCATCATTTTGGACATAGCAGCCGTGATCTGCTCATTGATTGTATTCATGTGTTCTTTCAGCTTTTCGTCAATCATGGCTGCAATCTCGGCTTGATTGGCCATCCTTCTTTTGGTCACCGATCGAGTATTATGAGGATGAGGGGGATCCGTGGCAAATTACCTACAAAAGTAACGATTGAATGAATACAACAAGTAAGAATAACGAGTCGGTCCATGACATCCCTTAGATCCTCAAGATGAAATTTCTTTCAAAAGACCAATTCGTCCAGTAAATCCCGAAATTCCAAATTGCTTCATTCAATAAAAACTTGGACTAATTCCAAAATTTACAAATTATAACTTAATGTTTTTCATTGAATTGCTCGGAATGGAAAATGTCTAAATATCTACTACCAAAAAATGTTAATAGCAAGCTAACATTTCCTCCTAAAAAAAAGAAAAACTCCCTAAACCAAACAAGAAATCAAATGGTCTTCCTCTTTTTAGAGGCTACATGATCTATAGACGAATGGGCCTTCAAGGCACGCCGTAATCGTGCATTCTCTTCAGCCAGAGCATCTGCCTTATCTTGGGCCTTCATCGCCTTTTCTTCGCTGATTTTGATTTGAGTCTGAAGGGTATGCCGTACTGTCACGATCGGAATCTTCGGGAGTATCTCAGCAGGGATGGTATGATACTGAATATACCGGTCCGTGGCAAAGTAACGCTTCATTCTTCCAGTGAGCTCATCTGCGGGCCAAATCAGCTTCTGAGTGGAACAATTCTGCCAAGCCTCAGAATGACGCCTAAGCTCGACTCTGTAGGACTCGCCTTTCTCGAACTGGACTTGAAATTCATTGGGCATGAGCGAAGGTGGGATATCCTGCAGAACTCGGAATTGACGTGTAACCCGAAGGGGCTGATAGCAGGTTGCCCCATAAATGCCCATCAAAGGTATGGGCTTCTGATCGCCATGGTATAATCGAGCCTTGACCTCCCGAAACCACACAGCTTGCCAAAGGAAAATCTTAGAGTTTGGATCTTTGAACAGATGGACCCATTGCGTATAGTGCAAACTCTTAGTTTGATCTTGTATTTGTTTGAACCTTAAAATAGGGTTATCGGTCATGCCCATTTCAAATACAGTCATATTTTCCCCAAATTGAGAAAGGTGAGAGAAAAGCCAGATTTGTAAAAGCTCAATCGGGGCTCGAAAAGTTCTATATTTTCCTTTCTTGAATCGTGTCAGAGATATGAAAGTTTCTGCTAGAATTGTGTTTATAAAACTAACTCCACCACATATTAGTTTTACCGTCCAAGCTATGACAGGATCAATAGCATTTTGACGGAATGGAAAAATGATGAGTCCAAAAAAAGCTAAGATAAAAATTTTAGATCTCATGAGGACAGAGTTATTTTCAAAACATTCGATAAGAAAAGATAATGGGCATGCTTGACAATTACCCCTTAGCACTTTTTCAATTTCCTTTTTAGTCAAATTTAAAAATTCAGCAAGCACTACCACAGGATCTACCTTAATGGGTGGTTCGACTATATCCAACTCAATCGTTTTTCCAATGGCAATACTGTATTCTTCCAGAGTCGGTGTGAGCTCAAACTTACCTCCTAACACAAATGTGGTTGTCTCGGGGCACCAAAAATGAGCGAATGCCTGCATGATCCCGCTCTGAACATCTATGTCTAGGATTGGCAGCATGAATCCAATGCGTTTGAGAACGTACTGCTGACCATCTGGCTTCAACTGGCTCCATAGCTTCTTGAGCTCCAGCTTCGGAGTAGGCACGAAACGGATATCAAGGCGACCCATTCTTATATAGATCACGTGCCAAATGACTCAACCTAAATCATGGACCGACTCAAAATAAGATGAAGAAAACCAAAGATAAAGCTCGAGAAATTACCGTCTTTGGGGAGAAAATGTCAATAACATAGACATGCACATGAATCGTGAGTTTAAATCTTAATCTATCTATCCTAATGGCTTTTGCGAAGTGAAATGATGAACGAAACGACGCGTCGCAGTCTCGCGTACAATCGTCATGACTAGTCGCAGCCTCGCATACAATAGTCATGACTAGTCGAGTCCAATCACTTCGGCTTGGTTCGGTCGACAAGGGCAACCCCATGCATTGTAGCCTCACGTGCATGAGGACGACCCTTGAGCCATTTTTTTGAAAAATTTTCGGGATTCAAATGGGACAACCTTTAGCGAAGCCTTACCGCCAAGGTTAAAGAACCACCTAAATACCATCTTAAAACTATGGATGTGACCCAGGTCCGGTCACAGGTTGTGTGTGATGTAGTGCAAATACTGTAAATCATGCACAACAATTATATGCAACCAACACTTCAATAGTACGAAAATTAAATTAAATTTCACTCCACCAAACCTGCAAAACAAAGGGTTAGCCAATCACTACTCCCCTTATAACTCCCATCCTGCAAAAACATTTAACACTTAAAAATGAGAATTCAATTAAATTTTGCCAAATCGAGTGATTTTTGTTTGAAAATTCTTTTTTGGCCTAAGTCCTCCATAAATTTTCAAAAAAATTCAAGTTTGTCCCCAGCGGAGTCGCCAAGCTGTCGCGACCCTAAAAAAAAATCGAGTTTTTGATCTTAGGCTAATGGATTACTAGATCAATTAAATTAACTAATCTAGCTCGAGTTCTCCCAAACTCTACCAATTCGCAACTTAGGTCCAATTATGAGTATGCAAATATTTTCAATGGGAGTCGCCACTAATCATTTAAGGTAGGTTGATTAGAAACCTAAATAAAATAGCGGGAGTACTATTTTATTTCTACGAACCAGAAATTATGAATTCGGGGACTTGGTTACGCTAGATTCCCTAACGCCCTTTTGGTACCAATTTCAAGAAAAATACCCAATTTGGCAATTTTGATAAATCCTAACTTAGAGTTTAAAGGTGCATAAATTTTTATTTTCACTTATTTAAATAAAAGCTAACCTATATGTAATGACGTGCAAAAATTGACATGCGATTAATGCAATCTAACATGTAAATTATATGTCATGCAACGACGTGAACAATTTCTAATGACGGGCATATTTTTATTTTTTTTAATGAAATTCGGAATTAAAAACGCAAATTATCTAAACACGCAATTTTAAACTAAAGGAATTAACCTATTCTAGAGTAATCTTTTGGTATTTTTTTTATCAAAATTCGAAATTAAAATCAAGTAAAAAAATAATCGCTAAATCTTTCGAATTAAGTTTCGATCTGAAGCCTAACAGATCGATTCTAAAATTCAAAATACCCGCTATGGAAATAATTCTATCTAAAGCCTGATAGATAGATTTATTTCCACGTGTGCGGTTGCGGATTAGGAAATTTTCCTAATCGATCACGTCTTGAAAAATTCTTGATATCTTAAATATCTTGGATATATTCAAAAGATTTTGAAAATTCTAAATTTTATCCAAGTTTGAAAAGTAATAGATATCCAAGATTTAAAAAAAAGAAATAAAATCCTAATTGGAATAATGCCTATTATCTAAATATGCAAGATGAGATATCAATAAGCACAAAATAGGCAACCAAATATTTAAATCGAATCAAGATAAGATATTTACCTGATTTGCAGATTTCTTTCTAAATTTGAATTTGCAGCGGATCGGGATTGCGGATCGACGATGGCGGGTGGACCGACGGCAATAGCGATGGGTCCTTGGTGGGTAGCACGGGTGGTGCTCTACGTATCCCTCGGCGGATGATGGTTTGGATGCTCAGCTGCTTACGGTGGCTGGTCGTGATGTTCTGCCAAGGGACAACAGCTCGTGGGGCTCCAATCAACGTCGTTGGGCTTGACTAGGCTAGAGCAAATCGCCACAAGGTCAGCAAGATACGAAGCCAAGGGTCTGGACTCTTTGAGAACTCGCTAGAATCACTCCTGGATGCTTGAAGGCTTGGTTCTCGTTGAGAAAGCAGCAGCAAATTAGCAAGAAGGAGAACAGTAGTTGTTCATAAAGGGAACCATTGCATGCCCGCAAAAGGAAGAGGCTTTTTGGTTGAATTCTCCACTCAAGATCACCTCTTGGTCTCACGACCTTCAATCATAAATTTGGATAAGTCTTGACTTGAACACAGCAATGGATCTCGTCGGTGTCGCTAGAATTTGGGCTGGACCGTCGAGAGTGCTAGAGAGTGAGGCTGAGTCGTTGCAATTCGCAGCGTGAAAGTCCGGCACAAAAGGACTCAAACGGCGGCCGCGAAGGGACTTCCGCCTTTTGAGCTTTCTTTTCTCTCAATGCTCTTCTCAATTGCTTGGCCGATTCTCTCCGTGTGTATGAATTGGGTGCGCCCCTCTCTTCACGATTTTCTTTTTCTCTCAATGGTGGCCGCGCATGTCAATTTTTGTGGCCTCTTCACTCTATGCTCTCACTCACCATCTGTGTATCTTGTGTTTTTTTTTTTTTTTTTTTTCAGATCCCCCCATAAGCATGTATTTATAATGAAAACCTAGGTCAATTAGCCGGGCTTTTAGTCCTAACGGGTTTAGGTTTAGGCTTTAATTTAATTTAATTTAATTCTACGCGGACTGAATTAATTCGGGCTTTTCTTTGATTAAGCTTGATGGGCTAATTTAAGCTCAAATTAAAACAACCAAGCCCTTTTGCGTGTGATTTTCGGCCCATGCTTTTCGAGTGAACCGAGTCTCGTTCGATGCCCGAGCTCGATTCACGTAATGAATTTTAAGCTCGCTTGTCACCGCTGATCCGATGCGGAATGCAATTAATCTAAATGAACCTAAACTATATGTTATGCAATTTTAATATTTTTGTTTAGGGGTTAAAATTTAATCCCTAATTTTCTATGCAATTAACCACTAAATGATGTGCTAAAATTTAGGTGTCAACAATCGGCACGATCTGGGCCATCGCTATTGCACAATTTCCCAAGACTTTCATGGGTTACTTCTCCATGTCCATTCTCGGCCTTGCCTACTTCATCTCCCATCTCATCGAATTCCCGAATTCAAACGAGGTCGCAAAACAGATCCTGGAGGGATTTTATGGCTCCTTGCTGACCGCCGCGCTGTTTCTCCCCGTCTACGCGCGGGCAATGCACGTCCGAGTTCTTAACCGAATCGATGCCACGAGGAGACACGTCCACGTCTTCCTAGGATCGAAGGATCAGAAATAATTCCCAAGTTCTATTCACTTTAATTATGTCTTGTCGCGAGCGCATGTAATCTATGTTTCTAGTCTTGAGGTTTGCAAGACCTAGACTCGTTTCATTGGTCGCATGTAATTCCTTAACAGGTTCAATTATCTTTAACCTTTCTTATGTCAAAACTGTCATGATCCTTTTTACCTTTCTGTTTATATGAAGTGTTCAGAATGTGGATACATTTCACTATTTGAATGTTACAATCAGGACACTAAAGTAAAATTTTATTTAGGCCGGGATCCATCCAATTTTGTGAAAAGGCCAACTCATCATCGTGACAATTTAATGAGAAATAAATTTAATTTGAATCGTCCGACATGACTCTCCTGAGAAATGAAATCAGTAAAAAAGTGAAGAGACGACATTGTCGGCCCTCTGTCCTTGCCCCAAATTGGCAAATTGAGACTAAATTACCTTTAATTGAAACCCTAACCCTAATTCGTCCGACCGTAACCCCAATTCATCATTAAACAAGAATTGGGACTCTTGAAGAGCTTCTGGAAGGAATAACGTGGGATCAACCGGGCATCCATGACAAGCCCGTAATCCTTACGTCGTTCATAGACTTAGTCGCGCGCTCTCTCTCTCGTGAATAAGGCGCATCTTCTTTTTTTTTTTGCTTTTTCCTTATTCAACTGGGGGATGTTGTCTTAGGAGTATTTTCCAAGCCATGAATCAGTTGTTCCCGATTCTTCAAGCTTTGGCTGGTAGGGGTGAAGGAGATGAAAATGAAGAACGTAAGGCTTTCAAATGGAGAAAAACAGCGCATTGCTCTTTCAGCACCTTAGCAGCTCACTCTTTTTGGAGTCCTAATTGCTACGTTGTTTCGTTCATTGTCCACTTTGAACTTGAATTCATATTTTCAGAAAAGCCAGGTCAGATTTAAATCGAGGATGCTCCTTTTGTTGAGCGTCAGAGATGCGGCAACAATTTGATTTGATGAAAGAAAATTTTTTTTTGAAACAATCGCAATTCGCGCTTTTTTATTGCATATCTCAATTACAAGAGAAATAGATTGTATATATAGGTCATAGTTTGATTCAAAATAGGAAACCTCTTTCTAGGAAATCTATTATAATTAGGAAACCTACTCCGATTAAGAAACTATTCAATTAGGAAATATATTCAAAATAGGAAATCTAATTGACTTATGAAACTTTCCTCGTTTAGGCTCAAACTATAATTAGCACTTAAAAACACGAAAAATCAAAATATGGAAATATGGACAGACACAAAAAAGAAATAAATATCAACAAATTTGGTTTAATTTCTAACACTCCCCCTTAAACTAAATTCTCTTCCATCGATCATTCCAAGCAGGCTCTTGAACTTTCGAAAAGCATCGATCTTGAGAGGTTTGGTAAAAATATCTGCTACTTGATCTCTGGTCTTCACGTGCAATACTTCAACTTCATTCTCTTTTACCTGTTCTCGGATGGAGTAATATCAAATATCGATATGTTTATTTCGTTCATGAAAAGTTGGATTTTTCGCCAAAGCAATAGCATAAACATTATCAACAAAAATCTCCGTTGCTTTCTTCTACTCCATATGAATATCTTTGAGTAGTTTTCTCAATCATATTGCATGACAAACACATGAAGATGTAGCTACATATTCAGCTTCACATGTCGACAGAGTAACACTTGATTGCTTCTTTGATGACCACGTGAAAGCAGTGTCGCACAAGAAAAATACAAATCCCGTGATGCTTTTTCAATTGTCGATATCTCTACCATAATCATTATCCGAATAAGCTCTAAGTTTGAAAGATTCATAGCAATAATAGTGTAAACCATGAGAAATAGTACTTTTGATGTACCGAAGTATTCTCTTTGCAGCTTTAAGATGAGATGATTTCGGCTTCTTCATGTATCAACTCACAATTCCAATACTATACATAATATTCGGTCTCATGCATGTCAAGTATCTCAAACTCCCAATCAAGATTTTATAGTATGTCGAATCAACATTAGCACCATCATCAAACTTCGAAAGCTTGGTTCCACACTCCATTGGTGTATTGACCGACATACAGTTCTTCATGTTGAATTTTTCAAGGATATTTTCTGCATATCCTTTTTGGGAAATAAAAATCACATCGGCACTTTGCTTCACTTCGATACTAAGGAAATAATTCATGAGACCATTATTGGTCATCTCAAATTCTTTCACCATCGATGCCTTAAAAGCATAAATCATCGCTGAATTATTTCCTGTAAAAATAAGATCATCAACATATAAACAAGCGAGCAGAATATCACCTTTTATTGCTTCAAATAGAGTGCATGCTCATATGGACATTGAGAGAATTCATTCGCGTTGAAATATGCATCAATTTTGGAATTCCATGCTCTCGGTGCTTATTTAAGCCCATATAAAGCTTTCTTCAACCTTAGCACTTTGTCTTCATGACCTTTCACAACAAACTCCTTGGGTTGTTCGATATAAAATTCTTATTTAAGGATGCCATTCAAGAATGCTGATTTGACATCCATTTGATAAATCCTCCAATTATTTTGAGCAGCAATGGAAATAATCAATCTAATAGTTTCCGTGCAAAATGATAGGGACAAAAACTTCATCATAGTCGATTCCGGCTTTTTGCTTATATTCTTTTGCGACTAATCTAGCTTTGTATCTTGTCACTTCATCTTTCTCATTCTTCTTGGCCTTGTACATCCATTTAACACCAATCGATTTCTTGTCCTTCGGAAGATTAGCAAGTTCTCATGTTTGATTTTTCTCAATGGCTTCAATTTCCTCATTCATGGCTTTTTTTCACTTTTTTTTTTGGCCGTATCATCATAAGCAAGTGGTTCATAATCTGCAAGAAGACATATAAGATGAAGCTCTTTGGTAGCATCGTAAATTTCAAACAATCTTCTTGATCTTGGCACTAGCGGTTCATCGACACTATTTGAAGAGGATGGTGTTGATGAACTTGAAGAAGATGTTGGAGAAAAAGGTGAAGGTTGATCCTTCAACTCCGTTTGATCGAAATCACCACGAGCATTCGCTTCTTCGTTTAGATTTTCTTCCCACATTCCATCTTCATCGAACTTGACATCTCTGCTTACATATACTTTCAAAGTGTTAGGGTTAAATAATCAATAGGCTTTGGATGATGAGTCATACCCGATAAAGATGAGCTTTTTGCTCTTGTCTTCAAGTTTCGATCTTTTTTGGTCCGGGACATGAGCATAGGCAATGCTCCCGAAAATTCTCAAGTGCCAAACACTTGGTGTTCTCCCGGTCCATGCTTCTTGTAGAGTTACGCCTTCGAGTCCATATGTGGAATATCTATTTTGAAGATAGACGGCACACAAAACAGTTTCAGCCCAAAGTTCCTTGGACAAATTTTTGCTCTTCAACATACTTCGAACCATATCAAGAATGGTTCTATTTTTCCGTTCAACCACACCATTTTGTTGAAGAGAATATGGGGCCGTCAAGAAACGCCGAATACCATGATTTTCACAGAATTTGTTGAATATGGCTGAGGTAAATTCTCCACCACAATCAGTCCTCAAAGCCTTGATAAAATAGCCGCTTTCCTTTTCAGCCAGGTTCTTGAATTGTTTGAAAGTATCGAATACTTTTATCTTTTCTTTCAAAAAATACACCCGAGTTTTCCAAGTAAAATCATCAATAAAAGTAACAAAATATCGATGATTACCATATGAGTGAGGATTGATCGGGCCACACAAATCAAAATGAATCAACTCAAGTGGCTTTTTCGCTCGATAAGTCACCTCCTTCGGAAAGCTAGTTCTGGAATGCTTGTCAATAACACACCCTTCACATAATTGATCGGGATGATCAATATGTGGTAAGCCATAAACTATCTTCTTGCGAGAAAGCAAATTGGGTCCGCCAAAATTGAGATGGCCAAACCTCAAATGCCACAGCCATGAAGGATCATCTATGCACGCCTTTAGATATTGAGACATCTCACTATTTATGTTAATAATAAACATCTTGTTCTTCGACATCTTCACATTTGCAATCAGTTTATTATTTCGATCTCTCAACATAAGATTAAAATCTCTCATATGAACAGTATAACCTTTCTCCAGAAGTTGTCCCAAACTCAAGATATTACTTGACATTTTTGAAACATAATAAACATTAGTAATAAACTGACGTGCACCATTCTTTAAGCGAATCAAAATTGTACATTTCCCTTCAAAAAGAATTTTAGAGTTATCACCGAATGAGATAGTCCCTTTAATTGTCTCATCTAACTCAACAAACATCTCATTTCTCCTGCACATGTGATTGCTTCCGCCGGTATCCAAATACCACGTATCGCCTTGACCTTCTTCATATTCTTTGAATGCCAATAAGAGAAATTGATCAGCATCATTCACCAAGTTTGCCTTTTCGTCTGCTCTGCTACTTTCTTTGTTCTAGCAGTTAGAAGCATAATGGCCAAGTTTATTGCAATGATAACATCAGATTTTAGATTTATCATACCATTGGCTTGTCGAGTTCTTTCCTCTTCCACGAACACCTCTTTGGTACCGGTATCCTCCATCATTTCGAGCAGGATCTCTTCTACTTCGTCCACGACCTCTTCCTCTAAAGTGACCTCGGCCACGACCTCGATCACGATCTTGACTTGTCCCGCGATTTTGAACGGGATCTATTCTTTGCTCCTTCTCATCTCGAATGGTCAATTGCGTTTGGAGAACTTCCTCCACCGGTTCAATCTTTTTCTTTCTAAATCTTTCTTCATGGGCTTGTAATGAACCCATAAGTTCATCAACCGTCATAGCATCAAAGTCTTTGGATTCTTCAATTGCAATCGCAATATGATCATACTTCTTGTCTAAGGACCGAAGTATTTTCTCAACAACACGAACATCGGAAACGTCTTCTCCGTTTTTTTTCATATGATTAACAATTGCCAAAATTCTTGTGAAATAATCAACAATCGATTTAGATTCTTTCATATGAATTATCTCGAATTCGCCTCTCAAGGTTTGAAGGCGAATCTTCTGAACTTTCTGAACTCTTTGATGTGTGTTTTGAAGAATCTCTCATGCCTCTTTGGCAGTAGTGGCATTCAAAACTTTTTCGAACATGGAATCATCTAATGCTTGATAGAAGATTGATAGGGCATATTGATCTTTCGTTCGAACCTCCTCCAAGGCATTCCTCTGGTTCTGGTTCAACGTGGCTTCATCCTCTGGCTCATCATGGCCAATGTTAACAAGTTCCTACACACCGTAGGCGCCGAGTAGAGCTTTCATTCTAACAGTCCAGTTACCATAATTTTCTTTGGTAAGACGAGAGTATTGAAGAGGAAGCTGATTGTTCATTAAGGCCATGATAACGAACTGTAGGCTCTGATACCAATTTGTTGAGCGTCAGAGACGCGGCAACAACTTGATTTGATGAAAGAAATTTTTTTTTTAAACAATCGTAATTCGCATCTTTTTTATTGCATATCTCAATTACAAAAGAAATAGACTATATATATAGGCCATAGTTTGATTCAAAATATGAAATCTCTTTCTAGGAAATTTATTCTAATTAGGAAACCTACTCCGATTAAGAAACCATTCAATTAGAAAACCTATTCAAAATAGGAAATCTAATTGATTTAGGAAACTTTCCTCTTTTTGGCTCAAACTATATTTAGCACCTAAAAACACGAAAAATCAAAATATGGAAATACGGACAGACTCAAAAAAGAAATAAGTATCAACAAATTTGATTTAATTTCTAACACCTTTTAGGCTATCTTTATCATACTTTTTTACTAAACGGAAGTAAATATAGTGCAGTGTCATAAAAATGCTCATCGCATTAGATTTGGCCACATCCTCACATTTGATGATAATATTTCGATTGATGAGCAATCGAAAAAATATTTATCTCAATGACTTTAGGGTTGTTTTTTAAGTGAGAAATCTTTCACTCCAATTTGCAGCTAGCCCACTTTAACTTTTCCTTCCCAATGTGAATCTGTCTTTCTTATTCTTAAAAAATATCTTCTATGGAGTCCGTAGAGTTCTTCTCTATGTTTTGTTGTTCACAACCTCTTTTATCTCTGATCTTCTATGTATTTCTCTTATTTTTTAGACAAACTTTGTGCCGACGTCACATTTTGCTATAGTTATCGTACGTCTAGTTGGGTAAATGAGTTCAACAACCTTTCTGACTGGTTGACTAGCTTCCTCAAAAATTCTCCATCCCCAACCATTCACCGAGCATGTGCTCAACGCAAGATTCGACAATTACCCAAAAAGATTCGACAATTGCCCAAAAGTCATTACTGCGAATCCGAAGGTGGTCGAGCATGTGCTCAACACAAGATTCGACAATTACCCAAAATGGTCACAGGGTAACTTGCAAAAGAAGTTCGTAATCTCAAACGACCATGTGCTTCCAGATGAGAAAGCATTTCGTGTGTGCAATGTTGCTCTCAGTTTGGCAAGATTGGTGCAGGTACAGTTCTTATGCTTTCCCTGTCTAAGAGTCGTGACATGTTTCGACAGTATAATTCATACTTTCCCTTGCAAGCACTGTGATGACTATCGTTTGAGGACTTGTAAATAGATGAGGAGTGTGTCCTTAGAAGCTTCCAAAGGAATGCCAGTAGTAGCAGCATAGCTGAGGATACAAAACAGCTGATGCAGCGGTCCTGCCTTATTGTATCATCAATCTTAGTACTGCACTCTTGAACCTTGAAATTCATTGTTCTCCAAGGACCAGCCAGCCATAATATAAGTTAATTTGATACGGAGGCATGTGTTCGACTTCTGTCCCTGCTTCGCTAGTATGCATTTGTTTATGACATGCTGACATACTTCAGTGCTCACTCATGATGGATATAATGATCTTGAAGATAGTCACGACTGTGATTTGTCAAATAAAGATGATTCATTTTCTATACAGTTGCTTACTGTGCTCCTAGTACCAGGAGCACCCGAAACACGATGAAGCTGTTATTATTTTGTTTTTAATACATTTCGTTGACAGTTTATAAGCAGATGCCTTTTCCATCAATAGTGTGATTGCTTTGCTCGTAATATGCAATTCACTGTGTAGGAGCTTTAGACTTCGAAGCTTTAGATGACGATCTGAATCTGGTGATGAAGGAAGCTCCTGTGGCTGAAGTTTGTGAAGCATATAAAGTGGCCTGAGGAATGGTTCAAGCTTTACACGAAAATGCAGATCGATTTGCTTCAATGGTTTCTGTATTCTGTGAGAGGCTTGGATTGCGTGATCTAGAGGGCTTGGTTGGCAAGTTCCAAAATCGCGTGTCCTTTGGAGTGAGAGCAGAGATTGTAGAGCTTACGAATATCCCGTGAAAGTGTAGTGTTACAGCGGTGACCCAGATTGTGCTGATGGAAGCGGAAAAACCCATGCTGTTGAGGAAGCTTCGACCTGCTCAGGATCATGTTTCCGCTCTAGAAATATTCCAAGTGCATCCCAGTAGTGATCAAGATGTGGCGAATAGCTTACGCCGTCAAGGACGTCAAGAAGGAAAGCTAAAAAACTGTGATAGTGAGAGGGTAGGAGTAAAAACGTTCCTTCTCGACGTCCTTGACGACGTAACCTCCTCACAACATCTTGATCGCCATTGGGATTCGCTTGGAAGATTTCCAGAGCGGAAACATGATCCTGAACGGCTTCAGCTTGAAGCTTCCTCAACAGTACGGTTTTTACCGCCTCCGTCGGCACAATCTAGCCCACCATTATGACACTAGCGCCCGACACTTTCATGGTTCAATTCTCTTTATGCATTCTCCGCCTTGCCAACTTTACTTGCCTGAAAACTGAATTCCCGAGATCCACTGAGGTCGCCGGACTCATCACAACGGGATTGCCTCCTTGCTGTGCACCGTATCCGAGTTGTAAAGGAATCGATGCCACAAGGACACGCTTCAGCAACTTTCTAGGATCTAAGGATCGAACAATTCGCAAGTATTATTTACTTTTAACTATTATTGCCGCGAGTGCATATAATCTATATTTCCAGTCTTGAGGTTTGCAAGAAGAAGACTCTTCTTACTAGTAGTATGAAATGGACTATCTTTCAATTCCTTTATCTGTTCAATTGTCTTTAATATAATTAGAATGATCCTTTTCCCCTTTCCGCCTGTTTAATACAAAAAAAATTAAGTACACTCCTGTTTGATGTGTTCATCAAACAGAAATAGCGCTGATGAATGCGACAATGTAATGAGAAATAGCAGAAGACAAGAAAAGTGGATGACAGAACATTGCGGTTGAGCCATGTAATTTCCAAGCCCCATAATTCTTACAATTTCTATCCACCTATTAGTTTCCGGTCTCCAGTCATCCGAACGTCGGGAAGTCTGAAAATATTTTCTCGAAAATGATTTTATATCAAACAAACGAACCCTAAGTCTTATTAATTTATGAATAGATAATCTCTCATCCAAAGAGATCAACTGAAGAAGGTCGCCATCTTCCAAGGTCTTAACAAAGAACTGATTGAAGGGTCATGACCATATATCATTGTTGCATGGGATCTCCCACTTGGCGTATTTCAATGTAATCTCAGTCTTATATCAATTTGCACCCTAAGATGGGATACTATATTTCTCAAAGAAGAAAAAGGAAATCCAAAGACTTACAAGCCCCGTCAACTATTTGAAATCCAATTTTTGACCCAAAGAACATGGGCAAAATCGAGAACAGCACAAGGGACGACATCAGGCTGGGGCACTCTCTCGAAGTCCCTTAATGCAATGAGGCCTGAGTCCTACACCCGGAACTTGCGGGATGAGTGTGGTTTCGATATGGTTTGAAACTATTCTAAAGCAATAAGTTTGGTTTGGGTCCAATCCGTACTGTGTAAACCCCTACCAACTGGCATTTCCACGGCCATATATGAGGCATCTCTAACATTATGGTCGGCTGAGGCAAAGTTATCGTTAGTTATGCACGTAAGAGGCAGCCAAGAGAAAGTTCCAAACGTTCATATGGACGCCTTCAACAAGAAAAACATGTGTTATATTAGGAGTGAGCGGTTCCACGTTCCTTACAGGTTTCACATGGAACTTGTAACCTATTATCGGATACAAGTTCTTCATTTTTTGGAATCTGGAACCTATCTATCACGTCCCGCACCCTACCGAGTGTCGCGACCTAAAAAAATCGTGTTTTCGATCTTAGGCTAATGGATTACTAGATCAATTAAATTAACTAACCTAACTCGAGTTCTTCCAAACTCTACCAATTCGCAACTTAGGTCCAATTATGAGCATGCAAATATTTTCAATGGGAGTCGCTACTAATCATTTAAGGTAGGTTGATTAGAAACCTAAATAAAATAGCGGGAGTACTATTTTATTTCTATGAACCAGAAATTATGAATTCGGGGACTTGGTTACGCTAGATTCCCTAACGCCCTTTCGGTACCAATTTCAAGAAAAATACTCAATTTGGCAATTTTGATAAATCCTGACTTAGAGTTCAAAGGTGCAGAAATTTTTTATTTTCACTTATTTAAATGAAAACTAACCTATATGTAATGACGTGAAAAAATTGACATGCGATTAATGCAACATAACATGCAAATTATATGTTATGCGACGACGTGACCTATTTCTAATGACGGGCATATTATATTTTTTTTATTTTTTTTAATGAAATTCGGAATTAAAAATGTCAATTATCTAAACATGCAATTTTAAACTAAAGAAATTAACCTATTCTAGAGTAATCTTTTGGTTTTTTTTTAAATCAAAATTCGAAATTAAAATCAAGTAAAAAAAAATAATCGCTAAATTTTTCGAATTAAGTTTCGATCTGAAGCCTGACAGATCGATTCTAAAATTCAAAATACCCGCTATGGAAATAATTCTATCTAAAGCCTGATAGATAGATTTATTTCCACGTGTGCGGTTGCGGATTAGGAAATTTTCCTAATCGATCACATCTTGAAAAATTCGCGATATCTTAAATATCTTGGATATATTCAAAAGATTTTGAAAATTCTAAATTTTATCCAAGTTTGAAAAGTAATAGATATCCAATATTTCAAAAATAAGAAATAAAATCCTAATTGGAATAATGCCTATTATTCAAATATGCAAAATTAGATATCAATATGCACAAAATAGGCAACCAAATATTCAAATCAAATTGGGATAGGATAATTACCTGATTTGCAGATTTCTTTCCTAATTTGAATTTGTAGCGGATCGGAATTGCGGATCGGAATTGTGGATTGGAATGGTGACCGGTGGTGCATCGCTTAACGGCGAGGACGGTAGCTCGATGACGGGTTCTCGGTGGGCTTACGGTGTGCTCGATGGCGGGTGACTTGTAGCGTTTATGAGGAGGAAACTACCGCCGTGTGGTTGCTCTTGGTGATCAACAGGGGTGCCTTAGGACACCTGCAAAAACAGAAAGAGCAGATGCCTCGGCGGATGATGACTGGACGTGCACGAGCTGCCTTGTTTTTATGAAGGTGCAAAGAAGAAGGAGAAAGAAGACACTCCGTTCCTCTTCTTTTTTGAACTTCCCCACTTTTTCTCTTTCTTGTCTTATTCTCACTGTCCTACACTATAAAGAACGTGAGTTCACTTTTCGTGGCCGCGAATCCCACTTTCTATGGCCCTCACGCCTTTCTTCGCGTATCTTGCATGGACAGATTGCTAGACTGCACGCCAAAAGAGCTTCACAGCCGCCAATTCTCGCTCAGGAACTTCACTGGTGCAACGAAGACCAGACTTCAAAGACTCGTGGCATTGGATTTGTGTGGTGAGCGCGGCAGTAGAGGGGCGCGAACGGCGGTGGCGGTGGCTTTGCCGGTCTCCCTCTCTCTCTCTTTCTCGCAAGTGATTCACTTGTGTATCTCTCTAAAAAAATTTGATCTGAAAATTACGAGAACTCCCTCTTGATTATGAGACATAAACATATATTTATAGTGTAAACCTAGGTCAATTAACCGGGCTTTCTAGTCCTAATGGGCTTAGGTTTAAGCTTTAATTTAATTCTAAGTGGGCTGAATTAATTTGGGTTTTTCTTTAATTAAGCATAATGGGTTAATTTAAACTCAAATTAAAACAACCAAGTCCTTTTGCGTGTAATTTTCGACCCATGCTTTCCGAGTGAGCCGAGTCTCGTTCGATGCTCGAACTCGATTCACATTATGAATTTTAAGCTCGCTTGTCACCGCTGATCCGATGCGGAATGCAATTAATCTATATGAACCTAAATTATATGTTATACAATTTTAATATTTTTGTTCAGGGGTTAAAATTTAATTCCTAATTTTCTATGCAATTAACACAAAATGATGCGCCAAAATTTAGATGTCAATAGCTGCCCCTCTTTGAGTAGAGGCTCGCAGAGGTTTCGCTCAAAGACTGAGATCTAAATTTAAACTATGCAAAGGCTTCTTACTTCGGTGAAAGAGCCTTACATACGGATCGCACAAAAAGTGTCCAAATGAGGGAAAGCTTTATAATGCTGTGAGCTCCCTTGATCTCCAAACTTCTAGTCTACTGGAAGTAAGGTTCTCGAGATACAGAATTGCTTATATGTTACTTGTAGTTTCCTACAAATGCGAAATAGTGCATGATATGAAGAAAGAATGGGACGTGTTGCCTATACCACTGGGCAATCACGAAAAGGATCATGTCACCTCTTCCATTGGGTGAGCATGAGGTTGGTTGTGCCACCTATTCCACTAGGTGAACACGAAATGAGAAACTATGCTGCCTGTTCTACTGGGCAAACATAAAATGGGGTGTGCTGTCTATTCCACTGAGCAACACAAAGAAATATGTCACCTGTTCCACTGGGTAAACATTAAATGGGGTGTGCTGCTTATTCCACTGAGCAACACAAAAGAAATATGTCACCTGTTCCACTGGGTGAACATATGAGAGACCATGTCTCCTATTCTAAAGAGAGAAACAATGAAGAATACTTAGCAAACGTACCTGAATTCTTCTTATGTTATGGGAGAGCCAATTGCATTGCACCTGTTTTTACCTGAGAAAAGGTTAAACTAGCACATGCGCAGGGGCAAAGAAAACATATTTCATGAATCTGCCTGCATTATCAAACTTCACTGGGGAATTTATCAATAAGAACAACCATTTCGTCCTTTTGACAATTTGATCACATTAGCATTACCGGGCTTCACTAGGGAATTTATCAATAAGAACAACCATTTCGTCCTTTTGACAATTTGATCACATCAAATGAGAGACCTTTGGTCAGAAAGAACTTTTCACTCACTCTCAATGAAAGGCTTTTGACCCGACCTTTGATGCGGGTATAAGAATCACTCAAACTCTTTTCGTCGTGCTTGACAAGGGTTCGGATATTCTCAAAATCAGTATGGCTTGGCCAATCTGAGAGGTCTTTATAAGAACTGAAACGTAGGCTTGGTCAAAGGTTTCACAATGGGGACTCATGAGAGTCATGGCTTTGAAAGAAATGATATCACCAGCTGCTCTAGGTTTACAAGTCAGGAATACTGCAAAAATGAGATAGAAAAATCTTGCTCGCACTTCTTCGAGCAACACTTGTAAGCATTTGAAATTCTACGTTAACTCAAGTGCCCTATTTTGAAGAGATTTCGGTAAGGGTTGTAATGTAGATTTGGATAGGCTTGAAATGAATGGCCTATTTCCATCAAGGGGGTATTATGAACATGGAAATTGGTGATCATCCAATCATGCTACTGGTACCATTGATCTATCTCTAGCAATTGCTCTACAAATGAACCTTCAAATGGTCTCTTCCTTGAAGAATGATCTTGCATATTGACTCAGTTTTTACCAAAGCTTTTCTTTCTCTCATCATTTTTACTGGCATTGGCCTTGCTTTTACCAGGCACACTGCTTTTTCATGCCCCCTATTTTTTTTTTGACCTTTGACATATACTGTCTATAATGCATACATTGACCAGCCACACTTTAGCTTGTTTTGACTGAATGACTAACATTTGGATTCTCAAGGTTTTCATTTTCCATTGACGCTCCGAATATGCTGTGTGGATAGCGATGGTTTTTACCTTGCCCCAGTGTGAGAGATGATCACCAATTGGGTTCTTATGAAATGAAATTGCAGGCTCAAGTGGGCTAAGCAACAGATAAAGTGTGTAGGATAGCGAAAGAAATGCTCTTCATCATATCTAAGGCACTCAAGCTAACACATAATTTGCATGCAGTAAATATACTTGAAGATTGATGCAAGTGAAAGCAAGAAAATTCTAACCATTTTGAACTTTCTAAGAAATTGCCCCAGTATGGGGTTGTTCCTGACAGGGGTAACAAATGAAACTCCGTTCAAAGGGTTAAGTAAATGATAACCTATAGTGTTTAGATAGAGGAAATGAATGCCTCTCATCATTTTGGTCGTCATACTTTTCGTGAGATAATCCTTTACCTTGTCAGCACGGAATTTTCACTCAACTCGCATTGGGGATTATTATTCAAGGCATGTATGGAAATGGCTTGCCTTTCGTCATCTTGAAGTCTCTCACACAATATGATCACTTCATTAGGACAGAAATAGATTGCCAGATTAAAAGCCTTCCTCAAACAAAGCTTAGTAACATAACAAGAAAATCAATTGAATCATGAAATTCGATCCGAGACAAAGTCAGAATGAGTACAAATCAAGTGTAATACTTCTTCACAGAATCAGAATTAACTGGATTGGAAAAAACACGACCATCCATCTCGGCCAAAATCAAAGCACCTCCTGGAAGGACTTTCTTCACAATGTACGGGCCACCATAATTTGGGGCGAATTTTCCTTCTATAAGAGGAACTATCGGCAATAACTTCCGCAGGACAAGGTCGCCTACCTGAAAACGTCGAGGCTTGACTTTCTTGTTGAAAGATTTAGCAACTCGTTGTTGGTAGCACTGGCCATGACATATAGCTCTAAGCCTTATCTCATCAATCAGGTTCAATTGGTCCAATATCTGCTGGATCCAATCTGCTTCTGACAATTGTACCTGTGAAAGAATACGTAACGAAGGAATTTCAACCTCAACAGGTAAGACTGCTTCCATACCGTACACAAGAGAATATGGAGTTGCCTCTGTAGATGTCCAGATAGAAGTCCGATATGCCATAAGTGCAAATGGTAATCTGTCATGCCAATCACGATAGTTCTCAGCTGTTTTAGCCAAAATTTTCTTGATGTTCTTATTGGCTGCTTTGACCGCTCTGTTCATTTGCGGACGATATGGAGAGGAATTCAGATGTTTGATCTTGAACTCCTTGAACAGATCATCCATCAATTTATTATTTAAATTCGACCCATTGTCAGTAATTATGGTCTCAGGTGCATCATATCGAGCAATGATGTCTCGACGAATGAACTTCACCACATTCTGTGCCGTCACTAACGTATATGACATAGCTTCAATCCACTTCGAAAAATAATCGATAGCGACCAGGATAAACCGATGTCCGTTTGACGCTTTAGGATTGATCGGTCCAATCACATCAATGCCCCACATAGAGAATGGCCATGGTTTAGACATCTGATGCAATTCATTCGGGGAAGTATTAATCTTGTCACCATGGATCTGGCATTTGTGACAACTTCGGACATGTTGAATGCAATCACTCTCTAAAGTGAGCCAGTAATAACCCATCCTCATTATCTTCCTTGCTAGCATATGACCATTCATGTGCGGACCACATACTCCCTCATGTACTTCTAGCATCAAATGAACAGCCTCGGTTGAATCAACACACCTTAATAAGACCGAATCATAGGACCGCTTGTATAGATATTCTCCGCTCAAAAAGAACTTTGACGCCATTTTCTTGATATACTTCTGGTCAGATGCGGTACTTTTGTCAGGAAATTCCTGTGTTTGAAGATATGCCTTGATATCATGATACCACGGCCTGCCGTCAGGCTCTTTTGTTGTGGCCATGCAATAAGCCGGTTTCTATAAAACTTCTATCTTTAAAGGTTCAACTTCTAACCCACTTGTCACTCGTAGCATTGCCGATAAAGTAGCTAAAGCATCGGCAAAATGGTTTTGAGTCCTCGACAAGTATTCAAACAAAATGTCTTCAAACTCTTCCACCAACTCCTCTAAATAGGCATGATAGGGCTGCAACTTAGCATTCCTAGTTTGCCACTTACCAACGGTCTGAAGAATAATGAGGGCTGAATCTCCGAACACCTTAAGTCGAGCTACTCCCATTTCGACAGCGGCTTGTAACCCGAGGATGCATGCTTCATATTCAACGATATTGTTCGTGCAAGGAAATATTAATTTTGCAGCCACTGGATAATGTTGACCACCTAGGGATATTAAAATTGCCCCGATACCTGATCCTGATAAGTTTACGGCCCCATCAAAATACATAGTCCATACATACTCATCAATTGGCATGACTCTATCCTCTAACGGACCTAAATCCTCATTTTTCCCAGGATTTTCAGTCAGGACATCAGCAATTACTCGTCCTTTGACTGATTTTTGAGACAAGAATTGAACATTGAATTCTGAGATAAGAATCTGCCATTTTGCCAGTTTTCCAACCAAAGCGGGTTGATTGAGCAAGTATTTGATAGGATCACACTCTGTTACAAGCAATATCTGATAATGCAAAATGTATTGCCTCAACCTGTGTAGCACCCAAACCAGTGCTGCGCATGTTCTATCTATTTCAGAATAGTTCATCTCAGAGGCGGTGAACTTCTTACTCAAATAATAAATCGCACGCTCTTTTCCATCCTCTTCACTTCTTTGAGCAAGCATGGCACCTAAGGATTCACTGTGGATTATAAGGTACAGTGTCAGAGGTTGCCCCGGCGTTGGTGGAACAAGCACCGGCGGATTCATCAAGTAGTGCTTAAGTTTGTCGAATGCCAGTTCACACTCTTCATCCCATCTAACTAGCACATTCTTCTTAAGAAATTTAAAGAAAGGCTTCGCTGTCTCAAATAGCTGAGAAATAAATATGGCTATATAGTTTAGTTTACCCATTAAGTTACGAACTTCCTTCACCGAAGAGGGAGATTTTATTTCACAAATGGCCTTCACTTTTGACGGGTCAATCTCAATCCCTTTGTTACTAATAATGAAGCCGAGTAGCTTGCCATAGGCTGCCCCGAACACGCATTTTGCCGGATTGAGGCGCAGTTTGAACTTGCGAAGCCTGTCGAATAATTTCATCAAAGTTTCTATGTGATCTTCTCCACGCCGAGTTTTTGCAATCATGTCATCAACGTAGATCTCAATCTCATTATGCATCATGTCATGGAGCAACGTGACCATTGCCCGCTAGTAAGTTGCTCCGGCATTTTTTAGACCAAAGGGCATCACCTTGTAATGAAATGTCCCCCATAGAGTTGTAAATGTTGTCTTCAACTTATCATTCTCGTTCATCAAGATCTGATTATAACCTGAGAAACCATCCATGAAGGAAAATAGTTCGAACCCGGCTGTGCTATCCACAAGCACATCAATGTGTGGGAGTGGAAAATCATCTTTAGGGCTAGCTTTGTTCATATCTTGATAATCAACACAAACTCGAACCCGTCCATCTTTCTTCAACACTGGGACTATATTAGCGACCCATTCTGAGTATAGGGTAGTCTCAATAAATCCCATGTCAAGAAGCTTCATGACCTCTTCCTTGATCTTCTTTACAAGTTCTGGCTTAGCTCTTCGCAGCCTTTGCTTCACGGGCTCAACCGAAGGATCAGTCGGTAGACAATGTTCGACGATCGATCGATCGAGACCCGACATGTTAGTATAAGACCAGGCAAAGATGTCTTGATAATCCTTCAACAATTGAGTCAAGCGTTTAGCCAAATCTTTAGGGAGGCATGCCCCAATCTTCACTTCTCTAGGATTCTCCATGTCGCCAAGATTGATCACCACGGTTTCTTCAACAGTTAGAGGCTTGGATTTCTCATGGATTTCCAAGTTCCGTTGTATTTCTTCATCATTCGGATCAAAATCGTCTGAGTCATTGGATTGACTTACATCACATATATGAGGATCCATGATTCTCGTCCCTTCGCATGCCTCGAAATTAGTCCTGAAACATAAAGGAAATTGATCGAAAAGACAAGACAGGGCTTAACCACATGCAATTTTCGAAAATTGATCATTGCTTTTTGAAATTCATTTTGCTTTCGAAGACCTCGAGACAAGAATTCTTGAGAAGCCCAACTCTCAGTTCTTATCGTAGATGACAAATTTTTTCAATCGTTGGCTATCATCATCGGGTTGGTTTGGGGTACTTCAACAAGATTCAAAATGATAAAAACTTCTGTAATTTTATTGATATCAAATCAATGAATTACATCTTATTGGATTGAAAAACTTAAGTGCAACATGAATTGAAATGAAAATCGAAAACAATAAAGATTCCCACGCAGGGGAGATACGAAAACTGGAAATAATTACTCTTGAGGGCCAGCGCCCATCCTTTCAAGTGGTCCTTCAGTGATTGCACCAATGGAGATCTCAGCAAACCAACCAGTGAGGTAGGGTATATCGTCATTAAAGTCAAAGTCCACCACCCTCGACTCCGGCTTCTTAAAAATACAAGTTGGCTGGTCATCCTCAGAATCATCAGACAAACTGACCAAAATCGCTTTACCATGCTTCTTGGGCGAGTCAGTTAGGGCTGGTGGCGACTTAGGAAAGATAAGCCCGAGATCATCCTCAGTAGGGCTCGGTTTTAAATGCTAATATCCCCCCACTACTCCAGTTGAGCGAAAGATGTGATCAATAGGAGGCGGCAAGGGACTTTGACTTACTCCTGTTTGGCCTCTGTAACAACCGAGGTCTTGTTCGCGGCTTCTCGGCCCATGATATCCCAAACCGACCTTGTGGGATTGTCCATTTGTCTCAATCGGGGCACGAATGCCTTGACCTTCCTTCCCAAGACCCTGTCCTGGCTCAAAACCATTACCGACCATGACCTTGGCTACCATGATAGCTGCATTAGAAACCTCTGGAACCGGCAACGGCATATCAGAGGAAGCTTGAACAACTTGAACTATCTCAAATGAATGATAGCTATCCTCCTCAACATGATTGGGCTCTATGTATGGGATCGATGTCGCGTTGAAGATTCGGTGATCTTCCTCCCCATAAATTGTAACCAACTTTGCCTCAGCGACAAACTTGATCTTCTGATGCAAACTGGAGGGCACTGCACCTACATTGTGGATCCATGGCCGCCTTAACAAAAAATTGAAAGCAGAAGGGATATCCAGCACTTGAAAAAGAATATCGAACACAGAAGGTCCGATTTGCAGCTCTAAGTTAATCTGACCTATCACATCCTTCTTTGCTCCATCAAAGGCTCGAACAGAAGTCTTGGCTGCTTGCATGGTAGATGGTTTAATGCCTAACCTTTTCAAAGTAGCCAACGGGCATAAATTCAAAGCTGACCCGTTATCAACAAGCACCCTAGCCATGTGAGTCTCCTTGTACTTCATTGATATATGAAGCGCTTTATTATGACCATGTCCTTTGGGATTTCCTCATCGGAAAATGCTACTTGATCCTTGAGGAGGATCGTCCCGACAAACCCCTCTAGCTTATCTTCTTCAATAGTTTCGGGCACATGAATCTCACTTAAAACCTTCATCAGAGCACCCCGATGCTTCTCTGACGTCTGGAGAAGTTCCAACAACGAGACTTGTGCAGGTAACTTTCTCAACTGATCAACCACACTATATTCACTAGCCTTAATCACAGCTAGGAATTCCTTTGCCTCTTTCTCAGCCACTGGTTTGGCAGGTGGATTATCAGCATAAGTTCGCCCCGATCTTGTTATCGGATCAATATTGTATGACCATGGAACCATTTTGTCACTTTCATAAGCGTAGGGTTGAGGTGATGCCATCACTAATACTTCAAAAGTATCGAGTATAACGATCCCGAGGTCATCATCAGAGGCATCTTCAAGAGAGGGCATGTCAATTAGCTCAGGATCCAACTTAACTTGTTCATCGGTTAGCATTGCGAGTTCTTCATTCCAGTCAATGATGACCTGAGATATAGTAGCCACTACCCCGAATTCATCAGCCATCTCAATCATTCCCTCTCTTACCAACTCATCCACCTTCTTTTCTATTTCACCGAATGATACCACTTCACCGGTCGAAACATAACCAGCTCGGACTAAAGCGTCGAACATATCTTCGAAAGGGACCCTGAAGTCTTGAACTCGCTTGACCCCGGGCCAAGGACAACAATTGCACTGCTCGAATGATCAGGAAGTGGATTTTTCTGCACATTGGGCTTACCGGCTGGCTGTAGTGCAAACGCTCCAGTCTCGAGTAGATCTTGTACTCGATGTTTGAGCACTTGGCAGTCGTCTGTTGAATGTCCCACCTCACCTCTATGGTAATCACATTTCTTCGACGGATCATATCGTGCAAAGCCAGCAGCGTTAGATCTTTGTGGCTCCGAACTCAGCAAATTCTTCTTCCTCAGCACTGCTAGTACCTGAGATAACGTTCCAGGAAGTGAAGTAAATTGGCGAGCTTTGCGCTGCGGGCGTGGGTCCTGCCGGCCTTGCTGCCCATAAGAGGTCGGCTGCTTGGTGGTAAATTGTAATTTCGGGGCCTGAGCTGGCATCTTCTGTACATAAGTCATGTTGACTTCAGGGGCATGCTCTTTGTCTTTCTTACTAGTAAATCTCTTGCCTGATGAACCCGACTCACTGTACCATCCTTTCTTGATCCCAAATTCAATCTCCTCACCCATGGCTATCAGCTGGCTAAAAGATTGGACGGCCATCACTAACATTCGTGAACAAATCGATTGTGGTAGAGTGGACACGAACAACTTTATTAAGTCACGTTCTGAGGGTTCAAGCATGATCTGTCCCGCCATGTTCCTCCAGCGAGTGGCATACTCCTTTAGAGCTTCGCCCTTTTTCTGCTCAGCTCTTTCCAGGTCTTCCCTTGTAATGGTGACATCGAGATTGAATTTGAAGTGCTTGACAAAGAGGTTTGCCACTTCTTCCCATGAGTCTTTCCGATTGATCTGGTGGTTGGTATACCATCTCATTGCAGCATCCTTCAAGCTTGCTTGAAAGGTTGGATTCATTAAAGGTCCATTAGAAACATATCTGTTCATGAGCCCCTAGTACATCTCGATGTGATGAATTGGGTTCAAGGTACTATCATACTTCTTGAAGGTTGGCATCTTAAATTTATCGGGCACTTGGACCCGAGCAAAAATAAACAGATCAACAGGTGGAACACTTTGAGTTCCCTCCACTTCACGTAACCTCTGGTTAAGCTTAGCCAGCAATTTAGCATTTTCATCATTGGGGGGTGGATGAAGAACATCGCCTGCCGGAGATGCACTAATATCAGTCAAAATGACATCGTCTAGTTGAAAAGTTGGATTAGTATTTACTGCAGGAGTTTTGTCGAGGTGGAGGCCTTGACGAGTTGGATGCGGAATCTCCGATTGAGAGACAGCATTGATCTGTTGCTGCTTGGCCATGAGATCACTCATCATTTTAGACATGGCAGCCGTGATCTGCTCATTGATTGTATTCATGTGTTCTTTCAGCTTTTCGTCAATCATGGCTGCAATCTCAGCTTGATTGGCCATCCTTCTTTTGGTCACCGATCGAGTATTATGAGGATGAGGGGAATCCGTGGCAAATTACCTACAAAAGTAACGATCGAATGAATATAACAAGTAAGAATAACGAGTCGGTCCATGACATCCTTTAGACCCTCAAGATGAAATTTTTTTCAAAAGACCAATTCGTCCAGTAAATCCCGAAATTCCAAATTGCTTCATTCAATAAAAACTTGGACTAATTCCAAAATTTACAAATTATAACTTAACGTTTTTCATTGAATTGCTTAGAATGGAAAATGTCTCAAAAGAATTCTTATAAAAATCGTTCAGAAACGACATCCATTTCTAGAAAACGTTAATGGTAAGCTAACATTTCCTCCTTAAAAAAAAAAAAAGAAAAACTTCCTAAACCAAACAAGAAATCAAATGGTCTTCCTCTTTTTAGAGGCCACGTGATCTATAGACGAATGGGCCTTCAAGGCACGCCGTAATCGTGCATTCTCTTCAGCCAGAGCATCTGCCTTATCCTGGGCCTTCATCGCTTTTTCTTCGCTGATTTGGATTTGAGTCTGAAGGGTATGCCGTACTGTCACGACCGAGATCTTCAGAAATATCTCAGCAGGGATGGTATGATACTGAACATACCGGTCCGTGGCAAAGTGACGCTTCATTCTTCCAGTGAGCTCATCTGCGGGCCAAATCAGCTTCTGAGTGGAACAATTTTGCCAAGCCTCAGAATGACGCCTAAGCTCGACTCTGTAAGACTCGCCTTTCTCGAACTGGACTTGAAATTCATTAGGCCTGAGTGGAGGTGGGACATCCTGCAGAACTCGGAATTGACGTGTAACCCGAAGGGGCTGATAGCAGGTTGCCCCATAAATGCCCATCAAAGGTACGGGCTTCTGATCGCCATGGTATAGTCGAGCCTCGACCTCCCGAAACCACACAGCTTGCCAAAGGAAAATCTTAGAGTTTGGATCCTTGAACAGATGGACCCATTGCGTATAGTGCAAACTCTTAGTTTGATCTTGTATTTGTTTGAACCTTAAAATAGGGTTATCAGTCATGCCCATTTCAAATACAGTCACATCTTTCCCAAATTGAAAAAGGTGTGAGAAAAGCCAGATTTGTAAAAGCTCAATCGGGACTCAAAAAGTTCTATCTTTTCCTTTCTTGAATCGTGTCAGAGATATGAAAATCTCTGCTAGAATTGTGTTTATAAAACTAACTCCGCCACATATTAGTTTTACCATCCAAGCTATGACAGGATCAATAGCATTTTGACGGAATGGAAAAATGATGAGTCCAAAAAAAACTAAGATAAAAATTTTAGATCTCATGATAATAAAGTTATTTTCAAAACATTCAATAAGAAAAGATAATGGGCATGCTTGACAATTACCCCTTAACACTTTTTCAATTTCTTTTTTAGTCAACTTCAAAAATTCAGCAAGCACTACCACAGGATCTACCTTAATGGGTGGTTCGACTATATCCAACTCAATCGATTTTCCAATGGCAATACTGTATTCTTCCAGAGTCGATGTGAGCTCAAACTTACCTCCCAACACAAATGTGGTTGTCTCGAGGCACCAAAAATGAACGAGTGCCCGCATGATCCCGCTCTGAACATCTATATCTAGGATTGGCAGCATGAATCCAATGCGTTTGAGAACGTACTGTTGACCATCTGGCTTCAACTGGCTCCATAACTTCTTGAGCTCCAGCTTCGGAATAGGCACGAAACGGATATTGAGGCGACCCATTCTTATATAGACCACGTGCCAAATGACTTAACCTAAATCATGGACCGACTCAAAATAAGATGAAGAAAACCAAAGATAAAACTCGAGAAATTACCGTCTTTAGGGAGAAAATGTCAATCACAGAGACATACACATGAATTGTGAGTTTAAATCTTAATCTATCTATCCTAATGGCTTTTGCAAAGTGAAATGATGAATGGAACGACGCGTCGCAGCCTCGTATACAATCGTCATGACTAGTCGCGGCCTCGCATACAATAGTCATGACTAGTTGGGTCCAATCACTTTGGCTTGGTTCGGTTGACAAGGGCAACCCCCATGCGTTATAGTCTCACGTGCATGAGGACGACCCTTGAGCCATTTTTGGAAAAATTTTCGGGATTTAAATGGGATAACCTTTAGCGAAGCCTTACCGCCAAAGTTAAAGAGCCACCTAAATACCATCTTAAAACTATGGGTGTGACCCAGGTTCGGTCACAGGTTGTGTGTGGTGCAGTGCAAATACTGTAAATCATGCACAACAATTATATGCAACCAACACTTCAATAGAACGAAAATTAAACCAAATTCCACTCCACCAAACCTGCAAAACAAAGGCTTAGCCAATCACTACTCCCCTTATAACTCTCATCTTGCAAAAACATTTAATACTTAAAAATGAGAATTTAATTAAATTTTGCTAAATTGAGTGATTTTTGTTTGAAAATTCTTTTTTGGCCTAAGTCCTCTTTAAATTTTCAAAAAAATTCAAGTGCGTCCCCAGCGGAGTCGCCAAGCTGTCAGGACCTAAAAAAATCGTGTTTTCGATCTTCGGCTAATGGATTACTGGATCAATTAAATTAACTAACCTAGCTCGAATTCTCCCAAACTCTATCAATTCGCAACTTAGGTCCAATTATGAGTATGCAAATATTTTCAATGAGAGTCGCCACTAATCATTTAAGGTAGGTTGATTAGAAACCAAAATAAAATAGCGGGAGTACTATTTATTTCTACGAACCAGAAATTATGAATTCGGGGACTTGGTTACGCTAGATTCCCTAACGCCCTTTCGGTACCAATTTCAAGAAAAATACTCAATTTGGCAATTTTGATAAATCATGACTTAGAGTTCAAAGGTGCAGAAATTTTTTATTTTCACTTATTTAAATGAAAACTAACCTATATGTAATGACGTGCAAAAATTAACATGCGATTAATGCAACATAACATGCAAATTATATGTTATGCGACGACATGACCTATTTCTAATGACGGGCATATTATATTTTTTTATTTTTTTAATGAAATTCGGAATTAAAAATGTCAATTATCTAAACAAGCAATTTTAAACTAAAGAAATTAACCTATTCTAGAGTAATCTTTTGGTTTTTTTTAAAATCAAAATTCGAAATTAAAATCAAGTAAAAAAAAATAATTGCTAAATCTTTCGAATTAAGTTTCGATCTGAAGCCTGACAGATCGATCCTAAAATTTAAAATACCCGCTATGGAAATAATTCTATCTAAAGCCTGATAGATAGATTTATTTCCATGTGTGCGGTTGCGGATTAGGAAATTTTCCTAATCGATCACATCTTGAAAAATTCTCGATATCTTAAATATCTTGGATATATTCAAAAGATTTTGAAAATTCTAAATTTTATCCAAGTTTGAAAAGTAATAGATATCCAAGATTTCAAAAAAAAAGAAATAAAATCCTAATTGGAATAATGCCTATTATTCAAATATGCAAAATTAGATATCAATATGCACAAAATAGGCAACCAAATATTCAAATCAAATTGGAATAGGATAATTACCTGATTTGCAGATTTCTTTCCTAATTTGAATTTGTAGCAGATCGGAATTGCGGATCGGAATGGTGACCGGTGGTGCGTCGCTTGACGGCGAGGACGGTAGCTCGATGACGGGTTCTCGGTGGGCTTACGGTGTGCTCGATGGTGGGTGACTTGTAGCGTTTATGAGGAGGAAACTACCGCCGTGTGGTTGCTCTTGGTGATCAACAGGGGTGCTTTAGGACACCTGCAAAAACAGAAAGAGCGGATGCCTCGGTGGATGATGACTGGACGTGCACGAGCTGCCTTGTTTTTGTGAAGGTGCAAAGAAGAAGGAGAAAGAAGACACTCCGTTCCTCTTCTTTTCTGAACTTCCCCACTGTTCCTCTTTCTTGTCTTATTCTCACTGTCCTACACTGTAAAGAACGTGAGTTCACTTTTCGTGGCCGCGAATCCCACATTCTATGGCCCTCACGCCTTTCTTCGCGTATCTTGCATGGACAGATTGCTAGACTGCATGCCAAAAGAGCTTCACAGCCGCCAATTCTCGCTCAGGAACTTCACTGGTGCAACGAAGATCAGACTTCAAAGACTCGTGGCACTGGATTTGTGTGGTGAGCGCAGTAGCAGAGGGGCGCGAACGGCGGTGGCAGTGGCTTTGCCGGTCTCCCTCTCTCTCTCTTTCTCACAAGTGATTCACTCGTGTATCTCTCTAAAAAAATTTGATCTGAAAATTGTGAGAACTCCCTCTTGATTATGAGACATAAACATATATTTATAGTATAAACCTAGGTCAATTAGCCGGGCTTTCTAGTCCTAATTGGCTTAGGTTTAAGCTTTAATTTAATTTTAAGTGGGCTAAATTAATTTGAGCTTTTCTTTAATTAAGCATAATGGGTTAATTTAAGCTCAAATTAAAACAACCAAGCCCTTTTTCTTGTAATTTTCGACCCATGCTTTCCGAGTGAGCCGAGTCTCGTTCGATGCTCGAACTCGATTCACGTTATGAATTTTAAGCTCGCTTGTCACCGCTGATCCGATGCGGAATGCAATTAATCTATATGAACCTAAACTAAATGTTATGCAATTTTAATATTTTTGTTCAGGGGTTAAAATTTAATTCATAATTTTCTATGCAATTAACACAAAATGATGCGCCAAAATTTAGGTGTCAACAGCTGCCCCTCTTTGAGTGGAGGCTCGCAGAGGTTTTGCTCAAAAACTGAAACCTAAATTTAAACTATGCAAAGGCTTCTTACTTCGGTGAAAGAGCCTTACATACGGATCGCACAAAAAGTGTCCAAATGAGGGAAAGCTTTATAATGTTGTGAGCTCCCTTGATCTCCAAACTTCTAGTCTACTAGAAGTAAGGTTCTCGAGGTACAGAATTGCTTATATGTTACTTGTAGTTTTCTACAAATGCGAAATAGTGCATGATATGAAGAAAGAATAGGACGTGTTGCCTATACCACTGGGCAATCACGAAAAGGATCATGTCACCTCTTCCATTGGGTGAGCATGAGGTTGGTTGTGCCACCTATTCCACTGGGTGAACACGAAATGAGAAACTATGCTGCCTGTTCTACTGGACAAACATGAAATGGGATGTGCTGTCTATTCCACTGAGTAACATAAAGAAATATGTCACCTATTCCATTGGGTAAACATTAAATGGGGTGTGCTGCTTATTCCACTGAGCAACACAAAAGAAATATGTCATCTGTTCCACTGGGTGAACATATGAGAGACCATGTCTCCTATTCTGAAGAGAGAAACAATGAAGAATACTTAGCAAACGTACCTGAATTCTTCTTATGTTATGGGAGAGCCAATTGCATTGCACCTGTTTTTACCTGAGAAAAGGTTAAACTAGCACATACGCAGGAGCAAAGAAAACATATTTCATGAATCTGCCTAGATTACCAAACTTCACTGGGGAATTTATCAATAAAAACAACCATTTCGTCCTTTTGACAATTTGATCACATTAGCATTACCGAGCTTCACTGGGGAATTTATCAATAAGAACAATCATTTCGTCCTTTTAACAATTTGATCACATCAAATGAGAGACCTTTGATCAGAAAGAACTTTTCACTCGCTCTCAATGAAAGGCTTTTAACCCGACCTTTGATGCGGGTATAAGAATCACTCAAACTCTTTTCGTCGTGCTTGACAAGGGTTCGAATATTCTCAAAATCAGTATGGCTTGGCCAACTTATAATCCACCAACCACAACTTATATTTAGACACACAAAGAATATGAAACATTAACAAGTATAAAATGAAAGCTCAGACTAGGGGTTCCATATTATATTATCATCATCTAACGCCATGAAACACGACAAAATCACGCGAAGATATAGATTAAGAAAAAACACAAAAAACTTGTTTAGGTTTCAGGTTCTAGATTCCATCTACCTGAAACCTGGAACTTGAAATCTACCGGTCAAAAGAGATTTTCCAATTTTTGAAACATGGAACATACCCTGAATATCTTTGAATTTGAAATCTACATATTCTTATTGGTCAGTTTTTCAGATTTCGGGATAGAACCTGGAACCATGCTTACCCTTATGTTATATCACACTAGGTACTCCTAACCAACATAAAACATGACAAAAAGAAGCCCAAGAAGTCTCAGGACCAACGCAACAGAACGGTCACCGCCTCATAAACTCTACATAATGTGATGCCCTCCGATGCAGGGCCGGTGGCCACTAAGGCCCAATAGGTAGGAGCAGTTATGTCAGCTCATATGCACAAACACATCCGTATAGCACAAGAGGCCATGAGAGAATCAAGTATATAGCCTATCCATTGTATGCTTCAAGCGTTCAACATCAGCTCCCACAATTTCATCTACCTTTTGCCCCTTGCTGAAGAAATGAAGTCTCGGCTGCAGCAAAATTCGAAATCAGTTTCTCATACAAAAGAAGTACCGCCGAAGGTAAAAGTTAGACGAGAGTTTAATGAAGCCGAAGACAGAAAATTGGCTCGCACACAGTTCTCGCTGGCATTTCTCAAGAAAGATCCGTCAGAATGCATAATTCAGGATATGAAATGTCCGGAAACAATGATGATGATGCTTGCAACTTTTTCATTATGTCTAACTCATAGCACTTTTCACTTTGCTTGATGGGTGTCGACGAGGCCAGATCAATTTTTGCACAAATCCAAACTGACCCAATTTCTTTTGAGTTTTGGAATTCTCTTTTGTGACATTAAGACTGCACCACACCAGCCCAAAGCCGACACATCACAGAGTGGAACCGAACTTGAAGAACTTCAGTATGATTGAGAATTTGAAGCAACAACAGTTCGGTTGAACTCCGAGTCCTGACCATTTCTGGCACTTGTGGCCAGAATCAACCTATAGCAAGAACAAACAAAACCAAAAGAGAAAGAACTTCCACCGGAACTTGATCAAACCTGAACATTTCCTGTTCGACTCCCGTCTATAAACTCCGTCTTCAATTCCTTCCAGTTTTTTTGGTACAAATTTAGGGGTCATGCACTTCCGGGAACACTGTTCATGTCCATTTTTCCATATATTGAATTTTCTATCTAGCCAAATTTCTTCCCCCAAGCACCAAAGAAATGAAGCAGAAATAAAAAGAGAAATCAAATGAAAAACTCAAAGGACGGCACAGCTGAAGTGAAGCTGGTAATAGCTCAAATTAATCAAGATACTAAAATGGATTTTCCTGATGGCCAACGATTTCTTAGCTAGCCAAGGAAAGAATGACCAACTCCATATTGCTCCAAGGAATGTACTTTTCAGAAAATGATGAAGTCAATTATCTCTATACCAAAATATAAACTCTATCGGAAGTGACCACCCCCATGACTACAGTATGCAAGATACTTTAGATCACAATCCGGAATTTTATTTCATGGATAACAAAGAGGCTCCGAAACACAAAGTTCCTTTTAAGATGAGCTTGAGTTTTGAGAACGTTCCTTGATACCCAGCATCAGCTAGATTATCAATCTT
Organism: Syzygium aromaticum; assembly: GCA_024500025.1. Lineage (NCBI taxonomy): Eukaryota > Viridiplantae > Streptophyta > Magnoliopsida > Myrtales > Myrtaceae > Syzygium > Syzygium aromaticum. The sequence continues at coordinate 497,553 of CM044888.1, read as the reverse complement.
CAGATTAACTTTGTTAGCTCCAGGATCACCGCAACAAAGTAACACACCTCCTCATTCTAGCGATGAGAAAGAGAGAGAGAGAGAGAATCAAGGTGTGCATGAAAAACAAGAAAGAAAGCAAAACCGATAGAAATGATTTGGGCCAGAAGGTGGGTGCGATGAGTCTTGTTGGGCCCAGCCCATTTGGACATCGGTCAGTCCAGCTCAATTGTTGTGTGGCTGCATTTAGTTGCCCATCCCCACAATGAGGATGAGGATAGTACAATTGTACAAGTTTTGGGCCTGCAATTACCACTTTTTTCATGCTCTAAAATCTTGATTAATTACCTTTTTCAAACAGTGTTTTTATACCTCTCCATCTCCCACAGTTGACCTGGTCATGGGTTTAGCAACCCATGGGCCTGCCAGCCGAATTGGCGAGCGGCCATATCAACTCACACCTCGGCCATATCTCCAAATCTTTTAGTTTTACATTCTGTCAAACCCTTAGCACACCACTGGCGCTCACCTACGCATTCGTGAGTTAGAAAGCCAAAGAACACGCCAAGAAAAAGCCCATTTGGTGGAAGGATTTGGAGTTTTGGATGCCTTGCCCTATTTTTCTTTCTTTGCCCTTCATGCTATGGGGTGGTGGAAACAATGTCATTTCTCGATGCACCTCCTTTGGCCCATAAAATCTAGGGTTTTGCACGCCTTAATTTCAACTAAATGTGGTATATTGCTTTAGTAAAAGTAGGATCTTTCTTTTTATGGGAATCAATGATGAGAAATATCAAAATCTTTAAACATTATCACCGTAGTATTTCGTACATAGATACCATTCGTATGCGTATCTCACTATAAAGTAGCAACGGTAATGAAAATTAGATTATTTTCACGTGGAGGCGTAAATGATGAAAAGTCGATATCTAAAATTTCAAAGTTCATCGACTAGTTTTGTAATATGTCACGAAAACAGAAGTGCTTGCAAACACATAGAGACGTATAAAGGAAAGTAAAAGAACAATGCTTTATGTATATTTTTATTTTATCTTTTTGGACTTGAAAACAATTATAAATATAGAAGAGGTCAAATTGTATTCCCATCGACCTTACCATTACGAATTTAATGTATGTCAAATCATTTACATTTGTTATGATTGATAACAAAATATTTCTACAAAAACTTAATGGATCGTCCACCCGATCGTGGGTATGCTAAAACACCAAATTATGAGATGACTGATTAAAGATGGCAACCTAGCTAGACGAAATACAAATTGATCAATGACCGTTTTCTAAACTGTTACAAGGTTGAAAACGTATCGAATCACACATTTAATTAATAGCTTAATCTTTTAGTCGAAATGACTTATTAAAATTTTGTATGTACATATGGATCATTTGTTGGATCGAGGTGCAGAACTATCAAGGATCCTATACAATATCGATGGGGTGGATTTCACAGTCATATGAAACTTAAAAGGCTTACAAACGGATAGCTCAATGAGGTGTCGATTGATCGCGGCCATGTCAAAACCAAGCTCATCACTCCTAGATTGGAAGATCACCACTTAATGCATCGTCGTGATTAACGGTTCAAGGACAATAACTCGACATCATGCACCAGTGGTGAGGCAATGAGCGATACATCGAGAGTTTGACGTGATGCTCATCATATGACGCCGATGGTAAAAACCAAAAACGAAAGGAGTGGCAATAATTAATAAAGTCATCCCCGGGATTGTTTTGTCTCTAACCAGCATTTGAGAAGGAGCTCCACATAGGGCTCCTCTTTCCTAGAAATCCCCCCGTCCTGGATCAATTCATCCACCACCCTACTACGTTCCATTATAATTTATTATCAATATAATATTATCCCATTACCAAATCATGATACGGATAACAATCGTATTGAGTATTATTCTCCTTTTTTTCAAAAAAAGGATATTATAAGTATTAAAAATTATGTACAACGCTCATATTAGTACCAAAAGTTTTTACCGACTCATTTAAGTGCTAACAACGAGAAATTCTGATCAAATTGATAACGTAGCTTTTATAATTAAAATTTTAATCTAAGTTGCTTTTTATTAAAAAAAATCAATCCATGTGATATTTTCATGTGTATATTTCTCTCTCCTCTCCCTCCACGTCATTTTTTCTTTTTTTTCCTTCTCTTTTCTCCCTTATGCGTGCTGCTGCTCCACACGTCATGAGAAGGACTATTCTCATCGGCGCTCCCCATCACCACCCAGACAGACGTACGAGTTGCGCCACAGCCTCCCACAACCCCTCCACGACCTCAGCTCATTTTCATCGTGAGGGTGTCGCGGGGCTTAGGCGACCCAGGATCTAGGGTCATCCGAAAACAAGGTTAGATTTGGGCTCATGGATGTCGAATTTGATGTCCCGAGCAACTCATTCTTCTTCGTTGGCTCTCTTCGCATCGACTCGATCCTATGCCAGCTCTCTCCTCACTACTCCCAGGCGAAAAACGCCGACGTTCGATTCTTACCGTCACCGTCGCTCCCTCGCCACCGAAAGACACCGCCATCCGCGTTCGCTACCCGCCATCCATCACCCCTCCACAGAGAAAAAACTCCCAACCACAGCCAACCTACGCACAACAATCGTCGTCCCGTGCATGGCCACCATCAATCATCACACCACCTCAGCCATTTTCCCTGAAGGCATCACCCAACTGAGCATGAGCAGAGACATGGGTGGCCACCATTAACCCACACCGGTCGCCAACATCTTAGGCCGGCCATAGCTCAAAGCCGCCTGCCATTCACAGCCCTCGTTGGTCGCCAGCAAAGCCGCAGTCAGTTTGTCCCGTTTCTGCTCTGTTTTTCGGCAAAAAAGGCTTGGAGAGTTTGGGTTTCGCCCAAAGCTCGTTCACTGCGTCAACCACCAGTGACAGCTTTCCTCACTTTTTTCAAGCTGTTGGAGCCAGTGCTAACCGTCGCAATTCGTCATCTTGGAGCAATAGACGATTGGCTTTGTTCTGCCCTGTTTCTCTTTAGTGTCAACTTAAGAGATTTTATTTGAAATCTATAACGAGAAAATTTCGGAGATTTGAGGAGGCAAAATCGTGAAAGAGATCACGGCTAGCCAAGAGGAGAAATTAATGGGATATTTTTACTCGAAAATATGGCAGGCAAGAGGCAAGATGGTCAAGTGATTGAGCGGGGTTGCAAAGAGAGAAATTAAGGAAAAGAATCAAGAATTTAATGCTCATGGAATGAGCTCGCTATAAAATCGTGGAAGTGATGAGTGAACTTGAGCTGTATCTTATAATTATGGCGGCACAAGATATATCTTGCTCTTTCGTATTATGGATACCTCAACGGTTGCTCCATCCAAGGAAGAGAGTATATCAATTCACTGCTTGGATCGGATTTCCTTTTCCGACTAATTTTCGAGAACCACTCCGAATGCTGTTGAGTATCCCTGATACCAAATTGATTTCTTGGTTTCAACCGAATTCTGACGATCGGTGCTCCAACAGGAGCAAAGAATATAGCAATAAAGCGACTGACGGATTTATATGTACACAAAAACACTTGTGTTAGAGCTACGAAGCATTAAAAAAACTAGTATCTGAATGCTACCATCATGGCATCCGCAATGCAATTTTCCTTGCACAAGAGACAAGCACTTAACGTAGTTGTTTTGATTCAATAATTTTGAACCCCTGTTCCATGAATGAACCTGATAGAGAAAAATGAAAAGAACAATTTCAAGCTAGGGTGACAGATCAAGAGTGAGGCGACATTAATGTGATATTTGAACTAATCTTCTTTCAGTCCTCCTCCGCCAGCTCTCTGTATTGACTCTGTCGCTCGCACTAGCACAAGTGGTGTTACGTGCTTGGTACTGAAATGATCACTTTTAATAACGACTGGCACTGAAGTGATCGTTTTTTAATAACGATCGGCACTGAAGTGATCGCTTTAAAAAAATTTGGTACTCAAATGATTACTATATACAACTTTTAGACGACGTCGTTTAAAGGTTATATGCTGATTGGGCATGCTGTCGAGCCACGTAGGACAAAGAAATTAATAAAATATGGACACGTCAGATTTCCGAGGACCCAAATCAGAATTTACACTTAAGTTATCATTTTTTTTAAAAGTTGGCGCTTAAGTGATCCAAAAAAAAAATTAGCACTAAAGTGAGCTCCGTACACAACTTTTAGCACTTCTAGTATCATTCTTCTCATCTTTTTCTATTGTCTTTTGTCATGTAACAACAAGGTGCAATTTTGGTCGCTCGCCGTAGCTAGAATGGACACAGATGCACCAATTTTGTATCTGCAATAATGGAATTTGCACATCTCATGCGGTTATCCAACCATTCTTATATTTGAGGGTGGTGAGTCTTCCTTTTGAGTTTCGTGCACGTAGAAATTCGTTTTGCTTGCGTTTGAATTGAATATCGACAAAGCAATGCAAGAGTATCATTTCATCAATGCATTAGCTCCGGTTGAGAGTCATTCAAAATTTCTCTTGCACCAGCTATGTTTGGCCAAAAACCACGAGGCGAAAATCAATGTTTCGTCGTGAATTGGTGGAATATATTCATCAACCATCGTCATCCTGAGAAATAAGGATGATGATGGCGTGAATTCCTCCTTCATTTTCCTCTTCGTTTCCTTCTTCCTTGGCGATCACCGAGGGCGTATATGACAATAATTGAAGACCAATATAGTGAAAGGTGCTGTTTGGCCAGAAAGTGAGATTGGACCGTAAAATTCCTGGAGCTTAGACATGTCAAAATGTGCATCTTTCGGTTTGACTTTTGCCTTTTAACTTGGCGTGATTTGAGGTTGGTGTGACGCGATGGAGACGTAAGAAAAGGAATTCCCTTTTTTTGTCCCCAAAGACCCAAGGAAAACGAGCCATTGAGATGTTGCAAGGAAGTTTCCCAAGTGACTCCAATGTTGGCAATTGCCGTGTTTCTAGCAACAATGGACTTTCCTTCCAAGTCCTCTATTCGCGGTCAAGGTCCAATTCGAACTCCAACGTGGAAATATCAAAACCAACTCCAGTTCAAAAAGGCAATTGCCGTGTTTCAAGCAAACTCGGACCCAATACAAAGTTCAAGTAGGGGCATTCCATTCTTGATTGCTACTCCGACACGAACGCAGTTTAATTTGGGTCAGGTTGGGTTAACGAGCTAAATTCCGAATCATGTTCCAACAAACAAGCTTCGAGATTAAAAGCAAGTGAACTATTACAGCAGCCCATCCGATTTTAGCATAATGGAAAACTCAATTGCCAATTACATTAAAGAGGAAAAAATTATGAAGAACCCTCTAAGGACTAACCAGTTTATGGACATCGATTTACTCTTCTAGACGGCAATAGGGATTTGTGTAGAAAAAGGGCTTAAAGATTGGGCAGATGGTCGATTGAGGATTTAAGATTTTGTTTTGGCCACTTGAAGACTTGAAATTTAGTGAAAAAAAAAATTCTAATTAGATGTGGAGTTCGCTGTCAGTTGAATTCAAGCATTGGAATTCTTATACTCCGCACGGTTTTAAGTAGTTCCCATCATTGAGTACCAGGGGGGTGTAGTTGTGATTTATCAAGACAGCCTCAGCCGTTACTCCCCCCAACTTCTTGTAATTGGGGAGAAATGACACCCGACAACATTAAATAAAAAAAGAAAGAAAAAGATTGTCGGACCGCAAATTATTGGCATAGGATGGATTGCACCTCTTCGATTCATGACTTGGTCGACTCATGGCGAAACTTGGCATGTGAGTTCTCTGACGGAGAAAGACCCTCCAATCGGATGAGTAGTTCTTGCGGCATAAGTCATAAGCATTGACCCACCGAATTAAATTCTCGTTGACTGTAGCACTATTTATGATTTTGCAAGTTGGGTACTCGCACTTCATCGACCAGCAACGAGCAAAGCCCCTCTTCTCCTACGTTTCCCTGGCCAAAACAATGGACCCTCGGCTTCAATGATGTTGATGAGCTCCACAGGTTCATTGTGTAGGAGCCAAAACTCTTAGATCGTGCATGTAAGGGCCCCTTCCCAAATACCCCTCTCCACGTCACCGCAGCTGCCGGGAAAACCTGAGTGGCCATTGAGATGGCCATCTTGAAGCCGTCGTTCGCTCGGAAGCTGAATCCAGAGGGTTACAGCCCCATGCACTTGGCTTTGCAGCATGAGCATTATCAAATCGCGAGAGCACTGATGAAATTCAACCCCAAGTTGATCCAAGTCCGAGGACGATGCGGGATCACCCCTTTACATTATCTCGCCGAGAAGGAAGCAAACAATGAGTTAGAGCTCTTGGCCGAATTCCTAACTGCCTGCAAATCATCCATCAAAGACTTGACGAGCCAATGCGAAACTGCTGTTCACGTTGCCGTCAAGAATCACAACCTCAAGGCATTCAAGGTTTTGTTTAGATGGCTTAAGCGAGTCTATTTGACAAAAATCTTGGACCGGAAAGACCAAGATGGTAACACCATCTTACATATTGCTATGTCCGAAAAGCAACCCGAGGTATAGTTCATGCTGATTTAATTCATCAATTCTGTAGTTGTCCGTGCTTCTATTGTTCGATCCTTACATAATTTAATCGAGGAATATATCTTCAAACGAGCGGGTCGGATCGTATTTGGATGGGTCAAAAATGAATTCAGTTTCAAATTGACCCATTTATGCTATATTGATCTATTTTTAGGTAATACAGTTTTAACGACTCATACTCGATAGTGTCCAGACCTAAGTCATGCCCAATCCAACTCATGTAACTGTTCCAAGAGAAAATATCAGGAGAAGAGGAAGCAGAGTCAAAGTAAATTCTTTTTCCTTTTGTGGTTCAGTTGAGTCAAAGTACATATGGCACAGAGACAGAGAGAACAATAAATAAAAAATCGACATGGAAAAGAGAGCGGCAATCGATCATCCAGAATACGGGATGACGGATGTCGAGTTCTTCCCGAAACAATCAGTAAGACTTAGTCTGAACAGAAGCCGCTGACACTTTATTTTGTTTCCTTTTCATTTCTTCCAGATCATCAAGCTGTTGATTGGGTATACGAGCATAGATGCAAAGAACTTCCAAGATAAGACGGCTCTGGAAATCTTCCAAGTGAATCCTAGCGGCGATCAAAGTGTTGCAAAGAGGTTACGCTGGGAAGGACGTCGTGCAAAATATTTTGCTCCTACCCTCTCTCTATCACAGTTTTTGGGCAGCGATCTAGATCGCTTTGAGAAGTTGGCATGTTCTTTCGGCATCCGACTTGAATCCGTTCACAACATTTTATTTCAAGTGTCTGTCTTAGCGGTGATTGTCACTTTCCAAAGTGCTCTCACTCCTCTGGAAGGATACTGGCAGAATTCCTCCTTGAATCCCACGGCCAATTCCACTGTCATTACCACCAATTCCAGTGATACTGCTATTGAAAAACCACATCATGCCGGAAACCTGATACCGGAGGGCTGGTGGCTATATAGTTTCGTGGCCCTCAACATTTTGGCTATTTTCTTATGTCTGAAGAAAATCTTGGTCTTTATAATGACACTATTACCCTATGCGCGCAAGTATTACTGCTTATTAGCCTCGCTCATTTTGGCCTGCTATGTAACCTTTCCCACATTCCCGGAGCCCATTGAGATCGGAGGAGTGCCGTTTTGGAATATTGCCAGTACTCGCAAGTAGCCGCTTTGTTTATCCCCATGTACGTGGGGGCAAAGCACATCTAAGATCTAGATAGAATCGATGCCACAGGGAGACCTGTCGGCAACTTCCTTCAATCGAAGGATCAGAAACTTCACTAGTATTATTCACTTTAATTATTCTTGTCGCGAATGTATATGAACCATGTTGCTAGTCTCGAGGTTTGCAAGAAATAGACTAGACTCCTTTTAGTTGTTGCGTGCAATGGACTCATCTGGTATACATATCCTTAATCCCTAAAGTCCTTTTATCTTGCTTGAAGTCAGGACTTCGGATAGCTTTTTTACTAATTCAACTTCGTAAAATAACAAGCCGGAAAAGTACCGAATCGCAAATTGAAAACACGAATGACCAGAGTGATAAAGTTAGCATAACAACTAAGAGGGGTTGGGGTGAATTGGTTGTTTTAAGAAAATTACAACTTCTTCCATAAGAGATATCATGACACCTGTTCTAATGCCATAATAGAAAGTCTAATTCAAAAGTTTAAGCTAATAGGTGAAAGGAGACTATATGAATATATAGAGTATTTAGGATCCGATGTCAAGGGACGCTAGACAATTTCAACAAGTAAAAATTAAAGTATACATCACCGGTGTAAAAGAAATTATTGCGCATAAATGATCCCATCCATCTTTGACTTTAAGATTGTAACTCTCCACTCTTTCATGAGTCTGAGATGCTCGTGTAAGTCCTTTTTTAAATTGACGGTGTAATCTTGTGATCACTCTAGTAATATTTGAAGGTGATTGTCACGAAGACCACGTCAACTAAAAAGCCCAAACAATCCGTCTCGGTGACTTTGAAGTCAGTTAGGAGACTTCCTCGCAACCTCTTAATGGCTCATTTTCCTCGGGTCTTTGGGGACATGATTGAACTTTAATTCAACATCAAACTCCTCCTTTTGGCTAAAAAAAAGAGAAGGAAACTCCTACTCTTCCTCCATCTCGTCACAGGCACGTTTGTGGGTTATATATAGCTTACCAAGAGCCATCACCTAACTTGTAATCAGAATTTATAGAGGATGCTCTTTTAGGCTATGTTTCTCATACTTTCGTACTATATATGCCCACAAGTAGCTAATTTAGTGCAGTGTCATCAAAATGTTTTATCGCATTAGATTTGGTCATCCAATAAGGCAGGTAATAGGAGTGCCACAAACGCGAAGACGCTTCCTTGTTGGTTAGCATAGAACATTCTTGCATTTGTTGATAATATTTCGACCGATAAATTGCAAAATATTTATCTCAGTGACTTTAGGATTCTCGTATAATTAAGAGATCTTTCACTCCAATTTGCAGCTACCCCACTTAAATTTTCCTTACCAGTGTGAATCTGTCTTTTTCATTCTTAAGAAATATCATCTATGGAGTCCATAGAGTTCTCATTGTTTCATAAGCTTCAGACATGTTCTTGTTTCTTCCTCTTAGTTTTATTGTTCACCATCTCTTTGCCTCTGATCTTCTATGTATTTCTCTTGTATTTGAGACAAACTTTTGTACCAATGCCACATTTTATATATCGTCCATCTAGTTGGGCAAATGAGTTCAACAACCTTTCTAACCGGTGTGTTCATCTCCTCAAAAAATTGGGAAAAGTACTAAAAAAACATAAACCTTTTGCATTGGTACTAATTCAGTCTTAAACCTTTCAATTAAACTAATTTACTCACAAACATTTTCACATTGGTACCAATTCATTCCATCTGGTCAATTTAGGCCAGAAATTTTTATATGGACGCCAGTGACCCTAACATATTCTCTGATATCTGGTCAGTCGTATTGCCGACATCCTTGTAATGGCCTTGTTACTCTAGTCATCAAGATTTCAAATTTCTTTTTGTGAGCTAAGTTGCAAGACCACATACTCTTTTTGGTGGAGCAACAAAAGTCAGGGTTAATACCATGAAAAATCATAAACTTGTACACTTATAACAAATTTAGCCCCAACTAATTTTTTGACCACGAAAAACCCAAAATTGGTATACATGTGATAATTTTACCAAAAAATAAAAAATCCAAAACCAGTAGAATTGTGACAAATTTACCCTATGTTGGTTTCTATTAAATTTTACTGTCAAATTACTAAATTTGATGACATATGGCAGTTGATGGGTGTATAAGTTTGGGGCTTTACTCCTCTATTTGTCACAAGTTTATAAATTTGTGATTTTTCGTGATATTAATTCAATTTAACAGAGGGTAAATTTATCACAAGTATACCAATTTTGGTTTTTGGTGATCAAAATATTAGTTCGAGGTAAATTTATCACAGGTATATCAGTTTAGGGTTTTTGATAGTAAAAAAATTAGTTCAAGGTAAATTTGTCATAGGCGTACCAGTTTAGGATTTTTGGTTATCAAAAATTAGTTCGGGGTAAATTTGTCACAGGTGTACCGGTTTAGAATTTTTGATAATCAAAAAATTAATTCGAAATAAAATTGTCATAGGTATGCCAGTTTAGGGTTTTTCGTGGTATTAACCCTAAAAGTTCAGTTACTTCCCCAAAAGAAAAAAAAATGGTTTTCACATAATAAAGAGCAAATTATAAACATATCAATATGGTAAGATTGACTTAGCAGTTATCATACAAATTTATTCGTCAAACTATGGACTAGATGCTCAATATGAATTTGATTCACCACACAACTAAATGTAAGCAATTTCATATTATGAGAGGCCACTCTAGGTTTTTCTCATGTATTACTTGATCCATTGAGATAATAACGTATCTCTTGATAAATAATTAGAATTGATGAGAAAAATAGTGCTACGAAAACTTGATTGATCGTTCACACAACTGTGGCAGTATGATAATCTAGAACACCAAATTATGAGACATAAAGGATTAAGATGCCTTCTTCAACTCATGTCTAAGGAAGTTGTATGATTGGTTTCTTCTGGCCAAAGAATAATTTACCCGAAAGACATATGGATTGAGTCATATGCTGGTGAGACGAGGAAGCAGGCATGAGAGAGGTGGGCTTGGGCTCTCTTCCCGCCATAAAAACACGTAGTACATAGTCAAACTACTGCACACCAAAATCAATCTCTCTGTCTGTGGAAGTGTTGGAACTCCTTGTCGTCTTTGCCACCGCCGCCGTCGATCTTGTTAATCAAAATTGAGGAACATAGAAGAGGAGGAGGTGATGGTGGAACGATGGAGAGGCCGGGGTGTCTGGAGGGGCTGATGGGAGAGAGATTCCTTGGGAGCTGCGGAATCCACCAGGATAGGAAGAAGAGCGAGAAGAATGTCTTCTGCTTGCTCTGCTGCTTCAGCCTCTGCACTCACTGCCTCCCCTCCCACCCTTCTCACCCTTTCCTTCAGGTTCCTCTCTTTTCCTCTCTCTTGCATCCTTGCCATGCCATGCGTTTTGCCATTTTTCATTCTTTGCTTCCCCACAGATCCTAGTTTTACTTGTTCATCATAGCAAACTACTTTTGCTTCTCCATCTGCTATAACTAGAGCTGATCAGTCCTTCATACTTGATCATTCTGAATTTGCTTTCGAGACCCGTTTCCATGAATCATTGGTCAAATCTCAAATTTTACCTTTTGAACCAGTAAAGTCACACAAACAGCCATAGGTCCATTTCTTCTTTGGCTTCACCCTCTTCTGAGTTGGTCTGTTTACCATTTATGGAAGGGCGCATCTTCTACCCTCCTCTTTCCCTGCAAAAGTTCCCCCTGAGCTGTTTTTTTTTTTTTTTGGTAAGGATTCCCCCTGAGCTGTTGCTTTCAAAAGAAACTCAAAAGTTTGAAACCCACACACCCCACCCCCCCCCCCCTCCCTTTTAATTTCCCACAACTTTTATCCAAATTCATTATCCGTCCCTCTTCTTTTTACTTCTCAAAGAATTTGTTCTCACTAATTATATAAAAATAAGCACAAAGGGTTCATTAATATATCATTAATTCATCTCCTACCCGCTTCATTGGAAATTTGGTTGCCTGCCTTTTTCACCTCTTCTTCATGCCCGCAAAACCAGAAAACTTACCATCAAATTTTACAGTGATTTATTATAATGGGACATTTTTCTGCATACCTATGATGGACAGCATCATTAGCAAAACAGCACAGATATATTATTGTCTGGTTAATGACAAATGTACTATGAATCATTTTCTAATTTTCTTTGTTCCTGATATATGTCACATTGAAAATAAAAACTCCTGAAAAGATCTCCTGATGCAGCAATTGAACAATCAAATTATTGTCTTCAAGATCTCTTTCCATGACTAGCCTTAATTAGTTCTAGTTTGTGAAGCTATTATAGTGTTTAACTGAACCCATGTCATGTAAGTATGGGCATTGACCCAATCAAGGTTTGGGTTGGTGGTCATGTGACAGGTGAGAAGATATGTATACCATGATGTGGTTCGACTGAGCGATCACGAAAAGCTCATCGACTGTTCCTTTATTCAGGTAACACAAAACTTTGACTTCCAAAAATCGAATATAGAGGACATGAGGAAACCCTTGGTATGGATGACTGTGAAGAGAAAGGGACATGCGTTGATGATATGATTAGATAATGATTTCCTCTTCTTTATTTTTATTTTTGGCTTCCTGGTTTGTCTGCAATTGGAGCAGCCCTACACCATCCACGGTGGGAAAGTGATAGTCCTGAAACAAAGACCCCAGTCCAGAAACTACAAGGACCCTTCAAATATATGCTTCCATTGTGACAGGACCCTTCAAGAGCCCTTCCACTTCTGCTCTCTTCAATGCAAGGTTCTTTTGCTCTCTTCCTCTCAACTTTCATTGGCCACGTTCATTCCACTGATTTTCATTACAAGTTTCTCGCAAGAGTGTGGACCATCTAATGTCCTATGCCTCGTAATTTCAAAGAGTCCTTTCTCAGCTTGCTTCTTCTCTTCATTACCCCATGCATCGGTGAACTGACCTCAGCATGTCTTTTAAATCTTATCCATATAAAATTCATTTTGACTAATTAATTAAGACAACCGCAAAGGATCTTCATCTCATGCAATTGAGACATTCTTAGACTATATAAGTGCCAATACATGTTCTTCGAGTTTATAGAAGTAACCTAGTTAGACAACACACGTACAAATTGATCAACGACCATTTTCGAAGCTATTACGGGACTAGAATATATCGAATTACACATTCAATTAATGGCTTAGTCTTTTAGGTCAAAATGACTTATTAAACTCTATATATAGGTGGATCATCTGTTGGAGCGAGGTGACAATCTGTCTAGCATCCTATACAGTTTCGATGAGGCGGATTTCACAATCATTCAGAACTTTGAGGGTTTAGGAATGGAGCGAGGTGACGATCTGTCTAGCGTCCTGTGATGCCACTTGGCGAAGTGGGTGTTGCCCTTCTTGCCATGTGATGAGGACCATACGTCCCAACGGAAGAGTCAGATGGCAACACATGGTCCTGTCAGATTCTCAAACGCTCCTTGTATTCTATTATTGTTCTTTGCGTCACTTCAACAATGCTTGAGAAACGCTCCATGTCATGCATGAGGGAATGTTTGGTCTTTCCGAAGATACCAAGTGCCCCAAAACTCTCGCTTCAAGACTCCCCTACCACGATTCGAATTCGATTAAGCATGAATAGTTTCAGACTTTCAGTATAGGCCTGGTAGATTATTCAAATTCTTCATTGTGTTCGTGCATTCCTAAGTATAAATGGCAATTAATTATGAATTACTAATGCGATAAAGAGACTTTTTAACATATACAACATGTTGGAGTTTAATTATATATCATGTTTCTAATTTAATATTCCATAGCCTAGAGGTATGAGCATGGAGACTCAACTATCTAAAGGTTCATTAACATTCTGCAAGCCCCACAAACCAAGTAAGTCCGAGCATCTTTGACCGGTATTGCATAAGTGCCCTAACCCAAAGCGATTTGTATAGAGCAATTAGCAACCTGTTAGTTGTATTCAAATGGATGACCTTCGATTCTTGAGCTAAAATGCTCTAATGCGCCAACCAAGTACGTCAACCTTGGGGATTAACTTGTGGAACTTACCCAATTGTCGAACGAATTCCGAATTTTTAGTGTGTTTAGTAAATGAGTGCCCTTAGACATATGTCGAAGTACATTATCAGCTACTTGTCTTTTATTACTTGACTAGACACTACGCATGTTCTTAGTTATCATTATGCTTATTTTAATTTGAACTTTGTAACTTAACATAGGTTTTATTTCTAATTGAACAAATATAGCTGTCTATTCAATTATATTGGTAAAAAAATAATAACAGAATAAGGTTAATATTCTATGCACGCTCTTCGCACGATATTGGGATTTTACTTTTTGTGCCATTTATTGTAAAAGTAGGAGAAAATGGGTGGTTACATATGGAAGTGAATATAAGTGGGAAGTTATTAGAAATAATTGAAAGAACATGAGATGAAGATGTTGGCCGAATTCCTCTCTGCTTGCAGATTGTCCATTGAAGACTTGACGAGTCAATACAAAACCGTGGTTCACGTTTCACCATTAGGAACCACAACCTCAAAACATTCAAGGTTTCGTTTGGATGATTTAAGCGAGTCCACGTGATAAAAATCTTGGACTAAAAAATCTATGATGGTATCAACATTTTACATATTGTTGCGTTCAAAAAATAGCCTAGGTTTAAGTCATCGATTTCATGATTGTACACTCTTTAATTGTTCAATCCTTGAATTCGACATAATGTAATCTAGGAACAGACCAATCAAATGAGCAAGTCGAGTCAGATCGAGTTTTGGTGGGTCGAAAATTAGTTTGACCTAAATTGACTCATTAACCTACATTGATCTATTTTCATGTAATACAATTTTAGTAAGCAATACTTCATTTTGTTTTCTTTGCATTTCTTCTAGATCATCAAATCGTTGATTGGCTATATCTATGTAATGTGAAGGACTTCTTAGATAATACAACTCTGGAAATCTTCAAAGTAAATTTTAATGGTGATCAAGATGTTGCAAAGAGGTTACGTCACCAAGGATGTTGAACGTACCAATCAAGGACATGCATAATTAAAAAAGAAGATATGGAAAATCTTGTAAATTTGCACTATCACGGGAGATAATAGAAATCAAGAAAAATATCCTAAATATATATAAAAAATATCATAAATATCTCAAACAGTCGCCTTTTTCTCACCTTACTTCTTGTTGGACCTAGCAAATCAAATTCTACGGTGATTAAATTGTAAAGAGATAGCTCTTTTCTGTATAGTTGTGATGGACAACCTTACTAATCACAGTAGATAGCAACAACGGTCCATATCGAGTACTGTCTGGTTAACTATCGTCTTGGAGATCTCTTTCCATGACTAGCCATCGAACCCCAAGTTAATGTAACTACGGGAATTGAGCCAGTCAAGGGTTTTGGGTCGGTGGTCACGTGACAGGTGAGAAGACGTGTGTACCACGATGCAATCGACCGGACGATCTCGAAATGCTCATTAGACTATTCCTTTGTTCGTTGGTCTGCAATTGGAGCGGCACTGCGCCATCAACGGTGGGAAAGTGATGTCCCCCCCGCCCAAGTTCAGATATTACAAGGGCCCTTTTGAACATATGCTTTCTTTGTGACGGGACCCTTCAAGAATTCTTCTTCCACTTCTGCACTCTTCAATGCCAAGGTTTCATTTGCTCACTCCCTCTCAACTTTCATTGGCCATGTTCATTCTGCTGATTTACATCACAAGTTTCTGGTAGGAGTGTGAACCAACAGAAGTCCTCTATGTCTTGGCATTTCAAGGAGTCCTTTCTCAGCTAGTTTCTTCTCTTCATTACCCCATGCATCTGTGAACTGACTTTCAGCATGTCATTTAACTCCATCCATGTAAACTTTACTTTGACTAATTAGTTAAGATAACTGCAAAGGATCTTCATCTGATGCGTTTGAGATATGTTTAGACTCTATATGTGCCTAGTACTTGTTTTTCGAGCTCAAACAAGTAACTTAGCTAGAAGACATGCATGCAATTGATCAATGACATTTTTGAAGCTGTTACGAGATTATAATATATATCGAATCTCCCTTTCAATTGACAGCTTAATCTTTTAGGTCGAAATGGCTGTTTAAACTTTATATGTAGTTGGATTATTTATTGGATTAAAATGAAGATTTGTCGAATGTCCTATACAATTTGCGGATTTTACAATCGCATAGAACTTTGAGGGTCTAGAAATGAAGAGTTTATCAAAGGTGTTGATCGGTCACGATCAAGTCACACCAATCTCATCACTTCTGGGTGATGATCGCCACTTAATGCATCATCATAATTGTCGGTACGGAGACAATAAATCAATAACCTGCACCGACAGGGGTTAATTCCAAAAAAAAGCACCAACTTTATGTCTAGAGACAATTCTGACCCGAACTTTTTTTTGTTCCATAAAAAAGCACCAACTTTAGGTCGAGGGACAATTCTGGCTCGAACTTTTTTTTGTTCCATAAAAAAGCATCAACTTTAGGTCGAAGGACAATTTTGGCCTGAACTTTTTTTTGTTCCGTAAAAAAGCATCAACTTTAGGTCAAGGGACAATTCTGGCCCCAACTTTTTTTTGTCTCGTAAAAAAACACTAACTTTGACTTAAATCCCAAATCTGGCCCCCATTAACTTAAACCCATTAATTATCTAACTTGACTATTCCATATTAGCAATAAATCCATGTGACTTGCTAACTGGATTTAAAGCAATATTTATTGTCTTATTTTTAAGCCACAATTTGAAGATTAACGGTAAAACTGTTTATCTCATTCACTTCACTGACAAGTAAAAAATATATCTAGATTGAATCTCTCTGGCCAAACTTAATCTGAAACTAACCACTACTTGTCGACAAACGTCATGGACGAGATTGGCCAAGCTCATCACCATAACCTTTTTTCTCAAACAATGGTGAAAGTCAACAGGTGGTCAGATTTAGAATCATGATGAAAGTTGGTGATTTTTAATAAGACAAAAAAAAAATTGGGGCCGAAATTATCACTCAACCTTAAGTTTGTGCTTTTTTATGAGACAAAAAAAAGTTTGGGCCAGAATTGTCCCTTGACCTAAAGTTGGTGCTTTTTTATGGAACAAAAAAAAGTTCGGGTCAGAATTGTCCCTCGACCTAAAGTTGGTGCTTTTTCATGGAACAAAAAAAAGTTCGTGGAACAAAAAAAAGTTCGGGTCAGAATTGTCCCTCGACTTAAAGTTTGTGTTTTTTTATGGAACAAAAAAAGGTTCAGGCCAGAATTGTCTCTCGACCTAAAGTTGGTGCTTTTTTTTGGAATTAAGCCGCACCGACAGTGAGGCCATGAGCAATACATCACATTAGGAGTTTCGCGTGCTGCCTATCAGACGATGACCATTGTTAAAAACAAAAACAAAAGTAGTGGTAATAAAGTCATCCCAAGGATTGTTCTGTCTCTAACAACTCTAACAAAAGGAGCTCCTCCGTCGTAGGGCTCCTCTTTTCTAGAAATTCCCTCCTCCTGAATAATTTCATTCACTTCCAACTTATTACTATTACTCAATATATAATAAATTTCTACAAGTACTACCCATACTACGTTCCATTCTAATTTATCACATATATAATCCCATGACCAAATCATGGTACGGACGTCCCTCATATCAAGTATAGTGTGTGTTTTTTTTTTGTCTATCTAGATGTAACAACAAGGTGCAATTTCTGTTGCTCGCCGTAGCTAGATGGTTTACAGATCCGCTAATTTTGTACCTGATGTAATGGAATTTGCACCTATATAATGTGGTTATCTGTACATTCTTATGTTTTAAGAGTGGTCAGTCTTCCTTTCTAACTTCATGCACGTAGATGTTCATTTTACTTGCGTTTGAAGTGAATGTCAACAAATTATCCATGCATAAGTCTCGGGAAGATTATAGGACAAAAGCAACACACATACAACAGAATAATTCACAATTTTACATCCTGTATAACAAGTCATTGGGAGTCCCACTTTCTAGTAAGTAGATGAATTTTAATGTACTCACAATATATATGTAGTTAAAAGTCACGAGAGTATTACTGGAACTTTGGGTTAAAAGCAAGGGAACTATTATAGCACCCATCTGATCTATCGTTATGGAAAACTCAATTGCCAATGACATTAAAGAGGAACAAGTGAAGAAGAACCCACCAATGACAGACTAGTTTATGGACATTGATTTACTCTTTCAGATGGCAATAGAGATTTGTGTAGAAACAAGACGTAAGAGTATGGACAGTTGGTCAATTGAGGGCTCAAGATTTTGTTTTGGCCACTTGAACACTTAAAATTCAATAATGATAAGGGAAAATGACACAAATAGTCTATGAACTTTGGCCCGATGTACAATATGATCCATGAACTTTTAATTTGCTCAATGTAGTCCCTAAATTCTACCCAAATGTGCAATGTAGTTCATAAACTTTTGGTGCATGTTTAATTTAATCCCTGAACTATACGAAAATGTTCAATGTAGTCTTTTTGTTAATTCAAGATCAAGGACTACTTTGAACATATAACCAAAGTTGAGGAACCACATTAAACATCAAGTTAAAGTTTAGAGATCACATTAAACAAATTAAAAGTTCAAAAATCATATTACACACCGAGCCAAAATTCAAGAACTATTTGTGTCGTTATTCCTAATAATAATAATAATAATTGAACTCTAATCAGATGTTGTGTTGGCTGTCAGTTGAATTCAGGCATTAGAATTCTTATACTCCGCACGGTTTTAAGTAATTCCCTTCATTGAGTGCCAAGGTGAGTGTATTTGTGATTTATCAAGCCATCCTCAGCTGCTACTCCCCCCAACTTCCTGTAATTGGGGAGAAATGACACCCAACAACAATAAATAAAATACAAAATAAGATTGTTGGACCGCAAAGTATTGTCATGGGATTGAGCGCACCTCTTCGATAAATTTAAATTATGTTCATTACTTGGCTGACGCATTGCGAAACTTCGCTCGTTAGTTCTCCACAGGAGAAAGACTCCCCAATCATAGATGATGAGTTGCCTAATTAATCTTTGGTTGACAAGGCTAGTGGCTGTTACCCTTAGGTTGGACAAAGCTAATGTTTTTATTAATAATAATGTGATTTGAATCATGTTTCCCTTTAGGCTAGACAAGGGTAATGGCTGTTATCACATAGGTTGGCCCGGGCAAGCCCACATCCGGCCCATCCAATGATCAAATCTATCTTGTAGAGTTTGTTTCATAGAAAGATTTTATTGTTCCATTAAATTTGATAAGTTTTAGGAAGAGAAATCACGGCACGCCTTCTAATGATTGCAGTTATCAATATCAAGGTTCATAGGAAAATTGGGAAGATTAGAGGCAAGAGTGATGGGATTTGATGCAGCCGGGAAACAAACAATTCAATTTGGGAGGAAGGATTACGGTTAGATAATTGCTAGCTAGATAGTAAGTGGGTGATTCCATTATCAGAATTACCAAAACATATACCACATGTTGCATATATCGTTCGAATCGGCTTGAGCATAAGAAAAATTTTACTCAAAATGTACATGGAATAAAATTTTTACGGATTGTTACCATAGTATTTGGGATACAGATACCGATCATATAGGTATCTCACCATAAGGTAGCAATGGTAATGAAAATTAGATTATTTTCAAGTAGAGGTGTTAATGAAGAGAATTCAATATCTAGAATTTCTAAGTTCATTGATTAGTTTGGTGATCCATCACGAAAACAATACAATGTTGTAACCCAAAATCTCAACATTTAAGAACAATAAAAACACATTCATATTGAAGGTTAATTCACATAACTAGCAATGAGGAGAGATGCTGCAAACGGATCAATGAACTTATTGGTCGCCCTACCATCCGGAGCCGGTGGTGTGGGCAAAGCAAGCATCGCCGACCATCGGCTGACCCGAACATGGCACTACTCACACTTTTGTTGCCTGTATATGCCGCACTAGTCCTAGCAACGGCTGTTGCTCCCTTGCCAATACATTCCGTTGAGCAACCACATTCTCACATATCCAAACCGCCAGCTCTTGTCGTCCTTTGATTTGACAAACTGCTTGCCAATTGCACAAGTGAGGATTCCCAATTCGCCGTATCATTACCAAACGCCTCCCATGCGGGTGCCGAATTAGGACCAACCGGCGGTGCACTGCCATAGAATAAGGCCCATATCAAGTTGTGTTCAAAATATGTCTCGAGTTTGAGTCCAAAGTGAAATCTAAATATTCCGAATTGGATATTTTTGCGGATCTCCGAAACTGAGCAGAAAGGGAATATTCCCACGATTGAAGCAAAATTGGGTCAAAGGAAAATAATCTACTTTCCTGATTTATGCTCAAGTCGGTCAAAGAAAAGAAGAAGAGGAAAGTTGACTTTGTTGACCGCCCGTTCGGATTGCATGGTTTCCTTTTTCAAAGCTGGAGTCGGCCACTGCATATTCTTTTCTTGGGGCATATAATATTGATTGTGGAACTGTGGGGTGGCTCAAGAGAGAGGCACAGGGACAAATAGAAGCGCCGCTTCCGTGAGTGCTTGAAGAGTGTCATTGTTGGTGTGCGCAGTTGAAGACGTGAAGAGTCTTGAAGCGCCGTTCTTCACGCGAGCGCTTGGCATTGGTTTCGTTCATGCAATTACATCAATAATTTAGTGTTCAAGCTGAGCAAATCTTGTGATAAGATTTGTGTATAATTTCTTCGTGAGATTGAGAGATTATTTCGTGAGAAATTGTTGGGCTAAACACTGCGTGCGTTATTGAGTGTAATTGGAGATTGGGAAATACTTAGAGTGTTTGAGTGACTCGAGCGTGGTTGTAATTTTCGTTGTATCGCTTGATCTATAGTGAAATTCCGTGCCGCTCTCCCCATGGATGTAGGTCACTACGACCGAACCACGTAAATCTGGTGTCCGATTTATTTTCTTATTCTGTCAATTTTATTATTCGATCGCTTGGCTCCCGCAACAATTTGTCTCCGTGTTCTCCGCGGGTCACCATATCGAAATCCTATTTAATGTATTTCAATATATACGGTGGCATAGGATCCCTGTTTAACGTATCTCAATGTAATCTAAGATGGGATTATCATAATTCTCAGAGAATGAAGTGACTTCGGCAAAATCGTGAAGAGCACAAGAGATTGACAATAGGCTGCGGCACCCTCTCAAAGTCCCGTAATGCAATGAGAGCTTAATCGTACACAAGGAACTTGCAAGACGAGTGTGATTTGGATATGGGTTGGGTTGCATCTCTTCTAAACCGATAAGTTTGGTTTGGATCCAATCCGAACTATGAACCCCTGCAAACAAGCAATTTCCTCATCCATACACTAAGCCTCTCCAACGTGAAGGTCAGGCGAGGCAAAGTCGTCGCTAGTTACATGCATGCAAGAGGCAGCCAAGAGAAACTTCCCAATGTTTTATTAGAGCCTTTTATCGGGTGGAGGAGGAGACTGGGATCTCGGCTCTCGCCAGGCGGACGGTGGCGGGGCCAGATTGGACGCTGGCGTTGACGAGGTTCTCGTTCTCGTCGACGTCGGACCGGGAGGAGGCCTGGAGGAGAGGGATGGTGTCGCTGTGGGAGTGCGACATCTTTCCTTCTTCTCGGGAAAGTGCTGGGGCTTGTGGGTATCTCGGGAAAGTTCTCCGTGGGTGATGATGGATATGGTGGATCGAGAGAACGAAGTGGGGAGATGGAGGACATGGTGGCAGTGACTTGGAGCAAATGCGAGAGAGGACGCACGAAATTGACGTGTTCGCTGAATTAGGATTTTTTTAAAAAATATTTAACATAAAAATTAAAAATATATGTATGTATCAATCAAATTCAGATGGTCCGAGTGGGCGGTTTCATACTTAGAATCGGGAATTAGACCTATTCCCATGAGAGTCGCCCAGAATCGACTTGTCCAGACGATTTCCAATTCTTTTGTACAACCTTAACACCAGGAATAGACTTCTTCTTGCCGCTCAAAAAGGCGAAGGGAATATGTGAAGAGTAAAAGGTAATCCTACTTAAAAGATCGACTTGCAAAGAATTTGGTTCTATTTTTTTTTTTTTTTGGTCAATCGAGCCGATTCCCCTTATATTGTTGGAGTAATTTCAGCAATTCCTCTCTATTTCTCTGTCTCTTTCCCTCTTTCTCTTTCCAATAGCAAACCCTCCAAAGAACGCAATCAATTTGCTGGAGAACTTAAGTTGAATCACTCTTAATTATAGCAGTAGGTTCGTGGATGCTACTGACTACAATCATCTCCTAGTCAAAAGTGCTTGCTATTCGTGATATTTATCATTTATCACCAACATTTGCACTTGCGGTAACCAATTAGACAGATCTTGATATAATTTGCTGGGAAAAATATTTATTTCTATGGCAGATGGTGGTTGCATGAAATTGAAATTTGAACTATTTTTTTACTCTCACTTTCTCTCTCCCCTTGTATTTTTGTTTTTAGTATTGGAGAAGCACACATTATGTGAGTAAAAGAAATTTTTACGTACAAATGACCCCGTCCTCTTTAATTTGAAGATTGTAACTCCCCCACTCTCTTAGATTAACGGTGTTCGAGAGTGCATGTCTAGGTCATTGTCCCGAGGACCACGTCGATCACAAAGCCAACCCAACCTGTCTCGCGGACTTTGAAGTCACTTAGGAAATCTCCGAGCAACCTCTCAATGGCTCATTTTCTTTGGGTCCTTAGGGACATGATTAAACTTTAATTCCATATCAAATTCCTACTTTCTGGTCAAAAAAGGCTACTCCCACTCTTCCACCTCGCACGCCAACCTCGTCTCACACCAGGTTCAATGCAAAAGTTAAACCTGAAGAATGAAGATGTGCTTGTCACGCCAACCTCATATGCACTTTCGTACAACTTAACAAAATCACTTTCGAAAAGTCTTTGCTCATCGAATTCTACGGTTTCACTGTAGTGGACGTGATGAATGACATGCAATTTTTGGACAGGACAAAAGAAAGCAAAAGGAAAAGATGAGTAAGGTTTTTTTGATCGGAGCGTGTTGGAATGAATTTTGAAGTGACGTTAACCATAATCAAAAATTGACGTACTAAGTTGATTTACAAAACGATGCGGTTTGTTGAGAAGACGATAAACGAATAAAGCCACGGAGAAAGACACAAAGCAATGGAGACAGACAATATAACCGTGAAGGAGCATGTAATTTAGCTTCTGCGAGGTATAGATATTATTTCGGTTATACCATCCAAATAATCTTTAATTAGTAGATTTATTCAGGAGGGGGGACATACAGGAAAGAGGAGTTTATTATTACTCTTTTTTTTTATTTTTCGTTCTTATCATCCCCTCGTTGTCTGGTAGGCATCATATGAAGCTTTCGATTCATCGCTTGTGGCCTCCCTACTAGTGGAATGATGTTGAGTTATTGTCCTTGTACCGATAATCCCGACGATGCATTAAGTGGCGATCTTCATCTCGGAGGGATGAGCTTGGCGTGACTTGGCCGTCATCGATTAACACCTCTAATGAGCTCTCCATTCCTAAATCCTCAAAATTCTGTGTGACTATAAAAGCCGTCCTCCATTAAAATTGTATAGGATGCTTGATAGATCTTCATCTTGATCCAACAAATGGTCCACCTACATGTAGAGTCCAATAAGTTATTTCGGCCTTAAAAATCAAGTTATCGATTGAAGGTGTGATTCGATATATTTGTAGTTTCGTAACAATTCGGAAAATGGTTACCGATCAATTTGTATTTCGTCTTGCTAGGTTGTGTCTTTGAATTCAAAGAACATGAATCAGCACTTACGAGATAAACACGCTTTGAGGAGCCCTTGTAATTTCTGGACCGGGGTCCTTTTTCTCTTCACGGTCAGCACTACAAATTGTTTTCTGTCATGTCCTATGTATATTCAATTTCAGTTTCCCCTTGTCATGTAACATTCCCAAGAAACTTCGACGTGGCTATCGTGTGTTTTTTTGTGCCCAATTGGTTTGTGTTTGAGGACGCGTCTTGTTCCGAGCATATTTTCGTGTCCATTCAAGAATAAAAAGAGGAAAGAAAACTTTTTTTCAAAAAATAGCACCTACTAGTATTTTCTTGATTGACGCGATCTTCGTGACAATCACCTGCAAATATTACTAGAGTGATTCTAGCATATGTCTAGCACCCTAGGAATATAAATTTTGACAGTCTTAGGTTGATGGGACCACAGTATAAGGTTCTTTAGGGGCACCTTAAAGAAGTCTTGATTTTCGAAATCAGATAAACAATATAAGGTATGGAAATGATCTTTTTTCGATGGAACCACCATATAAGGTTGGGTTAATACCACCAAAAATCCTAAACTGGTACATGTGTAACAATTTTACCTTGAACTTTTTTTTTACCACAAAAAATCCCAAACTAATATATCTGTGACAATTTTACCCCAAACTTTTTTTTTTACCATCAAAAACCCCAAATTAGTGCACTTGTGATAATTTTACTCCAAACTGGTAAATCCGTGACAAATTTACCCTAAATTATTTTTTTTAACAACGAAAAATCTCAAATTGGTGCACTTGTGACAATTTAACCCCGAACTAATAATTTTTTAACATTATTTTTTCGAATTTTTTTATTTTTTATTTTCTTTTTTTTTATCTTCAACTTCTGGTCGGTTGCCAGACCGACGACTGGCCAGAGGCGGAAGCCAGCAAAGTCAGCCCCGTCGGTGCAAGCGAGAGCCGCCCTCGCTTGACTCAGGCAAGGGTCCCCCTTGCCTGGGCGAGGGACGCCCTTGCCTGGGCGAGGGAGGACAGCTCTCGCCCGACGCTGGTGAGGGTGGCTCACGCTAGATCCGGCGAGGGCCACCCTCGAGCGACTCAAGCGAGGGCTGCTCTCATCGAATCTGGCAAAGGCGGCCCTCTCCTGAGTCGGGCGAGGGCTGTCCTCGCCCAACACTAGCAAGGGCAGCCCTCGCCAGCAGCTGGCAGAGCCAACCTCACCGGCTTCCGCTTCTGGCCGGTCGCCGGTTTGGCGACCGGCCATAGGTTGAAGATGAACAAAAAGAAAAGAAAAGAAAAAACAAAAAAAATAATTCGAAAAAATAAAAAAAATAATATTAAAATTTTAGTTCAAGGTAAAATTGTCACATGTGTATCAGTTTAGGGTTTTTGGTGATCAAAAAAATTCAGGGTAAAATTATCACACGTGTACCAATTTGGAGTTTTTAGTGGTATTAACCCTATAAGGTTCTCCAATGGTCCGCCATCCATAAAATTAAGTTGAACTAAGTCATTATCTTGACAATGGGAGTTCATTGTCATCAAATTATCTGGTTGAGACAATTATTGCCACGAGATAATTATTGAAAAAAATATGTTGTTCGATTGCATAATTTCTTATTTTTGGGTTGATGGTCCCGTCAAGAATTTAAAGGAAAATTAGAGTATACATTGTCAGTATAAATTTTTTTATGTATTCAATCTTGCTTACTCTCTTATTAACCATCAAATGAAGGATAGGCAAGGCCGTTCGTGAAATTTTTCTTACAGATATGTTATAAATAATTGATTTTAAATGTTAAATTCAATGTTTTTTAATTGCACAACACGCTATCATCTAAAAGCAATTCAATTGTTTTTGCAGTTTCACTTGCACCAATATACACGGGTCAATACATATTCCACAAATACTTTACAATCGGTTTTTTCCTCTATGGCGGGGTTTCTCTCGAAAACTGATAGGCTAAGCAAAAAAGCAACACATATAACATAATAATCAACAATTTCAAATCCTGTATTGCAAGTTATAGGGAGTTCCACTTGATAGTAAGTAAATGAATTTCAATGTATTCGCAATATGGAGTTGTAATTCACGAGAGTATTCCTTAAACTTTGGTCAGAATATTGCGAAAAAGGCGAGCAATCGAACAACAAAATAGATGGAGTAAAAAAAAAATCGGACACCGGATTTAGAGAAAAGTATAAAAAAAGTTTTAAACCTATTGCACTTGTGCCAATTTAGTCTAAAATTTTTCAATTGTGCCACTTGAGCCCTAAACATTTTCATATTTTCTAATAATATTTTAATTATTTTATGATTTTTTTTATTTTTTCTTTTTTTTTCTCTTTTCTTTTCTTTCTATCCTTTTTTTTTATGACTGGTAAGGGTCGTCGACCGACCCTCGTTGGCCATGAGTGAGGGCATCCCAGCCCTCACCGGCCACTAGACAAGGACTCGTGGCCCCTCACTGTCGCCCTTGCTTAGATCTGGCGAGGGCCACGATGGCCTTGTCGGCCAAAGCGAGGGCACCTAACCCCTTGCCCAGATCTGGTGAGAGGTTGCAATGCCCGGACTATCAAACACTAATCAATTAGGATGCAGTTCTTGAAAGGTTCTCCAATAATTAGCACGAGAACTCCGGCAATTGGACGAGAACCAACTCCGAACAATCATGGCATTACTTACGGTACAAGTACAAAATAAAATAAAATAAAATAAAAAACTTATTTTTCCCAGATAGAAAGATCCTTGGCCAACTTGTGTGCCCCGTTTTAATTTTCTTTCCTTTTTGTGACTCAAGCCGCAACGATGGACTTTCCTTCTTAGCCTCTCTATTCACGGCCAAGGTCCAATCTGGACTCCAGCGTGGAAATATCAAAACCGACCCCAGCTCGAAAAGGCAATTGCCGTGTTTGAAGCAAACTTGGACCCAATACAAAGTTCAAGTTGGGACTGTCCATTCTTGATTGCTACACCAACACAAAAGTCATTTTATTCAAGTCAGGTTGATTTAACGGGCTCAATTTCGGGATATATTTTATCATATAAAATTTAAGATTAAAAGCAAATGAACTGCTAGAGCAGCCGTATGATTTATCATTATGGAAAGCAAAATTGCCAATGACATTAAAGAGGAACAAGTGATGAAGAACCCACCAATGACTCACCAGTTTATGGATATTGATTTATTCCTGTAGACGGTAATAGGGATATATGTAGAAACAAGACTTAAAAGTTTGGACAGTTGGGCCAATTGAGGATTTAAGAATTTGTTTTGGTCACTCGAGCACTTTGAATTTTTAAAAGATAAAAAAACTATGTTTTAGATGTCGAGTTTGCTGTCAGTGGAATTCAAGCTGCGTTTAGTTTATTTAGTCACCGTCATTGAGTACCAGGTGGGTATGGCTGTGATTCATCAATCTAGCCTCAGCTGCTACTCCCCACAACTTCAAGTAATCGGGGACAAGTGCACCAACGAAATTATGAAAAGCAAAAAAAAAAAAATGCAATAATTTGTCGGAACACAAATTATTGGCATAGGGGATTGATAACTCCTCTTCCCTTAATTTCAATTATCTTCATGACTTGGCTGACGCCTTGCGAAACTTCGCGTGTAAGTTCTCTGACGGATGAAGACCCCCAATCGGTTGAGTTGTTCATATGGGACAAATCGTAAACAATGACTCTCCCAATTAAATATGGTTGACTGTGGCACTATTTATGATTTCGCAAGTTCCTTACTCGTACTTCTATCGATTATCCCAAGCAAAGCCCCTCCGCTCCTAAATTTCCTGGTCATACAATGGACTCTCGGCTTCAACTAGCAATAGCTAATAATGATGAGGCGTAGAGGTTCTCGTTTCTCATCGACGCCGGACTGATGGGAGGCGTGGAGGAGAGGGATGGCGTCGCTGTGGGAGTGCGACATCTTTCCTTCTTCTCGGGAAAGTGGCGGGGCTCGTGGGTATCTCGGGAAAGTTCTCCGTGGGTGACGATGGATATGGTGGATCGAGAGAACGAAGCAGGGAGACGGAGGACATGGTGGCAGCGACTTGGAGCAAATGCGAGAGAGGACGCGCAAAATTGACGTGTTCGCCGAATTAGGCTTTTTTTTAAAAAATATTTAACATAAAAATTAAAAATATATGCATGTACCGATCCAATTCGGATGGTCCAAGTGGACGGTTCTAAACTTAGAATCGGGAACCAAACCGGTCCCCATAAGAACTGCTTAGAATCGACTTGTCCGGACGATTTCGAATTCTTTTGTACACCCTTAATACCAGAAATAGACTTCTTCTTGCAGCTCACAAAGGCGAAGGGAATATGTGAAGAGTAAAAGGTAATCCTACTTAAAAGATCGACTTGCAAAGAATTTGGTTTTTTTTTTGTCAATCGAGCCGATTCCCCCTCATATTATTAGAGTAATTTCAGTAATTCCTCTCTATATCTCTGTCTCTCTCCCTCTTTCTCTTTCCATTGGCAAACCCACCAAAGAACGCAATCAATTTGCTGGAGAATTTTTTTTTGAATCACTCTTAATTATAGCAGTGGGCTTGTGGATGCTATTGACTATAATGATCTCCTAGTCAAAAGTGCTTGCTATGGTGATATTTATCATTTATCACCAACATTTGCAGTAACCCAATTAGACAGATCTTGATATGACCATACATACAACATTCCTTAAATGAAAATATGAAACAGACTTTCTCATAATTCCGAACATAATTTGCCGGGAGAAATATTTATTTCTCTGTCAGATGTTGGTTGCATGAAATTGTGAAATTTGAACTATTTTTTTACTCTCTTTCTCTCACTCTCTCTCACCTTGTACTTTTGTTTCTAGTATTGGAGAAGCACACATTATCAGTGTAGAAGAAATTTTTACATACAAATGACGACCCCGTCCTCTTTGATTTGAAGATTTTAACTCCCCACTCTCTTAGATTAATGGTGTTCGAGAGTGTATGCTATAGTTACTCTTAACGATATGTGTAGGTCATTGTCGCAAAGACCACGTCAATCACAAAGCCACCCAACATGTCTCGCGGACTTTGGAGTCACTTACGAAATCTCCAAGCAACCTCCCAATGGCTCATTTTCTTTGGGTCTTTAGGGACATGATTAAACTTTAATTCCACATCAAATTCCTACTTTGCTGGCGAAAAAGGAAACTCCTACTCTTCCACCTCGTCACACCAACGTCATCTCGCACCCAGTTCAATGCAAAAGTTAACCCTGAAGAGTGAAGATGTGCTCGCAACACCAAACCTCACATGCGCTTTTGTATAACTTAACAATATCTCTTTCGAAAAGTCTTTGCTCGTTGAATTCTGCGGTGCACTTTAGTGGATGCGAGGGATGACACTCAACTTTTGGACAAGAAAAAAGAAAACAAAAGGAACAGATGAGTAATTTTTTTTACCGGAGCTTGTTGGAATGAATTTTGAAGTGACGTTACCGATAATTAAATTGATGTACTAAGTTGATTTACGAAATGATGCGGTTCGTTAAGGAAGACAACAAACGAATAAAGCCATGGAGAAAGACACAAAGCCATGGAAAAAAAACAATATAACCACGAAGGAGCAAGTAATTTAGCTTCTGCGAGGCATAGATATTGTTTCATTTATACCACCTAAATAATCTTGATTAGCAGATTTATTCAGGAGGAGGGACATCTAGAAAGAGGAGTTAATTATTACTCCTTTCGGTTTTTCTTTCTTATCATGATCGTCGTCGTCATCTAGGAGGCATCATATGAAACTTTCGATGTATTGATCAAGGCCTCCCTACTAGCGCATGATGTTGAGTGATTGTCCTTATATCGATAATCACGACGATGCATTAAGTTGCGATCTTCATCTCGGAAGGTTGAGGTTGGCGTGACTTGGTCGTGACCGGTCAACACCTCTAATGAGCTTTCCCTTCCTGAATCCTCAAAGTTTCTAATCCGCTCCATTAAAACTATATAGGATGCTCGGTGGATCTTCGGCTCGACTTGACAAACGATCTGCCTATATGGAGAGTTTATTTAGTCTTTTTCAATCTTAGAACTTAAGCTATCAATTGAAGGCGTGATTCGATACATTTATAGTCTCATAACAGTTCCAAAAATGGTTACTGATCAATTTTTTTTTTTTTTATTTCGTCTAGCTAGGTTGCGTCTTTGAATTGAAACAACATGTACCGGCACTTATGATATAAACACGCTTTGACTGGCCCTTCGATTATTGAAGGTGTGATTCGATATATTTGTAGTCTCGTAATAGTTCCAAAAATCGTTATTGATCAATTTATGTTATTTCGTCTAGCTAGGTTGCGTCTTTGAATTCAAAGAACATGTACCGGCACTTACGAGATAAACATGCTTTGAGGGGCCTTTCGATTGAAGGCGTGATTCGATATATTTGTAGTCTTGTAAGAGTTTCAAAATGGTTGCTGATCAATTTTTTTTTTTATTTCGTCTAGCTAGGTTGCGTTTTTGAATTCAAAGAACATGTACAGGCACTTGCGAGATAAACACACTTTGAGGTGCCCTTGTAATTTCTGGATCGGGTTCTTTGGTTCAGGAGTATCACTTCCCCACCGTTGATGGTGGAGGGTTGGTCCAATTGCAGACAAACCGGGAAACAATTTATAAAAGAAAAGGGAGAAGAAATCAGCAGCCGATGATTTCGTTAAATTATGTCCTTTTCTCTTCACGGTCAACATTACAAATTGTTTTCTGTCACGTCCTATATATTCAATTTCACTTTCGCCCTTGTCACGTAAGATTCCCAAGAAACTTCGACGTGACTATCATGTGTTTTTTTTGCCAAATTGGTTAGTGTTCGAGGACGCGTAATATACAGAGGAAAGAAAACTTTTTACCACAAAATAGCAACTACTAGTATTTTCTTGATTGACGCGGTCTTCGGTGTTCGAGACAATCCCCTACAAATTTTACCAGAGGGATTATAGCATATGTCATCAGTTTTAGCAACACGATAATATAAATTTTGAAAAGTCTTAGGTTGATGGAACCACGATATAAGGTTTCTTTTAATGGCACCTTAAAGAAGTCTTGACTTTCGAAACCAGATAAACAATATAAGGTATGGAAATTATCGTTTTAATGGAACCACAGTATCAGGTTCTTTAATGGTTTAAGCCATCCATACTATTAAGTTGAACTAAGTCATTATCTAGACAATGGGAGTTTATGGTCATTAAATTATCAGGTTGAGACAATTATTGTCTGGAGATAATTATTGAACAAATATTTGTTTGATCCCATATATTTCTTTTTTCCAGCACCATTGACGGACCCCACAATATTTTAACGGAAAATTAGAGTATACTTTGTCGATGTACGGAAACCGTTATGCAAGCGGACCAATTTTCAGCGTGTTCCGATCCGGCTCCCATGTAGAACCAATCCAGTTGCACACACCAGGGTGGGTGTATTTGTAATTTATCAAGCCAGCCTCAGCTACTACTCCCCTTAACTTCATGTAATTGGGGATAAATGACCCCAACAACATTATATAAAACAAAAAGTGCATTGCCGGATCGTAAATTATTGGCATAGCATTGATTGCACCTGTTCGATCAATTTAAATTATCTTCACGACCTGGCTGACTCATTGCGAAACTTCGCATGTAAGTTCTCTGACGGAGAAAGACCCCCCCAATCGATTGAGTTGTTCCTATGGGATAAATCATAAACAAAGATTCGCCTAATTATGCTTTGGTTGACTCTGGCACTATTTATGATCTTGCAAGTTCGATCCTCGCACTTACATCGACCAACAACGAGCAAAGCCCCTCTTCTCCTACATTTCCCTAGTCAAAACAATGGATCCCCGCCTTCAACAAGCGATAGAACATGATGATGTTGATGAGCTCCATAGCTTCATTGTGGAGGAGCCAAAACTCTTAGATCGTGCATGCAAGGGTCCCTTCCCAAATACTCCTCTACACGTTGCTGCGGCTGCTGGAAAAACTCAAGTGGCCATGGAAATGGCCATCTTGAAGCCGTCCTTCGCTCGGAAGCTGAATCTAGAAGGTTACAGCCCCATGCACTTGGCTTTGCAGCATGAGCATTATTCCACCGTGAGGGCACTGATGACCCTTGACCCCAAGTTGATCCGAGTCCGAGGACGATGCGGGATCACCCCTTTGCATTATGTGGCCGGGAAAGAAGGAGACATGGAGGTGGAGCTCTTGGCCGAATTCCTAGCCACTTGCAACTCGTCCATCAATGACTTGACGAGTCGATGCGAGACTGCGGTTGACGTTGCCGTCAAGAACCACAACCTTCAAGCATTCAAGGTTTTGCTTGGATGGCTTATGCGAGTCTATCGGGCAAATGTCTTGAGATGGAAAGATCAAGATGGTAACACTGTCTTACATATTGCTGCGTCCGAAAAGCAGCTCGAGGTATAGTTCATTCATGCTGGTTCAATTCATCAATTTCATGACTGTTTGTGCTTTCATCGTTCGATTATTGAATTCGACATAATTTAATCATGGCATAGATCTATTAAATAGGTGGATCGGATTGGGTTTGGGTAGATCCGACCTAAATTGACCAACTTAACCCAATTGGGCACATTTAATATAAAACTATTTTGGCGATCCATACCCAATCTAGGCCCAACACATTTAACAGTTTAAAGGGAAAATATCAGGAGAAGAGGAAGCTGAGTCAAAATAAAAAGAAAATTTTGGTCAGTTGAGTCAAAGGAAATATGGCAGAGGATCTAATTAATAAAAAAGCGACATGAAAAAGAATCCAAACTATCTTAAGTTCGTGCTGCTTCTAATTTGAGTTCATTTCAACTGGTCAAACAATGCTTTGGTTGGAGGATATAGGGAGAAAGGAAGGAAAACAAAGGAGGGATATTGAGATAACCTTTTTGACAGTTTATTTAGCGGAGAGAAAAGGTATGATTAAGATTGTTTCTCTTCGAATCCTTATTAAACTCAATTTTAGTGAGCTCTAAATCTCTCTGGGTTGGATGGTTTTGGATAAATAATTTCCTTCCAACTCTTTCCATCATAATCTCTCCTACCTAACACAGCAATAACTTAATTCATTCTATTCTATTCATTTGTTTTTCCTATTGATTAGGAAATTCTCTTTCCTTCTTTTAAAACTAGTCCATCCGAACATAGCCAACACAAACATAAAATAATCACTTTGTGGATGGAAAAATTACTTCTTGATCAGTTGAATCTTACACATAAAATAAGATAGTCTTTCTCTTCAAAGCCAAAAAAACTTATTTATAAAATGTAATTGAATCCTAAATTTTTTTAGTTGACATGATTAATTTGTAAACTTTTATGAAAAATCATACTAATTCGGGTGATCCATTATGTGAATTTGCATATATGTTACAACTAACATGGGCAATACCTAGTTATCACATAAATAAATTCGGGTGAAAGGATTAAAGTGCACTATTGAAAAGGTTTAGGACTTCGCTCCATTGGTTGAAATGATGGTAATTGATAAGTAAGGTTTTTTTTTTTTTTACATCCGTCATTGCATCACTAGCATTATTCAAGCTTATAGGGCATGAGCTCACTTTGTGCACAAAATTGAAGGAATACGTACTTCTTTTTTTTTCTTTGCATTTCTTCCAGATCTTCAAGCTGTTGATTGGGTGTGTGGATGTGAATGCGAAGAACTTCCAGGATAAGACGGCTCTGGAAATCTTCCAAGATCCTAGTGGCGACCAAGATCTTGCGAAGAGGTTATGCCGTCTAGAACGTCGAGCAAGACGGTTTACTCCCACCCTCTCTCTATCACAGTTTTTTAGCGTGAAACCAACTGTCTATGAGAAGTGCAGAATGTTTTTGGGGATCCGAAATAAATCCGCTCGCGACATAATCCTTATTGTGTCTACATTAATCGCGACTGCCAATTACCAAGCCGCGCTCACTCCTCCGGGAGGATACTGGCAAGATAACTCTACAAATACCCCGGCCAATTCCACCGTCGTTAGCGCCAATACCAGCGGCATTGCTATTGGCAAACCACATCATGCCGGAGACATTATAATGCACGGTTCTTATCTTTATATGTTCACGATAATCAACAGCACGGTTTTTTGTGCCTCCATGTGCACAATCTGGGCCATCGCTATTACACTGTTGCCCGACAGTATGCTGGTTTTACCGTCTATAGGCAGTTTCGGCATTGCCTTCCTTATTACCATTGGGGCCGAATTCCCGAAATCCCAACAGGCTGGGGGAGATTTGGTAGCGATATTTTATGGTCTCTTGATGTTGACCGTGGTGGGTCTCCCCTTGTACGTGTGGGTAATGTACAAGCGAGTTGTAAACAGAATCGATGCCATAGGAAGGCACCCAGCCAACTTCCTAGGAACGAAGGATCGGAAATAATTCGCTAGTATTATTTACTTCAACTATACTTCTCGCGCACACACATAATCTATGTTCCTAGTGTTGAGATTTGCAAGAAATGGGCTATTTTTTTTTTTAATAGTTGCATGTAATGGACTCCTCTATTATTTCCTCAATTCCCTGAGTACCTTTAATCTTGCCTGAATTCGGGGGACTTCGAATAGCTTTTCCTCCTAATTCAGCTTCATAATTGGCTCGGTGGAAATGAAAGGCACCGAGTCGCAGCTCGCAAACACGAGCGCCGGAAGCATACACCCACAAAATGCAAAGGGGGGAGTCTTTCGACATAGTCCAATCCAAGGAAAGGAATGTTATGATAATGGTTGAATATACGTAGTTTCAGAAACATTGAGAGTGAGGAGATTTGCACGGTATCGCCATATTTGGTTTCTTTTCGTGGAGAGAAGTAAAGGAATTAGGAAGAATGAATTTGAATATTACTCCGTCCCTCCCAATCCCCTACTTCCAATTCTCTTTTTCACAAAGTTCCCGTGGAGGCTATATCCTAACATACAGTTTTTACTGGTTGATCCATTCTTTTATCCTCGTTTGTTTCCTTAGTGATGGCTCTAATCACATTATTTCTCTCCAGCATAATAGACATTTTAGGCCATTCAGATGGGTTGTAAAAATTCAGTAAAAAAGCAGCGCTGTAAAAAAAAATAAAGTCAAATGCTCATAATAAGATAGCAATAATATCAGTATGTAGATTACTTTTAATTGTTTTCGATTAATTTAATCGACACATATGGGGCTGTTTGAAAATCCAATTAAGTGCTGGAAATGAAAATTTTAGAACTAGAAGATTAAACTTTTGTGATAATCCTAATTAGAATTTGACTTAAAAGACTCAATTTAATCAAAATTCACTTAATCTAGTAATCAGCATAACGGATAGTAATTAAAATCCTCCCAATTATATTGTTAAAACGTAAATATGGTATTTTTTAATTATTATTGAACAATTTTATTTCTATATTCGGCGCTTAATTATCAACACTAGCACTTATTTTTAAGTTTAATCAAAACAAGCCCATAGTTTCAATTTAAAAACTGCTAGTGGGAAAACTATCGTAATCTCATGGTGCTTTGAATTTGAGTTCATTTTATTTGGCCTACCAATTCTTTGGTTGGATGATATAGAGGAAAAGGAAGGAAAACAAAGGAGTGATATAGGGATCACCATGCCTCCAGTTAATTTAGCGGAGAGAAAAGGTATGCTTAAAAAAATTTCCCCGATCAAGTTTTCTGTACATTTTTTCTTTATGTTTTCCCACATAATCTTCAAATCTTCCATCAGAGGAAGCCCGGCCGTGACCTCTGGGACAATGAAATTTCTTTAACATGTCCAAACGAGTTGATTATATTTTCTCCAATGTAGCTCCAGGCGGTCATGGTGGGAACCGGGACGATTCCATCAACGAAACTGTCCTTGTCCTTATCATCAAGGCTCGTTAGAACTCTCGAGATCACGTTGAATAGTTCTCGGGACCGGAGAGTTGTTGGTTGATGAGGTGAAGCTCCAGTCTGTCGGCCGTCGAGGTGTACAATGGGTCACTGGGCTCTGGGCGACTTCTGGTGGCGCAGATCTGGTAGGGAACAAATCCAAGTAGGGATTCGTTCCCAGACCTAGTGTGCCCGATTTGGATGGTTGACCCGAACGGAACCATCCCGGCCCAAGAGTTGGGCTTGCCCCCACAGTGGCTGGTGGGCTTTCCTTGGGCTCGGTATGATCATCGTGGGCCTGATTCGCTAGCCCTTGACAAATGAATCATGGGTTGTCTTGGGCCGATACATACGTCCATGAATTGGGTGGTGCTTGCACGGGCAGCCATTGGATGGGCTGGCTCGAAATGGCCTGCCACTGGTTTGGCTAGGCTTGAACAAGAACCCCTGAAGTAGGCTATGTCTGGGCTCGGGAATTCTGGTTCAGTACGCCTTCGACAAGATGCGACGAGTGCGAAGGTGCCTCTTCCTGACCAGTGACTTCTGGACTTTGGTTGTCTTCAGAAGGTGATTGATGATTTGGAATGGTAACCGTAAGAAAGTAAATTGACTTTGTGTTTATTTGCTCAAATACTGATTCCTACGCTGGAGTGCTAATCTTGTTTTGCAGGTTACAGAGAATCAAAGGCAATCGTTGGAGGCTACGGAAGAAATATAGGCTCTGATACCATAAACACAAAGTGAAAAAGAGGAGTTAAGTTGAGAGAATGTTGTTTATTGTATTGATTCAACTTGATTTCCTTTACATGTATAAGCCCCTATTTGTAATACAATGACTAGGCAACTAAGGGAATAATAAAGATGGATACATGAAATCAAATCTAATCTTGGAATATGTTGGATTGGTATAATCGATCAATTATAATCTTTGATTGATCGTCAACAGCATGGTTTTTTTGGCCTCCATCGGCACAATCCGTGTCACCGCTATGCCACCAGCGCCCGAGACTGTCTAGGTTCCATTCTCTTCGTGCGCTCAGCCTTGCCTACTTTACTTGCCTTATAATCGAATTCTGGATATTTGCTGAGAGGTCGCACGACTTGTCCTAAGCACATCCAAGTTCTAAGCCGAATTGATGCCGCAAGGAGATGCGTCGGCAACTTCGAAGGATTTAAGGGACGGAAGTAATTTGCAAGTGCTATTTACTTTAACCATCCTTGTCGCAAGTGCATATAATCTTATGTTTCTAGCCTTAGACTTGCAAGGACTATGACTCTTTTGATTATTAGATGCATGTAATGGACTCATCTCTTTTAATTCCTTAATCTGTTCAATTATCTTTAACCATTTTTAAATCAAAATGAAAATTGGAACGATCTTTTTTACCTTCCCTCCTGTTTAAATAAGCAATTAAGTGCACTCCTACGATGTGTTCGAACTACGTGAGTAAATTTCACTAATCGAATGTTACGATCAGGACTCGACAGGGATCCGTCAATTTTGCGAAAACGCTAACGCTGATGAATGTGACAATTTGATGAGAAATAACGAAAGATGAGAAAGGTGGAAAACAGAGCTTTATGGTTGAGCCATGTAATTTCCATGCCCCATAATTCTTACATTTTCCGTCACACCAATAGGCGGGCCCTA
Source organism: Syzygium aromaticum (assembly GCA_024500025.1). Classification (NCBI taxonomy): domain Eukaryota; kingdom Viridiplantae; phylum Streptophyta; class Magnoliopsida; order Myrtales; family Myrtaceae; genus Syzygium; species Syzygium aromaticum. Next base: position 460,602 of record CM044888.1, on the reverse strand, counting down.
AGTCTTATTAATCCCTAAATGGATCATATCTCGTCCAAAAAGATCCATAGAAGGATAGCACAACATGATATCAAGCATCAACCTCTCAGTCTCACCATATAACATGGCCGCATTAGATTCCTCATTTAGCATACTTCAATGTAATCTCCATTTCATATCAACTTGCACCCTAAGATGGAGATTATTGTACTCCTCAGAGAAAGAAAAGGATATCCAACGACCTACGAGCCCTATCAAAATAACTTGAAATCCGATTTTTTTGACCCAAAGATACGTGGGCAAGATCAACAATAGCACGAGAGATGAGGTTGGGCCGGCACACACTCTCTCGAAATCCCTTAACACACGAGTCGTGAATTGTATGCAGCGAGGCGTGAATCGTACACACGGAACTTACAAACTAGCGTTTCCACATCCATATATCGGGCGTCTCTAACGCGATGGTTAGGTGAGGTAAAGTTATCGCTAGTTATGCGTGTAAGATGCAGCCACGAGAGAGCTCCCAATGTTCAATTGGAGGCTTTCATCGATAAAACATATCTTATACCACACTAGGCAATCCTAATCAACGTAAAACGTGATTGGAAGAAGTCGAAGGAGTTTCACAACCAACACAAAAGAGTAAGTATATGGTCATCGCCTCAAATTCTACAGAATGTGATGCCCTCTGATGCAGGGTTGGCAGCCTTCAGGGCCTACTACTACTAGGTGAGAGCGATTATGTCGGTGAAAGAGGTTAAGCAGAGATCTCGAAAATGCCTGAGTGTACGTGACTTAGTAAAAATATCAACTGTACGACACAATTAATGAAGATGAGATAAGACGAATAGTCCCACGAAGCAAGTAATAGAACACGAAATGAGAGTTTATTTTCATATATTTGGTGCACTTATGAAAAATATCGGCACGTGCTATTTGGATAAAATATTAGTTATCATAATAAATGATTGTTCCATCGTTGTGGCGGGCGCCCCATGTCCTCTAACAACCATCGCAATCATAGTAATCATGATCATGTATCGGTAAGAGTATGATATTCTACCGTTGATACATGAATATTGCCGGCAAGTCGAAAACATGCATTTCTAAAGAAAATCACTTTGAGGTTCTAGTTCCCTAATCATGGCGAAGCTCAATCTTCGATCAAAAATAGCTAATGTATATAGTTCTGCATTCATTACATCCTGTCTACACATAGAAATATGGTTCATTGCATTTCCTTAAAATTTAAATAGCATTTTGTTTTGTCATCCATGCATTCTCTTTTCTGACCACACCACCACCACACCACCCCCACCACCCCCCCCCCCCCCCCCATCTTTATCTTCCCTTTATTTTTTCCCTTTCGCTTTCACTTTTCCGATGCTCCCCCACACAAAATTAGTATTCCCAAGATTCCATTCTTAGTCGATTCGCCATGTGAGACACGAGCTTCCTCCATTGATTCCCTCCCTCCCTCCCCTCCCCGGCCTCAGGCTAGCAATACACGACTATATCCAAGAAAAGTTGATTGGTCGTAAAATTTACTGAGGACTTCAACGCTCTCTTGGCTAAACAAACAACAAATTCGTCTAACTCGTTATCCACGACCCTACTTTTCTTTAAGAATTAGGATGGCAAATAAGAATTTGAAGATTTAAACTCAGAATCTTATGTTTTGATACTACGTAAAATGATTTCGTGAGATCACTGTCAACTTTTTAAAAAACTTAAACTGTTAAATAAAAGCATAGTTTATTATTTAAATACTATAACATAGCAAAAAGAGAGTGAGAGATGGAAAGATGATTAGAGTTACTTTTAGAGAACTTTGTTAGTGTATACTTGTAGGCTTACGCATCAAAGGCGTAAATTGACCCATTTGGCGAAAGTCACTCTGGTCTTTTGTACTATCAATCCTAAATCGATTGCGATTCATGAAGGCCGACTTTACTTTCTTGATCTTAGTTTCAAGCTTCGAGTGTAAGTGATGCCATTATTGTCACAAACGAGTACTTTAAAAGAGATATTTCATTCGTAGCATTTCACAAGTTCTGACGTATTTGGTTTATTTGGCAGGCGTCCAATCAAGAAATATTCAACGTATTTAAAAGTAGACAGAATGATTAGAAAGTTATTCATTGCAGCTACAGGTTCCATGAAACAGGATACCTCTTACGATACCCTTTTTCTTTGTACACATTCTTTTTTTTTTCTTACCTTTTCTCACACAAGCACTAATTATCTTATTCCAAAAAAGGGGAAATGGGCACATTACAATGATATATCTAACATTGATGGACAAAAGACAAGTGCACTTCCAGAGTTCAATGTTATGAGCACATTAGTGACAACAGATATTGTCTATCGCTTGATTTTCCGCTTTGATTCAGCATTACTAATCATCTCCGAGTTTCCTTGCATTGACCTTACTCTTGAGAAGTTGTTCACGAATTTGCTATAATCCGAATCATCGGGTCATGAGCAGACACATGATAATTTCGACAAAAAGCACAACTGCTCTCAATTAGGCGGGTGCACGCCATGCACGTATAGATAAATATAAGTAGATACACTAATGTCTATTCTCTTCTTTTTTGTCATCTCCAGGCATCTTTTCTTTCTCCGATTAAAGGGGCCTTGATGGGGCCAAAGCATGGCCTTGTCCATTCCTTATTCTTTTTAATTTGCATGTAATGTGAAACTCACTTTCAAAGACTCAACCCACTTCTATCTAGGATGATAAAGGAAACACCTTCTGTACGCTATTTCCCTTAGCTGCCGTGATTGGGCTGCAAAAAGCAACCCCGCCCAACAAAAAGAAAAGTACTGAGCTTAGTTAAAAAATTAGGAAAATAACGCAAACAACCCATGAACTTTAGCATAATATGTAATGTGATCCCCAAACTTTTAATTTGTTCAATATAGTCTCTGAATTTTAACCCAATGTGTAATATGGTCCTTGAACTTTTGATATATATTTAATTTAGTCCATAAACTATATAAAATTAAGGACTATATTGAATATTTTCATATAGTTTAAGGATTAAATTGAACATATACCAAAAGCTCATGAATTATATTGAACGAATTAGAAGTTCATGGACTATGTTATACATTAAACTAAAGTTCAGGGACTACATTGAACAAATTTAAAATTCATGAATCATATTGCATATTAGGCCAACGTTTAAGAACTGTTTGTATTATTATCTCTTAAAAAATAGGATGAGGAAAGTGAAAAGCACGAACGGTCCACAAATATCAGAATCAGCTTCCCTCACCTTATTAAAATGTCGTTGATTGTGAAGCTATTGTGATCATCTACGAGCAAGGCAGGTTCCCCACCCCACTCCTACATTTGCCTGGCCAAATAATGGGCCCTCGGCTTCAACTCGCAATAGCAAATGATGATGTTGCTGAGCTACACAGCTTACTCGTGGAGGAGCGAAAACTCCTAGATCGTCTATCTAAGGACCGCTTTCCAAACACTCCGCTACACGTCGCCGCGGCAGCCGGGAAAACCCACGTGGCCATGGAGATGGCCATCTTGAAGCCGTCCTTTACTCGGAAGCTCAATCCAGATGGTTATAGCCCCATGCACTTGGCTCTGCAGCACAAGTATCATCGCACTGTAAGGGCACTGATGACCCTCGACCCAAAGTTGATCCGAGTTCGAGGACAAGGCGGACTCACCCCTCTACATTTTGTCGCCAGCAAAGAAGGAGATAATGAGATGGAGATCCTGGCTGAGTTCTTATCTGCTTGTGGATCGTCCATCGAAGACTTGACGAGCCGCTGCGAGACTGTGGTTCACGTTGCCATCAAGAGCCACAGCTTCAAAGCGTTCAAGGTTTTGTTTGGATGGCTCAAGCGACTCCATCTGACAAAAATATTGGATTGGAAAGACGAAAATGGTAACAACGTCTTACATATTGCTGCGTCTGAAAATCAGCCCGAGGATATTTCATAAATTTCATGATTGCTCGTAGTTTTATTTTTCGATCCTTGAATTCGACATAATCTAACCCAACAATAAACCTGTTGAACATGTGGATTTGGTCGGGTTTAGGTGGGTTGAAATTAGGTCCAACCCAAATTCGACCAGTTAACCCGTATTTATATGTCTTTATGTAATACAAATTTAGCAACCCATATTTCATATTGTTCCCTTTGCATTTCTGGAACTTCCAGATCATCAGGCTGTTGATTGGGCATGTGAACATAAATGCGAAGAACTTCGAGGAAAAGACAGCTCTGGAAATCTTCAAAGCGAATCCTGCATTCAATCATAATGTTGCAAAGAGGTTGCAACGTCAAATACGTCTCGCAAGACGTTTTACTCCTACCCTCTCTCTATCACAGTTTTTTAGCGCAGAACTAACTGCCGGTGAGAGGTGCGCGTACTTTTTCGGCTTTAGAGATGAATCCGCTCGGGACATGATTCTGTTAGTGTCTACCTTAATTGCCACTGCCACCTATCAAGCAGCTCTCAGTCCTCCGGGAGGATACTGGCAGGAGAACTCTTCAAATCCCACGGCCAATGCCACCGTCTTTGCTACAAATTCCAGCAGCATTGCTATTGAAAAGCCACATGAAGCCAGGAACATGATCCTGAGCGGCCCAAGCCTGTATGTGTTCACAGTCTTCAACGGCACGGCTTTTTTCTTCTCCATCGGCACGATCTGGGCCATCGCTATTGCACAATTTCCCAAGACTTTCATGGTTTACTTCTCCATGTCCATTCTCGGCCTTGCCTACTTCATCTCCCATCTCATCGAATTCCCAAATTCGAACGAGGTAGCAAAACAGATACTGGGGGGATTTTATGGCTCCTTGCTGACCGCCGCGCTGTTTCTCCCCGTCTACGCGCGGGCAATGCACGTCCGAGTTCTTAACCGAATCGATGCCACGAGGAGACACGTCCACGTCTTCCTAGGATCGAAGGATCAGAAATAATTCCCAAGTTCTATTCACTTTAATTATGTCTTGTCGCGAGCGCATGTAATCTATGTTTCTAGTCTTGAGGTTTGCAAGACCTAGACTCGTTTCATTGGTCGCATGTAATTCCTTAACAGGTTCAATTATCTTTAACCTTTCTTATGTCAAAACTATCATGATCCTTTTTACCTTTCTGTTTATATGAAGTGTTCAGAATGTGGATACATTTCACTATTTGAATGTTACAATCAGGACACTAAAGTAAAATTTCATTTAGGCCGGGATCCATCCAATTTCGTGAAAAGGCCAACTCATCATCGTGACAATTTAATGAGAAATAAATTCAATTTGAATCATCCGACGTGACTCTCCTGAGAAATGAAATCAGTAAAAAAGGTGCAGAGACAACATTGTCGGCCCTCTGTCCTTGCCCCAAATTGGCAAATTGAGACTAAATTACCTTTAATTGAAACCCTAACCCTAATTCGTCCGACCGTAACCCCAATTCATCATAAAACAAGAATTGGGACTCTTGAAGAGCTTCTGGAAGGAATAACGTGGGATCAACCGGGCATCCATGACAAGCCCGTAATCCTTACGTCGTTCATAGACTTAGTCTCGCGCTCTCTCTCTCTCTCGTGAATAAGGTGCATCTTCTTTTTTTTTTGCTTTTTTCTTATTCAACTGGGGGATATTGTCTTAGGAGTGTTTTCCAAGCCATGAATCAGTTGTTCCTGATTCTTCAAGCTTTGGCTGGTAGGGGTGAAGGAGATGAAAATGAAGAACCTAAGGCTTTCAAATGGAGAAAAACAGCGCATTGCTCTTTCAGCTCCTTAGCAGCTCACTCCTTTTGGAGTCCTAATTGCTACGTTGTTTCGTTCATTGTCCACTTTGAACTTGAATTCATATTTTCAGAAAAGCTAGGTCAGATTTAAATTGAGGATGCTCCTTTTAGGCTATCTTTCTCATACTTTTTTACTAAACGGAAGTAAATTTAGTGCAGTGTCATAGAAATGCTCAACGCATTAGATTTGGCCACATCCTCACATTTGATGATAATATTTCGATTGATGAATTACAAAATATTTATCTCAATGACTTTAGGGTTGTTTTTTAAGTGAGAAATCTTTCACTCCAATTTGCAGCTAGCCCACTTTTACTTTTCCTTCCCAATGTGAATCTGTCTTTCTTATTCTTAAAAAATATCATCTATGGAGTCCGTAGAGTTCTTCTCTATGTTTTGTTGTTCACAACCTCTTTTATCTCTGATCTTCTATGTATTTCTCTTATTTTTTAGACAAACTTTTGTGCCGACGTCACATTTTGCTATAGTTATCGTACGTCCAGTTGGGTGAATGAGTTCAACAACCTTTCTGACTGGTTGACTAGCTTCCTCAAAAATTCTCCATCCCCAACCATTCACCGAGCATGTGCTCAACACAAGATTCGACAATTACCCGAAAAGATTCGACAATTGCCCGAAAGCCATTACTGCGAATCCGAAGGTGGTCGAGCATGTGCTCAACACAAGACTCGACAATTAACCAAAATGGTCACAGGGTAACTTGCAAAAGAAGTCCGTAATCTCAAACGACCATGTGCTTCCAGATGAGAAAGCATTTCGTGTGTGCAATGTTGCTCTCAGTTTGGCAAGATTGGTGCAGGTACAATTCTTATGCTTTCCCTGTCTAAGAGTCGTGACATGTTTCGACAGTATGATTCATTCTTATACAATTCCTTAGAAGCTTCCAAAGGAATGCCAGTAGTAGCAGCATAGCTGAGGATACAAAACAGCTAAGTGGTCCTGCCTTATTGTGTCATCAATCTTAGTACTGCACTGTTGAACCTTGAAATTCAATGTTCTCCAAGGACCAGCCAGCCATAATATAAGTTAATTTGATACGGAGGCATGTGTTCGATTTCTGTCCCCGCTTCGCTAGTATGCATTTGTTTATGACATGCTGACATACTTCAGTGCTCACTCATGATTGATATAATGATCTTGAAGATAGTCACGACTGTGATTTGTCAAATAAAGATGATTCATTTTCTCTACAGTTGCTTACTGCGCTCCTAGTACCAGGAGCACCCGAAACACGATGAAGCTGTTATTATTATTTTTTTAATACATGTCGTTGACAGTGTATAAGCAGATGCCTTTTCCATCAATGGTGTGATTGCTTTTTGCTCGTAATATGCAATTCACTGTGTAGGAGCTTTAGACTTCGAAGCTTTAGATGACGATCTGAATCTGGTGATGAAGGAAGCTCCTGTGGCTGAAGTTTGTGAAGCATATAAAGTGGCCTGAGAAAAGGTTCAAGCTTTACAAGAAAATGCAGATCGATTTGCTTCAATGGTTTCTGTATTCTGTGAGAGGCTTGGATTGCGTGATCTAGAGGGCTTGGTTGGCAAGTTCCAAAATCGTGTGTCCTTTGGAGTGAGACCAGAGATTGTAGAGCTTACGAATATCCCGTGAAAGTGTATATAGGGAAAAAATCATGAAAGTGACGGGCGCTAGTGTTACAGCGGTGACCCAGATTGTGCCGATGGAAGCGGAAAAAACCATGCTGTTGAGGAAGCTTCGACCTGCTCAGGATCATGTTTCCGCTCTAGAAATCTTCCAAGTGCATCCCAGTGGTGATCAAGATGTGGCGAATAGCTTACACCGTCAAGGACGTCAAGAAGGAAAGCTAAAAAACTGTGATAGTGAGAGAGTAGGAGTAAAAACGTTCCTTCTCGACGTCCTTGACGACGTAACCTCCTCACAACATCTTGATCGCCAATGGGATTCGCTTGGAAGATTTCCAGAGCGGAAACATGATCCTGAACGGCTTCAGCTTGAAGCTTCCTCAACAGTACGGTTTTTACCGCCTCCGTCGGCACAATCTAGCCCACCATTATGACACTAGCGCCCGACACTTTCATGGTTCAATTCTCTTTATGCATTCTCCGCCTTGCCAACTTTACTTGCCTGAAAATTGAATTCCCGAGATCCACTGAGGTCGCCGGACTCATCACAACGGGATTGCCTCCTTGCTGTGCACCGTATCCGAGTTGTAACGGAATCAATGCCGCAAGGACACGCGTCAGCAACTTTCTAGGATCTAAGGATCGAACAATTCGCAAGTATTATATACTTTTAACTATTATTGTCGCGAGTGCATATAATCTATATTTCCAGTCTTGAGGTTTGCAAGAAGAAGACTCTTCTTACTAGTAGTATGAAATGGACTATCTTTCAATTCCTTTATCTGTTCAATTGTCTTTAATATAATTAGAATGAACCTTTTCCCCTTTCCTCCTGTTTAATACAAAAAAAATTAAGTACACTCCTGTTTGATGTGTTTATCAAACAGAAATAGCGCTGATGAATGCGACAATTTAATGAGAAATAGCAGAAGACAAGAAAAGTGGATGACAGAACTTTGCGGTTGAGCCATGTAATTTCCAAGCCCCATAATTCTTACAATTTCTATCCACCTATTAGTTTCCGGTCTCCAGTCATCCAAACGTCGGGAAGTCTGAAAATATTTTCTCGAAAATGATTTTATATCAAACAAACGAACCCTAAGTCTTATTAATTTATGAATAGATAATCTCTCATCCAAAGAGATCAACTGAAGAAGGTCGCCATCTTCCAAGGTCTTAACAAAGAACTGATTGAAGGGTCATGACCATATATCATTGTTGCATGGGATCTCCCACTTGGCGTATTTCAATGTAATCTCAGTCTTATATCAATTTGCACCCTAAGATGGGATACTATATTTCTCAAAGAAGAAAAAGGAAATCCAAAGACTTACAAGCCCCGTCAACTATTTGAAATCCAATTTTTGACCCAAAGAAACATGGGCAAAATCGAGAACAGCACAAGAGACGATATCAGGCTGGGGCACTCTCTCGAAGTCCCTTAATGCAATGAGGCCTGAATCCTACACCCGGAACTTGCGGGATAAGTGTGGTTTCGATATGGTTTGAAACTATTCTAAAGCAATAAGTTTGGTTTGGGTCCAATCCGTACGGTGTAAACCCCTACCAACTAGCATTTCCACGGCCATGTATGAGGCATCTCTAACATTATGGTCGGCTTAGGCAAAGTTATCATTAGTTATGCACGTAAGAGGCAGCCAAGAGAAAGTTCCAAACGTTCATTTGGAGGCCTTCAACAAGAAAAACATGTGTTATATTAGGGGTGAGCGGTTCTACGTTCCTTACAGGTTCTACATAGAACTTATAACCTACTATCGGGTACAAGTTCCTCATTTTTTGGAATCTAAAACCTACTTATCACGTCTCGCATCCTACCGAGCTCGTGACATCCCTTTACGGTCGTATTTCGAATGTGACGTCTCAAGACTCGTCGTCGACTCAAACGAAACTTCAAAACATAGAACGTACACGGAAGCAATTATAACACCCAGACAAGTTTTAAAGACCGAGTGTAGTAGGAGAACACTTCAACAAATCAACCACATACTTCATTCAACGACACGCACTTACAAAATCCAACTTTACATACAAAAGGCCACTAGGGTTAAAACTACTATCATAAAAAAGGGACAAGTGGTCGGGTAGGCTAGCCTAACTATAAAAAAAGGGTCCACCAACTCTATGAGCTCCTCTTCAGGGTCTTGCTCCATCGGCTCTTCCTCAGGATCCCAAAATGCGATAACGGACCATTCATGATCGGGGTCGGGGGCTTGAAATAGTTAAGTAATAACCATGAGAACGAGTCTCAATAAGCAAGCACTCTAAATTCCACTTAGGCTAACGCGTACCTCCAGACAAATAGAATAACACCCAACACATTCAATCAACATGCAATAACATTCAAAGGCACTCTTTAGCCTTACCTCGATGCATATATAACCATGCACGTTAGTTGGATCGCAATAATATAGCCAACTTCTCAATGCACATGCACTCCAAGATACAACCAATTTCCTATACATGCATCCATAATAACATTCCAACCTATTCCAATCTCAATCCCTACACATGCTCACATCTTTCAACTTCCGACACCCACATGTGTCCCCCCCGATCAATACCGACCCGCGTAACATGCCTCAAGCCCACCACATCGTACGACTCACATAACACACATCAAGTCTACGGCATGACTCGTGTAAAGACGCCTTAAGTCGGCGGTCTTCCTGTTTATCTGGGCATTGTCTCGCGTAACACACCTCAAGATAAATTCAATTCCTTGCGTAAACACACCTCAAGGATTATAAGATCAAATGTACATCCTCATTTAATTTCATGTCTTTCCCCACGTCAACACGCTTCAGGGCCTATCGATCATACACGATACATATCTCATTCTCCTCATACAACATCCACATGCCCTAATCACACACAAACATGCTCAATTCCAAATCAACAACTCAACCCAACCAATCCATTCACAATGACAGTAATGTAGCTCAACCATATCACACAATCATTCCAACACTTTTCAAATCACAATTCAAGCTATACGCTCAATGGCATAAATCCACACATCACAATATTCAACTCAACCACCAAGCATCACCACAATCAACTCCGCTACCAAGCACTACAACTCAGCCACAAGAGTCAAGGAAAACCAAATACACAGAATCGGGGCAAATATGGGGCCAGTGACTTTTAAAATAAATAGTAATTCAACTCCGAAAATTATGAATTTCGGATGTGTCCTAGGAAACATCATGATGAACATTTTTCATGAGAACACAAAAACCAGTTCTGCCTAGAACCATCTCCTTTTGTCACCCAAAGTCAGACATAAAATATTTCATTTAGACTGGCCATCCGGCTTTCAAAATGCATTTCAAGCAATAACCAAATCTCCTTAGAAAGTTTTGAAATTTTTATATGTTATAGTCACAAATGTTTCCAACAAGTTTTGTGAAGGAAGTATTTTAGTCTGAAAAAATTTATAAAAATTCGAATAGACCCGAATGGCGGAGGAACAGTGTTTCCGGCAAACAAATTTTGGTCCAAAGATGGACTTTTGAACGGCCTCAAATGACTTCCAAAAATTCCAAAATTAAATTATGTTATACTTCAAGATGTTTTGAACAACTTTCATGAAGGACAAAACCCCAGATTCGGCCCACACAGGCCTCGGAAAAAATAGCAAAAATCGATGACACGGCAATAACGAAATCTGGGAATACAACCAACAAGCAAATCAACTTGTCTAGCCCTTAAACCAACTAATCACAGTCACTAATCAATCCCTAATAAGCCCATTGGTAACCGCTTAGCTTAAACAAGGTTTAGAATGCCACTTACTAGGGAAAAACCGAAGCAAATCCAAGCTAAGCAAGCAGAAACGGCTCCGACAAATCAGCAACAAGGGCGGACGGCGGTTCCGGTGAAGACGGGTTGAGATGGTGGCTGGCTGAGAGCGAGCAAGCAACTGCTCACGCAACGGGGAGGAGGGGGAGCTGGCCAAGAGAGATGAGGGAGAGAGAGAGAGAGAGAGCAAGAGGAGAATTTTTATCAAATGGCAAAGAGAGAGAGAGAAACAAGTCTTCTAACCCCACTATAAACCACGAAACCAACCCCACTATCTCAACCAATGGCTCACATTGCATCTTGTTGGGCAAAACAAGATCCTAGGGCTCACAAAATTCCTCTCAACCAATTACCCAAAATAATAAATGACAAGAAAAAGAAATATGCAAGGTGGGAGGGGCACAATGGTCCTCAAGCTTTGGCCATTAAAGGGAAAATGCCAATTTCCAATTTGCCCTTCAACCCTTCAAAGGAATTCAAATATCCCAAGGGTAGAATGGTCTTTTTCCAATTCCTAGTCCAAATTTCACTTTTCGATAAATCCAATAAACCTTAAGGTTGGCCACGCTTATGTGACGTCGTCCAAATAAATTAGTCGTGACACTTTGAGAAATTTGACATTCAAGTTTGGATTCAAATGACGGTCAATTTTACTCAAACGCGATTTTAGTGTATCTCTGACTAACGGGCAGCTTTTTAGGGTTTATGCGTATCGACCTGCGGTTACTCAAGTCATGGCTATCTCCATCGTCACCGAAGGTTGACTCATGGTCGAGTTTTTAAGTCCACGTACATTTCCCTAGGCAGTCATTCCCTAAAGGTTAGTATCCCGAAAATGATCGGTTTTAAGCGAGATTTAACTACAAATGCATTGAAGAATATACACATTTCATTTATCCCAAAAGTGGATCAAAATTCATAATGTCACACTACCCGTCGGAACTTGGATTTCAGAGTCTAATAGTTTTTTTTATTGATTTATTTCATCAAAACGAAAATGAACGCAACAATATTGAACAAACTTGTCATTTATCAAAGATAATACAAAAGACTAGTTTTTCTGGCATTACTGTACAAATAAATATAACTAAAATGAGAAGTCACCGTGTGAATTAATACTATGGGTGAACAGTTCCATGTTTCATATAGATTCCACCCATGATAATAAGTTCATTATTTTTTAGAACTTGGAACCTACCATATTTCAGTTTCGAGGATCGATTACTACAGTCTATTCAGGTTCCATATATATTATTGATTGAATAATTATAATGAATCATCAACTTTAATGACCATCACTTACTTTTATAATCCACTAACCACAATTTATATTTAGACACACAAAGAATATGAAACATTAACAAGTATAAAATGAAAGTTCAGACTAGTGGTTCCATATTATATTATCATCATCTAACGTCATGAAACACGACAAAATCACACGAAGATATAGATTAAGAAAAAACAAAAACAATTTGTTTAGGTTTCAGGTTCCAAATTCCACCTACTTGGAATCTGGAACCTGGAACCTACCCGTCGAAAGAGGTTTTCCAATTTTTGAAACATGGAACATACCTTGCATATCTTTGAATTTGAAACCTACATATTCTTATTGGTCAGATTCTCAGATTTCGGAATAGAACCTGGAACCATCCTCACCCTTATGTTTTATCACACTGGGTACTCCTAACCAACATAAAACATGACAAAAAGAAGCCCAAGAAGTCTCAGGACAGACGCGACAGAAATATACGGTCACCGCCTCATAAACTCTACATAATGTGATGCCCTCCGATGCAGGGCCGGTGGCCACTAAGGCCCAATAGGTAGGAGCAGTTATGTCAGCTCATATGCACAAACACATCCGTATAGCACAAGAGGCCATGAGAGAATCAAGTATATAGCCTATCCATTGTATGCTTCAAGCGTTCAACATCAGCTCCCACAATTTCATCTACCTTTTGCCCCTTGCTGAAGAAATGAAGTCTCGGCTGCAGCAAAATTCGAAATCAGTTTCTCATACAAAAGAAGTACCGCCGAAGGTAAAAGTTAGACGAGAGTTTAATGAAGCCGAAGACAGAAAATTGGCTCGCACATAGTTCTCGCTGGCATTTCTCAAGAAAGATCCGTCAGAATGCATAATTCAGGATATGAAATGTCCGGAAACAATGATGATGCTTGCAACTTTTTCATTATGTCTAACTCATAGCACTTTCCACTTTGCTTGATGGGTGTCGACGGGGCCAGATCAATTTTTGCGCAAACCCAAACTGACCCAATTTCTTTTGAGTTTTGGAGTTCTCTTTTGTGACATTAAGACTGCACCACACCAGCCCAAAGCCGACACATCACAGAGTGGAACCGAACTTGAAGAACTTCAGTATGATTGAGAATTTGAAGCAACAACAGTTCGGTTGAACTCCGAGTCCCGACCATTTCTGGCACTTGTGGCCAGAATCAGCCTATAGCAAGAACAAATAAAACCAAAAAGAGAAAGAACTTCCACCGGAGCTTGATCAAACCTGAACATTTCCTGTTCGACTCCAGTCTATAAACTCCGTCTTCAATTCCTTCCAGTTTTTTTGGTACAAATTTAGGGGTCATGCACTTCCAAGAACACTGTTCATGTCCATTTTTCCATATATTGAATTTTCTATCTAGCCAAATTTCTTCCCCCAAGCACCAAAGAAATAAAACAGAAATAAAAAGAGAAATCAAATGAAAAACTCAAAGGACGGCGCAGCTGAAGTGAAGCTGGTAATAGCTCAAATTAATCAAGATACTAAAATGGATTTTCCTGATGGCCAACGATTTCTTAGCTAGCCAAGGAAAGAATGACCAACTCCACATTGCGCCAAGGAATGTACTTTTCAGAAAATGATGAAGTCAATTATCTCTAATAAGTGTGTGTTCAAATACTGTGCAGTTGGAAAGCAATAGATGTGGCCAGTATGCATTGAAGCAAAAACAGCCATTGGTTCATGAAATCATACAGGAGCAAAGGGATTTGGTGCTTTGGTGTGAGAGCGGTTTAATAAAGGAAAAGACCTGTTATCTCTGTACCAAAATATAAACTCTATCGGAAGTGACCACCCCCATGACCACAGAATGCAAGAAACTTTAGATCACAATCCGGAATTTCCTTTCATGGATAACAAAGAGGCTCCAAAACAAAGTTCTTTTTAAGACGAGCTTGAGTTTTGAGAATGTTCTTTGATACGCAGCATCAGCTGGACTATCAATCTTCAGATTAACTTGTTAGCTCCAGGATCACCGTAACGGAGTCGCACACCTCCTCGTTCTAGCGATGAGAAAGAGAGAGAGAGTCAAGGTGTGCATGAAAGACAAGAAAGAAAGCAAAACCGATAGAAATGATTTGGGCCAGAAGGTGGGTGCAATGTGTCGTGTTGGGCCCAGCCCATTTGGACATCGGTCAGTCCAGCTCAATTGTTGTGTGGCTGCATTTAGTTGCCCATCCACACAATGAGGATGAGGATAGTACAATTGTACAAGTTTTGGGCCTGCAATTACCATTTTTTTCATGCTCTAATATCTTGATTAATTACCTTTTTTAAACAGTGTTTTTATACCTCTCCATCTCCCACAGTTGACCTGGTCATGGGTTTAGCAGCCGATGGGCCTGCCAGCCGAATGGGCGAGCGGCCATATCAACTCACACCTCGGCCATATCTCCAAATCTTTTAGTTTTACCTTCTGTCAAAGCCCTAGCACACCACTGGCGCTCACCTACGCATTCGTGAGTTAGAAAGCCAAAGAACACGCCAAGAAAAAGCCGCATCTGGTGGAAGGATTTGGAGTTTTGGATGCCTTGCCCTATTTTTCTTTCTTTGCCCTTCATGCCATGGGGTGGTGGAAACAATGTCATTTCGTACATAGATACCATTCGTATGTGTATCTCACTATAAAGTAGCAACGGTAATGAAAATTAGATTATTTTCACGTGGAGGCGTAAATGATGAAAAGTCGATATCTAAAATTTCAAAGTTCATCGACTAGTTTTGTAATATGACACGAAAATAGAAGTGCTTGCAAACACATAGAGACGTATAAAGGAAAGTAAAAGAACAATGCTTTATGCATATTTTTATTTTATCTTTTTGGACTTGAAAACAATTATAAATATAGAAGAGGGCAGATTGTGTTCCCATCGACCTTACCATTACAAATTAAATGTATGTCAAATCATTTACATTTGTTATAATTGATAATAAAATATTTCTACAAAAACTTAATGGATCGTCCACCCGATCGTGGGTATGCTAAAACACCAAATTATGAGATGACTGATTAAAGATGGCAACCTAGCTAGACAAAATACAAATTGACCAATGACCGTTTTCTAAACTGTTACAAGGTTGAAAATGTATCGAATCACACATTTAATTAATAGCTTAATCTTTTTAGTCAAAATGACTTATTAAAATTTTGTATGTACATATGGATCATTTGTTGGATCGAGGTGCAGAACTATCAAGCATCCTATACAATTTCGATGGGGTGGATTTCACAGTCATATGAAACTTAAAAGGCTTACAAACGGATAGCTCAATGAGGTGTCGATTGACCGCGGCCATGTCAAACCAAGCTCATCACTCCTAGATTGGAAGATCACCACTTAATGCATCGTCGTGATTAACGGTTCAAGGACGATAACTCGACATCATGCACCAGTAGTGAGGCAATGAGCAATACATCGAGAGTTTGACGTGATGCTCATCATATGACGCCGATGGTAAAAACCAAAAACGAAAGGAGTGGCAATAATATATAAAGTCATCCCCGGGATTGTTTTGTCTCTAACCAGCATTTGAGAAGGAGCTCCACATAGGGCTCCTCTTTCCTAGGAATCCCCCCGTCCTGGATCAATCCTCACACCACCCTACTACGTTCCATTATAATTTATTATCAATATAATATTATCCCATTACCAAATCATGATACGGATAGCAATCGCATCGAGTATTATTCTCCTTTTTCGGAAAAAAGGATATTAAAAGTGTTAAAAATTATGTACAACGCTCATTTTAGTGTTAAAAATTTTTACCGACTCCCTTAAGTACTAACAGCGAGAAATTCCAGCCAAATTGATAACGTGGCTTTTATAATTAAAATTTTAATTTGAGTTGCTTTTTATGAACAAATAAATCAGTCCAAATGACATTTCCATGTGTATATTTCTCCCTCCTCTCCCTCCACGTCATTTTTTTCCTTTTTTTCTTCTCTTTTCTCCCTTACGTGTCCTGCTGCTCCACACGTCATGAGAAGGACTATTCTCACTGGCGCTCCCCATCACCACCCAGGCAGACGTACGAGTTGCGCCACAGCCTCCCACGTACAACCCCTCCACGACCTCAGCTCATTTTCATCGTGAGGGTGTCGCGGGGCTTAGGCGACCCAGGATCTAGGGTCATATCCGAAAACAAGGTTAGATTTGGGCTCAAGGATGTCGAATTTGATGTCCCGAGCAACTCATTCTTCTTCGTTGGCTCTCTTCGCATCGACTCGATCCTATGCCAGCTCTCTCCTCACTACTCCCAGGCGAAAAATGCTGACGTTCGATTCTTACCGTCAACGTCGCTCCCTCGCCACGGAAAGACACCACCATCCGCGTTCGCTACCCGCCATCCATCACCCCTCCACAGAGAAAAAACTCCCAACCACAGCCAACCTATGCACAACAATCGTCGTCCCATGCATGGCCACCATCAATCATCACACCACCTCGGCCATTTTCCCTGAAGGCATCACCCAACTGAGCACGAGCAGAGACATGGGTGGCCACTATTAACCCACACCGGTCGCCATTATCTTAGGCCGGCCATAGCTCGAAGCCGCCTACCATTCACAGCACTCGTTGGTCGCCAGCAAAGCCGCAGTCAGTTTGTCCCCGTTTCTGCTCTGTTTTTCGGCATAAAAGGCTTGAAGAGTTTGGGGTTCGCCCAAAGCTCGTTCACTGCATCAACCACCAGTGACAGCTTTCCTCACTTTTTTCAAGCCATCGGAGCGAGTGCTAACCGTCGCAATTCGTCATCTTGGAGCAATAGAGGAGCGGCTTTGTTCTGCCTTGTTTCTCTTTAGTGTCAACTTAAGAGATTTTATTTGAAATCTATAACGAGAAAATTTCGGAGATTTGAGGAGGCAAAATCGTGAAAGAGATCACGGCTAGCCAAGAGGAGAAATTAATGGGATATTTTTACCCGAAAATATGGCAGGCAAGAGGCAAGATGGTCTAAGTGACTGAGCGGGGTTGGAAAGAGAGAAATCAAGGAAAAGAATCAAGAATTTAATGCTCATGGAATGAGCTGGCTATAAAATCGTGGAAGTGATGAGTGAACTTGAGATGCATCTTATAATTATGGCAGCACAAGATATATCTTGTCACACCCCAAAAATAACTAGAAAAGGGGAACGACACGACCGTCCTTCCTCACGAAGAACGCAGCCTCAACAATAACTAACAAATTGTTATCACCATAAATATATATATGTCTCAAACCATATATATATATATATATATCAGATAAACCAACGAGTTGATTACAACATTAGAGTTTCTATAATCCACCAAAAAAACATGTACATCAAGAACTCAGGCAATCCGACAAACTATCAACAACCTTACAAGCAACCCCAAAAGTCATACCCAAAAATCTGTCTCCCAAATGTCCTTGCAATAGCGCTCTTGTACTAACTACCACTAGCCGAGGAACTTGAAAGATTGGGAAAGAAAGGGATGAGTAACCACAGCTCAGTGAATAGTACATCTCTTCTAAGTAGATCAAGCAATCACTATGCATGCGTACAAAGCAATACCAGAACTTCAGAAGCCAAACTCAAAGTTTAAAATACATATAGAATCACATAAGAGTATTTCATTTCATCAAAACTCTTTACAAGTCACAAATACACATTTAAATCCACCATCATAATTCAAACTATCAATGATCAAGTCCATTGATCAATCTCTATAAACACCACGTCAATGGTCCATTCCATTGACTAATCTCAAATCATACATCAATAGTCTATCCCATTGATGAATCTCATATCACATCAAACATCGATAGTCCATTCTATCGACCAATCTATTGCTTAATATCTAACCATGGTCACAACACAAAACCTTATGACAAGGCTACCAAGATTCCCCCCTTGGCAAGGTCTCCACCTACAAAGCTGGTGGCTCGGCCCAGAAAGATATTCTACCCCGATATGCATACCCCAAAACCCCTCAATGGGTTCACAGTCATATTGAGCATCAAACAATCATCATCCAATATCAGAAATCCAATTCAGAATATATTTCACAATCCAAACAAATAACTTTTTCTCAACACAGCTCAACCTTCAAAAATACATTCACAATACATTTCTAAAAACAATTCTCAAATCATTCTCAATTACTAAAAAGCAGTAAATGCTCGATCCCAATTTATGCAATAAAAATGCTCATTTAAGTTTAATATATATAAATTTATATCGGATCATAATTCCTTCAATATATGATTTTTATAAAACCAAAGAAGAGATAGTACCACTCACCTGGAATCCCCAAAAATCAAACAACTAAATTTACTCGAACCGACGATCTCGTAATCCTAACAATTAAACGAGAATCGACATCAAAACCAAATAAAAACTACGAAACGACTAAACGACGTTTAAACGCTAACAAGACAACTCAAAGGCGCCCACAAATCGCTTTTCCAAAGCGATTATCCAAATCGTTCGCAACGCGTAGTTTGAACGCAAAACTTAATCGCACCATAAATTCCTCCACTGAATCCTGTTTCAAGCGAGTTTATAGTCGATAGAAAGCCTACTCAAAGCACTACAAGAACACTAACTTGGCCATCCCAAAATCGAGCCAAAAACCGACGAAAATCAGCCTAAAAGCCGCTGGTTGCGCACTGTTCATTGCGCACGTTCAACTTCAAAAATTCATATCCGGCAAGCCGTAAGTCCAAATCAGGTTCCGTAAAATACCAATTCTACAAAAATACGCAGCTCAACGACTCAAAAATTGAACTTCGCCGCTCAAATAACACATAACTCTGAATTACGAGCCCTAACCCAAAAAAATGTTCCGATTAATTGAACGAGGGGTGCGAATACTTACGGAGCATTGCGTTACGAAGTCAAATCAGCTTAGTGAGACTCCCGCAAAACCCTCTTCTCTTTTCTCTTTTTCTTCCTCTTTCCTTTCCTTTCCTTTCTCCTCTTTTCCTCTCTTTTCCCCTGTTTCTGTTCGTGGTCTTGGAACATTATTGTTGCTTCTTTTGACTGGTTGACTTGTTGACCTTTTTTTTTTTTTTTCAAATACCCAAATATTACATATCTTGTTCTTCCTTATTATGGATACCTTGACGGTTGCTCCATCCGAGGAAGAGAATATATCAATCTACTGCATGGATCCGATTTCCTTTTCCGACTAATTTTCGAGAACCACTCCAAATGCTATTGAGTATCCCTGATACCAAATTGATTTCTTGGTTTCAACCAAATTCTGACAATCAGTGCTCCAACAGGTGCAAAGAATATAGCAACAAAGCAACTGACGGATTTATGTAACATAAAAACACTTTAGTGTTAGAGCTACGAAGCATTAAAAAAACCAGTATCTAGCTACGAAGCATTAAAAAAACCAGTATCTGAATGCTACCATCATGGCATCCGCAATGCAATTTTCCTTGTACAAGAGATAAGCACTTGACGTATTTGTTTTGATTCAATAATTTTGAACCCCCATTCCATGAATGAACCTGATAGAGAAAAATGAAAAGAACAATTTCAAGCCAGGGTGACAGATTAAGAGTGAGGCGACATTAATGTGATATTTGAACTAATCTTCTTTCAATCCTTCTCCACCAGTTCTCTGTGTTGACTCTGTCGCTCGCACTAGCACAAGTGGTGGTGCGTGCTTGGCACTGAAATGAATACTTTTAATAACGACTGGCACTGAAGTGATTGCTTTTTAATAACGATCAGCACTGAAGTGATTGCTTTAAAAAAATTTGGTACTCAAATGATCACTATATACAACTTTTACACCATGTCGTTTAGAGGTTATATGCTAACTGGGCATGCTGGCGAGCCATGTAGGATAGAGAAATTAATAAAACATGGACACGTCAGATTTTTGGGGACCCAAATCAGAATTCGCACTTCAGTGATCATTTTTTTAAAAAGTTTTTTTTTTTTGGGTAAGGATTTTTTTTTTTTTTTTTTAAGTTGGTGCTTAAGTGACCTGAAAAAAAAAATTTTGACATTAAAGTGAGCGCCGTACACAACTTTTGGCAGTTTTAGTGTCATTCTTCCCTTCTTTTTCTATTGTCTTTTGTCACGTAACAACAAGGTGCAATTTTGGTCACTCGCCATAGCTAGAATGGATACAGATGCACCAATTTTGTATCTGCAATAATGGAATTTGCACATCTCATGCGGTTATGCAACCATTCTTATATTTGAGGGTGGTGAGTCTTCCTTTTAAGTTTCGTGCACGTAGACATTCGTTTTGCTTGCGTTTGAATTGAATGTCGACAAAGCAATGCAAGAGTATCATTTCATCAATGCATTAGCTCCAGTTGAGAGTCATTCAAAATTTCTCTTGCACCAGCTATGTTTGGTTGAGGCGAAAATCAATGTCTCGTCGTGAATTGGTGGAATATATTCATCAACCATCATCATCCTGAGAAATAAGGATGATGATGGCGTGAATTCGTCCTTCATTTCCTTCTTCCTTGGTGATCACCAAGGGCGTATATGAAAATAATTGAAGACCAATATAGTGAATGGTGCTGTTTGGCCAGAAAGTGAGATTGGACCGTAAAATTCCTGGAGCTTAGACATGTCAAAATGTGCATCTTTTGGTTTGACTTTTGCCTTTTAACTTGGCGTGATTTGAGGTTGGTGTGACGCGATGGAGACGTAAGAAAAGGAATTCCCTTTTTTTGTCCTCAAAGACCCAAGGAAAATGAGCCATTGAGATGTTGCAAGGAAGTTTCCCAAGTGACTCCAATGTTGGCAATTGCCGTGTTTCTAGCAACAATGGACTTTCCTTCCAAGTCCTCTATTCGCGGTCAAGGTCCAATTCGAACTCCAACGTGGAAATATCAAAACCAACTCCAGTTCGAAAAGGCAATTGCCGTGTTTCAAGCAAACTTGGACCCAATGCAAAGTTCAAGTGGGGACATTCCATTCTTGATTGCTACTCCGACACGAACGCAGTTTAATTTGGGTCAGGTTGGGTTAACTAGCTAAATTCAGAATCATGTTCCAACATACAAGCTTCGAGATTAAAAGCACGTGAACTATTACAGCAGCCCATCCGATTTTAGCATAATGGAAAACTCAATTGCCAATTACATTAAAGAGGAAAAAACTATGAAGAACCCTCTAAGGACTAACCAGTTTATGGACATCGATTTACTCTTCTAGACGGTAATAGGGATATGTGTAGAAAAAGGGCTTAAAGATTGGGCAGATGGTCGATTGAGGATTTAAGATTTTGTTTTGGCCACTTGAAGACTTGAAATTTAGTGAAAAAAAAAACTCTAATTAGATGTGGAGCTCGCTGTCAGTTGAATTCAAGCATTGGAATTCTTATACTCCGCACGGTTTTAAGTAGTTCCCATCATTGAGTACCAGGGGGGTGTAGTTGTGATTTATCAAGACAGCCTCAGCCGTTACTCCCCCCAACTTCATGTAATTGGGGAGAAATGACACCCAACAACATTAAATAAAAAAAGAAAGAAAAAGATTGTCGGACCGCAAATTATTGGCATAGGATGGATTGCACCTCTTCGATTAATTTTAAATTATCTTCATGACTTGGTCGACTCATGGCGAAATTTGGCATGTGAGTTCTCTGACGGAGAAAGACCATCCAATCGGATGAGTTGTTCTTGCGGCATAAGTCATAAGCATTGACCCACCGAATTAAATTCTCGTTGACTGTAGCACTATTTATGATTTTGCAAGTTGGGTACTCGCACTTCCATCGACCAGCAACGAGCAAAGCCCCTCTTCTCCTACGTTTCCTGGCCAAAACAATGGACCCTCGGCTTCAACAAGCAATAGAACATGATGATGTTGATGAGCTCCACAGGTTCATTGTGGAGGTGCCAAAACTCTTAGATCGTGCATGTAAGGGCCCCTTCCCAAATACCCCTCTCCACATCGCCGCAGCTGCCGGGAAAACCCGAGTGGCCATTGAGATGGCCATCTTGAAGCCGTCGCTCGCTCGGAAGCTGAATCCAGAGGGTTACAGCCCCATGCACTTGGCTTTGCAGCATGAGCATTATCAAACCGCGAGAGCACTAATGAAATTCGACCCCAAGTTGATCCGAGTCCGAGGACGATGCGGGACCACCCCTTTACATTATCTCACCGAGAAAGAAGCAGACAATGAGCTAGAGCTCTTGGCCGAATTCCTAACTGCCTACAAATCGTCCATCGAAGACTTGACGAGCCAATGCGAAACTGCTATTCACGTTGCCGTCAAGAATCACAACCTCAAGGCATTCAAGGTTTTGTTTGGATGGCTTAAGCGAGTCTATTTGACAAAAATCTTGGACTGGAAAGACCAAGATGGTAACACCGTCTTACATATTGCTATGTCCGAAAAGCAACCCGAGGTATAGTTCATGCTGATTTAATTCATCGATTCTGTAGTTGTTCGTGCTTCTATTGTTCGATCCTTACATAATTTAATCCAGTAATATATCTTCAAACGGGCGGGTCGGATCGTATTTGGATGGGTCAAAAATGAATTCAGTTTCAAATTGACCCATTTATGCTATATTGATCTATTTTTAGGTAATACAGTTTTAACGACTCAAACTCGACAGTGTCCAGACCTAAGTCACGCCCAATCCAACTCATGTAACTGTTCCAAGAGAAAATATCAGGAGAAGAGGAAGCAGAGTCAAAGTAAATTCTTTTTCCTTTTGTGGTTCAGTTGAGTCAAAGTACATATGGCAGAGAGACAGAGAGAACAACAAATAAAAAATCGACATGGAAAAGAGAGCGGCAATCGATCATCCAGAATACGGGATGACGGATGTCGAGTTCTTCCTGAAACAATCAGTAAGACTTAGTCTGATCAGAAGCCGCTGACACTTCATTTTGTTTCCTTTTCATTTCTTCCAGATCATCAAGTTGTTGATCGGGTATACGAGCATAGATGCAAAGAACTTCCAAGATAAGACGGCTCTGGAAATCTTCCAAGTGAATCCTAGCGGCGATCAAAGTGTTGCAAGGAGGTTACGCTGGGAAGGACGTCGTGCAAAATATTTTGCTCCTACCCTCTCTCTATCACAGTTTTTGGGCAGTGATCTAGATCGCTTTGAGAAGTTGGCATGTTCTTTTGGCATCCGATATGAATCCGCTCGCAACATTATATTTCTAATGTCTGTCTTAACGGTGATTTGCGCTTTCCAATTTGCTCTCACTCCTCTGAAAGGATACTGGCAGAATTCCTCCTTGAATCCCATGGCCAATTCCACTGTCGTTACCACCAATTCCAGTGGTACTGCTATTGGAAAACCACATCATGCCGGAAACCTGACACCGGAGGGCTGGCCGCTATATACTTTCGTGGCCCTCGACATTTTGGCTATTTTCCTATTGCTGAAGAAAATCTTGGCCTTTATAATGACACTATTACCCTATGCGCGCAAGTATTACTGCATGTTAGCCTATTGCATTTTGGCCTTCTCTGAAACCTTTCCCACATTCCCGGGGCCCATTGAGATCGGAGGAGTGCCGTTATGGAATATTACCAGTAGTCGCAAGTAGCCGCTTTGTTTATCCCCTTGTACGTGGGGGCAAAGCACATCCAAGATCTAGATAGAATCGATGCCACGAGGAGACCTGTCGGCAACTTCCTACAATCGAAGGATCAGAAACTTCACTAGTATTATTCACTTCAATTATTCCTGTCGCGAATGTATATGAACCACGTTGCTAGTCTCGAGGCTTGCAAGAAATAGACTAGACTCTTTTTATTTGTTGCGTGTAATGGACTCATCTGGTATTTCCTTAATCCCTAAAGACCTTTCATCTTGAGTGAAGTCAAGACTTCGAATAGCTTTTTTCCTAATTCAACTTCACAAAATAACGCGCTGGAAAAGTACCGAATCGCAACTCCAAAACACGAATGACCAGAGCGATAAAGCTAACATAACAACTAAGAGGGGTTGGGGTGAATTGGTTGTTTTATGAAAATTACAACTTTTTTCCGTAAGAAACTTGCGGATGATTTAGAGTTTTGAGTGCGTGTAATGTAAAAAAGATTTGCTTATTGGGCCAACATAATATGAGTTCAGGTCAGGGCACAACAAGCAAGCATCGCAATCTCCAAACTATAAGATAGTCAATGAATATATCAAGACATATCATGACACTGGCTCTGATACCATAATAAAAAGTCTAACCTAAAAGTTTAAACTGATAGGTAAAGGGATGCTATATGAATATATAGAATACTTAGGACCTAATGTCAAGGGACGTGAGATAATATTTCAACAAGTAAATATTAAAGCATACGTTACCAGTGTAAAAGAAATTATTGCGCATAAACGATCCCATCCATCTTTGACTTTAAGATTGTAACTCTCCACTCTTTCATATTAATGGTGTCTGAGATGCTCGTGTAAGTCTTTTTTTAAAATGACGGTGTAAGCTTATGATCACTCTAGTAATATTTGTAGGTGATTGTCACGAAGACCACGTCATCTAAAAAGCCCAAACAGTCCGTCTCGGTGACTTTGAAGTCAGTTAGGAGACTTCCTCGCAACTTCGTAGTGGCTCATTTTCCTCGGGTCTGTGGGGACGTGATTGAACTTTAATTCAACATCAAACTCCTCCTTTTGACTGAAAAAAGAGAGGAGGAAACTCCTACTCTTCCTCCATCTCGTCACAGGCACGTTTGTGGGTTATATATAGCTTACCAAGAGCCATCACCTAACTTGTAATCAGAATTTATAGAGGATGCTCTTTTAGGCTATGTTTCTCATACTTTCGTACTATATATGCCCACAAGTAGCTAATTTAGTGCAGTGTCATCAAAATGCTTTATCGCATTAGATTTGGTCACACTACAAAAAAAACATGTTTTTTCCGATGAAATTTTCAACGAAAAATTTGGAGAAATTCGTTGGAAAACAAATTTCCAACGAATTTTCCAACGAAAATAAATTCGTTGGTAATAAGTCGTCGGAAATTTTTCCAACGAAAAATTTCAATTTTTGTTGGAAATTTGCGATAAATTTTTTTTCGTTAGAAAATTTCGTTGGAAAACTCGTGGCTAAATTCATTGGAAACGAATTTTTTTTTTCCGACAAATTTTTTTCGTTGGAAATTACAAATTTTTTTTTTGTCGAGCTAAAAATCGTGGAAATTTTTTTTCCATCGAAAAAAAATTTTATTTTGGTCAAAAAAAATTTTTTTTTTATCGAAAAATAGCCCTCGCCGCCTGCGAGGGCAAGCCTCGTCGCCGGCGAGGGCCGAGCTCGCCCAGATCTGGGCGAGCTCGAGCTCGCCGGCCATGGCGAGCTCGACCCTCGCCATGGCCGGCGAGGGCCAGCCTCGTCGCCGGCGTAGGCCGAGCTCGCCGCCGGCCATCTGGCGAGCTCGACCCTCGCCATGGCCGGTGAGGGCCGAGCTCGCCCGGATGGCTGGGCGAGCTCGAGCTCGCCGGCCATGGCGAGCTCGACCCTCGCCATGGCCGGCGAGGGCCAGCCTCGTCGCCAGCGAGGGCCGAGCCGCGTCGCCGGCGAGCTCGAGCTCGCCGGCCATGGCGAGCTCGACCCTCGCCATGGCCGGCGAGGGCCAGCCTCGTCGCCGGCGTAGGCCGAGCTCGCCGCCGATTCTGGGCGAGCTCGGCCCTCGCCATGGCCGAAGATGAAGAAGAAGAAGCAGTAGGGGCGGGAGCAGGCTTCGGGGCCACCGCTCGTCAAGTCCGTCGTCGTCTCCTAGCCTCGCCGGCGACGAGGCTTGATGGCGTCGGGGGCGTCGGAGGCTTGGTGTCCATGGCGCCGGAGCCGGAGGAGGAGGGGGGGCGGCGGGGGAGGAGTCGGAGGGGGAGGCGGAGGGGGAGACGGAGGGAGAAGGTGAAGGCGAAGGAGAGAGAGAGAGAGAGAGTGTGTGTGTGTGTGTGTGTGTGTGAATGTGGAAATTGAAAGTTATGGGAATAACGAGTGCGAAAATATTGAATAAGGAAGAAGTAGGGTTTTCGTTTTAAAATTTGTGGGAAATTTCCCACGAATTTTGCAACGAAAATTGTACACACTAAAATAATTGTTCGGAAAATTAAAATTCGTTGAAAAATTCGTTGGAAATTTTCAACGAATTTAAAAAATGCCGAATAGGACTGGGTTTTTTTGGAATTCGTTGGAAAAGTCGTTAGAAATTTCCAACGAAAAAAAATTCGTTGGAAATTTCCAACGACTTTTTCAACGAAAATTGTACACACTGAAATAATTGTCCGGAAAATTGAAATTCGTTAGAAAATTCGTTAGAAATTTCCAACGAATATAAAAAATGCCGAACAATAACGGGTTTTTTTGTAATTCGTTGGAAAATTCGTTGGAAATTTCCAACGAAAAAAAATTCGTTGGAAAATTCGTTGGAAATTTCCAACGAATTTTTTTTCGTTGGAAATTTCCAACGAATTTTCCAACGAATTTTTTTTCGTTGGAAATTTCCAACGAATTTTCCAACGAAAATTGTACACACTGAAATAATGGTCCGGAAAATTGAAATTCGTTGGAAAATTCGTTGGAAATTTCCAACGAATTTTCCAACGAATATCAAAAATGCCGAATAGTAATGGGTTTTTTTGTAATTCATTGGAAATTTCGTTGGAAATTTCCAACGAATTTTTTTTCGTTGGAAATTTCCAACGAATTTTCCAACGAAAATTGTACACACTGAAATAATGGTCCGGAAACTTGAAATTCGTTGGAAAATTCGTTGGAAATTTCCAACGAATTTTCCAACGAATATCAAAAATGCCGAATAGTAATGGGTTTTTTTGTAATTCGTTGGAAAATTCGTTGGAAATTTCCAACGAATTTTCCAACGAAAATTGTACAAACTGAAATAATGGCTCGGAAAATTGAAATTCGTTGGAAAATTAGTTGGAAATTTTCAACGAATTTTCCAACGAATATAAAAAATGCCAAACAATACCGGGTTTTTTTGAATTCGTCGCAAAATTTGTTGAAAATTTCTAACGAATTTTTTTTCGTTGGAAATTTCCAACGAATTTTGCGACGAAAAATTTTTCGTTGGAAATTTCCAACGAAATGTGCGACGAAAACGTTTTCGTTGGAAATTTCCAACGAATTTTAATTTTCGTTGGAAAATTTGTCGCAAATTTGCAACGAAAATTAATTCGTTGGAAAATTTTCGTAGCAAAAATCCAGTTTTTTTGTAGTGTCATCCGATAAGGCAGGTAATAGGAGTGCCACTTACGCGAAGACGCTTCCTTGTTGGTTAGCATAGAACATTCTTGCGTTTGTTGATAATATTTCGACCAATAAATTGCAAAATATTTATCTCAATGACTTTACGATTCTCGTATAATTAAGAGATCTTTCACTCCAAGTTGCAGCTACCCCACTTAAATTTTCCTTCCCAGTGTGAATCTTTCTTTTTCATTCTTAGGAAATATCGTCTATGGAGTCCATAGAGTTCTCATTGTTTCATAAGCTTCAAACATCTTCTTGTTTCTTCCTCTTAGTTTTTTTGTTCACCAGCTCTTTACCTCTTATCTTCTATGTATTTCTCTTGTATTTTTGACAAACATTTGTACCAATGCCACATTTTGCAATATATATCGTCTGTCTAGTTGGGCGAATGAGTTCAACAACCTTTCTAACCGGTATGCTCATTTCCTGAAAAAATTAAGAAAAGTACCAAAAAAATCATAAACCTATTACATTGATATCAATTCAGTCTTAAACCTTTCAATTAAACTAATTTACTCGTAAACTTTTTCACATTGGAACAAATGCAATCCACCAGGCTAATTTAGGCCATAAAGTTTTTATGTGAACGCCGGTGACCCTAACATGGCCAGCGCTGACTTTGATATTTTTAATAATTTTTTGTGAATTTTTTTTCTTTCCCTTCTTTTCGCTAGTGGCCGGCACAAGGCAACCACCAATGAGGTTAGCTGGCCATCCCTTGCCTAGGCCAAGGCAACCTTGCCGAGTGTCATTTTGGCAAGGATTGGCCTCGCCAACCATGGCATGTGCCGACTACTGGAGGAAAGAGAAGGAAAGAAAAAAAAAAGAAAAAAATTCAAACAAATTATTAAAAATGTCCACGTCGACACCGGCTATGTACTACCGGGGCCCATGTCAATAATTTCCAGCCTACATTGGTCGGATGGACTGAATTTGTACCAATGTGAAAAGATTTAAGATTAAATTCGTCAAATTAAAAAATTTATGTCTAAATTGGTACCAATGCAATAAATTTGGGAAAAGCGTCAAAAAAATCCTAAACATATTGCATTGAGGCCCATTTAGTCTTAAATCTTTTAATTTTGTCAATTTGATCATAAACCTTTTAACTTAGTACCAATTCAGTCATTTCGGCTAATTTTAGCCAGATATTACTGACGTAGATATCGGCTGGCTTACATGGCACGACGGACACTAAAGTGACATTTTTTATAATATTTTAATAAGTTTCAAAAAAAATCTTTTTTTTTCTTTCTTTTTTTACTCTTTTTTCCCCTCACTTAGGCAGGCCACCGGAAAGAGGACGGGAAAAAAAGAGAACAAAAGAAAGGAAAAAAAGAAAGAAAAAAGAAAAAAATTGAAATTATTAAATATTATTAAAAAAATGTTCACGTTAGCGTCAGCTAAACCATGTAGGTTGACCGGCGTCCACGTCAACAATAAGTCAAAATTAACCAAAAGAACTAAATTGACACTAAGTCAAAAGATTTATGACTAAATTGGTACGAATGCAATAGATTTATAACTTTTTCGACACTTTTTGCCAATAGGTTTATTACTATTTTGGTACTTTTCCCTCAAAAAATCTCCATTCCCGACCATTCTCGCATCCATGTCCTTGGCAATGTCATTACCACAAATCCGAAGGTGGTCGAGCACGTGCTCAAGACAAGATTCGACAATTACCCAAAAGGATCACATGGTAAATTGCAAAAGCAGTCCGGAATCTCAAACGACCACGTGCTTCCAGATGAGAAAGCATTTCGTGTGTGCAATGTTGCCCTCAGTTTGGCAAGATTGGTGCAGCCTTGCAGGTTTAACTCTAATGCTTTCCCTGTCTAAGAGTCATGACATGTTTCGACAGTATGATTCATACTTTTCCTAGAAAGCACTATGATGACTACCGTTTGAGGACTTGTAAATAGATGAGGAGTGTGTCCTTAGAAGCTTCCAAAGGAATGCCAGTAATAGCAGCATAGCTGAGGATACAAAACAGCTAATGCGGAGGTCCTGCCTTATTGTATCATCAATCTTAGTACTGCACTCTTGAACCTTGAAATTCAATGTGCTCCAAGGACCGGCCAGCCATAATCTAAGTTAATTTAATACGAAGACATGTGTTTGACTTCTGTCCCCGCTTATGCATTTGTTTATGATGGATTATGGGTTTATGGATGTGTTGACCGCCCATGTTGGGCTAACTCAGCTCATGACCCTTCATAGGAGCCCATCTCAAGTAACTGCGATGTCAGTTACTTGCAGATCGTGTAAGTGCCCTTAGCAGTTCAAAAACGAAAGGGAAACTATCGTAATAGTGAGAATAGGGTGATTTAAGAAAAAGATAAGAAAACAACGTTCTATTCTCTTCCCTCTTCCCTGACGTATGATCCAATGAGGAACTCTCGCGCTTGCAATTGACAACATTTAATCTGTGAAAACAAGGTATGTTCGTTGTGTGATATACCTATTCGATTAGCATCTGTAAAGTTTTCTTGGGCATGTTTCTCAATTGTTCGAGTTTCGGTATTTAGGAACTATTTCTTAATTGTTCAAGTTTCGTTTTATTTAGGAATCCGTTTCCATCATTAGTATCAAAGCTGTGGTTTATATACTGCTAATTAGCTTGTTCATCAAACAAGGATCAGCTGAAAATTACGAACCGTTCCGACGGCCACTCGTGTACGGAAATCGACACCCAATCATATTATTCGGGGCCGCTTCTTGGAGTTTCATCCATTAAAAACCATTTTTAACTACACGGGTTGGTAGTTCTCATTGAGACAAGAAAAACGAGGGGTGGCACATCGCTAGGGGAGGCTGCACGCTCCCCCATGCATAGCCATAAGCGGCTATCTCGTTGTCGGAGCGTGCGCGGCACGCACTTTCACGATGGTATAGGCCCATGCACGGCACGTGCCTACTGCCCCTCTCCGTAGAATTACGATTCTACCCTCCTTTTTTTATTTATTAAAAAAAACGTAGGAGCTCCAATTGGGGCATGGTTGATGTCGTTGTGTTTATATTGAAATTATCTAAATTGTGGTATAATTTATTAATCCGATTGACCTTGGTGAGAGTAGATCCCAAGACTTTTGCATGTCAATGTCTTCAATGTTCCCAGTATTTTGTTGTTCCATGCATTGTGAGTAATCCTTTTATTTTGTATTTGTTATAGAAACAATGGTAACTATCATACATTGTCCCAGAATACCAAGGACGTGGAAACAATGAATGAATCTTCTAAGATTAAGAGAAAAATTGGCCAATTATCGATGGCATGGTAATGTTAACATGTTAGAGCATGTTACCAAGGTCAATGAAATAATCCAAAATATAATTTGGGAGGGTTTTATTATGAGAAATCCTAACAGGTTCGTTGCCTTGAGAAACACTCTTCGTGAAGTGTGGCAAGCCATTGTTGATGAACTATGGAAACCCGACCAATGTCCACAATATAAGATACTTGTGGAAGCTTTTCTGAAAAAGTATATAAAGATTGGGGCAATGAAGACATCAACGCATTCGATGAATATGACCTGGCACATATAGATATGAGAGATTTGTAAAAGTCTTCCCTTGGTTACCAAATTCCACCGTTGATCTTCCTGAGGAATTTTATGAGTCTATCCCTATTTTTATGAAAATTAAGAAATATTGATGTTATTTCTTTAGAATATGTTGTCAATAGTGAACTTTTCTATGTTAATATTTTCTTTCTTCTTAGACTTATGCATTGTTTATGGAATATTTAGTTTTGAATATTCAATGGCGTTGTTTTTATATTGATATTGTCTTATTCATGTTATATATGAGTGGAAAGTTCTAGAAAGTTTTAATAACTTAAAAGAACTTAATTTTGCATAAATAATTATATTAATGATATTTTCAAATTAGGTTTTTTAGATGATGATTGAAAACAATGTAACCTTTCGAATTTGAAACCTTCTATGAAATTATTCATTAATGTAATTAGTTTGTGTAAAATAGCTGCATAAATGTTAGAGATTAATAATTATGCATATATGTGTTTAGAATCAATGGCTTCAGCATTTAAGAATATCGTAACTGAGCTCAATAAAGAAGAGAAATTGAACGGTGAAAATTATGAAATCTGCAATATGAAAATTCAAGAAGAGCAAGAAGCATTAGAAGCTTTTAATCAAGTTATGGAAGAACCTGAAAATTGAAATACTGCACAACATAGAAAGGATAAAGATACATTTGCTGCGTGGAATAAAAAGAACTCAGTAGCTCGCATTACATGCTTTTTGCATGTAATATACAATTCACTGTGTAGGAGCTTTAGACTTCGAAGCGACGATCCGAATCGGGTGATGAAGGAAGCTCCTGTGGCTGAAGTTTGAGTAGCATATAAAGTGGCCAGAGGAATGGTTCAAGCTTTACAAGAAAATGTAATCGGTTTGCCTCAATGGTTTCTGTATTATGTGAGAGGCTTGGATGGCATGATCTAGAGGTCTTGGTTGGCAAGTTCCAAAATCTTGTGTTCTTTGGCGCGAGAGCAGATTGTAGAGCTTACGAATATCCCATGAAAGTGTATATAGGGAAAGACCCATGAAAGTGTCGGGTCCTAGCGTTATGATGGTGACCCGGAATTGTGCCGATTGAGGCGGAAAAAACCATGCTGTTGAGGAAGCTTCGAGCCGTGATCATGTTTCCGCTCTGGAAATCTTCCAAGTGCATCCCAGTGGTGATCAAGATGTTGCGAATAGCTTACACCGTCAAGGACGTACGTCAAGAAGGAAAGCTAAAAAACTGTGATAGAGAGAGGGAAAACCTTCCTTCTCGACATCCTTGACGAGTAAAAATCATCTCGATTGCCATTGGGATTCACTTGGAAGATTTCCAGAGCGGAAACATGATCCTGAACGGCTTGAAGCTTCCTCAACAGTATGGTTGTTTCTGCCTCCGTCGACACAATCTGGCCTACCATTACGACACTAGCGCCCGACACTTTCATGGTTCAATTCTCTTTATGCATTCTCCGCCTTGCCTGCTGTACGTGCCTTATAATTGAATTCCCGAGATCCACTGAGGTCACCGGACTCATCTTGACGGGATTTTATGCATTCTCTTTATGGTTCAATTCACTTTCGGTTTCCAGTCATCCGAATGTCGGGAAGTCTGAAAATATTTTCTCGAAAATGATTTTTTATCAAACAAACGGACCTCTTATTAATTTCTAAATGGATAATCTCTCATCCAAAGAGATCAACTGAAGAAGGTCGCCATCCTTCAAGGTTCATGACCATATATCATTGTTGCATAGGATCTCCCACTTAGTTTATTTCAATGTAATCTCTGTCTTATATCAATTTGCAACCTAAGATGGGATTACTATACTTCTCAAAGAAGAAAAAGGAAATCCAAAGACTCAGAAGGCCCCGTCAACTATTTGAAATCCAATTTTTGACCCAAAGAAACAAGGGCAAAATCGAGAATAGCACAAGAGATGACATTAGGCCGGGGCACTCTCTCGAAGTCCCATAATGCAATGAGGCCTGAATCGTACACACGGAACTTGCAAGATAATATGGTTTCGATATGGGTTGGTACTGTTCTAATCCAATAGGTTAGTTTTGGGTCCAATCCAAACCATGTAAACCCCTACAAACTAGCATATCCGCATCCACATATTAGGCGTCTTTGACATGATGGTCAGCTGAGGTAAAGTTATCACTAGTTATATGCATGTAAGAGGCAGCCAAGAGAAAGTTCCCCATGTTTTATTAGAGGCTTTCATCGGGAAATCATAAGTTATTTCACACTGGGTAATCCTAATCAATGAAAAACATGACAAAAAGAAGTCCAAGAAGTCTCAGGACCGCCACGACAAATGCGGTCGTCGACTCACAAACTCTACAGAAGGTGATGCACTCCTATGCAGGGCCAGCAGCCACTAAGGCCCAATAGGGTAGAAGCAATTATGTCAGCTCATAGGCACAAACACATCCGTCTAGCGCAAGAGGCCATAAGAGAATCACTTGTATAGCCTATCCATTGTATGCTTCAAGCGTTCAATATCAGCTCCCACAATTTCATCTACCTTCTGCCCCTTGCTGAAGAAATGAAGTCTCGGCTGCAGCAAAATGTAAAATCAGTTTCTCATACAAAAAAGAACCACACAGATGAGAGTTAAATGAAGCCGAAGAAGAAAATTACCTCCCACACAGTTCTCACTGGCATTTCTCAAAAAAAAATCCATAAGAATGCATACTTTAGGATATAAAATGTCAGAAAATGATGATGATGCTTCCGAAGTTTTCATCATGCCTAACTCATAGCATTTCTCACTCTACTTGATGGGTGTCAATGAGGCCAGATCAATTTCTGCGCAAACCCAAACTGACCCGATTTCTTTTTAGTTTTGGAATTTTCTTTTGTGACCCTAACTGCACCACATCAGCCCAAAGCCGACGCATCACAGAGTTAAAACAAATTTGAAGAATCTACATAAAATTGAGAATTTGAAGCACCAACAATTCAGTTCAACTCCAAGTCTGACCATTTCTGTTTCTTATGGCAGGAAACAACCTATAGCAAGAACAAATAAAAGCCAAAAGAAAAATAACTCCCACCTGAACTGGATAAAACCTGAACATTTCCTGTTGGACTCCAGTTAATTAAACTAGGTCTTCAATTCCTTTGGGTTTTTTGTGCAACTTTAGGGTGTCATGCACTTCCACGAACACTGTTCATGTCAGTTTTTTCTATATCTTGCTTTTTGTATCTAGCCCCATTTCTACCCCCAAGCACCAAAATAAAAATCAAATGAAAAACTCAAAAAATGGCACAGCTGTAGTGAAGTTGTAATAGCTCCAATTAAAGAAAATAATAAAACAGTTCTTCCTCATGGCCAAGGAAAGAATGACCAACTCCATATTGCTTTAGTAAAGATACATTCTGGGAAATCATAAAGTCAATCAGGTCTGATAAGTGTGTTCAAATGCTGTGCAGTTGAAAAGCACTAAATGTGGACAGTATGGATTGAAGCAACAACTGGTGTGGGCTCAAGAAATCATACTGGAGCAAAGGATTTGGTGCTTTGATGTATGGGAAGTTTGATAACGGAAACGAGCTGCTATCTCGGTACCAAGATAGAAATTCTATCAGAAGGAACCACCATCCATGACCACAGTATGCAAGACATTTTAGATGACATTAGAGAATTTTCTTGCATAGATAAGGAGGAGGCTGCAAGACACAAAATTCTTCCCAAGACGAGCTTGAGTTTTGAGAATGTTCCTCCATTTGCAGCACCAATTAGACACGCAATCTTCAGATTATCTTTGTTAATGAAATTAAAAAAACTGTGTACATCGCTTGAAAATAGCATCCAATAACATGCGTAACATTGTCTTACCACAGAGTCAATCCTCAGCTCCATCAATTTGTCTTGAATGCCCTCCTACAGACAAATTAACAATATTAGCTTCTAAGAGTAGAAAGCATTCCTATCATAGAAGAGAAAGCAGTGAATATCACATAGAGAACTTCCACTAAGATTAAGAGTGGTCTAGAGGGGGCAATGTGGAAACCAGAGAAGAAGCAAAAGGCATTACCTGATCAATGTCAATTTTATACGTAGTCACATGAGGGTACTTCTCATTCAATGCTTCAATGGCAGGGGACATGAATCTGCCTGCAAGACACAGATTAATGTTAAGGCTAAAGTAACCTTTTATATTCAAGTAACAGAGGATAATCAAGAGGAAGAAGTGCCAGTTAATGGAGGACATTGAAAAATGCCTAGATGGTTGAGATTACTTACAAGGACCACACCATGCCGCAGTGAAGTACAAAATTGCTGGTGAAGACTCATCTATCAAAACCAATTGGAGAAAAAGCATAAGATATTTCGTATTTTGGGGGCCCTCAAAGAGGTAAGAACTGCGATCTCATCTCCTCTGTGTTATACATGTCTAGCCATAAAGCAAAAAGGAGTCGACACCAGAAGAAGAACAAACCTCTGATCTTGGCAAGCACACCATCGAACTGTTCTTCTGACTTGACAAGGCGCATGCTCTTAGAACCTGAGATTGCAAGATTGGCCTTAGTGGACCACCAAATTTGAGCAATTCAGAATATGAAGTTCATCCAAGAGGCAGGAACTATCCACTACACATCCCTTGGTGAGCTAAAACGAGCTTACATTTTCAAAGAGGGAAAATAAGCCACCAACAGAAATGCTACGAATTGTCAGCCTTTTCAAAAAAGTAGGAGCAAGACTATCCATGATGGCAATTGGCGAGCATGAATTTCACGCATTGACCCCGATTCCAACCATCACCCTTCCTCATGTTGTAACTCCCTTCCCCAAGAGAGGGAGAAATGTAGACAAGAGACCACGGTTGGTAAATGCACATCGTGTAGTGTGGATAGGAAGTTTGATTCGTGGAAAGCAGGAAGAGCCCTGAATTCCAACTGGTCGAGTCGCAATCAAAAGTTCAATCTTTCTTCTTCAAGCGCGAGTATACGAATTCCCAAATACAAATGGTGCCGACCCACCAACAGCAAATAGCTGATGCAAGACTCGGACGCACGTCAAGAAATAGACTGAGAAAGCAAACAAAAGGGAAGGAAGAGGAGGGAAATGTAGCGAAACGGGCGTTGATGAATTGGGACGGAGAGGTGAGGAAGCGCACCTGAAGGAGACGAAGCTGAGCAGAAGGTCCGGGGAAGAGAGATAGCGGCGAAGGCAGAGGCGACCATGGGAGGGACGGCTCTTTGATCGTCATCGGCATAACTTGGGAGACGAAGGAGGAACTGGGGTTGCCGGCGGAGGCCCACGACTCCGCCGCCGCCGCTCGAGCTCCACGACCGCCGCAACAGCGCCGCACACCTCCTCATTCTAGCGATGTATGAGAGAGAGAGAGAGAGAGAGAGAGAGAGGGAGCGAGAAGGTGTGCAGGAAAACCAGAAGGAAAGCAAAGCTGATGGAAATGATTTGGGCCAGAAGTTGGGTGCGATATGTCATGTTGGGCCTGGGCCCATTTGGATATCGGTCGGCCCAGCTCAATTTTTGTGTGGCTGCATTTTAGGTGCACATCCACACAATTTGGATTGGGATTGTGTAAATTGTATTGAGTTTTGGGGCCTGGAATTGCCAAATTTTCACGCTCCGGGAATCTGGGATTGATTAGCAACTTGGAACACTGGTTTTGTATCTCTCCTTCTCCTACAAGTAGACCTCATCAAAGGCCTAGCTGCTAATGGGCCCGCCCACCAAATCGGCAGGCTTGGCCGAGGAAATAGCCCTATTTCAGTGAGCCTAGCCAAGCGGCGCCTTCCTCCGCCGTTCCGAGCAGTCAAAGCCGTGGCTTCATTGCAATAGTTATCCCAAACTTGCTCGGCACTCTCCGTCATCTTATGCCTCTCTCTCTCCCTCGTCAATCCACACAATCGACAACTTGATTTTGCTTGGCAACCCTTGACCCTTGCTCTTTTTCCCCTTCTTGACCTCCTTGTTATTTTATGGATTAATTATGTTTTCCAAATCATATCAAGAGAATTTTAGCCCATATATTTGCGTGGGCCTAGGCCTCATGGTCATCTGTGGGCCGGCTGGGCTCCAAAAACAGGCACGCCACCACGAGCCTAGGTAGTATTGGACAGGACTGATGCAGCCCAAGCCCGCGTTAGGCTGGGCTCAGCCAAAGCCCATGTTAGGCCCGCTCAATAATCAGGTCTACCCCATAACTGTTTCATCAAAAGGTCTTGTCGTTCCATCAGGTTCGATAAGATTTAGGAAGAGAAATCAAAGTATGCCTCCAAATGTTGACAGCCATTACTATCAAGTTCGATAGGAACAGTGGGAAAAGACAAGAGACAAGAGTGATTGGAATCGAGGTGCGGCCAGGAGAATGGGAAACAAAAGGTTCAATCCGGGAGGAAGGAGCATAGAGAGAGAGAGAGAGAGAGAGGTTGGATGTCCATGTACCATCCCAAAAGTTGAGAAGAATCAACCTCGGGAGAAACCTAACTTGACGTGTGTGGCGGGGAAGATTATTGTCGTTTTGTTGAACGACTGACGCATTAAATGAAAGACATTGAAAATTTACAACCAAAGGAATTTCTGGTGAGTTTGGAGCAGGTGGTTGACCATACACTAACAAGAGTGGTTGGCCAGAGAGATTTGGGGTGTGAATTACAAAGGAAGGGGAAGTAGCCCAACCGTCCTTCCGGCAACCCTTTTTTACAAGTTGGAAAAAGCTTTGATTTAGACGTCCGTATGGTCCACCACCCCCCACCCTCTCCCCCACTTGACTTACTCTTGTTTAATCCTCGTCTTTGTTCTTGTCATTACAAACCTATTATTAGAACTGGCTGATTTTTTGGTATAGTTTTCGAGGAGCCGGCGAATAGAAATTACGCACAAAATCTTACTTTTGTTTAAGGTTCAAAAAGTTCGTGAGCTACCCAGATTACCCTTTCGCCTTATGGTTTGACATTTGGAAAGTACTGGACAAGGTTAACAAAAGGATAGACGACTCAGTCGTTGCCCGACTTCTAGATCGATTTAGTTAGAAAATTCGCACACCACATTTTCCTGTCGCTCAAAAGAAATCGCGAGTTTTTGCTTATTATTTAATTCAAGGGTAACGAGTGTAGAGTGCATGTCTACCCAGAGACTCGAGAATACATTACAAGTCTCACGGACCCATTAAGTTTCAACCGAGATCGTGATCCAACGCAGTGTGAAACTGTCGGAAGGCATGGGAAGACCGCGTAATGGGGTGGAGACGGGCGGGACAGGATGCGCGGTCCGCCTCGTAAACCATGGGCTGAGGCAAAAGAATCGGTGGGCGGGGGCCATTAGAAAACCCAAGGAACACGCAAGAAAGAAGAAGAAGATGATGATGAAGCTGAATTTGGTGGGAGGATCTGGAGTTCCATTTTCTTACGGCCTTTTGTATTGACGTGCTGCATGACATGGAATTTGGTCCCTCCCTTCCCTCCTCTCTCTCTCTTACGTACTCTCTCTCTTATGTAGAATTTAAAAATAAATACATCGAAAAGTCCTAAAACTTATCACGAAAATATAATCGAGTCGTAAAACTTTAAAAAATTGCGATTAATTATGACTTGATTATATTTTTTTGAAAGTTTTAACATCCAATTATATCTTCGTGATGAGTTTTAGGACTCTCAATACACTTCGATCTAGAATTTGTTTTTGGGGGTTTTCTCTGTATGCTTTTCGCTAAGTGGAAACAATGTCATTTTTCAACCCACCTCCCTTATTGGCCCATGAGATCTCAGAGCTTTTGCATGCCATAAAAAACTTCCACTAAAAGTAAGGATGTCCACATGATCCGAGAACTTGCGATTTGATTCCTCCTAAATTTCAGTGTTGTTGCTCTTTGCTCTTGACCCACTCTCTCCTCCCCCCACCAGATCAAGCTTTGCTAAAGATAAAAAGCCGCACGATCTTTGGTGCCACCTTGGAGCGCATTTTCTGCTTATCATCATGACGATCATGATGAACACGCCGCTCCATACATATATACACTTTGGCCTACTGTCTTTCTCTTTGCAGATAAGAAGCACTCGCGAAAAAGCAAAGTCCATTGACCAGCTCTGTGATCCGTCGCGAAAGTAGAAGTGCTCTGCAAACCCACAGAGATTTAGAAAAGGAAAAGTAAGAGAGCTTTCCTTCGAACTATTGC
Source organism: Syzygium aromaticum (assembly GCA_024500025.1). Taxonomy (NCBI): domain Eukaryota; kingdom Viridiplantae; phylum Streptophyta; class Magnoliopsida; order Myrtales; family Myrtaceae; genus Syzygium; species Syzygium aromaticum. The sequence continues at coordinate 421,208 of CM044888.1, read as the reverse complement.
ACACTTGAGAAGCATGAGTTTGCCCATATGATGATTTTTGTAGGCAATGCGCCTGTTCATTGCCTGGCGGGACGGTACTAACTACTTGCTTGACGTTAGGTGCCGTTCCTTCGACTATAATAATTGCTCCTTCGAAACCTCAGTAGCCCGTTGGATTCACTGACGGACCTCGGAAATCAACGTCGGATCCAGGATATCTGGAACATGCAGACTGAAGTGTAGGATCACCGAATGCAAGATAAGGGTAATAACTTCCTTGATGCATTAAAACTATCTAAAAAGCATAATGCCTTCGCATATGCACCCTTAGATCATTTCATGGCTAATAGCAGTTGATATCGCACGATCATAAGCCTCATCAACTATCTTAAGTCGATCGTGAATATGCAAGTCATGTGTCGAATTTTTGTTCATTAGACGTGGGAATGCGTTGAATAGACCATCTTCGTATTGCTTTTCAATAATTGTGATTGGAAATAGGATCCCACAGCTATACATAGGCCAATACGCGCGTATGTGGTCTTGAAAAGAGAAACGTGGAGAAAGCAATTTTGAACATGTCTTTGGGCGTGAGTTTGTCAATAGATCAACACCAAAGACGTATGTTTTAGCTCGGAGGGTAGAACGGTCAAATGCCCTTTTGACAATGTCAACAACGAAACTCATGGGATAAGGAGAGGAGGAGAAAATCACTCGAGGCATCTTCCGTAATATCAAAAATACCCTTATCTGTCGGTCCGATCCCCTCCATTTCGAGCATTTTCCATAGGAAATTCAAGATGAATATGAATGATTTACTAATTAACGTTATATAATTTTCGTGATTGTTCAAATAGATGGTGGATGCTGAAAAATCTATTGAGACCAAGTTACGCGTTACTAATACTTTATAAAAACAATTCGATTTCGTTAATTAAATGCAGCAATTTTTTCTTTTTTTTCTCTTTTTGGCATTATTCAAATGAAGAAAAAGGACATGCGAATCACGTGGCCAGCCGTGGTCTCTTTGGAGGCATCCGTCGTTCCGACATGGGCCCACCCACATTGCCGGCACGTGACCCATAAACAAAACGTGTGTGTGCGCGTGGTTAATCACATAATGATAATTATTATTATCATAGTTATTATTATCATTATATTTATTATAATAAATTCCCCGATAATTGTGCCTAGACTAACTAATGCGCTAATAAATATACCTCCCTTTCTTTAATACAAGGTTTTTATAATTTGAAAAAATAGCGTCGGACAATCGTCGTGCCTATAATATTTTAGACATTTAAAATGAGTATACGCAACATTTCTCGAGAAAATCATACGTGTGTGTCCGCAATGATAGATATTTTCGCTATATTTTCTAATTTCCCATTTCTAACAATTAAGTCCTTTCGAAAGCTTATTTAAACAGTTCTCTCAACCGCACCAAATTCATTCGAGCTGACAACATTTTATCGATATGCTTTGAGAAGCACAAAAAGATAATTCGTTTTATCAATTCTAACATCCTAAGGAACTCATTTATTTCACGGAAAATAAATGATTCGTAAAACCTATTCCTAAAAAATAATTACTTGTATCGATTAAAATAATTAGTTAACAAGAAATATTTTCATTATCGAAAACAATTTGCGTCTCATCATGCACGATGAAAATATTTTTCGTCTGTTCATTTTCGTACTCGATACCAAAATCCGTCGATAAAATCATTCGCGTGGCGATGGATACATACTTTTGTTACGCTTTCTTTAAAAAGAGCCCACAATTTTCTGATTTCCAGCTATCAACTCCTCCGAAAAAGGCTTATTCGGCGATTCTAAAATCGTGCCCATATCGTTTGACCAGAGTACTCTCTATTTCTACGCTTCTTTATACATTTATTCTATATCGTGACGTGATAAGGCTCCAATATATTAAAAAAATATAAACTTACTACGCGCAGTGGCCGATGGCGTACGACCCCCTTTTCTTATCCATATTTTATAATAAGATGGAGTGAAAAGTACTGTCCGAATGGTCGTACAGCTCCCCTCATTTGGTGAAGTAAAACATGGGGATGGGACAAAAAGACGTCTCCCCGATTTCTTCAAGGCAAAGCCACGTGCCTAGTCTTTTCTCCCTCCCATTCGTGGTTGAGCATCTCCCTCAAAACACAACAATAAAAAAAAAAAAAAAAATACCCAAGGTCTCGTTATCTTTTCCCGCGGTTCTCATCGAGCGAAATTGCTGTTGTTGACTCAGCTCCGAAGCAACACCACCACCAGCAGCAACACCACCACGAGAAGAGAAGAGAAGAGAAGAGTCTCCATCAGTTAGGTCCGACGACAGGGACCCATCTCTGCAAATCAATTATAAAAAACAGAGGTAAGAAAACCAATGCTACTTTGTCGGGTGGGATTTGCTCATCTAACCCTCTTCCCAATTTCCACCTGTTCCCACCTCCTCCATTCTTCCTTAATTCTAAATTCGCCCCTCCCCCCCACAAAACAAGAATAGCAAGTCCCTACTTTTTCTCACTTTAATCCCCCACATCAATGTTCCTTTTTCGATTTTTTCTTTCCTATAACGGACTGCACTGATTGCATGCTACCACTCCTCGTTCGAAATCACATAGGCTTGCCATTTAATGAAAATTCTCTGAAAAATTTCGTTTTCTTAACGTAAATTCACTTCTCCCGAATGCTACCTATTAACTCTTTAAAAGCTTAGACCGTTAAATTATTGAGAAAAAACATGCATTCCTTTTCCTAAAGGAATCTTTTCCATGAAGATGTTAAGAACCTCAGAAGTAGCTAATACAATCGCAAAGATAATATATTGACGTCGAAATCGAATTTCAAAAAGCCCGCGATCCTTCCATCAAGTTCGTTTTCTTTTTTCTCCCCTTCCTGCCCATGGCTATTGTATGAGTTTGATTTCTCACGATTAAACAAGGACGGCGTATCAGTCTAGGCATCTCAACTCGAAATTTAGATTGCATTTTACGACTAATTTAAATATTTAAGGTTGGGCTTAGAAAGGAAATTAATTTGTCGCCAAACTCTTCGTAAATCTAAAACCGAAAACTCTCTATCGCACGTATCCATCGCCATCGCCCACGAACTTTGCAGTACAACTTCTCCCACCCCACCAGCAGCGCTGCGGTACGACATACATTGGAAGGGCAAGATGGTCAATGCGGAGGAAAAAAACACATCCCGAGGGGCACAACCGTAATTGCGGCATCCACCGGTCCTGCCCCCGTTAAAAAGTGACCGCTGTCTCTCCCCTCGCCTTCCCTCTAGGAGAGCCGAAAAGATTGGAAGAAACGTCTTCCTCTTACACCCCCGCGCCCCTTTGAAGCTCCGGTGAGCGTAGAACAGTCGATTCCTCCTTCGCTTCGCATTCCGATCGGAAGATCCCCGACCTCCGGTGCCGGTTCCGGCTACCGATGGCGCCGAGCTTCGCGGACCTCCAGCTGTCGCGGCTCCACGCCGCCTCCGGCGCCGGCGGGGAGCACCTGGAGGGGGGCGGCGGCGGCGGCGACCTCGAGGACGTGAGGCTCCTCGATTCGTACGAGGACAACTCCCCGGGGAGCGCCGGGGAGGGAGGGATGAGGAGCGTTCAGGTGAGGGTGACCGGGATGACCTGCGCCGCTTGCTCGAATTCCGTGGAGGAAGCTCTCCGGGGCGTCGACGGCGTCTTGCGAGCCTCCGTGGCCTTGCTGCAGAGCAAGGCGGACGTTGTCTACGATCCTGGTTTGGTCGAGGTCGGTTGATGCTCCTTGGTTCTCTGCTCCTCCTCCTCCTCCTCCTTCTGCTTTGTGCGTCTTTTGCGAAGTTGGGAGATGGGTCGTGGATCGCTTGTAGACTTAGTTGGTTTGTGGATTCGAAGCTTGGGAAGTTGGTTTATTTTTAGTAGCTCACGAGCTCAGTCCTCTGATCAAGGCCAATTTTGCTTGCTATTTCTATTCTTCGCAATTAGATCGAGTAATCGCGGGAGGATCGCCTCCCTCCAGCTTTGTTTAAGTTAATCTTCCAACTTCAGCTGTTGGTTAGTGTCCTAGTCTTCGTACTTCTCTTTTGGTTGAGTTGGCATTACCCCTTTGTTTCAAATACTAGATTTCCATGGCAATTGCATCTTGCCTGGGTTACAGAGATTAATGGTGAAATCTTCGTGGATCATTCTTTACTTTTATTCTGCGATTACTCACCTATTCTGCCGATGGGTTTCATTAACATTGACAAGGAAAAGTTTCTGTGGATTTTCTTTTCCCGGTAAACTAAACTATTCGAGTTACATCTGTATGATATTGGGAGACATAATTCATGTCTCTTCCAGTGGTGTTGGATCAACAACATGAGTTCCTTCTCTTTATGGGTAATGTGGAAAGTGTGAACTGTTCACATTGCCCATGATCCTGTTGGCAAGAGTCCAATTTGGACTTTCCTATTATGGCCCGGGTTTCATTGCAATTTTAATAACGGGTCTGATTTCAAATCAATTGGGATTAACTTTGAGCCATGGTCAACACTTCTTTTTGAGTCAACGTGGGCTGCAGATGCTTCATTGTGACATAACTCTGCAGAAGACATTACTTGGCCTATTTGTTGTCTAATTTTGCTTTTGTAGCTTATTTATTAAGTGCTGAGTTGTCTATTCCTTATTTTTGACAGTTTTTTGTGACTACATCGTGATTCAGGAAGTAGACATCAAGAATGCAATTGAAGATGCAGGTTTTGAGGCAGAGATTCTGCCTGAACCAAATTCTTCAAAAACAAAGCAGCAAAAAACTCTCTTGGGTCAGTTCACTATCGGAGGAATGACCTGCGCAGCCTGTGTTAATTCCGTCGAAGGTATCTTGAGAAGTCTTCCTGGTGTCAAGGGAGCAGTAGTTGCATTGGCGACATCATTAGGTGAAGTTGAGTACGATCCTGCCGTGATAAGTAAAGATGATATAGTTGAAGCGATTGAAGAAGCTGGTTTTGAAGCTTCACTGGTGCACAGTAGTCAACAGGATAAGATCATTCTTGGTGTCACTGGGGTATTCAGTGGGATGGATGTGCATTTTCTAGAGGGCATACTAAGCAGCTTAAAGGGTGTTAGACAATTTCGCTTTGATGGGACGTCTGGAGAACTCGATGTTCTCTTTGATCCTGAAGTTGTGACCTCCCGCTCCTTGGTTGACTCAATTGAGGAAGTGAGCAGTGGCAAGTTTAAGTTACACGTGATGAACCCATATTCAAGGATGACCTCTAAAGATGTTGAAGAAACAGCTAACATGTTTCGGCTTTTCACATCTAGCTTATTTTTAAGTGTGAGTATCTCTTCCATTTCCTCTTTGCCTTATCATTCCACACTACTAAGAGAAAGATGTGTTCTCACCTTCTTGTTTCTGTTGTGTGGTCACCTTGAAGAGGAGGCTCTTCCTTTTGGATGCATGTTTTCTTCTTCGATGGAATTGTTACTTCCTCGATCAATGGTCATTAAAACATATATGTCGGTAGCACTCATTCTAAGGATGTTTAGAGTAATATGTGGGTGAAGGATTAATTCAGGGTCCAAACTTTAGACATTGCTTTCTTGTGAACGTTTTCCTTTTTGTTGTTCATTTAAGTCTTAACGGTTTGTGCTTGATGTATTGGCTGTAGATTCCAGTCTTTCTCATTCGGGTAGTTTGTCCTCGAATACCAATGGTCTCCATTCTACTGCTATGGCGTTGTGGGCCTTTTTTAATGGGTGATTGGTTGAAGTGGGCATTGGTGAGCGTCGTGCAATTTGTGATCGGCAGGCGTTTCTATGTTGCAGCCGGCAGAGCTCTGCGCAATGGTTCAACTAATATGGATGTCTTGGTTGCATTGGGAACTTCGGCATCCTACTTCTATTCTGTTGGTGCACTTCTTTATGGTGCACTTACTGGGTTTTGGTCTCCTACGTACTTTGAGACAAGCTCCATGCTGATAACTTTTGTACTCTTGGGGAAATACTTGGAGTCTCTTGCAAAAGGGAAAACATCTGATGCCATCAAAAAGCTTGTGGAACTTGCACCTGCAACAGCATTGCTGCTTGACAAGGACAAAGGTTATTGTACTTCCTTGTGACTAAATTGAGAGTAGCTTTAGATATTCGATGCTCAACCTAATAATTATGGCACCGTTTTTTTCTGAGTGGCAGATTGAATTCTTTTGATAGTAAATTGGAGTAAATTATTGATGTCGCAGGAGGAAGGTGCATAGGTGAACGAGAAATAGACGCTTTGCTGATTCAGCCAGGTGACATATTGAAAGTTCTGCCTGGTACAAAGGTTCCTGCTGATGGCACAGTAGAATGGGGATCTAGTTATGTTAATGAGAGTATGGTAACTGGTGAATCTGTCCCTGCTCTGAAGGAGGTCAATTCGTCAGTGATTGGAGGCACAATCAATTTACACGGTGCCCTTCACATTCGAGCTACCAAAGTAGGAAGTGATGCGGTCTTGAGTCAGATCATTAGCTTGGTTGAGACAGCACAGATGTCCAAAGCTCCTATACAGAAGTTTGCTGATTTTGTAAGTACTTTAACAAGGCAAAGTTCTGACATATTTGATAAATTTCCTTGTTTAGACAAATCTTGGTAAATGAAAGCTTTAGTACTCATAGCAAATGACTTTTTTGCCCGTTGTGTGACTCTTCAAATCCTTTTGTAGTGTGAAGTCGGTACTGGAGTATTCTAATCATCGTGTGAAATTCATGCTGGAAGGATTTGAGCGTTCTGGATATGTTGTATTGATTACTAGGAGCATTTTGAGAATTATGTCTTCGTGCTGTTACTAGTAGTCGGTTTTGGAGGAGATAGTAGTGCTAATGGACCAAGTTCTTTTACAGTGAGAAACTTTCTTCTATGTGCAGTTTATTAAAATTCTGTCGGATTTTGGTTCTGGCTTTCCGGTCTTTAAATGTAATGTGCTGAGCATTTGTATTCCTGGAATGATAGATAATGAGGTCCAGGGTCATTTAAGAGTTCCGAATTGCAGCTAGAATCATCTCTCGTTGTCGGTTCCATATGTCAACAATTTATGTAAAAAGCAGATATAGTTTTGTCATGTTAATGGCATATGGCTTGAAACAGTTAACCTGGCCTTGACATAAATGATGAAGACAATTCTACACAAAGTAATGCTGATGCACTCACTTTCTGTCACTTTCCACTTTCTTCCTCTCATATCCAATGGAAACTAGAAGATAACATCTGCAAGGTGCCAATGCATGTGAAGATGAATATCATCTCAACTGAAACAAACTATTCAATCGACCCTGGATTTATTTTCAACTGCATCTCTCTGGTCTAGGACTTTGAGAAGGTCTGCAATGGAGACATCTGAAGACTCAATCTTTCGGCAGTATCCTTGCTTGATATAATGTTGGAATTATGAATAACGATGGGGACAGCTGTTTTTGGGTTGCTCCTTTGAAGTTGATAGAGGTTTTGAAGGCATTTAGTGTTGACTTAGAGATGTTAGCCTCTCTTCTGATGCTAGTGGTATGGATCAAAAGGATAATCAATACCCAGATTTTGGTGTTTTTATTTGACATGTGGATGGTGGTTTAGTAGTAGTAATGAGGGCTGATGGGAGGGCGAAGTTTGGGTTGTTGGAGTGGACAGGAAAACCAGTTTGGTCATTTGGTGAATGAGTATTACTTTTTGTTCTTTATTTCTAGTGTTTTTGGGGTTATCTTTGCTTGTGTGGTCTTCTATGTTGAGAAGAAAGAGAGAAGGGAAGGGGGGTAAAGAAGGGTAGTTGATGGCAGTTCAAATAGAAAAGAGAAAGTATGACTATCTGTGATGGCACTTGAGGTTTTCGGGTCTCTATTTTAAATTGTTGACTCCAGCACTCATGTGTATTGCACATTTTCTTTTTAAAGCAAATTTCAGACTATCAAGGGGCATTGGTCGATAATAAAGCTATCTGCTCTATGAACTTTAGAATTTTATGGTTGCAAATTGCAGCTTCATATAATGTAGCGTGCTTTATGTTGTTGACTTGCAGTTTCTCTGGTTTGTGGATTAATTTGTTCTTTCTACTTGCAGATTGCTAGCATCTTTGTCCCCACTGTTGTTGCTTTGTCCTTTTTTACATTTTTGGGTTGGTGAGTACAACACCTCACTTGTTCTACTTTTGGTCCACTTTCTATATGATTAGATAAGAGAAAACCACATTCATAGTCCCTAGCTGGCCTTTTCTGTAATTTGGTATCTATTCTTTAAGCCTTCATTTTTGTGCTATTATGATCTTTCACCACTATTTGTGTTGAATTTGGTTCATAATTCTTCCACATGACTTTGCTGAATCACAACATAGTTACCAAAACTATATAGACAGTCAAGATATGACCTGTTAATACCCCATATTTTTGCAACACGCGAGAATGGTAACCCGAACTCAACGCAAATGAGGTCAGAGTATCAAAATTACATGAAAATGAACTGCAGAGAGTAAAATCCTGGTTTTAAAAATCAGGGATCAAACCGCAAAAGCTAATGTAGTTTTCTCACTGGATAATATGTGATAGGTGTGCATAATCACCGAGGCCCTCTTTGTTTGTCTACAGGTATGTTGCTGGCACTTTTGGAGCTTATCCAGAAGAGTGGCTGCCAGATAAGAGCAATTACTTTGTTCTTGCCCTGATGTTCTCAATATCAGTAGTAGTTATTTCTTGCCCTTGTGCCCTTGGGTTGGCAACACCTACTGCTGTGATGGTGGCAACAGGGGTTGGTGCTAACAATGGTGTGTTGATAAAAGGTGGAGAGGCTTTGGAGAGTGCCCAGAAGGTTAAGTATGTAATATTTGATAAAACAGGCACCCTTACACAGGGGAAAGCCACTGTCACAACGGCAAAAGTTTTCAACGAGATGGACCGCGGACAGTTCGTCAATTTGGTGGCTTCTGCAGAGGTAAGTATTTTTTCTTTTATTCAAGTCCCTGCTCCCCCTTTATCCTGGAGAGAAAGAACAGAAAGAGAGAGAAATGCACACACATGGCAGTACTTTGTTCAAATGGAATTGCAGATGCAGACATTTTAGAAAACTCAATGCCAAGATAGAACAGGACCATATACGTCTGTTATTATAATGTCATCACTGTATACAGAGTCTGAACTGATTTCGTGAGGATCATATCTTGAACCATCTAGATTTGCACAGGGCTTATTTTAGGACAAATTCTACTAATCCTCAACCCTTAAGAAAACATTTGAAAAAGTATTATCACCTACAGAAATTTAACGATAATGGGTACTTAAATCATGATTTGGGTACTGGATTTGTAGAATTATGCATGCATTTTATATTTGCAATATCATTGCCCTGGAACATGATACCTAACTGCTTCAGTAAGTTAAGCTAATTTAGATGCTCATTTAGTCTCGTGGTAAAGCTGACTTTAAATAGAAACTTTCCTAGTCTGCAATTGTTGTGGACCTAAAGTTGGTCTGTAGACTTTCAAGTGCCCAAGGTCATACTGCAGAACTGTGCTTGCATTGGCTTATCTGGAGATGTAGGCTGTGGTTTAAATGATTTGTTATATGCTGATATTCTGGACTTTGTTTTCGACATTTCGTTTTAATTGTTGTCTATACTTATCTCAACTAGGCTAGCAGTGAACACCCTCTGGGGAAAGCAATTGTGGAGTATGCTCGCCATTTCCATTTCTTTGATGATCCTTCTGAAATTGATGACGCTACAAACTCCAAGGAGTCAAAGATTTCTGGATGGCTCCAGGATGTCACAGGGTTTTCTGCTCTTCCAGGGAAGGGGATTGAGTGCTTTATTGAAGGGAAGCGAGTACTGGTGAGTTTTCGGAAGTGAAGATTTAAAAGTTTTGCTGCTGAACTCAATAATATGCCTTTTGATAGCATGTTAATATACTTGTTGGACACATAACTTTGACAGGTTGGCAATCGGAAGCTGTTGGCTGAAAGTGGAATTGCCATTCCAACTCATGTGGAAAAGTTTGTTGTAGACCTTGAAGAAAGTGCAAAAACAGGCATACTTGTTGCATCTGGTGATGCCTTGATCGGTGTTCTGGGGGTTGCAGATCCACTGAAAAGGGAAGCTGCTGTGGTTATAGAAGGTCTCAAGAAGATGGGTATAAGGCCTGTAATGGTGACAGGGGATAACTGGAGGACAGCTCGGGCTGTTGCCAAGGAGGTGCGTAGAGATCACTCTACTATCCAGGGTTTTAAATGCATTTGCAGGAGTTTGTGGACTTGTTGGATAATACATATGAATTCTTCTTACTTTTCTCTCACAACTCAATATGTACCTATATTTTGGCTCAACCTCTTAAAAGCATTCAAGAGATTTGACATGGATAATTTGGCCTTGTGCTATTTTTCTTACAGATTTGATATATAACTTCACGTTGAGTGAAACAAATCTTTATATTTGTGTTTGATGGCTAATCATCTTGTCTATGGGAAATATCCTTCTTATGTGCTTAATGCTCAACGTCTGATGTTTCTCATCCATGTGCAGGTCAGCATAGAAGATGTGAGGGCGGAGGTAATGCCTGCAGGAAAAGCGGAAGTTATTTGCTCATTCCAAGAGGATGGGAGTATTGTTGCTATGGTTGGTGACGGAATCAACGACTCTCCTGCTCTAGCTGCTGCGGATGTGGGCATGGCTATTGGGGCAGGGACTGACATAGCAATAGAAGCTGCCGACTATGTTCTTATGAGGAACAACCTAGAAGATGTGATTACAGCCATCGACCTATCTAGGAAGACCTTTGCACGGATCCGCTGGAACTATGTCTTCGCAATGGCCTACAACGTGATTGCGATACCGGTTGCAGCCGGTGTTTTCTTCCCTTGGTTGAGGATAGTGTTGCCGCCGTGGGTGGCTGGTGCGTGCATGGCTTTCTCGTCTGTGAGTGTTGTGTGCTCTTCTTTACTCCTTAGAAGATACAAAAAGCCCAGACTCACGACTATTCTGGAAATAACTGTAGAGTAGACAAGAAAGGAGAATGATAGAGAGATTTTTCAATGGAGGGGAAAAAAAAAAAAGGAAATTGCGGGGATAAGAATGTTGTTGTAGCTATCAGCTTAGTGAGTGAGGATACAAAATGGGATACAAGGTGTGTGAATGGAAATGAGTATCCCAATTTTGTGCACTTTTTAAATATTCTTTTCACTTTATGATGATGGGGGTGTAATTTTTCCACCCCACTGAATGTAAATGTCACATGCATAAAATATACTGTAAATTTTTTTCTCTCTCCTTTTGGGTTTCTGTTCTGCTTGCCCTTGGGTTGATTTGCAGAGAATGAGAAGAAAGAAAAGATCTGGCTTAAACCCCTTTCTGTGCTCTTCTCTTCACTAACTTACCACCATGCCTGCACCTGGAGGAGTCAGTTTGCTGCAATTGCAATCTGCAACTGCTCAAGTTTAATCAGTCAGAAACAAAACAGAGATCTATCATCATGCATCTGTTTTCAGTTCAACTCATCCTTTGACTAAGATATTGAACGAGAACGCCAAGAGCCGCAAGGTCTTGACGTGGTCTGCAGACAATTATGAAATCTTAAGGTAGACTCGACTCCACCCTCATAAGTTTGCTTATGATTTGTACACTGCTGATAACGAGTTTGCACGATCGCTTCCTAGGCGTAGTTGTTAACATCAGGTTGTTTAAACCAGGAAGACTCTAATCCACATAAAACTTGATGAGGTTGGTGGACATGAACACTGCCTAAGACCAAAATAAGACCCAGGTCTCCTTTTGGTCTTTAAAGCAACAGGTATGCCAGAACCCGTCCGCAAAATTTAACATACTACGCCATGTAAAAGATTGTATCTGGACATTCAAACGAATGAAGCGTATTCAGAGAATAGTTGTGTAGAAAGCACGCACCAATAGCTGGTGGGAACCACACTTGGTGGTCAAATCCCAACTTCCAAAGTCTTCAACTTTCGGCGTTCTTTTCTTGAAGTTTGACTGTTCCGTCCCAGCAGACCAACATCAACTTTGCCTGTGATAATGTGCAATCGTCGCCCTTGTACCATTCCATTTCATGGCATTTACTCATGTAAATATCAATTAAGCGTTATACGAAGAATTTTTCTTTTTTTGTAAGGTTCTTGTCAACCGGGTTCCAAGCACCTGATTTTCGGAGTGTTGATTACACGTGACACGAAACAAATAGTGTACTAGGGCACAATAAACGTCAAACTCTCCGCGGACTGACTACCTAACAATCAACGCATTTAAGTAACAGGAAAGCGACCAAGTCGACGGACTCGAGGATTGGTCATAAAGGCATATGATTCCAGACAATATATCTAGTGCCCTCATTGCATCATCCCCCGCGTCAGCTTGTGCTCTCGGGTCATCGCGTTCACATTCTTGTCAAAACGAAAGGTCAAAGACATGTGCAAAGAATATTGAAGCCCTAAAAGAGAACAAGGGAAAATTTATTAGTAAATTGTGTAGCTCAGCAGACAAGAGAGAATTGAACTTGTGTCCAAATGGTTTTGTATATCTTATAGAAAAAAAAGGGTTTTGTATGTCACAGTCGTCACAGTTATAACATAATACATCACATTATGCTTGAAATTTTATGAGCATCCAATTCCATCCTTGACACCCTGTCTTGATAATGCAAGTACAGAGAGCCCATTTAGCTGTAATTAAAACTCTTAATGCGGTACAAGTCTTGATATAATCTAGAATTATTATTAAGAAGGATCGATTTATTTAATTAATTTGGATTGTGAAACATGTGAAAAGAGAATCCGAGATTTGTTAAAAACGAGAGAAATTCACTTGATGTGAAAGGTCTATAATTAAAAGGATTCGATGTGATTTGGCAGGGGATAAGGCATGTAGCCCTTTGGTCAAATCACATATCTAATATGCTTGCTTTCCAAGCTATAGTCTCTCCTAGTGGTTTGCACAGCCTCATTTTGGACCATTTCCATCTTTCTAGATAATGCTTTGACCTTGCTTAACTATACTAGTATATTAAGGGACGACATAACCCTATGTACATCAATTGGATGACAAGTTAAGCTGTGTATTTGTGATGTGATTGAGTAACTAGAACTTAGTTGCGCACAACTATGGACATCAACATATGAACTTCACCCTAATAATTGCAATCACATGAGCCATCAATCATCTAGAAATCACTGCAATTACAAGCGTATGAAAGATGTAATTTTGGTTTTTTCAAAAGTGTTTGATTAAACGTAACAAGTTATTACATGGGATGTTGCTAGTGCTTTTAAGAAAGCATACGCGCTGCTCTAGTTATTCTATTTACAGATGATACATTGCCGAGACGAATGCGCTACAACATATCATGAACAACAGCAAATGTGAAATGAACCATAGGATCATAGTTTATCACATCTACACTTCAAGGATTAGGAAGAAGATAGAGAGGGCGAGGCATAGACAAGTAGCAAGCTAAATGTGAATGACAGGCTCAACATTTTTTAAGGTTTCTCCATTAACTCTGAAAGCTAGCTGCGGGATTCCTATTTTCCGCCAAATCTTAACAACTACGGAAGCGGAGTTTCAATTCTGTATGGAAAAAGTTCCTGAAACCCTTCATCAGTCGTTGAGTTCTGATTAAGATTATTCTGACTAAAACCCTTAAAAATTCAAAACACATACCAAAACATACAGCATAAGATAGTGCAGGGAGAGGAGGGATGACCTCACTGATGTTAGCAGATGTTGCTTCCTGGAAGCCTCACATATTTATCCATATCCCTTTTGCCATTAAATCAATCTCTCTCAGTCTCATGGGATGGTCAAAGAGTTTACATGTCTTACCTTTGAACACGACTTTGTCCCTTCCTAAATCACTATATAATGCCTTGGATGGCAGGGCTTGCTCTTTCTTAATTAATCCCTTTCAAGAAAAGTGGCGTGAAACTTTGAATAAGAAAGAGATCATCAAGATCATCGGGTCATGACCAACAACACAGGTGATGAGTGGGTTCAGTATTACCAGCAGAGCGTTGATCCACAGGCTGAATTTGTTGAGTCCACCATTGTCACCCCCATGAGCTCAAGCAACAACATCGATCAAGATCGCACCAACCCCACCGGTAATAACAACAACATCATCAAGAGTCAATCAAAGCCAACCAGAAGAAGATCAAGAGCATCAAGGAGGACTCCCACAACCATCCTTAATGCCAACACCACCAACTTCAGATCCCTAGTTCAGCAATTCACTGGGTGCCCTAGCACCTCCATCTCTTTCGGGTCGACCCATTGCAGCGGCCCGCTCAACTTGAGCTTCGTGGGTTTGGGGCATGAGCATCAGGTAGTCTCTTCTGCGGAGGCATCTCTTCAGAACAATTATTCCTATGGTGTCCAAGTCCAGCAACAAGCTAGGCCATCACAGCAATTGCACCAGGAGCAATCAGAGTATGCAAGTATGATTAATTCCTCGTTCAATGAGGCAACCAACGCTAATGATGCTTTTGTTTCAACCATGCCGCTGTCTGGTAACTTCATGGACGCTACGGAGGATATCCTCAGTGGGTATCCCATGGACGATCTCCCTTTCCAAGTTTAGCTAGCTAGCTTCATTCTTGATCCACAATGATGTCAACCAACTAAAACATACTTGGTTAGCATGTATTGAACCTACACCGGTTCTTCAGAATCTTTAGTCTTTGCACAGTATTTCTTTGCAGCACTCAAGATGTAGTTTACTTATATATGCCTCTAATTCTGGCTTCCGTAGGATTTGCATATGACATGACTACTTTGTCTTTTGTTCTTTTTCTTTGATAAATACGATTGTAAAATTATTATTTCACGAGAGAGTGGTTTGAGTTTGTCGCAGCTCCTACATCAACAAACATAAACGCCAATGCGTCTCTCTTTGTGAGGATTAGTCATTGTTGAGAACATATCTCGAGTTTGAGCTTGTAAAAGAAATTTGATTCAATTAGATTTCCAAATTTGAGTAGTTTTCTAGTTTGAATATATTTACTAAAAGAGATTTCTTATTTTGGATTCAACTATTATGTATATGTATAAGATAAAATTTTACCTGGTGAACAAACACCAGATCAAACAAGACGAGTATTAGGGTTTCTTTTTGTGAGTTTCAAATTGAGTTTTCCGTGAGAGATTGTGGAATAATATATGTGGTTTGATTTGGGTGTGATTGGGGATTGAGAAATACTTGAGGGATGGCGGATTGCTTGGCGGCTAGCGATCCCAAAAAGTAGGTTTCGGCACTTGGACCGAATCACGTAAATTTCTAGTGTCTTTATCGTTCATCATTGATTTTTCTAGTAATTTTTCTTATCTCGCATTGGACTCGAATAGTAAAATCCGTTAGTTTTTGCGTCATTTCACAACAGTCAACAAAAGTCACCCTCGGCAACATCTCTCGGTCCCGCGTTGTGCGACAGGTGAGAATTAAGAGCTTTTGTGGAGGGATGAATAGTACTAATCGATTTCGAAACTCGTCACTTGAAGTATTCCCTTCATTCTTGAGACGCTTAGCGCATTTGTGGATCACAATAGTTTGCTGTTGCTATTGGTCCATACTCTTATTATCAAAACTGCACGCGATTACAAGAAGCTTGAGGATAGATGCGTCATCGCATAGTGAAGCTTAAGAGCAAGTGAAGATGGCAAACCCAGAGAACAAAGAAGAAGAGCATGTGGAGTTGTGGAGGCACTTTGGTCTTGCGTACAAACATAAAAGCTCCATTGCAGCATGAGTGCTCTTCTTCCTTCCTGTTCTATACATCACTGGCGATCCAGTTATAAATTCTAACCTGAACAGAGATGTTTAATTCCCTTGAAGTGAGATGGGATTGTGTTCCTTCATGAATTTCATATTTGCCATGTTTGAAGTTTGAAGATGGATGCATCATCGTATAGTGAAGTTTAAGAGTATGTGAAGATGGCAAACCCAGAGAACAAAGAAGAAGAGTATTTGAAGTTGTGGAGGCACTTTGGCCGTACGCACAAACATAAAAGCTCCATTGCAGCATGTGTGCTCTTCTTCCTGTTCTATACATCACTGGCGATCCAGTCATAAAATCTAACCTAAACAGAGGTGTTTAATTCCCTTGAAGTGAAATGGGATTGTGTTCCCTCATGAATTCTCATATTTGCCATGTTTGAAATCGTTCCATCTTTCCTTGCGTGTTTTGGTGGAAAGAAAGACCTTTTTTTTCTTTTTGTAACTTGGGCCTCAGCTTAACCCCTAAGCCCAGTAATGCTTGGAGCTGAGCTCACCCACAAAGAACCCCATCTCTCCTGTCTCTGCCTCTGTCTCTGCAACTGCGCAGCTCCAAAGTTGGGTGGCCTCCATTTTCTCTCACGAGTCATGTGGGCAATACCAACCCGAATCCCCACTCCTCCGCCCCTCTCCTGTGCCTCCTGTGGCTCCACCAGCTCGGACAAATTCAGTAGAAAGTGCAAGGACCTAAGAGTGAGGGCCTCCTTCTTCGACTACCCTCTTGCCAGCCGAATCATGGTCCGGAGTAAGTGAATGTTCCCCCACATCTCTTTTCTTGAGGTAGATTTACAAAGGATAGAATTGATCAAAGATCGCGCATACTAATTGAAGAAGCTATGTTTGGGTTCTGTTTCTTTCGCCAGATATACCCTATTCCCTGAACGAAAGCAGGTTGCTCAAGGAGTTCTCCACTTTCGGACACGTCGCTGAAGGTAAAAGCCCCTGTTCCAAATTTGATTGTGTTATCGAACTTGGAATGCGAATGTCTGTGGTGGGTCTGATCTGGTTCTTGGTTACAGTCAAAGTCCCCAAGGACGAAGCGACCAAACAGTCGAGAGGGTACGCCTTCATTCAGTACACCTGCCAAGAAGATGCGGTGCTTGCCCTGGAGAACATGGACCGCAAGGTGCCTCACCACCCCCTCCTCCACTCTCTTCCCTCCGCTCTCTTCCAATCCATTGCCCCATCATCATCTTCCATCTCTTTCGTTTGCAGAAACTCGACGGCGGGGTGATTTACGTAGAGATCGCCAAGCCCGGGAAGGAAGCATACGACCGGCCTCGCACTTGCGGTCCGCCTCCGCCTCCGCCGCACACAAATGATCAGGCGGCTGAATAACGGTCGGGGGTCCTCTTGAGCCCAGCAGCCTATGATCGAGCTATGTGATGTAATGCAAAGCATCGGCTTCGCCCTCCACGCGAGATACTGCTGTATCTCCAGTTCCATTCTTGACTTCACCATACATTCTTTTGCTGTTCTGTTCCTAGTGTCCGGATTGTACCAACCTTGTCCAATACCGTTTTGAGGAAACCAGAGGTGTTTTCTATGCAATTATGCCTAAGCAAGAGCAAAACAAGGTCAGGAGGTGATAATTCATAGCTCATGTTCTTCGCAATTCCACCTTCCATGATAGTAATTTGTCTGAAGTTGTCCTAATCTCAACTGAACATACAGCTTGCTACTTTCTCCTTTCGAGAAGTAGCTTAGGTATATAGTCGGTAAAGTAAGACTGCCATCGCCTTAGTAATTAACCGATGCAGTGGCAGTGCCAATCTCGATTCAACGTAAGCCATGGAACAGTCATTTGCTCTCGATAGTCGTGATTTACCTTTAAGTCCATGTAAATGACGGCTGCTAATGCACCTTTATCGATAATCAATTACCTCAAGTTCTCGCAAGCTTGAAAGTCTTAAATGATCGTAACTTCACTTGGGAAATAATAAGCAACGTGAATTTATCGTAAAATCTTTCCTTATTCTGAATAAATTTGGTTAAATGATGGTAACGTTATTTTTTAAGTTCATAAATTAATCAAACCATTTTTAAAAATAATTTCATTGATTGACGCAATTTTTTTTTTCCAATCCATTGTAACATTTACAATTCTAGGATCAGTAATAAATCTTAGATGTTGCTAAATTATCAGTCGGGGAATGTCTTAAGATTGCTTTGGACGGACGAGATCTTTTGGTTCTAAATCGGACGGCCAATCACGTAAGCATGAGCTGAGTCAAGCGGTCAATCGACGCAGTACCGTACATGCAGAGGAATATTCCATGTTAGCGTCGATGGAGAGCGAGCGAGAGTGAGCTTGGGCGCGATGTTGCTTTGACGAAGAAGGAAGAAGAAGGAAGGAGGAGGAGGGAGGAAGGTGATGGCCATGGGAGAAGAAGAGGAGCAGCGGAGCCACGCTACGGAGGAGCGTCCCGTCCGGGTCTACGCCGACGGCATCTACGATCTCTTCCACTACGGTCACGCCCGTTCCCTCGAGCAGGCCAAGAAGCTGTACTTTTCACCTCCCTCCTTGCATGTTTCTGTTCTCTGTGCAGACGTACTCTGTGTGTTCCTGATGTACATCGACATTAGCTCGTACCCACGTGCCGTAAACGTCCCATGAGTTTGCTCATCATCCCCTGCAAGTGATCCGCTTCTTGGCTAGCTTTTCGTAGTCTTGTAGGTTCATTTTGGATGTGTTGTCATATCACAGTTCATGGTCTGAGTTTTGGAGTATAGTTGGGTGCGCTTGGCATGGAAGAAGCTCAATATCTAAGACTACCGGGTCCAATTTGTTTTAACTTGCCAGTCTTGTAATCTTGTGCGCTCATGCTTCTGGGTCCTTTGCAGAAGTCTTCCCGGTTCATGAGTTCTTCCCTCAATTGTATGTTTTGTAGGTTTCCTAATACTTGCCTGCTCGTCGGATGCTGTAATGATGAGCTCACACACAAGTATAAGGGAAAGACCGTCATGAATGAACAGGAGCGCTACGAATCTCTCCGCCACTGCAAGTAGGCTTACTGCCTCTGTTTTCGCCTCTGGAAAGTGTAGCTAGTTGATGTGTTAGTTACTTGCTACTGTTTGTCTGTGCTTTTTTCCATCACTTGCCTTGTGGTGGAAGAAGGGACTAAGTATGAATGTTTTATTTTTCTAACTGGTTTGAACTTGTAGCATTCCGACTCTCATTTACACATTGAATTCTAGGGAGGAATAAGTTCCTGCTCTTTACCCTTGTTCTTCAAAGTATTTGTTTCTGTTGATATGGGTGGCATCCTCCTACGTGAACTGGTCGATCTTTTGTCATTTCTCAGGCGGCACTTTTTTTTTTTTCCATTTTTTCATGCAGGTGGGTAGATGAAATCATTCCTGATGCTCCGTGGGTGATCACACCAGAGTTCCTGGACAAGCACCAAATTGACTATATTGCACATGACTCTCTTCCGTAAGGTTAATCAGCCCAAGTAAATGTTGTTGATTGCTAGAAACTTGTCTAGACGAATCTCGCATCTGTGAAGTGTTCAATCCTTGTTTTTCTTTAGTCATTCACTTCTTTCCCCATCTAATGGGACTCCCCCATCAATGTAGATGCATGATATCCTTATTAGTAATGGCTATGCAGTTCCTGCTAAGATTTTCCGTGCTAAGTTCTCTGTCAAATAATTGAATATGCCATGAACCTAGTTTTCACAGAATTTTTGTACATCCAGTTCTTCTAATGATGAACTTCTAATTCCTTGAAAGCCTGATTATCTTAAACGGTTAGGAAAATCAATTGTAACTTCCCTAACAACTATTTGTTTTTTTTTTCCAAGATGAATAGGCTTTTTTCTACCTTGAATCTGTCAAATGTGATTTCTGAATTTCACCATGTGAAGTCATGTACTACTTAATGGATGCCTCAATCTCAGAATCATGTTATAGGATCAGAGGGGTGAAGCAGACAATATGTTCTTTTGACATCCTATAATTATCTAAGGATCGTTTATGGCATTAATCTCACATATCCAGGATGAAACTTTTGGCGTCAATTTCAGTATAGACAAATTTTAGATGAGTGTCTCTTTTGCTTCGTCAATTTCAGTATAATTACACATATTTGGTTAGGTAGACATTATTCTAACTTAGCTTGACATGAGATTTGGACAAGTGTTCATATTAGATTTAGATGTTTCTACTATTAGGTAAACGTAGCAGACGCCTCCAATAGCATAACCTGCCACACTCTGGCCTTGAACTGAGACAGCATTCTTGTTGCGGGAACAGCAGTGTCCACCTTCATGCCCGCCCGCAACCCCTTTAGGAGCCATTTCTTGTTCAATATGACAAGCACCAGTTTGGCTTTCACAAGTTTCAAGGACATACATTCCTTAATTCATTTAATTTTGCAAAATCATCTTGCTTTAATATTTGAAAGTTTAAAACCTAAACATGCAATTATATCAAACTTGGATGAAGTGAAGAGTAAGCACTAACTTCCCTCTTAATCATTCATACTCAGTATAACTATCGAAGTTAGTATGGTGTAGAATAGGACACTACTATTGCCTTTCCACTGTGCATTATGGTAAACTTCTATTTTGAGGTGTGTGGCCTCTCGGTGGTTTGGGTATAAATTTTATCTTGCTGTATTTGTGATGGTACAATGAGAAAATCTAAAAGATAAAATATGCAACCATGACTTAGACATATTGATGCCATAGTTATGTGTGTCAAGACTTGGGAATTCTAATTGCTGCCTCTTCATCTTAAATTGTAGTTATGCTGATGCAAGTGGTGCTGGGAAAGATGTCTACGAATATGTAAGTTTAATTCAATATTGATCTTTATTTCTCAGTTTTGCTTCAACATGGGTATTGGTGGAAACTCAGTATATTGACTCACTTTTCCCTTCTGCTGACTGGCTCAGTTTCACTAGAGAGGGTCAAACATCTAGATCATCCAGATTCTAGTTCTGTCATCCTGACTTACTAGGAATAGGATAAGTGCTGTCAAAGTCCAAACCCCATTTTCCATTTAGCTGGTGCATCTTGGTCCTGATTCCTGTGTCTTCATCAATGTGTGGTCTGCTTGATTGAGCATAAGCTCTTTTCTCCAGCACCCTGTGCTTGCTCGAATTTCCTTATATTCCTGTACATTTTTCTTGGCAACATTCTGCGCTGAAAAATATGTTGATATGTTTTTTATGGTTTATCTTGAATGCCAGTCTCAATTAATTTTGTGCAATCTTTGTGTTCAGGTTAAGTCCATAGGAAAATTCAAGGAAACAAAGAGGACAAATGGAATTTCGACATCAGATATTATCATGAGGATTATCAAAGATTACAACAAGTATGTGATGCGTAACCTTGCGCGGGGATACAGCAGAAAGGATCTAGGTGTTAGCTATGTGAAGGCATGGCTTTGTCTTCTTGATGCTCACATGTAGCTTTTATCCATGCTATTCACAATCTGGGGTTGATGTTCCATTAATGGTGCATGCTTAATGCCCTGTACCAGGAAAAGCGACTCAGAGTGAACATGGGCATAGAAAGGTTGCGTGAGAAAGTGAAGAAACAACGGGAAAGAGTGGGAGAGAAGGTATATACGTAACTATTTGATGAGTTTGTAAACTTTTGGCTCATAAATAGTTGATTTCAAAATATTTGCTAATCACTACAATACTGTCAATCTAATTAAAACATGTAATTTAAGCATCAAATGCTTTATTAAGAAACTTAGTGTTTGATATCAACTTTGGCATTTTGGAGTTTCTGCCAATTGATACTTTCATGGACCATACATTCCCATTTTGCTGCTCATTCACTAGTAAAATGGGCCCTAGGAGCAGCTCTGAAGGAAACAGTGCCTTTGCCTTTTTTTGCCTCAAGCTATAATTCAGGTATTAGATGATGATGTCATGTAACAATTGCCCCAATAAAAAACAAAGGAAGGTTTGCTATTTGTTGATGCCAAGACATATGGCTTTAATGGCACATAATGGCACATAGCAATAGGAACTATCCTGGAGTCATACAAATATTTGGTTGTGAATGACTTGTGCCCATGGGTGAGCACTCAGTGACTGTTCCTTCTGACATATTGCAAATGATAGGTGAGTGATGATTTGGTAATGTTCAGTTTATCTGTAACATGCTCAAATAAGCTCCATCTTTGTGTTGATATGCCTTTGTAGTACATTTCTTCTAGTATTCAAACAAATTTTATGACTTATCACATATGACTAAATTTTACATGTTCATACTCCTGATATCCAGATCCAAACAGTGGCAAAAACTGCTGGTATGCATCGTAACTTATGGGTAGAAAATGCTGATCGGCTCATAGCTGGTTTTCTAGAGATGTTTGAAGAACGTTGCCACAATATGGTTGGTGACCTTCTCTTTCTCATTCTTTTGACTGAACTAGCTTTCTCGTATGGAGGCCTTATTTCAAATATTGGTAGAATATGATCCATCTATTGTGACAGGTTCTTCTCTGTGATTATCAGGGGACAATAATTAGGGACCGAATCCAGGAGCAATTAATTGGACAGCAGATTAGAGGGTTCATTAACGACAAAGAAGGAGATGATGTTGAGGGATACGATTACAGTGAAGAGAGCAGTGAAGATGAAGAATCCTACATTGAGGGAGATAAAGAGAATAAAGACAAGTAATACAGGTTGGTTTACTTGTGTGTCGACTGCTCTTAAAGTAATACAAGTATGGGTAATACATGGACTGCTTGCCTAGAGGCACAGATGAGCTTGACTACGTCTTTGTGCTCAATGGGTGCTTTCTGCCATTTCTATTGCAAAGGGAGAAGTTCTCTTCGACACGTCTGAATGTATACCTATGTGAGGAATCTGACTACTTTTAACACTGTGGTTGTGTATAGAAATGGTGTGTTTTTTCTTGTCATTCATCTTCTGTACTCGTTAGTTTAGCATTATCTTTTCCGCTGAGGTGTTCGCTATTCATGAAGAGAATTCTCAAAGCAAAAACCTCTAGGAAAACCTATTGTTGGAGTTGGGAATGAGGACATGGTAAGAATGTTTAGTGTCATGTCGTGGAAGAGCTAAACAAGAGGAGCAAGAGTTACAATTGGAATTGCTGTAGGAAAAATGAAAAATATTTATGGGGTTTATAGACCATGCAATAACTTCTCAGGAGAAATGTTGGTTAATCTCATAACTTGACCATTAAGCACGTCTAATCGCTTTTCTTCCTTTTGGTCAGCATTTTAATGCTGGAAAGGAGAACGATGTGAACTAAATCAAAATGGCTGCATGAGGATACTAGCATGCTGCCACTGTCAGTGCGTTTCTTTTTTCTTCACAATAAGATGGATCTCATCTTTTTTAGCACTTTGTTGCCTTTCTTCCTGATTGTGTGTCAAGTTGTTTGCTGAAGGATGTATACATATGAAAGTTTGTTTGTTCATTTAGGGTTTCAGCCATTAAGAATAAACAGGCAGAGATATAATATTTGATTCATTGAACATGGTCCAAAGCCGGCACCAACTCCGAAGCTTCTGTTCCTCACTTTAGAAGTTCTAGTATGCCTTGGTCGGGGGAAAAATATAAATTACTTAGATGGTTTAGTGTTCCAAGACCAAATGAAACAAAGAAATGATTATTCTAGAATGGTTGTCGACATCTTATTGATATTGATTTGAGTCTGAGAGATCTTCGAAAAGTGGGGTTTTATGATCTTTGACCGAAAGTGTCTTTAGCTATTCTTACGGGAGACCGGAACTCTTTATATCAGGAGGATAAGCGGGCCTATGAAAGAGTCCCAAAGCATGACCAGTGTTGTTAATGACTTGTCTTAATCCATTGGTTCTTGTTGACGAGTGCTTTATGGTCACTGGTTAAGCAACTAAATAAGAAAGTTTTGAATTTTTCCAATGCAATTTCTCTCGTGCTATGTATAATCCATATGTTCCCGAAAAACAAGCATTTTCAATTAAGTATACTGCCCAGGATCTACGAAATTTAACACACTAGAAGGGTATTTCATTACATTTCCAATTCACAGCACAACTCACCTAGTATCTCAGAGGCACTTCATAGATAGACCCCAGCCCTATAAATGAGAGTAGAACTGCATTACTTTCCCCTTCTCTAGAATTAGATAACTTCTCCAGGCATGCTGTACTGGTCAACGACTACGGAAACTACGGCATTTACAGCTGTCTCACTCTCGACCACCACCACATTATGTGATACATTAGTTACTGCATGCTTGAGGAACCCAGTCTGTCCTCGAGAATAAAACGAGTACTGAAAGTGATTTATCTGGTTCGGAAAGAGCAGTATGGATGAAAAATCAGCAACCCATTTGGTCCCATTACCTTTCATCGTCAGTTTCCCTACTGTCGATCTTAAGCTCATTCCGTTGGCATTGTTGCTGTCGACCACCACTTGATTGACGTTAGGGAATTGGCCATTCAAGGCTACTATTGGATTCATGTGTTGTGGGTCGCCAGCGAACATATTGTTCACTACATTCAACCCCGAGACTTGACCATTTATCGACTTCAATACTATACTAGCATCTCCTAAGAAGAATCCGTTAGTAACGTGTACCTGCACGGGGTCTTCCATGACTATGCCCGTGTAATCCATATAGCAATTGTCTAATCTGGTTTGCGATAGTCCAGCTAGTTTTACCAGTATGCCGATCCCACCAAAGAATGTGGCCTTGTTGTAACAATGTACTCCAGTGACCATGTTGGCCTGACCTCTCAGAACAATTCCCACAGCAGCGGAGAAGATGACGACGTCGGTAATTGCGTTGTCGTTGCTCTGAAGATCAATGGCTGTGCCTGTGAAGTTTCTTTCTCCTGGATCCCCACCGACTGTCGAATGCTGTCCTAGGAAGCATCCCGATATCAAAGTCTCATGACCTCTCTTCACTAGGATTCCCTCTGTGATGAAGTGAAGAAAGAAGCAATCTGTCATGCGAATTCTCGCCGAATCAACCACGTAAATTCCGCCTCCAGAGAAACTAGAATCGAAGAGGATGTCTCTGAAAGTTATGTCCTCGTAGTAGATTCCGACATTCTCGACCATCTTGGGGTAAGTTGTTGATTGATCATTGGCACCCGGAGAATTCGGGGACCAGAGTTCGACGAGATGCCGGTCGCTTGGAAATGTTTCAGATGCAAGCAGCGTGCCCCCTTCTATCTGATTCAGCATCGGTGTCATTGCATTATGAGCAGCAGTGAGTGTGAAAAGAATATTTAACTCAATCCAATGAACTGATGGACTCGATGATATCCTCAGGAAGCAAAAGTCCATTATTACTAGCTACAGGAGGTTCTGCTGGGGAAGGGAGTAGGGAATGGACGGACTGCAGTTGGGAGAGTGAATAGCCTTAAATGCTTGATTTTCAAAAAACAGCACCTTTGGGATTGGTGGATTTGACTGAG
Organism: Syzygium aromaticum; assembly: GCA_024500025.1. Classification (NCBI taxonomy): domain Eukaryota; kingdom Viridiplantae; phylum Streptophyta; class Magnoliopsida; order Myrtales; family Myrtaceae; genus Syzygium; species Syzygium aromaticum. The sequence goes on along the minus strand of CM044888.1, from coordinate 396,061 downwards.
AAAGACTACACAAACCCCACCTAAATCTCGATGAAGTTCCAATGGCGTGAAATGGGTTGCATGTGCACATTGCCGCGTGGCACTAACGCAACACAGAAAAGTTGAAAAGAGAAGCACTGAAGATACAATCTGAGAGAGAGAGAGAGAGAGAGAGAGAGAGAGAGAGACTGACCACAACATTGCCTCCACCAGAAGCAGGAAGCCTAATTGGTTTGGAGACCATGTAGGTTCCACCTTGCAAATCAATGACCACACCACCCAAGTCAGACACTCCAGGTAGCATTTGCCGTTTACTTTGAACTTGAAATGCATCAGACAGAGCACTTAGGATGGCCTCACTGCTCTCCCGAGTCCCTGCTGGGTCACCCCCATATCCTGCCGGATAGAACACCCTTCCCCCCTGAAAAAAGGCACCAACCAACCACACGTTCCACAAGAACACCCACGTTGGCCTTCAATTCATGATTCATCTGAACAAAACTCGGACACTGGCCAAAAGAAAGAGGAAAAATGTAGAAACTGGAACAGAGAGTTCACTTACCTTCTTGGCACCATTTGGACCGGGCATGGCGAGGTCTTCCTTGGGACTGTAGGCCACTTTCTGTTGGAGCTTCGCTTGGAACTCTGACACCTTGTGGAGTCTCATGGAACAAGATACTTCCTCAACCATGAGAATGAGAAACAAGCACAACGTTGACAAAAATTTCATTAGCTTGCCTTTGCAACTCCAACCGAGGGTGTCCATCAGATGGGTCTGACCAATGTGTACTGGTTTTTGTCCTGCAACTCAGAGAGAGAGAGAGAGAGAGAGAGAGAGAGAGAGATTCTCCTTCAACTGTTTATTTTGCTTCGGTTCCCTTGTTTCGAGCTCTACAGTGGACTTGGTCTTTGTGCTCCTTTTTTAAAGGTTTTGGTTTTACAAGATCTTAACCATCATTAATACGGATAGCATTAGAATCGCCAATAAAAGAAGAGGATTTCAAAGTTGATCTAGACCACTATGTCAACAAGTCATCTTTCCCACAAAATTTGTGCCATTTATATATCAACATTTGCGAATTGAAGAATGCTTTAATTGATCAACAGCTCAAGCAATACATGGATTGATAGCAAAAGAGAGCTATGAAAAGAATTATTCTTGGTCAAGTCGAGTTGGTTTGACCCAACCCGAGAGTTGAGTCATAATTTAATGTTAATGTTAGAAATAATTAGGGATTTCTTTGAGATAATTTTTTAAGTTAGAAATATTTATTAATTATGTTGATTTTATGTATTTCTCAAGACTGTGGATACATCTCTTTGATTATGCATATTTTGATTGAATAGGCTAATATACTCTTTATTATGAAATATCAAAATATACTGAAATTTTCCGAACCCGAATTTTTGAGTGCCTTCGAGCCTGTTTGGAATTAAGTGCGGGAATATTGAGTGCAGAATGCTAATGCTTCACTAAATAAGTCAATTAATTTGATAAATTGATTTTAGTATGCATGCAAACCTTTGGTTTTTCTCATAGCAATGAATGCAGATAATCGAATCAGTAGCGTGATTCTGCCGGTGAGAGCTACGTAACATGCAAACTCGATCGATTCATTGTTGCTGGTTCGCTCTTTGTTAGAGATGGCAAAATAGGTAGAGAGCTTATATTTTAACTCATATTTAAATGTGTGGGTCAGAAATGATTGCTTTTAAAAACAAGCTCAAGTGAATCATAGATGGGTACCTAACAACTTAATAAGTTTTAAATGGGTTTTAAATGAGTCATAAATTGGTTACTTAACAAGATTAATTGAATTATGAACATGTCATTTTTAAATTTTTTTGACTTTTTGTTTTATTTTTATTTTTTCTTTTTCTTCCTTGCTTTTCCTTTTTTGTTCCTATAAAATCCGGCGAGCCAACCCTTGCGGGTTTCAGGCAAGGGCCAGCCAACCCTCGCCGACACCTAGTGAGAGCCGCAAAGCCCTCGTCAGCAGCGAGGAAGGGTTGCAGGCATAGCCGGATGTAGAAGAAAAGAAAGGAAATGAAAGAAAGAAAAAAGAAAATAAAAATATATGAAATATTTTAAAAAATTATTTTTTAAAATTATAAAAATTATCCACTAGATTTGTATTGCATGGAAGTGTTTTAGCAATATGGATCGGGTTGGATTGAGTATGAGTCGAGAAATTTGCATTACAAATAAATTGATCATAGATGAGTTAATGGATCAATTTTGATCCGTCCATTTACGATCCGACCCAACTTATTCATTACCATATTGTCTGCATGTTTGGAAAAACTAAATTAGTATAGAAATATTTAAAGGGTTTTTGGAGAGGCAGGGAAGCAGAAAAGGAACAGACAGACCTCTTTATTTATGTAAAACCAGTGGATGGAATTACAGGCAGCGATTGCAAGTCAAAGAAACCGATGACATCAGTGAATGTGAAAGCAGACATTTTTTTATCTTAAAAGGGCTTTTACTGGAGGAGCACAATTCTGTCCCGCTCAGCTCCTCTTTTCAATCAAGAGGGCTTCTTTATATTTCACTCTCCTCAGGCACAGAACGATTGAGAAGGCCGAATTAGATATGGTACATATATCCTAATGAGGAGATAAATATATGATTTGTTTGTCCAAATGCCCCCTAAAGTTGGGCAAAATCGAGCATAGCACAAGAGATGATAGTGGGCTGTGGATCAAGCAAATGCCACTTAAGAGTAATGTGCTCGTAGTTATAGCCCAACCACGACCCACTGCGAGATGAATCAGAGCGGTTTTAGTAATCAGATACCTGAGAAATCATGAGATGATTGTACTGTGCTGCCTCCTATCTGTATACATATACGGTTAGGCACACCCCGTATTAGCCGCCATTGTAACAGTCAGGCCATCTTATATTCCTAGATAGAAAGATTCATCTTTAATTTCAGACAGTGTGCTACAAATTTCTATGGAAGTTTATTGGCCAAGGTCCTAACTTCAGTTACCAATAAGTTGCTATATCTGCGAGCAAAGAACGAGCAAGATTAAGTGTTAGCTCATGCTTACCGGCTGCGATAAGGGAGAGAGATAGAATGGTGTAGGTGGAACAGGAAAGAGATCAGATCTACAGTTGAGTGAGGCCTTTAAATCCTGAACTTTCCGCACTTGGTCGTCGTAAATTGCGCCCCGTGCATATTTTCTCCAGAGGCTTGAACCATTGTTGCTCTCACTTCTTCTGGAGGTGTATGCATAAGAATCTCTACTGGTTGGAAGTGCTTGATGTTTATTGTTGTAATTCAAAAGTTCTCGATGACTATGTGGAAGGCTAGTAATATGATCATTACCGGTTGAATGAAATTGATGTAAGGTCAAAAGTCAGTTTTTTCCTCCTATAAATTTACAAAAAATGATCCTATAGCATACATCACATCGTTTTTTTTTTGTTTTTTAGAGTAGAAGATACTTCACAATTGACTCGATCCATGCGAACACGTATCATCCTGGAAGTTTCTTGATTTACATATAGATAGAACTCTACTGGTATTTGGGTTATCTGCGGATTGTCACTAGATCTCCAATCAAAAGAAGTACGTATTTTCCTTGGCTATAATTGACACTCAAATGGTGGTAGTTACATTTTATAATAATATAACGCATATGCATAACAAAGTCTCTCCCCATGATTTTAGCCCCTAAGAATTTCTAAAAACTCTTCATGTGTTTTTTTTTTTTGGGTCGGAACTCTTCATGTGTTTAGTTGTTGCGATTTTAAGCTCTCTCATCTACCACTAAGATTCAAAAACTTATACAAGTTGCTTTTAGGTTTCGAGGGATTAATTCACTAATTATAATCACACTGATCTTCTCTCTCCATACGATATTGAAAAAAGTCCTTCCATATTTCTAGATTCAATTTTTTTTGAAAGCGAATGTTATATTTGTTTATCTAATTCTCTCCATTTTATAGTTTTTAACTTAACTATCAAATAGAAAGTCTACTAGTCTCATCTATATATGGCAATGATAAATTTTCCTGAAGGTGCGACTATTCTAAGGCATATGGTAATGTGTTGAGATATAAGTGTGAGTTGTGTTAAAAAAGTCTCACATCGGAAAATTGATGATGTGGAGTAGTTAATATAATCTATATGAACCATAACTCATTGGCTTAAGCTTTTGAGTAAAGGTAGATCCAATTGGATATATTGATAGAGCTAGACCTATTGTGCTTCTGCTCCAACATAATGTGTATCCAGCCCTTAATTCTTTGACTGGATCATCCTTTGATGAAGATATAATTAGAGACTGTGTTCCTTCGACTAAGAAGAATTCTAGATAATTTACTGGTATCGTTATTAAACCCTTGCACATGTTTATCACTTGTTCATCTCTATATATCCCTCAGATGTACAGTGTAGAAGAAATCTGAGCTAATACTAAAAAATCCATGATGGATATTTTGGGTAATGGCAGAATGTTCTTGCTGTTTGTTCTGGTGTTGTTCGGTCTGTCAGAAACTTCGGGATGTTTTCAGGACAATTGGGATCTTGTCATATTGTTCGAGTGTGTATGATGGTTAAGGATTTTGTTCGTCTTGTACTGGGTTTTGGGACATTATATGCTCAACTGGGAAATTGGTAGAACAACTTGGGATTAGAAAGAATAACCCTATATTTACTTATCAAAATATAAATAATTGCAACCTGATAAATATGGACACAAAAAAAGTCTGGAGAAAAAAAGATCTGGTATAATGAGGACATAGACCTTTAGACTTGGTGCTTGCGGTTTTTCCACAGTGATAAGACTAAGGGAAGTTTGATGTTATCGGCTTATAGTAGAAGGCAAAAGGCGAACACCTATGTTTCAACTTCAAGCTTTGAAAGTGAGGCGTGACTACTCTATTGGCACTGCTGCATCACACAAAAAAAAAAAGAATAAAAAGAGGCTAATCGAAAGGTGATCAATGTTGACCCGATTTGGAGTTATTCCTAGACTTTCGATTCACAAACTTTAATTAGAAGAGACATGCAACTTTCAATCAAAATTGAAAACCAAAGCAACGATTAGATTTCTTGAAATTATTGGATAAGCTAGATGGATGCATTCGTCTCTCGCACGGCGTGTAGATCATGGATGCAGGATATCCTCATGAGATGGGAACACACCCATATAGCCCTTTAAATTCTGTTGGTGTGATCTAAGAATGCCAAAGCTCACTTGATAAAGCAAACTTGCCCAAAAAAAGCAAAAGTGGAAAAGTCTAGTTGCGTGGTTTTGCATGAAGTGACTCCCGCCATTCATGGAGAGAGATTGTTTTCAAGTAACAATCCTCGCATGTTGTATTCTGGTGTGGATTTGATACTCCTTCTCAACCTACGATCTGAGACATGATATGGCATACATGTGCACAGACCGGTTGTGTTTTAAGACTTAATCATGACAGACATGATTTTCGGCGCTTAATCACGGCTAATGTGTTTTTTAGTCACCTAACAAAGCGTGACCATAGGGTTTTCTTGACATGATTATACTATATTGTGCGTTTATGATAGGCTTCATACCATGTGACTTGTTGGAATATATGCATTAAATTTGAAACATGGGAAATGCAATTATCTTGACACATGTGGATGCTCACTCGCATCTAAAGCTGCATTATTTTTTCGCTTGATCTTGTAGGACTGGTGATTGTCACTTATTGAGCCGTGGTTTTGCTCACCCCACTTTTATTATCATTTTAGGTTGTGTTACTACCACAAAAAACCTTAAACTGGTACGTCAGTGACAATTTTACCAAAAACTAAGTTTTTGATCATCAAAAACCCTAAACTAATACAACTATGACAAATTTTCCCTCAATTTATTTCCGTTAAATTTTACTATTAAATTGCTTTAATAAATGGCATGTGGCAATTGATAGATGTATCAATTTTATGTTTTACCCTTTGTTTGTTACAGGCATACCGGTTTATAATTTTTTGTGGTATTGATTTAATTTAATGGAAACTAACCGAGGGTAAATTTATCGCAAATGTACAAATTCGAGATTTTTGGTAGTCAAAAAATTATTTAGAGGTAAATTTGTTACAGGTGTACCAGTTTGGGAATTTTCGTGGTATTAACCTTTTTAGGTTTCAAGAATTAGAAAATTTAATCGAGTCATATGAAGATTGTAGAGTGACTTGGAGTGGCATGGGACAATATTTTACATTACTTGATTAAAATCTATTAAATGAAATTTGATGAAACTCTCATTTTGATTAATTCACAGCCCTCTAGACTTTTTCTTTTTTTGGTCGACAGCCCTCTAGACTTTGTTACTACATTTTGTTTTATGAAAAGTCTTATATAATAGATAGTTTCGTAAAATTACTTTCTTTTGTTGAAGGTTTCGTCCATTTTTTTTATAAAGGATAACCAGTCATTCTTTAAATTCTAGACATGGATTTGGGTTGTGACAACTCAAGTCACCTACCAGTGTTTATTTGGTATCTTCAAAATTACCAATTTCCTTAACAATCTATTAACATTTATTTGCGTAGTTTGCCAACCTAATGAAGTTACTGACTTTTGCCCCAACTTACTATTAAGTAAACATGCAAGAGATGTAAAAGAAAGAAGTCCCACATTTATTGGTTGGCTAGTTTGCAGAGATAGACTACCTACAGCAAGAATCATCGCACAAGAGATACATTCAGTTGATATTCAATGTAATTTCTGTATGGCTAGTATTGAAGACAGAACACATTTATTCTTTGAGTGTGAATGAACAAACAACATATGACGTTGTATCCTAGCACAATATGGGATCATGCGCCTTTTAGGAGGATAGAACGAAGAACTCCAATGGATGATTAGGGCAACAAAAGGTAAAGACTTGGCAGCAAGATTCCTCAAATTGTCTTTTCTAGCAACCATATATTGTATTTGGATGAAGCGCAACAGTAGACGGTTTCAAAACAAGTCAACTGACTTTCATATTCTTTTGGCTAAGGTTCGTAAAAATGTCAGAGGTAGAGCGAAAATTAGACATTCCCAGAAAAATATTGTTAGCTACTATATGGAGACTTCCTACCTCCATCTTTTTGAATTATTAGCACTTTTCGTAATACTGGGAGATGCCCTTATGCTGTTGTACTTCATCTGATTTATAATACTTACATTCACACCAAAAAAAAAAAAAAAGAAGTCCCACATTGGATGTACAGAGTTAAAAGAAGCAATTGATAATACCTAATTGGCCATATCTCAATAATTTAAATTTTTAAGTGAATGTGGATTTAAGGTTGTCAATGGCCTCAAGTTATAAGCTCCCTCTCATATCTCTTTTTTATGAAGGTATTAGTTTTTTCAATTGACTTCGCAAGTAATCTTAATTTATCAGAGTTACTATCTTTTGTAGTTACCTTTAACACTCCAATTAATATCACTAATTCGAAATTGATGACTTCGTCAAGATCGTAACGCGAGACAGGTGGCATGTCTATAGACACACAATTAGACGCAGAAACAAAAGATTTGACTTGGTCCGTGTCCGGCACTGCAAAAATGCGTCAGATTTCTCCACAATCTTTCAATGATGCTGCTCTTGTTTCCAAGCGTTCTTATTTTTGTCGGAACTTGTTTCCAAGTTGACTATTATGTGGAGGGTCAATTTTCTCTTCTAGATGGGGTCCAGTCATCAATTTATAAACTCCAACATGATGATCATGGAAATTTGGAAACCTGACCGAGTTGGAAGTCCGTGACCTTCATGATGATCATGGAAATTTGTTTGTTGATCATACCTGGTGGGTTTCTTATCTTCGGTCACTAAATTACCTCGACATGAGTGGCCTGAATATTACCGGTTCTGGAGATCTCATGCAGACGATCAACATGCTCTCATCTTTATCGCATTTGAGCTAATCAGCTTGCGGACTTCACAATTTTCATCTTTTTTTCTATTTGCTTGCCAAATTCCTTTTCTCTTGTTCATCTTCAGTACCTTGATCTTTCAACAAATTTCCTTGATGGTCCCATCACAAATGCTATGTTCCAAAACATGACTTCTTTCCGGCATATTGATCTTTCACGAAACCCTTTGAACTCTTCGATTCCCACGTGGTTTGACAAGTTTACAAGCCTCGTTCATCTTAATCTTGAGTGAAATTTTTTTCTCGGCATTGAAGGAGGCTTATTCTCATTCTTGAAGAGTAAGAAGTACCTCAAATCAATGGGTTTGTGTGGCAACCAAATCAAAGAAGAGATTTCGACTTCCCAAGGGAATTCATCAAGAGTCACTGAGAATAATTTAGAGTCTAGTGATGTGCAATAATTATCTTAGCGGTGCTTTACCAAACTGGTTGGTGAACTTTACACTCCTAAGATACTTAGATCTTCATGGCAATTTCTTCTCGGGTCATCGGAGGATTACAAAACGTGGTAACAATAGATCTTTCACATAATCAATTGAATGGGACCATTCCATCATCATTAGGTCAATTGTCATCATTGAGATAATCTTTCATACAATCAATTCTTTGGGCATATTCCCGAGTCACTAGGGCAACTGCGGGCTTTACAAGACTTGCGTCTTAACAACAGTATACCCGGTAATCTTGGAGAGCTTTCTCATCTATCGGTTCTTTATCTTTTCAACAATTCTTTAGGAGGAGTGATTTCTGAAATCCGTTTTTCTAATTTGTCGAGGCTAAAGTACTTGGACATTGGTGACAATTATGACCTGACTTTTAAGGCAGAACCTGACTGGAGACCACCTTTCCAACTTGAAACCATTCGGATGAATTCCTGTAAATTCAGAACTACATTTCCCCAGTGGATGCAGACACAAGTGGAAGTTAATGATATATGTCTCTCAAATGCTTCAATTTGTGGGGCTTTGCCTGAATGGTTAGGCAACATGAACTTTACCTTCTTCAGTCTCTCGTACAATCAAATTACCGGGCCCTTGCCAAACGTATCTTTTAACTGTTCCATTTTAGATCTCTCCCACAACTTGTTCACTAGACCTCTTCCAACCAACATTGGTGAGATGTACCTAAATGCGATGTATCTCAATGATAATCGTATCAATGGCAAAATCCCATCATCCTTATGTGACATGTCCGATTTGATTGACTTAGATCTCAGCAATAATAAGCTATTCGGCAGTATTTCCGACTGTTGGAAGTGCTCTCGTTTATCTCACTTGACTTTGTCATCCATTAAGTTGTCTGGAGTTATTCCAAGCTCAATCGGATCCTTAAATCATCTTTCAACCTTGAACTTGAATGGAAACCGTCTCAATGGGGAGCTTCCTCTGGCTTTGGGTTATTGCACTAGTCTGGTAATTTTAGACCTTGGCGAGAATAACTTCTCCGGAAGCATTCTTACATGATTCAGTGAAAGCTTTCAGGTCTTGCTGATCCTAAGGCTGCGAGAGAATAGTTTTACTGGCAACATCCCTCCATAGCTTTGCGCACTCTCAGGATTGCAAATATTGGATGTGGCAGCAAACAATTTGACGGGAACAATTCGACGTTGTCTCGGCTACGTGAATGGCATGAAAACCGTCAACCAAGACAGTCTAGCTAGATTTGTGGCGAGGTTTGAGGTTTTGAATCGAGAGCATGTGGTTGAGATCGTGAAGGGAAGATATAATGAATACACCAAAACTGTTCTGGACCTTGTGGTCAATTTGGATCTCTCGAGCAACAACTTGATCAGGTCGATCCCCGAAGAACTTACTTTCCTCACGGGATTGCATGGTTTGAACTTGTCGCACAACCTTCTCTCTGGTGGCATTCCCATTGGCATCGGGGACATGAAGTCACTTGACTCTCTTGATCTTCCCGACAATCGCCTCTGAGGAACAATTCCGCAAAGCATTTCAGCGTCAACATCCCTAGCTTACCTCAACCTATCGGACAACAACTTCACGGGGCAGATTCCGAAAGGCACTCAAATTCAGACCCTCAACGATCCTTCAATTTACACTGGCAATCCTCTACTCTGTGGCGATATTCTGAGAAGAAAATGCCCTGGTGCTGAAGCACCTCAAGCACCGAAAATCTCTCACCCTGAAGAGGACAAACTTGAAAAGGCATTGTTCTACGTGGTCGTGATGCTCGGATTTGCGACTGGGTTTTGGGGCTTTTTTGGAGTTTTGCAGTTCAAGAAGGATTGGAGACATGCATATTTCAGATTTGTGAATCGAGCAATAGACGAGGCATATGTGGCTATAGCAGTGAAGGTAGCCAGGTTGAAGAGACTGAGACAGTCAAGAAGTGCGTAAGTAATGCGCAATCCCGCGCCCTCTTCCCTGCCTTTAGTTCTTCATTTTGAGTGTATGAGGGACTTCTCGTGCTCTGTGTGATCTCTTCCCTTTCCCTTTGCTTATCACTTCCCTTCCGATAGTTTGCTCATTAATGTGTTGTACTCAGTATGCTATGAGGTCTTCAACTTCGCATTCATCAATGTGAGTTTGTACAATGAATGCAACAAGATTGACAATTTCTATAATATAGAGATGCACAGGAATGGAATGTTGCACGGTTTGCTACCACATTTTAACCTTTTCATAATTAATTGGAAAGGGGTCTACATTATTCACTTCGCTAACGCTTGGTGAAAGTATAACGAACCTATCTAATAATTTATCCATCTATGTACATCTCGTGGAAGTACGACAATGTGGAAGGCGAATTATATGAACACCATCAGTTGAGTGAAATCAATGTCAGGTCAAAAGTCAGCCTATGCCTCCTGTTCATTTACAGAGAATGATCCTACAGCAGACATTGCATTGCTTTTTAAAATTTTTAGGAAGAAAAAAGGTACTGCACAATCTAGAATCTACCCATCGGAATCAATTTCTCAATTTTTGAAACCTAAAACCTACCATGCATACTCTTGGAACCATGAACCGGACCGGTTCCCACCGGTCCGGTTTTCCAGTTCCCGGTTCTACCCTAGAACCATGTTTATCCCTAATTTTTAGTGTTTGTTTTGTGTTAACCTCCTAAAAAAAAAAAATGCTTTGACTCCAATTATTTGTGCTAGAGGCAAATGAGTCAGTTCTGCTGCTTATATGCAATGATGTACAAGTAATCTTGATCATGAAAGCTTTAGATTATACATGGGTATTGACACCAAAAAATGATCAACTATTGTAATTGACAGTATGGTTGATAGAAACTTGTTAGAGGTCAAGTAGTGGAGTCAATGTAACTGTTGATGTAACAATCAAGTTAGTGAAGTTGATGTAATTGTCGAGTAGTGAAGTCGGTATAACCATCGATGTAACCATCAAGGTAATAGAATCAATTTAACTGTCGAGTAGTGAAGCCTTAGTAACCGCTTGTAACCGTTGATTATGGTCTATAAATTCACAACAATTGATTGTCAAGTATGTTGCTGTTCATAGCCCAATGTGATGAAGTAGAAACAAAAGAATTTTCAAGACTTAAGTTATTTTCTGTCTTTGTCAAAAACTGCTTTCAATTGTTACATTAACCTACCATCCAATTTTGACAGTAACTAGACTAAGATGAAAAGACAATTCCATTGTCAATTTTATAGAACAATACTCAAGGTATCAATTACTGATTTGACCAGACTCTATCAATACAAGAATGAATTGGTTGATCAATTAATTGCTCGATTTAAGAAGGCTAGATGTAAATGCCTCGCTTCACTCTCAGAGAAAGAGTTCACAAATTTGACTTGCATTGGGTTAAAATTCAACATAAGAGAAAGATTCAAATGCCAAGACTTTGCCTATTTATTCCAATTGACGACGAATTATCTTAGTATGAGCAACTACTTGGAGAAATTAATAAAGGACAACATGAAAACTTTACACAAAATATGGCTTTAATGGAAATATATGAATCAGCGGATGAACCTGACCAAGATGAACTTATTGAAATAGCTGTGATAAAAGTGATGCTCAACAAGTCTTATATCTGTTCAACTAAAATACTCTTGTTTACTCATATTAATAAAACAGACGAAACCTTGGACGTACTTTGAAAAATGGCCTAATTAAGTTAACTGAAGACTAAGCAATTCCAAGTAACAACGATTTAGCAAAAAAAAATATTTGCGAGTGGCACCATTTGCAACCATAATATAATTAACTGTATTGTTTTTAGGAAAATAATGCAAGAGGCAATTTGGTAGGGAAAAATCAAATTTGTCAATGACAAGAGGGCATATGATGACTTTTTATTATTTAATTTAAAAAAATTAAATGATCGATGGATCACTCAATTCTTTTAAAATGGAGCATACATTGACAGCAAAAAAATGTTCGAGTGTTGTAGTTGATAATTTGGTTGGCAAAAACTTGTTAGAGGACGAGTGATGGAGTCGATAATCATCAAGGTAGTTGAGTTTATGTAATCGTCAAGGTAGTAGAGTCAACGTAACTGTCGATATAATCGTCAAGATAGTGGAATCAATGTAATCATCATGTAGTGGCATCCTAGTAACCGCTTGTAATCATCAATTGTGGCCATAAATACCCACATTTTACTCTTTGTTAGAGGGATACTCCCAATTAAATATGGAACTCAACATTCTCCTGCAACTTTATTTTATCGTTACTTTTCTGCAATTCACTTGGCTAGCAACGATTATTTCCAGTGTTCGTACCTTTAATTTTTTTATCATTTACTTTTTTTTTTCAAAATCAACAGAAGACCCTAAACACCTTTGTTGACTCACTCGTCGATCTATCCACATTTTTCTAAAAGATAGCTCATTATCCTTTTGGTGGAACCATAGGACACAACTCTAGTACCTATATTATTTAGCTTTGTCATATACCATCACCCATGAGTTTGAAAATGGTTTAAGTGGAGGATGACGCGAAACTTTGCTAACGCACATTGTTTGGCTTTATTTTGAGGAAAGACAGGTGCCAGATGCTTCTAATCATATGTTCGCCATCCCCGACCAGATCGCATACTCGACGATGATACACTAAAATCTTTTCTCAGTCACTGATCCTTCCAATTCAGCTACACCAACAATCGTATCATAGTCATTCTGCCTCCCGTTGATTAACTTTAACATAAACAGTTGCAGAGACGGGAACGCCCGACTCAATGACCACATGGTTCTCAGATACTTGAGCTGAGCGAACACTGCACGTGGTTTATGAGGTTGTGAAACGAAAGAACTGAGCTGAAATCGACTGTCCATGAAGTCCCATTCCCTCCCGGTAGATCCTCGAGCAACTGTTGATCTCACATTCATCGCGTTCCCATTGTTCCTATAAAAAAGGACCATTTGATTGATCCATCTGGACAATCTCAATTCCTTTGTTAGACCTGCCAAACCCGTTGTCGACAGTGTTGTCCCCCGCCTGCGACACCATTTGCTGATAGAGAACGTATGCTTCACCAAGGAAGAGATCATTAGTGATGTCGTACTTTTACGGGGTCTTCTGCAACAGTACTGGTTGAAATCCATGTAGCAATTCACAATCCGATTCTGTGTCAAACTGAGGAGCTTTATGTAAATCCCAGTTGCTCATAAGCCGGTGGCTTTGTTGTAGCAATGAATCCCTGATAATGTGTTAGCTTTGACCAGACACCATAATTCCACTGGCGGCTGAGAAAATGACCCCGTCGGCAATGGCATTGTCGTTGCTCATTAGATTCGTTGCCGTGCGGGAGAATTGTCTATCCCCAGGATCACCCCTCCCGCCGTGGTATGTTGACCTAAAACTGAGCTGTGGACCCTAGTTTCGTGACTAAGGTAGCGAATGATAACCATTCTATTCCGGAATGAGTTCCTGAACCAGAAGTAAATTTTTTTATTTCTGGTTTCTAGATGAGTTTCTAAGAAAAAAAACCTGTTTGATAACGATAAAAAATTTCTATTTCTAGAACAGAAACCCGTTTGATAACAGCATAAAATTTCTATTTCCTGAAACAAAAACCCGTTTGATAAACAACAGAAAATTCTATTTCCAAGAACAGAAATCCATTTTTATAGAAATGGATTAAAAATAATAAAAAAAATCCGAAAAATTCATAAAAATCTTTAAAAAAATTCAGAAAATCCCAAAAAATTGAAAAATTTCAGAAAAAATCATCAAAATGTCGAGAAAATAAAAAAAATTCAGATTTCGGGAAAATAGGAAATTTGTTGAATTTTTTCAAAAAAAATCAAGAAATCAAAAATTTCAAAATTTCACAGAATTGCTTAGAATACCTGTGGCCATCCACTTTTAGTGAAATTTAAATTTTTTTAGGTGCCCAAAAAAAATCAAAAATCAAAAATTTCAAAACTTCACAAAATAGTTTAGAATACATGTGGCCACCCACTTTAAGTGAAATTTAAATTTTTTTAGGTGCCCAAAAAAATTCAAAAACTCAAAAATTTTAAAACTTCACAGAATGGCTTAGAATACCTGTGGCCACCTACTTTGAGTGAAATTTAAATTTTTGGAGATGAAAAAACAAGCAAAAAATCAAAAATTTCAAAACTTTACAGAATGACTTAGAATGCATGTAGCCATCCACTTTGAGCGAAATTTAAATTTTTTTAGGTGAAAAAAACATAAAAAATCAAAAATTTCAAAACTTCACAAATGAATTAGAATACATGTGGCCATCCACTTTGAGCGAAATTTAAATTTTTTTAGGTGCAAAAATAAATATAAAAAATCAAAACTTTCAAAACTTCACAGAATGACTTAGAATACATGTGGCCATCCACTTTGAGTGAAATTTAAATTTTTTTAGGTGAAAAAAACATAAAAAATCAAAATTTTCAAAACTTCACATAATGACTTAGAATATCTCTAGCCACCCACTTTAAGTAAAATTTAATTTTTTTTAGATGCCCAAATGGTATTTTTGATTTTTTTTTGGTTCCTAAAGAAAATTAAATTTCACTGAAAGTGGATGGCCACATGTATTCTAAGCCACTCTGTGAAATTTTGAAATTTTTGATTTTTTACTTTTTTTTTCGGCACCTAAAAAAAATAAAATTTCACTTAAAGTGGGTGACCACAAGTATTTAAGTCATTATGTGAAGTTTTGAAAATTTTTCTTTTTTGCTTATTTTTATTTTTTTTAGACACCTAAAAAAAATTAAATTTCACTCAATGTGGGTGGCCACAGATATTCTAAGCAATTATGTGGAGTTTTTTATTTCTTTCGGCACCTAAAAAAATTTAAATTTCTCTCAAAGTGGATGGCCACGTGTATTCTAAGCCATTTTGTGAAGTTTTGAAATTTTTTCTTTTTTTCTTTTTTTTATTTTTTTCGGCACCTAAAAAAATAAAATTTCACTCATAGTGGGTGGCCACAGGTATTTTAAGCTATTCTGTAAAGTTTTGAAATTTTTACTTTTTTGCTTATTTTTATTTTTTTGAAATATAAAAAAATTAAATTTCACTCAAAGTGGGTGGCCACAGGTATTTTAAGTTATTTTGTAAAGTTTTGAAATTTTTTATTTTTTTTATTTTTTTCGGCACCTAAAAAAAATTAAATTTCACTCAAAGTGGATGGCTACAAATATTCTAAGACATTCTGTGAAGTTTTGAAATTTTTGATTTTTTGCTTTTTTTAATTTTTTTTCGGCACCTAAAAAAATAAAATTTCACTCAAATTGGGTGGCCACAGGTATTTTAAGACATTATGTGAAGTTTTTAAATTTTAGATTTTTTGATTATTTTTTATTTTTTTTTGCACCTAAAAAAATTAAATTTTGCTCAAAGTGGGTGGCTATAGGTTTTCTAAACCATTTTGTGAAATTTTGAAATTTTTTATTTTTATTTATTTATTTTTATTTTTTTTGGCACTTAAAAAAATTTAAATTTCATTGAAAGTGGGTAGCCACAGATTCTAAATCATTCTGTTAAGTTTTGAAATTTTTGATTTTTTGCTTTTTTTTTCTCACCTCAAAAATCGTGACTTCCATATGAATATGTGTGTTGAAGAAAATGAATTCCTCAGAAATGGTTTTCACTTTTGTTCCAGAAATGAAAAACTAACTTTTTTTTTTGTTCTCATTTCTGATTTTAGAATCAATTTTGGAAGTAAACTTATCCCGGAAATAGAAAAATGAAATTGCGTTATCAAACGGGTTTCTGGTCCAAAACTGATTCTGAGAAAAAAAAATCAGTTCTGGACAGAACCAGAATGGTTTTCATGCACCAGTTAAGATGCCAATGCCGTTAAAATGGGTGATGCAACTATTATCTATGCTTGTCCTCAGGCAATGCAGAACCAAAAATGCCACCGCCCCTGTAGTTACAGGGTCGGGAGACCGGCAAGGAGTCCCCAATGCTGTGCGACGTCTGCCTCTGACTACCAAGTGCCACCGCGTCCGTCTCTTTTTTCCTTTCAAATGCAGATACGAGGGCAGAAGAGGGAATTAATTAGTTGATAAGCCTAAAGTTGCTGATCAAGAAAAGCCGAAACGCCAAAGCAAGGGGGAGTTTACTTTGGGATATTGAGCATTATCAAGGTAGGTTTGAACCCAAAAGTTTTGTGAAAATTTACCAAACCATTCGATGCTCTTGTTCGAGCGACTTCGCGTGCTCAAACCAGTTTCGAGAAACATTCTCGAGCGCACCAACCCCACGACAAAAAGCAGCTGATATAGTTTATATTATATAGTCCCAAATCGCATCTGATCTCCTCAGGATTCATATGAAGAGAAAAAGCAGTGATCTGGACGCGCAACATAACTCCAGATCAGAACCCACTAAACTAAATGGCACTCATTCCCATATGTTCCTAAACAAGTGATGAGATCATCGTGCATGGGCTCAGTGGCAATCTCGCATCAACGTATGGCGAGGGGACAGACAGCAATTCCTTGGGACAAATTGTAATAAAAAGAGCATAGTAATCGACGTTAATAAAATAAAATAAATAATGGGGGGTGTCGATGGTGACGTGGCGCACACTGGCGTGCATGGGGCCCACGAGTGTTCTCTTGTTTTTTTTTTTTTTGTCTTACATCCGCCGCCATCAACTTGCGTGTTCCTCTTCAATATGTAACATCGACGTACGAAGAAGCAGTGTTGAGATGGTGTAATTTGTAAGGAAATGGAGACAAATCTGTCCTTTGTTCCATGTTATATTTTAAATGGATGGTGTGCGACGTCGTCTCGAAAGCAAGGAAACGTCCCGGAGGAGGAGGAGGAGCACGTTGAGGGTCCGGGGATTGCATGGCTGGGGCGTTCTGTAAATGCCGAGCCAAAGATGAATATGCGGACAAGAGTCAGGCAGAGAATCTGGACAAAGAAGGGGGGGCCCCACGAGGGAATCGTCACGGGCCACCACCAAGCCACCGGGCACAGGGGTGAGTGGCCATCTTGATCTCGTGCTCTCGTTCCGTGATCCGCTTCGCTTTCCCTCCTCGTCCTCCCTCCTCCCTCCTTCCTGTTTCTGCCATGCCTGGTATGGTAAGAACCAGACCCTCTTTGAGAACATTCATCTCCTAGACGATAAAGAAAACACCCAACAACAACAGAAGGAAAGAAATGGTTTGGAAATCGACTTGAAGCCGTTCCTTTCGGGGTGTGGTGATATTGGAAAACTGGGTGTGGGGCGATTTCCTTTCCTTTCCTTTCCTGAGTCGCGCTCGCCCAGTTTCCAAGTCCCTTTTGCAGACGCACGCTGCCCCCCCATTCCGACCTTCAAAAATCGAGTCTTTGAGACAGCCTTGCCATGACTCGCCTGTTGTTGGTGCTTTTCTTCTTCTCTCTGCTCTCGACCCTCGCTTCTGCTGGTAATTCCCGCGGCTCTTTGCTTCTCTCTCTCTCTCCCTCCAATGTCCGTCGGATATCATGAGCATGTGCCTGCTCGCAGATCGTACGCGCGCGCTAATGTTGTATTTTTCAATGATGCAAGATGCCCACCTTAGACAAAAAGATCCGTTTTTGACTAATTTTTCCGCCTTCGCGTAGTTTATTCTTTTTCCATTTCATATTTGCTCTTTGATGTTGTTTCTGGGACTTGAGTCGTTCTTCACCGTTGGGGAGGATGTATTCTTTATTCGAATTTTCTTGGTTTTCCGGTATTTGTACCATGCGGACGTCCTTTTGCTTGTCCCTGAAGCATCGATTGAACGAAGTTACAAATTTTCAAATCATTTTATTCTAGTTAAACATCGATCGAGCATGTGTGGCTGCATTTTCGCGTTTCTGATAAGTGAGAAAATCATGGACATGGACAGGTTCATGGAATACTCAAGATCTTGAAAGCAGAAAGGATGACTTGTATCCAGAGATTTTAAGGGATGAGGCCGTGGCTAGACTCAATGAGCTTGGAAAGGTTTTCCTTTTCGTGATTATGTTTTTCCTTTTGGATATTGTGCTTTCCGAAAGCATAAGTTTGATGCTAAATGTTGAAATCAGTTTTTCGGGTCTTGAAGCATGAAAAACATGAAGGAAGGAAGAAGGGGTCTTGACTTTCTGCTGAATTTCGGTCTCTTATCATCATAAAAGGCTAAAAGCTATCATCCAAGTTAGCTGGAAGAAATTGAATTAAGTTCTTGAATGCAATCTGAATTCTTGAATTTTCTGTGGAAGTAATTTTTCACCTTATTTGCTGCCTCACATTGATGGTTTTCTTGCTTGACCACTTGATCGATTGATCCTGACTTGGCAGCGAATGTCTTCTAGTTTTGTATGACGATCTTTTCTAGGAACTTGTTGACAATGACATTGCTATAATCTTCTGCTTTGATCTATCAGAAGTTTAATAGGTGTGGCCTTATTAACAGGTCAGTGATGCTGAGGGTTATCTTGAGAGGACATTCATGAGCCCTGCTTCAGTGAGGGCTGCAAATCTTATACGTGGGTGGTTGGAGGATGCCGGCTTGAGAACGTTAGCTTCTTGCCATTCTCTCCCTTGTTCTTATTGAAATTGAGATAGTCCGCTGATACCTTGGTGCTCTATTTAGATGGATCGACCAAATGGGCAATGTGCACGGTCGAGTAGATGGGATGAATGCGAGTTCCAAGGCTATTTTGATTGGTTCACACTTGGTATTTGCTTTCATCTTCTTTTTTAGATATGAAAAGGCTCTTTTCTGTTTCACACTTAGGCACCGTTTTTTATACATCAGCTATACGTGGCTCCTACAAATTGTAACCATCAGGACACGTGTCTCAAACATTTGATCTAATATACAATAGTTCTTTGTTTGACAAAGGATACTGTTGTTGATGCTGGAATATTCGATGGATCATTAGGTGTTGTCTCAGCAATATCTGCACTGAAGGTTCTGAAAGCCCGTGGAAAGTTGGGTAATCTATTGCGGCCTGTTGAGGTATATGAAAAATTTGCTGCTTATTGTTCTTGAAGCTTCGTTCATGCCTTTGACCATGTAGTGTTTCTCTCATAGAGTAGCATGTGTGCATCATCATTTAAATGCCCAGAATTGACATTTGGTGGATACCCTGGAAGGTGTGGATTTTTCTTTTTAGTCTTCTGCTTTAGGAGTTTATCTGGAATAGGATATCTAGCACCTAAAAACACAGTCATTGCTAAAAAAATTATGTTATATATATTTGCGATTAACTATGTGGGAGAACCATCTCCTTGGAGGTGACAGATTTCAATAATTCAATTCATGTAGGTATGTTTGAGTGGGATTTTCAAAATATTCGGTTCAGTGGTCAAACTGAAATCTCTCTAATGGTGCCAGAGAGAAATGGATGGTAATCCAGAAGAAGTTCACTCTTTGACTCCACGATTGATTAGACAGACCTTGATTAGATCATTTATTTCCAGTAGTCATGCTCTCCATTTTGTAGTTTTCATGGAATGCAGCCAACTAGTTATCCAAAGGTCATCACTGATTTCCTGTATCTGTTGCTACCTCTATGATGATTGGACTGACCATATCTGAAATCTAATCAAGCATCTGCCTTCGCCTTGAAACTTTTCAGGTGATCGCTTTTAGTGATGAAGAGGGAGTTCGATTCCAATCTACCTTCCTAGGTAGTGCTGCTGTTGCTGGAATAATGCCAGCTTCAGCCTTGCACTTTTCTGATAAAAGGTTTCTTGAGTAACTCCCATCTTCTTCTTTTTTCCCTCTATATTCGTTACCAATGTAGTTATTCCAACATTTATTCAGCGGTGTAACTGTACAAGAGGCTCTTAAAGAGAACTCCATACATACCAGCGAGGAAAACTTATACAACCTCAAGTATGACCGAGATTCTGTTTGGGGTTATGTTGAGGTATATTTCTTTTCTGCCTCCCTAAACCAGCTGAGTACAGCCATTGTCTAACTTCTCGTGTTGTCTATTCTGCTCCTGTAGGTTCATATCGAACAAGGACCTGTACTGGAATGGAGGGGTTTGCCTCTCGGTGTGGTGAAAGGAATAGCTGGACAGACAAGATTGAAGGTATGATGGATGTTTGAAATTAATCATGCACCCTGTTTAATCAGCTAATAATAGAAGATCTTGTGCATAAGCGAATTGGTTAACGCCTGTGAGAGTTTAGTATTTTCTATTAGTGGTAGTTTCTTCACACAATTTTGCAATAGCTCATAGTGTGCGTTACTTTGGGAATAGCATCACACTGAGCCTTCATATCATCTTTCTAAGTTGCATAATTCGTCAATATGATGAAAGGCAGTAGGCCTTTCAACAGCTAACTCTACGAAAATCTCTTCTTGGGCCATATTCCTGGGGATTATTCATATGCCAAAGTGCAATGTCTTATGTTTAGTTATTGGGTTTCATTAGTGACACTTGCAGACAAAATCCATATATTATAGACTGTGAAGCTCTTTACATGTGACAATATTTTGCAGGTAACCGTCAGAGGTTCTCAGGGGCATGCTGGTACGGTTCCAATGTCTATGCGCCAGGACCCTATGTCGGCTGCGGCCGAACTCATTGTGTTACTGGAAAGTCTTTGTAAAAGTCCTGAAGATTTTCTCTCCTTTGATGATCACTGCAAGGATTTGACAGTGCAGCCACTTTCCACTTCACTCGTTTGCACTGTTGGAGAGATATCATCTTGGCCAAGTGCGAGTAACGTCATTCCAGGCCAAGTAAGAAATTGTTCATCTCCCTTCTGGTTATTATGGCAAGGCTGTCTATAGATAGCTCAGAATTCTTGATTCATGTGGAGCGATATAATTTGCCTTTGGCAGGTGATATTCACGGTGGATGTACGTGCAATAGATGATATGGGACGTGAAGCAGTGATCTATGAATTATCTAACAGGATGTATCAGATATGCGACAGACGTTCTGTTTCCTGCATCATCAAGCGCAAGGTGGGAGTCTAATTGCATTGTGCACTCCTCTAGTTTTTTTTAATATATATGCAAGTACTTACGTTCTGGGGATGAACAGCATGATGCAGGTGCAGTTATGTGTGATGACGAGTTGCGCAGGCAGCTTCAGTTTGCGGCTCACTCTGCGCTCCACAGGATGTCGGATAATCAGTTCCTAGATGAAGTTCCAGTACTAATGAGCGGAGCCGGACACGATGCGATGGCCATCTCACATCTAACCAAGGTATGGCCTCTGCAATCCCTTGTGTTTTCCTACACTATGGTCTACCTCCACGTAAGGTACCAGTTCTTCATTTTAAACCACTACAGGTAGGAATGATCTTTGTACGTTGTCGCGGTGGTGTGAGTCATTCGCCGGAGGAGCACGTGTTGGACGATGATGTTTGGGCCGCTGGCCTCTCGGTCTTGGCTTTCCTGGAAACCCACATGTAAAGAGCTCTTTGACTATGTACAGCGCAATCTGATTAATCAAGAGGATTTCTTAAGCTGCATTGACCATCTCTTATTTAGCAAAGTCCTGCTATTACCTTTCCGTTTATGTCCTGATGTGCTGCTGAAAGTTTGGTCAATAGACAGGTATCTGTCTAAATGAATCCGTCGGTTTCCAATCTAAGGAAATGATTGGCTGTGAGTGTCCCACTCTGAAACCAACAAGAATGGAAAATGACATGGCCAACTTTCCACCTCAAGGGCGCAACTTCAATAAAAAATCATTGACTTGTTATCAAAATATATATGACTATATTTATATAAATATATTTGATAAATAAGCAAGTTGGTTACAATATCGAAGTTTCTATAATCATATACAATTTAGAAATACACAACTAACTAAGTTCAAACCAAAAATCGCCTTATCAAAAAGCCCCGATAAACATGAATGCTCTCGTTTTATTTGTCACTAATCGAGGAACCTGAATAACATGAATAAAACGAGCAAACACAATCTAGTGAGTAATTCATCTCTTTTAAGCAAATCGAACATTTATTATGCACTTTTAAGACACAAACATATCTCATTTACAACAAATCTAGAATATAACAAATTTACAAGATCAAAATGAGTTAGATATTATTTAAAAAAAAAAACTATACTCATAGCGAAAATACCCACTTCATCAATAATATCAAAATAAGTATCAATGGTCCAATCCACTAATCAAATTTATCAATTTACACGTTAACGGTCCATTTCATGACCTATCCGTACCCATTTGTTTAACCATAATCACAAATAATGCTATGTGACGTGGATGACCAAAATTCTCATTTGCTAGGTTTCCACCTATATTGCCGAAGGCCAACCTACAAGGATATCCTAAAATTGATATGCATACCCACAAACCCCCTCAATGAGTTCATAGAGATACCAAGTATTAACATAGACCCATAATATCATCCTCCAAAATCCACAAAGCCAATGCAAAATCTATATATCAAGTCGGTTTTACAAGCCAAAACATAAAATGTTTCGCAACTTGGTTCATCAAACTCAAATCATTTTAGAATTCTTCATGACCAAATTCACAAATCAATATGTATGACCTTTGGTAGTGCCTTCCATAAAACGTGTATCAAACAATTCACAGACAATTGAAAGGTAATGAATGCCTAATCCAAATTTTATCCAATAGCCATGCTTTTAATAGCTCAATATATCAAATCTCTATTACTTTCAAGATATATTTCCAAAAACGATAAGCATCGCTCACTTAGGAATACTAAAATTACTTGACTAAATTGCAAACAAAATAACTCTCGTGCATCAATAAATTACTTGACCGAAGCGATTATTTAAAGCTATCCACGTCTTAGAGCTCAAGTTGAAATTCTAAAATTTAGCTCCGTCTAAACCGTTACTTCAAATCGACTTTTGTCAAATAGATCCACAACACCCTAGTCCATGATTTCCATAAAATTTCACAACTTAGATGAACAAATGACATAGATCCTTACTAGGCATCGTGAATCGAAGTAAATCTGGCTCGACGAGATCTCGTGGCGTGTGGCGCGAAAGCTATCTTCCCCTTTTTCCCTTTCCTCTCATCTTCCCCTTTTTCCCTTTCCTCTCTTTCCTCGTCCTTTCCTTTCCTTTCTCGGAGTGCCCTCCCTGTTTATCTGAGCTGGGACGTCCATTTTCTCCTTTTGTTGACTAGTCTAACTTTCTCTTTTTCTATTTTTCGGGCCCCACCCTTTGACTCAGTCAACTATTACAGGGAGTACTAAACTTGGAACGGAGGAGAATTCTGAAGGCCAAAGTATCGAACTCCCTCGTCAAAGTCTCATCCCTTGAACGTGGACTAAGCTAATACGCTGCAATACCGGGAGGAGCACCACCAGTGCCACTCAGCTGCAATTTTCGATACAGTGGATGGCTCTAACATCACTTCATAGGAACCTATGCTAACATCACGTTCTGAGTGGCATCAAACGCGCACTTTGATATGGTAAATCTAAGAAGACAGATTTCAGAGAGAGAGAGAGAGAGAGAAAGGAGTGAAAGGGCGGGGAATTAGTGCGAGCACTAAGGGTGGAGGCGATGAAGAGAAGGTGAGGCTTTGAGCTGTATAGGCAAATGGGTAAGCGATGCCTTGTTACTTCCGTAGACATTGTACGAAGATCAAGTGCTTGGAGCATAGGGTTCCCCCAGCATTGAAGCGGATGAACTTAGCTTAGAACCTATACCGGACGCTGAAGTCTGTCTCCCTCCATCAAAAGTGTACCTGGCCATGTTTGACCTTTATTATTCTCATTGGTACTGCCGCCATATCACTGCGTAGTCGTGAATTGCGTGCAGGGTTCTGCTAATCATGAAAAGAGAAAGGCCGGCACCGTTGCTTTGCAATGGCAAATATGGTAGGACAAGCAACGAGGGCTCTCCTTCTTGGTTCTCCTCGTAGTTCCTCCACTCAAAAGGGCTTCCGGAGCATCTCCTTTTGTAAGGGATGTTCCATGAAAAGCGATATTTAGAACCCCTCGTTAAAGCCACAACTCTACACAGAAAAGATGCAAAGTTCGACTTTTCGCATGATACATATAAATCGATACTTTAAAAAGCGAACTTAATAAGCTGTCGTTTATTTTATCCATTCAAATCTTATAAATTTGAGCCAATTCGTCATATTAAATTCTTACTTTCTTTACGAACAGTTTAACTGACTTAAAATCATAAAAAATTATATCAATCAGGTTATGGGATATAGAGTCTAACACGCTAATTTCATGAGATGACTTAACATTTTAGAGCCGCTGAAAGTTACAAACAAATTCCACTCTTTGAACTCTCTTTATCTCTCGGGTTGGTGAGTTATGTGGGCTTTCATGTCCTTTCACCCCTACTTCCTCTAATCGGTAACGGGGTCAAAACAGACGAAGGCGAAGACTAAGCCTATGTCGTTCACACAAATTCTAGAAAAAGTGAATCCCTGGTCAGAACACCTTTTGAGGTGCGTGTTACGGACACAGGGCTGCGAGTGGAAGTGGAGTCCAATCAGATGATGTACGCTTACTTCCACCAACCTGGTCGCTTTAGCATTTTTTTTTAGCAATGACGGTAAACAAAAGCTGAGGCCTTTTGAGGAGAGATTAGGGAAACTTTTCTTAAAATCTATCGCTTAAATCGAGGGTGTGGGGGTGTGTTATAAACTCATAATGTCGACATTTGGGTCGCTCGCCGCCCACACACTTGTGTCCTCCCCTCCTGTTCCTCGCAGGCTGCATGCCCTCTGCATGTCGCCATATTTCTGCATTCCTCACTAAGATCCCCCTGCCACTCATAATGCAACTTGATCTTTTCCTTTTAATCATTAATTTAAAGACTAAGTTATGAGGTACTAATCAAAATTTACTTCTTCCTTTTTTGCACATAAGAATTTTACATCCGTTATGCTAATGTTCGAAACAAATCATTCTGTCAAGTTCAACGGATGGTGTAGCTTCGCTGCAGTAATATGATAACATCTAGAGAGCGGTGCTACGATGTGTCATAGCGGCATTTCTTTTTTCTTTTGCCTTTGTGGGTGTTGCCAAATGAATATCAAACATAACGTCTACGATCGTATCAGTAGGCTTTTGAAGGAATATGACTACCTTATCTCTCTCTTTGATGTTAGCCATCCATTTTTATAAATCAGTCGTCGTCGCCGTACCGCCTCAGCGCATCACTCAAACTCATTAAATACTCCCTACTCCCAAAGCACCATTCTGTCATTTCTGTCTCCAAAATCGGAAAGAAAGAAAGAGAGCATAGAGAAGACGCCATGATGAAGCTCTCATGCATCTTCTTGTCGCTTGTGCTGCTCCTGCTCTTCCTCGCTGCATCTGCCGAGTGCAGGTGTGAGAGTTTGACGAAAACCCAGTTGTCTGATCTTGAGAAACCTTACAATAACACGAAGCACCAAGCTCTCAAATACAAACTGGCGGCCATCTTCTCCATCCTCACCGCCAGCTTCCTTGGCGTCTCCCTCCCCATCCTGGGCAAGAAGCTTCCCGCCCTCCACCCAGACAACCCCATCTTCTTCCTCATCAAGTCCTTCGCCGCCGGCGTCATCCTCTCCACGGCCTTCGTCCACATCCTCCCCGACGCCTTCTCCAGCCTCGCCAGCCCCGACCTCAGCGAGACCCCGTGGCACAACTTCCCCTTCGCGGGGTTCATCGCGATGCTCGCGGCGATCGGGACGATGATGGTGGACACGTTCGCGACCAGCTACTTCGAGCGGTCGCATTTCGGCAAGGCGGCGGACGAGCCGCCGCCAGCGGCAGGGAAGGGGGACGAGGAGAAGGACATGCATGAGGGGCACGTGCACGTGCACACTCATGCGACTCACGGACATGCTCATGGCTCCGCCCATGACTTCAAGTCTTCTGAGCTCACAAGGCATCGCATCATTTCTCAGGTTCTGACAAAGCCCCAGTTCATATCAGTTTGTGTTTCTCAGATGCATGTTCTTGAGATGATCTGGTGCCGTTTATAAGGTTAATTCTGTTTGGAAGAGTTTGATAGGACGTGGCTTTTGTTCATTCATCTTCTCAGAGGTTTAAAACTAAGCCATATCGGGATTCGGTAAGAAGTAAAAAATAGAAAGTTATTCTGACACATCAGCAGTTCCTTCACTTTCATGATATAATTGATGTCCAATTTTTATTTATTGTTAAACGCCCCCAAATAATTTTTAAAGTACAAAGATAACCTTTTGAAATAGCAGAAATAGCGATACATATTTTCATTTTTCGCTAAAAAATGAGAAGATTTTTTTTTTTTTTTTTATATATTTTAACGGATTGTTGAAGGAAGGAACTTTTGCTGTGGTTCACATCCTTGGGAGCAGGATGTGAACCATCGTACCGTCAAAACATCGTACCAACTGGAAACCCCACAGAAGAGCCGAAAATAAGAAAAGAATGGAAAAAATCGATCCTCTTAGCATTTCTGAGGTTGAAATTTATGTAAAATGGGACCGTCGAATGTTTGTGCTATCGTGCCGGTTGATCGAGACCTTAATGAATTATCCGTAACCATCGTACCGTCATAACATCGTACCGTCGAGCGTTGACATATCTGATACACAATCCATTACGTTAATCATAAAGAATTTGTGACTAAAAATTTTCAAATATAAATGAATTGGTACATATATGTATGCAGGGTATAGGCTAGTGATGGGGCATGAGCATTTCGTTGACATGAAAGCTCCACCACAGCTAGTGCTGAGAACATATTCTAGACTTCGACAAACAAGAGTTTTACTACCATCTTTTGTCTCTTCAGTCATTAAATCAAATAGGAGACTCTGATTCGTGCTTTGGCACCTTGAATTGGATTCGACTGCAGGTGCTGGAATTAGGGGTGGTGGTCCATTCGGTGATCATAGGAGTATCACTAGGAGCATCCGATAATCCTAGAACCATCAAGCCTCTTGTGGCAGCACTGACCTTTCACCAGTTATTTGAAGGCATCGGACTCGGAGGGTGTATTTCTCAGGCGAAGTTTGAGTCCCGGAAAATAGCGGCGATGGTGGCGTTCTTCTGCCTCACGACGCCAGTAGGAATAGGAGTGGGAATGGGGATGTCGAGCATGTATCAGGAGGGTAAGCCGAGCGCTCTCGTAGTGGAAGGGTCGCTCAACTCTGCATCAGCCGGGATACTGACTTACATGGCGCTCGTGGATCTGATTGCAGCCGATTACATGAACCCCATCATGCTCCACAATCTCAAGCTCCAGATGGGTGCAAATCTATCCCTCCTCTTGGGCTCTGCCTCCATGTCTGTCTTGGCCACCTGGGCATAGAAAACAGCAAATGCATCTGTCTTTGTTTGTCCAAATAAGATCCTGCGATCTTTTTGCAACATTTTTCACGGTTTTTCCTCTATTCCCTCCACAAATATTTACATTGCAGTTATTCTTTCCCCAAGTTTAAATCTTACACTACCTGAATGAAACGTTACCCAAATTAGTGAAATAGAGAAGTGTCCTATGTACATGATTGTTGAAGACAGAACTAACTGAGAAAGCTCTCCTATGCAGTGATCGGTGAAGCACAATTAATTGCTGTAAGCAACGAGAATGAAATACCTTCATCAAGAAACAGATGGACATTTTGGCAAAGAATAAATAGACAATTCACCGGTCACAACAATACAAAAACAACAACGTTTTCTATGCATCTTATATTTCCTTTTTGCATTGCATCAAAGCTTGTTCATCATCATCTTCCGGGGCAAGTTGACGCTCCGTCATCACAACATTAGGAAGTAGGGTGATTGCGCCATAAACAACATGCCTTGTAAAATACCGGAACAATGGCCTAGAGGAGTAACAAATTCTTGATGATAAATTCTTTTTGACTGCAATCTAACCTGGCGGACAAGATATAAATCCCGGACAAAAGCAGATTTTAGCTCTTAACTCCTCTTTTAGTTTGCATGCCCTGAGGTAAAGGATACTCTTTGCATGGTTAGAGCAGTAACAAGACATAAAATCAGTATCATCTATCGGTACAAACCGACAGAGAGATTTTTACAATTTTTAAGAAACCGGGCTAGAACATAGTACCTGACCTTAGAGCCTTTCTTCCGAACCACAACCTTGCGTGATGTTTGCAGGAAATGACTAGCTGCTCAATCCTAAAAGAACCATCTCCTAACTCTTTCGGGCCCAATTGATGCTCAATAGCGCATGGAATTTTCTGAAATGGCCACATCTTCACATTGGTCAATATCCCAATGACTATTTATATAACATCATCCAGAAAAAAAAAAAAAAAATCTATAACATGTCTGAGAAAACTTGCTCAACAACTCTCTTAAAACTTCTGACTATATGCTTCCCCCGACTTCTGTCATTGCCATTGGAATTTCGTGCCAAGGTCTTTAATCTACGTATCCATTAACAGATGATTATGATAGAACAGTCAACTGGTAAAACTACCTGTTTAACTTGTTGATGATATAAAGGAAGAATAGTTAGGAAGTACACATGTTTCTGAATAGTTAGGAAGTACACATGTTTCTGAGTGTGTGCTCGCGGGGTGCGTGTGAGACAGAGAGAGAGTTCAATTCCTGAAGGAGAAATTCAAACAATTATCAAGAGCAAGAAAATAACGCTGCTTCTGCTCAGGAAACCATTACCTTTCCCAACGCATCCACGTGTTCTCCAACTTTGGGTACCAAGATCTTGAGACTGTCTTGTAGACATGCTTCTCCAGTTCTTCTGTAAGATACTCGGAATGTGCAGACCCATGCTGAAATTCCAACTGCTGAAACTCCAACTATTGTTCTCATCCACCAAACATAGAAAACATATACTGAAGTGAAAATGCAATACATGTAGGGGAACGGCAAGAGAAAATAATGAAGCAGCCCCGATATCGGTGATATCCAAATCATTAATCCGCAAAGTCATAGCAAAATTATGATATCTTATTCAGCATGACATAATGCTTCAGGAAGATTGTTAGCAAATGATCATCATGCATAGTTTTGAAGTCTTGTAAATGGTTCTAAAATCAGTATTTGATTAACAGAACAATACGTCATATGTGGCAACAAAAGCTTCAAGATCTTCAAAATGTTGGTCTCGGTTTCCTGAAGGGAACAATAGCACACAGGATAGGATAGTGTCACCCATTGCTTTGCTTGAGAAAGCTGTTGGATATATAGAGAAAAGAGTCTACATGGCAGTCTTAACAGGCTAGCCTCAATTGAACAATTGATATCCTTAACCTAATGTCAGTGAACAGCTCAAATATACTAACGGATTCGCACAATAGGCCACACCAAAACCAAATTGATGACATCAAAGCTACAACGTTCAAATGGTTTCTCCGGCTAACCATCAGCTTATCTAGCTTTGACCAAACCAATATTTGGCATGCTGATGAAAATATCAAATTTAACATTTTACTTGTGAAAAATAAATCGACAAATATGTAGTGTAATGAAAGAAGACACTCACCACGAAAAAGTCAGCAAACTAGGTCATTCCAGCACCTGTCAATTGCAGCTCGAACCTTTTTAGGTTTGCAGAGCTGCTGAACAGCCTTTTTCCATGTAAATGATTTTGGAGGCAAATACTTTTGCAGCATCACTTCTAAAATTCTGGATGCTCCCACAACTCTCTGGCATTTGAATAGACGTAGCACTAGCTCGTCTAGGAATTCCCTTCCATCTTGAGGTGGATTTAACTTTTCACTTAAAGCTTTTAGGAAAATGTCACATGTGTACAAGTCAGGATCACATCCTTGATGCAGCATACTGTTCAGAAGATTTAGGGCATGGGAGATGTTACCCTGCATGCATAATGCATTGAAAAGTATGTTATAAGTGATGACATCAGGTTGACAACTGGGCCCCTGACAGAGCATCTCATTAAATAGCTTCAGACCTTCTTTGAGCTCTCCATTATCACAATGGCCTTGAATAAATGAAGTATAAGACACAACATCAGGTTTGAATCCTCTAGCAAGCATGTTCTTCCATACCATCGTAGCCTTCTCCAGCTTTCCCTTCTCACACAATCCATGTATAAGAACGCTATAACAGACAGCATTGGTAAAGTCATTGTTATTTTCCATCTCTTCCCACATAAGAATAGCTTTCTCTGATTTGTCTGTCCTGACAAAACCCCTCAGCAATGAGCTATAAGTGAAAGCATTGGGGGCGATCCCCTTATTCATCATTTCCAAGAGAACTTCCTCGGCTTCTTCCGGCTTCCCTTCTTGACATAAACCATCGATAAAAGCACTATACATTACAGTATTGGGTTCGCATCCCTCTTCAACTATGTCCTGCCACAATCTCCTCGCCTCTTGAAACTTTCCCTCCTTGAATAACCCGCTAAGGAGGGTGGAGTACACATACTGATTTGCACGGGATCCTCTTTCCACCATGAATTTCAATACCTGAAGCCCATCAACGGCTCGTCCCAGTCTAACCAGTCCATTGATGATTGTTCCATATGTGACATCATTGGGCATAAACTTAGCAGCAACCATCCGATTCAAAAGGTCTACAGCCTTATCCAACTTCCCCCTGAGACACAAACCGTGAATGAGTGTGTTGTAAGTCACCTCGTTGGGAGCACATCCTTTGAGAAGCATATTGTCGACAAGCTTGGCTGCACGTCTCAAGTCACCTTTCTTGCAC
The DNA here is from genome assembly GCA_024500025.1 of Syzygium aromaticum. Classification (NCBI taxonomy): domain Eukaryota; kingdom Viridiplantae; phylum Streptophyta; class Magnoliopsida; order Myrtales; family Myrtaceae; genus Syzygium; species Syzygium aromaticum. Next base: position 365,167 of record CM044888.1, on the reverse strand, counting down.
AACCCATTGATTAAAACATTGTACGTCACGGCACTTGGAAAGCAACCCTCCATTTGCATCTCATCCAGCAAGGAAACGGCCTCCTCGATCCTACCCACCTTGCAAAACCCATCCATCAAAGTGCAATACGTGAACACATCAGGTACACAGCTTCTCGAAGGCATTTCCCTAAACAGTTCGACTGCTCTATCCACCATTCCCATCTTACACGCAGCCTTCACGACTAGATTATAACTAAGCACGTTCGGCGAAATATTGATCTGGCTAGAACTAATGACATAGGAATAGAACTCCAACCCGCGATTATAAAGACCATTCTGGATAATAATGTTGAGGACCGAATTGAAGGACCGGACAGTCCGCTTACACTGGAACTCGTCGACCATCCTGTCGAACCAATCGATGGCCATCTCGGGCAAGCCAACCCTGCCGTAAGCCTTGAAGATACTGATGAAGCTCCGCTCGACGAGCACGCGCCTCTCGCGCCTCATTCGATGCAGGACCTTCTCCAAGGACCCGAAATCGCCCGCCCCCGCGCAGCTGTCGATGAGGGAGTAGAATGTGGAATCGCCGGGAGTGTAGGTGCCCGACCTTGCGCCCGAACTGAAGATGCGCTCGGGGATCGGGGGCTCGGGAGGCGAGACGGGTTCGCGGGTCGGGACGGCGAGAGCTGACGAGGAACGGCAGCGGCGGCGGCGGGAAGGGGCGGCGGACGGCGGGAGGGAGGGCTTACATCGACACAGGGGAGGGAGGATGGGCTTCAGCTTGAGCACATGTGTGGAGATGTGGATGATGGGCATGCCGGGTTCAGCTCGGTAGGGGAAACGAGAGGCTAAAGGAGCTTGCTTTGCGTGGTTTCGTCATCGTTCCATTTGACCTGCTGCAAGCTTGGAGCGAGCGAGCGAGCGAAGCAAAGAAGATGATGCGCTCGCTGCCGCTCCTGCTAATACGCCCTTTTCCTTTGTTGTTGGGACGGCCGTCATCCTCGACTCAGCAGCCATTTTTATACTTCACTTTGCAATTTGCCGTTGATTCTTTCTCCAAAGAAATTTCTCTGTGGAGATAAAAATGACACAAATGAAATTGGGTCGAGTCGGCCTCGACTTGACGTGAGAACTCGATGCTTGATGGCGGTTTCGAGTTTCCAATCAAAAGAGATGACGATGCATATGGCTCATGAGATTTAACCTACCGTAAAATACGATCAATAAATTTTTAATTTATTCAATATAATTCATAAACTTTAAATGAATGTGCAATGTGATGCTTAATATTTTAATTTATTCGATATGACTCCTGAATTTTTGAAACACGTTCAATTTAATCTCTAGATAATAAGAATATGTTCGATGGTAAGAGATCATGTTACACATTTAGTTTAAGTTTATGAGTCATAGTGAATAAATTAAAAATTCATGAACCATATTACATATTTGGCTAAAATTTAAGGATTATTTTGTCATTTTCACTTCAATCAAATGTAGTAGTTTGAACTCCACGCTAACTTTAATTAAACTCAATCATGTAATATGAAAATTGAAATTTGAGCGAAACTCGAACATAATGTCATATTTATGATTTCAAAATACAAATAGATACTTATCTTTATATTTATAATGATTTTTACATAAACCTTTAATGATACTAATTTTCTAAAATCTTACACGGTATAAAATGGCAAGTTTTTAAGCCTATGCATGCTTCACTCTAGGGTGGACTTTTGGTGATCTATATTGGCTTCACGAAATGTGTAAAGAGTTTAGTAAATTTTATTTATTTCACTTTCCAAATGTTCATTATCAGAGGTCAAGCTAGCTTGAGGTGAGCGAACAAAATATAGGCCAGCACAATAGTTGACAAGAAATTAATTTGCTCTTGAGTGATGGACTGAAATGAAACGAGGAAATGGGAATGCAAGAGAATAGAATGGAATGAGGATTCTGTTGTTTGGTTGTAAGGGGGAAAAATCATGGAGTGGAATGGATATTTCAATAAATCAAGTTTAGTCAAATTATGGTACAATAGTGCACCAATCACCACTCTAAAACATTGCAGATATATTAGAAAACTAATCGAAAACATTAATTATTTCAATCGAACATCCAATCCATCGGAGGCCCGATTTCATTTGGTCAAACATGCCGCAAACGGTTCGCATTATTAATCGACTAATTTTCTAAGCGCGCGAGATCTCGTATTCGATTCGACCTCGATGTAAAAAACAGAGCAAGCAAATTCCTCACGGATGTCGTGACCAAAAAAGCAGAATAAACTTCCTCATGAATGTTCAATTTGGGCTTTGGATAATTCATTTCACTCCATGGATTTTAGTTTGATGCAGACAAAAGAAAGAGAGTACAAAGAGAGGAGAAAGAGAGGAGCAGCAGCAGCAGCAGCAGCAAGAAAAACCCCTAAAAGTAAAACCCTCTGAGAACTGAAGCAACCAAGCAAAGCAAGGCCAAAGCTTCAAAGAAGAAGAAGACCCAGAAGGCTCACAACCCTTCTCTTCTCTCTCCTCTCTTCCTCTGAGTTTTGCCCACTCTCTTCTTGCTTCTTCTTCCTCTTCTTCAGATTCATGAGACTCCTGTAGAAGCCTCCTTGAGAACCCAACAACAAAGATGAAAACTTTGCGAGCTCTCAGAGCTCTCGCCGCCCTCCACGCGCGCCCCCACCCCTCCAATTTCACCTCCCCCGCCTTGTTGCTCCGCCCCTACTCCGCCCAGCCTCAGGAGGACTCCGACCACAACGACTCCGATTCCGTCTTCAACAGCGCCGATTACGCCGTCCCCCCCGCCGGCGATGACCGTGCCCCCCGACAGCCCACTTGGAGCGACAAGAACAGGAGGAGAGCTGACGAGGTGTTGTTTGGTGATAAGCCCATGAGGGTTCTGGAGGTGGAGGAGAAGGAGGAGGATTTGGAGGAGGAGAAGCGGAGAGTGCTCGCCAAGGCCCTGCTCGAGGCCGCCTTGTCGCCGCCGGATGCTGAGGACGACGACGAGGAGATGGCGGTGAGGGAGGAAGATCAGAAGTCTCTGGCCGTCGGGATAATCGGAGCTCCCAATGCCGGGAAGTCCGCTCTCACCAATTTTATGGTGTGGTTCTTGATTTTCAAGGATGTTTATTTGCTTAGTTATTCTTGGAACTATGCCACTCAGCTTTTGGGCTGAGATTAATGTTGATTTAGTGATCTTTTGATTGATCGTTAACCTTTCATGATGTTTTTTGAGGTGCATGAGATGGTCAGCTGATTATCAATGAGTCTTTAGCTTAGTATTGAGTAATCCACACTCTAGTTCATCGGGGTAAGGAGAAACTCTGTGGAAGGTTAATTTAGTTGGTGGTTCAAACTGAATTTGGTTGTATCTGATTGAACTAAAGTTTTGTGAAATATTCGGATCAGCTCACTACAAGCAGAAGCGTTCATAGGTTCATTGCAAATGGCTAGCAGGAGGGCTGCCAGTTTGTGCTTATACATGTTCCAAGGGAAGTTGCTTGTCCTGTGAAAAGGGATAAACTTCTATCTTATTAGTTTCCTGAAGATTAGCAGGATTTCTTCCCTCCTGCTAGTCTGTGGACCACTTGACCTGTACTGTCTTTGCTTAGCTGGAGCGTGAGCTGGACATCTGATAAACTTCCTTTTCAATGTGGAATTTTTGTTGCATTATATGTCATAAGAAACAAACTAATGTCTGCACTAATTCCCGTACTGGTTTTTTGTCTTGTTAAATCTTGTAATTTTGACATCTGTCATGTCTGTTCTGACATGGTGTTGTAAATACGGTATACTAAGCATAGTTTAGAAAACTGTAGTGACCTTTAACCCCTATAAACTCTTAAGAATCCCAGGCCAGATACAATTTAGATGATACATTTGAACTTTCTGGAATTTAATGGCTGATCCTTGTTGGAGACCGTGAGACGAATATCAAGGATTCGGTTTATCAATTTGACTAATGTATTAGATCTATTAAATATTAATTGTCAACTAGAGCTTAGGAGCCTTATGTTCCCTCCTAGAATATAAAATGAAGTATGTTTTGTATTCCTAAATCATGGTCTGCTCATGGAACTTGGTTGTCCAAATCTAGCTTCCATACAGGACTATTCTTTTGCGAAGTTTTTGAGGAATTAGGTCACTCACCATTAAAGTACCCGAGCACCTTCAATTCTGTTATTTGATCTGCTGTCACTGTTTTCTGCTTCTTCTACCCACTACATTGAGCACTTTTACCTTATGGCATCTGCAGATGACTTAGAATTTTCACTTTCTGTTATAGGTTGGAACAAAGGTTTCTGCCGTCTCACGGAAAACAAATACAACCGTTCATGAAGTGCTAGGGGTCACGACAAAGCGAGACACTCAAATAGTATGTTTCTTTTGATATATGCTCAAGTATCTTGTGTATAATTTTGCTTGTTGCCATTCATTCCCAGCATGCACAGAAATTTTATGCTGCTCTCACTAATAGTCAGCTGTAGATAGTTTGTTCATTGGACTAGCATAGACCGACATAGTACGTAGTAGAGTTTCCCTTGCGCAGACTTAAAATAGGAAACCGTTAGTGTCATTTGGGGTGCGTTTCATACGATTTTCACTTTCTTGAAGTTGCTCAACTTTTGCTTTTAGAGTTGGAGATTTTATTTTTTGTCTTAACACTAAACCCTTCAAACCTTATATTTAATATTAATCATGTTTTACATATTTTTAAAGTCATGATGTGGAACTTTCTTATAATAATATAAATCTTTTGATTTCGGTGGGAAGTTACTTTTTTTATTACTATGTGCAATCCAATACGCACTTACTTATACTCGTTCAATTTTTTCAGTCATTTGTCTTTGCTCGTTATGCTTAGATTGATTATGAACTTGTTTTTGTCTGGCATGATGATGATAATTATCAACATAGGTCTGCGCCATTTGCTGAGGGATGTAGATTGATGCAGTCAAATGCCTTGTATCTTAGAAAACCATCATTATCATGATCTTATTTCTTCAAAATTCAATGCAGTGCTTCTTTGATACCCCCGGGCTTACGTTGAGTTGCAGTGGATTTCCCCATAAGGACTTGAAAGCACGTGTTGAAAGTGCTTGGAGTGCAGTTAAACTCTATGATGTGCTCATAGTCTTATTTGATGTTCACAGGCATCTTACCAGGTTACTTTTCACAAAGTTAAATTTCTAAATATCTTGTTGTTTTTGTGTTTATCTTTCATTTAAAATACATTATCAGATACTTTTGTCACATCGCCATTAGAGAAATATCATGGCATGTAGTTTGATCATATTATATCCTGCTGCTGATGAGGATGATAAAATTGGTTGCACATGACTTTTTTGTTTTGCGAGTACTAATTACATATATATATTACTCAATACCCGCTCATCGTAGTTTCCAAAGTGGGTTCGCGGGAATCTAATCAAGCAATTTTATGCAGTTTGTTGTAGCAAGCATGGATCTAACCAATGGCTGGATTAGAGTTGGTTCCATAAGTGCAAAGTTTTTGCATACTATCACACGTCCAATAAACTTTGCAGTATCAATGTACTCAAAAGCATAGGAATCGAGTGTACATTTTTATAGCATAAGATCCTGGCACTAAATATTCGTGCTTTATTAGTGATGGGAATTTAAAATGTGAAAGCTTGAGTTCCTTAATCATGCTTTGATTTGAACTTTACTGTTTATTTGAAATATGAAGGTGGAATTATGCAAGTTAGACCAAGAACTCCTAGAAGAAAATGAGCATGAGTCTGTTGTACTTAGACCGAGGCTCTATTGCAAGTTAGGATCCATGTGGCCAACTTGCTATGATTTATGAAATGTAGAGTTATTTTAGATATTATCTTCCGCTTCCATGACCCTGCATATAAGCTTTGCAAATATTTGTATTCTTTTGTTGAGCTGACATATTTAGTTCTTCCAACAAGTATAGGTCATAGGTCTCTTTCTATATTCTAATTATGAAATGAAAAGAACTAAGTGAAGATAGAGCTAGAGTTAGACCAAAAAAAAAAGAAGATAGAGCTAGAGCTAGGGTTGTTCTTTTGCTTAGCAAAATACTGGAGTTGTTAGTTCTTTTGATTATATTCTCTAATTGTAAATTCCTCCTTAGCTTTTATTTCTTTATTATCACTTATAGTCTTGATTTTGTTGCTTTTTAAATCATGTAGACCTGATATAAGGGTAACTAAATTGATTGAGCGAATGGGAGCTCAAGCTCTCTCTGGACAAAAGCGGGTATTATGCATGAACAAGATTGACCTAGTGGAGAAAAAGAAGGACCTCCTACAAGTTGCAAACCAATTTAAAGATCTTCCTGGTTATGACAGGTTAGTGTTGTCTGTCACTGTAACCCAAGAATATATGTAGGTATCTAGCAAGCAAGGGAAAAAAAGAAAATGGGGAAAGAAACTTAAGAGGTTGTATGGAGTGTTTCGTGGGTGCTTTGGATAACTTATTGACTGCGATTTCTCTTGCTTCCATTATCAGGTATTTCATGATATCTGGACTGAAGGGTTTTGGGGTGAAAGATTTTTCTCAGTATCTTATGGAGCAGGCAAGGCTCTGTTTTACTGATCATCTGCAATAGTTCAAGTTTAACGATTCTACATAGAAAAAATCTCTCTTTTTGGTTTAGCTTAACATTTGATTTTTGGCAATCGTTTAAGGCAGTTCAGTCTCTGAACAAAGCAGGCAAATGCTGAAGCATCTAAAGTAAATCATAACCTTTACTTCTTGAAATTTTTCACTCACTCTGACACGGTCCTTCTATCAATCTCTCTACTCTTATAAACCTCACTTTTTTTCCTAAACCACATTCTTTTGGGCTGTGGGCTCCCTTTTCCTCCTTCATGCTGCCGCTATTCTTCCCATCTAATTTTATATCTTTTTGCATTTGGTCATGCTCATTGATTTACGATAACATCTTTTTAATATATGATCCATCAATTCCATTTCCAAACTCACTTTTCACATAGTCTGTCAATTCATTTGAGTCTTCATTGATTTCAATTGCACCGACACATCTCAGATATTTCTTTTTTGGGGATAAGTATGAGAAGTGCGGTATGTTAAATTTAGCTATTTGGGGATGACAAAAAAAATATGCTTCTTTGGAATTGTTTTACATGGAATTTTGGTTTCTCAAGAGATTTGGGATCCCTTTTCATAACCTCTTTTTGCACAAATGATATATCTTGAACATTGAATGCGTCAAGCCATGAGAATGGTCTAGTACGTATTTGCGGATAGTGCAAGATGCCTCCTGTCTAGCATCTACTTCGTTTAAAATAATTTGATCGATCAGTGGTGAAAAGTCACTGTACATTCAAAGATGGGAGAATCGACTTTGTTGGAGGCATAAAAGTATGTCCTCGCTGAAAAATCTGCTTCTTACATGCAAATACTTTCCAAAGAAGTCAAGTTTTGATTTCCTCTTCCAGTATTTTGTATTCTCGGATTTCATGATAATTGGTTCTGTGGCCTTTCAGACAAAATTGTAACAATACCTTCAGAAGTAACTATCTGATTACTACATGTGATCATCTTTTAATAAACAGGCAATTCAAAGACCTTGGGATGAAGATCCAATGGAGATGAGTGAGGAAGTCATGAAAAACATCTCTTTGGAAGTTGTGAGAGAGAAGTTGTTGAACTACATACACCAGGTACAGTTTACAGTTTACCCTCTATTTACAAGTGTTTGGATCTTGAAAAAATTGTGGAAGGATATTGACCATGGAAATACATTTTGGCCATCTAGGAAATTCCCTATGAGATTGAGCATCGCTTGATGGACTGGAAAGAGTTACGAGATGGTTCTCTGAGGATTGAGCAGCACCTCATTACCCACAAGCAAAGTCAGCGCAAGATTTTGGTTGGAAAGAAAGGCTCTAAAATAGGGTACAATGCTCTTACCTCTTGGTTTCTTGTTTTAAATTCCAGAGGCTTGCGTGCTGATTTCTGCTTCGACCATGCAAATTGCACTTTAGCTCGAGAATATTCGAACTCAGGAACAACTTATGCTGGTTCTTATGCAGAACGATAGGGATTGAAGCAAACGAAGAGCTAAGATCCATCTTCAAGAGGCATGTCCATCTCATTCTCCAGGTTAGAGTAAAGTGACACCATTTGCATCAAGATGATTTCTACAGCAGGATCTTTGCCTCACCGTCCTTATGGTGGGTACACAAGTAAAGTTCTTCATGCTGCATTTGCACCTACTTCATGTCACGAGTCTCATGACAAGCAGCAGTCACCGATGGGAATTGTTGTGCATCCATGCTGCGTTGAAAAAGGTGGTGAACAAGACGGGACAAGATGCCGATTCAAATTCCTATGAGGCGATTCCCACATTACACTCAGTGGAGAAAGTTTCAAGATGGAATCCCTCCTCTTTTAGTCTATTGCTGTATTGTTCCTTTCCCTGGTTTTGTTTCTAATTAGGGTCAATCATGGTGAAAGGCCATCTTATATTTTCTTCGATGAAGGGAGTTACTATTTTTGTTTTTCTTGCGGTAATCACTGTATACCTCATTTCAGATCAAAAGCTTTATGTATTTCAATAGCATGTACATAATACAGCGCCAAGGCAATTGAAGCACCATTCTTTTGAAGGCAATTCAGCAGTAGATTATTATTAGTTATATTGTCTATGACCTTTTGACAGTTTTGTCTGTAATGTTTTCTCTTTGATGGACATAGGCATCAAGATCTTTGAATACAGCAAATTTTCACAAGAGCACCTACATTGCTCTAATCTACATTGCATAGAATGGGCTGAATTTTACTTGCGATGTCAATTAATTAGCTTCGTTCCTGCATTATCTAATCGGTTAATGCATGTATATCTCGAGTTGAATTTATTTATTGGTGATGTTGATTTTTTGGAGTTTTTTCAATGGTTTTTACTAGTACAGCTCCTAGATATTGTTGCTGTCCATATGATCCATGATAATCATGCGATTGACAAATGTGGATGAAAGAACAAAGGACACGAAAAATATTTAGTTTTTGGAGTGTAAAGAGTTACTAATGGCAATGAAAAAGTAACTTAGCACAATACCTATTTTACTTAACAGTGGAAGTTACCGATCCTTTATTAATTGTCAATACTCCCAGCTAATCACAATTGTCTTCATTGGGAATCGCTAATCACTCGGAATACCAATAATTAATGATAAATGCGTACTTATCATTTTAATATAAGATGTTATTAACAAATAAAAAAGGGCCACTTCCACCTTAAAAAGTAAAATAGAAAAGAAAAAAGAAAAAGAAAAAGGAGGGGGTTCCGGCCCCAAATGCTTTGGAAGGAATTGTTGGAGGGAAAACAGAGGAGCGGAAGGAAGAAGACGAAGACGAAGACGAAGAAGCAGGAGGAGAAGAAATGCCGGTGGCGAAGCCTGTATCGTCCGATGGAAGGGTCATCGCCCACCTCGACATGGACTGCTTCTACGTTCAAGGTCTCTCCCTCTCCCCCTGCCCACCACTCTTCTTCCTCCAATCAACCTTGCCGCTTGGTGCTTCGCTTCCTTCAATCCTGCCGCGTGTCGTCATTTCCCCCCTCCCTCAGATCCTGTCCGATTCTGGCTCGGTAGCGATTTTTCCCGCCCTGCGAGTAAACAAAGCTCCTGTTCCTTCGCAGTGGAACAGCGCAAACGGCCGGAGCTCAGGGGCTTGCCCACCGCCGTCGTGCAGTACAATTCTTGGAAAGGCGGAGGTCTGCTTGCCGTCAGCTACGAAGCCCGTAAATTCGGTGTCAAGCGGTGAGCGAAAGAAGGGGGAAAAAATGGGTTTCTTTCGCCTTCTCTCCGAGGTTATTTTCTTGGGTCGGATGTCGGAAACTGAGATGCTCGACTTTTTTTCCAGCTTCATGCGAGGAGATGAAGCGAAAGAAGTTTGTCCGCAAATACATCTGGCCCAGGTACCGGTTAATCGCGGTAAAGCTGACTTGAATTCTTATCGTGAAGCGGGTTCGGAGGTTCGTGATGTCTTTAGTTTGTGGTCAATTCACCATTTGTGTTGATGGTAGCTAGGTCCGGACGTGTGAGTGATGACAACTCTATCCTTTTGCATAGGTGGTTTCCATCCTTGCTAGGATGGGTCGATGCGAACGAGCTTCTATTGATGAGGTTTATCTTGACCTTACCGATGCGGCCGAAACTATGCTAGCAGAAACCCCTCCAGAGTGCTCGGAAGTAATTGACGACGAACCTCTAAAATCGCATATTTTGGGCCTTAAGCATGAGGTAAGGCTATGGATTTTATCTTTCTTTGTTCTTCAACCTTGTTTTTTTACTTGTCATGAACTTATTTTTCCATCAGTGACCATTTCTGGAGTGGGATCTCTCGTGTGTAGGATGGAAGTGACATGAAGGAAAATGTGAAGGAGTGGCTTTGTCGGGGCGATGCTGATCATCGAGATAAGTTATTAGCTTGTGGGGTCCTCATTGTTGCAGATCTCAGAATGCAAGTTTTACAGGAAACTCAGTTCACATGTTCGGCAGGAATTTCTCACAACAAGGTGGAATTATGATTTCTCCTCTATCATCTTTTTATAACTTAATTTCGTCTCAGCATCTAATGACTCCATTTTTAGTAGATGCTATCCAAGCTTGCTAGTGCCATGAACAAACCTGCACAACAAACTGTTGTGCCCTGCTTGTCAGTTCAAGGGTTGCTCGAGTCATTGCCAATCAAGAAAATGTAGGTTTTTACTAGATACAATACTATAAACTATTCTACTCTTCAATATGGTAACCGGCACCTAAATATTTTGTATTGCTGTCTTTATTTGGCTATTCTTAGAAGAAATTTGTTGTTTGTGCAGCATTGTTGATGCAATGATGATTTCACTTTATTTTGTATGCTAGCTGTGCTTATGCGTGATCCTCCTAATAGATTTCTTTCGTGTCTCTCATTTCCCCTTTCCAACAAAAATATTGCAGGAAACAACTTGGAGGAAAGCTAGGGAGTTCCTTGCAAAGTGAGTTGGGGGTGAATTTTGTTGGCGATCTATTGCAATTTTCAGAGCAAAAGCTACAAGAATGTTATGGCACAAACACTGGGTAGTTTTCTGTTCTGCATTATTACAAATTTTTAATTTCTTCTGCTTTGCTTACTGTAGAAAAAGCCGATCATGGTTTTATAAGCTGATTTCGTCCATTCGAATTTCAGATTTTTTGTATGTAGACTGATAATATTTTTGCTTCCTTATTGGGATGTTTTTCTTTTCATTTTGTCTAATCATTTAGGCATTAACAAATTCACATTGCATCTGCTACTTTATCATTTTGTCGTATTCTTCTTTGAATAGTCTAATCTGGAGCACTCGTTCAACATTAGCATTTGTTTCTATTAGATACTGTTGTTGTATTTATGGATCAGCTAGTTTTGATATGTGCTTCTTTGTAATTTTTTTTTTTTGCTGTTTTAAACAAACCTTAGCACCTGGCTGTGGAATGTCGCAAGGGGAATTAGTGGTGAAGAAGTTGAAGAGCGCCTCCTTCCCAAGAGTCATGGCTCTGGAAAGACATTTCCTGGTCCTCGGGCTTTGAAGACGCTTCCTTCTGTAAGTACTTCTTTTTCGTTTGGATTAGTGCTTTTTGGCATTTTTTTTAAATGGTTTGTCACCATACCAAAGAATCCGCATCCAACTAATAAATTTTCTTTTGTACTAAAATGATTTTGGTTGTGCCAAATTTTTTGTTCTTCTTTTACTGTCCCTGATTTCCTATGCTTTCTGTAATTCATACTTGTTATTTTTATTATTATGGCTTAGAAACACCTATTGGAAACCTTAAACTATGCATGTCATTGGTTGTTGTGTCACTGCTTTGTTTAGGGCTGACTGCACGCTGCAGGGTCCATTGGTGTCATTACTAGCCTTTTGAACTTAGAAGCCAAAAAGTATATGTGATCATTGATAAATAAGTTAATCAGATAAATTTTGCTGCACGTAGCGCTTTTCCTTTCCTTTAATCTGTCATTTGGATGACTATGAGTAAGACCATATTATTTTATAAATGAGATTGAATTGTTTGAAGTGCTCACAAGCTCTGGACAGGAAAAACATAAAAGCCGTAGCTCTTTTTGAACTGTGTTTCTGGATTTTGTCTGTGATATTTGGGTGGCCCTAAAAATCCATCACCATGCCTACAAGCCATTGTCATATCATTAAACTATTACTGGTAAAACCAAAAAGGTTCGATTGTTGGCTTTTGTCTGGTAGCTTCCTTCGATTTTAGACTTGAACTTGCTCGACTTTTTGTTACTGTATTTTGTAAAATATTCATGCCTACCAGAAGTTCCATTTTATTTATGGGGCTCAATTTGCCCGGTAGTATTTGGTTTCGGTAAGGTTAAGCTTATAATTTCGTGCAAATCCATTATACGGATCCACACAAAATTTGGTAATGCCATGTTAAAAATCTGGTGAGCTTGCTTTCGTGTTGGGCACAAAATAATTCAGCAATCTGTTTGCTTTATTTTAGGTGCAACACTGGCTTAATGAACTCTGTGAGGAGCTGAGTGAACGTCTTCACACTGACTTGGATCAGAATAGACGGATTGCCCGCACACTGACTCTTCATGCTAGAGCATACACGGTAGCTCCATATCTTTGCTTCAACCAATTCTGCCATGCATTGCTCTAAAAGTTGTCCTTTTGATGAGTACTTGATGCACCTCAATATCATCCTTCAGTCCAGTGACTCAGATTCACATAAGAAGTTCCCTTCTAAATCTTGTCCCTTAAGATACGGGACTACCAAGATTCAAGAAGATGCAATAAACCTCTTTCAAGCTGGATTGCGTGAATATTTGGGTCCCTTCAAGGTTAAGACGCAAGGGAATCAAAAAGGTGGATGGGGAATCACAGGACTTTCCGTATCAGCAAGCAAAATTTCTGATATACCATCTGTAAGTCGAGAAGTTCTTGGTCTATAAAGCCGATAAATTTGTTTCAAGCTGGTATGCATGCTTTTAATGCCAGCAAACCTTCTAAGTTGTCCTGTCCCGTGGAGGCAGCACCAGTCTACATTATTAGTTCACAAGCAATTTTAGGTTAGGTTTACTTTCTGTTCTGTTGGGGCCTAAGGTTATCTTGACTTGGTTTTCCCTTATTAACTAGGTAAATTAACACCGTATTGCCTTTACCCAAAAAAAAATTAACACCGTATTGCCTCTAGTTTGAGAAATTTAGCTCCATCTGGCAAACCATTGACTATGTTGACTAAAGTAATCCAGAAATTTCTGGACTGCAGTGAGATTGACGTGCCTTTTTCACCATGAGTTACGTTTGGTGGATGTCATCTTTGACTTTCTGCGTAGTAACTGCCTAATCTTTGAATAAAAAGAGTATTTCCCACACCACTGTAGTCTTTACTCCTGTATATTTGGGTTTGTGCTAGATACATCAATTTTCAGTTGTAAGGAAGTCCACTTAAAAGTAGCAGTTTTGTGAAATATACTTAACGATAAACATTTTGCCAGGGGACGTCATCAATCATGAAATACTTCCAAGGTCAAGGTCAACTTTGCTCTCCATCAAAGCTAGGAAAGGACAAATTTGAGCTAGAAAATCCCTCTTCATTTTCTGGTACCCTATGGCTCAATGAGTAACAGTTTTATTTTCTTTCATTCTACTTACTTAGTAAACTTCTGGAACAATATGAATGTGCTTTGGCTTTTTGTTCAGAGAATGAAAGCAATTCGACTTTGAATGTAATCGAACATATGAAACTACCAGAGGAGGAACCTACTATCAAGAATGAATCCTCAGATTTGGAGTCAATGGAACATAAAACAAGAAAAAATTCACTAGAGGTATGAATTTCACAAGTTTTCCTTTTCTTTTACAATTGATTTTGATGAAGGTGATTGGGCATTATCTAGTCTGATAAACAGAAATATGATACTTCATGCTGTTACTCCCTAAATTAGACAATCAATCCTTACCCCGTTATAAAGGATGAAATAAGTTGAACTTCATATAAAATCCTAATGCTGGTTGAATCAGTGGGCAGTCGTGAGTTGAATGCGAACAGCATTTCAACTACTAGCAATTCTTATATGATGAATAAGGATGAGAAACTTATTGACCAATCTACTTTGATAATAGACTGCTGTAATGGCTCAATTAAGAGCATCTGCTTCTCTGAGGCTGACAATAGTTTTTGAGTGTACCATTTTTGCCTTCGGATACTTCTGAGTCTGCCAGTTTTTTGATTGGGCTGGGAAAGTTGTCATTCTTCAGATTACCTGATGTGCAGGTCCCCTTTGACTCTTCAATGTCTTCATTGAAAAATGCAGATTTCAGCCAGGAAACTCCATTGTCATTTTCAGGTACTGTCTTAGTAGGTGGTGTCACTCTCTTGTAATTCATAGAATGCTTCTCTGGTATTACCCTGCGCAAGTATTTCAAGGCTTTCTATAATGTAGGAAGAGAATCCCATCTAGAACCAAAACTGACTGAGCTGCAAAGTAAAGTTTCCAGTGAAGAATCTATGTTTGAGTCTGGAAGACCTGCTTCAGAGCAACGAGTGAAAAGAAACTCACTAAGAGACAAGGTTCTTTTATACGCTTCTACTCCGAGTCATTTCAATAATATATGATAATGATATTGCCAGAACCCTCTGATATAATTGCAAAGGATTTTTATTCAGACTGTCAATTTATTATATATTCTTCACTTTGGTAGCACCTTGGAAATCAAGAATCTTCAGCTAATGTTGTGAGATCTTAGTTTTGATTGTTCAATAATGCACTTTGCAGTCTTTGTCTTTTGGCGCTTAAGTGTAGGATTCAAAATTGAATTATGGAAATGAAAACTCTACTACTAAGGTCATGTTCATGCGTGTTCTATAATCCTAACTATCACACAATGTACGCTGAAGTTATACGTGCATATGAACCCAATATCTGTTACTTATGACACATTTGATATGTTAATTGTACTGTATTCTGATGTTTTGAACGTGGACCAGCTATGTCCATATCTTTTCTTAGCAATTCTTCTTTTACGCACAGTCTTACTCATCATTCCATGCTACCTTTGTTTTTTTTTTTTTTGGTAAGGGCCATGCTACCTTTTTTGATCTGTGCTTCATCTCCTAATTGGACTAATGCGGTAAATTTTATTAAACATTTTTTTTATAACTGAAGTTAATGCACATCGAGAATAAATAAAGAATTGTTTTTACAATATAGAGGGAAAATGATAACTTGTGACTTCTCTTTCTGATTTCTGTTATATATAGTGTGCACAGTGACTGTATATTCATGGTGCTTAATGACTTGTCACTTGGAGTAATGTGGTGATGTAGTTTTACTGTGGGATGCTACCTTCCCTTGTCTGATAAATAGTAATATGTAGAAATCGCTCTTGGTCATTTTATATGTGCAATCCCAACATTTAGTCTCACAATGATCTAAAGCAGATGATTTAATGGATTTTAACTCTTTAGTATGTCGTGGTATGCTGTGGCAGGGAACGCCTTCACTCTTGAGATTTTTCAGGAGGGTTGATCCTTCTTGCTCTCTCCAGAGCCTAGTCCTTGCCCAATCTTTTGACAATACCAATATATGTTCCTCTTTAGGTAAAATCAGACCCATGTCCATTCATTTAGACAAAATCATGCCAAGCTCTTGAGAGGGTTTATTTTTATTTATCACAGAAAACAGCAATTCTATTCGTGGGGATAGCTTGAGTGAAGATGTACAAAGAAAGGAGATGTGGCAATACAATGTTGATGAGATTGACCCCTCTGTAATTGATGAGCTGCCTTTAGAAATCCAAGAAGAAGTCCGTGCCTGGCTTCATCCTCAGAAGCGGCAAGCTAACTCAGTTAGACGGAGTGTTGGCATCGCCGACTATTTTTCTCGAAATAAGAAGTTGTAGCTTCTGAAGAAATGTCTTGTACATAGTGTAGCATATGCTCATGCTCAATTTATTCATTATCGTCTTCTGTGCACGTTGTTTAATTACATTCTCTGCCGTCTTTATGTAAATGCACTAGCATTCAATTATTCACTCAATTAAAACTCCTAATATCATGTGGTTGTTGTTGATGATAATCATTCAATTTCAGGTCGAGCCACATGAGGAAATTCCAAGATTTGCAAAGAATATAAGAGCCTACGCTCATTTTTTTGTGGTTGCTCGATCGCATTTACAATTGCAGGATGTGACCCGTCAGAAAATTGTACACAACTTAATTTAGATGTAGAAAGCAGACTGCGATGAAGTCGAGTCCTTAAATCATATGGAGTTTCTAATGAAACACCCGATTCAACCAAAAGTTGGATGGATCTAGTTTCATAAGCACGACTTAACGAGCCCGTGATGTACATCATTTGACCGTCGGTGACACCCACATTCGCTGGTCTTTGTAACGGTTGGATGCATATCTTATCCACCACCGTGGTGTAATATCGTTTTGTTTCTTATCACGACTAGATGGAGAGATGATCGACATTTCTTCTTTTAGCTAGTAACATCAACAAATAATGGATTCCATAATCAAATGCTATCATGTCGGCATATTGGTGGGAATGCGGGAGATTGGCACCCACAGCGTTTCCTCCCTGTGTAAACCGGGTTGGCTTCAAAAGATTTCTGGCAAGCAAGAAGCGAAAACCAAAATTATTGACGGAAAGGAAGAGAGTGACATATGATGCATGGTGCGTGGCCACAATAATACAAATGATCTTTACGTGTAATACAGAATCTGAACTTTAGCCTAATATATAATATGATATTTGAACTTTTAATTTATTTAATGTGATTTATTAACTTTTGGTATGAAAATATTCAATACGGTTTTTTCATTAATTCAAAATTAGGAACAATATTGAATAATTCCATATAGCCCGTAAACTAAATTGAATATTACCAAAAATTTAGGAATCACGTTAAACAATTTAAAAATTTATAAATCACACTATTCATTGAGTTAAAATTCAGGAATTATAACCTTCGTAGTCGGTTGGGTTTGTGTCGGGACGAGGTACTAAGTTGTCGAGACAGGGGGAGGGGGAGGGGAGTCCTAGAATTTGGTAGTCTTCCCCTCTGGGAGGAGGCCAGAAACCAGATCCTGTTTTGAGCCTCAAACACCATGATACCGCAGGCTCTCAGTCCCTGGTTTTTGGCTCCAAGTTTTACTATGTTTTTACTTTTTGCTCTTCCTTATTTTATATAGCGACTTAAACGCAGCCCTTCCTCAACAACACAGGTTGATTCATCCGCTGGTCTCTTCCTTCATCCGCTCTTCTGTTTCTTCCTCGTCAGCTGAATAATTAAAGACCCCCTTCTTTCTTTCCTTGCTGGGATGTCTTAAAAGATGAAACTTGCATAACTGGGAAGTTATTATCTCTTTACACGACTCTCCCCCTCTCTCTCTCCCTCTCTTCGGGGGATTGGAGTGGACGCTTCGATGGCCATGGTAAAATAAAGGATCTCGGTCCCATCCACACGCCATGACAAATGTGTAGCTGAAGCCAACTTGTCGTGCCTCGTCGATTTGTCCGAAGCAACTTGCAGGGAAAGTCGTCTCCTTTTCAGCTCCGTCAGCTTCTTCCGCTTCTGGGTATGCCTCAATCTCCCTCCTTTCGCTTACCCAAATGCTCGTCGTGCTTTCCTCTCGGCTATATCCGACGGATTATTCTCCGGCTAATCAAGATTCGATTCAATCTGCGTTTCTTTGTGTCTGATCATATGCCTTTTCTGCTCAACGAGCTCATGTGCTTCCGATTTGCATTTGTTTGATTATGTGATCTAGCCGTGGATGCCCGCATTCAGTGATCAAGAAACTAATTGGGTCGCACCGGTGGATATGCCAAAGTCAATAGACTGCACACCCTGCTGATAGTGATGTCTGAGTACTGATCGCCATTTTTGGCCAGATAGTTGACAGTTTTGACTCGAAGATTAAGCCATTGTGTGTTTTCAATGAGTTTACCGTCTTCTCAATGCTTCATCTGTTGGTCATGTCACTTTACAGGATTTGTTCTTTCGGAGCTAAACCTATTCAGCTGACAAAAGTACGCGTGTTCTTGAATCTGTAGCTGCTAAATGCTCCACGTTTTGTTTGTGGTTGGGCAGCTTTCCATTTCTCGGGAAACTGGAAACAACTTCCTGTGTCTCCGTGTACAAAGCATCACCCTTGCTTTTTCCTAATTAGTGATGGTCGCTTGAACTTCCATTCGTTGGTGCTTATGATTTTGGTTTTGAAGACACGGCTTTGTTATGAATCTTACCAGTTTGTGTGGATTCTGTGACGACTCAACAAGATTTTGTTGTTTAAGCAGATGGCAGTTTGTATTTCACACTCTGCACTCTTGTCTTCATTAATCATTGTTTTTAGTCAACCTTTTTAGTTTACTACTTACCGTCTTAGAAGATATTGAAGTTCTTGTTGCATTGCGAGTAGTTCATTTTTTTTGAGGATGTATGACCAGAACTCATCTGCTCAGGATTCCTGAGTTATCAACATTGGTGTTGTTTTACAAGAATTTACCCACCGAGTTTTTGCTTGATGTTTCATGCTTCTTTTGGGAAAGCTAGTATTAGTAGCTCAATGCGTCAGTGCAATCATATCCATATTTTTTAGACGTGTGAAGGAAAACAAGAACTTCCTTTTTTCAAAATGTGGATTCTTCACAATAAAATCCAAAGTATAGGTATCAATTCATTCCATAAGCTCAAAGGATGTTCGAGGGGTGCGTTCGTTACTTTGAGACTGTAATTTTCCAGAGACAGTTACCTATGCACGTCCTACTTTCTGAGCTCATGATGAGACACTGAGTAATCTGTGAGGGTTGCAATATTATGATTTTCTTTTCCTGGTTTATCTGAACTAGAAGCAGGTCATCCAATTGCCTTGCTTTATATCTGTCTTTTAACTCGTAATTTGTTCTGGTTTCTTTCTCTCATTGTGAGGATGCATTGATAGGCTTCCTCTTTTCTGATAATCTAATTGTTGGGATGTCATGCATATGTTGTTGAGTTATATTTAGGCTCATTATCTGTCTGCCAAATTAATCGACTACTTTTCCTCCATTTTTGGTAAACGTGTCATGGCATGTGTTAGTTTTTGCTTCTTGGGAATTTGCTTTTATTAAAACTTGGACAACTGCACACTCAACACATAGGCATGCTTAGTGAGCTAGCGAGGATGTTGTGGATCAAAATCATCAAATCCAAGCCAAATTTGAGGAAGGACTGGCCCTACTGCTGGGTTAACCTTTGTTGTAGAACATTTTCCAAGCTGAATCCCTAAGTGTCATGTTATAGATTGAATGCTTGAGCAATAAGCATGGAGAACTTAGACCTTTCTTTGAGCTCTTCCTTTGCAATTATCATGTTGAAAACATTTTGAAAAGGCTCTTACATATAATGTGGATATCACTAATATCTGCAAGACGAGTACTTGAACCCTTTGAATCATCCTCTGTAGCTGTGTAGAGCTCATCTATCTCTTGTGCACAACATAATTCACGAGCTTGAATGAAATTCTAACATATTGACATTATCCTTGTATGTTTAATAGATCATGATTGGAAATTGGTGTCAGTGCTCCTTTGCTTACTTATTAATCCAACTCATCCTCCTTTGCAGATTTGTGGGGACTCAAGTTACTTCAAGAGTTGATTGTCCAGATTTTCCTTGGTTGACTTCAGAATTTACTCTAAAAGCCTTATCCTCCCGAATCTGCAAATGACAATCCTATCCAAATTACGATGCGTCACTGTAGATGTCACTGGCACGCTCATGGCTTACAAAGGGGAGCTTGGTGACTATTACTGCATGGCTGCCAAATCAGTTGGTCTTCCATGTCCCGACTATAAACGCGTTCATGAGGGCTTTAAACTTGCATATACAGAAATGGCAAAAAATTATCCATGCTTCGGACATGCTGCCAAAATGCCAAACATTGTGTGGTGGAAAACTTGTGTGAGAAATTCGTTTGTCCAGGTAAGATAGCCAAGCCTATGAAGTGGAGCTCAGTGAGTTGCTTAATGCAGCTAGACTACTATTGCCTTTTGCATACTGAGTATGTCATCCTGGTTCCAGTTTTATCTTATTAAATTAATGAAGCTATAGAGTTATTTGTATGCTGTAGTTGTCATTCTGATTGTGATGTTTTGTGATTTTAGTACTGCCAGTTGAAGAATTCTGCTAGTAGCTTGAGAGTTCCATTTACTTCTCGAAATCCTATGCCTGGATGTGTTAATAATCTTAATATTTTGCTAACAGGCAGGTTATGAGTATGATGAAGAGACATTTGACAAGATATTTAGACGCATATATGCATCTTTCGGTTCAGCTGCACCTTACACCGTCTTTCCAGACTCCCAACCATTCTTGAGGTGGTTGCGTCAAAGAGGCCTTAAAGTTGGAATTGTGAGCAATGCTGAGTACCGATATAAGGATGTGATTCTTCCTGCCTTGGGATTATACCAGGTAGACAAACTGTTGTTAGATGACTAACATAAAATTGTGGTTTCAACGTTCGCAATTTAGCTTTATCCTGTAATAAGTCTGAATTTGTGGTTTGCTGTGCACATGAATGCTCCTGTAGCATATCATTTTTTTCTTATCTCAGCATTAGACAAGTTGATTTAGCTTGCTTTCTCAATCTAATTGGTCATGTATATGCATGTACATGTAGTGTGATATTTTTTTGTGTATCTATAGCTTTACTTCACAATGGCATGCATATGCTATTAAATATTTGAGTTGCTAATTGGTACAGAATCGTGATAGAGTTATTCATGTTCAAAAACATTGAGTAAAGAGGGTGAACTGCTATTTCAGGGGTCAGAGTGGGACTTTGGTGTATTCTCGGGGCTGGAGGGTGTGGAGAAACCGGACCCAAGAATTTATGAGGTTGCACTCGAGAGGGCTGGAAATATTGCACCAGAAGAAGCACTGCACATCGGAGACAGCATGCGCAAGGACTATGTGCCAGCAACAAGCGTGGGAATGCATGCATTGTTGTTAGACAGGTTCAAGACGTCCGACGCTGAGGAATGGAGGAAATCCGGTGCAGTTGTGCTTCCCGACCTGGTGGCTGCACAAGAATGGTTGTCCAGGGATGAGCAAGTTCCATCGTAGTTGCTCCTATTTTTTGCAAAAGAAACTGTTGTACGCATATCCATCTCTGTTACTAGTATTGGGCAGGAGGTGCCATTCCTAAAATTTTTTGTTACCTTCTGCAACTTACAGTCTTAAGGAACCATTTGCTGGGCTTGATTTCAATGAACCTTGTGTAACAGAGAGAAAATTACATGAGATTGCATTCTGGCCATTTTCTTTTAGATTGCACTGATATGGTATCTCGCAAGGGCAGACTACAATCTTGTGCACAAAAATTCTCCTGTATAATGGAAGTTCTCCACCGGCAAAGTATAATGAACTTACAAACTAGGCGTAGTAGAAAGCCAGACAGGGGATAAAAATTTATACAAAATCAACCGTTTGGGAAGAATACGTTTGATCTGGCAACAAATCAGCTCTCAGTGCTAAAGGAAGCGATAGAGCAAAGGCTGTCGTACCTGTAATTTGTCCTCCTGTTTTATGCTTGGAGATGACACACGAAATATTCTGGTTGGTGTCATGCTGATGGCGTGTTTGCTACTGTGCTGGCGCTAAGATTACTTTTGGGGGCTTGTCAAATAGATGGGATGGAGACGTGGTCAATTCTCAAACTTCACAGAGTGAACTTCTTGCCAGGTAGGTAGTTTAGTTTGGCTGGTGAAACATCTCAAATTCCAGATTTGATGGAGATGCCATATGGTGTAACTTATAAGTAAACATCTAATTCAAACGGTCAATATCTTGCGTGGTTATTTAAAGTGTGCCTTTTAGGGATTAAACTCCCATGCAACATGCGTGATCGTTATAAATAATATGCGAGCAGGGCCCACTTAAGGAGATATACGATTTGTAGATGGACTAGGCCCATAGGCAATCTAACAGGGGCGGGGAGTGATCACAAGAGCAAAAAGACACGGATAAGATATGGTTTTTGCATTCTTCTCGGATTTGCTTAAATTGACTAGAGGTTGACGATGACCAAACTTATGGAGTACAATTAGTTCATAGCTACTAAGGGTGCATATAGAATTCATTCTTCATTCTGGAGTAGAAATTCTGCTCCAGAATGGATTTCGAAATAGAAATGGGTTTGTTAAAAAAATTTTGGAATGCATTCTGAAGCAATTTTTGCATTCTGGAATAAAAATGCATTTATAAAAAATATTTAATTCCAGAATGCATTTTTTATTTTAGAATAAGTTTTGGGCAAGAAAAATAGAAGTTACTTTCTGTAACTTCTCTCTTCCAGAATACATTCTCCCTATTTTCTCTCTTTTTCTCACTAATTTTTTTTTTCAGAAAATGCATAAAAATTGAAAAATTCCAGAAAAATTCATAAAAATTTCCAGAAAATAAAAAAAGTTAGATTTCGGGAAAATAGGAAATTTGGTGAATTTCTTTCAAAAAATATAAAAAAAATTAAAAATTTCAAAACTTTACAAAGTGGCTTAAAATACATTTGGGCACTTATTTTGAGTAAAAATTAATTTTTTTGAGGTGCCCAAAAAAAATCAAAAAATCAAAAATTTCAAAACTTCATAAAATGACTTAGAATACTTTTTGGCATCCATTTTAAGTGAAATTTAATTTTTTTGAGGTGCCCAAAAAAATCAAAATATCAAAAATTTCTAAATTTCACAAAATGACTTATATTACCTTTGGGCACCCACTTTGAGTGAAATTTAATTTTTTTTGAGGTGCCCGAAAAATCAAAAAATCAAAAATTTCAAAACTTCACAAAATTGCTTAGAATACCTTTGGGCATCAACTATAAGTGAAATTCAATTTTTGTGATATGCCCAAAAAAAATATAAAAAAATTCAAAACTTCACAAAATAGCTTATAATACCTTTGGACACCCACTTTGAGTGAAATTTAATTTTTTTTAGGTGCCCAAAAAAATCAAAAATTTCAAAACTTCACAAAATGACTTATAATACCTTTAGGCACCCACTTTGAGTGAAATTTTTTTTTTGAGGTGCCTAAAAAAATAAAAATATAAAAATATATTTTTGTTCCAAAAATCAATTTCTAGAGCAGAATTAGTCATGCTTTACTAAACAGATTTCTCCTCTATAAATTAATTTCTGGCAAGAATTCCAAAAATCAATTTCTGGTAAAAATTTAATTTCTGAAGCAAAATGGTTACCATTCGCACTCTAATAAACCAATCAGGGAGCTGGGAACAAATTTGAGGATAAGATGATTGAGTGATGTAGTGGACCTGAGACTTTTGGTCCCGAATAGAGGAGTGTATATGCTGAGCGCTTTGGAGATTTTCAAAGTACATCGTCGTCGTCGATAAAAAGTCAGCGTGATGGGGCAAGTTCCTGTCCTGATAAAAGCTGGATATTAGAGGAACGGGACGGCAGACACAGCTATCCGTCCATGTCACCTTCCTCTTTTCAAGTTGAGAGGTTTGGACCGATTGCCAAAAGCCAAATTTGTAAGGATCAGTGGTCCCTTGGGGTGAAAATTTTGCCCAACACCAACACCAAACTTCTCTCTAAATCATTCGACAAAAAGAATTCAACTCTTTGTCGCTCCGTGCAAGCGTGCAATTGGGTTCACCTCATCTACTTGCAAATATTGGTTCACATCTAAAGAATCTGAGATGAACCTGTAATCTTGCTGAAACTTAGAAAAGTATACTAAAAATTTCAAATTCATATGGCACTTAATTCAGTGTCACAACTATTGAATTACTCATCTAAGTTCCTTTAATTTGATATTTCGTTTACTCGCCGAGAATGGTGACGTGACATTATTTTAATGATAAAGTCGCTCCTACGTGCTTTTTTTTATAATAATGTTATGTCAATTTTTTCGACGAGCAAGTGGTCAATGTAAGTTAAATAAAAGAAGTTAATGACCTAAAAAGAGCAATCAAGAAGCCGTGGTGTTTACACCGAGTGCCATACGAAAGACTCGAAACTTCTCTTGTACTTTTCCCATCTAGGAATCTCCGTGCTGATTAGAAAAATCAGGAAAGCGGTCCTGATTCAAGATAGGAAAGATCAACCTCTAGCTGTGCATCTTTACCCAAAAAAAAAAAAAAAAACCTCTAGCTGTGCATGAACTAGTCAAACTTTCCAGCAGGGTGTCGCTTACTCCTCAAAGTGCTATGCTTTGTATTACTAGCTGTTGTGGCTGGGAGACTGGGAGGGAAATAAAAGAAGAGGGGAAACGTTATCAACTTGTTTGTTGCGAGTTCATGAAGCGTCCCTAGTTGAGATCGAGGGTATCTTCGCTGTCCGCTGCAGAAGAATCTCTTACAAGACAACAAGCGAATGCATTATAATATTCTAGGACATGGACTTTTCAAAAGGCAATCACCATCTGTGAGAAGTCCTGGTGACTCTGTGAGTGTCACAGGCCTATGGAGCAAACGTCCAAAAACTGCCCCACTTCGAAGGACCCACCTCTTCCCAGCCTTTGTCGTCGACAGAAAGGTCAAGACGAGTAGTGATTGGAGGAGTGAGCGAGGAGTGTCAAGACATTGGAGCGCATCTTTCTCCTACAAATAAGACACGTCCATCCGGGAATGGCCAGTAGAGCTTCCAACTAGTAGTATCTCAAACTTCCATCTCTAGAGCTCAATTCAGAGAAACCATGAGAGGTTTAAATGAAGAATCGGCAAATGATCAGGTTGGAGAAAAAAGTTACTGGAGGTGGAGAAAGCAAGATTTCTTCCCAGAAGAATCATTCAAGAGTTGGGGATCCTACAGATCTGCGTTGCGGCAGACGTGTTTCCGGCTGAAGGATAGGATCAGAAGCAGGTCGGATGATGTCACAGAGGTTGGGGAGCTCAGGAAACAGAGCGAGAATGACATGAAACGTTGCCTAAACTGGTGGGACCTCACATGGTTTGGATTCGGATCGGTCATCGGAGCAGGCATTTTCGTGCTCACTGGCCAAGAAGCCCATAAACATGCCGGGCCGGCCATCGTCCTGTCATATGTCGCATCGGGGGTGTCCGCTATGCTTTCAGTCTTCTGCTACACGGAATTTGCAGTAGAAGTTCCAGTGGCCGGTGGATCTTTTGCTTACTTGAGAATAGAACTAGGAGATTTTGCTGCCTTCATAACGGCAGGGAACATACTCCTGGAAAGCATTGTTGGGACTGCAGCAGTTGCCAGGGCTTGGACTTCCTACTTCACAAACTTGCTGAACCGTCCCTCCAACTCGTTACGCATACATACGAGTCTTCAGGACGGTTACAATCTCCTGGACCCGATCGCCGTTGCTGTTCTGGCTATTGCCGCCACAATTGCAATGATCAGCACAAGGCAGGCTTCATCCATCAACTGGATAGCATCTGCAATCAACACCGTGGTAATTCTGTTCGTCATAATTGCAGGATTTATTCATGCAGACACTTCTAATTTGACACCTTTTATGCCTTTCGGGGCTAAAGGGGTCTTCCAAGCAGCGGCTATTGTATATTTTGCATATGGTGGATTTGATAATATAGCTACCATGGCTGAGGAAACAAAGAACCCCTCGAAAGATATACCGATAGGACTGCTCGGATCAATGTCGATCATCATGGTGATATACTGCTTGATGGCTCTAGCGCTTAGCATGCTGCAGAAGTACACAGAAATAGATGAAAATGCAGCCTACTCTGTGGCTTTTCAAAGCGTGGGAATGAAGTGGGCGAAGTATCTGGTAGCTCTTGGTGCTCTTAAGGGCATGACAACAGTTCTTCTTGTTGGGGCACTTGGCCAAGCACGGTACACCACTCATATCGCGCGAGCCCACATGATACCACCGTGGTTTGCCCTTGTCCACCCGAAAACTGGAACTCCCATCAACGCAACCCTTCTGATTACTATTTCAAGTGCTCTCATCGCTTTCTTCTCCAGCCTGGACGTACTTGCAAGCTTGTTATCTGTGAGCACACTATTCATTTTCATGATGATGGCAGTTGCTCTTCTCGTGAGGAGGTACTATGTACGAGACAAAACACCTCAACAGAACCTGTTGAAGCTGGTTGCTTTCTTGCTGATAATCGTAGCTTCCTCTATGGGGACTTCAGCTTACTGGGGATTGAACCCAAATGGCTGGATTGGGTATTGCGTAACCATACCACTTTGGTTCTTGGGCACTTCAGGGATTTACAAGTTCTTGCCACAGCAGAGAACACCAAAAGTTTGGGGAGTTCCGCTCGTCCCATGGCTTCCATCATTGTCTATAGCAACAAATTTGTTTTTAATGGGGTCATTGGGTTATGAGGCTTTCGTGCGATTTGGGATATGCACCGTAGTAATGCTTCTTTACTATCTTCTCATCGGACTCCATGCAACCTTTGATATGGCACATCAGCCACAGCAACCCGAGGCGAAACTTGAGCAGGCTGACGTTGAAGACGATGGCAAAAGCAAGACGCCGGAGGGGAATGTTTCTTTCCCTTAAAGGTCTCACACTTTCAAGATCTAAATATTTATCTGCCATCTAGGTGCACGAACCTATTATGAAGAAACTTCAGCAAGTTTTAGATAGATAATAGCAAGGATCTGTTTCTTTCTTGCCATAAATAACAAAGTTACTAGTGTTTTTGCCATTTAGTCTACATAGCATCACCTGCTTTCATTTTGCAGCTGCCTTTCGAGCAAAATTTCTTCAGTCGGTGAGAAGCTTCTCCGTATTCATTTCACGGAGAAAACCCAAAATCAGTGCCGAGAGATGTGTTCATTTCACAGAGAATACACAAAATCAGTGCCAAGAGATGTGTACCAATGAAACCCAAAGTTCGGCTCAAATCATCAATCTCACGAGTATGATTGTACTGAGCTATGGACCTTCTATTCACATTCGATCATAATGTAAGAACTACAATGCGCAATAACAACTGTTACACTCTACCATCACTCCAGCTTGTTCTGGGTTTTACGGATACTTGAGGAAACCCCTGTTGCTGCATGAAATTACTCAGCACACCAACACTAGACTAAGATGCATTTCCATTGGTTTCTTGTTCCTTGTGATGCATGCAAACCAACATGCCAAGTCAGTAAACACAGAACGAATCCTAAGACTTGCAATCCGATTCAAAAGGGCTTTGTGTTATCCGCTGAAATTTGTCTTATTCTCCGTTGGACTACATGCCTACTGGCTCCTGAAGTTGATTTCGTAACTGATGAAAGCATGAAAATTGACCTGGAATTACAAGAGATAATCTCATACTTTGGATTAGTAACATGTTTCTGGTAATCACACAAGACAATCAACATCCGTAATTCAGATGAGTTTGTGATGCATGTCCAACCAATCCATACTGAAGGGTGAAAGTAAGTTTAACTTCCTCAATCATAATTTCCCAAGGCTGAGGTACAAGCACTCCAGAGTCCAGAGTCCATGGTGCATAGCACCAGGCAAACTGATAAACAAAGGCTGATTTTAATGGGATAAAGTCATACAGACAAAGTCAAATTATGGCTCAAATGCTATCATGTCCCATTCATTTCGCCAGAACTTATTCATTAAAAGAGGGGAAGGAAAAAAGAGAGCTAGATAAACAGAATATCAACCGCCAAAAATAAAATTCTAACTGATACAATGAGTCAAAATGTGCACAAATAATGTGAGTATCCCAGTTTCATTTGTTGCGCTTCACAGCACGTCTTCCTTGGCCCTTCTTGGGTGGTCCCTTCCCACGACGCTTTAACATTTCAAGCTTTGATAAGCGCCTGGAAAAGAGTTCAAGGAAAAAATGTCAGATAGTAGAGGACATAGTGCATAATTATACAAAAATCATCATTATCTTGCGCGAGAAGTAGACTTCAAAATTGGATGTCATCCTAGCCAGTAAGATCCCATAAACAGAATGAAAAACAGTTTATACGGTGAAGAGAACAAGCTAGGGATGGTATCATATAGTAAAATGCACGCGATCTCGTTTTCTTATTTTTCTTCCAATGACTAGAGGCAAAATGTTACTGATCATGGATAATTTCAGCACAGCACTAATTCAGCAGCCAGAATCTCCCCCAAACACCCAGCAGAGAAACCAAAGAAAACTGCAATGACCCTAGAACCTGCCTTTTGTACTGGAGATATCCCTGCTTGCAGCATACAACGAGGCTCAAGAAAGAACTCAAAAAGAATACAGACCAAAATTTCCATTAGAACTCGCAATACAAATGCAGACCGAACACCAAACCCAGATACTGCAAACTGTTGAAATCTCATCTTTCATTATTTATCCTGTGACAAAGCATACAAACTTCTACACAATCAGCATCCACTTGATGCCACATGGATAGTTAGAAAGCTTGTCCAAGACAATAGCAGAAGAGATGGATCGAGCACGCATTTAACGGCAGAAATTAAGCTTGTGCTTGAAGCCAACTGGCAGTGCTCATTGAATTGCCTACTCAACTGCGGTGGAGAAAGAAGTTCAACATTCTAGCACTAGCATTCCCAGCATCCCAGGCTAATTCCTTGGTTGCTGTGCAACGTACATGATTTCTCGGATTCTTCGTCGTGCACTTGAGATCCCCATATTAAGTAAGCTATCTCACGTTTGTTCCCTCTAAATATATAACAACATTAAAGGAGGAACCTCTCCTTCACTAGGTAACAGCACCATACTTCCAGGCACCAGTCTAATCTTGGCCAAATACAGTGAAACCGAACACCACAGAGTTAGGCATGCTTCGCCACACACACATACAAATACATATCTCGTTGAGTCCGCTAGAGAGAGAGAGAGAGAGAGAGAGAGAGACGATACTCTTGTTCTTGACGGGCCATGACGAGAGGGTCATCCTTCTTGATGTCGTAGGGGTACCACTGCGCAACTTTCTCGCCAATGAGCTTCTTCCTGAGGAGCTTGTGGGGGGACCGCTGCGCCGTGGGATTCAGAATGTGCCCGAAGATCCTCTCCCTCGCCTCCGTCACCCCCCTCGCCACCGCCGCCGCCATCAAGCTCTTCAGCCCGCCGCCGCCGCCGCCGCCGCTCATCCTCCTCCACTCCCCTCTGAGAATCAAATACAATGGCAGGCAAACACATCTCATCAATCAAGCAAAGAAACCCATCTACTCTACCCACTTGGGAAGCAAAACGAAAGCACGACCGAGCAAATGGAAGACGAAGCTCGACGGGGAAGGGGAGATGAGAAGAACCTCTTTTTGACTTCTTCGCTTGGAGGCTCCTCCGTCCCTCCGCCGAGCCGGAGGAAGTCGAGCACCGGGCTCCGTCGTGTTTCGGCAAAAACAGAGGGAAGGGGAAGAGGGTTTAGGTTTCGTTGCGGAAAGAGATGAGGGAGACGACGAAAGGCGACACTTTTTCATGGGCTAATGGGCCTCCAGGGTGGGAGCTTCGTCGTCTGTAGTCCAATAGCTCCTTAAAAAAAACAAAAGCCCTTCGTAAACATTAAGGTTGAAGCATTTTTGGTTTTCCTTGAAATTGAGGATAAATAAATAAATAAAAAATCTATCTTATACATTGGTGTGTGTCCACTGACTTAATGCTTTCTGTATGGAAGATGAAAAAAGACTTAATTGCTATCTTCTCTATAAGTGTCTCTTACTAGAAAGATCAAGACACCATTGATGACAGCATGAAATGGGTTTCCAAAGAAATTAATGACGATTCAATGTTTTCCGTTGCCTTCTCAAAATTCAATAGACAGACCTGAGGATCTTCATGTTCTGTCAAACTTTTCATCGTCTAACTCTCTTCCTTTTTAAGAGTAAGGACTCTTAGGTTCCGCTCATTCAACGAAAAATAACTTTCAGTAGAACTTTTCTCGCATTTTCTGGCATTTGTCTCACAGAAAATAAACTAATCATCTAATGAAAGATTTGTATATTATGTAGTTTAAGTGGCATTCTTCTTTCATGTGACTTGAATTCTAAAAATATCTTTTGTTATTTTACTGATTTTGTAAGTAATATTATGTTCTTCATTTTATTCTCTAGATAATAAGACACATGACCCATTGATATGGCAATGAACAAATACAGAGAGAGTTTGGATTTGGATCGAGTCATGACTCGACGAACTCGAGCAACACTTGTATGAGCCAAGGAACAGACTCTCTCCAGTGAAGCCTGGCCCGAAATGGTTTGACTTTAGCCCTTTCGTATTTTGCTATGAAAACGACCATGTTTCTCGTACGCACATCATTGAAGATCCATAAATTGTGAAAGTCTTTCCTAAACCAATTTGACCACCGGCCTCAGGCAAGGGCACTTGGACGGAGGCTAGTGAGGGCACCCAAGCATCTTTTAGCTCAAGAAGTGAGACCAAGATTGCTATCCGATCCATAAATTGTGAAAATCTTTCCGGCCCATGTTCAAACTCGATGTTTGCGCTTACATAAACTAATGACCCAATGTTTTCAATTCATCAAATTGAAAAAAGTTTTGAAAAATTTTGCCACGAATTTGACCAAACTTTCAGCTGCCATAAATTTTTCGTCCAACATCCCATTCACTTGATTTTTGCACCTACGGAAACTGTGACTCGATATCTTTGATTTTCATCAAATTAACTAACTTGATTTACTCGATTTATGTCCATTATTAGGAAATAGAAGATCCACAAGTGTATCTTGATACTGTTCTACCATGTAGACCTATAAATTGGCATCGACATCAAATGATGTACTTGAGCCTCGCTGGCCTCCCTACGGGCGCCCTCACAAGAGGTTTGTGATGATATCTTGTGTGCAAAACTTCATTTAGTAAGCCATCTTCTTTTGCTCCATAGTGATTGTGAAGATAGCATGTGATTGGCTGAAACATGTTTGAATATATTTTCAACTTTAAAACTTACAACATTGCAAACATAGACGATAGCACAAATGACAATTATAATACAAGGCTCGAAACAATTTGCCTCCATCTTAATTCAAAATATATCAAGCTTCGACCATATTATATTACTATAGCTTACGAAAGAGATATGTTTCACATACATAAACCAACATCCCATTCACTCGATTTTTGCACCTATGGAAACCATGACTCGATATCTTCAATTTTCATCAAATTAACAAACCAAATCAAGATATTTTTTCACTTTCCTTTGAGTCTTTCTTTATGTCCAAATTCAAGCATTTGGCATTCTTAGGAAGTAGAGGATCCACAAGCGTCTCTCGATACAACCATACCATGTGGGCCTATAAATTGGCATGGATATCGAATGGAGTAGTTGAGCCTTGCCAGCCTCCCTACGGGCGCCCTCACATGAGGTTTGTGATGATATCTTGCGTGCAAAACTTCATTTAGTTGACCTTGTTTAGATTTTGAAGGTCTTATTGTAATAGGCCACATAGGCCGCGTTAGCCATTGTGTTGATCAAATCTTTGTTGTGCTTAAACTTCATTACCACTAAATCATTTTTGGTACTCTAGCCACTAAGTATCTAGGTAAATAAGACTTCGAATGTACTTCAAATACAGAATTAAAATTTACTATTCTTCACTTCTCTGTCTTTCTCTCCGCTATAGTCACTCCGGAATGGTCTAGGTGTTCCTACAAATAGAATAAAAATGAAAATGAGAATAAAAATGAGGCTCTAACACCGCTTCTTATGATGCCGTGCTATCCAATACTCGATTGTATGTGTATATTTGCTTTATCATCTATTTGTGGCCAATGCAAAAAACTATAACGAAATTAAAATTGAGAAAAGTAAAAAAATACACAGATTTACATAGAAAACCCTTGCAGGAAAAATCACAGGTAAACGAGAAACAAAATCCACTATGGAAATTCAAGGATTACAAAAAGTGGCTAAAAAAATCTAAAAGTCATTGTCTTTCCTTCTCAACATAATAACTTGAGAAAAAAAATAATATTTATGCCGCTTCATATATTTTGAATCCCGTGATTTGAGGTTTTGAGTTCATCAAATTTGGGAAAATTTTTAAAAAATCATATTCGTGTGTTTTCTAGACAAATTTGACCAAACTTTGATTGGGCATAAGTTTTTTATCTGATATTCCATTGACTCGATTTTTGCACTTAAAAAATGTGCAAAAATTGAGTCAATGGGAAGAAAGACGTAAAAATTATCACTTTTTAGAATTTTTGGTCCGACATTCCATTGACTCGAATATTTGCACTTATGGAAAGCCGTGACTTGATGTTTTGAATTCATCAAATTAGAAAAATATTGAAAAATCATATTTATCTATTTTTTAGACAAATTTGATGGTACTTTGATTGGGCATAAATTTTTCATATGATACTTCATTGACTCAATTTTTCTACGTACAAAAAACCTGTGACTTGATGTTTTCAATTCATCAAATTTTGAAAATTTTTCATCTTCTGTTCTTCTAATTCTTCCTTTTCCAAGGGAAAACTCTTGATCTTCTAATCTTTACTTGTGATGTTATACTTGATGTTCGGTAGTAGATCAGCTCTCTGGTTCGTTTAACTCGGTTGCTTTGGTTTTCTTTATGTCTGTAACATGGTGGCTTTGAATTGGTACAGTGTGAAACTAATGATGGCAGCTACAGACAGAAGAAAAGATGCAACAGATGGGGCAAATCTCCCATTCATAAACCCCCAGGAATGTAGAACTGCCTTACTATATGTTGCACGAAAACCAAAAGAACAGGAAAGAAATAAGTCCGTACTGTTGTTGCTATACTATAGCCATAACCACTCACCTTTAACCCTAAAAAATGGAGTACAACATTGCTCTCTCAAAAGATTTGGTGTATTATTATTTGAATGTGTGCAAATTAAAACAATAAAAGCTCTTGATACATATCCAACGCCTCGATGACTTTTTGTATGTACAACTTCCGATGAAACCTATACCTGCCAATATCAAAGGTTATACTTTGTCACTGCCCACAGGAAAGAACAGATATCAACATTCCTAGGATGCTCAGATGAGAAAACTTACTTAATTGCAGCTTCAAATGTCCTACTTTGTGGCATGGAATCTACGAATAGCATTAAAGTGGATATCACACATATCAAATGATAATCAACCAAGCAACTAGATTTAGTGTAATGTTTTCTTTACCTAGTATTTCCTGGTCTTGCTCCAATGTTGTAGGGAACTGTGCAAGCATCTGTTGGCATTCTTCTTGCAATTCTTTTGCTGCCTTTCTTTCCATGCTGGGCACTGCAGGCAGATCTCTATCTGACCAAGTGGGTAGTGCTCTTGCAGCTGCAAGAACAGCCCCATCCACGAAAGTGCCTCCAACATTGGGTAGATGATCTGGACCTGTTTATGAGATTCAGACAATAATGCCAGAGTAAGATGCCTGGGGTGCTGTTATATAGTGGAAACAATGATGAGGAAATTGGTACTTTTCATACTCTTATGGTAATATTCATCAGGAAGGCCAGATATGTTGAAGACAGACAAGAACGAATCCAAATGAATACGAGCATTGCCAGAGAACTCAATAGCTTCCCAAGGATTCTGTCATGATTAAGCAATATGTTTAAAGAAGTTAGATCCACGAAGATACTTAAATAACTGCAAGTACAAATTGGAAACTGAAGAATGATTTCACAAGTAGTAAGAAAATCACCATACTCACTTCACGACCAGCAAGAAACATAAATACTGTCTAAAACAGTTGAAATCAGAAAATGAGAAATTATTAGCTATATGATTCATGCAACACTGAAAGTAACACAGGCAGATCCATATTTCACGAATAGACGTTACAAGATCAAGCACCCCTTGCAAGAAAGCTCTCCAGATGACAAAGAGGACTAAGTATATGCTAAGGGCTATTGATGGCTTCATATGTAAAGGTATTTCTACAGCTTCAGCCACAGCTCACTCCTGATTTATGCTGTTCAGTTTGCAATAACATAAGTTCAAGAGTCATTTAGACGTGCTCGATCACAAACATAAGTGGAGCAGGATGAAATTTTAGGCCTCTTGCTAGCAATGATGTAAGAGCCAAAGCAAAGGGTTGTGATGAAAGAACATCTGGAGTTGGCTGAAATTGTTGACATCTTGTTCTGGAGTTTTCATGTCAATTTCTGGCAAAGTAATCATTAGAGTTTTCTATTTTGTTTCACCTCTATTATCAATCTTTCATTTTCAATCAAATTATAGATTCTTGACAAGTTTGGCGAGCAACCAGCACCAAGGCCGAATGGCATTTAAAATAGAGAATTGCGAATCGACTCTCAAAAAAACTGATGGTTTGTTTGTCTAGGCATGACAGACCACTTGAAAAGTATTTTCAGGCTGATCTCCATGCTGTCTACTTAATTCTCATTAATCTGTCACCATGGTATAGCATTTTCCACTGGTTCTGCCTCATTTGTCAGTGTCGGAGCATTAGCAGTCACCTTTCTACAAGCACCGTCTTATACATGTCCTTTTGAAGTTCCATCATATCACTCCATTCAATTAGATCATATTCTTTTTTGTATAAAAAAATTAATGTTTTCATTCTAAGGAAAGCAATATCACCAAACGGCCCGTGTGTTTAGAACACTATAGAAGGTGTTACTGCCAGAATAATAGTGTCAGCCAGCCAAAGTTGTCCTAAATGAAGCGCAAAACCATTGGCCTATTTAGGACAGCAAATGTATAAATACCACTCCGGTGACTATGAAGCACAACCCTAACCGTATGTTCTATCAGGTGCGGCATGTATAAAGACAAGCAACTCAGTAAAGCAGTTTGCATAATTGATGCTTGTAAACATTAGAAAATAATATATTCACAAAGCATTAACTTACCACAGGTGATGAAAAGCCATATCTTTGCATGAACATGTTATTCTTCTGGCTACCAAGGTAGTTGATTGTCATCTGTCAAATCGAAAGACCCAACCAGATTACAGTCTATCACCATCCCCGTCATTCATTTACAAGACAAAAAAGACTTTTTCAAAAAGCCTTTGGCCCGTGAGCTAGAGTAGCATCACTAGTAATGACATAAGTAGCTGCTCCAGGTCCAGAACTGTATAAGCCATAAAATTTAAGCAACTTCACATCTAACACGTTAGAATCACCAAGTGTTGGTTCCAGCTAGCAGGCAAAACACAATGTCAATCATTTAAGAATGATCATTAACCAAACCACCATGCCATCTGACATTCCACAACATGTCAGGGCCTTGGTTCATTCTACCGAGTGTACTAATTGATGGTTTAAACATTCAGTGCATAACACTTAGATTCATTCGCCTGCTTCTAACAATTACAACAAACATTAGTGTGTTGAAAGGTGAATGTGCCGTAGAGGACAATGTGACTATTACCTCATCTCCCTTTCTTATCCTTTGTCCAGCATTTATCATCACCTCAAGCATGCGATCCTTAAAGCGCCAATGTAGAAAACAATTTGGTTCGAAAGAATGATTGAGCATGTCTGCATGTCCGCTCAAAGGTATTATATAAAGTTAAGTCAGTCTGACAATTGTAACAAAAAGTGGGAATTAATGAAAAGAATACAACAGATTCAACAATACATAGAGCATTGACAAAATACAAAAATTCAAAGTAGACAGCAAATTCCACTGTGAACAAATGAATCATGTAATGTAGAGAAAATTACAGCTAAATACTATATGAAGGTGTGTAAAACTAACCAGTATAAGGAATTAGCATATTAGAATCCTGAATAAGAGCACCTATCCTTATTTGCATGCCAATACTTCGTGACTGTGCCACACTCACTGCCCAAGTGAATCTCTCAGGATTGCGAGCGAGACGCTTAATCTTGAGTGGTGCACCATTATGCTGGGGGATGTTAAGTCCACAAACAAATATTCAGCAAAAGAGAAAAGTATACCGTTCAAAATTATTACTGAAGAACATATGGACAGCATGGATCAACTAACCCAATGTTTTTCCCAAAAGTCCAGGGCACGTCTTTGCTGTTGTTTCATAGTTGAAGCAAGGGTTGGATCCTGCAACTCCGAAAGATCCCCCTGTAGCAATTAATTCATGAATGAGCAAGATACATCTTAAGAAAAAGCTGGAGAAGGAAGGGAGTGTTCCCAAAAAACCTAGTAGTCCATTATAGTGGCTACAATATAGCAATCGCGGCCATTGCAGCTACCAATATCACCAGTATAGTGCTGAGCTAAAAAGTCACACTATCAGCGGTCGATAGAGCCCACCATCAGAGGTATTTCAGTAATAATGCCAGTCCCAGTGTCCTTGCCATCATTTGCCATTCAACCACAGAATAACCCCAAAAAAGTTGCACTATAATTAGAATCAATCCAATCTTAGATTGATGAAACAACAAATCTGCCAATTCAAATTCAGCATTTCTGTTATCAGTACTAGAAGCAATGGAGCCATCATAAGATATATTCCAAATTTACAGCTATCTAATACATTCACATATTCATATAAGTTAACCTCTTAACATCTTTAGACACATTGAAAAGCACTCTGAACGTATATTACATTCACATATTCATGTAAGTTAACCTCTTAACATCTTTAGACACATTGAAAAGCACTCTGAACGTATATTTAACACACAGAAGTATTATGATTCTACCATATCTTGTGTGAACACTTTAAGAATTTCACACCTCCAATGACTGCAATTCACTGTTTGGCTGCCGCAATGCCAACATTCATGACTACTGTAACGCAACAACTTCTGCAACCGCACTCTAGACAACCATCAACATAGAAACTTAACTACAAAGAGGAATAAGTTAAAGATGATACTAGATATAAAACCAAGCGTAACGGCTCCATGTCGGTACATTAATAGATGCATATGTGCAGTGCTCCAGCCTTTCATCAACCCAAAGCTTAATGATCAAGACATATTGCACTAAGGTTAAAATCAGTGGATACTCATGGAGACGGGAAGTCCGACATAGAGTTTACATGGAGTTTGAGGCAAAAATCTTGTCAAAGTCCAAGTAGAAAAAACAGACAAGAGACAAAACTAAAAGATCTCATCGCTTAAAGAATTAAAAGAACTCAGAAATTCATCTAAATAGAAAAACAATCGGAAGATTAAAGGAAAAGGTAAATAATAGGAAATAATAACCTCCGTTGCTAGAAGCAAGCTAGTGCACTCATCTGCACTTGGTAAAAAGTCCCCATATAACTGCCAGAAGTTGTCTGGCTCATCAAATGCATATAGAAGAAGACATGCCATTCTCAGGTCCCAATCCGTCTGCATGTAAATCATCGCATGTAATTGTCTTGTCAGTGATATACATGCTACAAAAAAAAAATAATAATTGGCAGAAGCAGCATCTGTTTCTGGGAACACAAGACTTGAACAAACAGTCATTAATGTTACTGAATAAGAACAGGGGCGAATTACCTCTGGATTGGTTGAATTAATAATATCAAAAATGGGATGACCAATCGGTATTATATCTGGAAAGAACATCCAAGGGGGCTTTTGTCTAATGGTTAACATTAGTTCCAGCGGAATTTCCATGATTACCTGAACAAAAGCAACAGACCATCATGTCTTATCTTAAAGTAGCCTTGAGAGAATCCAACTGTAAATTACCAACGGCATGACAATAGATTTCATATCAAACTCCGAAAAAAAGAAGAAGAAGAATGCAAGCATATGGAGATTCACAGTCATCCTTGGGTTAGTCATCCAACGAAATGTTTTGTAAAGTAAGCAGTCCACATACCCTAGCACGGCGCAGTGGCTCAACATCTTTGGAAGCATAGACTCCATATCCATCCGGCCCTTCCTTAAATTCTATTCCATAAGCTCGCATACTTCGAACATATCCAATCTTGTAAAAATCGGGATCTGCTGGTTCGAGCTGTAGAGTACAATTCAGAGCTGAAAATCACACTCAGCCGATGAAAGCAGATATGCATCAATGTAACCTTGTAGATATATGAATGACGGTCAAAGTAATCATCTAGGCCTTCCTAATCGCAGTAAAAGACATAAATGTGCATGCAATATAGACGTTTTACGAATAGATGGCGGGCAACTTCTGCTGCAATTCGAGATAAATAGGTAGGCAAACAGAGACCCGCGAAAGTTTGCCGTGGAAATGGAAGAAGTGAATGAAAGAAACAGCAAGCTCTTTCTTTTACTCACGATTCGCTACGTAGTGCTAGTATTGCATACAGACGAATCTTGGTAACTGGGTTGGGGGCTACCTCAGAGAGAGATTCTTGGGTAGGGGGAGGCTGAAAGAGTGGGAATGAGGAAGGTGAGTCCGCCAGCGAAGGAGCTGCTGTGATGGGTCCAACGTTAGACGCTCGCCGGTCGCGGTCCAGGCGATATCCGGGTCTTGCAGGTGGTATACCCCCAGGCAAACGCTTCCACTGTCGTGTTTTTCCGCACCCACCAAATACGAAACCAACAAGAAGGTGACTTTGAGTGTCTGTCCAGAATCATTCAATACTCTGTGTGCGGGTGCGTGCGAGAGAGAGAGAGAGAGATGGGTTGGACCTGTTGAATGGAAGAGTTGAAGAAGTGGCTTGGCCGAGGCAGAGGAACAGAGAGCGTCATTCTTAACAAGCCCACACCTGCAGCGAGTCTCCAAGAAGAGCAGCAACAGCAACGGAGATGAGCAGAGCAGAGCTGAGCCCGAGGGAGCTTACGCTGAAGCAACAGCAAATGGATAATTCCTCCTCCCCATCTTCGGCGGTCAATCCGTCTTCGTTTATTTTATTTGTACTTATTATTTTTATTTAAAAAAAAAGAGAACTCTAATGGAAATTGACAGAAAAGAACCTATATATATATATATATATATATATATTGAGCGAAAGGCGATTCCTTTAAACGTGTTTTCCAGTTCGTTTTGGCCAGAACCAGACCCTCCTCCGAACCGCGCCGCGCCGCTTGGCTCCGACCAGAAGAAGGCCACTCGCGACACCCTCCCACCGACTCGTTCTTGTGCTGGCGGTGGAATCACAGACGCAAAGCCTTGCTCTCATCTCTTCTTTGCCCTGCGGAGATATGCCACAAGGTTCGTCTCAGTATCCCCTGAGCTCTCCACGATTCTGTTTGTTCTCTGGGTCGAGTCGTGTCTGTGGCTTTTGTGGTCTTTCTTTGGTTTTCTGCTTCTTCTTTATGTTGATGGATTGTTTGTGGAATGTGGTGGGAACAGAGCTTCCGGGGTTCTACTTCGATGCGGAGAAGAACAGGTACTTCCCCATCAAAGGCCCCATTCCTGGCTCCAAATCAAAACCCTCCAGCTCCACCCCCACCCCCACTCGGGTACCTTTCATTCTTTACTTTTTTTGCATGAAATTTTCTCATATCAGAAAAAAGTTTTGATTTTGAGGTCATCTCATCGGAGTAACTAGTTTCTCTTGCATAATGTTTACGTGAATGGTTTCAGCGTCGACCCATCCCGAACCGAACGTTCATTCTTCTCGAGGCGAGGGAATTGAATGGCAATCGTTTATGGTTGAAGCATGCCAAGTGTAAATTCCAGGACGAGTTCCTCAAGATCCGCTCTTCCCGTCCTCAGGTACTATTATTGCTTTTGTTCATTCACCAGTTGGCCTTAAGGTATGAATCGCACCATTGTCAATGTCATGCGCAGTTTCTTAAGTCGATGAGAGTATGCTCGATCAAAACATTCTTTTTCAATCTCTACTAAGTGCTTGATTAAGAACCCGGAATGTGAAGTTTGTTGTGAAGATGATATGACTTGCTGCAGTTGCCTATACGGCTATCTAAACCCAACAGGATCCCTGTTCTTGTCCAACCCGAGTGCAGCTTTATCTTTATGCTTTTTATGCTTCGTTGTGCAGGTGTGGGCATTTCACGGGACAGATAAGATAGCTGATGGTGCCTTGGAACAGATGCGTCTAAGTATAATGACACCAGAGGGTCAAACTGCAACGGTTGGCCTGCTGGCTGGGGGCAGAAATGGCTCTTTGAGGTCTGTTGCTTGCTATGCTCTCTGCATTTGAGCGTTTTGATCCCTAGTTGGAATTGCAGGGCAATAAGCAAGTGTTGTCCTTCCTCCAAGTTTGTTCTGTGGGTATTTGGAGTTGAAATGTCGAACATGTGTCTGCACAAAAGTATTGTCAGCCATTATCTTGTCAGTTTATACTAAAGTCAAGCTGATGCAGAATGATTCCTTTTCGATTTAAATGTGCGCTTTTGTTGCTTGACAACTAAATGAAATAAATGTCCTATGAACTCTGTAGCTTAGTCTACTACATCTTTTCATGGCTTCTTTGAGTCTCCCTCTTCATTCTAACATCACCGTCTATATGCTCTCATCTGACCATCTTTCTTTAGTGTTGTCCACGTAATTGATACTAAAGATCTAATTTGGTATCTAAGTCCTCTGTGTTCTTATAGATCAGTTGCAATGGAGCATCTGGACTTTCGAGTGCTTTCTGCTTGAAATACCTGTTGTCTTGACAACCATCTAGGTTGCACAAGATTTTTGTTTAGTTGCTCTCAAGTAAGGCCAATTTGTTGCCTTGTTATTCCATGCACACCTGCATGAGGACACTATCTCATAATGAATGGCTGCACAGCTTGGTTTGTTGGTTTTGGTTTATCAAAAAGAAAAAAAAAAATAGAGCCGCAACATTCTTATTTTATGTTCTTTCTGCGGCCACTTTTCTTTAGCTACATCTAATAATATAATCCTTACATCATGGAGTATGTGGCTGACATTTAGGCATCATTATTCTTTTCAGAATTTCTTTATTCGTAATCTGAAAGATTATTCTGGATGTTGTGCCACTTTTGGGATATGAAGATATAGTCTTGTTAGATAGAGATACAAAGAACTATGTGAAAGAATAAGTACATTGCTTTCTACTTAAAATGTTCATCCAAGAATATAGATGAGTACAAGAAACTTGAGATTTTGGACTGAAAGTTCAAATGTGAGCTGTGTGCAGCATGAAGATCATACAGCAATAGAACTTTTATTATTCTTTAGAGAATCCCAATTTGTTGCTTGAATGGAATCTCAAATCAAGAAAGAATGTATATCTTTCTTTTGTTTATTAGTTAAGATGAAGCTATTACAAGTTATTGCATCGAGAGTTTGATGCTTTTCGCAGTTTTTGTGAAGTTGGAAAAGTTGGCCAACATTTTGATTATGGGGTAAAATGCATACCAGAACATGTGTGGCCTCTCAAAAAAGAACATGAAGAGTGCAAGGTACCTGTTCATCTTTTGAGACCTCCAACTGTAAAATTTTCTTCAGATGTCTCCTGCATTAAAATGCCAGGAAGGCGATCCATTACAGTTGATGGTGATCATATTCAACATGCACTGTATCCTTTACTCGTATGGATGTGCTGTATTCTTTAGTCATAATTACATGATATTTCGCTTCTTGTCCTGCTCAAGTTATAAAATCATTACATACTTGCTTGGTCTTCTTGTTTTTCTTTGCTTCGCTTTCACTTTGGTGTTTGGCACCTCTCTGGAATTTAAATCATCGCGTTTAGTTCTTTGCTTAATGAGTAGATTTGCAATCTCTTTACCTTTGCTTCCCACTGTCTTATGCTCCAATTCACACATTGAGGCTGGACATTGTGAACTGAAAATATAGGTTTATTCAATAGGTTATGTACTTTGTTGTTTGACGTTATGTTTGTTCTTTTGTTGCTCTCTAGTAATTTGGAACAAATGATGAATCAAGAAAAAGCCCGGAACATCAAAGCACAAAGACAGTATAGAAAGAGCTTTTACCTATAATCAGCACACAAATCTGCTGCTTTAACAAATATTTGAAAACAGAAGTTTGTCACTTCAAAACAATGGTTCACTGAAGCAAATAGCTTATTACAAATATGAATAACAAACTCTGTTGTACCTTAGTTCTAATTATCTCTTGTCTGGATTAGCAACATAGTGAGTTCCACCATCTTTTTGAAACAATTTAAAATAGTCACTTGTACAGTTGGTTTCAATACTCACAACAAATTGAAAGGAAAGAAGCATTCTCTGCATTCAGCAAACAAATTTGTTTAGCATTTTGTGGTTATGATTATTTAAGACATTCTTTCAAGTTGAGATACCTTAACGTGCATGCAGGATTACTACTTTAGGTTCAGAGAGATCTGGTGGTTCTGTTCATATTCTTAATCTAGCCGAACCTTTTGATTTTCCTCTGCATACTTCAACTGTAAGGCAGAGGCTGCATGATGTTGCTTCTTTCCATTGCACCATATGGACAGCAGATTGCTCTTCTAATGGCTGTCGAGCAATTGTTGGCAAGTCTCTCTCTCTCTCTCTCTCTCTCTCTCTCTCTCTCTCTCTCTCTCTCTCTCTCTCATTGACACTCCTCCAATGCACGCACAAATAATATCATTTTCGGGAAGCTTCAATTGGTTACTGAATCTCCGAAGCTGTGAGAGCTTGGTGATTGTTCAAGCATGAAGAACCTACTTTAGTATGTCACATCAGGTTCTTGCTTGGCTGAACCCTTTGCATGACGATGATATACATTAATTCTTCTTTGACCTATATTTTATTTTTTGCTTCTAGATTCATGTTTGAGGGTTTTTTAGATGCACTTATTCAACTTGTGGTCAAGTTTATGAGTTGATTCCCGGTGTCAAGTTTTGCTCTGTGCACTGTGAATGCATTTTCAACATTGCATGTTTGTATAAAGCTCAAACTTTAGCTTTTCAACTAAAGCAAGGATGTTTTTCTGATTCACTTTGGACTTTTTCTGGCTAGTTCCTCCAGTATTTATATGTTGTCATTGTATATCTAGGCACGAATTTGGGAGCTGCATTGGTCAATTTGGAAAGTGGGGTGGCATCCTGGGTGTGTCGTGGTAAAAGTGATGTTCTCGCGCTGCAATTTGACCAGTCGGTAATTCTTCATGTCTTTCAAGATTCCAAAGATATAGAATCGTGATGTTTTGTGCTTTTCCTTTTTCTTAGTGGATATCTTTTGTTGAAAAACAAGCTTTTCTTTTTTTTTGCCTTTATTGGATAAGCAGTCTCGTCTTTTCTCTGGATGCTGACACCTTTAATCCTTTTGAAGGGCAATATTGCATTGTGCGGATTCAGAAATGGGGCTATTGTTACAGTCGATGTCCGAGAAAACCAAGCAGTGTCTTCTTCTAGACTGATTAGTCATCAGATACCTTCCTCTCCTTCAGAAAGATTTCGTGGGCATTCTCAAAAGCAGTGGTTTAAGGTAATCGTTACGGGCACTTTTGCTTAGGAAGTGAAAAGTACTTATTTGCTTTCCCACCAAAATTTAATAAATGATTCTAATTTCAAAAAATAATGAAAAAAATATATTCAAGTTTGAGTACTGATATTTGCCTATTATGAAAGCTTCCGATGTTTTGGGTTAAAAAGTAGTCAAGTGCATGACCTGCGAGAGTTAAAGAAAAAGCAAAAGGCAAAAAGTAAAATCTTCTTGATGATGTGCATTATAAAGTAGTTGTTCTGAATGACCATTATTTTGATCTTTTCCCCCTCCATTCAGAGAAACTGTTGGCTTTCTGTTCCACCCACATTTATAACAAAAACCTGCCTTACGCTCTTATAGGAATCTTGGATTCTTTTAAATTTTTCATGCTTGGCCGAGAGTACTTTGAGTCTCATCTTTACTTTCTCAACTTGTCTTATATAATTTTTGGCATCAATGCTGTCCGAATCTCTTGCCAGAATAAAGGAGAGTACTAGGAAAATGTTGAGTGAATGTCTTTTCCTTTAACATTTATTCAAATCGTTTTGAAAATTCCTTGTCTTGATGTCCTTTATTTGACTGCATCATGGGTTTGCCAAGTGATTGGTAATGAAACTTGGGATTTGATACCTGCAGCTCTCTGGAAAAATATATCCAATCGATACAACTTATATGCCTAAGTCTATTTGCAGGTTCATTTACCTTTAATGTCTTTGAAATAATTGTTCTGATTTGTTTAATGTGATGCTTTTCCTAACATTTACCCACTTTGAATAACTAGTTTGGTGTCGCTCCAGTTGTACGACCAATACTTCTTAGCGAGTTCTATGGATGGCACGGTAAGTGTCCATGATCTATCTACATTTATTTGTTTATCTCTGTAAAATAGTTTCCTTTGCCCATGCAGTCTCCTAATCTTTTGAAATTTATGTCTCTATATGAGTGGTATGAGGTCTTATTCATAGGTCATTGAACACTTTAATATGAACAATGGCCTCTCCACATTCCAAGAGAGATTCATTATCATTGTTTGTCTCATTAATGAACAGATCAATCTGTATGATCATCGCCAAATTAAAAAAGGGTCTGTGCAGTCCTATGAAGGGCAAGTGAATTCG
The DNA here is from genome assembly GCA_024500025.1 of Syzygium aromaticum. Lineage (NCBI taxonomy): Eukaryota > Viridiplantae > Streptophyta > Magnoliopsida > Myrtales > Myrtaceae > Syzygium > Syzygium aromaticum. The sequence goes on along the minus strand of CM044888.1, from coordinate 320,886 downwards.
CATACCCGTACACAGCTTGGGACAGACCCGTCAGAGAAATTTCTGTTGTCGGGTGATTATAGATCTTCTTTGAATGTTTTTGTTTTAAAATTGTCACTAGAATCTACTGACTTCCTTAGCATGCCTTTGAACTTAGGTGGAGAGGACTTCTGTATGCGGCTCTGGAATATCAAGTCTGGGAAACTTCTGTTTGAGGATAGATTTTCAACTTCGGTCCCCTTAGTTTCTTGCTGCCAGTCGACTGAAAGTAATACAACTTGTCTTTACATAATTTAGCCCAAATTCCGTGGTTCTGTTGGTTTTTGACGTTTCTTTTGTGTACTCTTTACTAATTATGCTCGTTGACTTGATTGTTTTAACTTGTTCAAAGGATATCCAAGTGAGTTGGATGGCAGACAAAACCATTTGGGATACTCACATGGGCAGCATGAGAGCTGGGGGTCATGGGTTGGGTCACGGGATGGATTATACTATGTGCAATGGTACTGATTCATGATTCTGACATATGAGTCTCCATTATTAATGATCCATGCATCTGGAAAATGAATGCCGAAGTTGGATGCTCAAGCCTTGCTGGCTCGGCGGAACGTCATTCCATTTTGACCTTTTGTGCTCCAGGGTTGTGATAACCACTTTCGAGTGTCTTGAGGAATAACTCATCTCTCTGGAGGATACGAGCTGAGGTTCATCCACGAGACCCTTTTTGTCCCCCAAAAAGCAGTGCTGACTTTATATAGCTATAACTTTTCTTCTTATTTCAACGATAGTGAGCAAATTCTTAAACCGGTTTCTTAGGCTGCGTAGTGTTTCTTTTTCCCCTTTGTTGTTTGGTAAACAGACGTAAACTTATAAGAGTTAGCTTCTGTGCTTTCTAAAGTATTGAAGCCTTTGCGTGGATGTAGCTAATTTTGTAGTACGATCTTTGCCTCCATTTCAACTGGCTTCTCACTACTTTGAGAGAATGTAGCTGTTACACTTGTGGAATGGAGTGATTGAATTTATTAGGGAGAATATGGTGTCTATTTTACGGCTCGGCTTCCCTTTAATCTGTTCTGTTTTTACACTCATGCATCGTACTTCCCGACTGTTAGAGAAGCCCAAAATGGGTTTGAGAAGATGTGAAAATCACAGATTTTGTGACCTCTCCGATGCCGAACGAGGCTTTAGAGTCGAAGAGAAAGTGTTGCATGTATGAGGTTGTGAGAACCCACAAATGTGTGGATGATGTCGGCGAGACAACGGAGGTCTCTGCTAGGATTATCCATCTTGGCTTTATGTCGGATTCGGGTTCACTTGGCTTTCCGTTTCTGCAATTTCAATCTAAGTTAAATTGCAACCGTTAAATAATTTGATTTTCGCAGGTTTAAAAACTGTTCAAGTTCGCAATTTGTCAGACTCTTCTTAGTTAAATCTGGATGGATCAAATTGGTGGTCAAGCAGATTGGGTAGGTGTTGGGATCAAATCGTTATTGCTACTTCTACTTTCAGTGAGAAAAAAAAGGGACTCCCAATGATAGGCAGCAAATGTAGACATGATCCCGACTTCCTGGATTTGGACATGAGTCGCCTATCTTATATTGCCCCCAATTATTAAGACCGATGTCGAATTGGCCGTGCGGCAAATACATCCAATCGATAAAACGGAAGTCGCCATGGCTTATGCTTCGATGTCTTCACTCTCCGACGTAGTTAGGATTGAGCCACTGTGGTCGCTCGCATTTTGAGATAAAGAAGATTCTTTTAAGCAAAAAACGATACAATGATATGTACGGGAGGTTCAAAGGGTGAGGGACGACCTCGGAGAGAAATCGGACCCTTCCATACTCAAGTTAAGCCCCTTTAACTTTTATGGTTCAAATGGAGACAGATTTGCTTGTCCAATTGAATGCAGAGCCAGAGCAGAGGAGCCGCCTAAACGCCCGCAAGCAATGTCCTCCATTCCCGCTCCTCCCCTTCCTACTACTCACCCCGTCTCTGCCTCCCCTTCCGTCGTCCCACCCCGCCACCACCCTTCCCACGCCTCTCCTCCTCCGCCGGTACCCGGCAACACCTTCCCCATCACCACCTCCTCTGCTCTTCCTCCTCCTCCTCCGCACCCTTCGCTTTCCACCCCACCTCGCTCTTCATGGATCGAATCCCTCCGCTCCCAAGCCAGGTCGAACCTTTTCCGGGACGCCATTTCCACCTACGCAGATATGATGGCCCTCGCCGGTATCCCTCCCGACCAGTTCGCTTTCCCTGCCGTCCTCAAGGCCGCCGCGGGCCTCCGGGACCTCAATCTTGGGAGGCAGATTCACGCCCATGCTGTTAAACTTGGGTATGAGCAATCTTCCGTTACCGTGGCCAATACCCTGTTGACCATGTATGACAAGTGCGGGGACATCGCGAACGTCTTTAAGCTGTTCGACAGAATACCTGAGAGGGACCAAGTTTCTTGGAACTCTATGCTCGCAGCACTGTGTCGGGATGAGGAGTGGGTTCTTGTGTTGGATTGCTTCCGTTCGATGGTGGCGGAAAATTTGGAGCCCAGCTCCTTCACTTTGGTGAGTCTGGCGCTCGCATGCTCAAACTTGCCGCGAGGCGATGATGGCTTAAAGCTCGGGAAGCAGGTTCATGCTTATAGTTTGAGGAAAGGGGATCGGAAAACGTTTACCAACAACTCTTTGATGGCTATGTATTCAAAGTTGGGAAGGGTGGGCGACTCAAGGGCTTTGTTTGAATCGTTTGAAGACCGTGATCTGATTTCGTGGAACACCATCATAAGCTCGTTAGGCCAAAATGAATGCTTCTTGGAAGCTTTGATGCTCTTAGTTCGCATGATTCGTGATGGAATTAGTCCTGATGGAGTAACGATAGCTAGTGTTCTTCCTACTTGTGCCCAATTGAAGATGTTAAACGCAGGTAGGGAAATACATGCTTATGCCTTGAGGAATGAGGCCTTGATTGGGAATTCTTTTGTGGGCAGTGCTTTGGTTGACATGTACTGTAACTGTGGGCGGATTGAAAGTGGTTGTCGAGTTTTTGAATGTTTATCTGATCGGCAAATTGGGCTTTGGAATGCTATGATCGCTGGTTATGCACAAAATGAACAGGATCATGAGGCTTTATTGCTCTTCCTAGAGATGGAAGCAATTTGGGGGCTTAGTTCAAATGCTACCACCATCACAAGCATCTTGCCTGCTTGTGCACGCTGCGAAGCATTCTCTGTCAAAGAGAGCATTCACGGGCATGTTATAAAGAAGGGCTTGCAAAGCGATATGTATGTGCAAAATGCACTCATGGATATGTATGCCAGAATGGGGAAGATAGGCATTTCTAGAATTATCTTCGACAGGATGGAACTCAGAGATTTAGTTTCTTGGAACACAATTATCACTGCATCTGTTATTTCTGAATGCCACGAAAGTGCACTTGCTTTGTTAATGGAGATGCAGAGTAGAGGGAAAGATGCTAGGAAGGAGGAGGATATGTACAATGATAAAAAAGTACATTTTTGGAAACCGAACTCGGTCACCCTAATGACAGTGCTTCCGGGTTGCGCTTCACTAGCTGCTATTCTGAAGGGAAAGGAGATCCATGGTTATGCCATCAGAAATTCATTAGCATTAGATGTTGCAGTGGGAAGTGCATTAGTAGATATGTATGCAAAATGTGGTTGCTTGTACTTATCGAGAAGAATGTTCGACCAAATGCCGGTTAGAAATATAATCACCTGGAATGTCATTATAATGGCCTATGGCATGCATGGCAAGGGTGAGGAAGCATTGCAATTATTCAACAATATGGTGGAGGATGGAGCTAATGGTGAAGGGGTGATGCCCAATGAAGTTACCTTCATTGCCATATTTGCTGCATGCAGTCACTCTGGAATGGTTGAAGAGGGAATGCAATTGTTTTACAGTATGAAAAATGAATATGGAGTTGAACCATCGCCAGATCATTATGCTTGTGTTGTCGATTTGCTTGGTCGAGCGGGTCAAGTGGCCGAAGCCTTTTGGTTGATTGATTCCATGCCTACTGAATATGACAGATCGGGTGCCTGGAGCAGCTTGCTTGGTGCTTGTCGAATTCATCAAAATCTTGAGGTTGGGGAAATTGCGGCTATGAATCTCCTTGAGTTGGAGCCGGATGTGGCTAGCCATTATGTGCTATTGTCGAATATTTATTCTTCTGCAGGACTTTGGGACAAGGCAATGGATGTCAGGCGGAAGATGAAGGAAAGGGGAGTAAGAAAAGAACCTGGGTGCAGTTGGATTGAATTTGCGGATGAGGTTCACAAGTTCGTAGCAGGGGAATCATCACATCCGCAAAGTCAGGAGCTCCACCGATTCTTAGAGACGTTATCAGATAGAATGAGAAAAGAAGGATACGTGCCTGATACTTCCTGCGTTCTGCACAATGTCAACGAAGAGGAAAAAGAGGCCTTACTTTGTGGACACAGTGAGAAGCTTGCTATAGCTTTTGGTATCCTCAACACTCCTCCGGGAATGACCATCAGAGTTGCCAAGAACCTCAGAGTATGCAACGACTGTCACACAGCTGCCAAGTTTATCTCCAAGATAGAGGAGAGGGAGATCATTTTAAGGGATGTGAGGAGATTCCATCATTTCAGGGATGGGAAATGTTCTTGCAGCGACTACTGGTGAAGATCGCCTACCAAAAAGTCCACGAGAAATAGTCAGAAGATTGTGTTGAAGGTGTAGGGCACTTTCTCTCTGATTTAAAATAACTGCGAGTCGAGGGAGACCCGTCGGTTCACTGACGTTTTGGATGCTGTGGAGGAGCAACATGATAAATGAGGGGAAATTCGAACAAGCTGTATCCTGTTGTTGTAGTTATAGTCTGAAGTCATTATATTGTCTATCAGAGTCTCACGTGCAGAGGCACGTACCATATTGCTTGTACATGTTTAGGATTTTCTCCATTCTTTCACTTGGAGACTCTGTATACGATTTATAATAAATCAAAGGTACATAATTGGCTTTTGCTACTAATTGGCTTTTGGGAATTTAATGCTGATCAAGTAGTAGATAATTTATTTCCCTCGTCAGTTTGGAAATGGGACTCTGCATAACTATATTGGTTTTCATGCTATTCAGTGGGATCATATATTCTGTCTTAGTAATTGAACTAATCGGCAACGTGATCCATGGCTTGCTTGTTGCGTGAGACTTTAACATGCACCATTTGAACCTTACATGTCATTACCCCCAAAAAATGTCTAAACTTTGACTCAATATGAAACATGTTATATGAACCATTTAATTTGTTTAATATGATCCGTGAAATTTACCTCAATGTGCAACGTGATCCATGGACTTTAAATTCTTTAATGTGATCTCTAGACTTTTGTTGCATATTTAATTTAATCCATGGACTGTATGAAAATGTTCAATGTTATCCACGGACTTAAATTAATAAAATGACAACATTAAACATTTACGTATAGTTAATAGACTAAATTGAACATATGCCGAAAGTTTAAGGATTACATTGTACATTGGGATAAAATTTGGGGACTATATTTAATAGATTCAAAGTTCATATACAATTTATGTCATTATTTCTTGATTAAATATTGAATTGACATCGAGTTACCTTCTCTCTAACCTTCTTTACCCTTTTTTTTCTTGCTTTTCCGTGAATTTTTTTATTTGCCTATCCTTTCTATATTTTCTAATTTTCTCTCGTATTTTTCTCCCGTCTTTTACATCCATTCTTTGTTATTTTACGTCAAAGATAGTTTCGTCTTATGTTAATTTTACTATGTTTATGAGACCGTGTTTTAGTTGCACAAATCAACATGTATTTAAGCAAACTCTATACCTGGCTAAATAAAACTCTTGCGCATTTATACGGTAAGGTTCATTTTCTAGATGTGCTAAGCATGTTATATCATATGAGGTAACTTATAGATAAATATGTTGTGCTTTGATTTCAAAATTACAACAAGATTAATAAATGACAAGGTTGATTTCATGCCTTTATTTGAAATTTTCCCTAAATTACTCCCAGAGCAATCTTTTAGAAAAATCTGTCTGTAAGTTCCCTTTCGCTAATTATCAAAATTTTGCTTGCCCTCGTTTAAACTTTATTATTAAACTCAGGAAAATGGAATTTCCAAGGAAATGATTGATGACATAAAATGCGTTAGCAATCGAACCCCCGCGGACAACTGGTGCGCTGGTGATTCCTCGCTTACGACTCGCTGCGGGGGATTCCGTCGACTGAACAACTGGTAATTCTTCGCTACATGACACGCTGGTGGTTCTCTTTGATCTCCACGAACGCTGGGACTTCAGTTTGTTTCTTCCACGACCATTTTTTCTTGCTCTTTTCTCTCTGTGTCATCCGTGCGATTGAACTGCTTTCATGTCGATGATGTCCATCCTCAGTTTTTCCGCAGTTCTATGTAGCGAATGTCTTTATCTGGGTTCTCGATGTTTGGAGGGGGGACGGTTGTCAGTCATTTTACACCCATCTCTCGAATTGTTTAGTTGAGTCTGGGAGGGGAAGTTCCTATAGATGGGTTGTCTTCATTGAAGATCCTTCGATTAAGTTTATACGTGCATTTCTGGCTTCCCCGATGCAACTGCGAAGCTTTCTTGTCTCGAAGAACTTGATTTAAAGGACCACAGCATGATTCTGTAGTAATCATCTGTCTTCTTCGCACATTGCCTGGACTTTCTCATCTACTCCATTTAAAACAGCTCAGTTTTCATGATTGTAAATTGCCGGAGTCTATGCGAGAGCTTCCCTCAGGAATATTGAAGCTTTATGTCTCCGGGTGTTATAAGTTGAAAGAGTTGCCAAGTTTGTCGAGTTTGGAACTCTTATCAATATTAGGTATTGAAGCGTGCCAGGAGCTGACAGAAATCAAGGGTCTGGAAGGATTAAAATTTCTTAAAAGAGCTATACGTAATTGGATGCAACAAGTTGTCCAACCCAGATGGCCTCGAACATCTAGAGTCTTTGAGATGCTTGGGAATGGTGGGGATAGACTTATCCACACGCAGGGAGTTGTTCACACATTTACAGTTAGATGGTCCAATAGTGATTGATGATCTATTTCAAGGCCTTGACAGATTGAAAAACTTGGAAGAGCTGACAATCTATAGCTGCCAGTCCCTCATAAGACTGGACCTCTCGCAGTTAACACGTCTGAAGCTATTGATGGCTGGCAATTGCCACAATCTAATCGAAATTAAAGGCCTTGAGAGGTTGAAAAACTTGGAAAGATTGGATATCGAGGGGAGCAAATCCTTGAAACATTACCAGACCTTTGTGCTTCGATAAGCTGGAATTTTTGTGCATTGGAAAGTGTTGGAAGCTTCGTGATGTTCGTGGGCCTAGAGAAAGTCAAATTTGTGGATAGATCGTAAAATGAGGGATTCAACTGCAAGGCCTCCACATCGGTTGAATTTCGAAGATTGAATGGAATGATGGGGGGTCAATTTCGCATGAACTTGTGGAGATCACAGAGCTCCAGGAATTAAGACGTTCAGGGATGCAACTTATCGGAATTTTATATGTTCACGGCACTCCTACAGCAGAGAAAATTTGGTTCATGAAAAAGAATGCTCTGATCAGTCGATCACTTTGGCGACAAAGTTGGAAGGATTCACGATTCCCATCAAAGGTAAATAAAGCGGGTCACACTATTCATTGTCGAGATGTATTGCCACTTTTCATCAGCATTTCATATGCATCGTACTTTTGGCTTTGAATATTTCGTGGAAGTTGATACAATGCTTCAGGGGTAGTCATACTCTAGATCATTGGAGGCGTTAAGATGGGTCACAGTGCCTCATCAAATTTTACAAACCTTAAAATGATTTTACCAACGTTCCAATGAAAAAGTTAGTAACCACCTTTTTCTGAAATTTTACAAGTGTAGCACTCTAATAAATTTACAAATATATCAATAAATTAGTAAGTTCGTAACTTCTTTCATTATGAAATTTATTTTCTCAACTAAAATTTTCTATAGTCAGCGTTAACAAATTTTTTTTGGTCATAAGCGAGCTTTTCATTCACTGAGAACTGGCCCAATTACATGAAAAAGGGGCATCAATTAGTTTATCGTGGACCCATCAATTAGTTTCCCCTCAAAATCACGGCAGACGCGCACCGTGGAACCTTCGGAAGATCCTTCATGGAAAGTTCTGTCGATGTTTAGCTTGAGGACTCGGTGGTTTCCATCTTATGGGTAAGTGTCATGGGTTGTTTCTATTCTCTGATTCTCGGCCATTCCATTTCAAGAGATTCATATGCATAGCCATGATAGATGCCATTGTTGTTGCAGGATCCGGTAAGTGATGCTTGAAAATAGAGGAATATCTTTATGTCCAAATGTGCCAAAAAGTGACCGCGATCAGTTCGAAAGACGGGGGGGCTTTGAGGTGATTACCAATCTTCAATAGCCATCCTTCAATTCAAATAACTTCCTGATTTGAAATCTGAATGCCAATCTCAGAGGCCAAGCTTATACATTTCGTCCTTTGACAGAGGAGGAACAGATGTTTAACAGTTTCAGTTTCCTTTTCACAAAGGCGGCATGTCGACTCAGGTACAATCTTCCTTCTGAATAGGTTCTCTCTTGTGGGTGGGGCATTTTGGCACATGCTTCATGTAAACACTCTTACTTTGGGTTGAGTCTCTAGTTTTCATGCCTTAGTCCAGAGGGCTTTTGGAGTTTGGTAGGATAATGAGGCTTGATTTGCTTCATGCTTAGTCTCAATGTCCTGGAGTTGGTTGCAGCCACTTTTAACAGCGTAACCTCCTGCTTGGTTTGCGTGTCCAGACTAGCTTGTCTTCCGCCGGTGTTGTTAAGTAAATGATAGCTAGAATATCATTTACTGTATGCTCATCAAAAAGAGAGAACAGCATGTGCTCATTCCATTGCGCTTCCTCAGCATTTCTGTCATGCTTGTTCAGCTAGTATATTCGAGCGCATACCTCAGTACATTTCTCCTTGTTTCCACAGATCTTCAATTTGCATTTTCAGTTGCTGCATTTTGTCCCTGTCATGATGCAAGCTCTGCTCATTTGTTGACTCCTAAAGCTTCCTATTCAAGCAGTTGATTTGATTATTAGCATTAGAGAACTTCCGCTTGCTCCACTTCTATAGGGGCTCTATTACTTTTTGTAGTTTCTTCAGAAAGTGTTCATTTCCATGCCTGGAGTATTCCACGCTGAACTTACTAGCTTTCTACCAAAAAAAAAAAAAAACTTACCAGCTGACCACATTCATTATCTTCAAGCCATTATGCTTCAAACTTAATTTCTCCCTTTCTTTTTGCAGGTTCCGCTGAGAGAGTCAGCAAGATAGGACCATGGTCGGAGCCTATAGCAGGTAATGCATTTGCTTCCACTTTTGGGATGTCACTCTCCAGTCTACGTTGCATGGAGCTCTATCTAGTCTTTCTTTCACATAGGCATCCCCATTTCTATTATTTGCCCGTGTCAATGCCATCCTTTGCATTCAAGATCCATTAGAGAGCATGCATTTATAATGTCTAGTGTGTCGAAGAGCCGCTAACCTATGGTGCTTCGCCATATGCCTGCCTACTTTTTCCCAGCAATACAAAATTTCATTGAAGTTTAGTCCCCCCCCTAACCAAATTGAAGGAAGCTGGTTTTGGAAGCTGATTATTGGAGCGTGTACGAAGGTAATTCTCATCTGTTTTCCACTATCTGTACAAATTAGGTCAAACATTTCATTTGTGACTGATTCCATTGTTAGCGCCACCCTGTCACTCCGTAAAATTGCTGATCCCCCTGCAATTCCATTTGAATTCACCACTGCACAGTTCTGGAATTGGATTCATTTCAAGCTCATACCACAGGTTCTTGATTCTTTGTTTCCATCAGAAAAATAACGTCGGGCCTTTCCAGAGCCTCAATGCCAAGATTGTCTAGCCTGTGCCCAACCCCTGACAATTCCAACATAAAATTTTCGTGGGAATCTCGGTGGCTTGTTAGTGCTAGCCACCAAAGCCCGTATCTTAGGATCCTCCAAAACCTGAATTGGAGTCTTCAAAAGTTTGGTCTCATCTAAGGCAAAAGAGTTAACCTTTTGAGAAGCGTAAGGACTATTCCTTCACTGTGTTTTGTTTCTACCTGTTTTCTTCCCCTTGCTACATTTCTTCTGGGGGCCTTTTGAGCTGCCTTCCTGCATTGTAGAGTGGTTTGGAGCTATTATCAGCATCAAGCTCTTTTCTTAGTGTATGAACTGATGCCACCTTTTCCAATTACTTCTATCTCTGTTCGTAAAATTCTGCACGTGTCAACGAACATGTTGAACAAGTAATATAATGATAAGAAGAGTATCGTCCCACAAAGATTGATGATAATAAACCAATTAAATATTAAAAATAGACTAATTCTAAAATTTATCTAGCAGATCAAAATATAATTGAGAACAAATAAAAATTGATAATTTTTAAAAATGAAATTTTATAAACTAAAGGCAGATAATCAATCAGATAAAATATGTTAGAGCATCCAATTTCACCATAACCACTAGATATGAATTTCAGATCATTATGCATACAAGAACAGTATCAAACATGTGATAGCGGAATTTCCTAGTCTATTTATTATCCTATCTCTAGATATAGCAAACGTACTCAATTTATCAATTCACTATATTTCTATATGAATTTAAATAAACATAAGCGCATTAAAATCTGTGAATATTCCCGGTTTACAATAAATCTTTTGGACCACCTTATCACCGAAAGCTACACAAATAACATGATATATTTCTATCCATATTTAATTCATGGTTATATATTATAAGGAGCAATTGCATATTATTACTTTTCAGTCTCAAACATGCATATCGGATCATTTAAGTGGTGGCCAGTCACCTAAATGCATTAAACACAATAATATATAACTCACATGAATGAAATTACTTGCAAAGCATAAAAAGCATGAAATTCATATCATCATGGTTAGGCTACAACGTAGTTCTAACGAAGAAAATTAGAACATAATAGAAGAAGAAACAACAATAGAAATTAAACCAAACATCTTGAATCAAAGAACAAGAATTCTGTCGCCACTTTTGTCTTCTTTTCAAAATACTTGAAAAACTCTTAAAACACCAATAACAAAAACGATCTCTCTCTCTAAAAAAAACTCAATGTTCCCCCAAGTTATCATATTTATATAATAGCATCCAAGACTCTTCTCACAAGGCAATTACTTCTTTTTTCACATAAAATTAGGGAATAAAATCGCAAAATTCCCAATGTGATATTTACCTTCTAACTCTTCTCTGGGTTGCATATTCCTTTCCTTCTTTTGCCGTATTTTCCTTATTTTCTCCATATTTCAATATTTTGCATAAACAAGGAAATATTAAGTAAATAAAAGGAAATCCAAATATATTCTAACAAATATTGCATTATTTGTTGCCTAAAGTAGATAAAATAACTCTATTTTTATAGAGTTATCAATCTCCTCTGCAAAAATCTATGCTGACTTTTCCAGATTGTTCCCACTATTAGGAACCATCAGATTCTTTCCCCTAGGCTAGCTTTTCCACCTGTATAGGAGCTGAACCCCTTTGTATCAAATTTCACTTGAGTTACCAAGCCCGCTGCTGCTGCTATTCGCCTTATGGTTTCCTCCAAGACCCAATCCATAGGTAATCTGTGCACTTGAACCCAAAACTAGCAATGTGTGTAATCGTAACTGTACTGCGAAGTAGTTGGTGTCCATGGTTTAAGCACCTAAAGATTGCTAGAGAAAGACCAAGGCCTTGTCTCAAGAATTCTGTTCATTTCATTTTCAGACTTAAAGGTAAAGGCTAAAGTTCTCGAGTCTACCGGATCATAGGTAACTGTATCCACTCTCCATGCCCTCTCCATAGTGTTTTGGAAGGCTTGGAGATTGATATTGGGGTTGTAAAACAATTGCCCAAACATAGTTAGGCGACATTCTTATATTCTCTCAGTTAGGACCATACCATCTATCACTGCCAGGTATTTTTTTCTGACCAAAAATTGCCCAATTTTCTGCAGAGGATAGTAACTCGATAATCTGAGGTGTCTAATTCTTCCACTGAAGATGCACGAGAGGCAGACAGCTTACTCCCTCCCAGAAAAGTACAGCAGAAGCAGCTACTCCTGTAAATTCATTCTCGGGGTTGTATCACAAGACACCGTAATGGCAAAATGCTGTCCAAAGACAATGCAGTGCTCAGGGAGGCTGATTGGGGTAGGTAGGGATTTTGGGTAAAGGGTCATAGTTGAAAAAGAAACGGGAGATTTGCATCTTGGTAGAGATCGACTGGATGAAATGACTGCTGTGTTCAGCGAAGAACACGAGGGTTTTTTGGGTGAGAACTACCACCATCGGGGTAGGATATAAGCTCTTCCCATCGAGAAAAAATCCACGAATTTCTACGCAATTAGGTAAAATTTTGGTGGAAAAGGTGCATAATGATAGATTGCAAAGACGCGGCAAACAGGTTTAAATTTTACATTCCTATTTGAAGTCCTTATTTCTACAAGCCAAACATATGTTCAAGGGAACAAGAAATCGGAAATGAAAAATTTTCCTTTACATTGAAAACAAAAACTAAAAACTTTATCATTAACCATAAGGCCCCTTAGAACTTCGATTTGGGCTTTCTAGTTCTTTTCTTTAATTTGTAGTTTTCATCTTGGGCTGAAAACTTGAACACGGGCGCTGCGCTTCTTGCAGCAATGCCGGCGCCATTGCAGGTTCTCGATCCCGAGCACCTATTTGTTGTACAGTAGCCCAGGCTACTTGCCATATCTCAGCGATGCAGGCACCATGTCATTTTCTATAATGACTTTTCTCATGTTCAGTAGTAGTTGATCAACCACAAAAAAAAAGCCCCACATTTATGGACAATCCTTCATCATATTATGCACGCAAAAAGAAGAAAAAAATTGAGTTCTTTCTAGAGAAGAGCAGGCATCACTGCATGCATGAGCAGAATTAGGTTCGCATTTTCTGCCACGTCCTTTGCTCGGCCAAACTATTCTTTCGTGTAAGAAACAATGCTGCCATTGGTAACTATTATAATTGAAGAGACTACTTGGGTTTCACAAAGGAATAAACACGTAAAGAGTTGCATTTCTATCGAAAAATGCAGGAGGAGGCGGAGATTAGCAGAGCACGCCACATGGAGCTGACCTCTTCAGGATTTGAACGCTGTCGTTGGGAGAACTGAGATTTTCTGGAAATGACTTAAACTCAAAGAAAATGAAGCTTTGTAATTGCAACTGTCAATGCGTCCTTTTTCGAAATCGGTGAAAACGAAAGAGCACGACTACCCATTAAAAAAACCAAAAAAGCTAGGCATCCATCCAAGTGATTGCGTATGAATCTAAGGAAGACGTTCTATTATTTCAGTTGTTATAGCACAACCAAATAGTAAAATATGTGAAATTTCTAACATAGCAACGGAATCGGAGTATTTATACTTTTGGAATCAACTAAAAAATACTCACTACCAGTCAAAATATTATGCTCGGGATGTCTAAATTGATTTCAAGATAAGAGTCCAAGAGAGAGAGAGTCGATTCCTCCAAGTCAAGTGTTATGTTGATTAAAGACGTGGTAAAGCCAAGGTTATCGAGAATGATTGGTGTCATCAAAGAATCACCTAGTTTAATCTTGGATGCCAAGTCATCTCAATTCTTTAATTTTTATAGACACATGACTCAAAAAGATTATGATAAATCATTAAGAAGCTGGAAGTCAAAATGATCAACCTATAATGTCTCAAAAGTAGTTGGTAGAAAAAAATCAGAATTTTACCAATGATGAACTTCTCCTATTGTCTTTATCAGTTCGAATAGTGAATTCGTATGACAGACTAAATAGCTAATGAAGCTCAAAATGAAGATGTCGTGGAAAGGAGAATTGTTGAGTCCGAAGGAAATCAGGTGTTGGGAACGAAAGAGCAAATCAGGTACAGATACAAGTGCTGGGAAAATATATCTTCGAATTTGGATAGAACAATGAAATCGGACTTTGAGTCCTTAAAATTATTGGGAAAATATAGTTTCGAATCAATATAGCAATTAAGTCAAATTTTAAAGTTTAAGATCACCTTTTTTAAAGATTTATTTGTCCCATCAAGTTGCTAATGATCACTAATAAATTTGCTCCAAAATATAATAAAATTTTAAATAAAAATACTAGATAATAATTTTAATATTTGCTCATAGTTCGAAAACAATCAAAAACAACGGCCGAAGTTTTTGGAAAGAAAGTTTGAAAAGACCTCTTCTTGACTGAACCCAAAACTGACGTACTTATATAACTACGTCTTAATGAACAGAAGCGACCTTTCGTTGAAAAGGTTGCAAAACGGAAAGGTAGATTCTCAAGAGTTATCTTCAAAGGACACACTATTTCAATGAGAAGTTATGATTAATTCTTTTTTATAAAAAAATAAATCTGAATTTAATAAATAAAAACTAATGATCATTAATTAGTGTCACGTCCACGTGCGAGGTTACATCTTTTCGACATGGGATAAGGCACCTCTTGATTTGTTTTACAAAAAAACTATCAACAATAAGTAATAGTAAAGTTACATAAAGACATTATCAAGAGATAAAGGTACGTAAGTAAGATTTTCTATTATACTCTTTCTTGTCTCTAATTTGGTCAAAGAAATCGTCATTTCATGGCCCCCCACCACGTGGGTTGGTACTAGTCCAAATCAGGTAACCAAGATTTTCTACTATGCTTTTTCTAGTCTCTAATTTGGCCAAAGCACTACAAAAAAATAACATATTAGCGATAAATTTTGTAACAAAAAATTTGGCAAAATCCGTCGCTACTAGGTCGTCACAAAATTTTGCGACGAAAAATTTCAATATTCATCATAAATTGCGACGGAAAGAAATTCGTCGCAAAATGCATCGCAAATAATTCGTCACAAATTTGCTACGAACATTATCTGTCGCAAATAATTCGTCACAAAATAGCCACGAACTTTATTCGTTACAAAATTCGTCGAAAATTTCGTCGAAAATTTCGTCGCAAAATTCATCGCAAATTTCGACGCAAAATTCGTTACAAAATTCGTCGCTAAATAATTCGTTGCAAATTAGTCATGAACGTTATTTGTCGCAAAATTTGTCACCAAATTGGTCGCAAAATTCGTCGCAAATTGTATACGTCACAAATTAGCTACAAACTGTAATGGTCGCAAAATTCGTCTGTAAATATTCATCGCAAATTTTACACTATTTCGGCCATCAAATCTTGTCCATATCAATAGGTATGCATTAATGAACCTCATGTAATACATTCAAAACAAACAAAGAACACGAGACAATCATAGATTCCGCTTCAGAAACAGAAAACGAACAAACCAGACACAATGACATATAATTGAAAAAAATAACTGAAGGAAATATGCTAGTCTGTAAAAAATAATGATACATGCAAAGTTGCAAAGTTTGACATGATGTTATTTGATATCCAATCTTATAATACATTCAAAACATTCATAGGAGACGGGACAACGAAGGATTCTGCTTAAAAAATGAAAAATCGACAAATTAGACACAAGATTGGGCAACTTTGGTACTCGATAGGATACCAAAAGCAGTCACTTTTGTCGACACCTGATGAAATGTGGATACATAAGTAAAGATATTCAATCAGATCAGAATATAAACGAAGCGTTTATGCATGGATGTGGAACTAAGTATAAAAAAAAAAAGTAAGAGGGTTAACAAAAAAACGTTTCAGGACGAACATCAATGTTCTTATATATGAATATGAGTCAACTTATGTCATAAATGTTAATGGTCTGTCCTAGGAATCAATCAAGGTTAATACTCTAATATTAGTTGTGGATTAGGTTGTGTCGGAATATCAACCTTCATTATACTTAGGTAGTTATAATGTCTTGCTAGAGACCGCTTATGACTTGTGGGCCAAAAAGGGTTTTGAGCACACTGCTAATGTTTAGTGAACCTACAGGATCGCACACAAAAAAAACGAACTGAATTAATATTTTCTGTGCGCCGGAATCTAAAATAAGAAGTAGATTTTAATTTATTATCCTATTCAACTTATCTACGCGGTCGTGCACGTTATGAGATAACGATTAAAGGTGGACGATTTGGCGGGCCCAAATCGCCTAGCCCACTTCTTTTAATTCCGCTAGATAATGAGGTTGTATAAATAGATAGAGAATCATTATCTGTCTAGGGTTTTTTTCGACAGAGTATCGAAAATAAAAAGGCATTCGAGAAAAAGGAACTTCAAGATCTTTCGCTAGCATGTGGATCGTTGGAGAATTCTGTTCGTGTGTGTGGATACCGGTAGAGGCGCAACACTTGGGGCGCTAATTCAGACACAATCAGTTGTCGATTTATTCTCGATCTGCAAAAGGTGCGTTTCGAAATTTCCTTTTGATTTCAATATACACATGGATCCTGTCTAGGGTTGTATATTCCGCTGCGTTATTTTTGTTGATGAACCCTACAATAAAAGATTGTGAAGCAAGCTTACCCTCGATTTAGGGAATTTTAACTAGGGAGGAGCTAGAAAATCATCATCATCAGCAATCTCAACATCATTGTGTCCATCACTTATTGGATTGGCGGGAGGTACAGGAGGAACCTCATAGCGATTGAGGTTGAGGTGTCACATAATGATTTTTCATTTGTTGTTGCAAGTCATTTATTTGTTCGTCCTTCTGTACAAGTATATTTTTCAGATAGTTCACTTCTTGGGTCAATTGCTCGTCATGTCGTGACCTCCTTCGACCAGTCGCATTGAATGATGAAGTTCTAGCATAATTCGACATGTACATCCTTGACAAGGATAGCATAATTCGACATGTACATCCTTGACAAGGATCCTATCTCAAATATTTTTTCTTTTTTCATTCCACCCGTTGCCTCCACCCATAATACCATATTATCAACTGATGACTCAAATGCAGCACAACCATCACTACCACTAACATTGCTCATTGAAAGTTCATCACATTTTTCCTACATTAATAATAGAGATGAAAATCAAATAACTTTATATATATCTATCATAAATATTGAAAATATTCATGGTTTTCATTCTAGTTTCCGTAAAACCCAAAGTATAACCTTACATACATTAATAGCTTTTGCTCGATTGCCAATTTATATCTTACCTTTCTTTTGAAATGTGCGTTCAAATGTAGCTGCAAATGTCAATTTTGTCCCCAATTCTTGTGCCTACAAAATATAAACATGAGTAATTGAATTAAATTAACTTATAACTTATTTAACAAACTTACTAGTCATTTGCGATACTCCCCAATGTTGACAGAGCCCCCAGCATATGTGACAAACCCTTCACAAGAACTAGAAGATCGATTCTTTTTATTCTGCTCACTGATTTGCCAACTCTTTTCAGTTTCCCAAATTCTGTTAATTTCCGCCCAATTGTCAGCTGTAATGAAAGCCGGCTTCACTTGCTTAATCTTCGCTCTATTCATCACATTTCGTATAAAATCACCGACTTTCTTCTGTAAAATTCTTCTTACTTCATTCTCTTCCTCTTCATCCCACCTGAACTTCTACTGCAATCAATAAAAACAAAACTAAAAGTTATTATGATGGCTACATATCCATTATCATGCACCAGACAATTCGGCGACAGATTTTGTAAAGTTCATATGGGAGAAAATATTTGGTCCCTTAAGTACCAAAAACTACAGAGTTATTCTGGTTCCTTTACATCATTCTTGACCATCAATAAACTACACCGAACTTAGTTGGTGAGAAAATAGAATATATAAAACTTACCTTGAACTCATTCCATCACAAATCTTTCACTTCTTGTGGAACACTTCTATAATTAATATACTGCCAATCCAATAGTTTTTTACTATTTTATTCAGTTTCCTCACAACAAACGGAGCATCCGTGAATTTGCAGTCATACGGATATTGTGCAACATCGACAATTCAGTTGACATCCATATGTAAAGTAATAAATATTACATATACTAAAATAAAAATGAAGTACTTACGAATCTCCAAATGGGCATATCATGAATCGGTTATCTTTTTTACCTGTGTTTTCGTCATTATTCAATTGTTCTGCTGAATAATAAGGTGGAATGGAAGGAGAGGGAGTTAAAGGAGATGAAACTGGAGGAGATTCAGTTCGCATGTGGCCAAGTCCCCTAACATGTTCTTGAGTATTGGAGGAAGGGCTAACGTGTCCATATTGTGACGGAGTATATTGAGGTTGAGGGTTAGATGAAAGGACAGGGGAAAAGGAAAGGGACGGGGACGAGGACGAGAAAGAGACTGGTCTTCTATGCATGTAACCTCCACGTTTATACTGACAAGTAGGAAGGTTAGGCAAATATGTAAAAAAATATTAACACGTTTTACGAACACATAATGACGTACATGATGAAGCTTACCATTTTGGTGTAGAAGCAGAAAATGTTTCCTCGAAATGAGCTAATGCCGAGTGCTTATGACGTGCAATTTTTTATGAACAAATATACTATGAATCGCACTCATTTTGATATCAAACATCAATATATGAGCACGATATGCCATGCTAAGCCGACAATAGCCATAATTAACCACACGATCCACTTGTTGATCCACACAATAATTCATCAAGTACAAGATCAACCATGAAACATCAATTTCAGCCACATGATCTTTGTTCTCGGCCACATGATCATCAATCAACCCACACGATCGAGTCATAGTTAACCAATCATACACATTTAAGTAAAGCAATCACACGATTAACCTAATTAACTATACAATTGGCATTAAACAAGTAATGGTGCGAATGGTAACCATTTTGCTCTAGAAATCAAAATGTTGTCAGAAATTAATTGTTCGCATTCTTGCCAAAAATTGACTTGTGAAGGAGAAATCTGTTTGATTTGTTGAATTTTTTTGTCCAAGAAATTTTTTTTGTGCACCTACAAAAATTAAAATTTCACTGAAAGTGGGTGGCCACAAGAATTCTAAGTCATTTTGTAAAGTTTTGCAATAAAAATAATTTTATTATTTTTAAAATTTTTTGGGCACCTAAAAAAAATAAATTTCATTAAATGTGGGTGGCCGCAGATATTCTGTAAAGTTTTGAAATTTTTAAATTTTTTAAATTTTTTTTGGGGAACCAAAAAAGTTTTAATTTCATTAAAAGTGGGTGACCACAAGTATTCTAAGCCATTCTGTAAAGTTATGAAAATTTTATATTTTTTGTATTTTTTAAATTTATAGGACACGTTAAAAAATTTAAATTTCACTAAAAGTGGGTTACCACAGATATTATAAGTCATTATGTGAAGTTTTGAAAATTTTTAAATATTTAATTTTTTTTTGGCTACCTAAAAAAATTTAAATTTCAATGAAAGTTGATGGCCACATGTATTTTAAGCAATTCTGTAAAGTTTTGAAGTTTTATATTTTATTATATTTTTTTAATTTTTTTGTGCACCTAAAAAAATTAAAATTTCTCTCACAATGGGTGGCCACAGGTATTTTAAGCCATTTTATAAAATTATGAAAATTTTAAATTTTTAATTATTATTCTTTTTTTGGGCACCTAAAAAAATCTAAATTTTACTCAAAATAGGTGGCTACGGTTATTTTTTTCCATTTTGTAATATTTTGAAATTTTGGTTTTTTTAATTTTTTTAAAAAATTAACAACAAATTTAATATTTTCCCAAAATCTGATTTTTTTAAATTTTTCAAATTTTTTATGAATTTTTCTAGAATTGTTCAATTTTCATGCATTTTCTGAGAAAACGCTTAGTTAACCACCCAATCGTCATTGAACGCTTAATCGGCCACATAATGGACAAATTAACCAGTCGAATATCGATCAAAGCCACATGCAATCATGAAATTGACCCCTAATTTAGTCAACCAATAAGACACTAAACAACTCCTAAATAAGTCTAATTAATACTCATTATACTAAGTAGGGTTTAAGGAGTTACTTACTTGGTTTAAGGACAAGAAAAATCAAATAATTATAATATTTTCCCCGATCAGACAGTGGCGGACCCGGCGTAGACGTGGGCCCAAATGGTGGCTAGTTGACCAAGTGCTTGGCCACGGCCGGGCGAACGAAGGTGGAGCTCGACGTCTGGCGGCGGCTAGGCAGCGACGGCGTCAAGCCTCGATTGAAAGGCGGCTGGGTGCCGACGGCGTTGGGCGATGGCGACGGCGACGGCCTCGAGCAGCGTTGGGTGGCGGCTGGCTGGCGACGGCGTTAGGTAGCTGTTGGGCAGTGGCGAGCTCGTCGAGGCTGGGCGGCAACGGCTTCAGTTCCCTGCAAGGCGAGGCGGGGAGGCACGGGGGCGAGCTGGGTGGCGGTGAGCTCCGGCAGGCGACCGGAGACCACACGCGCAAGCAGGCGACGACGGCAATGGCGGCAACCGCCTCAGGCGGCTGCTGAGCGGCGACGGCTTCAGTTGGCTGCTTGGGGCTGCGAGGCAGGGGGGAGGCGTGCAGGTGAGCTGGGCGGTGGCGAGCTCTGGGAGGCGACCGGCGACGGCACGCGTAGGACGACAACGGCGGCTGCGAGCTCCCAGATCTGGCCGACGATAGCGACGTGCACGTGCAGGGTACTCGGTGACGACATCGGGAGGAAGAAGAAGAAGAGGTCGCAAATTTGCTACGGAACACAAATGTCCGTCACAAATTTACGACGAATTCTTAGTCCATCACAAATTTGAAACAGAAAAAATTCCCTTCCAAATTTGTGACGGACCAAAACTTTCGTTGCAAATTTGTGACGTATTTTTTTTACATCCAAAAGTTTACATCTGATTTATTTCGGATTCCAAAAATAAAGTACATTTTTGAATCCGTCGGAAAATTGCGACGAATTCGGAAAATTGCCATGAATTTCACTTCCGTCACTAATTCTTCGATGAACAGTAGCCACGAATAACTTGTTGTCTAAAAATGAGCGACGGAATTAGTAACGATCTAAATGCAATGAAAAATAAAATATCGCAAATGTCATCGCACGAATAATATTTGACTTGTCGTCATTTAGCGACAAATTTTCCGACGATCAATTAAATTAATAAGAATAATCAACAATAACAATAACAATAATAACAAGAACAATAATAATAATAATGATAACCAAAATAACACTTGTCGCAATAATAATTACACATCATTAGTGTTTTGTCACAAAAATTTTAATCTTCATTTTCGTCTTCGTCCTCGTCCTCGTTTTGATCTTCATTTTCATCTTCATCTTCTGTCTCAAAATCAGATTCTGAACATTCATGTACATTTAATTCACAAATTTCAGTTAGATCAACATCTATCATTGCTCCACATGGATCTCGTAAAATTAGAATGTTATATTCCTCAATTTCAACAATGTTACATACTTCCTCTTGTTGATAGGCTCTATCCTTCTAGTATTCTTCGATTTTTCTTTGTGTTTTGATTTTACATACAGCCCACTAATCAGTTTTGTCACGTTTCAAACTAGGATATGATGCATAAAATACTTGAATTGCTTGTTGTGTCAAGACAAATGGTTCATATTTTATATACATTTTCTTGTGATTTATTTCAACCAAATTAAACTTCGTATGCACCTTCATTCCTTTGACAGGGTCAAACCACGTGCACTTAAATAACACAATCCGCATCATTAATGGTCTAGGGTACTTTATCTCTATGATTTCATCCAACAAGCCATAAAAATCATTTTCCGAACTGCCACTATTAGATGACTGAACAAACACACCACTATTTATTGTGACTTTTCCCATTTCATATTCTTGAATGTGAAAATTATATCAATTTATGAAATATGTTGGCCAACTTCGAACTCTTAACCGTGGATCCCATGACAGATGATATAACAATCCTTACTCTCCAAGTTGATCATTATTATTGTGAATCTAAGGTTACACATGCAAAGTCAATAATATATATTTTAATAAATGATGTATAAAAGTTTAATGCTTTGCAATTGGTCCATAGGCAACTTACATATGTCTTAAACCATGCTGCAAATTGTTCATCGTATACACGGTCAAACTCATTTGGTTGTAGTCCATACATTGAAATTTGAAAAATTCTAATAATAAAAATCATTTACATATTAGCAAATATTTGATACACAATACATATATTTGCAAATTTACACTTGCTTGAAGTATGGCTCGACTTCTGAGCAGTTCAATAAAATATATGTATGGGCTGCATGAAATTCTTTGCATGTTAAGTAACGAAACTGACATGCGCTCCTTGGTCAACCTAGATAATTAAAAATAGAGAATGCTTTGCAATTGGGATCAATGGGGCCCTTATCATTTTTGTTTACTCTCCGCCTCTTGCACTGCACGTGCATCTCAAAATAATATGATGCAAATGTTGTCACTTCTTCCATAATATATGCATTACAAATTGAAGTTTCAACACATGCCTTATTCTTTATTTTTTTCTTCAAATGATATAAGAATCTAGTTGCAATAAAAAGAAACTTATCGGAACATAATATATAATAAAGTAATTTGAACTTTATTTCAAAAAAAAATTACCTCTCAAATGGATACATCCATCGAAATTGGACAGGACCTGCAATTTTGGCCTCATAAGGCAAGTGAACTAACAGATGCTCCATCGAGTCAAAAAACGATGGAGGAAATATCCTTTCTAAGTTGTAAAGAAAGAATAATTGGAATATCTCTTTCTAGTTTTTTCATGTGCAATGCTGTTAACACTGTCGAGCAAATATCATGCAAAAAATTGCTTAATTCTGTAATGGCGCTCCATACAAAGTTTGGTAGAACTTCCTTGAAAGCTATTGGAATTAGTCTTTCCATCAATACGTGACAATCATGACTCTTCAAACCTGTCAACTTGCATTCATTCAAATCAACACATCTCCCTAGGTTCGAAGCATATCCATCAGGAAATCGCACAGATTTCAACTATTGATAAACAACTCGCCTCTGCTCCTTATCCAATGTATAAACTGCTTTTGGTTTTAGTCCCATACTGCTTGCATCCACATCTAGTGTTGGGCGATTACAAATATCTCTCATATCTTTTATTGTGTTCAAGTTGTCTTTTATTTTTTCGGCAATATCCATCACAGTATTTATGACATTATCGAAAACATTCTTTTTTATGTGCATGACGTCAGGATTATGATGAATAAGATGGGCCTTCCAATATGATAAATCCTAAAATATACTGCGTTTTGTCCACTTATGTGTACTTCCGTATGCAAAAGTCGTACCGTGCGGGTTCTCAACAACAGTTGAAAAGTCCTGCACCCACTCCCAAATTTGATCGCTGGTCAACCTCAATGGCAGACGTGTTTTTTCAGTCCTATTCTTGATTAACTCTTTTTTACTCCTTTTAAAAGGATGATTTAGCAGTAAAATTTGTTTGTAACAGTCAAAAAAGCTGGGTTTTTTTTCCATGTTTTAATCTAAATGACTTTGATCTCTCCAAACATATCGGACATCCTAAGATCCCAGCTATACTCCATCCAGATAACATTCCGTAAGCTAGAAAGTCATTTATTGTCCAAAGAAGAGCAGCCCTCATTACAAATGTTTGATTGATAGAAATATCATATGTAAGGACACCTTCCTCCCATAGCCGTTGTAACTCTTTAATCAATGGTTGCATATAAATATCTATTGCCTTTTTCGGATTTTGCGGGCCTGTCACGATCAATATCAAAAACATATAAGGTGTCTTCATGCATATACCAGGTGGAAGATTGTATGGCGTTAAGATAACTGGCTAACATGAATAACTTTTTCCTGATTTTCCAAATGGGGCAAATCTATTAGTACAGAGACTTAACCTGATGTTTCGAGGCTCCATCGCAAACTCATGATATGTTCTATCAAAATGTTTCAATGCCTCTGCATTTGAAGTATGACACTTTAGACGCATAAAACTTTTGCAATCTAGGAATTAAGGGCAGATAAAACATTTGCTTGTATGATCTATGCTTCTGATTACGACCTGGCCTCCTGTTAATCTTGTACCTATGTTGGCTACAGAATTTATAAGATTCTGCATTTTCATAATCTCTCCAATATAACATATAACCACTACTACATATATCAATCCTTATAACCGGAAGACCTAAGTTATCCACTAACTTTTTCATATCATAAAAATCACTTGGTATGATATCATCACGAGGCATTGCTTCCTGCATTACTTCAGCAAAAGAGTTAACGCAATCCGCAAATACATTATGCTCTGCCTTGATATTTAACAGTCTTGCTGTCATCGATAACTGAGTGTGGTTCTCACAATATGTCCATAAAGGTTCATCTGCTGCTTTCAACATATCCCATAACTGATTATATGGAAAAGTTTCATTATAAACATTTTCATCAAAACCCGTTACTCCTATCTCTTCCAATTGTGATGTATGACTAGTACTCACTTGTTCACGTGTAGAAGTAAAACTAGTACTTGCATGATTCGATTCTGAAACAAAATTCTGACTAGCTGCATCAATTACCATCCTCTCGTGTGGGTTCAATTTATCATAATAGCCACATTCTTTCCTAACTAAAAATTGGTCACTTTTTTTATATTATTTATCAGATATAAATGGTTTACCATGTGAAGTCCAATTATAATAGTTCGGAGTAAACCCAAATCTATAAAGATGTTCTCTAATTTTATCACACACAAGAAATTTATCATTACCGCACTTTTTACACGGACACCTTAACTTATTTCCATCCATAAATTGATATTTATTACTAGTAAAGTCTAAAAATAGTTTCAATCCAGTACGAAATTCATCTGTCAATCTTTGACGTCCAAGTAAGTTCTTATTATACATTTAAGCCCTTTTTCTTTACATTGTGTCTGTATTAAAATAAAAAAATCTTGTAAAATATTTAAAATATCATATCTAATGTTCTTAATTAAAACCATAAAATTTTGAAAATTATAATTTTTTTATTCACGCAACAATTATTTTGAAATCGCAAAATTGAAAAAATTACCATGTAAAGAAGATTTACTCAAATATTTGATTGAAATCTTGGTAGCAAAAAGTGATCAATTTGATGAGAATTGCAATGTTCACTTAGATTGCGAGACTTTCAATTGAACATGTATCTAAAAAAAATAATCACTTAAGAATCATTTTTTAATAATTTTTAATTTTTTCTGAATTTTTTTCAATTTTTTTTCTTTTTTCCTCATTATGTTTCTTCGATCGCCAGTCGCCGACTGGCGAGGTTGATCTCGCCATCCCCTAGATATGGGCGGCAATGAGGTCGACCTTGCGATGGAATTACGTTTCCGTTGCAAATAAAAATTCCGTCGCAAATTTGCGACGGAAACCTGATTCCGTCGCAAATTTGGTTTCATCGCAAATTTGGGACGGATAAAAATTCCGACGCATGCTCGGTCTCCCCTCATGGCCGGCGAGACCGTTCGGCCTCCTCCCAAGGCCAGCAAGGTATTGCCGGTCGCCGGTCGTTGGACTGGTGACGAAGTTACAAAAAAAAACAAAAAAAAGTCTATAAAATAAAAAAAAATTTCAATCCAGCGATGAATAGTCATGAAGTTAGCTATCATACTTACCGGTAAAAAAGCTTTACCAAGATTGATTTGTGCGCACACGGATTTTGCGGATTTGAGACATACGAAAGATGGAGAAAAGAGAGAGAGAGAGAGAGAGAGAGAGAGAGAGAGAGAGAAAAATTGACGGGTGAGGTGGAATATCATGGAACCTACACGATTTGATAAACTACAAATTAGCGACGAACTCGTTTTTATAGTAAATTAGCGGCGAATTTTTTATCTGTCGCAAATTTGCGACGAAACACTTATCCTCACAAATTATCGATGGATTTTGGACGGATGTATTTTTCATCGCCTATTTGCGATAGATTTTGCGACGGAAAAAAATCTTTCGATAATTTGCGACGGATTTTCATTTCGTGGCAAATTCTGTCGTAAATTTACGACAAAATTTCATCGTCACTAACTTGTGACGGAAAATGAAATCCGTCGCAAATTTCCCTGGCAAAATTCATGTTTTTTTATAGTGAAGAAAACGTCATTTCATAGCCCCCCACCACGTGGGTTTGGTACTAGTCCAAATCAGGTAACCAAGATTTTCTACTATGCTTTTTCTTGTCTCTAATTTGGTCAAAGAAAACGTCATTTCATGGCCCCACAACGTGGGTTTGGTACTAGTCCAAATCAGGTAACCAAGATTTTCTACTATGCTTTTTCTTGTCTCTAATTTGGTCAAAGAAAACGTCATTTCATGGCCCCCACAACGTGGGTTTGGTACTAGTCCAAATCAGGTAACCAAAATTTTCTACTATACTTTTTCTGGTCTCTAATTTGGCCAAACAAAACGTCATTTCATGACCCCCCACCACGTGGGTTTGGTACTACTCCAAATCAGGTAACCAAGATTTTCTACTATACTTTTTCTGCTCTCTAATTTGGCCAAAGAAAACGTCATTTGATGGCCCCCCACCACGTGGGTTTGGTACCAGTCCTAATCAGGTAACCAAGATTTTTTATTATGCTTTTTCTGGTCTCTAATTTGGCCAAAGAAAACGTCATTTCATGGCTCCCCACCACGTGGGTTTGGTACTATTCCAAATCAGGTAAGCAATGACAGTATCCAACTTGGAGCTATGAGCATTGCAAAAATTATGCCATGTCTTCAACTTTTAATAAAAAGAATAAGGTCGTTGATGGTTTCGTTGGAAATTTTTCTTAAGGTGAACTTCCTTCCGAAAGTACATGTCATTTATCATCATCCATTGTTGTTGGGCATGAAAGCACAACGATGGTAACACGAAAAAAATTATAATGAGCAACTCGGGACATACTTATTTGTAATAGCGGTATAAATATAACATACAAATAAAATATATGTCACCCAACTATTAGACACATTATTTATGATTGGTAGAATAGAAGCTTACGCATACAATTATGATTGTTTATCTCACGACACGCAAAAACAGTTGGTGCAAAGCGAACTATTTTATTTCTATCCCGCATAGATGAGCCAACTCTTTGTTTTTCTTTTCAGCTTGAAACCCGCAAACTTTGAAAGAACCTTAGCTAATCACGTGACTTCAATAGCTCCTCATCTTCATGTTCTTGCGAGAAGCATCTATCCATTGTATGTCTCCCAAATAGTTCCCGTACCATTTCCAACACGGTAGCCTCGACAAGTAGACGTCGATTTCTGATAATTGTTTTCGTCGAAGACAAGAACTTCGGTATCTCTCGTCAATTTTTGCGCGTGCTGCACAGTACTTAAATCAGAGTGAATAAAGGCAGTCGGACAAAACTTCAGGCTCGCGATTTGAAGAACGTACTGATTGATGTGGGTGCTTTAAGCTCTTTATCTTTTTTTTTCTTTTGAACAGCCGGAGGACACTAGCGTGTTTCACATTGACGCCAAAAAGAGGAGGCTCGTGGCTTTGCTGTCCACAAAGAGAAGAGCAGTACTACGAACGGATAAGGAAAGTGACAAAGGTGTCCTGGGAGTAGTCAGATAAAATATCATGCTTGTTTACAGCTCACTCAATCGCTGTGAATTGAACATGGGACAGAGGGACTACGGGTTCAGGGAGCGAAGTAGAGGCCTCTGTGTTTTTCTGCATCTGTTTCTCCATTGAATGATAAGTAGAAAAGCAAAAGAGGGAAAGGGAGAGAGAGAGATATGCGTCAACGATTCACGAGATAGAAAGACGGATTTTTTCAATTGCGAAATACAATGATAGAAAAAACCACCAATCGATGCAGTGTTAGATGTAATTACATGTCGTGATGTATTGCTCGGTAACGAAATGATTTTAGTATAATCTTTTTGTCTAATATTAAATGAAAATATATTTAATTGGGGAGATAAATAGAGTTTGGAAGAATTTAAACTTAAAAGTTCTCTCTCGCACTTGTAAATCAAAAGTCGTGGGATCATCACAACATTCTCCTTTCTTATTTTCCCTTTTTCTTCTTCTTGCCGTAGTTCTTTCGCACCCAAACACAACCTTTTTATTTCTTCAAGAAAATCCACTGTTATCTTTCTCTCTCTCTCTCTCCCTCGGGCCACGCATGAAAGGAGTAGTACGTTCTTCCGGTAGGGGAAAAAGAGGATAAATAAAGAAAATAAATTAAAGGAAAGGGAAGGAGAAAAGGGAGGAAAATGGAAAATAACATGTCCAGAAGGAGATGAACAATTCATTTCGCAAAAATGCCCTTCTACAATGCTAAAAAAGACAACAAGGTACTCCTTTAACTTAGCACTAGTACAGAATAACTTTTTTTAGTGACACAAAAAATTCTAAACTTTACTGTTGTACTTTGTTCATGGGCATTTTCGACTTTTGGCTTTTTTTTTTTTACTTGTTTTTTCCTTTCCGGCTAGGACAAAAAAAATTCATAATAAATGTGTTACGAGTAGTAAAATTTGGATTTTTAGCGGTTTTTTCCCAAATTATAAACAATCAGAACAGGAGGTCCCAAAATTAAAACTGTTTATCATAAAAAAAAAAAATCGCAAAAACCAATATTACTTGGAACAGTCGGGCCAAAAGTTGAAGCAAAGAAGAAAGAACATGTCTTTCCCTCACAGACGGACGAGCCAACTCTCTGTTTATTTCTATTAGCGAAGCCTTCCATGCTGAAGCTTTCTCATCTGTCATTTTCTTTGTGAAAGCATTTATTGTGTGTCCCCCAAATAGTTCCCTACCGCTAGACTTACTATTTGGTACACAGTAGCCTATAGACGTTGATTTCTGGATCCAATGGTGCCCCCGCTGCTCGGTTCAATTGGAGGGCAAATACTGCACGCGGTAGTTCCTGGGAACGTACTGATTTTGTGGGTGCTTTTAAGCTCCGCCCTTTTTCTTTTGGACTGGCAACCATTGCGTTTCACATTGCCTTCAAGACTCGGAAAGAAAGGAGTCGTTGGGACGGATGAGAAAAATAATTGATGAATGCTTTTCGGTAATGTGATGGTGATTGTCGTCTCTATCGTATCCCCGATTCAATTGACAAGTTTGAATGCTTTTCATTTTTCTTTATTTTTTTAAAAAAATAATCATTTATATTATTTATAAAAATAATTATATAAATTTTTTTTTATCACTCAAGAAAATAATTAGGCATAAATAATTATCGATGATAAAAATATTTTTCGTTGACTATTCTTTTCAAATATTATAAGTAATCATTTTTCGATAAACATTTTTTAAAATACTTATTTTCATGAAACCAATACATCCCCTTCAACTAAAGGTAATGCAGACCAAACTTTAGGCGCACGACTCGGAGAACATACTAATTGATGTGGGTGCAATTGCTTTAAGTTCATTCCTTTTCCTTTTTGAACTTAAGGAAAAGGAATGGACAGTAGAATCGCAACTCGTACTTGAATTTGTCCAAATAATAAATGCTGATCGATATATCTTTCACTATTATTCATTCATGTGATAGCGCAAGGAACCGACTTCTATTCGATGGTAGGACGAATATTAATTTAATTTTATTCCCTGTCAATGATATGAAAGGCACACTTTATCATTTTTCTTTTAAAGGGCTCATGGGTGATGAAAGCTCATTCGCTAAAGTAAAAATCCCATGCCCACAACAACATGTTGCATCCAAATCCATTTAACACGAAGGTACAAATGCTGAGATGGCCAAAATGAGATCGTGCACGATACATGAACAGTTAATTAATGGAAAACGTAAATTCCACTTGATCGATTGCTTAGCAAGTACCCATAATGCGGTCATTGACGAAATCCTGACAAAATTGGGAGAGGCACGTGTATGAAGTGTAACGCCCAATTCGTGACTTAATTCGTAAGTTGGATCCAATCGAGCGCAATTCTCAATTCCGTGACAAAATTGGAGACTCCTGAGAGCCAATAGGAACAATAATGGGGCAGGTTGTCAAGGCCAATGGGAGTGAGGACCACAGGAAGGCAAGGACTGAATTACTTTTACTCATCTCCAGATACCATACCATGTGTGGACGTATGAAATACACAAAACGCCCAACGTACTGTGAGAGATTAAAATATAAATAATAGTCGAGTAATCATGCCCTGCCTCCTGCTTTCCCTCCTTCCACTTTACCAGCCCCGCTATTAAGTGTGGCGCAGAGATAGTCCACTGATCATACGCTGCTCGAACCCATCCATAATAGTCGCGTCTCTGAGAGAGAGAGAGAGAGAGAGAGAGAGAGAGAGCGCGCACTGCAATGGAAGATGGGAAACTCAAGCGAGCTGCCGAAGCTTCGAGTTCGACCGCTTCGGAGCGACAAAGACGTGAAGGATCGATTGAATTACCATCGGATGAGCGCGAGAGTGGATCGCCTCTTCGTCCCTATTCGGACTCACCGGAGAAGATCAATGTGCTGTCAGAGTCCGGAGCGAATTCTGGGCCATCTGCTTCGTACACCTCTGTGATTGGAAACAATTACCACGTATTCTTGAGCTTTAGAGGCCGTGATACTCGCAAAGGCTTTGTCGATCACCTCTACCATAGACTCGTAGATGTGGGCCTGCACCATCCGGACTACGTGTTCAGAGATGATGAGAAACTCCGCTTTGGCGAGTCAATTGCTGTAAATCTTCTCAGTGCAATCAAGCGCTCTAAAGTTTCAATCCCAGTCATCTCAAAAAATTATGCTGCTAGCGAATGGTGTCTCCGTGAGATCATTCAGATAATGGAGTGCGTGGAAAGATTAGAACAAAAAGTCTATCCGGTGCTTTACAAGGTGAAACCCTATGAGGTGCGAGAAATGGAGGGGAAATTCGGTGATGCCTTCAAGGATGCCGCAAGCATTGACGAAGAGGTCAAGCAACGAGGGTGGAAAGCGCTCAAAGAAGCAGTTAAACGTAGAATATTCGAATCGGAGAAATTTGCCGGAGGGTGCGTCGTTTACCTTGTTTTAACAAATCCTTGTCGGAAGAAGAACTTTTCTATTTATCATCCTTAATCCTTGTTTTGTGGAGCCATTAATAAGTTGTCTTGTGTTGTGTTGTTTTTTATTTTTTTGGGTTGGTTTGTGTTGTGTTGTTTGACAGGCACGAAGGGAAATTAGTAAAAGAGCTCGTACGAGTAATAATGGACGAGCATCAACATGGTTTCCTACCACCTCTTCCTGGGAACTTGATTGGAATTGATGATCGTGTGGCTGAGGTACAGAAATTGGTGAATACCGATCCTTCCGAAACTCGAATTATTGTGATTTATGGGATTGGCGGCATTGGTAAGACAACTCTAGCTACGACCATCTATGAAGAGCTTTTTATCGAATTTGAGTACCGCAGCTTTCTCAAGGATGTTAGAGAAACAATTAAAAGCAAGGGTATGGAGCATGTCCAATCTCTATTGATCTCAGATATAACAAAAAATCAGGAAAGTAGAGTGCGTGATTCTGATAAAGGGATTGAAGCGATTCGAATGAGTTGCGAAAACAAGAAGGTAATTATTCTTCTTGACGATGTGGATAGTCAAGCCCACCTTGATAAATTGATTGGAGGTTGTAATTTTGAATCAGGAAGTAGAATCATTATTACATGTCGAGATAAGGCCCTCTTAAAGTCTGAATATGGAAGGTATGAAGTCAAAGAAATGAATGACGAAGACTCTTTGCTTCTGTTTAGTAGATATGCATTCAAAGGGGAACAACCTCCAACAGAATTCGCGACTCTTTCTAGTGATATTGTTGCCGCCACAGGAAGGCTTCCCTTAGCTCTCGTGATTATAGGTTCACTTCTCAGAGGAAAACCTGAAAACATATGGATAGAGACGCTGAAGAAATTGAAGAAGGTGCCTAATAAGGATGTACAAAAAGTGTTGAGGATAACTTACGATTCATTGGAATACGAGGAACAACAAATGTTTCTAGACATAGCCTGCTTTTTCACTGGAATTCACAAAAGAATTGCCATCTACCTGTGGAATGATATCCTATGGTGCCAAGATTCCGGACTGGACAGACTGACTGAACTTTCGTTAATAAAATTTGATGACGATGATAAGTTGAGAATGCACGACCATTTAAGAGACTTAGGCAGAGCTATTGCCTGTCCAGCAAATAAAAAGCCTTGGAAATGTAGCAGACTATGGGGCGAGGAAGCCATAACAGTTCAACGAAGCAAGGTAACAATCACGTCAACTTTTGGCCTCTCCCATTTTCTCTAATGGTAGTCCCTCATATTATTATTCTTAATTGTTCTCTTACTCTAGATCTTTGACCAGTGTCCAACACGTTGTTAGCATTTTCTGGGTAAAATTGTCTACTTAGATCCAAGTTTGGCCTTTAGCTCACGAAAAGTTTGCACTCGTCAGTTTTCCACATGTCATCCTTGATGCATAATTATGAGGCTCAGAAAAGGGCTATCAAATTGTGGATGATTGGCTCTCTACTATCTTGCTCTCTTTTGCTGTTTTAACATCATTTTCTAGCGGTTTTGGTATTTGCTTCTTACTATATTACAAGTTGAAGATCCTAGCGTCGCCCAGGTTTGGAAATTTACTTTTTGAAATATCATTTAGGTAAGATAATATCGTAAACTACCAAACAATGAATAAAAGTTTTCTATAATTTTACGCCGATTAATTTATAATTTTTCACCAAATAACAAAAACTTCATCATTGACCATCATCGACTCTATGCAGGTTCTACATTGCGGCAAAAAAATAAAAAAATAAAAGAGGAAATACCTCAGTTAAATTATTTGCACCTAATAACTATTGGCTATCGACTTAAGAATTTATTCAATTTGATGTAATAAAATCTTATGTAGTGATTTTTACAATTTGTTTTCTAGGTTTTAATTCTTATGCATGTTTACAACGGAAATGCACTATGATAATGTAAATGCATGATAGAAAGAAAGAAAATTATTTTTATTGTATTATCCAGGGAATGTTGTTACCATAATTGAAGAAGCACCTTGAAATTTATCGATTTTTCAAATAATCAAAAAATGGATGATTATGTTAGTAACATGATTGAGTTAGTTGCTAACTTGAAACAGCACTCCATTATTTGGGTGACTCTCACTCTATAATTAATGGAAGAATCTTATTTATCTTGTTATAGGAATGATACATTTAAAAAATTCAAATTAAAATTTTCAATTGCGACTTTAGCTTTTCTTTTATTGTCATTAGACCAAGTTATAGTCAAATTAAACAAATTTCATAATATAATGATGGAAGACTAGTCAAGATACAATAATTATAGAGTAAGTCGCATAATTAAGGTTTTTGGTTTAATTATGAGCTTTGCCTATGCGTACCTGGATCGTTCATGTTTATTCACATGAAAGGTTAGAACTTACAATATTTCGACATGTGATGCAACAACATAAGCCTATTCTACCTTGCTTTCGTAATATACACCGGTGTTCGTACTCGTGCTGTGCACGGATCTAATCATAGGTATTTTGAGCACATAATTTAGCATTAATGAATGTTGTGCAAAATCAAAGAACAGTAAATTATGATAAAAAAAAAAACTAAGTAACATCCGAAACGTGATTTTGCGCATGTTTGTACAAAGTAATTTTTGATGAAAAATTGAAAAGAAAAGATCAAAATTAAGGAAATAAATAACTGGAAGTAAGTAAGGGACGAAATAGTGAAAAATGAAAGAAATGGGAGAATTAACAAAAAAGTCCAAAACCTTTTTCATTTGTGCCAATTGCAATAGGTTTAAGATTTTTTTGGTAATTTTCCTTGAAAGAAACTATATACTACTCATCTTCAATTTATCTGCATTCAGTGTGATTCAATATCGACCTCTATTCTGGAATCAACGAGCCTTTCTTCGTAAGGGTCAATAGAGCCTCTTACGCGCGTGCCCACGGGCAAAGAGAAGATAGAATAAATGCTATTGTTAGATATTAGATGTTCGATTTGATAGGACTGTAGGAGCGGAGAAAAAAACAGATATTAAATATCAAATAAGATCACTGGAAAAGAAACTAAGAAATGATAGAATACAAAAAGAGGAAAATGGTAATAATGATTGCGAACCTTAAATACCAAATCATAGATTTTTATGTGAATCACCAATGCACTAACAAATTCTTAAGTCAGGCTGAATTATATCTTGATTCTCACGGCAATCCAGCACCGAAATTATCTATTTTAACTATAGCATAGATTTGGCCAAATCAAAGAACAAAGGAAATACATGAAGATAATTGACGTTTATTAAAGTACTAGATCGACAGGATTATTTAATTTTAATCTCACTCAATTCCATGAGACAATAATTTTGGTTTTGAATTCAAGCGTACTAAAACTCACTATGCTATTTCGCATGCAAAAATGTGAAAGAAGCAATCAGTCTTTTTCATTGTCGGCTCTTTGCAGTTGATGTAAAAATTCCAATGACGCTATGATATAAGTAAGAAAAGTAAAACTGGTGGGATGAAAATAGAAACTCTTATAGGTAGAAGACGTGCATGATAATTGATGTCATTCAATTGGCGCAATTGAATGATGGCTGATTGACTAGTGCGCTCATCTTAGGATTAGTGTTGATCTTTTCGAGCTTGGATCTCCAAAATTGGAGAGTCAAGCTCAACTTCCCTTCCTCAATTTCTTTCTTCTCCAGCAATCTGTGGATTTCTGGAAAGTTTTGGTCACGCAACATGCAAATAAAGAGATAATTGGGGAAATAGAGAGACACCCGTATGGAATTGTAAAAGGGTATATAATGAAAGGACAATACCTTAAGGTAAAAAGAAAGACGAATGAAATTCCCAATATAGATGCACATCGTTAATGTGATTGTGTAATTGTAACTCTTTGTTAACCTACTTTTATAGGCTTTTGTGCACTAAATAATATGTATTTTTGTTGGCCGTAATGTGTTTCTTTTTATTAATAACCAATTTTTAAAATAGAGAGGTTTTGTCAATTATTCTTCTCTTAGTTAGTTGCGTTTTAATTTAAAAGCCTATTCTCTTTTTCGATGAAACGAAAAGATACTGCTTCGATTGATCAAAAATCGTCTAGTGAAAAAGAAATGAATACACAAAGAGTTGCACTTCTAGAGAAAAAATGACCAAACACTCTCATTTCCATTCAGCCATACGCCAAAATGAACAATATTTCATGAACGGAAAGGAAATAAGTTTGTCATGCTTTATGAATGCATAAATGCTTGTAATAAATCCGATTGGGTACATTTTTTGGTCCAAAAGTGCGACGGTCCTTACAATTGCATAGGGACACCGTATGTGCTCCGGTGGAGAGAATACTTGGTAGTCAATGCTACGCGTGTCACAGAATTTAATATAAAAACTTAGAAGAAACATAGACTATTGTCATGGAGGAATATTACATGAGATCACAAAAATTTGTGGCATGCAAGTGAAAATTGACGTACGACATGATTGCGTGGTTATAAGAAGATCACATATGCTCTGTAAGTGGAGAGAAAATGCATTGGCCACAATAGCACGTAGACGTATGCTCACGAATGGCGGTTGGGCGGTATGCTATTCCTAGTTTAATGACACTTTTTATTCATGTCAAGATGGGGGAATGCCCTGTGCTGATATTTACTATCCTCAATTTTTCTTTCGTAGGAAGAAAATAGAAATATTGAGGCACTACATCTCGATGAAAATGGCTCGAACATGTTCATGAAGCGAGAGAGCTTCAAAAGAATGCCTTACCTGAAGTTCCTTCGTCTGAGTAAAGTGGATTTTGTTGGAGATTTTGAGGATTCACTTTCTGAATTAAGATGGCTAGAGTGGGAGAAATGTCCCGACTCTTTCCAGACAGCTAATGTTCATTTGGAGAAATTACTCATACTTGATTTATCGGATGGTAATATTAGTGAAAATTGGGGAGGATGGCGTTCAATCAAGGTAAAGATGAGAAATGCTTTCTCTTTGTTACATTTTGATGATGAATCATTCTATTTCCAATTGCTAATCTTGGAACATGTTTCTTTCTTGTAGATGGATAGGTTGAAAGTTCTCAATCTTTCTGGGTGCAGTGCTTTGAAGAGCACCCCTATTCTCTCTGCATTTAAAAGATTAGAGATGCTAATCCTAGAATCTTGTCAGAATTTGGAGAAAATCCACACTTCAATTGGAAATGTTAAGTGCCTCACTTCCTTGAACTTGAGTAATTGTAGGAGACTCAAGGAGTTGCCCCCACAACTTGGTAAACTGAAGAAGCTGGAGATACTTAATGTCCTAGGCTGCGAATCATTGGTTGGACTTCCCTATTCAATTGGCCAACTGGTAAATTTGTCAACCCTTGACTTGAGACTTTGCTACAAATTTAAAGGATTTCCGGAGAGTATTGGATCCCTTGTGAAATTACAGTACCTGTTGCTAGGCAATAAACCTCCTCCGTATCTAAAAGGGCATATGACCAAGTGGGATTATACTGATAATTTTTGCTTCGATTGTATCCCCCGTTCAATTGGGAAGTTAGAATCGTTGACCGAACTGCATTTGACGAGTGCAAAATTTTCAGAATTACCTGAATCCATTGGGGAATTAAAAAAATTGAAAATTTTGAAAATTTCTAGGTGTGAGAAATTGAGTAGTTTACCCAGTACTATTAGCGAGTTGGGCGAACTTGAAGAATTAGATGCCATGGAGTGTGATAGTTTGGAAGGGGGAGTTCCTATAAATGGGTTGTCTTCACTGAAGATCCTTCGACTTGGGAAGATTTCCGATTACGCATATATTTTTTCCGAACACATGTATGGGGATTATCTGTGGCGGGACTTCGAGCACTTATCTTCTCGACAACACCTTGATTTAACTAATTGCGATCTTCCTGCCAGCTTAACAGTTTTGGAAGTCACCAGTCACAATCTCACATTGCCTAAACTTTCTCACTTAATCCATCTAGAAGAGCTCAATTTGCAGTTTTGCGAATATCTGGAATCCATCCCAGTGCTTCCTTCCGGAATCTTGCGCCTTCGGGTCTTCTGGTGTGGTAAGTTGAAAGCAATGCCAAATTTGTCAAGTTTGGAACTCTTGTCAGAGTTAAGTATCGTAGGGTGCAGTGAGCTGGAAGAAATCAGGGGTTTGGAAGGATTAAAATCTTTAGAACAACTATCTATATGTGCGTGCAAGAAGTTGTCCAACCTCAAGGGCCTTGAACAGCTGGAGTCTTTGAGAGGCTTGAAAATGATAGAGTTAGATGCTCCCCTAATGAATGATGATCTATCTCAAGTTCAATGCCTTGGCAGATTGAAAAGCTTCAAATCGCTGCAGATTGAATCCTGCCAGTCCCTTATAAGACCCAACTTTGCGCAATTAACACATCTGCAGGTATTATGGGTCATTGAATGCCAAAATATAGTCGAAATTAAGGGCCTTGAGATGTTGAAAAATTTGAGATCTTTGAAGATCCTGGAGTGCAATTCCATAACACACCTCTCGCTCCGCCATAACCTCGAAGAATTGTACATTTTTTACTGTCCGAAGCTTGGTGATGTTCAGGGCCTAGCCAAATCTGTGACGCGGCGTGAGAGGGGATATCGGGCGCCATTTGGTGAACCGGAGGACTAAATTGTCAAAGAAGTTGAGCGATGCAACTTGTTGGAATATCGTTCATTGCGCTGCTGCAGCAGAGAAACAATCGGTTCATGAAAATAACGCTCTGATCAGTCGGGCGCTCTGGCCACAATGTCGGAACGATTCGCGTGTCCTTTCCAAGGTAAATAAAAAGCAGGTCACGCTATTCATTGTCGAGATGTGTCGCCAATTTCATCAACATTTCTGCAGGCGATTGCTCCTTCCATGGAGCTTTCGACGAAGGGATCCATCAGTGGCGACCTTTGGGGGTTTTCCAGTTCTCAGAAGAGGTGGGAGCGTCAAGGTCCGATTTTTTTGCTTTGAATTCCATCTCCTGTCATTTCCGAGAGGAGTTACAGCTCCCTGTAGTGCTTGCACTGGATCTGGGGGGGTTTCTTTCGAAAGATGAAGTCGTTACGGGAAGTCCAAATAAACCAAAAGATGGTTGCTGCAAGCGCCAGAGAAGGTGGGTTTTATGTGCTTTTAATGAATCGCGTTAGCCATATCTCTATTCTGCTTGACCCCTGGGAAGAAACCTAAACGTTTAGGGATGGTTGAGCCCATATGTCTCGCGTCCGAGGACAAAAGAGACGGAGGGAGATGCTCTGTGGATTCCACCTGGTCTTTGCACAATGGGCAGTAACGATCTGGTACTATTTTTACGCTTGTGTAAGTCCTCCATTGTTGGGTAGACTATTCTGATATGCCTCCCATAGAAAGAACTTAATTTTAGGGATTGTTTGCATTTTCCAGATCTCATTTCAAGATCTCGTTTCATAAAGCTCGAGGAGTCAAGAAAGATGAGGAGGCCATTGGAGCTTTCGGATAGTCTCGGTAAGTCTTATGTAGCTGTAGCCACTTTTTACTGACTAATTTCCTGTTGATGAATATATCCACATCAGTTTGTCTTGAATAGAGTGGGTTCTTACTTTCTTAGAGGAATAGCCAGAATGTCCTTCGCAGTGCCCTCTTTGAAAATATTTTGAAGAAGAGGTTTATAAGTTCTACTACCTGTTGTGGGTCATTTTCATTCGCTGGCCCTCCGATTACACTTCTTTTGAACCATCTGTCCTTTCCCATACTGATTGCTTCTCCTGTTACCACGGTCCATATTGAAGATTCTGAGATTGAGTCTCTTCCCTCTAGTAAGCTTTGCCAGCCCCAAGAGGGTCTGTGCCCTTTCTCAGCATGCCAGAAACTCCTTTTAGGGAAGTATATTCCTTTAAAAATTTGACCCCATAAAGAGGAAGACTGGTGCATTAATCTCCAGGCTTGCTTTCCTAAGAAAGCTTTACTAAGAGAAAGAAAATCTTTGAATCCCATGCCTCCATTGTCTTCCCTTTGCTTCAAGAAATCCCAACTCTTCCAATGAGTACCAGAGTGAGATTCTTTCCTTTTCCACCAAAATGCTGTCATTCTCTATTCAATCGCTTTACGTATGGAAGTAAGAATCTTGAAAATTAACATTGCAGATTGAGGAAGAGCCTGCACTGCTGTTTTTAGTAATATCTCCTTCCCTGCTTTAGAAATTAAAGATTCCTTCCAACCTTCCAATTTTTTTTTAAGTCTTCCGAGTATCCGGGGAAACATATTCTTCTTAGACTCTCCCCAATCCGAAGGAATTCCAAGGTATTTTCCTGTTTTATCCAATTCAGGGACACGCCGTTCATAAGCCATATTGGCTCTTAAGGTCTATGGACACCCTGAGCTAAAGAATATTCCTGATTTGTTTAGGTTTATCTCCTATCCAGTAGCAAAACAATACTGATGCAGTACATTTGATACAGAATGGCATTCTTGAATTCTCCCATCTAAAAATAAGATGGAGTCATCCGCAAATAAGAGATGTGATATGGTAGGGCAAAAAGAGTTAAGCTTAATACCCTTTATACAGCCATCCTCCATTGCCTTCTTCATCATTAGAGTAGAACATTTGCTACCAATTTAAAGAGATAAGGAAATAAATGAGACTAAAGATTCACATTTCATAACCCATGCAATCCACTTTTCATCAAAGCCCAGTATTCTTAAGATGCCTCCAAGAAATCCCATTCTACTCTGTCATCCGCCTTTTTCATGTCAAGTTTCAAAACTGCCTAGAATTTTTTTCCTCCTCTTCTTTGCTCTTAGTTGATGCAACACTTCTTGCACTATCATGATATTGTCCTGGATGAGTCTCCCACTCACAAATGCATTTTGCTCTTGAGCTATCGATTTCGATAACCAAGGTTTGAGTCTATTTACCATTACCCTGGATATGATTTCGTATGCAAAATTGCACAAACTAATGGGGCGGAATTGATCAAGAGTTTCTGGGTTAGGAATTTTTGGAACTAGAGTAATGTGGGTTTGAATCAGGAATTCAGTTTTCCTGATACGAAAAAATGTCTTAACTGCTGCAAATACTTTGAACTGAAGAGTCTCCCAGTGGAACTGAAAAAATTTCCCTTTAAAACCATCTGGTCCAAGGGCACTTAACATTTCCTACTTGATAAGAAATTTTTCTTGATAACCCCCCATGGTACTCTTTAATCACCGAATAAAAAGATGGATTATTAGTTAAAGAAGGTACAAAATGATGGATTGTTTCTTACCAAAAAAAAAAAAATGATGGATTGCAAATACACGATAAGCATGTCTAAAGTTTCATTCCTATTCAAAGTTCTTGTTTGTATCAACCAAACACATTTCAATAGAACAAGAAAACAGAGAAATGAGAAATAATTTAATTTTCCTTTATATTGAAAATGAGAACTAAAAACCTTTTCATGGACCAAAGGGCCCTTTACAACTTCATTTCAGCTTTTTAGTTCTTTTCTTTAATTTGTGCTTTTCACTTTGGGCTGAAAAATACTTGATATCCAAAATTTTAAATTTACTGGTGAAAGAGGGAAGTGTCCATAAAAATTTCGCTGTGTCTTCTTTCCCTTTTCGTAAAATAATTAGGTTGAATTTAGTCAGTTTCCATGACAGCAGGGTATTGTTTCCTGCTCTTACGTGATTCAAGGAATGGGAAATCTAATCGAGGAGAATGATGTGATGCTTAAGAGAAATCATTTTCTTGACAATGCAAACATTGATCAGAATGCATTCCATGTATGTCAGATGTCATGAGCCATCGAATAAAGATTGTTCGTCTTGGATATGAATAAGCTATCAATTACTATCCCAACCAAATCTGAGTTATAATTTTCTTGAAGTACTACTTTTGAAGAATGATTGGCTTCCTCCATTGAAATCTATTTGGTTATTTTTGTTCGCTTGTGCAGATACTTTCGATTTCATATTTTCCACGAGGATGCTCGATTGGAAGATCAATTGCTCCAAATAAGCCATATGTACTCTTCAGGAAATCCCTTAACTACAGTTATCTCAGTCACTTAACCATTCTTTTTCATGGTAAATAATTAGCATGTTCTGATACACTGCTATATTTTCTTCACAAGATTCCCTGGCCATTTTGTATTCATTGATCAGATTTATGTGTCACATTTGACCAAAGGCAGAATATCGATCAAATTCATCCGGTCTGGAAAAATCATCTTTTGATTTTACGTTATAATCATTCAAGCATTAGAGTTTTTATTCTGTGCAAGGTGGATTTGATCCATTGATGCTCATTATGGACATTCGAAATAGCAAGATACACTATACCGTGCTATACACGACAAAAGAAACGATGTCATTTTGATCTGGGATATGAAACCCAAAGAGAACCATATGTGGAGGTGGTTCTGTTGTGAGATTAGGAGTGAACCTGTGTCAATGGACTATTTGTTTTGGCATAGGAATGTAAGCAGAGCTGGACGTTGTAATTGCTTTGTGAGAGTTTTGGTGTCAAGACTGCTCTGGAAAGATGGAGATTCCTCATTGGCATAGTAAGGCATGTTTGGGTGCTAATTGATTTAGTGGATACCAAGTTGATCTCATGATGTAGTGTTGATTTGCAGGAGCTGTTAATGCCTTTCTTAGTGAAAGTTTTTTAATTTGTTGAAGCAGCTAATTGTTTTCTTGGAATGTAGGCTACTGAAGTATGACGAGGAAGATATGCGAGGATAGGGGTGATGCTACATTATGGAGACAAGAGTTCAGTCTGATGGTTTTATGTAGAATCAAGCTGCACATTTCACATATTCAGCTGCTTTGAGGACGGTTATGGGGTATATTTTTCCTAGACGCCTAATTTGAGGTTAAAATCCTTGTAGCCTAAGCCTCAACTTGAATGATATTGCCCAACGATGCAGGTTGTGGTGAGAAGATGCAGAGCTCTTACATTGGTGTTTCCGTGTCCCTTTTGGGGTATGGACAAGTTCGATTGGTTCTCAAGAGGATTCAACTTTAGAGA
Source organism: Syzygium aromaticum (assembly GCA_024500025.1). Lineage (NCBI taxonomy): Eukaryota > Viridiplantae > Streptophyta > Magnoliopsida > Myrtales > Myrtaceae > Syzygium > Syzygium aromaticum. Next base: position 278,954 of record CM044888.1, on the reverse strand, counting down.
ACCGGTGGATGCAAAATGCTAATAAACAGGAGGCTATCTGTTTACTTGTATCTACGAGTGGAGATTGAACATGGGAATTGGGGAAGTTCAGGAGTCGAATGTTAGGGGCACTGAATTGTCTATGGACTTCCCTTTCATAAATGCCAATTTGACCGGCTTGCGTAACAAGTGTGGTTACGCTCAAGTCATCAATTCAAAGTCAAGCTCTGAATGTGGTAATGCAATGCTAGTCTCTACTCTCTAGTCCATGTCTACTTGCCCAAAGTAGCACATGAGACCGGTTTCCAATCGTTTATGCATCACTTGTTTGATTCAGGAATGGCTAAATATGGAGGTCTAGTGAAGTTATACTTCGACGAACCTTGTCCTGGGCTGTCTGATTCTGAGTTATTAGTGAAAGTGTTTTGAGTCATTCTAATTATCCATTGTACATGTCGAAAGGTACCTTACTGCAGCCTTGAATTAGAGAGGAAGATATCACGAGAAGTTGATGAAGGGTGAGTACCATAATTTCAAAAAGGACAGCTTCTGCGGCAGGTGTCTTCTCCCTAAGAAAGATGGCGTCACAGAGGACAGTGGTTGGATTGTCTCTTGGGTACCTAATGAAGAAACAGATGTGTCCCAGGTTAAGTTTAAGAGTTTCGATACAATCATCATGTAGCTTTCCCTACCAGTAACGACGTACGATGTGATTTTGAGATTGTGAAATTTGCAGGTTCACGTGATTGATGCGTAGAAGTTTGAAGGCGAGCCAATAGCCAAAATCACTATGCCTCAAAGGGTACTCTATGGATTTCATGGTACCTTCATCTTGATACCGAATTGATGATTGGGACACGAGATCTCATGTACAAATCATAGTAGGAGGCCTTACTTTTATCATTAGATAATAGGTTTTTTGCCTTTTGTATGTGATGTTCTTTCTAACTTTCTAAGTCTAGTTTTGTGCTAGCAGTTCCTGCTTTTATCAGTAACTGCATCTGCCCTGAAAAAGTAGAGAGTTAAGAGACTGGCTACCTCGAACTGCATTGCTCTTTAAGCTACTGTACCCAATAAAAGTCAAGCATGTCTATCCACCGACTCTACTATAAGACCAATGGCTGGAATTTTGCCTACTCATCAAGTAATTCATAGGCTCTTTTTGACTAATCCAAGATATATGTTGCTTGTATATAGAGGAGAGATTTAGATGCTTCTTGAAAATTGATCACTCATTCTAACAGTATCCTTTCAAAGGTAAATAAAGGTCACATTATTCATGGCAGAGATGTATTGCCAATTTCATCAGCATTTCCTGCTTTGATAAGACCATTTTTCTTGATAGGCCACTATGGTACTTTGTAATCACCAAATGAAAAGATGGATTATTAGTTCAAAGAAAGTACAAAATGATGGACTGCAAAGCCACAACGGACATGTTTAAATTTTCATTTCTATCCGAAGTTCTTATTTTAAACCAACCAAACATATTTACAAGAGAACCAAAAAAGAGGAGAAATGAAGAATCTTTTTTCTTTCCTTTACGTTGAACACGAAAACTAAAAACCTTTTCATGAACCAACTTCTTTTTGGGTATGCTGGTTCTTTTCTTTATTTGTATTTTTCATTTAGGGCCGAAAATTACTCAATATCCAAAATTTTACATTGATTGATGAAATAGGGAACTGTGAATAAAAATTTCTTTCTGTCTGCTTTGCCTTTGCATAAAATAATTAGGTTGAATTTAATCATTTTCCATGACAACAGGGTATTGTTTCCCTTCAATTACGTGATTCAAGGAACGGGGAAGCTGATCAAGGAGTATGACATGATGCTTCAAAGAAATCATTCCCCTGATAACGTTGACAGCGATTAGAATGCATTCTATATACGTGAGTTCTCGTGAGCCAACAAGTGAAGATTGTTTATCCTGGATAGCCTATCAATGACTATCGCAAGCAAATCCGAGTTTTGATCTTCTCGAAGTACTAATTTTGAAGGCTGATTGGCTTCCTCCCTTGAAATCTATTTGGTTATGTTTATTCGCTTGTGCCGATATTTTCCATCTCATATCTATCCATGAGGATGCTCAATTGGAGGATCAATAGCTTCGAATAAGCCACACGTACTCTTCAAGAAATCCCTTAACTCTAGTCATCTCAGTCCCTTAACCATTCTTTTCGTGGTAATTCATTAGAACGTTATGATCCACTGCTATATATTTTCTTTAGAAGATTCCCTGGCCGTTCTGGATTCGCTGATCAGATTTACGTGTCAAATTTTGACCAACGGCAGAATATTAATCAAATTCATCCCGTCCAGTAAAATCGTCTTCTGATTTTAAGTAATCTTCATTCAAAAATCAGAATTTTTACGATGGGCAAGTTGGATTTGTCTCATTGATGCTCGTTCTGGACGTTTGAAATAGCAAGATATGTCATGTCGTGCTATATATGATAAAAGAAACGGTGTCATCTTGATCCGGGACATGGAACCCAAAGAGAACCATATGTGGAGGTGGTTCTGTTGTGAGATTTGGAGTAAAGTGCCCATGTAAATGGACTATTTGTTTTGGCACAAGAATGCAGGCAAAGTTGGACGTCGTAATTGCTTTTTGAGAGTTCAAATTACGGCAGGATTCGGCACGAATCGATTCAGCCGATAACAAGTTGATCTAGTGATGTAGCATTGATTTGGATGAGCTGTTAATGCCTTTCTGAGTTATATAGTCCTTCTGTTTGCTGAAGCAGTTATTTGAAGGGACGGAATTCATGAATGTTGCAATTTCGTGATCATTGTTCTTGACCGTTCAAGCAACTTGAGACTTTGGAATTATATTTGGAAAAATTATTCAAGAAATTTTAAATTTATTGCACTTTTATCAATTCAGTTCTAAACCTTTTAATTTTGCCAATTAAATCATAAACATTTACACGTTTTATCAATTGAGTCAATCCAGCCAATTTTAATCAAGAATCGCTGATGTGGACACGGGCCTTCTTACATGGCACAATCGGCGCAAACGTAAACAAATTTTTTATAATTTTGTTTAAATGATTGAATTTTTTTGTAAATTTTATCTTTTTCCTTTTCTTTTTTTCGTTCATTCTTTTCTTTTTTCTCTATCAAATCCGGCTAAAGTTGTAGGTCAACCCTTGTTGGTCACACGTAAGGGCCGGCCAACCCTTACTGATCACAAGCAAGGGCCGGTGACTGTCATGGTCATTGGGCGAGGTCATGAAGCCTTTGCCGGCCGTCGGTGAGGGTCGTAGCCCTTGCTCGTTGCTCACAACAATTGGTTAGGCGGTAATTTTCGCTAAAATTAATCGAATGTACTCAATTAGTAAAATGTAAAAAAATTTTAATTTTAATTGATAAATTAAAATATTCATGACTAAATTAATAAAAGTATAGTAAACTTTAGACCTTTTAGACAATTTTCGATGCATTAATTAGATCGAGTATAAGTCCGTACCAAACTCCGCTTATCGGGTAACGACTGGCATTAACTTTTTGCCAATAGTTATCTCGTTTTGATGAAGTCGGGAAACGAAAAGCCTTTCACTCCACATTAAGCGGTGGGGGCCCAGCCACAGCTAAATCCAGTTACCCATGGTTTGGTTCGCAAGGAGATGCCCACGTCGCCGGTCGAGAGGCTCTTCCACAATTAAATCCACTCGTTTTATTTATTTATCTATAAATTTGCCTATATTTTCCCCCCTGATTGATTTGCATCTTGAAGTAGAAAATTGCGAAAAAAGGAAGAGTAAGTCATTGGAGAAGAAAAAAAAAATGAAAGGTGATCTAGCGTTTGGGCGTTCTTTTGTTCAAACAAACACGAATGGTGTGTACGATTTTATCAAGAACTACAAAAAGAGTGCGCTTTGAAAATCAAATAATGAAGCAATCGAAGCTCATACAAACACACACTCAGCGGACAAGCCAGCTCTCGCTTTTTCTCTCTGTCTGTGAGACTCTCTCTACTTCTATTCTGAGGCTTTCCAGTGCCCTTGTTATTTACGGGCACCGTTCTTCCCGCTCAATTGGAAACCATTACTGCTCCACTTGTAGCCTCGTGAGGGAAATGTAGGGATAAGATTACAACAAGTGCCATAACTTTCATGCAGCACTCAATTAAGTGTTATAACTTTTTTTTTTAACCACTTGACTACCCTTGAGTGTCATAATTTTTAATCGATTATTTAATTGCAAATTTCTTTTTAAGACGTTCACCCAAATGTTGAAAATGCTTTGTGACATAACATTTGTGGTGAATGTTTTTAAAAAGTTATGATATTCAACTAATCAATTGAAAAGTTATATTGTACTCAAATGATAAGAAAAAAAATTTATAACACTCAAGTAAGTATTGTGCATGAGTTATAAAAATGAAGTGATTGAAAAAAAAAATATTGTAGTATGCAACTGAGCACCGTACGAAAGTACTTTTATCCTGATAAATGCATAATCAAAATTCATCTAACAGACATTCACACGTTTGACCGCAAAGCTTGAAGCCCGCAAATTTGGAAAGACTCGATCCTGAACCTTTAGGAACCTTAGCTTTCACGATGACTTTCAGGAGCTCCTTATCTTTCATTTTCTTGGGAAAGCAATTATGCCATGTCTCCCAAATAGTTCCCTCAGGTAAGACACCGTTGATTTCCAACAAATGTTTCCGTGGAAGACAAGATTTCCCGTAGATAATTCAATGCAAAGACGCGTTTGCGAAAGACTTGAATCGGAGGAGCCAAGGCCGCGCGGACAGCCGGTGGCAAACTCAGTGTGTTTCACATTGACCGACACCAAAAAAGAAGAGGTTCATGATGGCCTTGGAGACTCGGAAAGAAAGAGTAGTTGGGCTGGGACGGGACGGGACGGGACGGATGAGAAAATTAATTGAAGAATTAATGCTTGCTGGTAATGTGACGGTGATTGTCGTCTCTATCGTACTTCCGGTTCAGCTGGGTAGGTTGAAATGGTTGACTGAATTTACCACGTACAGGGCATTATGGACGGGCCACAATAACGTCCATACGCACGCTTACAAAAGGGGGTTGGGTGGTATGCTATTCCTAGTTTCACGACCGTTCTATTCATGTCATGATCGGGGAATGCCTTGTGCTGATATTTACAATCCTGTACATCCAACAGCTAAGCTTGCATCATGTTTCGTTCGCATTGACCGACACCTATCAGTAGCAAATCTTTCATAAGGACAATAATCTTTTTCAAGTGGTTGTAACTTGGATGTACCGGTCCTAGCTACTTTTTGAAAGAATTTTTGTTAGTTTTCACAACTTAAAAGTGCTATCTTTGCTAATTTTTCTGTGAGATTGTAATTTTCCTCAAATGCTCATACCTTGGCCCTTGGGGATACTTATAGCAATTTCACCAGCGAAATCATTGTTCTCCTCATGTGCATGTATTAGTGACGGATCTATCCATTACTAGTAGATAACTTCAGTATATGACGTTAGAGATAACTAGGGATTTCTCTATGTTATAGAAACTATGATAATTATGTTGATTCTTTGTATCTTTTAAGATTGTGTGTATATCTTTATTTGAGTGTACATATCTTAATTAATATGTTATCCTAGATAGTCATTTAATAAAGCCTCTGAATAAGCTCATGTATTCTTCTTCAATGTACATCGAAATATACATAAAATTCCTCAATTCACTTTTCCCCTTTTTCCTATCTATGAGAATGAGATCGCAATTCTCTGCAAGTGCTCGCGACCACAAGGCTTCTATCATCAGTAACTTTTTATGAATGGTAATTTTTGGTGCTCGCTACTTTGAAGTTACTTTTTCTTCTTGACTTCTCCGTGAAAGATTGTAATTTTCCTAGAATGTTCCTAGCTGGACTACTCGACCAAGTACTTAACGGAACGAATCCATTATTCTACCTTAAATTTCCAACCGTGAATATGTGCAATTTGCTCGTGTGTAGGGTTCAACTTTTCAGCAACAAAAAGAAAGATTTCAGTTAAATTATTTGCACCTCAACCATTGGCTATCAACTTAAGATTATGTTCAATTTCAAGTAATAAGATCTTATGCAATGGTTTTATATGTACGGAGAATTTTTACAATTTGTTTTCTAGGATTTACTATGCCTTTTCACAATTTAAATCCAATATGATAATGTAGATGCATTAGTACATGTACTTAATAAAAAGATAATTGAAGACTCAGTCTAAATTGTATTGCTCAGTGAATGTCATTAACATAATTGAAGAAGCACCCTGAATATGTCATTTTTTTTTCAATAACCTAGAAATGCATAATTATGTTATTAACATAATTGGGTTAGTTGATAACTTGAAACAACACTACATAATTTGTATAACTCTTACTCAATAATTAATAGAAAATTCTCATTTATCTTGTCACTTAAAGGTCCAGTAAATTTTATAAAAAAAGTAGATTCAAATTCTCTATTGCGACTTTAGCTTCTTCTTTTTTATTGTCACGTATACGAAGTAATGGTCAAATTAACAAATTACATAAAAAAAAAATGTTCGAAGATTGTTCGAGATACATTAATTATAAAGGAAGTGGCATAATTAAGATTTTTAGTTTTAATTATGAGCTCTGAACGTGCATCATGGATCAATCATGTTCATTCATATGAAAGATGAGAACTCACAGGATTTCGATACATGATGCAACAACATTAGGCTATTCTAACCAGCTTTCATAATATATGCTAGTGTTCATGCTGGTGCTATGCACGGATCTAGTCATAGGTATATTGACCACAAAATTCAACATTAACGAATGTTATGCAAAATGAAACAAACGTAAATCACGACAGAAGAAACTGAATAAGAACTGACTTGTGATTTTGTACATATTCAAACAAATTAATTTCAAACCAAAAACTGAAAGGTAAAGACCGAAGTTAAGAAATTGAATGATTGTAGGAAGCAATTGACGGAATAGTCATAGATGAAATAAATTATATTCTCCCCGATGTATCTGCGTTTAGCGTAATACAATATTCAACTCTACTCTGTAAGGAGTGAGCCTTACAGAGTAGAATAGGTGAATAGGTGAATGCAAAAATGCAATAACGTAAGAACAAGTCGAATTTTATGACCGATTGTGGCAAATTCAAAGATGACTAATTTAGTAGTGCGTTCATCTTAGGGTAAAATTATTCAATCGGTTCTAGACTTATTGTGCAGATGTCAACTTAGTCATAAATTTATCAATTTAGTTTTAAAAATTTATGCAAAATTTCAATGTAGTCCTTCTAATTAATTTTTGCCGGAAATCGCCGATGTAATGGTTCAATTATTGTCGGCTACACCGCCACGTCAACAATTTCTTGCGAAAATTGGCCATGAGGATTACATTAAAATTTCACACAAAGGCCTAAGACTAAATTTGCAAAATTGATAAGTTTAGGACTGATTTGACAATTTCTCCCTCGTCTTAGGATTAGTTGTTGAGCTTTGAGCTTAAATATCCAGAAATGAAAAGTCAAGTTCAATAGACCAAATTCTTGTTTCCATTCAGCCATATGCTAAAGCCAATAATATTTTATGAACGGGGAGGGAATGATTTGTCTGTCATGCTTTATGAATGCATTAGTCCGATTAGGTACTTTTTGTTTTTCAAATGCGCAACTGTTCTCATATTTCAAAGGGACATTATATCTAGTTAGTCATAAATACTGCGTGTATTATAAAATTTAATATCAAAATTTGTAAGAAAACTAATTTCATTTAGCAATTTTACATAAAACATCAAAATTTGGGGCGTACGAGTTAAAATTGGCATATTACATGATCATGTAATTATAAAAGATCACATATATTTGTTTTTCCTAAGTGTAGACAAAATGCATGGGCCACAACAAGATGCAGAGTATACCAACAAAAGGCAGTTGGGTGGCATTTACAATCCTTTTTTTTAGGAGGAAAACGAAATAATTGAGGCACTACGACCGGACGAAAGGGGCTCCAGAGAGTTCATGGAGTGAGAAAGCTTCATAAGAATGCCTAACCTGAAGTTTCTTCATGTGAATGATGTGGATTTTGATGGAGATTTCGAAGGATCACTTTCTAAATTAAGATGGCTAAAGTGGGAGAGTTGTCCAAACTCTTTCAAAGCGGCTAACGTTCATTTGGAGAAATCGATCATACTTGATTTATCAAATGGTGATATTAGTGAAAATTATACTAGTGAAAATCGGAGAGGATGGAGTTCAATCAAGGTAAAGATGAGAAAGGCACTCTTTTGTTACATTTGATGATAAATTAGTCTATTTCCAACTACTAATCATGAAACATATTTCTTTCTTGTAGATGGAGAGATTGAAAGTTCTCAATCGTTTGTGGTGCTTCAATTTACGGAGCACCCCTAATCTCTTGCCGTTTAAAAATTTAGAGATGTTAATTCTGGAAGATTGTGTCTATTTGGAGGAAATCGACCCTTCCATTGGAGATGTCAGGTGCCTTGTTTTCTTGAACTTGAGGCGTTGTGAGTCTCGAGAAGTTACCCTCACAACTGGGTGAATAGAAGGGCCTTGTTTCTTTGGACTCGTGGGGATGTTCCGAACTCCAAAAGCTACCCCAAGAAATGGGCAAATTGAAAGAACTGAAAGAACTTATAATAGGAGGGACTGCTATAAAGAAAATTCCTCCATGTATAAGTTCTTTGAAGAAGCTGGAGATTCTTAATGCCCCTAATTGCAAATCATTGGTTGGGCTTCCAAACTCAATTAGCCATTTGGTAAATTTATTGACCCTTGACTTGAGGTGTTGCTTCTCTTTGAAGGGACTTCCAGAGTGCATCGAATCCCTTATGAAATTGAAGCGCCTGTTATTATGCCATATGGATCTCCCATCTCATTATGCGTATTCGGATGATTCGGATGATGATGATCATTCGAATGTGGATCATTTGGATGATGGTAATTCGTATGATGATCACTCAAATGATGATAATTTGGATGATGATAATTCAGATGTTGATTATTGTTTGTGTTATATCCCCCATTCAATTGGGAAGTTGGAATTGTTGCTTGAAATGCAAAAATTTCAAAATTACTTGAATCCATTGGGGATTTGGAAAACTTGCAAATTTTCAATATTGCTTACCGTAAGAAATTGAGTAGTTTACCTAGTACCATTAACAAGTTGGGCAAACTTGAAGAATTAGATGCCTCATTTTGCCAGTGGCTAGGAGGGGAAGTTGCTATAGATGGGTTGTCTTAACTGAAGATCTTTCGATTAAGTCATACGTGCATTTTTGGCTTCCTCGACGCAATTGGGAAGTATTATCCTCTCCAAGAACTTGATTTAGAGGACCGCAACATGATTCAATCGTTGCCACAAAGCATCAGTAAGCTATCTTCTTTGCAACACATTGATTTAACTACTAGTGGTGATTTTCAATCGCTTCCAGAGCTTCTCGCCAGTTTAACAGTTCTAAGAATCACTTGTCAAAATTGCACATTGCCTCAACTTTCTCACCTAATTCAACTAAAAGACCCCATATTTCAGCATTGCGAATTGCTGGAATCCATGCCAGAGCTTCCCTCACGAATATTGAAGTGTGTTGTCTCCCGGTGTTATAAGTTGAAAGAGTTGCCAAGTTCGTCGAGTTTGGAATTCTTGTCAAAATTACGTATCAAAGGGTGCAATGAGCTGATAGAAATCAAGGGTCTGAAAGGACTAGAAGTATCTGCATGCATGAAGTTGTCCAATCTCGATGGCCTTGAACACCTACAATCTTTGAGACGTTTGGAATTGCGTGATTTCGAGCCAGATGTTTCACTAGTGATTGATGATTGATGATGTATTCCAAGTTCAAGGCTTTGACAGATTGAAAAACTTGAATGAGCTGCTTTTCGATAGGTGTTAGTTCCTTATAAGACTGAATTTTTCACAATTAATGCATATGAAGTTTTTAAGAGTTGAAAAATGTCACAATCTAGTCGAAATTAAAGGCCTCGGGGAAGAATTGGTCCCCATGTGTATCGATGAGAACGGTTGCTACATTTATGTCTACAGTTGATATGAATGTCGACCCATCGTGTATCGCACGATTAAATCCGTGGTGTACAAGAACACCAACATTTGGGCCTGTTAAATGAAGTGGGACAGATCCGCCTCGCATGGGTTACGCTTATTCAAGAGACAAAGAAAGAGGAAATTTGAATGGCCCATGCGCACGTCTCCCACGTCCATTTTTCTCTCCATGTGCATGCGTGCCCACAAAAATTGGTAGGAGCCTCGCGAGAAAATGTTGGTGCAGGCCCGGCCTCACCACGTAATCATGGGCCGGCCCATTCAGTCTGAATCTCCGGCGTTTTGGAAGATGAGATGGAGGTGAACTCAAGATTCGTTGATGGAACCCAGATAGAGATGGAGAGAGCCAAGCTCGAGAACGAGCGGAAGAGGGCTGGAGAACGAGAGAATGGTGCTTCTCATCCGCCAGAAGGAGCTCCAATTGCTCGCTCTTCAACAACAGCAGCAGCAGCAACATTCATCCAACAAAAGGAGTAGCGGCGGCGGCGATGAGGGTTGAAAGGCGAAGGATTTTGAAAGAAACTGAAAGGAAAAACTCCGGCTCATGCAAAGCCTTCGCCCCCAAAACCGATGAGGTCCGGTGGCGCTGTCGGCGTGCGACCGGACCGGACGGCGGCTCTGCAACCAGCAAGAAAGCTCCGACCACTAACCCAACAATGGCTGATTCGATTGGAAGGAGGAGACGCTGTGTGACTTGCACGATGGAGGTTTGATAGCTTTGGACCCTATTTTCTTACAAAAAGTTCGAGTCTTTCAACATGGGCATTGGGAATTTGGTTGGTACTCCATTGATCAGTTAAATTTTGCTCGTACTCATCGGCTAAATTTTGCTCTCTTTATGCTTGTTTTTTTTTTTTTTTTTGGGGCATACACTTATTGGTGGAGAGGAATCACAACATGTGTGTCTGCTTGTTCCATGAGTTATCGAGGATTTCTAAAGAACAACCACCCCTCGCTCAATTCGTAGTGCATGCTGGCAGACTTTTTAATGAATTTTGTGCGGTACGTTCTGAAATTTTTTAATTGACTGAAAAGTGAAAAGTGGTATGTGCAAGTCTGATACCAGTGGATGCCTTTAAGCTTTTTGCTTCTATTTCAACGACTGAAAAAAGGGCATTAGCAATCGCGGTATTTTCATTTTTGTCTTGGTTAGTTCTCTGTAATTGGGATATGCTTGGAGTTTTCCCTTTGTTCAATACTTTTCTCTCTGCTTGGATTCTTTTTCGTGCTTGATATATCTAGGAGACTCAGGTGATTTGTGTAGTTCCCTTCCTTTACATTCAGATGTAAGTTCTTTGGCTGCACTTGATGATTGCGTGTTAGTTGACTTCGAGAATTTAAATTAGCTTGTGAAAAAGATTCATTAGCCTACTGTTGTTTGCACTTTTCCGCTAGATCGACAGTTAGAATTCTATAACTAAGACAGGCCATCGCAAGTTGGTTCTTTCTTGACACACAGATCACCAACCACCAACCAAGGTAACTCATGTTGGATCTGTGAGGTGACGTATCGAATGTTAAGGCTACTACTAGATTGAGTTTCCTGAGTATTAAATGCCGGTGCCTGTCTAGTCTTCCTTCTGGTTTTTGGAGTGCTTTTGGTGTGGACTTTATGCAGGAACATTCACCATAGTTTGGATCCCTGACCTACATAATGCAATACAAGGGGGAAAATGATGTTTTGTTGCTAGCTAAACATCTCTACACTCTCATCATCATATTGAAAGCTAATTTATCAATTCCCTATGATTGGCCACTATTGTTCAATTTTTTTAAAAGATTTTTAATCCTTGTACAGATCTTCTGTCCATCTTACTCTAATATTTGGTTCAAGACCATTCATCAGTGATTTTTCTAATATATCTTGCCTCATGCCGTCACAATTTTCTAAATCTCCTTCTCTTTAATACCTGTCTTTTTCTTTTGTTGTTTTATCTCTGACTTTATTGGGCAGCAATCTGTTTTTAGATAGAAGATGGCAACCCCAGAAGAAAACAACGATGTGAAGACTCTTGAAACACAGCCCAACAAGCGGAGAAAAAAGAAGCCCATCATCTGGGAACACTTCTTAATAGAAATTGTGAGTCCTGGATGTAGAAGGGCGTGCTGTAAGCAGTGCAAGCAAAGTTTCGCTTACGGCACAGGCTCAAAGGCCGCTAGCACCAGCCAGCAAAGTAAGGTGTGATGAATCATTGACTGAACTGATTTTGTCAAGTGCAGAAATTTCAGAATTACCTAAATCCATTGGGTATTTGAAAAACTTGAAATTTTGAATATTGCTTACTGTAAGAAATTGAGTAGTTTACCCAGTACTATTAGCAAGTTGGGCAAACTTGAAGTATTAATTGCCTCATTCTGCCGGAGTCTGGGAGGGGAAGTTCCTATAGATGGGTTGTCTTCATTGAAGATCCTTCGATTAAGTTTATACGTGCATTTCTGGCTTCCCCGATGCAACTGCGAAGCTTTCTTGTCTTGAAGAATTTGATTTAAAGGTTTGGGGTAGCTTATGGAACGGTCAATATAAGGCCCCTTAGAACTTCAATTTGGTTTTTCTTGTTCTTTTCTTTAGTTCGTAGTTTTATTTTGGGCTGAAAACTTGAACGCAGGTGTCGCGCTTCGTGCAGCAATTGTCAAGGCCATCGCGGGGATCTCGAACATCTACCTGTTATACAGAAGCCCACACTACTTGCCATATCTCAGCGATGCAGGCACCATGTCATTGTCAATAATAATTTTTCTCATGTTCAGTAGTAGTTGATCAACCGCAAAAGAAGTCCGGCATTAATGGACAATCCTTCATCACATTATACACAAAAAGAAGAAAAAATTTGAGTTCTTTCTAGAGAAGAGCAAGCATCACGGCATGCGTGAGCAGAATTGGGATTCGCATTTTCTGCTACGCCCTTTGCTCTGCAAAACTAATCTTTCGTGTAAGAAACAATGCTGTCATCGGTAACTATTATAATTAAAGATACTGCTTGGGTTTCACGAAGGAATAAATACAGTTGCACGGGAGGCAGACATTAGCGGAGTACACCACATCAAACCAACCTCTTCAGAATTTGAACGCTGCTGTTGGAGGAACTGAGATTTTCTAGGAATGACTTAAAACTCGAAGAAAATGAAACTTTGTAATTGCAACCATTAATGCGTCCTTTTTCAAAATCGGTGAAAAAGAAAGAGCTCAACTACTCGTTAAAAAAAAAACTACCCATCCATCCAAGTTACTGCGTACAAATCTATGGAAGACATTTAATTATTTCTATTGTTATAGCACAGCCAAATAGCAAAATATTTGAAATTTCTAACATAGCACGGAACCGGAGTATTAATACTTTTGGAATCAACTAAAACATACTCACTACCTATCAAAATATTATGCTCGGGATGTCAAAATTTATTTGAAGAAAAGAGTCCAAGGGAGAGACAATTCCGCCCAGTCAAGTATTATGTTGATTAAACATGTGAGAAAGCCAAGGTCATCAAGAATGATTGGTATCATCAAAGCATCGCATAGTTAAATCTTGAATAGCCAGTCATTTCAGTTCTTCATATGACTCGAAAAGTAGTTGGCAGAAAAAAATCAGTACTTTACTAATGATGAACTTCTCCAATTATCTTTATCAATTCTAATAGTGAATTCGCAGGATAGAATAAATAGCTAATTAAGCTCAAAGTGAAGAAAACATGGACAGGAGAATCATTGGGTCCGAAGGAAATCGGATATTCGGAACGAAAGAGCGAATCAGGTATGGACACAAGTAATAGTAAAGCTACCGAAAGATATTGTCAAGAGATAAAACTATGCACGTAAGACTTTCTGGTCTCTATTTTGGCTAAAGAAAACGTCATTTCATGCCGCCTACTACAAGGGTTTGGCACTATTCCGAATCAGGTAACCAATGTGAGTATCCAACTCTGAGCTATGAGCATTGCAAAAATTATGTCAAGTCTTCGAATTTTTAATAATAAAAAACAGTTTGTTTATGGTTTCGCTGGAAAATCGTATGGAGGTTGTAGTTGGGCACAAGAGCACGGTGATGGTAACACAAAAAAACTATAATGAGCAATTCGGGACATACTTTGAAAGAACCATAGCTTATCATATGAATTCAATAGCATCTCATCTTTTATGTTCTTGCGAAAGCATCTATATGTTGTACGTCTCCCAAATGGTTCCCTCCTATTACCCTTGCCATTTCTTACACATTTTAGCCTCGGCAAGTAGACATTGATTTCTCTTAATTGTTTTCGTCGAAGACAAGAATTACGGTATCTCTTGTTAATTTCAGCGCATGCTGCACAGAACTTGAATAAGAGTGAATAAAGGGAACATACTGATTGATCTGGGTGCTTTAAGCCTCTTTTCCCTTTTTTTTTCTTTTGAATAGCTAGAGGCAATTAGCATGATTCACATTGACACAGCAAAAAGAAGAGGCTCGTGGCTTTGCAGACTCGGAAAGAAGAGTGGTACAGACGAATGAGGAAAGTGACAAAAGTTTCCGATTCACGAGATAGAAAGACCGATTTTTAATTTGCAAAATACAATGATAGAAAAAGCCCACCCAACTGATACAGTGTAGGGTGTAATTATATGTCGCGATGCATTATTTGGTAACCTTGAATGAAGTAATTTTGCTCGGTGTTCATTCAAATCTAGTTGAGATGATGTCACTTTTGACTTGTAAGATGTAACATGTGGTCGTCGACTCCCCACCACTCCACACATGCCCTTCCCGACTTAAAGTTAAGCACTTTCTTCCCATTCACATCTCATCTTATATTCTTCCCTTCTTTTTTATTTCCCCCTTTTCTTTTCGATGTTCTTTCACACCCTTCCTTTCGGTAGGACAGAAAAGGAAAAACAACGAAAATAATTTAAAGAAAGAGGAAGGAGAAAAGGGGAAAATGGAAAAGAGAGCATCCGAAAGGAGATGTACTATTCATTTTGTAAATATGATTTCTACGGTGCTTAAAAAAGCCAACAAGGTACTCCTTTTAACTTAGCCCGAAGATAAGTTTGTAATTCACTATAGATGTGACGCGAGATGTGACACAAATGTAATAAAATATCTATCACCAATTTAACAACCGATGCTTACCATATTAAAAATTCATCTTTTAATAATGTAATGATTTGGTCCGATAAAGATAGAGACTGATGATCAAGCCAGAGGGCTTAGACAAGAAGTGACTTCCGGCAAACTTATTCAACGATGAAGGAGATAAGAATGAACTGAATTATGAATATATATATGTGAAAAGTGAAATTATACTGGGATTTTGCAACGGCCCGGTCCGACGAAGACGGAGAGTACTCGTTGGGGCCAAATGGCCTAGATAAGGAGCAATTCCCAACAAACTTTTAAGATGACGAAAATGGGTAGAAATGAATCGAACTATATACCGAATAAGGAGAGAGCGATTCACACGTTAATCAATAGAGATTGAAGCCCACAAATTTTAATAGACAAAATCCTGAACTTTAGGAACCTTAGCTTAAGTGTTAGTATTTTCACGTGGCGAGATTTATGGTCAAATTACCATCCATAATGGCAAATTACTATTTATAATAATTGCATTCAAGTTATGATGATTACAAGTAAATTATGATCCATAAATTAAATTACGATCTACAGTTGCAATGATTTCAGGTAAGTGACAATAAATTCCTGTTTTCTTACAACGATTTGAGGATAGATTTTCAACTTCGGTCCCCTTAGTTTCTTGCTGCCAGTCGACTGAAAGTAATACAACTTATCTTTACTAATAGTTTCCCGTGGTTCTGTTGGTTTTTGACATTTCTTTTTAGTATTCTTTACTAATTATGCTCGTTGACTTGATTGTTTTAACTTGTTCAAAGGATATCCAAGCGAGTTGGATGGCAGACAAAACCATATGGGATGCTCACATGGGCAGCATGAGAGCTGAGTGTCGTGGGTTGGGTCACGGGATGGATTATACTATGTGCAATGATACTGATTCATGATTCTGATATATGACTCTCCATTATTAACGATCCATGCATCTGGAAAATGAATGCTGAAGTTGGATGCTCAAGCCTTGCCGGCGCGTCGGAACGTCATTCCAATTTGACCTTTCATACTCCCGGGTCGTGATAACCACTTTCGAGTGTCTTGAGGAATAACTCATCTCTCTGGAGGATACGAACTGAGGTTCATCCATGAGACCTTTTTCTTCCCAAAAAGCAGTACTCAACGATGGTGAGCAAATTCTTGAACCGGTTTCTTAGGCTGCGTAGTGTTTTTTATTTTTTCCTTTTGTTGTTCTGTAAACAGCCGTAAGTTTATAAAAGTTAGCTTCTGTGCTTTCTAAAGCATTGAAGCCTTTGAGTGGATGTAGCTAATTCTGTAGTACTATCTTTGACTTCATTTCGACTGGCTTCTCGCTACTGCGAGAGAATGTAGCTGTTACACTCGTGGAATGGAGTGATTGAATTTATTAGGGAGAAATTTGGTGTGTATTTCATCAAGACCGAATTCGAATTGGCAGTGTGGCAAATACATCCGATAGATGGGAGGTTCGAAGGGTGAGGGACAATCTTGGAAAGAAATCGGACCCTTCAATACTCGGGTAAGCCGCTTTAACTTTTATGGTTCAAATGGAGACAGATTTGCTTGTCCTAGTCTCCTGGTTCAAATGGCGGATGCTGTCCAGTTGAAAGCAGAGCCAGAGCAGAGGAGCCGTCGTCGTCGTCCCAAACGGTAAATAAACGCCCGCAATGTCCGCCATTCCCGCTCCTCCCCTTCCTACTACTCACCCCGTCTCCGCCTCCTCTTCCGTCGTCCCACCCCGCCACCACCCTTCCCACGTCTCTCCTCCTCCGCCGGTACCCGACAACACCTTCCCCATCACCACCTCCTCTGCTCTTCCTCCTCCTCCACACCCTTCGCTTTCCACCCCACCTCGCTCTTCATGGATCGAATCCCTCCGCTCCCAAGCCAGGTCGAACCTTTTCCGGGACGCCGTTTCCACCTACGCAGACATGATGGCTCTCGCCGGTATCCCTCCCGACCAGTTCGCTTTCCCTGCCGTCCTCAAGGCCGCCGCGGGCCTCCGGGACCTCAATCTTGGGAAGCAGATTCACGCCCATGCTGTTAAACTTGGGTACGAGCAATCTTCCGTTACCGTGGCCAATACCCTGTTGACCATGTATGACAAGTGCGGGGACATCGGGAACGTCTTTAAGCTGTTCGACAGAAGGATACGTGCCTGATACCTCCTGCGTTCTGCACAATGTCAACGAAGAGGAAAAAGAGGCCTTACTTTGTGGACACAGTGAGAAGCTTGCTATAGCTTTTGGTATCCTCAACACTCCTCCGGGCATGACCATCAGAGTTGCCAAGAACCTCAGAGTATGCAACGACTGTCACACAGCTGCCAAGTTTATCTCCAAGATAGAGGAGAGGGAGATCATTTTAAGGGATGTGAGGAGATTCCATCATTTCAGGGATGGGAAATGTTCTTGCGGCGACTACTGGTGAAGATCGCCTACCAAAAAGTCCACGAGAAATAGTCAGAAGATTGTGTTGAAGGTGTAGGGCACTCTCTCTCTGATTTAAAATAACTGCAAGCCGAGGGAGACCCGTCGGTTCACTGACGTTTTGGATGCTGTGGAGGAGCAACATGATAAATGAGGGGAAATTCGAACAAGCTGTATCCTGTTGTTGTAGTTATAGTCTGACGTCATTAAATTGTCTATCAGAGTCTCACGTGCAAAGGCCGGTACCATATTGCTTGTACATGTTTAGGATTTTCTCCATTCTTTCACTTGGAGACTCTGTCTACGATTCATAAAAAATCAAAGGTGCATGCTACTAATTGGCTTCTGGGAATTTGATGCTGATCAAGTAGTACATAATTTATTTCCCTCGTCTGTTTGGAAATGGGACACTGCATAATTATATCGGTTTTCATGCTATTCAGTGGGATCATATATTCTTTCTTAGCAATTGAACTAATCGGCAACTTGATCCATCGCTTGCTCCTTGCGTGAGACTTTAACATGCACCATTTGAACTTTACATGTCATTGCCCTAAATAATCTCTGAACTTTGACCCGATATGAAATATTGTATATGAACTTTTTAATTTATTCAACGTGATCCATGAGCTTTATCCCGATATATAATGTGGTTCTTGAACTTTTTTAAATTGTTTAATGTGGTTCCTAAACTTTTGTTGCATATTCAATTTAATCTCTAAACTATATGAAAATATTCAATATTGTCTCCGAACTTGAATCAATGGAATGACATCATTAAATATTTTCGTATAATTCATAAACTAAATTGAACATGTACAAAAAGTTCAAGAACCACATTGCATATTTAGGTAAAGTTTAGGAATTACGTTGAATAGATTTAAAGTTCAGAGACCATTTATGCCATTATTTCTTGATTGAATATTGAATTGACATCGAGTTGCCTTCTCTCTAACTTTCTTTACCCATTTTTTTTCTTGCTTTTCCTTGAATTTTTTTTTATTTGCCTATCCTTTTTAAGTTTGCAAAATTTCTCTTGTATTTTTCTCCCCTCTCTTCCATCCATTCTTTCTTATTTGTTTCGTCTTATGTTAATTTTATTATGTTTATGACACCGCGTTTTAGTTGCACAGATCAACATGTATTTAAGCAAACTCTATACATGTCCAAATAAAACTCTTACGCATTTGGATCATAGTTTAAGGACTATTTATGTCCTTTTCCCCCAAACCGTGCCCGTTCCTGCAACCGCAGCATGCATCAAACAGTCCATTGGGCCTAATCCGTCGCACAAAAAGGGCCTGAACGAGGCCCATCAACACCGGCCCGCACATCCCTCGCCGTCACCGCTTCTGAACGAGCACGACCCGCCTTCGCTCCGTTGCTCCTCTTCCCTCCGTCGAGCCCCCCTCGCGCTGCAGCGGACCGCCATGGCTTCGAAGCTCCTGAGCCGAGCCCGCGCCGTCTCCGCTCGTCTGATACATCCGCTGGCGCTGTCGCCGACGCTCGCCGCCGTCGCCCCTTCGAGGCTCCTCTCCGACGTCGCTCCTCGGTCTCTTACCGCGTCCGCGACCGCGACCGGCGGTTCTCCTCCCGCTTCCACCTCGCCAGCTCCTCAATCTTCCGGAAGCGCCGGGAAGTTCGAGCATAATGCGAAGGGCTCCTCCGTTCGCTCGTCTCTGAAGGATCCCGAGCTGGTCAAGTTCTCCGCCATCGCCGATACGTGGTCAGTTCGTTGACTGCCGATTCATTTCTTTCGTAAACGGGGATTTTCCCGATGCGGCGGTTTTCTTTCGTTCGCCTGAATTCGACATTGTACATTTGCGATTGGTCGCAGCGGAACCGCTTTCTGTTTTGTATTTTTCCCCTCATTTTAGCAGCTAAAACAGCTTAGCTGAAGTTACTTAGGAGTTGAGGCTCTTCGATTTTGCTTAAACTGTAAGAAATTCGAAGTCTTTGAAACGCGTGGTTGTTATAGCTTGCGAGTTACGAGGTTGCGGCAGGAAGTTGGGTTGATTTCTTGTGCGAATTTGATGATTAGGTGGGATTCTGAAGGCCCTTTTAAGCCTCTGCACCGGATGAATCCTACAAGACTTGCTTTCATACGCTCCACTCTTTGTCGACATTTTGGGTACGTTTAAGTGTGATCCTCCTTCGACATTTTCTGACTTGTTTTGCACGATCAAGTTTAATTACTGGACATGGTGGCTTCATGAATGACAAAGGGGATGGGGTTTCAAGTTCGCCACATTTAGTCGAACTCAATATCTTGGGACAAAACTTCAACAAGCTTGCAATTTCTGCAATCATTTCGGTCGATAGACATCTAGGACTTAAAACTCAGGTGTTTAGCATTGCTTCCATCAGATACATTGAACGCTGTTCTTCTTTTCTCAATCGCTTTTTGTTGTGCGATTGATATAGTTTGTACCGGCTAACCCTATTTTGCAGATTTGTCTGACTTTTCTTGATTTAGGAAGGATCCATCCACTGCTAGGCCTCTTGAAGGTTTGAAAATTGTTGACGTTGGTTGTGGCGGTGGAATTCTTTCAGAGGTATGGAGTCTGTTCCCTTGTTGGTCTACTTTGCATAAATGTCTAGATAGAAAATGGGAGTAACCACCTTCTGGAAGGTCCTACACAGCAGAGTTTATAGGTCTAATGTGTCAAATGCTGAACGAGTTTGTTGGTCTTATTTATTCTTGTATAACGAAGTCATGATGCACCTATGGCCATTAAATTTGTCTCCTTATCTCCAATTGAGCATTTAAGTACACCTAATTCTGTCATAGTCATATGGTAAACAGCTGCAAATGTATCATGCTCAATAACGAGGTCTAGGTTTCTTTTATTCTCGAACAGGTGTACAACTGTCAGTTGCACATGCTATCCTATTGGCTGATTTTGTTATGTTACAATGAGAACATTTTTTTTAATAGTACGGATAAGGAGTTTATCTTAGGCTGTGTTGAAGTTTCTTCAATAGTTCTTATATCTAAATATCTCTATCATTCGATGCTGGAAGCTGGACTTTGAGGTAGCTTCCATCACAGTAATATCAAGAATATGGACACAAGTCGTTAGCATTGGTGTTGTGGCAGTGGGAATGCAGCACCATATGTTGGAGCTTGATAAGATGACCTTTTTGGCAAAAATGCTGGTCCCCAACCATCAAGGCTGCTGGTTTTGCTCTATGAGCGACATGAGGATTTGACATGGACTGTTGCACTCACGAGGCTTGTTTTGTGCAGTATTTAGTTTATTTAGTGCAGATGGTTTGGGTCATAAAAAAAGCAAGAACGCAGCAGCATTTATTTTAAGAAAGTAAAAACAGCTTTAATTTACCAATGATAGCATAATTTCGATAGAGGAACATATCTGCCTAATCATCTGTCGTAACATATACCAACTGTTGCCGATGTGCTGGATGGTGTGAATTGTAAATTGAGTCTCATTCTATTGCTGTGGGAGCATAAAAGGTGTATGAACTACAATTGTAATTTATGGTTAGAAATTGATCATTAGAGAGGATGGTGTACTCATTTTATTGAAATAACACAATATTGGTTTGCTTTGAATTCCACTTATGTTGCATTTTGAGTTCGTTCAGTATATTTGGACATCATAATCTATCTTCAATGGTTCAAGTGGAGAGGGGTATCGGTTAATACTTGTCTTTTTGCCTCTTCAGCCGTTGGCCAGGATGGGAGCTTCAGTAACAGGTGTGGATGCTGTGGACAAAAACATCAAGATTGCACGCATTCATGCTGTATGCTCATTTCTCTAGCGCAAAAATTGACATTTTCTCGTGAAAGTTCCACAGCATAAGTACTACAGTGATTAACTTCTGTTGTTGATAGAGTTACTTCAGTAAGGATTCTATAGTAACTAGAACTCTAAAAACATTTTTAATATGTACATGCATTGAATTCATCTGATATTATCAGTGTAAAATCCAAAGAACAAACCTACAGATGCCATTAGGATTGCAGTTTATTTGTGAAGTTTCAGACTGAAGCATACAGTCTGAAGATTCTAAGTAACATAGGGTGAGCTAGATATATTTTGAATTACTTCGAAGTTGCCACCGATCAATACTTGGTAATAGTCTCTTCATCTATGAATTACTCCAGCTATCGAGAATTTTCTGGCAGAATGTGTAATTGACTTTGAGTCTACAAATCATTTTACTTTTGTTCAGTCCTTTTGCATTTTGATTGTTCTAGTTTGATTATCATTGTGAATTGCTAAGAAGCTGGTGATACATTTTACTTGATAATCAACTTTTGGATTGATGCTGCAAATCCTTTTCAGATTTCCTGGTTGACATTTGAAGTGTTGCCATAAATAAGTATTGCTCATTACAGATTTGTTTTCCCTGATGAATATTTGGACTTGAGTGATACTACGAAGTGTAATTTCTTGGTTAGCTGAAGCAATTTTTGCTAGTGACCATGATCAACTTTCAACTTTTATCTGGATGCTTGTAACATTCTTTATCAACACAGGATTTGGATCCAGTGACTTCAACGATTGAATACTGCTGCACAACAGCTGGTATGTTCATCTTACACGTTAATCAAGCATTATGCTCTAGTAGTGATTCACTTAGACATCTAATGCATCTTTTCATGTTTTAGTTGGATCTTTCCCTCTGATGGGAGAATTCCATTTTTCTGTCAAGTTTTTACTTGTCCACTTCTAAGACTCCGCTCATAGTTATCATGTTTGTAAATGCAAAGACCAAAATGTTCTAATACTTGAACTAAGAATTCCTAGCTGGAAGTTTTGAAAGATAGCATCATGATTGGCGATTATATCTTCATCAATCCAAAATGTAGCAGACCTACTACCTGCAAGTCCTGCGATTGGCAAAATATTGATATTCTGATGCATAAAATTCTCTTTCTAAGGCAGTGCTCTTTTGGTTCAGATTAACTAGTGTTTGTCAAGAGTCTCCTATCTTGCTGCTTAAGGTCTTTGGATCACTATCCTTAGTGTCATAGTAACTGTTTGGCAGGAACCTATATCTTTTGACATAAGAGGGGTGATTTATATCCGGAGTATATAATTTCAGAACTCACAAGAGATGGTACAGAGAACATTGGGCTAAATGTCAGTATAATAAAGGGATGGTAGAAGTGCTATAGCTATAATAAGGCACTTGGGCAGGGACTTTGGCTTACTTTGTGCAATGTTTCTATACAAACGCTGTTTTGAATCTTTTGGCTCACATGCAATTGTATCACCATAACGTGATAGGCTGCCCAATGCTCATGTAACAGGGGCACAAGGTGGTTTAGCAAGAAAATAAACCAAAAGGGAAAGGTGTTAAGAGTCATGGTGTGGCTCAAATATATTCTTGTAGTAGGTGGTTAGCTGCAAGTGTTGGACTTCTGGTTAAATATGGGGGCTAACTTTTGGTGTCGTTACAAACTTATAGCCTAGATCATCAATTCAAGAGTTCTGAATGTATGTCCCTTGGCTTTTTTCTTTCAAAGGGAGGAAAAAAGGAGGATGATCGTAGAGAGAGTGCTGTATTCATAATATTACTTCAGTCAAAACATGAGTCGTGAAAGCTTATGTGATTCATCCAATTGACAGAAAAGCTTTTGGTGGTGGTTAATATGGGGGCTAACTTTTGGTAATGGTTACAAACTTATAGCCTAGACCATTAATTCAAGAGTTCTGAACATACGTCTCTTGACTTTTTTTTTCGCAAAGGGAGGAAAAAAGGAGGATAATCATAGAGACAGTACTCTATTCATAATATTACTTAAGTCAAAACATGAGTTGTGAAAGCTTATGTGATTCATCCAATTGACAGAAAAGCTTGTTGAAGAGCAGAGGAAGTTTGACGCAGTGATCTCTTTAGAGGTACCTATTCTCTGCCCAAAATCACACACTAACTTCTTTCAAATCTGTTTCGTTAATGTTTAACTTTGATCCTCCAAATTCTTTGATAAGACAGATCTGCTTCAATACTTTCTCGTCCTTCTAGTTTTCTGCTTTTCAATCATTGAATGAATTTTCAGGCTATAGCAGCACTATCCTATCTAACTTTCTTGTCATGGGTGCTTGACGACATCTTTTTATTGTGGATGCAATAAAAAATGATAGGGTTTTTATGTAAGTGCACTTTTGAATTATTAAAGGTAATAGAGCATGTAGCAGATCCTGCTGACTTTTGTAAGTCACTCTCAGCATTGACTATTCCTGAGGGAGCTATAGTGATTTCGACTATTAACCGTTCTATGAGAGCATATGCGACTGCTATTGTTGCTGCCGAGTACCTCCTCCGTTGGGTATGTTTCTTTTCCTTTCTCCCTGACTTCATCTGCGCTATTGATTCCATTGCCATGCATGAGTACTGTTCTTTGTCATGTTTTAAAATGCATGTAATCTTCTAACATTGCACTGGAGACAATGGTCTGCTTTTCCTTGGCCATTAAATTCTAACGTGTGTGGACAAAAGTAAGAGATGCAGCAAGTCTTCTGTCATTGTTCATTAGGAAATTTGTGAGTGGCTTGATATTTATGAACGTGTCTCCGTGGTGAAATAGCATAGATAATTGCAAAGTTTTGACTGGGTGATCATTTCCTTAATTCAGCAGTTTCACTTAGTTTGTTCTCAGATTGATGGTTGCTTGATTAGACGATGAAATTACAATGAATTGTGAAAATGGTTTAGTTAGGAGACATCGCTTCTCAGTTAGATCTAGAATTTAACAAGGCAATGCATCTTGGTATTTCTACATTGCAGCTTCCGAAAGGTACACACCAGTGGTCGAGTTTCCTTACCCCTGAAGAGCTAGTGTTGATCCTACAACGTTCTTCTATTTGTGTAAGCCACGATTACATGCTTTTTGACCGTTTTATGCTTTTGCCATGCCTCAAATTTTTTTTTATGTGATCAATATACTTATGCTGAAACTCGGTCATCCATCCTTGGATTCGTGCAGGTCAAGGAGATGGCTGGATTTGTGTACAACCCCTTGACAGGAAGATGGTCCCTCTCTGATGATGTGGGCGTGAATTTTATTACTTTTGGAACGAAAAACAGCCAGTGAATAAATGAATATTCGTCAGATAAGTCTCATGCCGAATGTTAACAGCTTTCGTGTTAGGATCGTGTCTCATACATGATTTTAGATAAAAATACTAAATCTTTATGGAATAATAAAGAAAGGAAAAGGTCGTTTTCTTGTGCTTCTTCAAGTCAAAACAAGATCGTTCTTGGGGATTTTTTTTCTTTGTGGGTGTCGGATTTTCTTTTCCTTTTCTGATTACTTCAAGTATCAGGGTCTTGCTGATATTAATCTCGTCCATAATAGAGAAACATTGGGGGCATGCATCGTCATCGGCATTGTCGTTTTCATGTTGGAAACGAGCATCTTCGCCAAATTTATACGCCAATTGTCCTACCGGATGGCCACGTATCGGATAGTTCCAATGCTCTCATGGGTTGTTGCGGAATCTTGGTTTGGTTGCCCTATTGCTGATAATCGTGGAATTCGTGCTTTTTTTAATAATATTTCATGGCCCATCGAACGGAACAAAGGAAATGGCAAATTGGATTGGCCATTAATTAGGGTGTCACGGGAGTTGAGAGAATCCTCACCGTGTGATTTGGGGGGCAATTCCAACATGTCGTGCCTATCAAAACGGATTTGAGCCCATGCGCCAGCCTAACTCCTTGTATTACACTGACCATCCATAATTGAAATCAAGATGGAGAACTAAGTTTTGATTGGTTCTCCTCAGCCAAATCCCCCTTCTTTAATGGGATTCTAGATACCTTTGTTGCCCTTTCTTTTGCTTTTTGGCTAGAATAATATCATGTGGATCCTTTGTTTAGCCCAGTCATTCAAATCATTAGTACGCCATGATGACCACACATTAGTGAAAGATGAACTTTTGAGTTATAAGGAAAATCACATAAGAAGTCCTTGAACTTTTGAGTCATTCAATTTAGTTCCTGAACTTTTAATTTGTTCAATATAATCTTGAATTTTAATCTATTATTCAATGTGGTCCATGAACTTTAAATTTATTTAATGTAGTTCCTGAACTTTTGGTACGTGTTCATTATAATCCTTGAACTTTATAAAAATATTCAATGTAGTCTTTTAATTAATTCAAGTTCAGGGACTAATATTGTATATTTTCATATAATTTAAGGATTAAATTGAACATGTACCAAAAGTTCAGAGATCACATTGAACAAATTAAAAGTTCAGGGACTGCATTAAATATTGAGTTAAAGTTCATGAACTACATTAAATAAATTAAAAGTTCACAGACTAAATTGTATATTGAGCTAAAGTTTAGGGAATGTTTATGTCATTACACCGAGCTAGAAAGACCTATTAGCCCAGCACTCTTGACTTGAAATTTTTATTTGATGACACGCCCAATCCTACGGCCTAGTAGTCCTGACGGTAGCCATTTTATTATGCTCAATCTGATGGTTGAAGCTGACCTTATGTTAGCGCGTAGTGTCAAAGTTTGATTCACACACAACATAATTTTTACTGCGAATTATTTTTTTCTCATTAAATGGTTTGCATTTGACATCAACAATATGAGATTGATCTTATGCCCAACTGCCTGTCCACCGTATGACCACAGTTCCGTGTCTTCGTAGTTGTATCGATGTTGAATCGCATTCTTGAGTGAAAGGCTTGGGCTAAAACGAGCGAAATCGAGGAAAACTCAGGTCGATACTTGGTTGATAGGCTGGTTCAGTCGGACTTCCCAAACAGTGTTGCGATCCCCCTGCACATTCGCCTCACACCTCTTCAAATCTTGTCTCTACTACCGAATAGAAACTTACCTACTTGTGTTAAAAGTTATTGACATGCTCTACACTCTTAGTAGAGACTAGCTAATGATTAGAATCAGCTATTCGGAAAAATTGTTAGCAAAAGGGGGTTGGTAAGACAAACTTTGGAGTGTTTATGATCTGTGAAAAGAGAAAAATTTCGAGATATGATGCCTTTGAGATGAACTTGTGAGTCGGGCTAAAGGAGTAGCATTTGGCATTTTCCATAGTAATTGTCGGCGCCAAATCGAGTTGGGTTGGACTTCTCCTGTGGATGGCCTTTTTTCTAAACGAGATTTTACCTTCCTAGACCAAGCAATAGTTGATTCGTATCAGATCACAGCTCTTAACTATAGCCATTTAGTAGAGCATTGAAGGGGGGCATGGAAGGACTGTAGCTAAGACAATGGAGAAGCTGGGAGTCAAAAGTTGAGAGGATTTGACAAAGGATAAAGAAGGAGAAGAAGTCAATCAACGGGCCAAAATGAGAAAGAATGTTTAAGAGGTAGCTGAAACCAGCAAGAATTTGAAAAGGGTACTTGTTGGTATTATAATCTGAGCATATAATAAGGGGGAGACTTGCAAGACAATAAAAGCGCGGGCCTATTTATGGCGGAGTTGGAGTTTGTTGGACTTTGGAAGTTTGCTGCAGGGTATACGAGAGGAATATCACGGACGTCGACGTGAGACTTTTCAGGATGCTTCGAGCGCATGCGGGGATGGTGTATCCCGACCCTCGGATCATGTTGATCTCGCGTGAGACCCTTCGATATCGAAGACTCAAATGCATCGAGCTCGTGCACACCAGAATCATTTCATAATTGTTTGGGGACGCGGGCCTGGTGGGGTCTGCTTTTGACTTGGTGAAGCCCTTCGAACTTTTCTATTGTATTAACCTATACATGCCAAAGTAAAAGAAAGGGAGAAAGGGGCAACTCAACCGCTCTCTTTCGAACGGAGGTTTCGGTACTCGAAGAGCTAACACACTCGGAAGCAGCAAAGCTGAAAACATCAGCAATCCAACCACTGCATGATGCATCTTCCTCTTCTCTTTTCTTTGGACTTGGACGTGGGCTCATCATGCTCTTGGTGTAATTCATGAATAATTGAGATTGTTAGCTTATGAATTATTGATAATATAATAACTATGGTTTCGAGGTTTGGAGTTAGCCACCGACCGGATAGCAGTAGCACCCTTTTTTTCCTATTTCATTGCCACTTTTTCGCGCTGCATGCATACTCGAGACCCATCATCCTGTCTGACCCTCTTTGACCTTGTTTATCACCTCCTCTGTTCTCTCATTAACTCCCTCCCTCCCTCTCTCTCTCTCTCTCCTCCGCTGGGTGGTCATCAACGGCGGTTCATTAACAGCTTAGCAGTAGCAGGCCTGCGTGTGGGATTTCAAGGCAAAAGGGTCTTTAAAGACCCTGCAAGTACACCCATTTCTTTCCAGTTCCAACGCTTGCAGACACGTGAATCCATGCACCCCTTCCCATCCCCTTCCACCGCCTCCAACGACCACCAGTCGCAGCAGGAGCGCTTAAGTCGGCCATAACCATCGTGGGGGACGCGCGTGTGGTGTTTTATGCTTTGCTAGACGTGCGTTGTGCTGAGCGAAAGCAATGGCGATATGGGTAATGCCTCGCAGAGCTCTTGATAATTTGGTTGCTGCGATCCTCGTGCTTCTGGTGTTGTTCTGCGCGGTGGGACGTGGTGAGACGACCCTGAGAATACTTCTGGAGGCCAAGGCTTCGTTCGTGGAAGAAGACCCGACGGTGCTGTCCGACTGGTCTCCGAGCAACCCGAATTTCTGCACGTGGACTGGCGTGTCTTGTGATCAGCTTCGACAACAACGGGTGGTGGCCCTCAACCTGTCGGCGTCCTCGCTGTCGGGGTCGATACCGCCGTCCCTGGGCCGCCTGCGAAACCTGTTCCACCTCGACCTCTCCTCCAACAACCTGACGGGACCGATCCCACCTGCTCTCTCCAACCTCTCCTCCCTTGAATCCCTCCTCCTCTTCTCCAACCAACTCTCCGGGGCCATCCCTCCTCAGCTCGGCTCCCTCTCCTCCCTCCGCGTCCTCCGCCTCGGCGACAACCCTGCCCTCACCGGCCGCATCCCTCCGTCCTTCGGCGGCCTCACGAGCCTCACTACTCTCGGCTTGGCCTCCTGCAGCCTCATCGGCCCCATCCCACCTCAGCTCGGACAGCTCCCACTGCTCCAGAACCTCATCCTGCAGCAGAACCAGCTCACCGGTCCCATCCCGCCCGAGCTGGGCAACTGCTCCAGCCTCACGCTGTTCGCCGCCGCGCAAAATGGCCTCAACGGATCCATCCCGAGGGAATTGGGCCGGCTTGGGAATCTTGGGCTGCTGAACCTGGCGAACAACAGCCTGTCCGGGGAGATTGATGAGATGATTGGCGAGATGACCGAGGTGTACTACTTGAACTTGCTGGGGAATCAGCTGGAGGGCCCCATCCCAAGATCCCTGGCCCGCCTGCACAAGCTCCAGAATCTGGATTTGTCGTCGAACCGGCTCACCGGCGGCATCCCGGCAGAGTTGGGGAGCGTGGGGGAGCTGGTTTACCTGGTTCTCTCGAACAACAACCTCTCCGGTGCCATTCCCACCGCCTTGTGCTCCAACGCCTCTCATCTGGAGTACCTGATCCTGGCTCAGGCCCAGCTCTCTGGTCCCATTCCCCCGCAATTGAGCAACTGCCGCGCTCTGAAGCAGCTCGACCTTTCCAACAACACACTCACCGGTGCCATCCCCGTCGAGCTATATGAGTTGGTCGCCTTGACAGATCTCTATCTCCACAACAACAGCTTGGTGGGCTCCATTTCTCCATCCATAGCAAATCTCAGCAGCCTGCAGGCCCTGGCTCTGTACCACAACGATCTGGAGGGGAGCCTGCCACGCGAGATTGGGATGCTTGGCGAGCTCCAGTTGTTGTATCTCTATAACAACCGCTTGAGCGGGGAGATCCCCACGGAGATAGGCAACTGCTCGGGCTTGCAAATGATCGATTTCTTCGGAAATCACTTCAGTGGGAGGATACCTGACAGCATTGGGAGGCTAGATCAGCTTAATCTCCTTCACTTGAGGCAGAATGAGCTTGTAGGAGAAATTCCCGCAGCTTTAGGCAACTGCCACCAACTAACCATACTGGACTTGGCAGACAATGCTCTGTCTGGCGGTATTCCCCCAACACTGGGGAGTCTCCTGGCATTGGAGCAGCTCATGCTCTATAACAATTCTCTCGCCGGTAACCTTCCCGACTCTCTCATCAATCTAAGGAACCTGACCAGGGTCAACCTTTCCAAAAATAGATTCAATGGCAGCGTCTCTGCCTTGTGTAGCTCGCACTCTTTCCTTTCTTTCGATGTCACGGATAATTCGTTTGAGCACGAAATACCTCCCCAACTGGGCGATTCGCCTTTCCTGGAAAGAGTCAGATTAGGTAACAATCGATTCAACGGGAGTATCCCATGGACGTTGGGGAAGATCCGCGAGCTCTTGTTGCTTGACCTATCAGGAAATTTGCTCACTGGAACGGTTCCAGTTCAGCTCTCCTTGTGCAAGAAATTGACCCACCTTGATCTAAACAATAACCTTCTCTCCGGGCCAGTTCCGTCGTGGCTTGGGAGCTTGCCTCAGTTGGGCGAACTTAAGCTTTCGAGGAACAGCTTTACTGGCCCCGTTCCTCCACAGCTATCCGAATGTTCCAAGCTGTTGGTGTTATCTCTTGACGGAAACTCACTGAATGGCACTCTCCCTGCCGAAATTGGTGATCTTGCCTCACTCAATGTCCTCAACCTCGACCGCAACCAACTCTCTGGGCCTATCCCTTCATCCATAGGGGAGTTAGGCAAGCTTTATGAGCTTCGACTCTCGGAAAACAACTTCACTGGTGAAATTCCCGTAGAACTTGGACACCTCCAGAATCTCCAAAGCATCCTTGATCTGAGCCACAACAATCTCAGTGGCCAAATCCCACCCTCTGTAGCCACACTGTCAAAACTCGAAGCACTCGATCTATCTCACAATCAGCTGTTTGGAGAAATTCCTTCGGAAGTTGGGGAAATGAGCAGCTTGGGCAAGCTTGACCTCTCTTACAACAAGCTTCAGGGCAAACTCGGGGAGCACTTTTCACGGTGGCCAGCTCAGACATTCCAAGGGAACCTGCATCTTTGCGGGAGTCCTCTTGTCCCATGCAACAGCTATCTATCTGGCAATCAGCGTCAATCAGGTCTGAGTGGATCCACAGTCATGATCATCTCAGCAGTGTCGACCTTGGCAGCTGTTGCTCTTCTGGTTGTTGGTATTGCCCTGTTCTCGAAGCACAGGCGAGAGGCGTTCAAAAGCTTCAACGAAGTGAACTGCATGTCCTCTACCAGTCCTTCCCAGGCGAAACGGAGATTACTCTTCCACCAGGGCACTGCCAAGCAAGACTTTAGATGGGAAGATATTATGGAAGCCACCAACAACCTTAGTGATGAGTTCATCATTGGTTCGGGGGGATCCGGTAAAATCTACAGGGCTGAGATGCCTACCGGGGAAACGGTCGCAGTTAAGAAGATATTGTGGAGGGAAGATCTCCTATCGAATAGGAGCTTTGTCAGCGAAATCAAGACGCTGGGCAGGGTACGGCACAGACACCTAGTGAAACTGATGGGCTACTGCAGCAACAAAGCAGCAGGTTCCAATCTGTTAATTTATGAGTACATGGAGAATGGAAGTCTATGGGATTGGTTGCACCAGAAGCCAGCGAATTGTAAGAAGCAGAGGAGCCTCGATTGGGAAGCAAGGTTACGCATAGCACTGGGTTTAGCTCAAGGTGTGGAGTACCTGCATCATGACTGTGCTCCGAAGATCATTCACAGGGATATCAAATCTAGCAATTTGTTGCTGGACTCTAACATGGAGGCACACCTAGGTGATTTTGGGCTCGCGAAATCCCTTGTGGAGAATTCCGAATCTCTAGACACCGAGTCCAATTCGCGGTTCGCGGGGTCGTATGGCTACATTGCTCCAGGTACTTAAAAAATTGATACTGCCTAGGTCTGCACTGTTTTGTTCCCATCTAAATTTTTGTTCATCCTAATATATGGAAAGAGAGTACAGGCTCTTCTTACTTGCTGCTTTGCTTTCTCTCAGAGTATGCATACTCAATGAAGGCAACTGAGAAAAGTGATGTTTACAGCATGGGAATTGTGCTGATGGAGCTCGTCAGCGGGAAAATGCCAACGGATGAATCGTTCGGTTTAGACGTGGACATGGTCAGATGGGTGGAGACACATATTGAGATGCAAGGTTCGGCTCGGGAAGAGTTGATAGACCCTGCATCGAGGCCGCTCTTAGCCGGGGAAGAGAATGCAGCTTTTCAAGTTCTCGAAATTGCACTCCAGTGCACGAAAACTGCCCCACAAGAGAGGCCATCATCCAGGCAGGCGTGCGATCTCCTTTTCCACATATTCAACAACAGGATGACGGAGTTGGAGAAGACAAGTCTCAATCCCAACACGTAAATTAAGCCTCTTCTAAATGATTGATGAAGGTTGTGGATGGTATAGCCGTAAGAACTTCTTGGAGTTAGATTTTTCTTGTTGACAAATTCGAGAGTCTTGATATGGTTTATTCCAACCACAATGCCGTGCGCAACCTTGTGTAGAAATTCTCAATTTCATCCGATATCTGAATCAAACAGAAGCGTAGGCGCAAGTCGTTCCGTTGACACTAGCTGCGGGTCCGTCGACACGGTATCACGGGCCGAAGTTCTTGAAGGGTCAAACGGTACATAGAGGATGGACTGGGCAGTTGATTAAACTGTACTAGAATAGCTCACCAGATCGATTCTTGCGTTCTAGTAGTTCGGCTGCTTGGCCCACGGGAGTATGTACCGTTCTAGGTAAATGCTTAATTAAGGACATCGTCACTTTTCTTAGAATCGAGGAGAAATTTCCTGAGCTACTGACCTCGTACGAAATTGCACTGACTCCTCGAAACCAAATATGAGCCAGGCGATCGGTTTGGTGGAGAATTCGGTTCAAGTTCTTGTCGCTGCCCATATTGCTCGGCAGCCTATCTGATTCAATTGAAAAGCTGAACGGACGTACTAATGTTGGCGACTGTTACAAATCATTTTTTTTTTGGGTAAGGCGACTGTTACAAATCATTGACCACTGCAAATGACAACATTACGGTCGCTCTCTCTATATGAGGAATCGATCTCAAAACCTCTTCGCATATTGACAATAGAGTCGATCATGCATCAAAATGGCAATGCACACACATTTCCAGGATATTATAGGCACTCGAGCTCTTTCCTGGTCCTATGAATCCTCCATTTCCCTACGTCCATACGATCCCTGCCAGCCGGTGCCTCCGCTCTTGCGGCCAGGGGCTTTCTTGCGATTGGTTTTACGCATCTCATCCGAGATTCAGTCGAATTCGGGTCAAATGTCAATCAGATACGGCCCACACAAAAACAAGAAAAACGATGGGTGAGTCCAAAATCAAACGAATTGATCGAGTCGAGAACTGTAGAGTATATGGGTAAAAGATATTGTGTTGACTAAAGTCACGTGACGTGCTAGATCTATCAATAGCATTGCCTTGGCAACGTTGGATTGATTCACGACCAATGGGCTTGCATAAAAAGCCCAAGAAGGAAAGCCCAGGCCCATCAGATCTTTTTGGCGGGAGTCGGTGGATGGCCCCTCCATATCTTCCCGCCAATTCGCCTCCTCCTCCTCCTCCTTCCTCCTTTCCAAACCCTCGGAAGGGAACCGCTGTGCAGAAGGAAAAGTCATCGTTCCGGTGCGGCCATGGACTCGTACTTCGTGGACCGCAAGGCCGTCCAGGTCGAGGATGTCTTCCTCGACTTCCTCAAGAGGTAACCCCTTCCCCTTCCTTCCCCTTCCTCCCTTCTTTGGTCCAATCTCTGCTTGTGTCTGTCGATTCACGATGAGGAACAACATTGTGCAGCTTCACGCTAGATCCGAACTCGAGGGGGCCTCCTTACTACTCGGCGGAGATCGACGCGATGAAGGCCAGCGAGTCCAGCACCATCTTCATCGACTTCTCCCACGTCATGCTCTTCAGCGACCTCCTCCAGTCCGCCATCTCCGACGAGTTCTTGAGGTTGTCGGCAGCGGCGGTCTCTTATCATTTCTCTGTTCCACTGCTTCGATCGTGTGTGAGTGTTTGACCGTTGTGGGTGCTGTCTCTGATTAGGTTCGAGCCGTACCTCAAGAATGCTTGCAAGCGGTTCGTCATGGAGCAGAAGCCCACCTTCATCGCCGACAATAATCCCCACAAGGACATCAACATCGCCTTCTTCAATCTCCCCTTCTCCAAGAGGTCTCTTCTTTTTTTGCCCCCCGCCACCCCCCCCCCCCCCCCCCCCCCCCCCCCCCGCCCCCCCGGCCCCTTTGCTTCTACTTGCCCTTAAGGACGGTAAAGTTCGAATTTTTAGAGGCAATTCCTGTGCCCTTTCTGTTGCCTATGTCAGATTCTCTTTTGCCCGAATTTGTTAAACTTAAAATGATTAAGTTATTGTAAAAACTGTAGGTTAAGGGAACTGGCCACCGCAGAAATAGGGAAGCTTGTATCGGTGACCGGAGTGGTCACTCGCACAAGCGAAGTACGGCCGGAGCTTCTCCAGGGCACATTCAAGTGCTTGGACTGCGGAGGCGTCATAAGAAATGTGGAGCAGCAATTCAAGTATACCGAGGTTGCCTATTATATGCCTTTTGAGTGTTTTCTGCTAGCTTGCGTTGTCTCTTCCTACTAATATATTTATCGACCCTGTGGTGTCGTGCTCAATTGCAGCCCTCGATCTGTGTGGATCCTACGTGCACAAATAGAGCGAAGTGGGCATTGCTCCGCCAGGAGAGCAAATTCGCAGATTGGCAGAGGGTGAGAATGCAGGAGACCTCCAAAGAGATACCTGCTGGATCCCTGCCCAGATCAATGGATGTGATTCTCCGCCACGACATAGTTGAGCAGGCTAGAGCTGGTGACACGTAAGGATCGATCGCTCACTTTTCAGGGTCACTATGAGGCCTAATTGTCCAGTCATCTTTTTGGTTAAATCGTTTCTACAGTTTTTAGTCTTCCAGAATTTCTTTTCTTGATGGGAAATCCCAAAAAGTAACAGGCAGGTGATCCTAGAGTAGAAAGCTACCAATCTCAGCATGTAATTACTTACCATGAAAGAAATCATTAATTTAATTCTTTTGCCTTCAAAGCTACGAGTATTGGCATCTTCATTCCAGAGTACATCTGGTTAAACCACCTATTGGCTGACCTTTGGAACATCTCCCGTGAATTAAGGCGAGTCTTAGAATGATTACAGAAGGCAATTTGGCGCATCTTTCTAACCAATGGCAGCAAGTGAACATCCAACTAATGCTCTCGTCTGGACAATGCTTATTGCAGACTATGTGGTCTTGCTAGTGCCAATCTATTTGAAATGATGGTAGCTGATTAAGGTTGCAAATTATTGCTGTGATAGAATTATTCCTCCTGCTGTAAATTCTAGCCCATTGCTTGCCAATTGTCAAGTTGGATCTGAGTCTTTGCCATGTCTGACTTGTCGGAAGAAATGCTGTGTATCTGAATTTATGTCCCCTACACAGGCCATTTGATCATACTTGGATTTGCTTTTTTGCAAAGGTGTGAGTTTCAGTGAGAAAAAAAAAAGAACAACGAAAAAGTTGGTGTAATGCTTAGGAATAGTCTTTCTTGGAGAAACACAATGCCTAAGACTACTTGTTTACACAGATCAACTGATAACTCTTGAATGTGTTGGAACATTCTCCTGCTCGCATTAAGCACATGAAGTTATCTAGAATTAGCTTGCCAACCTTTCTTCTCTTATTCATGTACTTCTTGATGCTTCTTCTCCTGAATCAATTTGATCATCTGAATGATTCCAGGGTTATTTTTACCGGTACTGTCGTTGTCATACCTGACATATTGGCCCTGGCTTCCCCTGGCGAGAGAGCAGAGTGCCGAAAGGAAGCTTCACAGCGCAATCCATCATCTGTTGGAAAGGAAGGTGTGAGAGGTCTTCGAGCATTAGGCGTGAGAGATCTCTCTTATCGGCTTGCCTTTATTGCCAATTCAGTGCAGGTTGCTCACTTGGGAGATCAGTATATTAATTAAGCAAATTGTGCATGGATTATTTGCTAATACTCACTTTTAGCTCCTTTTGCATTGGTTCAGATTTTGGATGGTAGAAGAGACATTGACATTAGAAATAGGAAGAAGGGTGCTGATGAAGATGACAACCAGCAATTCATGGTTTGTCTCTAATGAACAACCTTCCTTGAAGTGATAGTGTGAACAATAATGCGACTTAAGAATGTAGCTGAATCATGCATATTGTGGTTGGGGTTTTTGTAATTCCGAAGTCTAATATATAAGATTTTGAAATAATATTCTGGGCTTTAGTTGGCGTAGTTGTAGTTGAAGAATTTTTTTTTTTTGGACATAGAGCTTATGCCTGTATGCTAAGTATATTCTGGAAGTCGTATGAAGTCGCTTCTTGTAGTACTTGGTAACTTGAATTCTTCCGAAGTAGCTAAAACATCATTTGACCTGAACAATTATCTCGTAATGTTGCTTTCCCTGGCAACCTTGTGCAATCGTGGTCAGTTACAGTAGTCACAGCTGACCTGACAGCTTCTCACGTCTATGTCTGTCACAGGCTGAAGAGATTGATGAAATTCAGAGAATGAGGAATACCCCCGATTTCTTCAATAAGCTTGTCAATAGCATTGCTCCAACAGTGTTTGGTCATCAAGATATAAAGCGAGCTATTCTCCTTATGCTCGTCGGTGGCGTTCACAAGTTAACGCATGAAGGCATCAACCTGAGAGGGGATATCAATGTCTGCATCGTTGGAGATCCTAGCTGTGCAAAATCTCAGTTCCTCAAGTATGCTGTCTGTTTTAATCCAATTCATCAACCCTATGATCATGCTTGCTGAATGGAATTTGTGTTTGCATGTATAACTAGATTTATGGACTTATTTATGTGCTCGCTTGTGTTTTCAGATATACTTCAAGCATAGTTCCAAGATCTGTGTACACATCGGGAAAATCTTCCTCTGCTGCTGGGTTGACTGCAACTGTTGCCAAAGAACCAGAAACAGGGGAATTCTGTATTGAGGTAGCTGCTTGTTATTCACTACTTTTAGAATATCTTTTGGTTTGATATAGTACATGCAAATGAGTTATTGGCATTAATATGCCCGATGCTGTCTTTGCATCTTTCTGGTGAAAGGAGAATTAAACCGCTGCAGTGCTTTGTACCTGTGAAATTCAATTTCTTTTCTACCTTGTGTCTTGCTGGAAGTTGAAGAACCCACTGAAGGAAAGATTGGTCTACTTTGTTTGTCACAAAGTTTGGTCTTTCCGATGAAAGAACAATCACCTTATTTGACTGGTGTGACTTCAGATTTGTGATAATTCTTGTTGAATATGCTGTCACATCTCCCCGGTCTACCTTTTCCATAATATGTATATATCTTTTTCAATGATGAGATTGGAAATATCAACTGTATGCTACTAAGTGCAATCACTGGATATTTTAGATAATGATGGGGGTTATACACTTTCTAGTTATGAAAATTTTTGGCAAGACATGTTGTCGACCATCAATGACAAACATTTACCAAATCTAATACTTATTTGTGTTTTGCTTGCAAATGGATCTTCCTTGGTTCTTCAGGCAGAAGTCCACTTCTTACCTGTTCACTTAGAGATCTTGCAATAGTGACAAAAAGGCACTAACATTGTAACGGTAATTATTTCTGTAATAACGTGGAAGCTATAAGTTTGACTATTGAATCTCAATTTAGAGCCATTTCATAAAAGGTGGACTTGCAGAATGCACGGTGCAATTATGATTGAATCATCTTTGTAAAGTACAAAATGTAGTAGCAATCTGTTCATTATCTGAGAGTACCAAAATCTTTGAGGGTATTCTGAAATTGGCAGATGTACCTTAAACTGTATACGGTTCTAAATTTGCCTTTCCTATTCATCTCCTCCAATGTAACTAATAGTAAGAAAATTTTCTTTTGGCTCTTTCTTAGCGGTTGTAAATGCAGAGTTGAGGAAGATATCCCCTTTAAGTAGGCTGCTTATTCGGAGTTATTTTGCTTGATTCTGTTGAAAATGTGAGTCTTTTCACATTCGTGACCTGTTACTGAGTGTTTACTGGCACCTTCTTGTTTGCCTCTTCTTTCAATCTTCTTACATTCTCTTGTCAAGATAATATCTTCTTGATGAATTTGGACAAATAAAGTTCAATTTGACAGAACTAGGGAAGCTGTCTCCCTTTTCTTTGGTGTTTTTGTCACTTCTCCTGCACAAGAATTACTGCGGGTTGCTGAGATCATATGATTATTTTAGGCCGGTGCACTCATGCTTGCAGACAATGGAATCTGTTGCATTGATGAATTTGATAAAATGGACATCAGGGATCAGGTGAGTTTTCTTCCTTGCTTCTGTGACATTGGCCACATTTAAATCTGGTACTTAGGACTGAAATTGACTTTCATTTTGAAGGTTGCAATTCATGAAGCGATGGAGCAACAGACAATAAGCATCACAAAAGCGGGTATTCAGGCAACTCTAAATGCACGGACATCAATCCTAGCTGCCGCCAACCCAACAGGGGGCCGTTATGACAAATCTAAACCACTCAAGGTGAGAGAATGAATTTTTGGAAGCCTTGTAGTTAAGACCTTTTCTAAATTGACTTTTTTTGGACCATTGTAGACTCATGATGCTTGACTAATTTAGTTATGCCTATATGCAGTATAATGTGGCTCTACCTCCTGCTATCCTTTCGAGGTTCGATCTCGTATATGTAATGATTGATGACCCAGATGATGAGATTGATTACCACATTGCCCACCATATTGTGAGAGTTCATCAGAAACGTGAAGAAGCTATTGTTCCTGCATTTAATACTGCCCAACTGAAACGTTACATTGCATATGCAAAAACCTTGAAACCAAAGGTTTGTTTCTGATTTTTCGGCAGTGACTTTGTTCTTTGTTTTACAGAAAAAGTATCTGCAGGTATATATCAATCAATTTAACCGGACTAGTTAATGCAGCTGAGCTCAGAAGCAAGAAAAGTGTTGGTCGAGTCTTATGTTGCACTTCGAAGAGGAGATACAGCTCCTGGTAGCAGAGTTGCTTACCGTATGACTGTCAGGCAACTTGAGGCATTGATCAGGCTGTCCGAGGCCATTGCTCGAAGTTATTTGGAAACTCAGGTACTTTTCTTGAGTTCCTTGTCCCTTAATTTGGTATATTCGAGTAATATTTATTGAACTGATGCTCTCTGTAGGTTCAACCACGCCATGTTGATGTAGCAAGGAAACTGTTGAAAACATCTATAATAAGGCAAGATCTCAGCAAAATTTTAAGATTTCCTTCTCACATTTAAGTGTTTTCCCCTGCCTTTCACTCCTCTCAGCAGCCATGTACTACTCAACCCATCTCACATACCATTATCACAACGTTTTTTGTGATTTGTTCCCGGTTTTTGTACTCTCATACAGTGTGGAGTCAACTGAGATTGATCTATCTGAGTTTCAAGAGGGAACTCGTGATTTGGGCGATAGTAGCGGTAATGGACCTGATGCTCCTGCCCAAGATGATACTCAACCCATAGATGCTGCGTTGGACGCACAGTTTAGCAATGCAAGTGAGTGTGAAATCTCTACTAGCTTATTATTCTTGTGATTGTATTTTGGGTTTCACAAATTATGGAAATGCAGACAGTGGAGCAAGTTCCGCTGACAAGCAACGAGAAAAGCTTGTGGTCAGTGATGAGTATTTCCAAAAGGTTACCCAGGCCCTCATTATGTGCCTAAGACAGCATGAAGAAGCTGTTATGCGAGAAGGTAGATAATCCTTTCTCCTCTTGGCATATAAGTTGATCTAGAGGTGCATCAGTTGGAGATTGATTTTTTCCACTGGTTGTTACATATTGCCCGATGCTCTGCTCTTTGTATAAATGGTCAAGTGGGAACTTTCACTATTTGAAGTTTGTTGGCAGATGGATGCATTTTTTATGAGTTTCCTTATCTCTTGCAGTGGACGGATTGGTTGGAATGAGGCAAAGGGACTTAATCATGTGGTATGTCCATCAGCAGTTTGATGAAAATAATGATATCTCGGAGGAGGAAGCAGCGAGGGAAATCAAAAAAGTCAAAACTATCATAGAGGTACGATGCAATTGCTGAGAACTCTTTACCATTTATTACAAAAGTATCAACAGCTCTCATCATCATTCTCATACCGAAAACTTTGTAATGCAGAGTTTGATAAGAAGAGAAGGTTATTTAATAGTTTTGGACGATGGTGTTCAGGCTGCCACAGAGGGCGAAGGTGGTAGACAGGCTGTTAATCGAAACGACAGAATTTTGGCCGTGGCCCCTAACTATGACCATGCTGCTCTCTAACTGGAGACTAGATGAACGGCACAATGCCTCCCTTAATATCACAGCAAATCTGCTATCTATATTTGCAAGTTGTGGACTGGTGCTAGCCGGAACAGTGAAAGACAAATTGCCTGCTTTATTATGTCCAACATATAGATGCTGGATCGGGTTATAGACTGGAGGCCAACGCTTGATGTATTGATCTATGCTCCTTGGGTTCTTGTTTGTTGCTTTTAGTAACTACTACAGAATTAAGTGACGTCGCCACAAAGAAGCAAGAGCCCTCCTGTAGCACCTGGTGTCTTGATCATCATTTAATGTACTATAAACTTCTTTGTTGCTATGGAAAGCAGGAACCTTTATCCCACCATTGAAGAGTCGGTTTAATTTTTTAATTCTTTCCTAGCAATCATAGAGGGGTTCTTGTTTTCTGGTTTTTGGCTGTAGTTCGAGAGGGTATGTACTTATCTTTAAGTTTAGTAAAGCTTTTGCATACTTAAATCAAGTAAACGATGATGATATGGAACTGAAACCAACCAATGACTTAATAAATTGAACTTATCTGTTTAGTTCGAGTTTCCAGTATTTGTTAATTTGGAACTCGGTTTGGTATGGATTTAAAAGCTGTTTGCAAAGTGGACATGTGAATTCTTTCACTCTCCCTGAACCCTTGTGATGATTGGTATGCAACGCATCCATTATTTTGTCCTTTGAACCTGTACTTAGGCTTGGGAAAACTGCGGAGTGAAGAAATTGGATTCCAATTAGAAAGATTGAACGTTGAGCTAAGCAGGCATGGTCTTAATTGGTGGTGGAAACAAAAGCCGTTACTGTCAGTGGATGCTGTACTGATGTATGAGACTTCGTCCAATTTAGACTGGGAGAAATTTGTCAATAAGATGTATTAATGTATCAATAAACTCGGATTAACTAACAACAGAGCCTGTCCATGTCAAGAAAGAGTTGTGTACTCAACAGCCAAAGTGCCTCATCTTTCTTGTAATTATCTTCTGGTTCCTGCAAACAGCAATTGACGCAGACTTCTCACTTATCCCCCCCGCCCGCG
Source organism: Syzygium aromaticum (assembly GCA_024500025.1). NCBI lineage: Eukaryota > Viridiplantae > Streptophyta > Magnoliopsida > Myrtales > Myrtaceae > Syzygium > Syzygium aromaticum. The sequence goes on along the minus strand of CM044888.1, from coordinate 238,054 downwards.
ATGAAGGAGACTTGGATGAGCCACCGACGAATTGGTCAAATTCCCGGATAAGAGGAGTCTAGATTAGGCACCAAGTTGAATGGTTATTGCATGAAGATAAAAAGTATCTTTCGACCTTTTTCAACATTCAATGCAAATGTAAATTATGCAAAGGTCCAAGAATTGAGGTAAATATCATCAATCCGTAATAAGATTAGATTATTTTAGGTCGCTTTAAGATACGGGAGTTTCTTCCCACAACAATCAACACGTTCGGATGGAGATTGTCTATATCAGCGCACATTACTTTGGATACTTAATCTCATGTGTCATGGGTAATTTGTGAAGTGGGTCAATGTTGTTTGTTCTCCACAAGATTATCTATGTTCTTCTATAATTGATAAGAGAAGGCCCCCTCCGTTCAAACTCTATTATAATCAATTCTTGCAATCCCCATATATTTTTGCCCAAAGTACGCAATAAAGGCGCAATTATTTGATTTAACTGTATAGGCAAGGTTAGAGAGCTAAAATTATGCGAAAGAGAAAGTAATTGGGAACTCTGATGAAACATTGGTAATCAAATGGTACAAAGTCACCGATGAATTTTTACAAAATATTCAATCATACCTCTAAATCTTTTTGTGGCCTATTGGGTTCTTGATCTCCTAAATTTTGTGTTCATCTTTAGAATGAAATATGTATAAATAAAATTCGAAAAGTATGACGTGGAATAAAAATCTCTCTCTATTTTCTCACCTTTTATTCTACAAATAACACTTTCTGGTCCCTTACCAAAAAAAAAAAAAACACTTTCTGGTCTAATCGGCACTAATATGACAACACATGTTTCTTTTAACGCATTTTTATTCCTGAATAACCAACATAAACAAAAAATATTAGGAGTTCAAGGATTTAATAAATAAATTTCGTAGGACTTGATGAACATTTTGCAAAGGTTCGAGAACTACCGATGCCTTTCTCCCTACTCAAATCGAATAAAATGGTGACAACTTGGTTAATATTGATTTTAATAAAGTGTATAAAAATGAGAAATTGAACTCAAGACTTCTAACTGAAACGGAAATTAAAATTTTGAGTGCAGAAACTATCTTCTCTAATCAAAAAAGATATTAGAGAATAAAGTGTTTCAGGTAAATTGTAATGCAAGTAGCGATAGCATTATTAGATCTAGGCAAACTCTAAAATTGTAACAATTAGATAATGGAGATCAAGGTTAGTCATGGTGGGTGTAAGCTTCATCATCAGGAGGGAAACAAATTCAGATGACATGTTAAGATCCCCACATGATCGTATAGTGATAAGATAGGTGCATATATGGATACAATCAGGAGGCTCACTGATTGAGCGCTCTCCCATCAAAGATAGATGGGGCTAAGCAAGTTGTTTGAAATACCTTCGGATAGACTTTGATGAGATTTGTAGGTAAAGTTTTGACATTGAAATTTTGCTAGGATTTGCTTTTAACACTAACAAGTCTATTATCATGAACAACGGAAATTCGTGGCAAATTTCCCCCCGTCTGTTTGTTTGGGGGTTGGTGCCAAAGATCTAGGCTTGATTCCCTCTTCTGCTTGTCTTTATCTACGACCATAGACCTATCATCTCAATATAACGTGTGTTTATGCACCTTGATGGTTGCAGTTTCTTCTAAGAGTGGATAAGTATCATTTAAAATAGAATTGCTTAGGTCGCTAGGGATGGTCAGCTTGAATCCATTGAAAACTCCTCTCCCACCAATAAATGAGTATCTTCGACATTTTCCCTCCGAGAATCGTCACATTATACGTATAAGTCCTTGGATTGGATACACGATGATCTGTCGAATGGCATACATGTACACCGTGCCTGAACTTGTTATGGGAATCAAAATGGGGGAGGAGGTGGGGGATCAACGACGGCCCAATTGGGGTTGTGTACCAGCGAAGCCACGTGAGATTCCATCGACTCTCAATCAATCTTTTACAGATCGACATCAGGGCAACGTTGGAGGTAGGCCCCGCGCTCGACATTGCCACCTTTGAATGAACGAGCTTGTTTGCCGTCGCCATCGGCCCAGCTGTCTTTCTCCTGACCATTTTGCCTCTATGCCCCCGAGCGAGCCACCTGAAGCGAGGGGCTCCCGAGGTCATTTCGCTCCCAGTTGGCCGATACCAACCAATCATGAAGTGGGCAAGTTCTTGTGAATTTCAAGACCAAGAAACCTGTCCATTATTCTATCATCTTACGTGTAGTGATGCTTTGATGCGTGTATATTTTTTTCTCCCTCTCTCTCTCTCTCTCTCTCTCTCTCTCTCTGTTGGGCTCTATTTGTGCCTTGATTGGAAGGGACAGTTGGGCTATCTGTAATAAACAACAATCTCTCCCCATCGCAGGTCGAACGTATTCGCCTACAGACAGCACCAAGAAGAGACGTAACAGCACGAGTAAGTTCAGCTCAGATGCTTCGCCATATAATGTTTGATTCCTCTCCACCCTATCTGGACTTAATAGGTTTCTATTTTCCTTTGTTCATCCTACTCACCTTGTGGGGATTTGCTTCTGTTTGTCTTCTATAGTACGGAGTGAGACATGGGTTACTGGACATCGAAGGTTCTTCCGAAGATCAAGAAAGTGTTCGACAAGAATGGAAAGAAGACTGCGGCTGTGGAGGCTTGCAAGTCCTTTGATGATTCTAAGGTCCCTTGAGGGTTGAGATATGGTTTTTCCTAGCCTGGTTAACGTGGCTAGCTAGCATAATTAATTACATCTCCACAGGTTTATTGATTTGTGCGGTTCCTTGAACAGGGGGAGATAGACAAGGAGTTTGAGGAGAAGAAGACAGAACTTCAGCCTAAGGTAGTGGAGATATATGAGGCTTCCTCCATAGAAGTTAAGGTACGAGTTGAACATCAACACTTCGATCCAACATGTGTATATTATCTCTAGTCCTATGTCTATACATACGACCTAAGAATAACAAGTGCGCTTGGTATGCCGTGCAACAAACAGGCTCTTGTTAAGGAGCCCAAGGAAGCAGGACTCAAGAAGCACTCAACCGCTGTCAACAAGTTCCTAGAAGAGCTCGTGAAAATCGGTACTCTTTTCTTTTCTTTTTTTGACAACTTGTCTCTTAACTTAGCATATATGCATCGATGTCTCATGTGATCAGTAAGCGCATCATATATGTAAGTGCTTTAATGTATGTGCCTTGTATTTCTCTGCACGTGTATCATCCTTATCTATGAGAGAAGCAAGTATGCATGATCTGATTTTGCATGTACGCACTCTTGATCACCTATATGTAATTAATTATGGCTTTGCAGAGTTTCCTGGATCGAAGCCAGTGTCCGAAGCATCGACAAAGTATGGACCAGCCTTGGTATCGGGGCCTGTCTTATTTGTATTTGAGAAGGTGTCCACCTTCATAATCACTGAGGAGAAGGATGTTGAGGCTCCTCCTGCCAAAGCAGCAACTTCTGGAGAGGCGACTGCAGTGGTGGAAGAGAAGGAGGAGATCGTCAACAAAGAAGAGAAGAAGGAAGAAGCGGCCGTGGAGGCCCCGGAGCCTGCCAAGGAGGCTGCGGAGCCACCCAAACCATAAGAAAGGAAAAAGAAAGGAGCAGTATCATCAATCATATATAGTGAAACTCTGTGCACAAGGTTTACATGATACCGCGATAAAAGCTGATTTGTTTATTCTTTTGTTGTATGTCCACCTCTTCTCCTTGTATCTCCGTCTTTATTTGTTTATATTTCGTGAATCAAACATGTAGTTCTTGTTTTGTTTTCATTTTTCCTGAATCAATCAATTAGTTCGGTTGTCACTTGTTTCGGGTGTGGTCTCTGGGATGTTGCAATGTGAATGCAATGCAGCGGTGGCTGCTGCTTTTGATCTTCAAGACCTTCGATCTGGAAATCACTCTTTTAAAGTGATTTCGTTCATATTTCAATAATTAGATAGCTGGGAAGTTGGTGAACTGATAGTGAGATTCTATGGAATTTTGCATAGTGGTTTGAAAAAATTTGTGAAAGGAATCCTGGCCCCTGTGGGTCCGTCAATTGCATCCCTTCCATCTGTTGCGTTGTGCATGATATATTCTGCAAGAGTGACTCTTAATTCTTTTTTGGTCCACCCATATTCCATGAAGCATTTGCCTCGAAATCCAGTTTCGCACCCCTTTTGACATGAAAGGAAGGACTTCGATAAGTTCGGCCACTTTCTCCTCACTCGTTTGCTTAGGTTATTGAGGTGCTTAGTAAGCTTTCTCAAAATGTGAGCGTCTCAAGGGAAGACGAATTTCATCCTCCTTGTCAGAGAATAAATCTTACTAACTTATGTTTCTCAGATGACATCATGATCCTTGGAAAAGGACAGATTCTACCTTTAAAAGAGATAACTGCATATTTACTTGGTTTTATGGTATCTCTTCACTCAAACTAAGTTGGAAGTATATCGAAGTTTATAGTGCCAGGTTGTCCTATATGCAAATGAGTAATCTCATTGAGCTCACAGGTTTCAAATGGGCTTAACTTATCAGTGAGATACTCGAAAAAAAAAACCCCTTCATTCTCAGAAAAATGCTTGACAAGATTTTAATCGGTATTAACAGCCAAAAAATTTAATGTCTCTGTTGGTCAGGAGAAAATATTGCATACCATACCTCGTTGGTCAGAGGAATTGAAAAGGTATCTGTGGGGAAAAGGAATCATGCATAATCTGTGACATTCTATTTTCGGCACTTCCTTTTCAGAAACTTCGACCACAAAACAATCAAACCCACCAAGCTATCCCGACAGAACAATGCAGTCATCATTCATTGCTAAAGGTGCTCAGACCAAGCTGCTACATTTCGGTCCCTTTTTATGGAGAATCCACGAGGTCATCATGGTTGGAAACCCAGGAAACTCAATGGTAATGGTGCAAAATGCCCAAAATAGAAGCAAATAAATTTCCCGTTGCAAATTTTCGTGGCAAATTACATGTTTTTTTATAGTGTTTCTCAAAAACTTGTCATGAGAATAGAAATAGAAAAATCTATTTCTGTTCCAAAAATTATTTATGGAGCAGAATGATTATTATTCGCATTCGAAATGAACAGTTTGGATTCGAGATGCTTCACTGTATCTTGATTAGTATGAAAAGTCAATCCATATCGTATTTCGCATAATTTAATTTAAGATAAGGCACGAATAGGATCGTAGGTGGATGGAGGGGCACTTGACATGTACTTTTTTATTTTGTACTTTTTTCCATCTTTTTATATTGTGCTCGATAGTATGAAAATCTAAATATGTACGGTGAAGCCTACTCACACATTAAGTAAGAAGCGAGCTAAAATGCGAAATGTCGAACCCAAGTTGAATATATATATTTAAATGCACGAAAAATCGATCCTGCACCATGCACAAAATATTGCGCAGTCGTAGGTTGTAACCAACCTCTGCATGACAGGGTGTGAAGTGAGGAGAAAATCCTGCCATTTCCAGACTTCAGTGGAAAATTTTGCGGGGATTGAAGAAAGCTTCTTCGCTCTCAACCATGGCCATAATTTTGGCTCCGCATGCCTCGTCAGCTCACAACGCTCGCAACTCAGCTCACTCGACGAAGACAAAACAGATTACCTTCATTCATGCTCATTTGCTTCTCGAGGGGACCTTCTCTTCTTTTGCTTCCGTGGTTGTTTTGGATGTGGTATGTGTTTTTTGAGTTTGAGGTCGTCAGGCTTCGTCTTATTTTTCGGCTTGGGGCGTTAGTTCTTCTCTGGCAAAACTCCATCGGATCGCAGAAATGGTTTTGTTTCATGGTTGATGATAAAAATTTTTGTGAGTTTCATCAGGTCGATGCTGTTTTTGGGTATCGCGATTCATGATTGATTTGGATTTTGTCCGACTCATCAGGTAGATGCTGTCTCTGAGAATCTCCTTTCATGATTTAGAACCTTCCATAAGCAGCATATTCATGTGAATTGGGTCCAAGTTTTTAGAAATATTTCATGTCTCTGGGCTTATTGAAGGCCTACTTTTTCGTGTCAGCTTGCGTCAAAGCACATTCAGAGACCTTTTCATTTGGTCTCCTTGCTATGGTTTGAAACGGAAATCATCATGTACACAGTGTAATTCGAAGTATTCTTAGTACTGTTGAGATGTCTCACATTATGCATTTCTTTTAAGTTAGGGGTGGGAGCATTTTTTTCTTCATGTCACTTCACAGAGGGATAGGCTTATTTTTCAGCTTCATATGCGTTCTAACTTAATGTCTTTTGTTGAATTATGTTTTGAATTTGAGCTGTTTACGAAATCTAAACTCGTGCACGAAAAGACAGACGAGAGGGGCACATTTATTACCTATATTTGTTGCATAGTCAAACAAGTTGGCTTATTTGTCTTACACCTATGCGCGTACAAAAAGAAGCAAGTGGAGCCAAGAAGAAAAGAAAAATAAAAACAAATGGTAAAATAAAACAAATTTTCCTGTTTTGCTGTAGCCCCTAGCCCTAGGTCAACCTCTTCCCATGAGTGAGCCGCACAAGGAAAGAGAGAAGGGAAGCCTAGGTTTTCTTTATCTTGAGAATTCAGCCGCAAGATGGTTTCTCTCTCCTCTTGAGTGGCCGAACAGTCACTCTTCATGTAGCGCACAATGGCCGAAAAGATGAAGGTGGAGGAGTTCGACGTAGAATTTTACGGTTATTAAAATACAGCAAAATATATTTATAAATCTAAATCTTAGAATTCTAAATAGGATTTATGTGTATATTAAAATCGAGATAAAAGTTCAACACGTACTTTTTGTAAATCGAACGTAAATTGATAGTTGATTGTATCTGGATTAATACTCCAAGTGTTGCGCCTTTACCGGTATCCACACACGCGAACAGAAGTATCTAACGATCCAAGTGGTAACTAAAAATCGTGAAGTTCCTTTTCTTCAACGCCTTTTGATTTTCGATATTCTGTCGAAAAACCCTAGACAGAGAACGATTCTCTATCTATTTATACAGCATTATTATCCAGTGAAATTAAAAGAAGTAGGCCAGGCGATTTGGGCCCACCAAACCGTCCACCTTTAATCGTACATTTAATCGTTATCTCATAATGCGTACGACCGCGTAAATAAGTTGAATAAGAGAATGAATTAAAATTTACTTATTATTTTAAATAGATCCTGACGCACAGAAAATATTAACTCAGTTCTTTTTTGTGTGCGACCCTGTAGGTTCACTAAACATTAGCAGTGTGCTCAAAACTCTTTTTGGCCCACAAGTCATAAGTGGTCTCTAGTAAGACATTATGACTACCTAAGTATAGTGAAGGTTGATTTTCCGATACAACCTAATCTACAACAAATATTAGAGTATCAACCTTGATTGATTCCTAGGACAAACCACTAACAATCTCCCACTTGTCACTTGATTTCCGAGTTAAGCATAAGGCAGGACAAGTGTCATCCTTATATAGCTCAAACTCATTTTCCCAATACTGCAGTTAGACTATCAAAGCAAGTAGTTGACTCTTCAACTCACTTGAGCATGGCCATGCATTTCACAGTCTCAACTCTACGGGAGGCTAGGAAATCATACCCTCGTTATACGAGACGGACAAATCCCATTTTGTCTACTCACATTACTCAGCACGATTCATGACATGCCCAGCCATTACCTTTATAATCACCTTTTACAGCTGACGTTTGGCAATGTTAAAACATGCCAATCCATGTCTAGGAAACCATGCGGTCAAATGACTATACTCTATAGCTATGATGAGAAATACTGATGACATTATATAACAATTCTACAGTATTCTCATAGTTGGTCCGTCCAATACAATGTTCTCCAACATGCATTCCATGTGATCAACTTTATATCTCTATAGTCATGACCCGTGAAACTTGGTTATCAGTTGACTCACATACTAATCTCAAATACCATTTGTTTCCCAATACACAATGGCAATTGACTAGGGACATTTAGAATATTAATATCCACTCTATTAATAGAGTTTCATGATCAAATCACGTATTTGATTATTTATTAAGGATATTCAATATTCAGGGAATAAAGATTTCGCATTCAATTATATACTCAATTTAAATCGAAATCAAATATAATATATATTTTATTAATGAACAATGAAAATGTATATCACATATACTCCCACTCACATCAAGACCAATCACTAATGTGTCTAAGGCCTAAAGCATTACAATGACGCTCATGTTTAGGTTGTGGAAGAGCCTTCGTTAACGGATCGGCTGTATTCAACTCCGTTGCAATTTTGCACATCTTGACATCACCTCTTTCAATGAATTCTCGAATGAGATGATACTTTCTGAGTATATGTTTGGTCTTCTGGTGAGACCTAGGCTCTTTAGCCAAAGCTATGGCCCCATTGCTATCACAATAGAGGTCCATTGGATTTGAACTTGTGGGACTAATTCCCAGTTCTTTTATGAACCTTCGAATTCAAATAGCTTCCTTTGATGCTTCTGAAGCAGCAATATACTCAGCTTATGTCGTAAAATCTGCAAGAGTGTTTTGCTTGGAACTCTTCTAGCACACCGCTCCACCATTCACGCAAAAGACAAAACCCGATTGCGATCGAAAGTCGTCTTTGTTGGTTTGGAAACTAGCATCAGTGTAACCACTTACAGTGATATGTTCCTCACCTTCATAGATCAAGAATAAATCCTTAGTTCTTCTCAAGTACTTAAGGATATTTTTTACAGCAATCCAGTGAGGTTTCCCTGGATCTGACTAGTATCTACTTGTCATGCTCAATGCATAAGTAACATCAGGACGAGTGCATAACATAGTATACATGATGGATCCCATAACTGATGCATAAGAAATCCTACTCATGCGGTCTCGCTCATCTTGTGTTGAAGGACACTGAGTCTTGTTAAGACTTATGCCATGTGTTATTGGGAGAAAGCCTTTCTTGGAGTCTTGCATATTAAACCTATTGATGACTTTGTCAATATATGTACTTTGACTCAGTCCAATAAGTCTCTTAGATCTATCTCTATAGATCCTGATCTCCAAGATATAGTTTGCTTCTCCCATGTCCTTCATGGAGAAAAATTTTCCTAGCGATGTCTTAACTGACTAAAGTATAGGAATGTCGTTTCTAATGAGTAGTATGTCATCCACATACAACACTAGAAACACAATTGCACTCCCACTAGACTTTTTGTATACATAAGCTTCTTCTTTGTTTCTGATGAAGCCAAACTCTTTGACAGTTTTATCGAAACGAATATTCCAGCTTCGTGATGCCTGTTTCAATCCATAAATAGAACATTGAAGCTTGCATATCTTCCCAGTGTTATTTGGTGATGTAAAGCCTTCAGGTTGTGTCATATACACATCCTCCTCTAGATTTCCATTAAGGAAAGCTGTCTTTACATCAATTTGCTATATCTTATAGTCATAATATGCAGCAAATGCTAGGATAATCCGAATGGACTTAAGCATGGCCACTGACGAAAAGGTCTCGTCATAGTCAATACCATGAGTTTGTTTGAAACCTTTAACAACTAGCCATGCTTTATAGATGTGAACATTTCCATCCATATCAGTTTTCTTCTTGAAAACCCACTTGCGCCCTATAGGTTTGACATCTTCAGGTGGATCAATTAAAGTCCAAACTTTGTTTTGATACATTGAGTCCATTTCGGATTTCATGGCCTGAAGCCATTTATCGGAGTCTGGGCCCATCATAGCTTCTGTATAGGTCGTAGGTTCGTCATTTTCTATTAACAATAGATGACGATGTTCTGTCACGGGAAAACCATATCTCATACGCTCACGATGTGTTCTTTCAGACCTACGAACTACAGGTGCCACTGAAGTAGACTTTACAACTCTTTATAGATCTAATTGAGGTTTCTCATGAACCAGAACATACTCTTGTGGCACAATAACTTCTTTGAGGTTTACCTTACTCCCACTGGTTCCTTTAGTAAGAAACTCTTTCTCTAAAAAGACACCATTTCGAGCAACAAACACTTTGTTCTCTGATGGATTGTGAAAGTAATATCCTTTCGTTTCTTTAGGATATCCCACAAAGAAGCATTTATCAGATTTGGGTCCAAGCTTATCAGAAAATAAACGTTTTACATAAGCTTCGTAACCCCAAATGTTTAGAAAAGACATACTAGGAACTTTTCCTGTCCACATTTCATATGGTGTTTTCTCTACAGCTTTTGATGGACTTCTATTTAGTGTAAACGTAGCTGTCTCGAGTGCATATGCCCAAAAAGATAATGGAAGATCTGAATGACTCATCATTGATTGAATCATGTTTAATAAAGTTCGATTTCTCCTCTCAGAGACACCATTCCACTGTGGTGTTCCAGGGGGAGAGAGCTGTGAAACAATTCCATACTCTTTGAGATGATCATTGAACTTTTGGCTTAAATATTCTCCCCCTCGATCAGATCGAAGAGCCTTGATACTCTTGCCAAGTTGATTTTGTACTTCATTATGAAATTCCTTGAACTTTTCAAAGGAGTCGGATTAATGTTTCATCAAGTAAACATATCAATATATACTGAAATCATCAGTAAATGTAATGAAGTATTGATAACCTCCTTTGGCTATAGAACTTAGTGGTCTACTTACATCAATATGTATAAGGGTCAATAATTCATTTGTCCTCTCACTTTGATTAGTAAAAGGGACTTTTGTCATTTTTCCAACTAAACAAGATTCATACGTATCAAATTATTCAAAATCAAATGAATGTAATAGTCCATCGCTATGAAGCTTATGAATTCGTTTTTCGTTTATGTGGCCTAATCGACAATGCCATAGGTAGGTTGGATTTAAATCATTAGATTTAAACCTTTTTGTATTTATATTATAGATTGGCACATCAAGATTTAGAACATATATCCCATCTACAATATGGGCACTACCATAAAATAATCCATTAATATAAAATGAACAACTATTGTTCTTTATATCAAAACAGAAACCTTCCTTGTCCAAACAAGAAACAGAAATAAGATTTCTGCGTATAGCAGGTACATAGTAGCAATTATTCAGTTCTAAAATCATGCCAGAAGGTAAAGCTACATCATATGTGCTTACAAGTAATGCAGCAACTCTTACTCCATTTCCAACACGTAGTTCCACTTCACCTTTTGTAAGTGTTCTACTTTGTTTTAGTCCCTGCACATTCATACAAATGTGAGTACTACAATCAGTATCCAATACCCATGAAATAGAACTAGTAGTAATATTTACTTCTATAACATAAATACCTGAATCAGAAGTCTCACTTCCCTTTTTCTTTAGATCCTCCAAATATTTCTTGTAATTCCTCTTCCAATATCCATTCTCGCCACAATGGAAACATACAGTATCAGTAGTCGGACCCAGTTTGGTCTTGGGTTTGGGTTTGGGCTTAGTGCTCTTGCCCTTACCCTTGATCTTACCTGGCTTTTTAAAGCCTTTCCCCTTTTGAACCATGAGAACATTAGGGGTAGAATCCTTCTTGATATTCTGCTTAGCAGTTTTGAGCATTCCATGCAGTTTAGTCAAAGACTTGTTCAAATTATGCGTGTTATAGTTCATAACAAACGTGTTATAATCTTGAGGGAATGACTGAAGAATAATGTCAGTAGCCAACTCTTGGCTAATGGGAGAGCCCAGTCGCTCCAGGTTTTCAATATAACCTACCATCTTTATGATATGTGGGCTAACTGAGCTCCATTTGTTAGTTTGCACTCAATTAAGGTCTTTATCGTTTGGTACCTTTCAGTGTGTGCCTGCTCCTGAAACAAATTTTTCAGGTTCATGATCATATCATAGGCATTCACGTTCTCAAACTGCTTCTGAAGGTTTGAGTTCATGGTAGGTAACATTAGACATGATGCATCCAATGCATCATCTTTATGCTTCTAATAAGCATTCCTTTCAGCATGGGGTGTGTTGGAAGGAGGTGCCTTCTGAGGGAGTGGTTTCTCCAGGACATAATTCTTTTTCTCCTGCTTGAGAACAATTCTCAAGCTTCTATACCAGTCCAAAAAGTTTGAACCATTAAATTTGTCCTTCTCAAGAATAGATCACAGTGAAAAGTTTGATGCAGAGGTAGTTGTCATTGTCTACAACAAATAAGTAAAGTGAATTGTTCGTTAATATTATTTATAATAAACTCCCACTATACTTTTATAATATATGTCCCAATAAGTATAGTGGATCAAGATCCATATTTCACCAAGACTCGAGTAAGCTTTGGCTTATTGCTTGAGACGAAGTTATTTAGGTAAATAACTCTTTGTCAATTGTATCGAATACAACTCTTTATTGTTGGGGTTGGCATCTCATATCTTTTCCCCAAACACTATGCCTCAAGGCCCAAAACCGTTTTGATAGCCTCGTTAAGTAAACCAAAACCGTTATGACTACCTAAGTATAGTGAAGCTCGATTTTCCGATACAACCTAATCCACAACTAACATTAGAGTATCAATCTTGATTGATTCCTAGGGCAGACCACTAACATGAAGGAGTGTGGGCTCTTGTTTCTTTGACCAATCATTGGAGCCGCACACAATGAAGAAGGAATCCGCATGAACATGAACACGAGTGCTTGATTTGTGGTATGAGTATTATATCCATTTGAGTTTTTTATTGGTAAACACTAAGGTTTGGATTTAGTCTAGGTATGAGAAATACTTGAATGTCTGAGTGATCAATTGTAAACTTGACTCTCCGATCGATTGTAAACTTGATTATCTGATTATTAGTGAATTATTTATTGTCGGCTCTCTTCGTAAAAATAGGTACCGATACATGGGACATAAATATTGAGCGTCACCACATAAATATGAGGTGTCCTTTATCGTTGCTAATTTATTTCTACGGCGATATTTGCATTGACTTAATATGCAAAATCCAAGTTAGCTTCCACTTTCATTATTATTACAACATTCTTGGTCTAGTCATTTAATGATTGTCTCGATAATTTCACTTTTACTTTGATCATGGACATGCTTTTCTGTTATTCTGAGAGTTTGGCTCTGTCCATATTCATGGATGAGATGGCATTACTCGTTTTAGACTAGAAGGATCTTTTCTATTATGGTTTTAATCCTTTTCCACCTACCTTCAGGTTTTGAGGCTTGGCTTGCTTCGGCTCAGGGCGTTCCTTTCTCGTTCCGATGGGAAGGAAGTTCTGGAAATGGTGTAGGAAAGTCATTCATGTGCTTCGCGTTTAGCCTAATCTTGTTTTGGAATGTTGTTTCTCGTGAATCGTGTTGTTACATCCCACGTCGCTTACATTGGGCACTTCCACAACTACATACAAACTGTCCCGAGTTAAGGACACCGAGTTTTGAGTTTCATGCCATCCAGTAGTCAAGCCTCTCCATTTGCACCCTTCAATTATTTAAAGGAACAAAATGGAACTTTGAGCGAGCCTTGCAAGTAACAAGCGATGGGTTGATTGATTGAAGGTTCCTTGCCTTTGGATTCTCTTGTTCGTCCAGGCATTGTGCGGTTTTGCTTGTTTTACATTTTGCATTAGTTGCATTTGCATACGTATTTATACATGGAAGGCTTAGTTGTGTTTATCTGGTTTGGAGATTCACTCGTCTATAATCACCCATATTCATTGAGGACTAGGAGTTCATGAACATCTAAGACCCAAAAGTAGAGAAAGAAAATGTTGTCTTTGACTTGTACATTCTTTTGGTAGTGGAAAGTGCATATCATTTAGCAAAAGATCTAATTAACACGCGTTTTAATTATATGACACTTGGACTGGTTCATTCAATAATCTTATTTATTTCTACTGTATAAATTATTCATTGTCTGTAATTACTGTTGACGTTAACTTGTGGCACTAAATGATCTTAATCAGGAATGTTTATCATCTCCTCATAACTAAATTGTCTAGTCCAAGCAAAGTAAAAGAATTTGGTTTGTAGAAGGTCTTACCGTGGAAGTTTTAATACCTGGATAGGTTCGTCCTGGCATAGGAAACATGTGAAAATGTATACAAACAACCTTTTGAGAGATTATTTCTGTATATCTGCGTTCTGCAGGCAATGATAGCCAGAGAGCGTGCTCGAGCAGAGTTTCAAGATTGGGAGAAGAAAGAAGAGGAGTTATGGCTACTGGTTATTATGTATGTCAAGTTCCCCATCTCCGGTGGTCTAGTCTTCAGAGGCATCATTTTGACAATTGCTTTTCTCAATATGGTGAGTCTTTCACGCATTTTCTCTTGCAGTTTCATTTTGATCGACGCAAAGTCAGAGCAGAGATCAGATTGCGTGAAGGACATCCAAAAGCAATTGATTTCCTATTTCAGCACTTCAATGATTCAGATGATCTGGATATTGAATTGAATGAACCTTTCATGGTCTACACGGTGAAAATTTAATGTATTCTAAGATTAAACTGCCTATTCTGACAGACGCTATGCTTCTTTGCCTTTCCTACTTGTATTTTTTTTTTTCTTGAAAAGCTATATGATTCGTTAAGTAAACATGGTATTGAAGAGGTACTCTTCTATGTAAATTTACGAAAAGAGAGCATGCTAATAACTATGATTAGAAACGAAAAGTTTCTCTTTTGTTAGTACAAACTCAACTTCTTTAGAGTCTTTTAACCTATTCACCATACATCTAGTTGCTTGGCTCAAGGATTAGAACTTTCCCCACCCTCGAAACAAGTCTAGAAATTGAAGGGGGAATAGGACAGGACAGGTTTCTCTCGTTTTTGTCATTGATAAAGCGAATGTCTTTCAAAGCCCTGAGGTACTTGCTGACTTAAAAAGCTCACGGCTCCTGCATTCGATCGTCTCAATAAAGAGCGATAAATTGATCCATGGTTTACTAATTCACATGCTCTTTTATAAGGACATCTGCCAGCCTGTAACCTCTATTCTGCATACTGTCCCTGTTAAGATGCCCTCTTAAAGAGCCTCCAAACGGTGAAAGTCACTCAGATTTTCTATTTGAGATAAAATGCTTAAGATCAAAAATCTTTTAAAGAGGGAGTTCAGTGAGGGTTGGCTGAAAATTTTCGTTCAGCATTAAACACATCCTACGCTTCTTTTTACGTTGCCCCACACAAGTACTTATACATCTAATTAAAAAGGTGTTTGACTTCCACTTTTGAGCCATCCATGTACATGAATAGCTTCACCGAATTATGTTGGTACATGTTTTTGGAAAGTAACAATATACCATAGTAATCTGTGGCTGACCTGAAAATGTCGGCAGATGGACAAACGTACTCTTTTTTTATCCATGATCTTTCAACCTTTAGCGTCCACAGTCCATGTTATTCTGACAATTGACAGACGTACATGTTCCTCTAATAGTAACTCATTATCTTTTGCCATGGTTTTATTTCCTATCATCGTCTCAAGTTTCTTCATTAGCATCTAACGGCCAGCATCTCTTTTATATAGAAAATTGGATTGATTGATTCTTTCACTTTGCTTGAAGATCATGTTTGCTGTTACTTGGATTTGAGTTGAGAAGAGCTCGTTTGAGCTGCCTTTGACTTGGCTACTGCTACTTTCTAAATAGAATTTTAGCCGTAAGTCCTCTTTCCCGTCCTCCTCTTTTCGCTCATTTTGACTTTTATTGGATTGAAGAATTAGGATTTGAAACTTTTGAAATTGTTGCATTTCCTAAGACGCAACAAAAAGGAAGAATTAATAAAAAAAGACGATCTTGCAATTTATGGGGTAATTTCACACTCACTTGGAAGTTATATCTCTCATCCAAAGCTTGGGAATAGGGGGCTGCTTCTGGCCCTAGCTTCTCTTTCTGAGTCTTTGGTGCCAGACAACTTGTCGGTGCAAGTCTTAAGCCACAAAAAAGTGTGGATAAAAGCTCTAAATATATTTTTTTTATTTCAATCAGACAATTAAGCTGCTTTGGAAGTGCATCTTTTTCACTTTGTGGTTTGATTCAGCAGTTTGATACTCGACTTCAGTGGTCGATAGGAGGTGGATCATAAGCTGTTGACCATACAGACTGTGGTTTAATTGCCCATGAAGTGAATTTGTTGTTAAAACTATGGTTTATAAATATCCCTATAGGTATCTCCAAGGAAATGAATAAAATGAGAACTCGTTGCGTTGTTTGTATTCCTAATAAAGTATTCAAAATAAATTTTTGATAAATTGAATTTATAGAGGCTTATTATTTTGGTAGCTCACTGTCCAAGCCACTGCATTTGATTCAGGGCTTACAGTGAAAGAAATGGAAGAGCTTCGTGGTGACATCAAGATGCATCTTGATTTGGACACAGAGACACTGACACATGTTGAGTACTGGAAGGTAATATGTTTTTTTTTTTATTTTCATATTTTCATGTGAATGGTTTAGAGATCTTTCATTTAGTTTCTAATAGTCATTATGTGACTCACTTCTCAGCATCCTTGATCTTGGTATCTATCCTAGTCATGGAAATGCTACATAAGCTCTATGAGATCATTGACGCTTAACATGGTTGTTTGGCCTTTGAGCAGTGCAAGGTTGTTACTTGAAAGTAGTGTCTAAAATGCCGGATTATTCAGAGTAGCATATGAAAAGTTGGCCTTCTGGGTCTACATTTTTCTTACTGTGCAGGCACTTCTAGTGGTTTGCAATTGGGAGCTGGCAGAAGCTAGCAAAAAGGATGCACTTGATCGAGCTAGAGTGTGTGGGGAGGAGCCTCCTGCTGAGTTGCTGTGATATTCTGAAATTTCACAAATTGGAATTTATTAAATAATTGAGTTTTATGAAAATGTACTCATAGTAAATTCTTGCCCGGAACTGATCATTCCTGGAAATGCTAACCATTAGGGAAAGGCTAATAGGGGAATTAAATTCGCGCGACTAAAGAAAATTTGATCGTGAATGGATTTCGATCATTAAATTGCGGAAGTAATATTTTGAGCTACTGTTGGCCGATCCAATGATAGTTATGGGTCAGTTCGCCACTGTCCTAGTAGTAGATCGCGGGTGATTCCGTAGGACCACGAAACAACTTGACGAGTGATTCCGAAATTATTCCGAACGATCGTACCCCTTGGATCAAATGATTGATGTTCACGATTTTAATGACAACCGAGGTCGTCACGTACCGAACGGACTTGCACATGACTCGATTTAGTATCAGTCACGAGTCGATTTTACGAATTTCCCCAGCAAGCTGCCCGTTAGCTCGAGAAAAGCTCGAGTTACGTTTAATAGAATTTAATTATTGAATTTTTGCCAAAATTGGATATCGGAAGTAGCGACGAAACGTTAGGACGACGTTGCACGTGACACGTGTCAATTTTTGGTGCGCTCAAATCTTTCGGAAAAACTCAATTTTGATGGGGAATGGAGAATCGGACCATTTTACCCCTATAAGTTAATAAATGGTTAGTTTTGTTGGACAATGGCATTTTGGTCATTTTAGGTACGATTTGACATAATTACCATTGGATATTTTTAAGTAAGATTCGATCTGGGCCATTAATTTTAAGATTAGATCGAATTTCGACCGTTGGATCAAAAAGATTAGATGAGGGTATTTTGGTAATTTACCAAAAAGGTGGTCAAAATTGTTTTTTTGAAGCCCTTGACTCTCTCTCTCCTCTCTCTCCCCCTCCCATTCGGTTCTCTTTTTCCCTCACCGTGAGCAGCACCCCCCCCCCCCACCGTAGACTCTCTCTTTCTCTTTGCCGATCGCCGCCCAAGCCGCACCGTTGCCGCCCAAGCCGCACCGTTGCCACCCAAGCCAATCATCGCCCGTCGGGAGCCGTACACCGTCGCCGCCGTCCCCAATTTAGTGCCACCGCTCTCCGTTCTAGCCGCGATAGTCTAAAACACGGGTAAGTCGCGCTCTAAACCCAATTTAGGATTTCGGGTATCAACGGGTGATTTTGGGTGAAACCGGGCATAGGGTAGGTGCGTGATTGCATGATTTAGGAGTGAAATTATGTGTCGGGCCTTAGAATTGAAACCGGAAAATTTTTATTGGAAAATTCAGAATAATAGTGGGCTGCAGGTTACTGTTCACAAGCTGCGGGTTACTGTTCACAAACTGTGGACTACTGTTCTTGGGGCTGTGATGGGCTGATTGGGTCGCAAGTTAGATTTTTAGAATCAAGAATTTATGGCGAGAAAGTCTCATGAAGGACCCGAATTGATTTGAGGCCATTTGGAAAGAGAAAAATAGCAATTTCTGTGTTTTACATGCGTTCGAATTATGATTAGGTTGTGGTGGTGAAATTAAATGTGCGATTTCGCAATTGGTTGATTTAATTATGTCGGTTGAGTGCATGTTTGGGCCAGATTGATTTAATTGATAAAATTGGCCATGTCAAATGTTTGATGAGCATGAATTGCGTGTATTTGTTGTGTGCACGGGCCACGTGTGACTGGCTATTTATGTGGCAAGTGATTGTTGAATGTGTGAAAAAACGAGAAATAGTGCATAACATGGCACATGCGTGATTGAGAGAATTGTATCGTCCTGAGGCATGTACTTTAACGCGGGACGATACCCGATTTTTACTGGAGGATTGCCAGCCTGAGGTGTGTACTTCAACGCGGGTTGTGCAGTTGGTGGTAGATGTTGAACCTGAGGCGTGTACGTTTATGCGGGCAAGAAACATGGCCTGAGGCGTATATTTCAATGCGGGCTGGAAGTGATGTGATGAATGATCGCAGTATACTTGAGGCGTGTACTTCAACGCGGGTCACTGGCAAGTGAGAGTGGAAAATGAATGGTCGCAGTGTGCCTGAGGCGTGTACTTCATCGCGGGCCACTGGCGAGTGGAAATGGAAAATGAGAATGGAATGAATAATGGGATGAGAGTGGTACATGCGCGTGTTTACATCTGATATGATTGAGTTTGAATACTGTTGTGTGCATGATTGAACCTGTCAATATTATTTGATGTACCTGCGATGTGATGGCTTGATGTATACGTATGCGCGTGTGTTTGTGAAATTGTCTGGAAGTACGTGATAGCCTAGATTGGGTTTAGGGGTGAACTTATTGAGAAGTTTTCTCACGGTTATTTCAACCAACATTTTCAGAACCTCAACCTGAGCAATGAACCCTCCACCACCACCACCAGTACGTTTTGGATTACTAGTGTACACGGAGTACAAAGTAGCAGAGTTTCTAATGGGTGTCGATTGGAAGGCCAAACTTTTGATGAGAACCAATTTTGAGGACGAACGATAGGTCATCGATTCCTTTTGGTTTCGATAGTTTCAGTAAAATGTGCATTGATAGACTAAGGTTTGTAATATTGTATATAGTTTGGAACAAGTTTCATTGAGAATGCAAATGTATATTTTCCCAATTCTCCCCAGTTTTTTTTGTCAGGGTGTTTTCTGGTTTTCGTTGGCGCGATTAAAACTCTGATGTGTTTAGATGAGGTCGGCGACAACCTGGGACGTCGTAACCGTTCGACCTGAAGTGGGATGTCGCGAGCTCGACGGAGGTTCGGGGCGTGACATCCCCATTTGGAATGGTATCAGAGCAAGATCAGCTCGATCTAAGATTGGTCGAATTGGAGTGATAAGGAGCAGAAACTATGGGGTAGTAATTGGGGAGATCTTAGTGGGGTGTAGAGTAGAATGAGCTACATGTGCCTCCAGATTGTTTGTTGTGATTGTTTGTGTAAGTTAAGTGTGTGTGGTAATTGAATTGTAGGTGCGACTAGACCTGAGGTAAGTGTTCAGGCTTTTGCGAATGTGATTTCGTGATTGGTAGTGGGGAAATTGTCCGCTAGGTGAATTATTGTGTTAATTCACTGCTTAGAACTAGACTGATCTAGTTGTTCTAGATTATTAATTCCTGAGTGGAATTGTAGCAGGTAGGAGAGTGATAGAATTGCAAAAATGAGCAGTGAAGGAAGAGTCCCAAGAATGGGCACAGGAAAAGGAACGAGAGGTCGAGGTCATGCTTGAGCTAGGGTAGTAGAGGACCTCGGAATGGGTACTAAAACAGTAGAGAATCCTAAAGTGGATGTTGGAGTTGCAAGGGACCCTAGAGTAGAAGTTAGATTTGCTGAGGATCCTCGAATGGAAGTTGTTATGAGGACGTCGGAACGGATCGGAAATCTGTTAGAACAGCAAACTCAGGAGCGAGCTGCTCCAATTGCCCAAACTACTGAGCCCGTAGCTGTTGCTAATAATAATGAGAATCAAGGTTAGGGGCAAGTGATTGCAAATAGACCTATGCACCAGCTGGTAGAGCAGTTTATTAAGCTGAAACCGCCTAAGTTTTCTGGGAAAGGAGATCTCGAGGCTGCACCTCGATGGGTAGAGGAGCTTGAGAAAGCGTTTGAGGTGCTGGAGTGTAATGATCATGAGAAAGTGACTCTAGCAGTATATCAGTTGCAAGATAACGCAAATGATTGGTGGAAGGCCACCAGAGATAGGATTTTTCCTGAGGGTACAGCTAGGACTTAGGCTGTTTTTACTGAGAGATTTTATGAGAAATACTTTTCAGCTAGTGCTAGAGAAAGAAAACTCGCGGAATTTATGAGACTCCGCCAAGGTCAGATGACGGTAGATTAGTATGAGGCGGAATTTGCGAGGTTGTCTAAATTTGCGCCGAGAATGGTGGAACATCCTGAGGATAAGGCGCAGAGATTTCTGGATGGATTGAGAGCTGACATCCGTAGCCAGTTGTTACTGGTAAATTTGGGGACCTACGAGCAGATATTTGATAGAGCTCAAATTCTAGAGCGAGATCAGATGGATAGAGCCGTCGCTTCTGGGTCGAGGTTTAACCCAGGTAGGGATAATCGTAATCCTGGGAAGAGGCCGATGGTGGATAATAGGTATTTCACTCCACCAGAAAAAAGGAATATTGGAAAGCCAATCTGGATTGAAAATGGTACGTGTAGGATTTGTGGAGGCCGACATGGAAACGGACCTTGTCCAACTAGGAGTGGAGCTTGCTTTGGATGCGGAAGATTTGGGCATCACATAAGGAATTGCCCTAATCCCAGGCAGAATGGATTGCCTGCTTTGTCGCCACCTCAGAATGAGAATCATACTAGAGCGGCTTAGACAACGAATCCGAATCAAAATAGGCTTCAAGCGCAAGGACGAGTGTATGCGATGGCCAGACGAGAGGCTGAGAACGCGCCAGGGGTTGTCACAGGTACAATTTCTCTGTGCAATCATGCTGTGTATGCTTTATTTGATCCTGGAGCATCGCATTCCTTTATATCGAAACAGTTTGTGGAGTTAGTTGAAATGGAACCGCAGTTGCTTGATATTGTGCTATGTGTGACGACTCCCTTAAATGATAAGATATTGATTTCGTTGGATTGTCCAAACTGTAAGATCGTGATTGGAGATAGGGAGGAATTGATTGATCTAGCGGTTCTATACATGTATGACTTTGATGTAATAATAGGAATGGATTGGTTGTTAAAGCAGATGGCAGTAATGGATTGCAATAGTAGGGTGATCCAATTTAATCTTGTTGGACATTCGGAATTTAAATTTGTGGGAAGTCGAGGAGGACCCTCGATTCCGTGGATTTCCTCAATAGAAATGACAAAATTGTTGAATGAGGGATGCCAATAATTTCTAGCTGCAGTAGTTGATTCGACGGCTGAAGAGCTGAAACTTGAGGATATAGCGGTAGTGTGTGAATATCCCGATGTATTTCCTCGAAAATTGCCGGGATTACCGCCAGAAAGAGAAGTAGAGTTTATAATTGAGTTGGCATCTGGAACTGAGCCAATCTCGAAGGCACCTTATAAAATATCGCTGTCGGAGATAAAGGAATTAAATGTGCAGATGCAAGAGTTGTTAGACAAGGGGTTTATTAGACCCATTGCGTTTCCTTGGGGAGCGCCAGTTTTATTTGTATGAAAGAAAGACGGATCGTTGAGATTGTGTATAGATTACAAGCAGTTGAATCAAGTGACAATTAAAAATAAGTATCCTTTGCCGATGATTGACGATTTGTTTGATAAGTTATATTGGGCTTTGGTGTTCTCTAAGATTGATTTGAGAACAAGATACCATCAGTTGAGGATAAAGAAGGAGGATGTACCGAAGACGGCATTTAGGATGAGATACGGGCATTATGAATTTACAGTGATGCCGTTCGGATTGACAAACGCCTCTGCTGCCTTTATGGATTTGATGAATAGAATATTTAAGGAATTCCTAGATCAATTTGTGATTGTTTTATCGACGATATATTGGTATACTTGAAAAGCCTGGAGGAACATGAATTCCATTTGCGTCAAGTATTGAGAACTTTGACGGAAAACGCACTGTATGTTAAGTTTAGCAAGTGCGAATTTTGGCTAAGTCGAGTAGTATTTCTTGGTCATGTAATTTCCGGAGAAGGAATAGCTGTGGATCCATCAAAGATCGAGGCTGTGATGAAGTGGCCTAGACCGACAACGGTGACCGAAGTTCGGAGTTTTCTAGGTCTAGCTGGATATTACCATCGCTTCGTGGAAGGATTTTCGTCGATAGCAATGCCGTTGACGCAGTTATTAAAGAAGGAAAAGAGATTTGAATGGACAGATCAGTGTGAAGGAAGTTTCCAGGAGTTGAAGTAGAGATTGACAACGGCACCGGTATTGACGATTCCTTCAGGACCTGGAGGATACGAGATATACAGTGATGCGTCGTTGAAAGGATTAGGGTGTGTATTGATGCAACATGAGCAAGTGGTAGCCTATGCATCCAGGCAATTGAGGCTACACGAATTGAATTATCCGACGCACGATTTGGAGTTAGCAGCGATAGTGTTTGCCCTGAAAATTTGGTGACATTATCTATGTGGAGAAAGATTTCAGATTTATACTGGTCATCAGAGTCTCAAGTATTTATTTTCGCAGAAAGAGTTGAATATGAGGCAACGACGTTAGATGGAATTATTGAAGGATTATGATCGTGATATTCTTTATCACCCTGGAAAGGCAAATCGAGTAGCGGATGCATTGAGCTGGAAATCAAGCATCGCGCATTTGATGGTCAAGGAGTGGACTCTATTGGAGACTGTGCGAGATTCAGAGTTCAAGTTGGAAGTGAGTCGAGTCTCGAGCCTGTTAGCTACATTAAGGCTTGAGCCGGAAATCCAGGCTAAAGTTAGAACTTTGCAATTTACGGACCCAGAGATACAGAAGATTGTTGGGATAGACGCTGCTAAGAGAAAACCGGATTTTCAAATATCCGAGGATGGTGTGTTGAAATTTCGTGAAAGGTTGTGTGTGCCAGACGATGCAGGAGTGAAGGAAGAAATTTTATCTGAAGTGCATCGTAGCCAATACAGTATCCACCTAGGTAGTACAAAAATGTACAGGAATTTGAGGCAGTATTACTAGTGGAATGATATGAAGTCGGATATTGCTAAACACGTGGCTAAGTGCCTGACGTGTCAACAAGAGAAAGCACAACATTGCAAGCCTGGAGGATTGCTGCGACCATTGGAAATCCCAGAGTGGAAATGGGAGCATATAACCATGGATTTTGAATCGGGATTGTCGAGGAGTCAAAGAGGCCATGACACTATTTGGGTGATTATCGACATATTGACCAAGTCGGCACACTTTTTAGCAGTGCGAAAGGATTTCGTGTTAGAACGGTATGTAGAGTTGTATGTACAGCAGATAGTTCGCCTGCATGGGGTACCGGTGTCTATAACTTCCGATCGTGATCCTAGATTCATCGCCAATTTTTGGAAATGTCTGCAGACAGCGTTGGGATCTAAGCTACAATTCAGTGCAACTTATCATCCTTAGATAGATGGCCAGTCTGAGAGGACAATTCATATGCTAGAAGAAATACTCAGGGCGTGTGTGCTGGATTTTCAGGGTAAATGGAAAGAACAACTGCCCTTAGTGGAGTTTGCTTATAATAATAGTTTCCAGCAGAACATTGGAATGACACCATTTGAAGCGCTATTTGGCTGTGCTTGTAGAACGCTGGTGTGTTGGGACGAAGTGGGAGAACGAGCCATAACGGGGCCAGAACTAGTGGAGCAATCGATCGAGGCAGTTAAGACCATTCGCGAAAGGCTGAAGACAGCGCAAAGCCGTCAAAAGAGTTATGCAGACAGAAGGCGGAGACTGTTGGAATTCCTAGTAGGAGATCACGTATTTTTAAAGGTGTCGCCCATGCGAGGATTGTCCCGATTTGGTAAGAAAGGAGAGTTGAGTCCGAGGTACGTGGGACCATTCGAGATATTAGAAAGGATTGGAGATGTGGCGTATCACCTCGTGTTACTGCAAAAAATGTCGTAGGTACATAACGTGTTCCACGTATTAATGTTAAGGAAGTATGAACCAGACCCGACGCAGGTATTAAACTATGAAGAGATAGAAGCAGATGAGAAAGTATCGTATGTCAAGAGACCGATCAGGATTGAAGATCGAAAGGAACGAGTCCTGAGGAATAAAACAATTCCGATGGTCAAGATTATCTGGGAGTACCATGGGACTGAAGGCGCAACGTGGGAAAGCGAAGAAATGATGCAATGTCAGTACCCCCAGTTGTTTGAGTAGCAGTAAGAATTGTAAATTTTGAGTAGCAGTGAGATTGTAAATTTCGAGGATGAAATTTCATAAGGGGGGAAGATTGTGACATTTCGAAATTCCACAAATTGAAATTTATTGAATAATTGAGTTTTATGAAAATGTACTCGCAGTAAATTCTCGCCCGAAACTAATCATTCCTGGGAATGTCAACCATTAGGGAAAGGCTAATATGGGAATTAAATTTGTGCGACTAAATAAAATTTGATCGTGAATGGATTTCGACCATTAAATCGCGGGAGTGATATTTTGAGCCACTGTTGGTCGATCCAAGGATAGTTAGGAGTCAGTTCGCCACTGTCCTAGTAGTGGATCGCGGGTGATTCCGTAAGACCACGAAACGACTTGATGAATGATTCCGAAATTATTCCGAACGATTGTACCCCTCGGATCAAGTGATTGATGTTTGCGATTTTAATGACAACCAAGGTCGTCACGTACCGAACGAACTTGCACGTGACTCGATTTAGTATCAGTTACGAGTCGATTCTGCGAATTTCCCCAACAAGCTACCCGTTAGCTAGAGAAACGCTCGAGTTCCGTTTAATAGAATTTAATTATTGAATTTTTGCCAAAATTGGATACCAGAAAATTAGGAAGTCGCGACGGAATGTTAGGACGACGTTGCACGTGACACGTGTCAATTTTTGGTACGCTCAAATCCTTCGGAAAAACTCGATTTTGATGAGAAACGGAGAATCGGACCATTTTACCCCTATAAGTTAATAAATGGCTAGTTTTGTTGGACAAGGGCATTTTGGTCATTTTAGGCCCTAAGTTGGATTTGACATAATTACCCTTGGATATTTTTAAGTATGATTCGATTTGGGCCATTGATTTTAAGATTAGATCGAATCTCGACCGTTGGATCAAAAAGATTAGAGGATGGTATTTTGATAAAAAGGTGGTCAAATTTGTTTTTTTTAAGCCCTTGACTCTCTCTCTCCTCTCTCTCCCCCTCCCATTCGGTTCTCTTTTTCCCCCATCATGAGCAGCCCCCCACCCCCCCCCCCCCCCACTGTAGACTCTCTCTTTCTCTTTGCTGATCATCGCCCAAGCCGCGCCGTCGCCACCCAAGCCGATCGTCGCCCGTCGGGAGCCGTACATCGTCGCCGCTGTCCCCGATTTAGTGCCGCCGCTTTCCGTTCTAGCCGCGATAGTCTAGAACGCTGGTAATTTGCGCTCTAAACCCAATTTAGGATTTCGGGTATCGACGGGCGATTTTGGGTGAAATCGGGCATAGGGTAGGTGCGGAATTGCATGATTTATGAGTGGAATTATGTGGCGGGCCTTAGAATTGAAACCGGAAAATTTTTATTGGAAAATTCGGAATAATAGTGGGTTGCAGGTTATTGTTCACAAGCTATGGACTACTGTTCATGGGGCTGTGATGGGCCGATCGGGTCGCAAGTTGAATTTTTAGAATCGAGAATTTATGGCGAGAAAGTCTCGTGAAGGAGCCGAATTGATTTGAGACCATTTGGTTAGAGAAAAATAGCAATTTCTGTATTTTACGTGCGTTCGAATTATGATTAGGTTGTGGTGGTGAAATTAAATATGCGATTTCGCAATTGGTTGATTTAATTATGTCGGTTGGGTGCACGTTTGTGCCAGATTGATTTAATTGATAAAATTGGCCATGTCAAATGTTTGATGAGCATGAATTGCGTGTATTTGTTGTGTGCGCGGGCCACGTGTGACTGGCTATTTATGTGGCAAGTGATTATTGAATGTGTGAAAGAATGAGAAATAGTGCATGACATGGCACATGTGTGATTGAGAGAATTGTGCCATCTTGAAGCATGTACTTTAACGCGGGATGATGCCCGGTTTTTACTGGAGGATTGCCGGCCTGAGGCGTGTACTTCAATGCGGGTTGTGCAGTAGGTGGTAGATATTGAGCCTAAGGCGTGTACGTTTATGCGGGCAAGAAACATGGCCTGAGGCGTGTACTTCAACGCAGGTCAAAAGTGATGTGACGAATGATCGCAGTGTACCTGAGGCGTGTACTTCAACGCGGGTCACTGGCGAGTGAGAGTGGAAAATGAATGGTCGCAGTGTGCCTGAGGCTTGTACTTCAACGTGGGCCACTGGTGAGTGGAAATGGAAAATGAGAATGGAAGGAATAATGGGATGAGAGTGATACATGCGCGTGTTTACATCTGACATGAATGAGTTTGAATACTGTTGTGCACATGATTGAACCTGTCAATATTATTTGATGTATCTGCGAAGTGATGGCTTGATGTATACGTATGCGCGTGTATTTGTGAAATTGTCTATAAGTACGTGATAGCCTAGATTGGGTTTATGGGTAAATTTACTGAGAAGTGTTCTCACGGTTGTTTCAATCAACATTTTCAGAACTCCGACCTGAGCAATGAATTCTCCACCACCACCACCAGTGCGTTTTGGATTACCAGTGTACACGGAGTACGAAATAGCAAAGTTTCTTATGGGTGTCGATTAGAAGGCCAAGCTTTTGACGAGAACCAATAGTGTGGTACCTCCCAATAAAGAAAGGGATGGACGAGAGCAAAAAACATCAGATCAGCTTTCAAGAAGGGAAGTCTTCGACAGTAATGTTCAGTGTTATGCGGCTCTTAGTTAATTGGATTACTGGAGTTGAAATTATGGGAAAACTTCATGGTACTTGCAAAAAAGCTGCTTCTTTAGCGAGGTAATGTTTTAGTTGGTTTGTTTCGAAGAGGTAAATCTCTTCACCCCAAAGTTCTTGCATCCCCTAAAATTACCCACACTAAATAAAAAAGAACCTCTAAATTTACCTACTTCTTTGAGCCGTTGGAACGCTTGTGTCCAAGGTTATCCAATGAGTCCATTATTGTTAGGTGAACTCACAAAATCATAGGTACGAGATTTCAGCCCATATCGGGGCCTAAGACATGGGTCTCTAAGTCAGGTGTAGGTTCGATTACTTATTATTTTAAAAAATCATTATTGTGACCCTTTGGCAGCCATGGAAGACAAAGTTGCTTAACTCCCCCCAACAAACACTCAATTTATGATTGCGTTAATCCAAAGTCACCACAATAGCCCATGAAGCAAGTTCCTTCACCATTGCTCGGGTCCGAAAATAAAAGTTCAGGCCAACAAATGTTTGGAAGTGTCTGAGGAACATGAGCAAAGATCTTCCAATGTTTGCTCTGTTCTCTTTGCAAAGGGGCATAGGGAGTTTTATTTAACTCAATAGTCTTTCACGTTAGTGATGGATAAAAAAGTATGGACCGAATAATATTATGTCACTGAGATTCATATATATGGTCCTAATTGGGGAAATATTTGTTTAAAAGCAATGAACTGCAAATGTCTGGTGCAGATGTCCTTTGGCTGTATTGAGAACTTATGACATGTTCTTTTTTTTCGTAATAATCTTTTAAGTTCCTTATGCTCCTCAACACCAATCATCAACTATTGTAATATTTTGTTTGTCATGCATTTTTTTTTATTACTTCACGTGGATCTTAATCGGGATGATATTGTTCTTCTTAGTTCGATTCAACTTACTTTGTTATCGTAACAGTTGCTTATGAACATAGTCCAGTTTTATTTTATCTCGTAATTTTCTTAGAAATAATGTAGGAAAATGTGGAAAAAAGAAGAAGAAAGGTTTGTTTTGCGATCATGAATGCACCACTCGGATGTGAGGGTGCACTCTTAAAATTGTACATGGTGGTGGATCAATTAAGGTGCACAAAAGCCGGTCGACACCACCTGATCATTAAACAAAAAAAAATAGAAAAAGAAAAATAATCTCCGCTCCAAGGCCCATTCGAGATGGCTTGGTTACGTTTTTCGTTTTCAAAGTAGAAAATTAATTTTCATCTAATAACCATTTAATTGATTATATACAAAAACAATTATATTAAAAATAAAAACTAACACACAATTATTGTTTTAAAAGTAGCAATTTTTTATTATCATAATCACGAAAGTAATTCTTAGTATATCTAATTTAAAATCAACGGAGAGAAGTTTTTCACGCCAAAATAATATTCTATTTCAGAACCTATATTTTCTTCTTTTTCGCCGCAATATAAATAAGAGCTATTAGTACTCAATTTTTTGTGTGCGGGATAAAACAACAAATTCAATTATAGTTTCATATCATTACTAGTAGTAACCATCCCTCTCATATAACGTGGTAAGAGTTTTAAGTGCATTTGAAATTTCTGTTCACCTTTTAATAATTATAATTTTCTTATGTCTAATATCATTGATCGTATTATTTTAAATTGTGCTACTTTGGTTAGTTGTAAGGTGATATTTGTTCCAGCTACATATCTTACGGCTGAATCATTGACCAATAAATTATAAAAAAAAATAATTAGCAATTAGACACGACACCCATTATGTATTAATGACAATGATGTTAAACAAACCTTACTATTTGGCATAATCAAACATGTAACAAAACCTTACCATTTGGCATAAGCAAACATTGTTTTTAATTGAGAAACGTTTAATAAATTAAAAACAAGTTAAACGATTTTATGATTCATAGATAAAAAAAATGAATCCAAACCACACCTCATAAGTGTAATTATCACATAATAATTTTTTTTTTTGGTCCAACCTTATCACATAATAGTTAAGTAACAAATAATTGGTCTTTTTCATGTGATGATGTAAGCGGGTTTGAATTCACTCTTTTTAGGTTAAATTCCTTATTTACTTTTCACCGGACAATATAACATATCTAATCTATATAATCTAAATTTTTATATAAAGAAAAAGTACTTCCTATTTTTATGGGACATCGATCATTTTTTTTCTCAAATATCCTCATTTCACTTGGTGAATGACCCGTGCATGAAATTGATAACATAACTAAGAATGGTCGCTTAAGTTTCATGCATCGTTTTGGCGGCGATTTCGGAGAAAAAGAATGACCCTAGTCTGAGTTAGTTATGTCAGCGAATGTTGCTTGACATTGAATAGTGGAGAAAAAGATTAACCAACTTGCTGCATTGTCGGAAATGCTAGGTGCATTTATACTTCTACACGATACACGAAGCCGGCTTTCAAATTCGGTGACCACTTCTCTTATGACCAAAACTATCATACTTCATCTAAATCTAAATATAGATAAAGTAAAGAGAAAGGTATATAAAAATATAATTAAATTCTGATATCTAGGAGCGGTTATTTAATTAGTCTCTTATTTTTACGAGCATATATCCTCGCCCTTAAAATTCATGTTTATGCTATCAGCTCAAAATCATCCAAATCCATTTAGAATCAAACAAGGAACCCTTATGAAGTATAATGAACTTCCTAATTTTTAAGGAATCAGAATTTTTTTCTTCTTTTACAAATGTTCCATCCATGGACAAATACATGAATTAAAAGTTATATTTTATTTATTGCGCATTTTTTTATTAAAATTTCATTCTTTTTGTTCCCACAACCTTCTTGAAAAAAAAACAAATCTTAATTTATAACTCTTTTTTCATACGAATATATGAAATTAAAAGGTTTTGTTTAATTGTTGAATAGTCAAATTATAATCACACATGTGACACTGTTTACATATGTGCTAGTTAAGGCAAATCTAAAAACCGGTAAATTGAGTGATAAGATAGGTAGTGAGTGAAAATTCAAATAATTGAATGATATTCAACACCAATAAAAGTCTACAAACAATATATCCAATGATATTAACATAAGTATTCTATATTCACAAGAGAACTTCATTTCAAGCATGAGATGTGTATCTGTTGCGGCCGACCTCCGATTTTTATCATAAAAAGCGAGGTCTCACCTGATACGTACTAAGTCTAGGTGTGGGACTTAATTCAGCCTCTTTCAAGCCCATACTATATCGCAACTTATAGTTCGGGTTTTTAACTTGCAAATGATTTTTATTTAGGAGCCACCACTAATCAATTTATAGTGAGTCGATTAGATACTCAAGTAAAGCAGTAGAAGAATTGTCTTACTTATGCGAATCGTAGATTAAATGAGTTTAGGGACTTGGTTACATTAATTGAATGACTAGTGCCCTTTCGGTACCTATTATCCTGTTCATTTAACATTTAAATGTGTTCGTGTAGTCTTCCCATCGATTGTGGGTCCTAGGGTTTTGATCCTAACCAGACTAAGGAAACGACAATCAATACATTGGAAGTAAGCAAACAAATGCCTAATATGCCTCTAATTGGATACATGCAAGCAAAGTTGAATTAAATATGCAATTCTAACATGCAAATCAACCAACATGCATTTAAACATGGAATCACACACAACATGCAAGAAGGGGCAATTCCAAAGCATAATTTTCATTTTTTGAATTTTCGGAATTTTCGGAATTTTTTTTATTTTTTATTAAAATTTTTTAATATTAAAATAATAATATTATATTATAATATATAATATAATATTATAAACGTCCATCCGACCTGGGTCAAGATCGGCTCGGGCCCAACACTGGACTGGGACTAAAAAAACACATAAAAAAAAGGAAAGCCCAGCCCAAAAATAAATTAAAACTAAATAAGCCCAAGTCAAACCCATTTTCTAATTATCTAGCCTAGCCCAGAGAAACAATTGGAAACCAGCTTGGCTCCTTCGCCCGACCCAGGCTCCGATCCTCCTACTCGACAGACCCGACTAGGTCAACCTCAACGCCACAGTGACGGCCTCGTGTGCAGCCAGGACAGGATTGGCCAAGACAAGCGGCGTCGGCCCGTCCATGCGCGAGCTCCGGCGGCCGTGAGCTCCTCGAGATGGCTAACGACAGACCCGACTTTTATTTCGAACCGCGGCAAGATCGACCCTTCCTCTGGTCGAGCACTACGCTGCAGTGGTGTCGGCCTATGCGGCTGCGAACAAATGGCGGAGTCATGTCCGGCCAAGCCAGCCTCGAGCCTCCACGAGCGTCGCCCGTCCACGCAACCAGACGAGGCACGAGCAAAGGGCAAACAAAACAAACGAACAAAAATCCAGCAACAACCCAAATTCAGAGAACGTGTTTATGGATCTCACTTTGGCATTTCAACGAACGGGTGGAGGGCGCATCAAGAACGGAGCATTCCCGGCTCCACGGGGGCTCAGCTCCGAACCGAGACTTCCGACACGGGACGTCTGAGGTTGCGGGGGAGGCGTGGAGGCGACGTGGGCTGGAATTTGCTCGAACGGAACGATCGCGTCCTCTGGTCCGAGACGCCCAAAACAGAGCAAACAGGGGCCCGACAGACCAGGGGATACCAGCCACGGGAGAGAAACAGGGGAGTCGGCCGCGAGCTGTCGACCGCGGCATGAGCACGGCAGTCGCCGGAAAAACTCTGTGGCCCTCTGTCTTGCTCAATCTCTCTTTGGTATTCTCTCTAGATCTCTCTCGATCTCTCTTTCCAAGACAAGCTCCCCTTCCACAGTCGATCATTTTCGCAAACATCTAGCATGCATGGCTTCGATGTTGGGAAAGGGGGGCGGCGACCGCTCGCTGGTCACGGTTCCGGCACGGTGGCCGCTGGGAACCTTGTAACAGTCGACGTATTCCTTGGCTCGCTGAAAATCTCTCCGGGTCGGGCTCCGTCATCATCCCTTTCCTCTTCACCAGAACCCCCCCTGTTTTTCTCTTCTTGTCCACCCGGTTCCACGCTTCTTCTCTGGCTTTTTATTGTCAAAAACCACTTGCTTCAACTCCATTAACTCGTCCTGCATCTTCGTCACCTAGCCTAACTTGTCCCCTTGACTTTTGGGTCAATTTTAGGCCGATGCAGAGGCATGCTTGGCAGGGGACAGAGGTGAGTCGCTCGGGGGGGAGAGAGGAAGGGGCAAGAGCATTGAAGGGTGAATGCTCCCTCCCCCTTCATTTACTTGGGTGGAAGGCCATTCCGCCGTTCACTCCATCTACGGCGATGCTGGGAAGGAGAGGGGAAGAGGAGGCCGGGCCAGGCCGGCGCACAGTCTGATTATTAATTTTTATTTTTTAATTAATTTTTTTTAAGGAAAAATACATTCTAATAGTGCAAAATGTACCTATGTCTATATGCAATGAAATTGAAACTAAATAAATTTTTTGGTTTAGGAATTAAGGACATTAACCTTTAAATTTTGTGTAATTAATCTTGGGCAATTAAAAATAAGTGTCAATAATATCCAATCAAGCGATTTACTTTTTATTCATGTACGTATGGACATAGGTTGGGGCGCAAATGGACGTGCCCGGCCACTCCCTCGGCCCCCATGCAAGGCGGGGCAGATATATATGTCTACTCAAGCTAGCGATGCCCCGTGAGTTCCCATTATGTAGCCAATTTGACTGGACCGACACTTACACGAAAGAATAGTCTCATGGTGAATTTTTTTTTTTTTTTTTAAATTGGCCTTGTGAATGGGATTCATAATGGGATTCTCCTGTTGATGACGATCTATCGGGACTATCTTCTAACTCCTCACAAGACTGGGACTGCTTGGTCATTTTCATGGAATGTTTGCGCCACTCCTCTCTTCCTTTCTTTTGTTTTCTTGGGTTCATGACTGTTGTAATGTCAAGATCATATGGGGGGCAACCAAGTATCGATTCATTCGTTGGGGATATTAGGATATTTAATGGACCTTCACTAAACTAATGCTTAGTGAAGGCCAGCATTTTGATTAATGGACCTTCTCGGTAGTAATTAAGGTTATCTAATTAAAAAAAGAAGTTATATAGTGCATTTGGTAATATGATGTCAACATCCTGTATCTTTCTCTATAGAATCCGTTCATCCCCAAGTGCTAAATCATGTTACTGGAGTTCATGGGTGTTTGGGTCGAAAGATGAATGGCGGTGACTTAAGCAGCAGCTATGGTGGAGAAAACAAGAGGCTAAAAGAAGCGGGGTGTTGGAATATTTAAATAATAAAGCACTCCTTCGTTTAGCAGCTTAAACTTTTATAGTAGTTGGCTAGTCCTACAAAATATTTCATGGTATCAGAAAAAGAGGTCATGAGGTCTTAAATGCTCTTCATATTAATGTAGTCTCTATCCATTTATCAATTTACTTTTGTGTTGAAGTTTCTACCGAGGGAAAAGAAAGAACGAAGGAGAAGATAAAATGTGACAAAATTTGGTAAAATACAAAAGTATATAAATAAATGATCTCCCCGGACCAGTTATCGAGAGACGCCATTTTCCGAAGAGAAACAAGCTCGCAGCGTGGGGTGGGAATACCCCCGTCGTCTTCTCACGTGGTATCATGTCAAACCTTAACCAGCATCGTTCTACTTCTACCATCATCTTGTTTGTCTGCATCTCCCTCTTTGCGGTCCGGCCGTTTGCCGAGGATACTCATCCCATGTTTCCACCGATCGTCCCCTTCACCTCCTTCTCAATTGCCACGAATTGCCGATTGACATGGAGCCCTCATCGTCGGAAAAGCATGAGGACGGTGATGACCACGACGACGAAGAGAAACCAGAGCTGGTCGTCCAAGTGCCCGGCAAAAGTACATCCCTGTCACTAAGGCACAGCTTTTGGACGCCCATTGAGATGACCGCGTCCGACAATCAGGACAAAGCCCTTCAGTTTCTCAATATATCTCCGTAAGACTTCCTCCTCTCTACTCGTCGTCTTCATCGTCTTACCTGAATCGCAAAAACACTTGATGGTGGTGCCTCACTCGTTTACTTCCATTGGACCCGACCAAGGTCTTTGGACGCCATTATTCATGCTGAACATAAAGTCGTTGTAGAAGACATGCGGGCTGAGGATTCCATCATTTCGGCTTTCGCTGGAAATGAGGAATCGGTTGATGGTGGGAGGCACGGTGAGCTTGTTGCCGATAAGATGAAATCTGACGCGACCATGAATGGCGAGGAGGATAAGATAGAGGTTGGGGAGCAATTTCCTCTAATGTCCGCTACGATGATGAAGAACCTGGTTCGTTCTTCCGTAGAGAATGAGGAAATGCAGTGATCCATCCAGGTTAGTCGTGATGCCATAAAGCGGCAAGCGTAAGTGAATTAAGTTGCTCATTGTGTCGCCCTTAACTTGTTTTTCCACTTCATGCTCTGGCAAATCTGACTCACAACCACCATTTTTGTTAGAGTTGCTGTGGCCAGTCGTTTCCAGCGGGCTTTCATGCGACTTCTTTCCAATGCACTGTTGGAAGAACTATCAGCTAGCGATTTAATGTCGACGTCCGCATTGAATACTGGCTATCTTCTAACGTTGCCCATATATGTTGACTGGAAGAGAGCTTCTAGGGCCAATGCTATAATATAAAGGCAAACACATCCCGGATAATGGTGTTGAAAGTTTGATTCTTTCACCGACTTTATATCTCGATTTCCTAAACGCCAATCAATGGATGTATTACTGTGGGACATTATTTTTTCAAATAACCGTGTTGCAACGCAATCCACTGTTGCATAGTTTCGATTGATGTACAGTGCTGATGACATGACATATCATTGCAGCATGCCATTGTTTCTGGTGGTTAAAATGTGTTCTCTTAATCAGTGTCGTTTCATTCTCGATATATATGTATTTCGATTGCAAGCACCGAATTGTAAAGTTATTTTCCTTTGACTCAACATGTACTGGAGTACTCCCTACATATGAGCTTATTAAGAATGTGAAGAAGCTGCTCAGATGAGAGTGCATGCTCTTGTTCTTACGTACAACCACTTGGACAAAATGGGACTGGAAACCTGAGAAATTCATGAGGACAATGCAACTAAATTAGGAAGTTCAACTGCTATTATGGATAGTAGAAAAGCATCAGCTTGAGACTTTAGTTGGAGAACAGAACAAATAAAGCATGTCCTACCATTCCAACAGAAGACTACTAGATGCCCAAAAATACAGAGTATTTTCTTTCCTATTTCCAGCGTCCTATCTTCCCAAAGGAGGATGCGTAAAAATAGTCGAAGAATTATGCAAAGGCCGGAATTCCATACTGTGAGGATTAATATATCTTCAAATTTGTAGTTTATGATGTAGGCCAGAAGTGAAGTATATATCTGATCAATAACCTAATATTGGACAATGCTATTATGTCACAACTAACCCATATGATCAATGAAAACATGTAAGTCGCAACTCCTCACTACTTCAAAAAATTCCAAAATATGTACACAGGGTAGGCCTTTCCATGTCCAAGGTTCAAAAGTACTAGGTGCAGTGTTCAACTAGGATAAGAAAAAGCCATGTGAAGGTAATGGCATATAGCACCGGCTCTTTGGCATCATAAGATTTGATTTGAGCTATGCTGCCAGCTTCATGGTAATAAGTAACCAGAAAAAAGGATAGAGTGCTGTTACCCTATCAAACAACGACGGTGGTGCCGTATCAGTTCCTTGAATCATTGAAGGGAAAATTTGAGATTGAAAATCAGATGTATATAGAATATTGCTACTTGGACATCTGGACTATTGGTGATCTGTTCCAGGATGGTATCAATTCCGAGGCAGGAACCTAGTACCACCCTGGAGGTCTTGGTTACAATTGATCTGCAACTGACCTGGACATGAGCAATGGACAATAACATAAAATATTTATGATCTGATTTACACAAGAGCTCTACCCGGGAATTGGGCGATTCATTCTAAGGCTGGAATCGGGAGCCGAATCAATTACACTCAAACCGGTTTCGGGCCAGTTTCCAGAACTACTTGAGAACCAGTTTTCTTTTGTGAAAATCTGGTCATAAATATCATTGATCATCCTTTACAGCTGTTGTCAAGTAAACTCTTGTTAGCTTAGTGGTATTATGCACATACCTCACACTTGAGGTCACGGCTTCCAATCCCTCTTGGTTGCAACTTGCTATTATTTTTTTCAAATAAGGTGTAAGACCGGTTCTGGATTGGTTCGAGCCTAGAACCACCTTGGTAGGTCGGTTCCAAGGTTGAACAGATAGTTCTAAAATAAGAACCAGGAGCCCAACCAGATAAAGGCCGATTCCACGGTTTCATTATCGAGAAGTGGACCGATTTTTTTTGGGAACCGACCTGGAACCAGACTCGATCAGGATGGTTCTAGCTGGTTCTTGGCTTGAACTGGACTTGGTGAGCACCGCTAATCCAAACTCTCCAACTAACTTCAAGAATATAGGATGGTAACCCGTAAGATGTAGTCAACAGCAAGCCAGAACTGAAGTCCTAGAGCAATATGTCACTCTTTTATGTGTCCACAAACCACCTAGAAGTAAGCAATTATCAGGAGCATCAAATAATAGATTTGGGGCTCGTATTCTCTCATCTCAACACCTTTCCCTAAAATTAAAAGATTATTATGAGCGTCAAATATTTAGAAACTTAACAATTTTTAATGAGTATTGGGATTTAAGGCCTTAATATTCAGTGGATATACATCCTTTGTAGCTTGCTTTATTTTAAATGTAATAACCATGAAAGGTTTTTTCTTATCATTACAATTAACCATCGAAGTTACTAGAAATGCGTTTAAACAGGTAGGGAATTTTGGTGCCGTAGATGATGTGAACGGAAGTAATCTAGATAGATCACTTTCTTTATTAAACTCTAACCTACTTCACTGAAGGAAGAAATAAATCTGGAGAAGTATACAAGAAGTTCATTCGGGACATGATGAGAGTAGATCTCCTACATTCCGTGTCTATGATACGGAATGATAGCCTTTTGTGAGGAAAGATAACCTAATCAATTGCAAAAAATGAAGCAAATTCAATTCTAGAAGTTTAGAGCCCATTGAATCACGTGGAAATATTAAATAAATGACAAACATGGTAATGTCAGATATCATAAGGAATTTACGGGCAAATCTGGAATAGGGATTCTCTCATAAATCTATACTCCCAATGATTTGAACTCAGATTCACCATGAATATCCTGAGGCGTGGTTACGTGGGTCATTGGAATGGAAATATGTCCTGAGGCGTGGTTACGCAGGACCGAACCCGGCTTGATCTGAGGGCTGAGCCTGAGGCGCACTGTCGCGGGTCAAGTGAAAGGACCTGGAAGGTCATGGAAAGCTGTTCGACCACACATGCAACTTGAGTGTGACTGAATTGAATTGATTGATTGGTTGAATTGTTGAAATTGCTCGACTGTTATTGTGGCGGGCTTATGGACATCTATGTCATGTTATTGAATTATTATTATTACTATTATTATTTTGCAATGTGTGACTGACGTGCAAAGCTGGTATGCGATTTTGGAAAGGTAAGCTCTAGGGGTCAGTTCGTTATAATGGGGAGTTAGATATTAAGTATTGCTCGTCTGGGTACACATTGGCCTTTGTAGGGTTTAGGGTATTGCTTATTGAGACTCGTTCTCACGGTTATTATATAACCATTTCCAGATCCCCGTCATTGAGTATGGCACCACCTAGGCGTTTTAGGGTCTCCATGCATATGGTACATGAGGATAACGAGTACCCGGGTCTGAATCCGGGTGAGACATATATTAGGCATCGCACTTATGGTTGGGTAGATGTGGGATGAGATGAGTTGGAGCGCCATGACTTCTTGGCTTGGACCCATAGGGTCGGGTTGGTGAGCTCTGGGCTAATCCGAGGTTTTGAAGGATTGCAGCACACCAATGAGAATGTGGTCAATTGGGAGCCCTGGGACAAGTTCACTCCCGATGGCGAGGTGTCAGATCCTGACAGTCCATTGGTGAACCCCGGTCCAGTATCGGCACCTGTCCCCGAGCCTGAACCCAAGCTAGCACCGGAGCTCGAGCCCGAAGAGGAGCCCATGGTTGTTGAACAGGGAGATGAGGAGGAGAACTCGATCGAGATCGATTTGGACTCAGAGACAGAATCCTCAGGGTCCGATCCAGATTGGGCACCGTAGGATGATTAGGAGCAGTGTCAAGAAACCTTTTTGGTAGAGTCCCGTTTTGCACAGTTAGTAGTCTACCCAGCCACCTGTTCTTTTTTTTTTTTTTTTTATGATGAAGGTGGATTTAACCCTAGCGGCCTGATGTATGAGCGTTGTGAATTCAAGTTATTGTCGTGTGTGTATTAAATTACGTTTGTGCTATTCCTTTGTTATTCTTTATTGTCTTGATTGTTTTATTTCGTTTCTGCTTGCGTTGTTCGTTTGGGTCGGCGACGCGTCCTGGGACGTCGCAATCTATACGACCGGTGGCGGGATGTCGCGGGCTCTCGGCAGGGTCCGGGGCGTGACATCCCCATTGAATTAGTATTAGAGTAAGGACAGCTCGATACTAATTGGTCGGAGCTTGGAATGATAAGGAGCGATGATTTTGGGGTAGCCAATTAGGGAGACTTGTGTGCCATGTGTATCCTAGACCATTTGATTATGATTGCTGAATGACGTATGAAGTGCAGGTGCGTCAGGACAGGTAAGTGCATGAATCATGTTGATTGAGACTGATTGATGTGAGTGATTGCTTGCCTGTTTAATAAATTGTAGTTGCGAATGATTGCCTAGGGTTTTAAAATTGGGATAGTTGACATGGGTTTCTAATTCCTGTGTGGAATTATAGCATGCGAGTTTCTGTGAGATTTGGTAAGATAAGTGGACGAGGCCGAGGTAGAGATCGAGGTAGAGGTCGAGGTTGAGGTCGAGGTCGAGGTCGCGTAGTTCCACTGGTTGAACTTATGGGAGATCCCAGGGTAGACGAGATCTGGATGGCGCTGGAGAAAGCATGGATATTGTCAGGACGACAAACAGGGGAAAAGAGCGCTACTGTTGCCGCTGCCAGCGAGGTTGTTGGAAATAATGGAGACCGGGGTAATAATGTGATTAATGGAAATCTTGGTCTGGCGCGAGCGAATGCGACCAGACCAATGTCCAAGCTGGTAGAACAGTTTCTGAGGTTGAAACCCCCAAAGTTCAATGGGAAAGGCGACCCTGAGACTGCACCTAGGTAGGTGGAAGAGCTAGAGAAAGCCTTCGAAGTGTTGGGTTGCACTGAGGAGGAAAAAGTAATCCTAGCAGTTTACCAACTACAGAAAAATGCAAATGATTGGTGGAGAGCTACCAAGGGTCAAGTATTCCCCACTAGTACTGCTCTGAATTGGACCATATTTACAGAAGCCTTCAATGGCAAGTACTTCTCAGAAAGCGTCTGAGAGTAAAAACTAGCCGAATTTATGAGACTGCGCCAGGGTCAAATGTCGGTGGATCAGTATGAAGCCGAGTTTGCCAGATTGTCCAAATTTGACCCCAGGATGGTGGAGGATCCAATAGACAAGGCGAGGAGGTTCCAGGATGGGTTGAAATCGGACCTTCGCAGTTAAATGATCTCATTAAACTTGAAGGGCTATCATGAGATCTATGAGAAGGCTCAGGCGATTGAGCGAGACTAAACGGAATGGGCCACCGCTTCTGGATTGCGGTATGCCCTGGTTAGGGACAACTGCCAACTCGGGAAGAGACCTATGGCGGGGAACGGTCACTTCGCCCCTCCTGCTCGGAGGATCATCGGGAAACCAAACCGCTACCAGAATGCCTCGTGCAGGCTATACGGGGGAAGACACGGGAACGGATATTGCCCAAGTAGGGGCGGGGCATGTTTTACATGTAGGGGAAGGGGCCACCAGATGAGGGACTGCCTTAACAACAGGCAGGCCAGGTCACCTGCATTACTACCACTATCGCCCCGAAACGGAAATCAAGGTGGAGCTGCCCAACCGGCCACTCAGAATAGGCCGCTAGCCCAAGGACGGGTATATGCTATGGCAAGAAGAGAGGCGGAGAACGCGCTTGGCGTGGTCACAGGTACGGTCTCTCTCTGTGATCATGCTGTATATGCTTTGTTTGATCCAAGAGCGTCGCATTCCTTTATATCTGAGCAGTTCATTAAATTAATTGGGATTGAACCAAAGCCGCTAGAAATCATGCTGTGTGTGACTACGCCATTGAATGATAAAGTATTGATTGAGCTTGGATGCCCTGAGTGTAAGATAGTGATTGGCGATAGAGAAAGAAGAATAGATTTGGCAGTTTTAACTATGCATGATTTTGATGTGATTGTCGGGATGGACTGGCTAGTGAAGCAAAGGGCCGTTGTGGACTGTAGTAACAGGGTGATCCAATTTAATCCAATCGGACATCCTAAATTCAAGTTTGTGGGGAACCGGGGAGGTACCTCGATTCCCTGGATTTCGTCACTAGAAGTGACTAAACTGCTAGATGAAGGGTGCCAAGGATTTTTGGCAACTGTACTTGACTCGACGGCTGAGGAGCCGAGGTTAGAAGATATTGCTGTGATGTGCAATTTCCCTGATGTCTTTCCCCAGGAATTGCCGGGGCTGCCACCTGATAGAGAAATAGAGTTCGTGATTGAGTTGGCCCTAGGGATGGAACCGATATCAAAGGCGCCCTATAGGATGTCATTGCCTGAACTGAAGGAATTAAAGATTCAAATGCAGGAGTTGCTAGATCAAGGCTTTATTCGCCCAAGTGCGTCCCCATAGAGAGCACCGGTGTTGTTTGTGAAGAAGAAAGATGAATCCATAAGGTTGTGCATAGACTATATGCAGTTAAACTAGGTGATTATTAAGAATAAATACTCTTTGTCAAGGATAGATGACCTGTTTGATCAGTTGCAAGGGGTATCGATATTTTCAAAAATCGACTTGAGGACGGGGTACCATCAATTGAGGATTAAGAAGAAGGACATACCAAAAACGGCATTTAGGACAATATACGGACACTATGAGTTTACGGTAATACTGTTTGGATTGACCAATGCTCCTGCAGCCTTTATGGATCTCATGAATCAGGTATTTAAGGAGTTTATGGATCAGTTCGTAATCGTATTCATAGACGATATTCTAGTGTATTCAAAGAGTGCCACTAAGCACGAGTTACATTTGGAAAAAGTCCTGCGAGCCTTAAGGGAGTATGCATTTTATGCTAAGTTTAGTAAGTGCGAATTCTGGCTTCAACAAGTGACATTCTTAGGACATGTAGTGTCTGGCGAAGGAATCGCAGTGGATTCGGCAAAGATCGAAGCCGTCCTGAATTGGCCGAGACCGACAACAGTAACAGAGATTAGGAGTTTCTTGGGCTTGGTCGGATACTACAGATGCTTTGTAGAAAGATTTTCGGCATTAGCGACGCCTTTGACGCGGCTACTTGAGAAAGAAACGAGATTTGAATGAATAGAAAAGCGCAAAAAGAGTTTCCAAAAGTTAAAACAGTGGTTGACAACCGCGCCAATGTTGACAATTCCGTCGGGCCCAGGGGGATACGAGATTTATAGTGATGCGTCGTTAAAAGGATTGGAGTGTGTACTAATGCAACAAGGAAGAGTAGTGGCTTACACGTCACGACAATTGCGACTGCACGAACTAAATTATCCGACTCACGACTTGGAGTTGGCCGCGATTATTTTCACCCTTAAGATTTGGAGACATTATGTCGCGACCTAAAAAATTTTCATTTTTTTTTCGGGCTAATGGATTATTAAGACTAAGCTTAACTCGGGCCCTCCCAAGCCCTATCAATTCGCAACTTAGGGTTTAAGTTCTTAATATGCAAATGTCTTCATGCTTGGAGTCGCCACTAATCATTTTGTAGTAGGTTGATTAGAAAACTAAATAAAACATAGGGAGATATGTTTTATTCCTACGAACCAGAAATTCTAAGCTCGGGGACTTGGTTACGCTAGATCTAGTCTAACGTCATTTCGGTACCTTTTCTTTTCAAAAAAAAAATGTTTAGGCAGGCAGGTTGGATTCATTTCATTACCTAATTACTAACATGTGAGGTGTTCATGCGAGTGCGCAAACCACCAATTTAACACCCAAGAAAGCAGTAAATAAATAGAGGATAACATACCTCAAAGCCACGCAAGCATCTACATTTGTTAGTAGAAAATCACACAGACAATCCTAACATGATTTCTAATTAACAAAGCAAGGCACTCAGTGTGTTCATTAGGGCTTGCGCTTTATTAAAATGCAAACTAACTTATATATAATGCCGTGTAAAAAAAAATGACACGCGATTAATATAACCTAGCATGCGAACTATATGTCATGCGACGACATGACCTAATTCTAATGATAGGCAAATGATTTATTTTTGGTATTTTTCTCTAATGAAATTCGAAATAAAAATATGCCTAAAATAACGTGCAATCTATGATGATTTAACATATCCTAACATGATTGATTTTTGGAATTTTTTTGTTAAAATTCGAAATTAAAAATAACCCAAATCATGAATGCAATCTATCCTAATTTAATCTATCCTAAGATGACTCTTTTTGGGTTTTTTTTAATGAAAATTCGAAATTAAAAAAAATGACCTAAATAATCTATTAAGATTAGAATATTACTTAATTTAAACTAGGAAATAGATTATCTCAAGTCCTAATTTAAATTAAATAATTACTCTATCTTCTAGATATATTTAGGATTCCCTAAACATGCAAAACTCTAATTCAAATCTAACTGATATTTTTTTGAATTTTCTTTTTTTTATTTGAAAAGGAAAAACAATTTAAGCAGAGATAGCATCCACATTTAAAACAGCCACGCGATCCGCAAAATTCGTTTCAAACTCGGATTAGGCACAAAAATCGAACTATCGGTTACATCTATAGGGTTATAGATATCGACGGAAAGCCGATTATTCAAATTTGGAAAGCATATAAAAATCATTATCGTATCCAAGTGATTATGGATAGGATAATAATTTCCCGTATCACCGCGTATCGTACCTTAGGGATAAGGTCGGATAGTCGTCCAGATATGTTGCTAAATTAGGAAATTTTCCTAATTTCGAATATTCAAAAATATTGTGGATATGTCGAACATTATCCTAAGATATCTAAATATCCACATGATAATCACGAAATATTCAAAGCATGCAAATTAGGAAATTAAATATTTCGGAAAAACATTAGGATAATAATCTTACCTAATTTGCAGATAATTTCCAAATTTGGATTCGACTCGGGATCGGGCTTGCGGATCGGGATTGCAACAACTGACGACTGGCGGTCGGTGTCGGGAACGGTGGCTCACGCGCGGCGCAGCGTGGTCTTAGAAAACCTGCAGGACAGAGACACTGGCAACGACGATGGAATTGCAAGGCCACGTGGTTGGGCACAATGGACATGAAACTCAATAGCACGAGAAAGGAAATCTTTGTGCGCGTCCTTTCTCGAAACGTAGATGCTGATGCCTCTGTGAATATAATCCTTTCCAGCCACCAAAATCCCTCTTTTCGTCTTTTCTTTTGGGCTCCCAATTTCACCTTGGTTTGTCTCCTTCGGTAATAGAACAATTCATCAGCGATTGCACTTCAGCTTTGCCTTCTTGCGTCAATTACTGGGCTTGGCACGTCACAAGGACAGCGACTTGGGGAACCTCAACTCGTGATGTAGGGACGTCACTGGAAAGTCCAGTGCCCGCTGAATAAAGCCCAGGACCTACAAAAATAAATAAAATTTAGATGCAGCAACAATGACTAGGAAGTGATGGCGTTGCTGGCCTTCCGTCAGTTCCTGAAGGCTCGCGGATGCGGACTGGTGTAGTAGCAAGGGGACAGGCGATGGATCGGCAG
Source organism: Syzygium aromaticum (assembly GCA_024500025.1). Classification (NCBI taxonomy): domain Eukaryota; kingdom Viridiplantae; phylum Streptophyta; class Magnoliopsida; order Myrtales; family Myrtaceae; genus Syzygium; species Syzygium aromaticum. The sequence continues at coordinate 194,063 of CM044888.1, read as the reverse complement.
CAGCAGCAATCCGCATGGTGCGGTCGTGAGGCGACGCGACTATGAGGCAAGACCGTGCGCGACCAACTCTCTCTAGCTCTCTTACTCTTGTCCTCGCCCATGTGTGTCTCTCATGCTCTTAGGAATTGCATTCTCGAAATTACGAGAGCCTCCCTCCCAAATTCTGACCTAATGATGTATATATAACACTAATCTAGGTCAATTAGATGGGCTCTATAGTCATAATGGGCTTAGGTTTAGGCTTAGGCTCTAATTTAATTTAAATGGGCCGAATTAACTTGGGCTTTTTATTTAATTAAGCACAATGGGCTGAATTAAGCTCAAATTAAAACAACCGAACCTGTTTGACTTATAATTCCCGGCCCTTGCATTCCGAGCGAGCCGAGTCTCGTTCGATGAAATTTAAGCTCATTTGCTACCGCCAATTCGATGCAAAAAATGCAATTAAATTAAATGAACCTAAACTATATGTTATGCAATTTAAATATTTTTGTTTAGTGGTTAAGAATTAATCCCTAATTTTTATGCAAATTACAACTAAATGGTGAGTCGAAATTTAGGTGTCAACAGCTGCCCCTTTTTAAAGGTGAGTTCGCAGAGGTTGCATTCAAAGACTAAATGATACCTAAATTTCAACCATGCAAATGCAATGAATGTTATATTTGTCGGGATTATGAGTCCCATTTTTTTAAAATGCAATAAGAAATGATGCATGCTGACATGAATTGAAAACATACATGGAATTACTTACCTGACAGAACGATGGCGCAATTTGAGGCACGACTTTGACTTTGTATGTTGTTTGGCAAATGTTTGAGCTCAGTCCCATAAGTATTGCCTGATAAACTGTTGATGAACCTCGGTGATATGCAATTAAGTCAAAACACACGAAGAAAGCTCAACGTATCTAACCATCATTTAGATTCGTGAGAGTAGTTTTATAGCAAAAAATGTAAAAACGTTCCGACTTTTACAAAATACCTATACATCTCCATAGGTATTTGTAAAGATTTGGCCGCTTCACTTATACCTGCTTATAAGTGAACTGCGGGGGAACTTTTGAAATCAAGAAGATATTCCGACCTTTATGAAATACATATACCTTCTCATATGCATTCATAAAGATTTGGCCACTTCACCTATATCTGCTCATAGATGAGTAGTGGGGGAATACCTGAGATTAGAGAAATATTCCGACCTTCACAAGATACCTATACATCTCCATAGGTACTTGTAAAGATTTGGTCGCGGCACCTATACCTACTCATAGGCGTTTCACGGGGGAATCTTCTCGAGATTGTATGAAAATCTGTGATTTGACGAACAGAGGGGCTAGCCCGAGTGTTCAAGGATTCCTTGACAAAGTACCTGGATATCGTCAGTGGTACCTGAAAAGGCTTGATCAATAGACACCTTAACATCATCAAAGGCATCTAGAGATCGCAACAAAATGATCAAATATGTGACCTGACGATTGCTCGAACAGGTTAGGGATATCTGGATAGTCATAGACATCAAAGGAATAGAGATATACTTACCTGGCGATATCTCTGACTCTTGAGGGTGTGTCTCCTGCTAGACACGGTTTTAGGCAACACGTAATATGCATTCGCGCACTATCAAGAACACATGTGCTCATGCACTATGATTTCAACTGGTTTTCATGCACGATGGTTTTGTCGAATCGACATTAAAAACTTCGCTGGGGATAAATCATGACAAGACAATCCGAACTCACAAGCGGATATATTAAAAATGTCGAGTGAGGGACTTTCAGTCCGAAAGGTCTTTCACTCATTCTCATTGAAAAAAGGCTAATTTATGAGAATCTCTTTATCTCACCATCATCATGTGGACAAGGGTATGAGTATTCTCGCAAGCGATACAACCTTATCAATCTGAGAGGTCTTTGCTAGGAATGTAACATGGCTTGGTCAATGGCTTAGCAAAAGGGACTCTTCGAGTTAAGGCTATTGAAAGAAAATACTCCACAATTGTCTCTGGGTTTCAAGTCAAGAACCCTGCAAAATGAGATAGAAATGGACTTGCTTGCACTTCTTCGAGCTAAGCTTATAAACATCTGAAATTCTACGTTACTTCAAATGCCCTAATCTGAAGAGACTTTGTAAGGGACGTAACGTAGGCTAGGCTCATGGGTTGAGAAATGAATGGATCATTAGGCTCAAAATGTGTATAATTAGGGTGAATAAGTTGGTGATCATCTTGGCATTGTCACCGGTCTTCTTCTTCACCAGGGATTATCTCCTCGGTAGATGTTCCATTGGTTTCGAAAGTTCATCATTTGATTCCTCTGAGATTTGTAGGATTACTGCTCTACTGGAGATGATTTTGATATGTCATATCCTGACATTTTTCATTGGGCATTGGCCTTGCTTTTACCAGGCATACTGCTTTTTCTTGCCCTTCCTCCTTTTTTTTTTTTCGACACTTAATACATGTTGCTTACAACGTAAACACTGGCTAGCTAATCTGACTGATTGACTTGCTGCTTGAACTCAGAAGCTTCTCGTCTTTTGTCTTCTATCGACACTTCGGATATGCAGTTTAGACAATGACGACTTTTGCCTTGCCCCAGTACGGGGGATGATCACCAACTGGGTTTAAGAAACGAATTTACAGGCTCAATTGGGCTTAGCAAAGGATAAAATGTGTATAGGATAGAAAAAGAAATGCCTTTCGTCATTCTAAAGCACTTGAACTTCGCGTGAATTCATCTGAAAAAGCAACACTCGAAGATTGATGCAAGTGAGAGCAAGAAAATTTCTATTCATTTTTCACCTTATGATGCCGACTTACCTCCAGTTTGCCCCGATGTGGGGTGGTTCTTGACAGGGGTAATTTGAAAGAATTTCTCTAAGCATTTAGGCTTAAAGTGGTGAAACAATGGATAAACTGTAGTGTTTGGGATAGAGAAATGAAATGCCTCTTGTTATTTCGGTCATCGTACTTTTGCGAGATAACTCTTTATCTTGCAGACATGGAATTTTTCCACTCAATTCACTGAGGATTAGTGCATGGGACTGTGTATAAGATAGGGCTTGCCTTTCATCATCCCGATGTACCTCATTCAACACATTCAATTCATTCCACATGAATTGTCAGATTGTCCAAATGGATTTCCCCTCTTGAAATCAATGATACAGACCGACAAAATAACCATGCAAAAATTAAAGCCAATGCAAACATCTTAGCTTGAAATTGTTCGAAATCATTTATTCATCAGTGAATTGTTTGCAATTCAAAACATGAAATCAAACATTTGAAAATTTTGCTGCAAATGTGAGATTTTATCAGAGATAATACATCTTCACGGCATCAGAATTAACAGGAGTGGAGAACTCACGACCATTCATTTCTGCAAGAATCAGGGCACCTTCGGGAAGCACCTTTTTTAACCACATATGAACCAATGTAGTTTGGGGCAAATTTACCCCCAGGAATAGGAAAGACTGGCAGTACCTTCCTTAGAACTAGATCATTTACCTTGAAGTGTCTTTGACACACTTTATAGTTGAAAGACTTACCTACTTATGCGGCAACTGGATTGGGCGTTTCATCTCACTCTCAGGAAGAATTGCCCCTATTTTTCCCTCTTTAGTTTCTCCGAAGTCACTCAGGTTAACGATGACAGTTTGGTCTACTGTCAGGACTTTAGGTCTTTCATGATGCTCAAGATTACGTTGAAGGTCCGAGGAATCATCAAGTTTGCCGGCATCATTGGGATCAATCTCGGTTGCATATAATTCATGATGTTGGACCATTCCCATACCCTCACGTGTTACAAGATTATCTCTGAAACATAAAGTAAGGGATTCAGAAGGACAAACAGGGCTAAACATTGCATTTTTTTTTTTTGTAATTTTTGTTTTTTTTTTAAATTCTTTTCGAAAAAATTTTAACATAAGGGAGCATGAAGAAGCCCAGGCCTCAGAATTCTCCTTGGACTATATTTTTCTTTTATCGGTTGGATATCATCACCGGGCTAGTTTGATGTACCTCAACATGCCCTCAAAAACTGAAAATAACTTGTAATTTCATTGATCATTTCGAAATGAATTACATTTATTGAATGGAAATTGCAACAACCAAGTCCTAGAAACGAGAACGGAAAGCAGCATCCGAGACGGGTCAAATCCTAAAAAGCAGTAAAAACTCCCACGCAGGGGAGTGTGCGAAAAAGTAAATGTTTTACTCTTGTGGGCCAGTGCCCATTCCCTCTAACGGTCCTTCTTCGATAGCTCCAATGAAGACATCATCGAATAGGGCAGTAATTCCTTCCATTGCATCATCAGAATCTCATGTCAATTGAGGTGTTGGATCATCCATACCTCCCCATCCGTCAGAGATAATGTCACGGGGGTCAACATAAAAACTCGGGGGTGCTGAGTACTTCACATAATAGTCGAACTTGTCGCTCGGTTGCCCCAAAGTGTCGATCACTTCCTTCTCTTCGTCAGCTTTAAGCGTGCTCTCTACGATCTCTTCATCATCGGTTGCATCTTCGAGCGGAGGCATGTCTTCAGGCAAAGGATCGAACTTGTCCTTCTCGGTGTTCAACGTAGCAAACTCCTCGTCCCAGTTAATGACGACCTCGGAGATAGCGGAAATGATGCCAGTGTGGTTAGCATAAACGATCAACCCAGTTTCTACCATCCTTAAGATTCTCTCCCTTATGATAGCCAGGGAAATGGCCTCATTACTCGGGTAATAACCGGCTTTCACCAATTCACCGTAGACATCGGTGGTGTACACCATGACATTCTTAACTCGACCAACATTGAAACTGAATATGGCATTCACATTGCCCGCGTGATCAGGGAGCGGGTTGCTCTGAACATTCGGCTTAGCGGGTTGGAACGAGAAAGCCTTTGTGTCCAGGAGGTTCTGGATTCGGTGCTTGAGGACATAGCAATCGTCGGTTGAGTGCCCCAGTTCGCCCATGTGATAATCGCATTTCTTTGATGGGTCATAGTTATAGAATTGCTCTGGATTGGGCCGCTTTGGCTCAGTAGTAAGCAAGCCTTTCTTTCGGAGCATTGCCAATACTTGAGACAACAATCCGGGGAGGGGGGTGCATTGCCTCTTGTTGTTTCTCCTCTGAAAAGATTGACGATCCGGGTTTTGGTGCTGAGCTTCTACTATTTGAATTGCCGGGGTAGGATTAACATTCCGCCGGCTCGGTTGGGTATAAGTCACATTTACTTCAGCTGCCGGTTCCTTCTCCTTTCTTGTACTAAATCTTTTGGTCGATGAAAACGGCTCCACAAACCACCCATTCTTCAGTCCTATCTCAATCTGTTCGCCTATGGGGATGAGTTGGTTGAAGTTGTCAGCCGGAATGGCCATCATTCGATTACGATACTCGAACGGGAGAGTTTTTACGAACATCCTCTTCAACTCACTGTCAATGGGTTCCGGGACAACCTGAGCGGCTAAATTCCTCAATCTAATAGCACAGTCTTTGAAGGACTTAGTCTTTTCATCTGAGCACGTTCGAGATCGTCACGGGTAGGAATGATGTCTGTTATGAACCTGTACTGCTTCAGGAATGCCTCACTAGCTTCCTTTCAAGTTTTGAGGCCATTTATCTTCTTCATAAGATACCAGTTCAAAGCAGGACCCGTTAAACTGGCTTGAAATGCATGGATCATCAGAAGTTCGTTGTCAACATACTAAGTCATCTGTATGTGGTACAACTGCAGGTGGGCTTTTGGGCAGGAGGTGCCATTGTACTTGTCAAAATCTGGCATCTTGAACTTCTTTAGGATTTTGATCTGTGAATACAGAAAGAGATCGATTGAAGGTGAATCCTGTGAACCTTCCAGCTGCTTCACTCTCTCTTCTAGTTTGTTGACTCGTTTATCAGGTTTGTCTTTGTTGACGACGATTTGGACGGGGTTATCTACTAAATCAGGAAGATCGTCATCTTCCTTACTGTCGGCATTCTTTTCCACCCTTATACTTTGGAGCTGATGCCTCAGGGGATGCTGGAACGGGGGTTGACTGAGGGGCTTTGATATCAGCTGACATTTGTTGCATTGCGATGACGACTTACTTCATCTGGTCCTCGATGCCAACGACACGATCTTGTAAGTCAGTTTGATCGGCCATTCTAGTTCTTGATCGTGTACGAATAGGCGATCGTGATCAGTCCGTAATTACCTAATTTGCATGAAACAGGCATACATAAGTGTCAAGCAAAATCACACGCCGATCCATGACATTGGTCTAACCATTCTGAATTGAAAAGATCTCTTTATTGAAATGACGAAAATTTTACAACGACTAATGACTTGAAATGATTTAAACAAAATGTAAAGACAAATGTCTCAATCCCTAAACAAATTCAAAAACTAAAACTGAAATGAGAAAACAAATTCAAGCCTTTCTTATTTAGCTTGATCTATAGACATATGGGAGGCGACTTCTTTCTTCAATTGCTCATAAGCTCGAGCTATCTTGGCTGCCTTTTCTTGAGCTTCGTCAGCCTTCCTCTTAAGACGGTTGTTCTCTGAGCGAGTAGCAGTCTTAAGGGGCACCTTGGGTATCTTCGGGAGTATCTCCCGCGGGATTTTGTGCCGTCGGATGTACTTGGTCGTTGCGAAGTAGGACTTTTGCTCCCCTTTGAGCTGTTCTTCGGGTCGAGCTATCTTTAAAACACGGCACTTCTTCCACATCTTCGTGAGTTGAGCTACGGTCCCTTCATGGTCTTCACCCTCGTTGGAGAAATTGACATGGAGGAGCTCGGGTTGTAACGCCGGAGGGAGCCCCTGGAGAATCCGGTACTATCGGGACACTCTAGCGGGGTAGTATTCGATTGCGCCAGTGAAGCCCAAAAGTGGAACCGGTCCAACACCATTACATGTAAGCCGAGCTTCCTCGACATTGAACCAACTAGCATGCCATTGGAAACCTTGGGGTCTAGCATTTTTCATAAAAATGATCCATTCGGAGTGATGATAATCAGGTGCATTCCCTTGTTTTTCTTTATAGCTTAAAACGGGATAGTTGGAATCACTAAGTTCGGATATTTTGAGTCAATCGCCACATCCTTTTATGTGAGACAAAAATCAAATTTGCAACAGTTCAAGAGGTGCATGAAATGTTTTGTCAACATGTTGCTTAAATTTAGTAAGGGAAATAAAAGTTTCGGCTAAAATGGTGTTGACAAAATTCTTTTCAAGATAGACTTGTTGGACCAACCATGCAATTGACGGATTACATGAATTCTTACAGTGAGGAAAAATGACGAACCTGAAAAATGCTACTAAAAAGATTCTGCCCTTTTGAAAATGTGTGGCTTTTTCAAAACATTGACTTAAGAATGAAAAAGGACATGTTCCACGATTTGCTTTCAAAACTTTTCTTAACTCGTCTTTTCCGACATACAAAAATTCCGACAACATTAATGTGGAATCGATTCCCAAAGGTGGTGTGATTAACTCCGATCCTAACGGTTTTCCAATGATCACGCTATATTCTTCTAAAGTCGGGGTGAGCTCATGCTTACCGAATATAAAGGTGGATGGCTCGGGACATCAGAAATGTGCTCATGCTCGAATAAGGCCAGTACGGACTCTGACTTCCAGAAGGGGGAGCAGCCTCCCAATGTGGCCTTTGACCAGCATGCGGTTGGTCGGACTGAGCAAATTCCACCAGGCACGGAGCTCGTCTTTAAGAGCATCAAGAATCCGGATATCTGCCCCTCCCATAGTGTATAGACCAAGACTCACGACCGACCTAATGTCATGGACCGACCAAAGAAAAAGAACGAAATGTAAATAAATTGCGAGATAAGGGTTGAAGAAAACTTACTTCACAGGGTAGGGAAATGGCAATCACATAGACATGCGCATAAAATGTGAGGTTCGATTTCTATCTAGACTCTGGCTTGCAAAGTGGAGACGAGAGGATTACCGAGCTAAACCAGTCATGATTGTGGTTAGGCCGGGGTTCCCCTGACTCCGGCTTAGTCAAGAAGTCGACCCGGGTTGCAAAGGGTGCAACCATGGTAGGAACTCAATGACACCGTGAAAGAACTTTTGGGACCAAGGAGGGCGACCTATACCACAAAGATGTGGTCGGGGTGTCCATTGTTTCAGTACCATCCTAAACCTGTGCCGCCCAGTTTCGGTAGCGGGTAGTGTGTGCGGTGTAGTGTAAATGCAAGGCATGCTCAACAAGTTATATCATACAGCGCTTCGTGCATAAAATAAATCATACATCCAAACACCTCCCTGTAAAACAAAGGTTAACAATCACTCCACCCCTTATAACTCTCATTCTGCAAAAACATTTAACACATTAAACGTTAGGGACGTACCTGGGATCCTCGCTGCCAAACAAAAATATTTTTTGAAATGAAAAACTGGCCTAAGTCCACTAAGAGTTTTAACTCAACTCCCCAGCGGAGTCGCCAAGCTGTCGCGACCTAAAAAATTTTCATTTTTTTTTTTTTTCGGGCTAATGGATTATTAAGACTAAGCTTAACTCGGGCCCTCCCAAGCCCTACCAATTCACAACTTAGGATTTAAGTTCTTAACATGCAAATGTCTTCATGCTTGGAGTCGCCACTAATCATTTTGTGGTAGGTCGATTAGAAACCTAAATAAAACATAGGGATATATGTTTTATTCTTACGAACCAGAAATTCTAAGCTCGGGGACTTGGTTATGCTAGATCTAGTCTAACGCCCTTTCGGTACCTTTTCTTTTAAAAAAAAAATGTTTAGGCAGGCAGGTTGGATTCATTTCATTACCTAATTACTAACATGTGAGGTGTTCATGCGAGTGCGCAAACCACCAATTTAACACTCAAGAAAGCAGTAAATAAATAGAGGATAACATACCTCAAAGCCACGCAAGCATCTGCATTTGTTAGTAGAAAATCACACAGACAATCCTAACATGATTTCTAATTAACAAAGCAAGGCACTCAGTGTGTTCATTAGGGTTTGCACTTTATTAAAATGCAAACTAACTTATATGCAATGCCGTGTAAAAAAAAATGACACGCGATTAATATAACCTAGCATGCGAACTATATGTCATGCGACGACGTGACCTAATTCTAATGACAGACAAATGATTTATTTTTGGTATTTTTCTCTAATGAAATTCGGAATAAAAATATGCCTAAAAGAACGTGCAATCTATGATGATTTAACATATCCTAACATGATTGATTTTTGGAATTTTTTTGTTAAAATTCGAAATTAAAAATAACCCAAATCATGAATGCAATCTATCCTAATTTAATCTATCCTAAGATGACTCTTTTTGGGTTTTTTTATGAAAATTCGAAATTAAAAAAAATGACCTAAATAATCTATTAAGATTAGAATATTACTTAATTTAAACTAGGAAATAGATTATCTTAAGTCCTAATTTAAATTAAATAATTACTCTATCTTCTAGATATATTTAGGATTCCCTAAACATGCAAAACTCTAATTCAAATCTAATTGATATTTTTTTTTGAATTTTCTTTTTTTTTTATTTGAAAAGGAAAAACAATTTAAGCAGAGATAGCATCCACATTTAAAATAGCCACGCGATCCGCAAAATTCGTTTCAAACTCGGATTAGGCACAAAAATCGAACTATCGGTCACATCTATAGGGTTATAGATATCGACGGAAAGCCGATTATTCAAATTTGGAAAGCATATAAAAATCATTATCGTATCCAAGTGATTATGGATAGGATAATAATTTCCCGTATCACCACGTATGGTACCTTAGGGATAAGGTCGGATAGTCGTCCAGATACGTTGCTAAATTAGGAAATTTTCCTAATTTCGAATATTCAAAAATATTGCGGATATGTCGAACATTATCCTAAGATATCTAAATATCCACATGATAATCACGAAATATTCAAAGCATGCAAATTAGGAAATTAAATATTTCGGAAAAACATTAGGATAATAATCTTAACTAATTTGCAGATAATTTCCAAATTTGGATTCGCCTCGGGATCGGGCTTGCGGATCGGGATTGCAACAACTGACGACTGGCGGTCGGTGTCGGGAACGGTGGCTCACGCGCGGCGCAGCGTGGTCTCAGAAAACCTACAGGACAGAGACACTGGCAACGACGATGGAATTGCAAGGCCACGTGGTTGGGCACAATGGACATGAAACTCAATAGCACGAGAAAGGAAATCTTTGTGCGCGTCCTTTCTCGAAACGTAGATGCTGATGCCTCTGTGAATATAATCCTTTCCAGCCACCAAAATCCCTCTTTTCGTCTTTTCTTTTGGGCTCCCAATTTCACCTTGGTTTGTCTCCTTCGGTAATAGAACAATTCATCAGCGATTGCACTTCAGCTTTGCCTTCTTGCGTCAATTACTGGGCTTGGCACGTCGCAAGGACAGCGACTTGGGGAACCTCAACTCATGATGTAGGGACGTCACTGGAAAGTCCAGTGCCCGCTGAATAAAGCCCAGGACCTACAAAAATAAATAAAATTTAGATGCAGCAACAATGACTAGGAAGCAATGGCGTTGCTGGCCTTCCGTCAGTTCCTGAAGGCTCGCGGATGCGGACTGGTGTAGTAGCAAGGGGACAGGCAATGGATCGGCAGCTGCAGCAATCTGCATGGTGCGGTCGTGAGGCGACGCGACTATGAGGCGAGACCGTGTGCGACCAACTCTCTCTAGCTCTCTTACTCTTGTCCTCGCTCATGTGTGTCTCTCATGCTCTTAGGAATTGCATTCTCGAAATTACGAGAGCCTCCCTCCCAAATTCTGACCTAATGATGTATATATAACACTAATCTAGGTCAATTAGATAGGCTCTATAGTCATAATGGGCTTAGGCTTAGGCTTAGGCTTAGGCTCTAATTTAATTTAAATGGGCTGAATTAACTTGGGCTTTTTATTTAATTAAGCACAATGGGCTGAATTAAGCTCTAATTAAAACAACCGAACCCGTTTGACTTGTAATTCCCGGCCCTTGCATTCCGAGCGAGCCGAGTCTCGTTCGATGAAATTTAAGCTCATTTACTACCGCCAATTCGATGCAAAAAATGCAATTAAATTAAATGAACATAAACTATATGTTATGCAATTTAAATATTTTTGTTTAGTGGTTAAGAATTAATCCCTAATTTTTATGCAAATTACAACTAAATAGTGAGTCGAAATTTAGGTGTCAACACATTACTTATGTGGGAAGAAATTCCAGATTTATATCGACCATCAAAGTTTAAAGTACTTATTTTCCCAAAAGGAATTGAACATGAGACAATGCCGTTGGATGGAACCCCTTAAGGATTATGATTGCAAGCTTATGTACCACCCCGGAAGAGCTAATAGAGTAGCGGGTGCACTAAGTCGGAAATCAAGCATCGCGCAGATGATGGTCAAGGAGTGGACCCTGTTGGAGGGAGTTCGAGATTTGGCATTTAAGTTCGAGGGGAGTCAGGCCTTGAGCGTGCTTGCAGCCTTACGAATAGAACCAAAAATCCAAATTAAGATCAAGGCTTTGCAGGCAATGGACCTAGAAATTCAGAAGATTCTGAGTATGGATGGTACAAAGAGGAAATTGGACTTTTAAGTATCTGATGATGGAATTCTGAAGTTCCGCGGACAGTTGTGTGTACCCAGTGATGCAAATCTTAAGGAAGAGATTTTGTCTGAAGCACACCGTGGCAACTGTAGTGTTCACCCGGGTAGCACTAAGATGTATCAAAACCTGCGACAACATTATTGGTGGAACGACATGAAGGTGGATGTAGCCAAGCATGTGGCCAAGTGCTTGACATGTCAACAGGTGAAGGCACAACATTGCAAATCAGGTGGTATATTGCAACCATCGGAAATCCTCAAGTGGAAGTGGGAACAAATCACGATGGATTTTATGATGGGACTACCGAGGAGTCAGAGGGGCAATGATTTCATTTGGATGATAGTAGACTAATTGACAAAATCAACGCATTTTCTACCAGTGCGTAAGGACTTTGCCCTAGACAAGTATACTGAGATTTACGTACGATAAATAGTCCGTCTGCACGGAGTGCCAGTGACGATCACTTCAGATCGAGATCCCAAATTTACTGCTGTTTTTTGAAAAAGTTTTCATACGGCATTAGGAACGAAGTTACAATTTAGCACTGCCTATCACCCGCAAACGGATGGCCAATCAGAAAGGACAATTCAAACTTTGGAGGATATGCTACGGGCATGTGTATTGGATTTTAAAGGTAGCTGGAAAGAACAGTTGCACTTAATTCAATTTGCTTACAACAACAGCAATCAACAGAGCATCGGAATGGCCCCATTCGAAGCGTTGTATGGCAGAGCATGTAGAACCCCGGTGTACTGGGATGAAATTGGTGAGAGGAGTATTACGGGTTTAAAGTTGGTACAACAATCAGTCGAGACGGTCAAGGTTATCCGGGACAAACTTAAAACCACTTAGAGCCGCCAAAAGAATTATGCGGACCGAAGGCGTAGGCCATTGGAATTCCAAGTGAGGGGCCACGTTTTCCTCAAATTGTCACCAATGAGAGGATTGTCGCAGTTTGGCAAGAAAGGAAAATTGAGCCCGAGGAACGTGGGTCCATTCGAAATCTTAGAGAGAATTGATACTCTGGCCTATCGTCTCGCACTACCACCAAACCTATCGCGCATCCACAATGTGTTCCACATGTCTATGCTAAGGAAGTATGAGCCGGACCTGACATACGTGCTGAATTATGAAGAAGTGAACGTAGACGACAGAGTGTCGTACTTGGAAAAGCCAGTTAGAATCGAGGACAAAATGGAACGGGTGCTGCGGAATAAAAGAATTCCGATGGTGAAGGTGATCTGGGAGCATCATGGGACCGAAGGCGCGACATGGGAGAGTGAAGAGTTGATGTGACACCAGTACCCCCTTTGGTTTGAATAATTGGGTAAGGTTGTAAATTTCGAGGATGAAATTTTTGTAAGGGGGAGAGAATTGCAGCATCCCGAAATTTTAACCCAATTTTGGGATTTATAAACGTGTAATTCGTCGGTGTGCTTATAGTAAGATCTCACTCGGGAACTAATCACTCCCGGTTATCGTTTTCAAATTTTGAGATTTCGCTAGAATCGCACTCGATCGAATTTGGCCGTTATTTAGAACCCAAACTTCGGTGTCAAATTTCTCGGGTTCCGAGAAGAAATAAATCGGACGGTGTCGAAATTATCGTGGCTAACGTCGAGATTGCCAGGAATAGTGAAAAAGTGAAATTTTCAACTGGGTACAAATTTGGACTAGTAGACCTCCCTCGGATTAGTTTGCTCTAATTTTCGTGGCTATTGTCCCTTATTATATTTTAGGAATTATTTGGACCTGAAGATCGTTTTCAAATTTGAAATATGACTGTTGGATTACGCTCGAATGCGCGTTGACTCTCTCTCTCTCTCTCTCTCTCCTTCTACCGCGCCGACTCCCTGCCTGTGCGTTTCTTTTCCCTTCCCCGTGCGTCTGTCCTTTCCCCCCTTCCCTCTGTCCTTTCTTCTCTCTTTTCTCTCTCTCTCTCTCTCTCTCTGTTCTTCCCCTCCATGCACACGTCCATCCATGCACGCACACCCCCCCCTCTGACACACCTCTCTTCCTCTCTCTCTCTCTCTCTCTCTCTCTCTCTCTCTCTCTCTCTCTCCTCTTCCTCTCCTTTTTCTCTTTCTCTTCTCTCTCTCTTCCCTTCCTCTCTTCTCTTCGGTTGCCTCCCCCGACAAGCCGCGCCCGACCTCTGTTCAGTCCGACGTCACCGCGCTCGTCGCCACCGCGCGCCATCCAGCCACCACCTCCGCCTCGTCGCCGCCACCCTCAACCACCGCCACCCCTCCCCTTTCCCTCCTCCTTCTCCCTCTCAGCTTCTTCACAACCTCCGCCCGGTGCCGCCCTGACCGTCACCGCCGCAAGCTGGGCTGTCTGAGCCTCCAGGAGCTCGCCACCGCTACCATCACCGTCGCCCGACAGCGCCGCCGCCGTCGCTGCTTCCCCCGACGCCACCGCGAGCAAGCAGCCGCTGCTCGAGCTCGTTGCCGTGCCTGACGGGTTTCAGCTGCTGCCTCGCCGTCTAGGTAGCCCTCAGCATTGCCTCGACATCGGAGCGTCATCGTCGCCGTCGCCGAATGCCCCAGCCGCACCACCCCGCCTTAGCCACGTTCCTCCCCTTCCTTCACGTCCCACGGTTGCCGAAGAGCAGCCCGCCGCCACGCCCTGTCGCTGCTGCTCGCAGTCGTCACTGCCACCATTACCATTGCTGTCCCCGCAGCTGCCGTCATTGCCGCTGCTGCACACCGCCCCCCCAGCTGACCAGCCGGCCGCCTGCCCCGCCGTGTTCGCTCCCGCGGCCGCGCTCGCGCCCATGCTATGGCCAAACCCGTGGCCGGGCCTTGAGTCGTGGTCGAGCCTGTGGCCAGGCCTTGTGCCCGTGGCTAAGGGCTGTGCCCGTGGTCGAGCGCCATGGCCGAGCCGTGCGCCCTCGCCCGCGCCTAGTCTGCACTATTCACTCGGGCCATTTTAGGCTCGAGCCGGATTTCACTGGGCCAAAATTTAGTAAGTGATATTCTAACCCCTATTTAGTATAATAGGTACTATTAGACATGCTGAGGGATTTATTTAGTTTAGTTTAGCGATTAACTAGAATTGTGATAGGCAGGTGGAACGCGATTAGTGCGAGAGTTATGTGAAGAGTAGTAGAGTGAATTATTGTGATCACGTGGATATTGGTGGTGTGCTAATTTATCGTATTGTGGTGGCGCGTGAGGGTGGAAAAATTGAAGTTCAGATGTGACTGCCTTAGATGCCGGGTATGTGGATTGGTGTGTCAAATGTGTGATGTGACTAGGATTGGCTTTGATTGAGATTGGTATGATGCATTGATTTGGTAAATTGAGGAGTTGCGAGTGTATCTTAAATTTGATTGGTGCGATTGTAAGAATGGTGAATTGTGTTGTGGTGCATGTGCATGTGAAAAAGCCCGGATCGATCGGAGGGCTGTCAACCTGAGGTGTAGGTTACGCGGGTCATTGGAATGAAAATATGTCATGAGGTGTGGTTACGCGGGACCGAGCCCGGCTTGATCTGAGGACTGAGTTTGAGGCGCAGTGGCGCGGGCCGAGTGAAAGGACCTAAGAGGTCGTGGAAAGCCGTTCGACCACGCATGCGACTTGAGTGTGACTGAATTGACTGAATTGAATTGATTGATTAATTGATTGAATTGTTGAAATTGATCGAGTGCTATTGTGGCGGGCTTGTGGACATCTATGTCATGTTATTGAATTATTATTATTACTATTATTATTTTGCAATGTGTGATTGACGTGCAGAACCAGCATGAGATTTTGGCGAGGTAAGCTCTAGGGGTCAGTTCATTATAATGGGGGGTTAGATATTAAGTACTACTCATCTGGGTACGCATTGGCCTTTGTAGGGTTTAGGGTATTGCTTATTGAGACTTATTCTTATGGTTATTATATAACCATTTCCAGATCTCCGCCCTTGAGTGTGGCACCACCTGGGCGTTTTGGGATCCCCATGCATATGGGGCATGAGGATAACGAGTACCCGGGTCTGAATCCGGGTGAGGCATATATTAGGCATCGCATTTATGTTTGGGTAGATATGGGACGAGATGAGTTGGAGTGCCACAACTACTTGGCTTGGACCCCCAGGGTTGGGTTGGTGAACTCTAAGCCAATCCGAGGTTTTGAAAGGTTGCAGCACACCAATAAGAATGTAGTCAATTGGGAGCCCTGGGACAAGTTCACTCTCGACGGCGATGTGTCAAATCCCGACAGTCCACCGATGAACCCCGGTCCAGTACCAGCACCTGTCCCCGAGCCTGAACCCGAGCTAACACCGGAGCCCGAGCCCGAAGAGGAGCCCATGGCGGTTGATTAGGGAGATGAGGAGGAGAACCCGATTGAGATCGACTCGGACTCAGAGACAGAATCCTCAGGGTCCGATCCGGATTGGGCACCGTAGGATGATTAGGAGTAGTGTCAGGAAACCTTTTTGGTAGAGTTCCGTTTTGCGCAGTTAGTAGTCTACCCAACCACCTGTTCTTTTTTTTTTTTTTTTTTTTTTTTTATAACAAAGGTGGATTTAACCCTAACGGCCTGATGTATGAGCGTTGTGAATTCAAGTTATTGTCGTGTGTGTATTAAATTGCGTTTGTGCTATTCCTTTGTTATACTTTATTGTCTGGGTTGTTTTATTTTGTTTTCACTTGTGTTGTTCGTTTGGGTTGGTGACGCATCCTAAGACGTCGCAATCTATATGACAGGTGGCAGGATGTTGCGGGCTCGGCAGGGTCCGGGGCGTGACAATACGTATGTTAATATCATTGGATATATTGTTTGTAGACTTTTATTGGTGTTGAATGTCATTCAATTATTTGAATTTTCACTCACTACCTATCTTATCACTCAATTTACTGGTTTTTAGATTTGCCTTAACTAGCACATATGTAAACAGTGTCACATGTGTGATTATAATTTGACTATTCGACAATTAAACAAAACCTTTTAATTTCATATATTCGTATGAAAAAAGAGTTATAAATTAATATTTGTTTTTTTTTCAAGAAGGTTGTGGGAACAAAAAGAATGAAATTTTAATAAAAAAATGCATAATAAATAAAATATAACTTTTAATTCATGTATTTGTCCATGGATGGAACATTTGTAAAAGAAGAAAAAGATTCCGATTCCTTAAAAATTAGGAAGTTCATTATACTTCATAGGGGTAGTCATGGCCACAGGCCGGTTTCGGCCCGGAACCGGCTCGGTCAAACCCGGGCTCGGCCCGTTGACCGGGTTAGCAGTTTGGAATCGGAACCGGCCCGTGCCTTATGGGCCCGGTTCTGGTTCCATAAATTTTTGAACCGGCCCGGAACCGCCGGTTCCGAGCCCGGTTCTAAAAAAAAAAAAAAAAGCCTGCAGTCTGCACTACTGCACTGAAGCTACAACGCAGGCAAGGGCAACGGGCCAAAAAAAAAAAAAAATTTGTGGGCCGCCACCCGTTGCACTGATGCGGGCAACGGCTAGCCGCAGCCGTTAGGCCCAAAACGGGCAAAAATAAATTAATAATAAATAATAACCGTTGCAAAATTGCAACGGTTATAATTTCTTTTTTCTATAAATTCTCTCAAATTCTCTTCTCTCAAGTTTCAAATTTTCTCAATACTCTAAATTCTCTCAATTTTCTCAATCCACGCAATTCTTTCTTCATTCTCCCAATTAATCCGCTCAATTCTCTCAATCCACTCGAACAATGGCAAGTGGAAGTCGAGTGCCAACCGGCAAAGGTAAGAATATCGCGACGGAATCCTATCATTCTTTTGATTCTCGTGAATATGCAGATTTTGAAGATGATGAAATCAACAATTCTCCCGATGTGGAGCGCGTCCTGATATTAGAAAGTTTTCATCCTCCTGCCGAAATATCTACAATAAAGGAAGCGGAACAGGAATTTACATCTGACATTTGGAATCACTTCACGAAAATGGAAATGTTTGATATTGGTGAAAATAGGTATGATATAATTTGTAAATATTGTGGGAAAATATATAAATATACAGGTGGACAAGGATATGGAACATTCAAACGACATCTTAGGAGCAAACATCCAACCGAAACGGGAATCAATATCGGGCAACAACAAATTTCCAGGTACGTCAATTCTAACACTTCCCCTTTATTTCGTTTTAATCAAAAAACTTATAAGGAAGAATTAGGCAAATTTATTTCCGTTGAACATTTAGCATTTAATTTTGGAGAAAGATTTGGTTTTAATCAATTTGTACAAAAAGCATGTGCTCCACAAGCAAAACGTGTTCCTAGAAATTCAACTAAACGAGTAATTAAAGATCTTTACAAAAATGGAAAAAAAGATTTACAAAACTTTTTTATGCAATTTAATGGATGCGTGCATATAGGTAGTGATATTTGGAGTGATCATTGGCAAAATCATTCTTACATGGGCATAACATGTTATTGGATAGATGACGAGTAGAGTATTCAAAAAAGAGTTATTGCATTTAGAGTTTTCGATGATAAACATACGGCAAATAATATTTATAGAATAATTAGGCAAATTTTAGAAGAATATTATTTGCTTAACAAAATTTTTTCAATTGGTTTTAATAATGCCGCGGCAAATACTGCTTCAATTGCTGATTTAGAAAATATTTGTAAACCTGCTTTTGGCAGAAAATTTTTTCACATTAGATGTGCTTGTCATATTTTAAATTTATGTGTACAAAATGGTTTGAAAACTCTTGATATTTTTCTTCAACCAATAAAAACGGCTGTTGACACCTAAATTTTACTAATCATTTAGTCGTAATTTGCATAGAAAATTAGGGATTAATTTTTAACCCCTAAACAAAAATATTTAAATTGCATAACATATAGTTTATGTTCATTTTAATTTAATCGCATTTTTGCATCGGACCGGTGATGGCGAACGAGCTTAATTTCATCGAATGGGACTCGGTTCGCTCGGAAAGGCAAGGGCCGAAAATCACGAGTCAAATAGGTTTGGTCGTTTTAATTTGAGCTTAATTCAGCCCATTATGTTCAATTAAATTAAAACCCAAGTTAATTCAGCCCGCTTAGGAATTAAATAAAATCAGAAATTAGATTAAGGCCGAAGCCTAAGTCTAAGCCCATTAGGACTAGAGAGCCCATCTAATTGACCTAGGTTAGTATTATATAAGCATGTTTAGGTCAGAATTTTGAGGGGACAACACATAATTCAGATCTAATTTTTAGAGAAAGGCAAGAGAGAGAGAGAGAAAGTGACGTCGCGCACCACCACCGGGGGCACGCCGCACGCCGCCGCACCGCCGTCGTCGCGCCTCAACCGCCCGCCGACGTCGCTGCCTTCCGCTAACGCTGCTGCCGATGATGTGATCAGCCGGTTCAAGCGGCTGAACCGACTGATCGGCGACTTCCTCCGGCGATCCAGAACTTGCGGCAACACTCCTTGGCGTTTTCACATCACTGTGGTGGTCGGCCGAGCTTTCCGAGACTTCTCCGTGTTGTTTTTGATCTGAATACGGAGGCCGGATCGTTCGATTTCGTGCCGGAGCATCGTTAAACAAGGTAAGTGCACTTGGACTTTGTTCTGTAAAATCTTGTACATAGAAACCAATATGCTTGAGATGCCGATTTCAGCTCGTTAATATCAAAATCTTGTGAAGTGATAAACTAGAGAATCGTAAAGCACGTCTTAAGCTTTAATTTGATATATCATATGTCTCAATCGGACCTGATTTGCTATGTCAAAACTATTTCGGAAGTTAGGATCAGAATCTGGAATATGATGTTGAAGTCTGTTTTGATAATGTTCTGACTGATGTTGTGATGTTCCATGATTTTTATGATTTTCTATGATCATTTTTTGAAAAAACTTTCTTCACGAAAATTGTAGATCACATCTTTGTCTGTTCACATAAAATTTTCATAAAATTCCAAGCGTGTTAGCATGATACGATCTGCAACGTCATATATGCATGAATCTGATGACAGATCAGTTCCAGATTGACCTTCGTGTGTTTTTCAATTTTCATAAATTTGTGTGTTCGAAATCTGAAAAAGTTTTCTTCATGAAAGTTCATACTAAGATCGAGATCTTTCCATTGATACTAATTTCATCAAAATCGGAGGTCATTTGGATTTTCAAAAGGAATTTTCACAATCTGATCAGTATCTGTGTCCAGATCTGATTTTCATTCCTTTAGAATTCAGAAAATGTTTCTCCGAAATTGATAAAGTTGGAGATTATCTGCAAATTAGGTGATTGAACATTATCCTATATTTTTCAGAATACTTAATTTCCTAATTTGCATGTTTTGAATATTTCATGAATATCATGTGGATATTTAGATATCTTAGGATAATGTTCGATATATCCGCAATATTTGAAAATATTCAAAATTAGGAATCGTTCCTAATTTAGCAACGTATCTGGACGACTATCTGACCTTATTCCTAAGGTACGATACGTGGCGATACGGAAAATTATTATCCTATCCATAATCACTTGGATACGATAATGATCTTTATCTGCTTTCCAAATTTAAACGATCAACTTTCCGTCAATATCTATAACCCTATAGATATGACCGATAGTTCGATTTTTATACCTAATCCGAGTTTGAAACAAATTTGGCGGATCGCGTGGACGATTTGAATGTGGTTGCTATCATTGTCTTTTTTTATTATTTGCTTTCCTTTAAACAGAAAATTCAAAAACTATCAGTTAGGATTTGAATTTGAGTTTTGCATGTTTAGGGAACCCTAAATGTATCTAAAAGATAGAGTAATTATTTAATTTAAATTAGGACTTGAGATAATCTATTTCCTAGTTTAAATTAAGCAATATTCTAATCTTATTAGATTATTTAGGTTATTTTTTAATTCCGAATTTTCATGAAGACCCCAAAAAAGAATGAATTGCTTTATGGTAGATTAGGATAGATTGCATTCTTAATTTAAGTAATTTATTATTTCGAATTTTAACAAAAATCCCAAAAATAAGTCATGTTAGGATATGTTAAGTCATCATAGGTTGCATGTTATTTTAGGCATATTTTTATTCCGAATTTTATTAGAAAATACCAAAAATAAATCATTTGCTTGCCATTAGAATTAGGTCACGTCGTCGCATGACATATAGTTTGCATGCTAGGTTGCATTAATTGCATGTCATTTTTGCACGTCATTGCATATAGATTAGATTTCATTTAAATAAGTGAAAATCAAAAGAGAAATTGAATGAATTGCTTGTTAATTAGAAATCATATTAGGATGTTAATATAATTTTCTAGCTAACAATGCAGATGCTTGCGTTGCTTCCAGGTAAGTAATTCTTCAAAACTTGCAATTTATTTAATACTTTCCTGGGTGTTAAATTGGTGGTTTGCGCACCCGCATGAACACCTTACATGTTAGTAATTAAGTTGAAATGGATCCAAACTGCATGCCAAAACATTTTTGAAAAGAAAAGGTACCGAAAGGGCGTTAGACTAGAACTAGCGTAATCAAGTCCCCGGGCTTAGAATCTCTGGTTCGTAGGAATAAAACATATCTCCCTATGTTTTATTTAGGTTTCTAATCGACCTACCACAAAACGATTAGTGGCGACTCCAAGCATGAAGACATTTGCATGTTAAGAACTTAAACCCTAACTTACATGAAGACAAAACTCTTGATCGTTTATGCTGAACATCAGAAGGTTGCGTGTTTATTATGATTCCTTCATCATCGGTCGCGTCTTCGAGCGGGGGCATGTCTTCAGGTAAGGGATCGAGCTTGTCCTTTTCGGTGTTTAACGTAGCAAACTCTTCACCCCAGTTAATGACGACCTCGGAGATAGTAGAGACGATGCCGGTGTGGTCAGCATAAACGATCAACCCAGCCTGTATCATCCCTGAGATTCTTTCTCTCATGATGGCCAGGGAAAGAACTTCATTACTCGGGTAATAACCGGCTTTCACCAACTCACCGTAGACCTTAGCAGTGTATACCTTGACGTTCTTGATTCGACCAGCATCGAAACAGAATATGGCATTTACATTGCCCGCGTGATCAGGAAGCGGGTTGCTGTGAACATTCGGCTTAGTGGGTTGGAACGAGAAAGCCTTCGTGTCTAGAAGGTTTTGGATTCGATGCTTGAGAATAGAACAATCGTCGGTTGAGTGTCCAGGTTCGCCCATGTGATAATCGCATTTCTTTGATGGGTCGTAGTTATAAAACTGCTCAAGATTGGGCCGTTTTGGCTCGGCAGAGAGCAAACCTTTCTTCTGGAGTACTGCCAATACTTGAGACAACGACCCAGGGAGGGGGGTGAATTGCCTCTTGTTGTTCCTCCTTTGAAAAGGTTGACGACCCGGATTTTGGTGCTGAGCTTCTGCTATTTGGATTGCCGGGGCTGGGTTAGTATTCCGCCGGGTCAGTTGGTTATAAGTCACATTCACTTCAGCTGCCGATTCCTTCTCTTTCCTTGCACTAAATCCTTTGGTCGACGAGGACGGCTCGACAAACCACCCATCTTTCAGCCCTATCTCGATCTGTTCGCCTATGGGGATGAGTTGGTTGAAGTTGTCAGCCGGAATGGCCACCATTCGATTACGGTACTCGAACGGGAGAGTCTTGATGAACATCCTCTTCAGCTCACTGTCAATAGGTTCTGGGACAACCTGAGCGGCTAGATTCCTCCATCTGATAGCATAGTCTTTGAAGGACTCAGTCTTTTTCATCTGAGCACACTCGAGGTCATCGCGGGTTGGAGTGATGTCCGTTATAAACCTGTATTGCTTCAGGAAGGCCTCACTAGCTTCCTTCCAAGTTTTGAGGCCATTTATTTTCTTCATGAGGTACCAGTTCAGAGCAGGGCCGGTCAAGCTCGCTTGGAATGCATGGATCATCAGGAGCTCGTTGTCAACGTACGAGGTCATTTGCACGCGATAGAGCTGCAAGTGGGCTTTTGGGCATGTGGTGCCATTGTACTTATCAAAGTCTGGCATCTTGAACTTCTTTGGGATTTTGATCTGTGAGTACAGGGACAGATCAATCGAGGGTGAATCCTGTGAACCCTCCAGCTGCTTCACTCTCTCTTCGAGTTTGTTGACTCGTTCATTTGGTTTGTCTTTGTTGACGATGATCTGGACGGGGTCATCTTCCAATTCAAGCATATCGTCATCTTCCTCAAGATCAACATTCTTTCCACCTTTATGCTTTGGAGCTAATGCCTCGAGGGATGTTAGAACGGGGATCGACCGAAGAGTCTTGATTTCAGCGGACATTTGCTGCATTGCGATGACGAGTTGCTTCATCTGGTCTTCCATACCAACAACACGTTCTTGAAAATTGGTTTGATCGGCCATTCTGGCTCTCGACCGTGTACGAATAGGCGATTGTGATCGGTTCGTAATTACCTAATTTGCATGAAACAGGCATACATAAGTGTTAAGCGAAATCGCACTTTACAGTTGGTTGCGTGTTCAACGTCCTATTTCAAGTCATGGACATTCCCACTGCATTCAACTTTCTGCTGGGTTGTCCATGGATTCATACTGCTGAAGCTGTGCCGTCCAGTCTACATCAGAAAGTGAAGTTTGTGATAGAGAGGAAATTAGTCACAGTACACGGTGAAGAAGAGCACCCAATTTATCATGCAACGGCTATCCCTTATGTCGAGCCGGACTGCAAAATTGAATCGAGCTATCAGTCGCTTGAGCTCGTATCGACCATTCATGCGTCTAGAGGATCATCGCCGCCAGTTCCTGAGGTGTCAAATGCTACAGTAATGGTTGGAAGAGTAATGGTATCTCAGGGCTTCATCCCGGGCGAAGGCCTTGGCAGAGATGGTCAAGGTATCCGCCGACCGGTCAAAGCCTCTCAAAGACCCCGTACTTCTGGATTGGGGTACCAGGGATCAACTGTGCCGAACAATGAGAGACGTGGATATGGTCGAGGTCAAGGTCGAGGAGTTGAGCAGAATAGACAGCAATCCAATGAAGGGCCGAATGATGGAGAACGTGGGCATGGTAGGTTGCCTCCACACATTCGCACTACATTCTCAGGCCCTGCAAGAATGATGCATGAAGAGAAGGAGGTGATCGACAATTTGGGGCAACCGAGCGGCAAGTTCGACTATTATGTGAAGTACTCAGCACCTCCGAGTTTCTATGTTGATCCCCGTGACATTGTCCCCGACGGATGGGGAGGTATGGATGATCCAACACCTCAAATGACAAGAGATTCTGGTGATACAATGGAAGGAATTACTGCCCTATTCGATGATGTCTTCATTGGAGCTATCGAAGAAGGACCGTTAGAGGGAATGGGCACTGGCCCACAAGAGTAAAACCTTTACTTTTTCGCACACTCCCCTGCATGGGAGCTTTTACTGCTTTTTAGGATTTGCCCCATCTCGGGTGCTGCTTTCCATTCTCGTTTCTAGGACTTGGTTGTTGCAATTTCCATTCAATAAATGTAATTCATTTCGAAATGATCAATGAAATTACAAGTTATTTTCAGTTTTTTGAGGGCATGTTGAGGTACATCAAACCAGCCCGGTGATGATATCCAACCGATAAAAAAAATATAGTCCAAGGAGAATTCTGAGGCCTGGGCTTCTTCATGCTCCCTCGTGTTTAAATTTTTTCGAAAAGAATTTCAAAAAAAAATTACAAAAAAAATGCAATGTTTAGCCCTGTTTGTCCTTCTGAATCCTTTACTTTATGTTTCAGAGATAATCTTGTGACACGTGAGGGTATGGGAATGGTCCAACATCATGAATTATATGCAACCGAGATTGATCCCATTGATGCCGGCAAACTTGATGATTTCTCGGACCTTCAGCGTGATCTTGAGCATCATGAAAGACCTAAAGTCCCGACAGTAGACCAAACTGTCATCGTTAACCTGAGTGACTCCGGAGAAACTAAAGAGGTAAAAATAGGGGCAATTCTTCCTGAGAGTGAGACGAAATGCCCAATCCAGTTGCCGCATGAGTAGGTAAGTCTTTCAACCATAAAGTGCGTCAAAGACACTTCAAGGTAAATGATCTAGTCCTAAGGAAGGTACTGCCAGTCTTTCCTATTCCTGGGGGTAAATTTGCCCCAAACTACATTGGTCCATATGTGGTTAAAAAAGGTGATTTCCGAAGGTGCCCTGATTCTTGCAGAAATGGATGGTCGTGAGTTCTCCACTCCTGTTAATTCTAATGCTGTGAAGATGTATTATCTCTGATAAAATCTCACATTTTGCGGCAAAATTTTCAAATGTTTGATTTCATGTTTTGAATTGCAAACAATTCACTGATGAATAAATGATTTTGAATAATTTCAAGCTAAGATGTTTGCATTGGCTTTAATTTTTGCATGGTTATTTTGTCGGTCTGTATCATCGATTTCAAGGGGGGAAATCCATTTGGACAATCTGACAATTCATGTGGAATGAATTGAATGTGTTAAATGAGGTACATTGGGATGATGAAAGGCAAGCCATATCCTATACACAGTCCCATGCATTAATCCCCAGTGAGTTGAGCTGAAAAAATTCCATGTCTGCAAGGTAAAGAGTTATCTCGCAAAAGGTACGACGACCGAGATAACAAGAGGCATTTCATTTCTCTATCTCAAACACTACAGTTTATCCATTGTTTCACCACTTTGAGCCTAAACACTTGGAGAAATTCATTCAAATTACCCCTGTCAAGAACCACCCCACATTGGGGCAAACTGGAGGTAAATCAGTATTATAAGGTGAAAAATGAATTGAAATTTTCTTGCTCTCACTTGCATCAATCTTCGAGTGTTGCTTTTTCAGATGAATTCACACGAAAGTTCAAGTGCCTTAGGATGACGAAGAGCATTTCTTTCTCTATCCTATACACATTTTATCCTTTGCTAAGCCCAATTGAGCCTACAATTTCATTTCTTAAACCCAGTTGGTGGTCATCCCCCACACTGGGGCAAGGCAAAAGTCGTCATTGTCTACACAACATATCCGAAGTATCGATAGAAGACAAAAGACAAGGAGCTTCTGAGTTCAAGCAGCAAGTCAATCAGTCAAATTAGCTGGCCAGTGTTTACGTTGTAAGCAACATGTATTAAATGTCAAAATTTTTTTTTTTTTTTCCTTTAAACAGAAAATTCAAAAAATATCAATTAGGATTTGAATTTGAGTTTTGCATGTTTAGGGAACCCTAAATGTATCTAAAAGATAGAGTAATTATTTAATTTAAATTAGGACTTGAGATAATCTATTTCCTAGTTTAAATTAAGCAATATTCTAATCTTATTAGATTATTTAGGTTATTTTTTAATTCCGAATTTTCATGAAGACCCCAAAAAAGAATGAATTGCTTTATGGTAGATTAGGATAGATTGCATTCTTAATTTAAGTAATTTATTATTTCGAATTTTAACAAAAATCCCAAAAATAAGTCATGTTAGGATATGTTAAGTCATCATAGGTTGCATGTTATTTTAGGCATATTTTTATTCCGAATTTTATTAGAAAATACCAAAAATAAATCATTTGCCTGCCATTAGAATTAGGTCACGTCGTCGCATGACATATAGTTTGCATGCTAGGTTGCATTAATTGCATGTCATTTTTGCACGTCATTGCATATAGATTAGATTTCATTTAAATAAGTGAAAATCAAAAGAGAAATTGAATGAATTGCTTGTTAATTAGAAATCATATTAGGATGTTAATATAATTTTCTAGCTAACAATGCAGATGCTTGCGTTGCTTCCAGGTAAGTAATTCTTCAAAACTTGCAATTTATTTAATACTTTCCTGGGTGTTAAATTGGTGGTTTGCGCACCCGCATGAACACCTCACATGTTAGTAATTAAGTTGAAATGGATCCAAACTGCATGCCAAAACATTTTTGAAAAGAAAAGGTACCGAAAGGGCGTTAGACTAGAACTAGCGTAATCAAGTCCCCGGGCTTAGAATCTCTGGTTCGTAGGAATAAAACATATCTCCCTATGTTTTATTTAGGTTTCTAATCGACCTACCACAAAACGATTAGTGGCGACTCCAAGCATGAAGACATTTGCATGTTAAGAACTTAAACCCTAAGTTGTGAATTGGTAGGGCTTGGAAGGGCCCGAGTTAAGTTTAGTCTTAATAATCCATTAGCCCGAAAAATGAAAATTTTTTTAGGTCGCGACAACGGCAATTCAATTTTTATGGAAACATCCCCCAAAAATGAAAGAATGGGGTAGATTTTGTAGAGAAAATGACAAAAAGCAAAAAAGATTTCCAAGAGATATTCCAACTCGTTGGAATTCTACTTTCCACTTGTTTAGTGAATCTTTAGCATATAAAGATTTATTATGTGCATTTATTTCTAATAATATACCTCAGATTGATTTATATCCACAAGAGTGAGATATTTGCAAAAAAATTTTAGATGTTTTAAAAGTTTTTAATGATGTAACTTATACTTTGTCCGGTGTTTATTATCCTGCTACACATTTATTTTTAGTAGACTGTACTAATATTGTCGGAATTTTTTATGAATATGAAAATGATGTTGAATTACAACATACTATAGTTGCGATGAAAATGAAGTGACTATATTATTATAGCGAAATTCCCATTATTTATTTAGTTGCTTGTGTTTTTGATCCGCGTTGCAAATTGGATGGCTTAAGTGATTTTTTGCATACGTATTATCAATGTTTACATTATGATGCGATAAATGTTATAATCGTAGTATGTGAGGTTAAAAATGTAGTAATAGAATTATATAATGAATTTTATACTAAATATAATTTAGGTGATATTGGATCTTCTCAAACTACGGAGATACAAAATAACAGTACAGGTAAAATTAGTAGAGGGTACCAACTTTTATTACATAGACAAAAAAAAAAACAAAATGGTGTAATAGGAAATATTTCTGAATTAGAGATTTATCTAACCGTTTCATTTGAGTTTACTGAATCCGAAGGTAGTATAGATTTTTTAATTTTGGATTGGTGGAAGAGGCACGCAAGCCAATACTCAATCCTTTCTCTTATTGTAAAACAGATTTTTTCAATCCCTTGTTCCACAGTTGCGGTCGAACAAGCATTCAGTGCCGGAGGTAATATTTTAGACGAACATCGTTCAAGATTAGCTCTAGAATCAGTGGAAATGCAAGCTTGTGTTGCTAATTGGACGAAAGCTCAATATCGTCAACAGGAGATAGATCGGAATCATGAATCCGAATTTTTTAACGACGGAGACACTACTGGTACCGGTACTAGAACGGGTAGTGACGATTGAGGGTAAAAGAACTATTGGAGTTGGCAAATATTTCGGGAACCCTTGTTTCTCATACCGGGTACGCCGTGAGTTTAGGGAAACCAAAGTATAATCCGACGACATGTGACCTTTAGATTTGGTCCCCTGCACACGGAATGTTTAGGTTTTGGGGTCATTTTAGGGCATATATATTGTGCTCCTTTTTTATAGATCGTTGTAACAAATTATAATGTGCTTAATGATAATTTATTAAGTTCAAGCTTTCTCTTTCTCTCTTGTCTTTTTGTTCCCAAATTTGATTACAATTTACATTTTAATTACAATTTATATTGAATAATATTCCGTCACCGGTAACCGGTCACCGAAACAGTAACTTTTTAATTTTTTTATTATTTTATTTTCTATTTTTCCTTTTCTGTTTTTTTTCTTTTCCTTTTCATTTTCTTTTTTTTTCCTTTTTTTTTTCTTTTCTTCCTTCGCCGGCCTCAGGCGAGGCCGCTCTCGCCGGCGTCGAGCGAGGGCTGGCCTCGCCTGGGCTGGGCAAGGCCGGCGTCGAGCGAGGCCGACCTCGCCTGCAACTGGCGAGGCCGGCAAGGTCGAAGCCTCGCCAGTTGCTGGCGAGGTCGAGCCTCACCGGCGTCAGGCAAGGTCGGCCTTGCTGGCAACTGGCGAGGCTGGCCTCGCTAGTTGCCGGCGTCGCGGCGAGGTCGAGCCTCGCCGGCGTCGGGTGAGGCCGGCCTTGCCTAGCCCAAGCGAGGCCGGCGACCTCCACCGGCCCCGGCTATGGCCGGCCGCCGGCGGAGGAAGAAACAAAAAAAAAAGAAAAGGAAAAAAAAAATTATGAACCGGCCCGAAACCGGTTCCGAACCTAAATCAGAACTGGCCAGGAACCGCCGGTTCATACATGGCCACGAACCGGAACCACCAGTTCCGAACCGGAACCGGCCGGTTCCGAACCGTGGCCACCCCTACATAGGGGTTCCTTGTTTGATTCTAAATGGATTTGGATGATTTTGAGCAGAGAGCATAAATATGAATTTTAAGGGCGAGGATATATGCTCATAAAAATAAGAGACTAATTAAATAACCGCTCCTAGATATCAGAATTTAATTATATTTTTATATACCTTTCTCTTTACTTTATCTATATTTAGATTTAGATGAAGTATGATAGTTTTGGTCATAAGAGAAGTGGTCAACGAATTTGAAAGCCGGCTTCGTGTATCGTGTAGAAGTATAAATGCACCTAGCGTTTCCGATAATGCAGCAAGTTGGTTAATCTTTTTCTCCACTATTCAATGTCAAGCAACATTCGCTGACATAACTAACTCAGACTAGGGTCATTCTTTTTCTCCGAAATCGCCGCCAAAACGATGCATGAAACTTAAGCGACCATTCTTAGTTATGTTATCAATTTCATGCACGGGTCATTCACCAAGTGAAATGAGGATATTTGAGAAAAAAAATGATCGATGTCCCATAAAAATAGGAAGTACTTTTTCTTTATATAAAAATTTAGATTATATAGATTAGATATGTTATATTGTCCGGTGAAAAGTAAATAAGGAATTTAACCTTAAAAGAGTGAATTCAAACCCGCTTACATCATTACATGAAAAAGACCAATTATTTGTTACTTAACTATTATGTGATAAGGTTGGACCAAAAACAAAAACTATTATGTGATAATTACACTTATGAGGTGTGGTTTGGATTCATTTTTTTTATCTATGAATCATAAAATCGTTTAACTTGTTTTTAATT
This sequence comes from Syzygium aromaticum, assembly GCA_024500025.1. Lineage (NCBI taxonomy): Eukaryota > Viridiplantae > Streptophyta > Magnoliopsida > Myrtales > Myrtaceae > Syzygium > Syzygium aromaticum. The sequence continues at coordinate 164,512 of CM044888.1, read as the reverse complement.
TATTAAACGTTTCTCAATTAAAAACAATGTTTGCTTATGCCAAATGGTAAGGTTTTGTTACATGTTTGATTATGCCAAATGGTAAGGTTTGTTTAACATCATTGTCATTAATACATAATGGCTGTCGTGTCTAATTGCTAATTATTTTTTTTTTTATAATTTATTGGTCAATGATTCAGCCGTAAGTTATGTAGCTGGAACAAATATCACCTTACAACTAACCAAAGTAGCACAATTTAAAATAATACGATCAATGATATTAGACATAAGCAAATTATAATTATTAAAAGGTGAACAGAAATTTCAAATGCACATAAAACTCTTACCACGTTATATGAGAGGATAGTTACGACTAGTAATGATATGAAACTATAATTGAATTTGTTGTTTTATCCCGCACACAAAAAATTGAGTACTAATAGCTCTTATTTATATTGCGGCGAAAAAGAAGAAAATATAGGTTCTGAAATAGAATATTATTTTGGCGTGAAAAACTTCTCTCCGTTAATTTTAAATTAGATATACTAAGAATTACTTTCGTGATTATGATAATAAAAAATTGCTACTTTTAAAACAATAATTGTGTGTTAGTTTTTATTTTTAATATAATTGTTTTTGTATATAATCAATTAAATGGTTATTAGATGAAAATTAATTTTCTACTTTGAAAACGAAAAACGTAACCAAGCCATCTCGAATGGGCCTTGGAGCCGAGATTATTTTTCTTTTTCTATTTTTTTTTTTTGTTTAATGATCAGGTGGTGTCGACCGGCTTTTGTGCACCTTAATTGATCCACCACCATGTACAATTTTAAGAGTGCACCCTCACATCCGAGTGGTGCATTCATGATCGCAAAACAAGCCTTTCTTCTTCTTTTTTCCACATTTTCCTACATTATTTCTAAGAAAATTACGAGATAAAATAAAACTGGACTATGTTCATAAGCAACTGTTACGATAACAAAGTAAGTTGAATCGAACTAAGAAGAACAATATCATCCCGATTAAGATCCACGTGAAGTAATAAAAAAAATGCATGACAAACAAAATATTACAATAGTTGATGATTGGTGTTTAGGAGCATAAGGAACTTAAAAGATTATTACGAAAAAAAAGAACATGTCATAAGTTCTCAATACAGCCAAAGGACATCTGCACCAGACATTTGCAGTTCATTGCTTTTAAACAAATATTTCCCCAATTAGGACCATATATATGAATCTCAGTGACATAATATTATTCGGTCCATACTTTTTTATCCATCACTAACGTGAAAGACTATTGAGTTAAATAAAACTCCCTATGCCCCTTTGCAAAGAGAACAGAGCAAACATTGGAAGATCTTTGCTCATGTTCCTCAGACACTTCCAAACATTTGTTGGCCTGAACTTTTATTTTCGGACCCGAGCAATGGTGAAGGAACTTGCTTCACGGGCTATTGTGGTGACTTTGGATTAACGCAATCATAAATTGAGTGTTTGTTGGGGGGAGTTAAGCAACTTTGTCTTCCATGGCTGCCAAAGGGTCACAATAATGATTTTTTAAAATAATAAGTAATCGAACCTACACCTGACTTAGAGACCCATGTCTTAGGCCCCGATATGGGCTGAAATCTCGTACCTATGATTTTGTGAGTTCACCTAACAATAATGGACTCATTGGATAACCTTGGACACAAGCGTTCCAACGGCTCAAAGAAGTAGGTAAATTTAGAGGTTCTTTTTTATTTAGTGTGGGTAATTTTAGGGGATGCAAGAACTTTGGGGTGAAGAAATTTACCTCTTCGAAACAAACCAACTAAAACATTACCTCGCTAAAGAAGCAGCTTTTTTGCAAGTACCATGAAGTTTTCCCATAATTTCAACTCCAGTAATCCAATTAACTAAGAGCCGCATAACACTGAACATTACTGTCGAAGACTTCCCTTCTTGAAAGCTGATCTGATGTTTTTTGCTCTCGTCCATCCCTTTCTTTATTGGGAGGTACCACACTATTGGTACACAATTTACATCTACTCTTCCTAGGAAAAGCTTAAACAAATTCTATGATACAAAAATATTTAAGACAACCAGACAATTGATAAAAAAAACATGGGGAGAATAATCTGCATGAGCTTTACCATCGATCGTTGCATGAACAGTGCTCGCTTGAAGTAGTGAGATCCCGAAGCGTCCCTCAAGTGGATTTGTCTATTTGTGATGGCTGAAGTTTACTTAAAAGAACCGATGGCAGTCCTCACAAAGGCTGATGTTCTTTACAATCTTGATGGGTTTTCCTGGTCTATTCTTTACAATTTTAGTAATTCTCACCCAAAGTTGATCACTCTCGGGATACTAACCAATGGGGTATGGCTAACTAGAAAATGGTACGTGGACCGGAGACCCTATTGCGAAACGGAGACCGATCACGAGAGACGCTGAGGGAATATTTTGGGCCGACGTGGGCCGATCTAAGGAACAAGTAGTGGATTGGGTTTGGCCAGGGCCAACGATGTACAATAGGGACGCAGGTGATTCTGCAAGACCAAAAGTGCACATGGCCAACCAGTTCTAAATTTGAATTGAACGATCGTAACCTCTGGAACTAGTAATACTTTCTCATTCTCTTAATGATCGAGACCATCGTGGTATGGATAATCCTAGGTCGATACGCGTAACCTCTAAATAGCCACCCGTTAGTGAGAGACTCTGAAAATTGAAAGTTAACGAGTTTTGTTCACGAAATTGAGCCCCGATTTCGCCATCGATTTTCGAAGGCTTAAGAGATTGTTTTTGGGAATCTGACGTCATATTATGCTGGCCACACACATTTGGAGTTGTTACGGTTAAAAATTGGAATTTTAGTCCGGGGGTGAAAAATTACGATTTTGCCCCTCTGGACACCCGCGTCACTTTTCGAGATCAAATGAGATTATTTTTCGAGGCCGATGCCATTTTAGGGTGGCCATGCATATCTAGAGTTTTTTGTTTTTTGGTAAGGTAAGTATGCATATCTAGAGTTGTTATGGCCAAAAATTAGAATTTCGACCGAAATTGGAAAAAAAGTGACTATTTTGCCCTTAGAACTTCGACGTGGATTTTCGAAGGCTTGCATGACTATTTTTGCAATTCTGACACAATATTATGTTGGCCACGCATATGGAGAGTTGGTATGGACGAAAAGTAGAATTTCGACCCGGGACCGGAAAAATGATAGTTTTGCCCCTAGGCCATTTTTAGTTCCGAATTTTGGAGGATAATTAAGGAAATTAATTAAATTTTGACTTATCTCAATTATTAGGCCCAATTGCCATTTTACCCCTCAATTATTTGGATAAGATCAACCTAAACTGTCGAATCAAGGGCATTTTGGTCAAAACGCATGGATCGGCGACACGTGGCGGCCCCAAGCCACCATATTTGACCACCTTGGACTCCCTCTCTCTCTCCCGATTTCTCTTTCCCTCTCTCGACCGCTCATGCCGAAGCTTGCTGCCGGCCACCACAGCGTCGCCATCGTCCACCGTGCTGTGCCGCCGTCTGCCTCAGCCCCCAGCCTCAGCCTCACCCTCGGTCGACCACTTTCTCTCTCTCCCTCTCTCTCCTTCGTTCCTTTTCTCCCCCAGCCAAGCACCACCGCCGCACCGGAGCCCCATCGCCGCCGCGTCGGAGCTCGAACAGCTGAGCTGCTGCCGCCGTGACGCTCCAGCCATCCGCACGACCCCGTATATCGCCGTCCGTATGCCGGCCACCGGAATGCCGCCGCCAGTTCCACCGTTCACCAGTGATCGGCTGCCGTTCCTCGTCGTCGTGAAGTTGGATTAAGAGAGTAAAATTCATAAACCCGGATTAGGATTAATAGTGCATTTTCAAGACTGGTTTAGGAATGCTAGTACATGCTAAGAGGAATTAGTGTACCGATTGATAGAAATTATTATCAAGACAAATTTGGTGGTTCAATGAGGATTAATTGGGGACAAAATGGACCTTGGAATGACAGGATTAATGGCTATCCATGGGGAGAATTATTAGACTAAAATGGCTAATTTAGGAGTCTATTGGTGAAATTGCTGGGTATGCCCAAGTTGATTGATTTTGAGGTTAATTGTGCTTAGTTGTGGTCGATTGTGTACTGTAATATCGCATGATTGTGTGGCCAACTAATGTGGAGTGCGATTGGCCAATGATTGACTTGAAATTAATTGTTTGTTTACAAATCGCACGATAGGTTACACGGTATTAAATGGGCCAATTGAGCACGTGGTGTGACATTGAGTGTTTGAATTATATTGATGCTTGTGGTGCATTGTACTACATAACATGGACACACATTGTGTATGCCAATAGTGAGGCATGTGATGAAATTATGCAAGAATACGCGCCCGCCATAAGCATGTGATCACCTAAAATACCCTGATGCGTTTACGCGGGGTTCAGATAAAAATTGATTGTGTGATCACCTATGGGCCTTCAGGTAGTGGCATTCGGGTCGATGTCGTTCTCATGCACTTTGTAGCAGGACGATGTCCGGTACGACCAGAAGACAACTAGTCTCATATACTTTGTAGCTGGCTTAGTTCGTAAGGAGATCGGTGTTGCGCCTCATGCACTTTGTAGCAGAGTAGAGACACTGGACTAGATCGGTGCTGTGCCTCATGCACTTTGAAGCAGTCTAGACGCACCGAGCCGTGAACTTGGTTGACTCGAGTCGTAATAAACATTAATAAATTGCACAGTTGCCAGTGTGCTAGTGTGGGCCAGTGGGCCGATAAGTCATGTACCAATGACATTCGCATGCATAGAGATGCATGAGCCAGTGTGCAAGTGTGCGATACTCGATGATTGGCGTGTGGTGTAAACATTGAAAAGTATGAGCATGTGTTTGACGTATGTGTGACTATGTGTGCCACGTATGTGTCGTGATGATTATATATATCGAACCGTTTAACCTGCAGGGTTAGAGATAAATGTGATTATTGTTGTATTGTGGCTTTGAGTGTTTATTTTCCAGTTAGGAGATTGCATGTTAGCCTAACCTAGGTTTAGGGGTTATACTCGCTGAGATTCGTCTCACGGTTGTATAAACCAAAACTTTTCGGACCCCCAGCCGTGAGAATGCAAAGACCACCGCCTCTTTTTGGGATCCCTACGCAGATCCAGCAATATACCAGTACCTACTCCTCGGGAAATGGAGATGCTTTTGTGAGATACCACTCAGTACTGTTTGTGGATGTGGGCGAGTACTTTTATCAAACGTAGGAGTATGTGGCCTGATGCCACAGGGATGCCGATGGAAATGAGGGACAGCCCCTCAGGACCTTTGACATCCCGGTTGATGAGGTTGGGTTGATGGAGCCGATTATAGCCTATGGTGAGGTGATCGATCCCTAAGTCACACCCGAGTGGGTTATGCATGAGGAAAAGATGAATGAGGAGCCTAATGTGATAGCGGAGGACCCAAAGCTGATTGACGAGGATGAGGATGAGCCCGAGGCCATGGAGCAGGACATAGGTGAAGACGGAGAGGTCACGGAGCTAGGATCAGATGAGGAGGTGATCGAGCTTTACCTTGACCCCGAAATAGAGCTGGACTCTGAGGACGAGCGAGCCCAGGCCATGGAGTCGGAGGAGTCAGGGTCTAGTGAGGATGCCTCCGAGGAAATGTTAGATGATCCCGCCAAGTCGTCCGACCCCGATTGGGAGACTTAGGATCATCCCTTGTCCATAGCTAACAGAGAGGGCCATTACTTTTTGGACTTTAGCCCTCGCCCTGACATTCAGCCTGACCTCCCTAGCTACTTATCCCTTTTTGTCCTAGTGGCTACTAACTGTTTGTATCTTTTGTTGTATTTGTAAATATTATACAAATGGTTTTTAATAGTAATATAAAATGTGTATTTAGTTTTTGCCGTGGTGTTTGGTGCATGGTTATCCTTAGCTTATATTGTAGTTGTCCGGGGTTCGTTTATTTATTTATTCCACTTGTGCTTTGTTCTCTGTCTGGGCGTTGGGTTGGCGATGCTTCCTGGGATGTCGCAAGTATATCGACCAAGGTAGGGATGCTGTGTGCCGAGGGGTTCGGAGCGTGACACCCTCTCGATCTCATTTCTTTCCTCACTGTTTCAGAGCAATGCCATCTTTCAGGTGAAGAGTACAGATTTGCGACAAGCACATAGGTGGAAGGATCTCGCTGTTCCATCAAAAGTAAATGCTTTGTAACTCTTTTTACTGAGAATTGCATTGGAATCGATTCTACATCCATCAAGCAAAGCTCGCCAGACTGAAGCCTCTGGTTCAAAGGGCACATTGCTGATTGTTTTCTTTGAATGCTCAAGAAATCCCCAGAATCCTAAAACACCAACAAATGCATAATGCTCCTGGGAAAGTCCTACATCAAATTCTGTTCACACGGACGAAAAGAATCTATAACATTCATCAACTAGACACATTTTAGCATATTTATAACCTGATATAACTAAAAGGATGCTGATCTTGTCAGGCTTTATCCCTGCATCGTGTAAGTTTTACCAGACAGTGAGGGCATCATCTCCCCGCCTATTTATAATGAACCCCGCAATCAAGCCATTCAATGAAGCTACATCATGAGCAGGCATATTGTTAGACTTTTTTAGCAGCATCCATTTTCCACCACTTTGAGTACACACTGATCAACGCATTTGCCACCTCTAAATCTGAAAATAATCCAGATTTGAGAACATGGCGGTGAATCTGCCCACCCATCTTATCAGACCCTAACGTTCCACAAACACAAAATATTGAAGTTGATGCAACTACATCAAGAATGTGCTCCCTTCTACTTTACAACGGCAAAATAGCGATATTACCTCATCCGGCAGCCCATTACGTTAATACCCACATATCCTAGAAGTACAAATGATAGATCTATTCCATTCAAAAGGCCACCATTTGAACATCTTTCCAGCATCCACCATCCTCCCACAATGAGTGCACATATCAAGCAAAGCTGCTTCCACACAAGCATTTGCCAGGAGAACAAACACGATAATAAACCCTTGCAACTGCTCACTAAGTTTCCCTGCCCCAAGCAACCCACACGCCTTAGAAACAGTAGTGAAGGTGTAGTCTGTCAACTCCAAGCCCTCCTCCACCATACTAATAAATAAATCTATCACTTCAAAAGCTTTGCCATTTTCACAAAGTCCTGCCAAAGGGGCGTTGTGAGAAACACAATTCTTCTCTGGCATTATATGAAACATCTCCATAGCCATATCAATCAACCCAAACTCTGCATGGGCTCTAATCATCTCTGTCCACGTGATAACATCCCTCGTGGCCATCTTCTCAAACAAGTCCTCCACATCGTCTATGGTTCCACATTTTATGTAAAATCCAACAAGTGCATTGTTCACATTCAGTACATGAATTTCTTTTCCTCCAATTAAACTACTAGTATCAGTACAGCAGTCGAAAGTGCAGAATGAGTCATATAATCGACTTTAACACCGTCAATTTGGTCCATCCGTCGAAAAGATTCAAACGCTCTTTCGTACATTTGGGCCTTCACCAATCCCGAAACTACAGTATTCCGGTAAGCAATGTCTCTCTTAGCCATGTCGTCAAACAATTCAATAACAGAATCGAGACACTCGCATTTATTGTAGATACCCATAAGTGCATTCGAAACGAAGACGCTTTCTAAATAACCCCTTTTAGCCACCAAAGCATGGACTTGCAAACCTAGCTCTAATTCAGTCAGCCGTATACAAGCGGTCAGAATCACGATGAGCTATACTCATTTGGCTGAATACTTGAACTCATTTAGCTCCAATTCACAGGAGCATTAACACGTTATAATTGTGCTTCCTCTATGACACTGGTTCATTCGGTAATCTTATTTATTTCTACTGTGTAGATTATTCATTATCTGTAATTACTGTTGAAGTTAACTTGTGGCACTAAATGTTCTTAATCAGGAATGTCAATCATCTCTTCACAAATAAATTGACTAGTCCAGGCAAAGTAAAAGAATTTGGTTTATAGAAGTTCTTACGGTGGAAGGTTTAATTCCTGGATGGGATCTTCCTGGCATAGTAAACGTGTGAAAATGTATACATACAACCTTTTTTGGCTTATTGTTTGCTGATGTATTTTATCCATAAGTATATTATTCTTGTAATCACTTGTTCGAAAACTGTACACTATGGATTAGTAAATGCTTAAAAACTGTATGTTATTCTGTGTCATTTTTAACTCATCTCCTGAATCTAGGACTTCAAGTATGTGAAAGGATCTTTTACTAATTGGCTATTGAAACGAGAAGCTATTTGGGCCTATACGTCTCTGGAAATGTTGTTACAGAAAAAGCTCCAAGACTTCTAGAGAAAAGTTATTGTTCTTATTGGTATCAATGCCGGGTTATCAAGATTGAAATATTTCACACCGCTTGATAATGGGGTTTATATGCTCTTTATGTTTACAAGCTTAAATTTTAAGTTGGACTTTATGGTTAACTTCAATAATAGTACACTCATCTATCGACAACTTAACTGGTATGTTCTTCGACATCATTTAAACATTCATGGAGTAGAGATGCATGCTCTAGTTTGTTGTAGCTACTTGTTTTGTCAACAGGCAATTGTAATTTCTTTTGCCAGGTTACGACCTATCTAAGATATCATCTATCATTATATTTCTTGCAAAGTGCAAAGTTGGCAATAAAATCCAGATATTTCTCTTAAATGAGATACCCAAGTTTCGTGATAACCTATTACACCATACGAAATTACAAACAAGTGGCGCTATAGTGGTAACTTTGTGTTAATTATGTTTTTCAACAGCATTCTAGAGGTATTCGCCAGCGGTGGAGCTCATGGGAGGACATAAAGAGAAGATGAATCACAAGACTCTGGAGTATTCAAAGAAGGCCATGCTCAGGAATGTTTCTTCTGTCAGAACTATTTTTCCAGTTTCAAGATCCACTTCCAGTTACACATGCATTTTGCTTTATCAATCACGTTCTGTTGGCTCCAGGAGCAATACTGTGATGAGCATTGGACAATCTAGCTCGGAAATGAGTATGTCATGTTTCTTTCTTGGAAGGAAAGAGTGCTTTGTTGATACAATGCAAGGATAGGAAAAGGGGCGTGACATTGCAAGGCCAGGAAGAGGGGTGTGACACCCGCACCTTGCAGCAAAACATGACATGCTCTTTACAGAACTAGATTGTCCAATCCTCTTCATCACAGTATTGCTTCTGGAGCCAACAGAATGTGATTGATAAAGTAAAATGCATGTATGACTGGAAGATCTTGAAGCTTAAAAAACAGTTTTGAGAGAAGAAACAAGCCTGGGTATGGCCTTCTTTGACAACTCAAGAGTCTTGTGATTCATCTTCTCTTTATGTTCTCCCATGAGCTCCACCACTGGTGAATACCACTAGAATGCTGTTGAAAAACATAATTAACAGAAAGTCACCACTATAGTGCCAAAGCTGCATCACCTTGCTCCATGGCTCCCATGGCTTTGATGGCCTTCATTTCAAAATTATCTTCTGATGGAGCTGGCTTTGACGCCATTGCTTCTTGCATCCGTCTTTGTTGTTCTTCTAGTACCTCCATTCCTTTCCGTTCCTAAAAATATATACCGGAAACCTCTGGTTAGATGCACACCCTTACTCACTTTGCACTAAGTTGTCTGCAGGCAGCAAAGGAAGTTACCAATGCAGCCCTGTCCTCTTCAGGGTCAACAGCCCCTTCAGTTTCATCCCTGTGCGGCAGTTGCGGATAAAATGATCCAGCCTCCTCTCCTGACTCCATCATCTCTTCTTTAGGTAAGGGTTCTGGGGACATTGATCCTTCATCTAAACGTCAAAACCGTTGGAATAGTAACTTAGTACCCAGTCTGAACTGAAAGGCGAAACAAGATTTCTATTGAAAAGTTATTACTAGACAGACATACCATCATTCGCACCTTCTTGTATAGGACTGAGGACATTAGCAGTTTCTGGATTATCAACGACATCCAAAGGCTGCTCCAGATGTTGAAGATGCTTGCGCAGCATTTTCGCATGAAATTCTTTCAAAAAGGCCTATGTTTCATTCAGCAAAATTAATTTACCAAATATACATTCTCAACAGTGAAAGAATATCAAAATAAAAAGACCTTTGCATTGTATATGTGGATACGTTTGTGGCTAACTTCCCAAAACTCCACAACCTTAGCTGAGCCAGAACGCAACTGAGTCTCAACACCAGCATGTGTATGTGACATCCTAAAAAATTAGTTCATTTGGGATTTGTAAAATACTGAGTTTTATTAAATGTACTCGTAGTAAATTCTCGCCCGGAACTGATCATTCCTGGGATGCTAACCATTAGGGAAAGGCTAATAAGGGAATTAAATTCGCACGACTAAAGAAAATTCGATTGTGAATTGATTTTCGACTATAAAATCGCTAATGTGATATTTTAAGCCACTGTTGGCCGATCTAAGGATAGTCAGGGGTCAATTCGCCACTGTCATAATAGTGGATTACGGGTGATTCCGCTGGACCACGAAATGACTTGACGAATGATCCTGAATCTATACCAAATGATCGTACCCCTCGAATCTAGTGATTGATCTTCGTGATTTTATTGATAACCGAACTCGTTACGGTCTGAATAAATTGTATGTGACTCGATTCAGTATCAGTCATGAGTCGATTCTACGAATTTCCCCAACAAGCCATCCGTTAGTTTGAGAAACGCTCAAGTTGCGTTTAATAAAATTTAATTATTTAATTTAGCCCAAATTTGATATCGGAAAATTAGGAAGTCACGACGAAACGTTAGGACGACGTTGCTGAAGTCACGTGCAATTTTTCGGTGTGCCCGAATCCTTCAAAAAAATTTAATTTGGGCAAGAAAATGAGAAAGAGACCATTTTACCCTTGGAAATTAATAAAGGGTATGTTTTATGAGCAAATGGCATTTTGGTAATTTTTCCCTAACTTTTGGTTGGACATTTTTACCCTTGGATTTTTATGAAATTTCCAAAATACCCTTGGATATTTTTGGGTAAGATTTGATCTCGACCGTCAGTTTCAAGATAAGATCGAATCTGAGCCGTTGATTGGAATTGTGAGTAAAGGGCAAGATGGTCATTTGCCACTTTTGGTCTAAATGGCACTATTTAAGTCAAGATCTCAATCTCTCTCTCTCTCTCTCTCCATTCTCTCCCCCTCACCACCGAAAACCCCCCCTCCCCACCGTGAGCTCCCCTTCGGCCGCCTCTCCCCACGCCGAACCGCCGCCCGTTCGCCCGCCAAGCCGCCGCCTCGCTGCTGCCGTACCGCACCACCACCATCACCCCACGCCGCCGCCGCCGTCTCTCTCCTTCTCTCTCCCCCATGTGGCCGTGAGCCACGACCAAGGAAGGACCGCCACCGCACACCGCCTAGCCGCGCCGCCGTTCCCGATTGAGGGCCGTCGCTTTCTGTTCTAGCCGCATGAGTCTAGGACTTGGTATGTTTCGCCTAAACCCGATTTAGGACATTGGGTATCAACGAATGATTTTCTTTTGGGTGAAATTGGGTTTATTTGAGTGCAGAAATTGTGCGGTTTGGGAATATGATTGATTAGCGGGCCTAAGATTGAATTTGGAAAATTTTTATGGAAATTTTGAGGATAATAGTGGGCTGTGGATGACTGTTCATGGGGCCGTGATGGGCCGATCGGGACGCGAGTTGGGTTTTTAGAACCGGCAATTAATGGTGAAAAAGTATCGTGAATGACCGGAATTGATCCGACGCAATTTGGTTGGAAAAAAATGGCAATATGTGTGTTTAAGGCGTGTTTGAATTATTACTAAGTTGTGGTAATGAATTTGAGTGCGTGGTTGTGTAATTGTATGATTGAAATATGCCTGTCAGATGCACGCTTGAGTCAGACTGAATTAATTATTTATTTGGCCATAACGAATGCTTTGTGAGCATGAATTGCGCATGAATTATTGCGTGCACGAGCCATGTGTGACTGGCAAATTGAGTGTGGCAAGTGATTGCTGAGCATGTGAATAAGCGAGAAATTGTGTGTGGCATGGCATGTGTGACAGTGGGAATTATGCAATCCTGAGGCGTGTACGTTTACACGGGACAATGCCCGGTATTACCGGAAAACTGCCAGCCTGAGGCATGTACTTCAACGCGGGTTGCGCAGTTGGTGGTAGATGTTGAGCCTGAGGCATGTACGTTTATGCGGGCAAGATACATGGCCTGAGGCATATACTTTTATGCAGGTCGGAAGGGTTGTGATAAGTGATCGCAGTGTACCTGAGGCGTGTACGTTTACGCAGGTCACTGGCGAGTGATGTGAAAAAGAGATAAGATGAGAATAGAACGAATGCGTAAAATGAGAATCGTACATGCGTGTGATTGTGTATGACGTGATTGTGACCAACGTGCAGGTTGTACGCATGATAGACTCTAGCAAGAATAATTGATGTGCATGCTATGTGATGATTTGGTGTATATGATTGTGTTTTGTGATTGTCTAGAGGTACATGATAGTCTAGGTGGGGTTTAGGGGTGTACTTACTGAGATGTAGTCTCATGGTTGTTTTAACCAACATTTTTCAAAACCCCGACCTGAGCCATGAATCCTCCGCCACCGCCACCAAAGCATTTTGGAGTACTAGTGCACACCGAGTATGAAGTTGCAATTTTCCGATGGGAGATAGTATGACCTGGATTAAGCACACTACGACCGTTTATGTAGAAGTAGGACTACCCTTATGAGAAACCCATGTCTATACCGCTTAGTATTTTCGGGATGCAGCCGGGGATGAGTTTGGGCCCGTTAGGGGTTTCGATGTTCCATTTGATTTGGTTGGAGATTGGGACCCGTTTGTCATACCCCCGATAGACGGAAAGTTGACTAGTACCGAAGTTAGTTTGGCTCAATCCGATTTACATTCGGCGCCCGCAACTTAAGAATCTTCAGGAGCTGAGCATGAACCCAAGCCTGAAGGATCGCAAGCAGCAGGTGACCCGATGGACATAAATTTAGAGCCAATACCAGAAAAAGTAGAGTCCGAGGTAGAACTTGAGAATAATCCTGACGAGTTTGAGGAGCCTAAGGGAGAACCGGAGTATATACTCCCATTTGAGTAGTATATGGATCCCAATTTTGTGCCTGAGTTCAATTTCTTTGATGAACTAGCTAAGGAAGATCATAACGAAGTTCCAGCAGAGTCGGGTGACATCAATCACCTGATTGAGATCGAGGCAGAGCCGGAATCCTCGGAGGAGCAAACGGTTCAAGAGAGTTCGTAATCAGAAGACGAGAAGTCAGACTCGGAATGGACGCTGAGTGTTGGTCGTAGGGGTTAGTGTAGAGGAGGAAAAATCAGGCTTTTGATGAATACCATTTTTGGAAGGTAGAATGCCAGGTCATCGATCCTTTTTTTATTTCGATGGTTTTAATATGGTGTGCACTTGTATATTAAGATTTGTAAGATCGTGAATATTATGGTATAAGTTTGAATGAGAAATGAATATGTATATTCTCCATAGTTTTAATTGTCAGGGTAAATTTATGGTTTCCACTGTAGAATTAATCTCTAATGATTATGAATGAGGTTGGCGATATTCCTGAGACGTCGCACTATTTCGACCAGCAGTGGGATGTCGCGGGTTCGACGGGGGTTCGGGGCGTGACAGTGTATCCTCCAATTCTCAGTAGGTCTTCTTATGTAGATGATCCCTCACATCTGCTTCAATGCTAGAATGCATACCCCTTTCTTCTGCAAGCAACTCAGCAGGAGGCTCCTCCCCACGCACTCTAGCTCGATCGAGTGCATCCTTTTTCCTAGCTTCTGCCAGCTCCCAATTGCAAACCACTAGAAGTGCCTGCACAGTAAGAAAAATGTAGACCCAGAAGGTCAACTTTTCATATGCTACTCTGAATAATCCATCATTTTAGACACTACTTTCAAGTAACATCCTTGCACTGCTCAAAGGCCAAACAACCATGTTAGGAGCCAATGATCTCATAGAGCTTATGTAGCATTTCCATGACTAGGATGGAGTAGCTAGCAGGGATCACTTAGAGGGGGTGAATAGGTGATCTAAAACAATTTTTGTGAATTTAAGCGGAAATGAAAGAACACAGTTGAGTCTGAATAAAATTCAGATTCAAAGCAGTTTATATAGACAGTGCTCCTGATGTGTAGTGTGCAAAGTAATAGAATAGAGATAGAAAAACTGCACACAAGTTTATAGTGGTTCAGCTTTTGATAAGCCTACGTCCACTCTCCCACACTACAGCCTACTGGCTGGATTTCACTAATCAAATCAATGAGAAGTTACAGCAAGTTGTGCCGCTTAAACTCAAGCACTTCTTCCCGAAGCTGGTGCTGCTTATACTAAGCTGATAGATCACACTATCTCACCTAAGCACACACTTATAACAATGTCTACACCTCTCAAATGATTACACGTTTAAGCTCACGAAAGACAAGAGATTGAATCGGAGTATGCTCAGACTTTGGACTTGTTGATTCTTGATTTCATTCTCTACCTTCTGCTCCTCGTTGATCTCCTTTTATACTCCTCTACTTCCAAACTAGTCGTTGGACAGTCTTCAGAGGATCATCTTCTAATATTCACCTTTGGACATATTTGTATAAAATGGATTGAGTAACCGTTGGTTGATAAAATCTGAATCCCGCTGATTCTGATCGCCCATACAATCAGAATCTTGATTTCCATAAGTAAAGTTTTGTTCATTGTAATGCATGCTTGTCGTAATCTTTGATTATCAATTAATTTGATTTAGATTGATATCAAAGCTTTCCTTTTGTGAAATCCATACAAGATTACTAGCTGTTATGTTTGGTTCTGCATTTTGTGTCTGCATCTGAAAAACTTCTGCGTCTGCATCTGAAAAACTTCTGCATCTGCATCTGAAGAATTTTTGCGTCTGCATCTGAATAATTTCTGTATCTGCATTTGAAAAACTTCTGCGTTTGCATCTGAATAATTTCTGTGTCTGCATCTGAATAATTTCTGCGTCTGCAAAATTTATGCGTCTGAAGATCATAAGTCTGAATCTAAACTTTTAGTTCTGAGTCTGAACTTTTGGTTCTGAGTCTGAACTTTGAGTCTGAACTTCTCGTTCTGAGTCTGAATCTCTTTTGTTTGAAGTTCTTTCACAATCTGAGTACGAACTAGATCAAGATTGACATATGTTTTTCTTCCAAAAATTACTTCCTGAATCAAAATACTTCAAAGCATTTATCAGACTTACAAAACACTCATGGACAGTTTTGTTAACTTCAAAATCTATTGGGAATTTTCCTTAACATAGGATAGATACCAAGATCAAGGATGCTGGGAAGTGAGTCACATAATGACTATTAGACACTAAATGAAAGATCTGTAAACCATTCACATGAAAATATGAAAATTAAAAAATAAAAGCATATTACCTTCCAGTACTCAACATGTGTCAGTGTCACTGTGTCCAAATCAAGATGCATTTTGATGTCACCACGACGCTCTTCCATTTCTTTCACTGTAAGCCCCGAATCAAATGCGGTGTCTTGGACAGTGAGCTACCATAATAATAAGCCTCTCTAAATTCAATTTATCAAAAATTTATTTTGAATACTTTATTAGGAATACAAACAACGCAACGAGTTCTCATTTTATTCATTTCCTTGGAGATACCTATAGGGATATTTATACACCATAGTTTTAACAACAAATTCACTTCATGGGCAATTAAACCACAGTCTGTATGGTCAACAGTTTATGATCCACCCCCTATCGACCACTGAAGTCGAGTATCAAACTGCTGAATCAAGCCCCAAAGTGAAAAAGATGCACTTCCAAAGCAGCTTAATTGTCTGATTGAAATAAAAAAAATATATATTTAGAGCTTTTATCCACACTTTTTTGTGGCTTAAGACTTGCACCAACAAGTTGTCTGGCACCAAAGACTCAGAAAGAGAAGCTAGGGCCAGAAGCAGCCCACTATTCCCAAGCTTTGGATGAGAGATATGACTTCCAAGTGAGTGTGAAATTACCCTATAAATTGCAAGACCGTCTTTTTTATTATTTCTTCCTTTTTGTTGTGTCTTAGGAAATGCAACATTCAAAAGTTTCAAATCCTATTTCTTCAATCCAATAAAAGTCAAAACGAGGGAAAAGAGGAGGACGGGAAAGAGGACTTACGGCTAAAATTCAATTTAGAAAGTAGCAGCGGCCAAGTCAAAGGCAGCTCAAACGAGCTCTTCTCAACTCAAATCCAAGTAACAGCAAACATAATCTTCAAGCAAAGTGAAAGAATCTATCAATCCAATTTTCTATATAAAAGAGATGCTGGCCGTTAGATGCTAATGAAGAAACTTGAGACAATGATAGGAAATAAAACCATGGTAAAAGATAATGAGTTACTATTAGAGGAACATGTACGTCTGTCAATTGTCAGAATAACATGGACTGTAGACGCTAAAGGTTGAAAGATCATGGATAAAAAAGAGTACGTTTGTCCATCTGCCAACATTTTCAGGTCAGCCACAGATGACTATGGTATATTGTTACTTTCCAAAAACATGTACCAACATAATTCTGTGAAGCTATTCATGTACATGGATGGCTCAAAAGTGGAAGTCAAACAGCTTTTTAATTAGATGTATAAGTACTTGTGTGGGGCAAAGTAAAAAGAAGCGTAGGATGTGTTTAATGCTGAACGAAAATTTTCAGCCAACCCTTACTGAACTCCCTCTTTAAAAGATTTTTGATCTTAAGCATTTTATCTCAAATAGAAAATCTGAGTGACTTTCACCGTATGGAGGCTCTTTAAGAGGGCATCTTAACAGAGACAGTATGCAGAATAGAGGTTACAGGCTGGCAGATGTCCTTATAAAAGAGCATGTGAATTAGTAAACCATGGATCAATTTATCGCTCTTTATTCAGACGATCGAATGCAGGAGCCGTGAGCTTTTTAAGTCAGCAAGTACCTCAGGGCTTTGAAAGACATTTGCTTTATCAATGACAAAAACAGGAGAAACCTGTCCTGTCCTATTCTCCCTTCAATTTCTAGACTTGTTTCGAGGGTGGGGAAAATTCTATTCCTTGAGCCAAGCAACTAGATGTATGGTGAAAAGGTTAAAAGACTCTAAAGAAGTTGAGTTTGTATTAACAAAAGAGAAACTTTTCGTTTCTAATCATAGTTATTAGCATGATCTCTTTTCATAAATTTACATAGAAGAGTACCTTTTCAATACCTTGTTTACGTAACAAATCATATAGCTTTTCAAGGAAAAAAAAATACAAGTAGGAAAGGCAAAGAAGCACAGTGTCTGTCAGAATAGGCAGTTTAATCTTAGAATACGTTAAATTTTCACCGTGTAGACCATGAAAGGTTCATTCAATTCAATATCCAGATCATCTGAATCATTAAAGTGCTTAAATAGAAAATCAATTGCTTTTGCATGTCCATCACGCAATCTGATCTCTGCTCTGACTTTGCGTTGATCAAAATGAAACTGCAAGAGAAAATGTGTGAAAGACTCACCATACCGAGAAAAGCAATTGTCAAAATGATGCCTCTGAAGACTAGACCACCGGAGATGGGGAACTTGACATACATAATAACCAGTAGCCATAACTCCTCTTCTTTCTTCTCCCAATCTTGAAACTCTGCTCGAGCACGCTCTCTGGCTATCATTGCCTGCAGAAAGCAGATATACAGAAATTATCTCTCAAAAGGTTGTTTGTATACATTTTCACATGTTTACTATGCCAGGAAGATCCTATCCAGGTATTAAAACTTCCACGGTAAGACCTTCTACAAGCCAAATTCTTTTACTTTGCCTGGACTAGACAATTTAGTTATGAGGAGATGATTAACATTCCTGATTAAGATCATTTAGTGCCACAAGTTAACGTCAACAGTAATTACAGATAATGAATGATTTATACAGTAGAAATAAATAAGATTATTGAATGTACCAGTCCAAGTGTCATATAATTAAAACGTGTGTTAATTAGCTCTTTTGCTAAATGACATGCACTATCCACTACCAAAAGAATGTACAAGTCAAAGACAACATTTTCTTTCTCTACTTTTGGGTCTTAGATGTTAATGAACTCCTTGTCCTCAATGAATATTGGTGATTATAGACGAGTGAATCTCCAAACCAGATAAACAGAACTAAGCCTTCCATGTATAAATACGTATGCAAATGCAACTAATGCAAAATGTAAATCAAACAAAACCGCACAATGCCTGGACGAACAAGAGAATCCAAAGGCAAGGAACCTTCAATCAATCGACCCATCGCTTGTTACTTGCAAGGCTCGCTCAAAGTTCCATTTTGTTCCTTTAAATAATTGAAGGGTGCAAATGCAGAGGCTTGACTACTGGATGGCATGAAACTCAAAACTCGGTGTCCTTAACTCGGAACAGTTTGTACGTAGTTGTGGAAGTGCTCAATGTAAGCGACGTGGGATGTAGCAACATGATTAATGAGAAACAACATTCCAAAACAAGATTAGGCTAAACGCGAAGCACATGAATGACTTTCCTACACCATTTCCAGAACTTCCTTGCCATCGGAACGAGAAAGGAACGCCCTGAGCCGAAGCAAGCCAAGCCTCAAAACCTGAAGGTAGGTGGAAAAGGATTAAAACCATAATAGAAAAGATCCTTCTAGTCTAAAACGAGTAATGCCATCTCATCCATGAATATGGACAGAGCCAAACTCTCAGAAAAACAGAAAAGCATGTCCATGATCAAAGTAAAAGTGAAATTATCGAAACAATCATTAAATGACTAGACCAAGAATGTTGTAATAATAATGAAAGTGGAAGCTAACTTGGATTTTGCATATTAAGTCAATACAAAAATTGCTGTAGAAATAAATTAGCAACGATAAAGGACACTCAATATTTATATGGTGACGCTCAATATTTATGTCTCATGTATCGGTACCTACATTTACGAAGAGAACCAATAATAAATAATTTACTAATAATCAGAGAGTCAAATTTACAATCGATCGGAAAGTCAAGTTTACAATTGATCACTCACACATTCAAGTTTTTCTCATACCTAGACTAAATCCAAACCTTAGTGTTTACCAATAAAAAAATTCAAATGGATATAATACTCATAGCACAAATCAAGCACTCGTGTTCACGTCCACGCGGATACCTTCTTCATTGTGTGCGGCTCCAATGATAGGCTAAAGAAACAAGAGCCCACACTCCTTCATCTGTTCGGCCATTATGCACTGCATGAAGAGTGACTGTTCGTCCACTCAAGAGGAGAGAGAAACCCTCTTGCGGCTGAATTCTCAAGATAAAGAAAACCTAGGCCCCCTTCTCTCTTTCCTTGTGCGGCTCACTCATCGGAAGAGGATGACCTAGGTCTAGGAGATAGAACCAAACAGGAAAATTTATTTTATTTTACCATTTGTTTTTATTTTTCTTTTCTTCTTGGCTCCACTTGCTTCTTTTTGTACGCGTATAGGTGTAAGACAAATAAGCAACTTGTTTGACTATGCAACAAATATAGGTAATAAATGTGCCCCTCTCTTCTGTCTTTTAGTGCATGAGGTTGATTTTGTAAACAATTCAAATTCGAGATATAATTCAACAAAGTCTTTTAAGTTAGAATGCATATGAAGCCGACAAATTAAGCCTATCTCGCTGTGAAGTGACATAAAGAAAAAAATGTTCCCACTCTAACTTAAAAGAAATGCATAATGTGAAACATCTCAACAGTACTGAGAATACTTCGAATTACACTGTGTACATGATGATTTCCTTTTCAAACCATAGCAAGGAGACCAAATGAAAAGGGCTCTGAATGTGCTTTGACGCAAATTGACACGAAAAAGTAGGCCTTCAATAAGCCCAGAGACATGAAATTTTTCTAAAAACTTGGACCCAATTCACATGAATATGCTGCTTATAGTAGGTTCTAAATCATGAAAGGAGATTCTCAGAGACAGCATCTACCTGATGAATCGGACAAAATCCAAATCAATCATGAATCGCGATACCCAAAAACAGCATCGACCTGATGAAACTCACAAAAATTTTTATCATCAACCATGAAACAAAACCATTTCTGCGATCCGATGGAAATTTTGCCAGAGAAGAACTTACGCCCCAAGCCGAAAAATAAGATGAAGCCTGACGACCTCAAACTCAAAAAACACATACCACATCCAAAACAACCACGGAAGCAAAAGAAGAGAAGGTCCCCTCGAGAAGCAAATGAGCATGAATGAAGGTAATCTGTTTTGTCTTCGTCGAGTGAGCTGAGTTGCGAGCGTTGTGAGCTGACGAGGCATGCGGAGCCAAAATGATGGCCATGGTTGAGAGCGAAGAAGCTTTCTTCAATCCCCGCAAAATTTTCCACTGAAGTCTGGAAATGGCAAGATTTTCTCCTCACCTCACACCCTGTCATGCAGAGGTTGGTTACAACCTACAACTGCGCAATATTTTGTGCATGGTACAGGATCGATTTTTCGTGCATTTGAATATATATATAAAGAGGGAAAAAAGTACAAAATAAAAAAGTACATCTCAAGTGCCCATCCATCCACCTACGATCTTATTCGTGCCTTATCTTAAATTAAATTATGCAAAATATGATATGGATTGACTTTTCATACTAATCGAGATACAGTGAAGCATCTTGAATCCGAACTATTCCAGAAACAATTTCTGGAATCTCCCAGGACTAGTTTCTGAGAAAAGAAACTCATTTGATAACGACAAAAAATTTCTATTTCTGAAACAGAAATCCATTTGATAACAGCATAAAATTTATATTTCCTGGAACATAAACATGTTTGATAACAACACAAATTTTTATTTCCCAGAACAAAAATTCATTTTTTTAGAACCCCTTCTAGGGTTTTTTTAAGGGTTAAAACCCCTTTTAAATCCCTAAACTAAGGAGTCTTCAAAAATACCATTTGGGCATCTCAAAAAATTTAAATTTCACTCAAAGTAGGCGGCCACAGGTATTCTAAGCCACCATATGCGGTTTTCAATATTTTGATTTTTTTGAAAAAATTCACCAAATTTTCAATTTTCCCGAAATCTGACTTTTTTTATTTTCTCGAAATTTTTATAAATTTTTCTGGAATTTTCAATTTTTATGGATTTTCTAAAAAAATTTTTTGAGATTTTTAGAAATTTTCTGGATTTACTAAATTTTTTTTATGAATTTTCTGATTTTTCTGAATTTTCTAATTTTTTTAAAATTTTTTTATTTTCCCCTCGGGAGTGAACCGGACTGAACCGGTTTGAATCAGTCTAACCACGTCAAACCGGAGCCAAATTTAGGAATAGATGTTGTTTGAAGAGAGAAGACAGGTTCTTTTAGAGATAATTTTCATTTCTCGTCTAGAAACAGAAATTTTACTTTTTTTCTTGTTCTAATTTTTGGTCTAGAACCAGTTCTTGAACAAAAAGTTGTTCTAGAAATAGAAAAATGGAATTACGTTACCAAACCGATTTCTGTTGCAAACCTGTTTCCGAGAACAGAAAACTAGTTCTAGACAGAAACAGAATAATTATCATTCACGCCTTAGTTTCCAACTTTTGATAAAGAAAAATCTACCTTATAACCACGTCCTACCTAATGTGGCACGAGATACATTCTATAAGTTTGACTTTTCATTTAACAAATTATATTAATCTCATAATTTGTCCGTCCATGCACATTTCGATCGCTGACTTGATTACTTGATCCTCATTTTTCCATAGGTGAGGAATTTATTTACTTCCTCGTATTTAGGAAAAAAACAAAATCGAGAAATTTTGGTAAAAAAATTTTAAAACAGAGAAATTCCGGAAAAATGGTTAGTTGTGGAAAAATTTGAAATACGTACGCAACCAAACGAATGAGGAAATGATAAACAGTGTGGAAATATTGCCGCGTGACTGAGCATTAATTTCCTGCCAATTGAAATCAAAACAGGCTTTACTTTTTCTATTTTCGGTCTGCGCTCCTTAAACTAATAACGAGGCATATCAGCACATTTACAAATTTACAAAAAAAAGTATTTATTATAATTTTTTTCATTTTTCAAATAAAATATTTGTATTTTTAAAATACTATTGATGACCCTTAATAAATGCTCCGAGCATTTTTTACCATTTGACATTCTCATAAACACAATTTACCTTAGATAGTAATTTTCTAAGCTAATTAAATAAACGTAATACTAATTATAATCAATCAGGAATATGCACAATCAACTTGATTTTATAATGCATAAGAATATAAACTCCATGATGTAACGAACATGTGAACTTGGTTAACGGAGTGGATATAGACCCGAAAGAGGTAGAACTTGACTCTGGTATTATGTTAGAAATCCTATCCAAAAGAATAAAATGATAGGTGGAGGATAACCATTAAGAGCATATCAACCTCATTGCCAAATGATATGAGATATTTCAACATATTCATTTCCCCTTCAATCATTTTAGAGTGTGTCCGAACATGTTTTACAACCTGCTTTTTGCTTAATTCAAATTCTACAATGCACACATTTTGACTTTTTTTTAATCTATAACATCCCAAAGTTTACGATATACATATTTTGATACGTAAATTCACTTATAATTCTTTTGTGACTTTTAAAAACTAGATAATATTTAAAGTTATGATGGAAAAAAGAGGTTTTTCAGTTTATCTGAAGCATAAATAAACATGCTCTAATGTACATTGGAACGATCGAGCATGAAGAAGTTACAATCTATTTTTTTTCTTTTGTTGGTGGAAAAATATCAAGCTGAGTGTTGGAACAGACCAATAATATTCAAATACTCGACAAAATATATTACAATAATAAGGTAACAATAAGCCCCCGCGTGTAAATAAACTTAGATTGAGTTTAAAGAAATAAGAGTTTGCAGGCTATTTAAACTATGCCCGTACTGCAAACGCAAATATGATAACGTAGGAAACTTCTGTTTATTTACTTGAATCCTTTTAGGTTACACTATTTCTTGATATACCATCTGTTTAATAACTAGTCCAAGGAATAAGGCCACACAGGATCTTTTTGGAGGATTGAAAAGGGGAAAGACTCAATGAGGATTTTATTCTATCTTGTGTGTCTTGTCTAAGATAGGATGAAGTCGGATATAAGGAAAAGAACCATTGATGTAAAAAGTAAAAGGCCGAATGATCAACATGGTAGTTTACTTAGCCTTCCGCATGTAACTCTAAACACAAAACTCAAATCAATATCTAAAAATAAACAATCGGAAAAATCAAACTTGGCCTCTTCTCTCTCCCTCCCCCCTCTCTCTCTGGACCACAGATTCGCCCCAATGTGTGGGCGTTGGTGGTGCGTAGTCTTCGAAGGTTGATCAGGCTTCACCTCGACAAGGGTTGTCGGTGGCGCGCAGCCTTCCAAAGTTAACCTAGTTGTCTAAATGCGTTTTGAAAGCTAATCTAGCTTTCAAAACGCATTGACACAACCGGTTTAATGCCCTAAACCACTCGTTAGTTAACATCGCAAAATCTCGAGCGGGACCTTCCAACTTTGATCTGTCCTTGCTCTTTGCCGCGCGAAATCAAGCGAACAGCTCAATCCCCAGAACAATGCACACAATTCTTATAATGCGAGGAGTGTAAGTTAGGACTACGAAACCAGTGTGTATGATAGATTTATTTAATTATGAGCAATCTCATTTCTCTTGTAACTTTTCTTGTTGCACTCGAAAAATCTCACGTGCGCCCCCCATCTCTTCATTTGCCCCGAATTATATCGCATGGAATTGAAGTGCAAGAAACACATTATCATCATCGCACCTTACCAAAATTCCCTCCTGCGATGAATGAGATGATCATTCAAGGGAGGGTATAACCGGTACTGGAGAGCTTCAACGGCCCACGCAGAATTGATCATAATAAAGGGGCATGATGAATGATCATAGTCCCCGGATCCCAGAGTAATAAAAAGGCCTAGTAAAAGCCTGACCAGTTGATCGAGACCTCCTTCACATCCTTATGCTATGCGATACCAAAATTTAAATAAACAAAAAAAAAGATGGTGCAATGTATTAATGTGGAGCATGCTAATCAATATGGTGATTAACATGTAATCCTATGTTAAGCTTCAATGGGAGGGACAAGTCTATTATCAGGGATAGTTCCAGGAAAGAAGGATACGAAAGTAGATAATCTCGGACCTCGATCTAGAGGAAATGTTTACTTCCAGGTCCAGAGGATAATTTTAGTCTTTTTGTAACTTTTATCAAGCATGTTTTAGTTATTAAATTCCTACCTCCTAAAACATCAATTGAACGTCTGTATAGAAACTTAACTTAGAAAATTCTCATCTTGAGACGAAAGGAAGTATGATGTATGGTGCAGATGTGATTTGTGCAGGGTTATTTTACAATTTAAGTGGAGTGCCTTTGTTTGGTAAGTAGTAATTAGTTTAGTAGAAAATAACAAAATCCCAGCACATGGAAACGATGCAAAAGATAGAGGAGCACTAGAAGAAGTTACTACATTCAAAAACATCAGTGAGAAGTGATATTTCCTCAACCTAAAAGTTTTGTTCCACACCGTTTTCAAATTGCATGTTTTGGTTAGATTAATTTATCCTAAAAACTCATTCATGAAATTAATGAAAATTCTTGAGATACTGTAAAGACCAGAGATAGGAGTTGGCTAGCATAGTGCTCTTTCCATGAAATGTAATTATTTTGTTCCACACCGTTTTCAATCTAGGATTGTTATAAGAGAAGATTGTTATTTATCACAGCAACCAAAGTGCAATACATTTGACCAAAAACCATGTGTATCACAAGCAGATGAAGCACAATGATGTCACGTACAATTTTGTAATTGATATCGAGTCACAAGGAACCGTATTCATTGAAGAAAATGCACACATCATATAATCCGACAAACATTTTACCCGCATGAGATGCATCCTTTCTTTAAAAGTGGTAATGTAACTGAGTGATGAAAACATCAATGATCTATTGATACGTTTACAAAGTTGACAGGCTCCGTACCGGTAAATGGGTCGTTTTAAGAGCTTTAGTAGATACCCCAAGGCTGTAAGCAAAATCAAAGTACAACCGTTAATTGGATTGCGAATCCTAGTCCAATGCTCGAGTCATGAACGATACGGTAAATAACAAAATTAGGAGCATGTTTGGGGATTTTTGCTATGTCGAAGCCTCTACTTTTAAAAAGTAGTATCCACAACAGCCACTTTTAGAACTGCAGAATGTTCGCTCAAGGGTTTTGTTATTGGCCTGCTAAGCAGCAAACAACTTCGGTAGAGAAGACCAAACATGTTTTAGAATGGAAAGCGTTAGGGAGAAAAAAGGGGTATTGTTAAACAAATGCCTCCGGATACTTGTTAACCATACCCATTAGAAAAATGTTTCCATTTTCAATGCAATCAAACCTAACCCAGGACAAATAGTTCATAAAATATGACATTTTCCTCGATTAAGTATTTAAAACATGTCGTGGGAGTACTTGTTAACAAAATCCTAAAACAAAAACATAAAGTATAGATCACTCTTCATTGAAAGAGCACACATCTACAGCGTAAATGACATTGGTAGAGGGACAACAAATTTTTTTCTCTTTTTTGGCCATAGAGATTAAAGACATGTTGAAATCATCCAAAAAAGAAAAAATCAAACTATAATTGAATCTTCCCCAAAACAAAACGCATCTCTACACATTAGCTGCATAATCTAAAAAATGTTCAATTCAAATATATTTTCATGAAATTCAAATGCACAAATAGCTTTCTGTTGACACCTATTTTAATTTTTGCCCAAAATTAATTATAAAAATTTTAGGGATTAGTTTCCTTAATTCCTAAACCAAAAATTACTTAATTAGTTATAATAGCATTGCATATGGCATCATGCACATTTGCATTAATAGGGCCTATTAGACATATTTGCTTAATTAATTTTCAAAAAAAAATATTATTAAATTTTTAAAAATTAAAAAAAATTAAAAAAATAAATGCAGGTTGGGTTGGGTTGACTCGGCCCCCCTCTTTCCCGCCCACGCCCCTACCACCCCCGAGGCCTACTCTGCCTCTTTTCTTTTTTCCTTCCCCTCCGCGTGAGCTGGGCCCAACTTGGCCTACCTCCTTCTTTCGTTTCTTTTCCCCATGGCTGGCCTCTTTCCCTCTCTCCTCTCTCCTTTGTTCTCCCCTGTCCCAACCATTGCTTGGGACAATGCAAGTTATCCGCTCCTCCGTGCAGAGCTGGCCATGAAAGTCTTGCTAGGAGTGGTAGGCCGATACAGTGCATTCAATGGAGTAAGGCAGGCAACCGGCGACCACCATATAAGTCGAAGAAGAGAGAGAATTGCCGGGAGTCAAAGAACATAGAGAGAGAGAGAGAGAGAGAGAGAGAGAGAGAGATATTTTCAGAGAGTTAGTGAGAAATAGAGAGCAAGAGAGAAGTCTTGGAGTGTTTTGCAGGTCCCAATAGCCTCGCCGTCTCCCATGGAGCAGCCGACAAGCCACTCGTAAGTAGCCCAATCGGCAAGCAACCTCGATCCCTGTTTTTCCCCCGTTTTGGTTTACCGGTTGGCCAGGACTCACGCAGGCCGTTTTGCGCGAATCTCGGCCCATACCGCCCTTACCCTCGGTCCAAATGTCGTGTTAGAAGGTGCGTGGTGGCCATCGGAGGACGCCGGAGCCTCGGAATAGATCAAAATCCCCCTATTTTGGTCACGCTCTCCATGTGTTTGACGAAATACCTGAGTGATGTCATTTTATTTTGGCCCTCAACCGGTGGCATTGGGGTCTGCAAGCGTACCAGTTGGCCTAGTTTGGCCTCGTGGTGGCCGTCGGAGGCTAGACGAGGCCAACCCTTTGCCTAGGTCGGCCGACCCATCCTCTACCGCCATTTGGGCTCAAAGAGCCCCGATCGGGGCTTAGCCAGTGACTGGCCTTGTCACGCCCCAGACCCCGCCGAGTCCGTGACATCCCGCCCACAATCGTATTGAACGCGACATCCCAGAATGCGTCACCGACCCAAACCAAAATAAGAGGATAATACACATGCGGAAGCAATCGACACCCGTACATAATAAAAACAATAACCAATGATAGCAATAACATCATAAACAGACATTCTTACAATAAAGTTATGGAAGACTTACAGTATCCAATACACAAATATACATAAATCAAAAGCGGGTTAGGGAGCCATTAATATCAAAAAGGGGCACATGGCTTAGGCAGTCGGGTGCTAAAACTAAGGAGGGCTTTTATTTAAAAAGTGTCGGTCCCACCAAGCTAGAGTTACGGCTGGCTCAACCCTACGGCACCTAATTCGGGTCGGATCCCGAAGACTCGAAAGAGCTGTCTAAGGGCTCATCCTCGGAGTCCACGGAATTCAGCTCAGACTCGATATCTGCGGGCTCGTCTCCCTCTGGCTCTAGATCCTGCTCCATAGGCTTTGGCTCACCATCCGACTCCATAGGCTTCGGGTCGGAATCCCAGTCCACCAGTTCCTCATCCATCGGATCCGGCTCGTCCATCTCCCAAATAATCGGCCTGCGACCTGAACTAGAACTCGCCCCGAATGAGGCTTCGAGGCTCGCCAATTCCCCATCGGCTAGCTAAGGGTCCCACTGCCCTAACCCGTTGAACGGGATATCGAAAGATCTAAGAAGTCTATACACGCTGGACGGGTCCTGAAAACACCATCCTAGGTACTGATGGGCCTGAAAATGATACTCGCCTACGTCGACCCAGATAGTAGTAAGATGCTTAATGTAAGTCTCACTGTTTCCTATGGGGTATTCGATTACTGATTGCTCTATGCAATGCGGGATCCCAAAACGTAGGAGCACTCCTGCCATCCTCATGGTCAGGGGTCTGAAATGGTTATATAATAACCATGAGAACGAGTCTCAATAAGTAATACCCTAAACCCCACGTAGGTCAATGCATACCCAAACAAGTAGTATATGCAATCTAACTCCTAACATAGAGAATTTATCCCATAGTACTTACTTCGCCATCAAACGCATACCAACTCTGCACGTCAGTCAAACATGGTAATGTAATAATAATTCAATAACATATCGCAATCGTTCAAACACCAGCCACAATAACACTCAATCAATTCAACTAATTCAATCACTTAATCAATCAGTCAATTCAATCAATTCAATTACACTCAAATCGCATACGTTGCCAAACAACTTTCCACAACCTCCCAAGTCCTTTCACACGGCTCGCGCCACTGCGCCTCGGGCCCAATCTTACACCCCACACCACTGCGCCTCAGACTCAGCCCTCAGATCAAGCCGGGCTTGGTCCCGCATAACCATGCCTCATAACGTTTTCCCCTTCTAATGACCCGCGTGACTACGCCTCAGGTCTAATCATGCATTTTTCGCCACACCCACGTAACCACGCCTCAGGTTGGCAGCCTTCCGATTAATTCGGGCTTTTTCACATGTACATGCACCACAACACAATTCGTCATTTTTACAAGTCGTGCCAATCAAACTCAAGATATGCTCACCACATCACAATTTGCCAAATCAATACATTATGCTAATCCCAGTCAATGCCAATTCCAGTCACACCACAAGCCCGTCACACTAGTTCACACATCCGGCATCCAAACCGATCACATACGATCCTCAAATTCACCTACACACATCCGACATCCAAACCGATCACATACGATCCTCAAATTCACCCACACACGCCACAACAATCTGGTCATTTAGCATGCCATAATTAAGCACGTGATCACCATAAATTAATCTACCACTCACTACATAATTCACGCACTAATCGTATTCTAACCGATTAATTTATTTTCTAATTTAGTTACTAAATTAATTCTAATTAACCCCTAAACACGTCTAATAATACCCATTGTACTAAATAAGAATTAGGATATCACTTACCAAGTTTTGGCTCGAGAAAAATCGGCTCGGGCCTAAAATGGCCCGAGTAAACAGTATTGAACTTGGCACAGATGAAGGCGCGACGGGCGCGGGGCTCGGCCACGGACACAATCCTCGGCCACGGGCAAAATCCTTGACCATGGCTCGGTACGGCTACAGGCACGAGCACAAACACGGGCACGGGCACAGGCACAGCACGGGCCGGGCATGGTCGGTCGGCTGGCCGGCTGGGGGGGCAAGCTGCAGCAACCAGCGACGATGCGGCGACGGTGGCGGCAAGTAGCGGCAACGCGGCGTGGCGGCGAGTTGGGTGGCTCCCCGACGACTAGCTCGAAGGAAGAGAGAATGGAGCTGATCGGTGGTGGCGAGGGGGAGAGGGGCTGGGCTGAAGGGGCGACAACGGGGCAGCACGGTGACCTCGCGGCGGCGACAAGCAAGCTGGTCGAACCGGCGGGCGGCGAGCTGGCTAGCTGCGGCGGTCGGGCGCGGCGAGCTCGAGCAGTGGGCTGGGCTTGCTCGCGGCGGCAACAGTGACGATGACGTATGGTGCGATGACGGTCGGGTGCGACGAGGTTGACTAGGGGACGGTAGCTGACTGGCAACGTCACTGTGGCTGGCAGGCGCGACGACGGTCGGAGGTGGCGTCGGACGAGGGTTGAGAGGAGCTGCTGAGGAGGAGGAGGGTGAGAGGGGGGCTTTTGTGGCGGCGGTGGCAAGGCAGAGGTGGCAGCCGGACGACGCGCGGTGGCTACGAGCGGCGGAGGTTAGTTCAGTGGGCGGCGGTCGGGCGAGCAGGGGGGAGAAGCGGAAGCAGACGCAGGCTCGCCGTGGGAGAAGGGAAAAACAACGAAGAAGAAGAGAAGAAGAGGAGAGAGAGAAGAAAAGAAAAGAAAGAAAAGAGAGAGGAGAGAGAGAGAGAGAGTAGGTCTGCATGGGCGTGGGAGATGGGACGGCTGCATGGGTGAAGACGTGCGTGAGGCAAAGGAGAGAGAGAGAGAGAGAGAGAGAGAGAGAGAGAGAGTCAATGCGCACTCGAGTGCGATCCAACGGTCCGATTTCAAATATGAAAACGATCTTATAGTCCAAATTAATTCTAAAATATAATAAGGGACAATGGCCAAAATAATTAAAACAAACTACCCCGAGGGAGATCTACTAGTCCAAATTCGTACCCAATCGAAATTTCACTTTTTCACTATTCCTAGCAATATTGACGTTGGCCACGATAATATCGACATCGACCAATTTATTTCATCTCGAAACTCGAGAAATTCAACACCGAAGTTTGGGTTCTAAATAACGATCAAATTTGATCGAGTGCGATTCTAGCGAAATCTCTAATTTAAAAATAATAATCGGAAGTGATCAGTTCTCAGGCGAGATTTTACTATAAGCATACTAACGAATTACACGTTTTTATAAATCCCAAAAATGGGTCAAAATTCGGGATATCACAGGCCTGGCCAGCTCCAAGGTGGCCGGCCAAGTGGGGGCTTCCTCAGCTCATCCAACTAAGGAGGCTGAGGCCTATGGCCGGGCAAGACGGCTGACAAATAGCTGGATCTCGCTCAATAGTCGTTCTCACGTGCCTATGGATTGACCCACAGAACAGGTTTGATGCGAGCCAGACAGGGTCGGCTCAATCGGTTGAACCAGTCATGTTTTGGCTTTTTCCACCAGAATGGGCCCGATCCAGTCCAGAACCTAGGTCAACGCATATGGATCGGGTCCGTTCACTCGGGTCTAATTTAACCCGACCCGACCTAGTTGATTATTATATTAATATTTTTAAAATATATATTTAAAATATAAAAAAATTTATTTTTTTTCTTTTTAAAGTATTATTATTATTATTATTTTGAAAAAATAATAAAAATATAAAAATATATATAATTTTTTTTATTTCTTTTGAAATTAGGAAATAGTTTAGAAATTGGTCTTTTTGAATATTTTCCTAAATTATGTGAACTATTTGATTAGTAATCAGGTTTGAGTTGAATAGGCCTATAGGTCTATGTAGTAGTAATTTGCATGTCATTTTCCTGTTGTTGTATTATTATGCACATATGCATTTTTAATTAAAATATAATTGTATAAATTGTCATATTTTGAATATTATCGCCTTAGTTAGGACTAAAACCTTAAGCTGCATATTTAGTTTAACTGCTAATTGTTAATGATTATGCACTCATTTGATTACCTTACATGTTAAGAGAAAAGTCCTAAAATCAATCAAAAATACCTGATAAATATTTTTTGAAATGAACATGGTAAAAGATACCAAAAGGGCATTAGTTACCCAATTAGTGTAACCAAGTTCCCGAACTCATTTAATCTCTAGTTCGTAAAAGTAGAGTGATTCTCTTGTCACTTTACTTAGGTGTCTAATCGATCTACCCCAAACTGATTAGTGGTGACTCCTAAATAAAAATCACTTACAGATTAAAAATCTAAATCCTAAGTTGGGATATAATATGGGCTTGGAAGAGTACGAGTTAAATCCTGAACCTAAACTGAGCACGTGTCAGGCGAGACCCCCTTTTTTATGATAAAAAACAGAAGGTCGGTTGCGACACTTTCGATGGAAGGCCCGCTATTGACTAAATTCAATAGGAGAATCGATATCTTAGAATGATGAAGTCTTGTGGCTAGAGATAAAAACCTCATATCTTTCACTCCGATACATTTATTTGAAATTTTGTTGTGACACTAAAAGCCATAAACTTGCATCCGAGTGACATATCTACCCTTCGTTAAGATTTTGTTAAAAATCATCATTAAAAATCTAATGTGTGGTGCCACGCAAGCGCCACATAAAAATATTAAAAAAGAAAAATAAAATCCTATGATTGCCACTTCTTATTTAGTTTTTGTACTTATTTTTAATCTTTTTGCAATGTCTATCTGGCAAAGACATTTAGTTGGTCTTAAACCCATTATAATTGGGTTGTTCTCGTGATTTCCTCGGGATGGGCCATAGTCAACTTGATGTTAAGTATGCCTTCTTGCACGGCATTCTTTGTGAGGAAGTTTACATGTGCCAACCTTTTGGTTTCTCTCATCCTGATTTCCCAAATCAAGTGTGTCATCTTTGAAAAGATATCTTATGGATTAAAACGGGCTCCACGTGCATGGTTTCATCGCTTCATAGGCTTTTTATTATATTTGGGGTAGACTGGACTTGCCCAAAAGAATAGAGAGAATTTGTCTGTCTTTTCCGCCCAGTTGGGCCTCAAATTTACTGGATATGCCATCGGCCCAAAGATTATGGGCCAAAAAGTTTGAGCTCACGTTCCGGTTTAGAGGGATATTCAAGTCGGGTCAAATTTAAAGGTACCAAACTCAAAGCATAGAGGGATCAGTTCAAATCGGATAGACTCTAATGTATCCAACTCTAGAAGAATCGTATCTATTTATTGAAGAAATTATGGACATAGTATTTTGAAGCCAAATCGATTTTAAAAATTTTATCTTATCAATTTCACTATTTCTCAATTATCAACCAAACTTATTAACCAATAGATTGTAATTTCGATTTGGTTTTGCCTCGTGGAGTTTGGTGTTATTGGTTCCTGACTATCTTAAACACCCTCAGATGAAAGAAGTGCAATATGAAGTGGCCGGTCACTTTCAATATGTTTAGTACATGGAAATGAAATTAAGCAAGAAAGGAATTTCTATGCTATATAATCAAATGTATATTCGACTTGAATCGGTTGCATCGTTACACATTCCTTTGTTTGATTCGTCATATAAACAATGGTTTTTTTATGAAACTATACATATTATGCTTCCCAAACTTGCTGACTAAAAAGAAATTAGGTGCCTCGGGTAAGCAACACGGTTATGCAATTTTACATAAAACGAAAAGCTATGTCCTGCCTAAATGAATAAGTTTAAAGCGATGAAAGAACTCGATCTTTCGTATGGCCTAGTTCGATTTTGTGAACAACGAATCCTCAAACGGATTCTCATTCCGAGGAATAAATTTCTTTGGAATATGATTCATTTTCACGGTTTGGAGGTGACAAAAGATTTTGGCTAATGACTATTCCACAAATCGTGCGACGTCATCTTCTCGTAAAAGGGCGACCTCTGGTATTGTTATACGCACTGCGACAATTTTTCAGTCTGCTACAGATAATGACTCGGTGTCCTTTGCATCCGTTTAGGGCTCTCCTCATGCTCAAACCTCTATATTTTGGATTTCCATCTTTATGAACAGAACACAAACGCTGGATATTCTTATATGCAGTTCAGCTTGTGGTCAAAAAAGAAAGAGAGAGATGTAGTTGAGCTGTCTAGCCGATTTCCTATTTTATGAAATAGCCGAAAGATAATGCGGGTTGCACGCCGATTTCCTATTTTACGAAATAGCCGAAAGATAATTCGGGTTGCACGCCGGTTCTTGCAGGACCTCGAGAGTGATGGTGGCCAACATGTCTTTTAATCAGGCTTGGGTCTGGCAACACCACCCACCACCTCCTTGACGATTAAAGAATCTCAGCTTATTGATTGATGAATGGAGAGTTTTCAAAGTTAGCGAATGAGATAAAAGATTATGGGTCGTGGTACCTACGAAACTACGGAAATCGTAAGGAAAAAAGTTAGGATCTTTTGAATTCGGGGGAAAAAAATTACGTTCTCATTTTAAACTTCAAGATCACAACATAAGAAAGTCGTGGTAATTAAATTATTTCGTAATGACTTGAATCCCAACTTTTTATTATAATTAGTTTTCAAACCCGTGCTGTGTACAAGATACATTTTAAAATCTTTCTATGGAAAAAGGATAGCCAAAAAGATCGATTAAAAAAAAATTAGTAATTCACGCGGTGTTATTGTCTTTTCTCATCCTGTGATCATGTATTTACCAGTCGATTATCGTACATTTGCAAAGCATAATCTTGCTTCAACATTGACAAACCAAAAAAAATAAAATAAAGCTTATTAGGCTGTTCGCTAAGGAGATTGATCTGGCTTTTACACACCTCGGAGTTGTATTCCTATCTACTTCAGTTTTTCCGTAGGCTTTTGAAAGGGAGAAGTGATATTTCCTCAATCCAAAAGTTTTGTTCCACACCATTTTCAAATTGCATGTCTTTGCTAGATTAATTTACCCTTAAAGCTCATTGACAATGCCCATGGAAAATTCTTGAAATACTGTAAAGACAAAAGATAGGAGTTTGCTAGCACACTCCACTTTCCACGAGAAGTAACTATTATTTCCTTTTCTTTTTTAAATGCCATGAATTAATTCACTCTTTGAATAAAACATTATAATAAAAGGTAATATAAAATTTCTTTGTTCTAACTACTGTGATAGATTATTTGAACTAATCTTCAAACGTCGTCCAATTAAAACTATACTGTATCAATTATCACTCACGCACGGTGTACTTTAATAAATTATGAAAATGAAAAGGGTTTGGGTAATTGATGATTCAATCATGGTTTTGTGGAAGGTCAGAGGGCGCAACACATATTTAGCTAATGCCCTTTGCTTCCTCTCAAGCTTTATAATCTTGCTCATTCTCCAGTGTATGATGTCTCAAATGCTTTCATAAGCAATCCTTCCTTTTAATAACTCATTCCATACAAATCAATGCCCTTCTATGTTATCTTTAGCATTTGGGCATTTTGTAATAGGAACAGAGGAAGAGACAGGAGAGTGCCGACGTCAGACTATATATTGATTACTTAAAACAAGATTTTTAGAAAAGACTCTAGTAAGAAAAAAGGCAAAATAAACTAAAAAAAGAAAAATAAAGAGAAAAATAAAATAAAGAGATGGTGAGCTAGGATTCTTCCCAGTCTTTTTGAGGCTTGTGACTAGGGGGTAGAATATCCTATGACGAAACCGTAGTCGCACTCTCCGTTCCATGTTATTTTGTATCATCGCTAGAGTATTTAACGTGATCGTAACATGATTTTATTAAGAATAATTGAAATTATGTCAAACCTAATAATTTTGACTTTAGCTTGATCGTGCCACAATTTGTCGAACTTAAAGTTTTTCTCAACGAATTCATATTATATTCGAATTCTGTGCTCTCGTGTATTTTAGAAATTATCATTCTTACTCGCAATTCTCTATCTCTCTCCTTATAGCTTTTTTGGGGGTTTTTCTCAGTTTTTTTTTTTCTAGGGTTTGATTGCAATTTCAATCATTCTGCCATTTCATTGGCAATATCATTCACCTCAAAGAATGCCCCAGTGTCTGTTACTATGGTGACATTCCCAGGAAAAGTGAGAGAGAACGAGTCTTGCTTAAATTGAGAATCAAAAAAAAAAAAAATTAATAATATAATACTATGGTAAAATGATGCACTTTTAGGCTCTGTTCATTTGCCAGAAAATATTCTCCTTTTAGAAAATATTTTCTCGGAAGTCATTTTCTTGAAAAATATTTTCCTGGAATACAATTTTCTGGTGTTCGGCTAAAATTTTAAAAAGTTTTGGAAAATATTTTCTGGTATTTGGCAACAACCGATCTGGCAGCGACCGGCGGCGGCGATTGGCAACCGACGGCAGTCGGCGGCGGCGGCGGGGCAGCGATCGGTGGATGCGGCGGGCGGCGACCGACGGCGGTGGCGGGCGGCGACCGACGGCGGCGGCGGCAAGGGGCGATCGGTGGTGGCGACCAGTGGCGGTGGCAGCGATCGGCGACGGCGGCGGGCGGTGACCAACGGCGGGGTGGCGACCGGTGGCAGTGGCGGGGGGTGACCGACGGTGGTAGCGGCGACCGGCGATCGACGGCGGCCGGTGGGCTACCGACGGCGGTAGGCGACCGGCGGTCGATGGCGATGACCGGCAATCAACTTTCTCTCCCACAGAAAACATTTTTCCTTCCATGGGTAATTTTGCCTTCACTTTAGTGGAAAATGATTTTCTCTTTGTGAAAAGAGGAAATCATTTTCCTCAAAACAATGAAGGATTTGGGGGTGGGGAAGGAAAATGTTTTCATACGAAAAATATTTTCCACTTCCGAACACCGGAAAATACAGAAAATGTTTTTCGAAAAAATATTTTTTCTGAAAGGATCGAAGCCTTAAAGTGAATGACTTGTCCAATGACCCTTTATGGGTGAAAATGAGCTGGTCTTGAGTAGGTTTCTGATGCATTTTGCAGGT
Source organism: Syzygium aromaticum (assembly GCA_024500025.1). Classification (NCBI taxonomy): domain Eukaryota; kingdom Viridiplantae; phylum Streptophyta; class Magnoliopsida; order Myrtales; family Myrtaceae; genus Syzygium; species Syzygium aromaticum. Next base: position 128,463 of record CM044888.1, on the reverse strand, counting down.
CCCCAGAAACGAAGAAAGAATCACCCCCATGCACACACACTCTCTCTCTCTCTCGCTCTCTCTCTCTCTCCACTGTTCTTCCGTATCAGCAGCAAAAGAACAATAGAAGAGAAAGTAGGAAAAGAATGGTAATGTTACTACTTGTTTCTGTACTTAGGAACTGCAGTCCTGATCCCGAGAGTAATGATAGGGACTTCTTCTTGCTCGAAAGAAGTAAAAGAAGTTCAGCTACATCTTGGGCCATGAAAGGTCCTTGACGATTTGCTTTTCCTCATTCCCCAAAAAAACTTTGCAAGAAGTTTAGTTTTTTTTTTAATTTTTAAATGACATTAATAAATTCACGCTTCTTTGCAAAGAATCCTCTGAAACTCTAATTGTGAAACTTTCATAATGATGGAAACAGTCGAATTTGCTATTGCCAATATTTACCAGTTGCCTATACACTCGGGGAAAAAATAAAACAGAATTATATAATTATGATGAAGTCATAATTGTGATTAGTTGGGAAATATTCAAGCTGTGGATCATAGTTTATAAGTATAGCCGACATACTTAAAACTTCAATTGATATCTTAGATTTTTAGGAAAAAACTTAGAAAAATTATATAATTATGATGAAGTCATGAGTATGCTAGTGTATTTATCCTTTGTTAATGATCTACACCTAAATATTTTTGTCGATAATGCAAATGGTCTCCCTTCGTTCATTTCTCTTAAAATATTTTTAGAGAATATGTTTTTCCATACGTCAAATATTTGCGAAACAAATGTACCATTTCCTACCTATTTGATTTTCGATGCAAATGCTTTGTATGTTTGGTCTATTATCATTTTGAATTGAGGGTAAGGGCGGTATTACAACAACAACAATAACATATTGTGCCAAAAAACGGCACCCTTCTCTTTCAGCCCCAAACATCATTCCTTGAAACTACATGCAAACCCTTTTTTTTCCAATTAATATATTCTGTTCCTTTTTTTGTTAAACCGCGATGTAATTTCCGGAGCATCTCATTCTCATGACAGTTTCAGCATAATTATATTTTGGGCAATTATCTTATTGGAAGGGATGATGCGGTGCAGCTTTGCATTGCAAATTTTGGCAGAGATTGGATTTGTTGGTAACCCTGAATCATGCACGTGAGTAATAAATTTTCCATATCCCTTCTCACTAAAGCCCTAGTGCACATAATATACCCTGGTTTGCTGACATTTCATTTTCTAGTTGATCTGCATATTTCTGGATCAGAGAGCTAAGTGGAACTTTAAATGGATTTTCTTAGTCTTAAGTTTTTTAGCCACTTGACGAGTCTTCACATTGGGGCTTCAATTTTCTCAGTGATTGGACTTCCCTTTTGGAACGTTTTCTCCCTCAACAAATTGCAATTACCGGAGCAAAGAGGGAATGGGAGCTGCATGATCTCACGCGATATCAGTCAATGGTGAGATAGTGATCTAGATGAAGCTCTTCGATGAAAAGTTCCTCGCTCTCCCATCAAGTTGGTGATCAGCATTCTTCTGATAATCTTCCAGAGCTTTGGATAAATCTTGCACACGTTTCCTCGCCAACTTCCACACTAGGTGGTTTTAATTTGTTAGAAGCATCCATATTTACAGAATCACTAGCTATGGACCTAGCCTTAGAATGTTGTGGTGGTATGAAATCGTTTATATGTGTCTGAAGAGCAACACAAATTTCTTCACCTTGGATGAAAATGAAGTACAAAGATTTAGCAGTCTATCTTTGAAATAACGGATTCCATAGGAACTTGAAATTTTGCAATTCACCGGAAAAATAAATAAATAAGAGAAGTCACTAGAACGTTGTTTGTTTCAAATTGGAATATGTGAAGAACTCCTGCAACACCCATTTTGAAACGACAGCAGTATCGCTACTGCCAAACTGCACTATATCTAGTAATTTAGCATAGTGTAAGTAACCTTTTTGGAACTAGGCGACAAAAATGAACCTGTGAACAAGTCGAGGAAAATTGAGAGGATATTAGAACAAAAAAGACGAGTTGATTTTGAGCATCAATATAAAAGGCAAGGTAGATCTAAACCCTAGCTTATTGATGCCCGGAACGATATGGCTCGCCAAGAATTCAATTTTATCATTAATCTTGCACCCATTAAAGAAAATCAAGTTTAGTGGCCGCAAGATCCGTAGAAATTGTTGCCTTGCGTCATCTTTCGTAAAATGCTCCCATGCAACAGCCAATCACTACAAAAAAGCAAGTAATTTGCGACAGAATTTAGCTATGAAAATTTGCCATTGCAAATTTGCGACAAACTTTGCGACGGATAACATTTTCCGTCGCAAATTTGTGACGAAAAATTTCCGTCGCTAATTTTGCGACGGATTTCATCGCAAAATTTGCGACGAATTAGTTTTCGTCGCAAAATTTGCGACAAAAAATGTAATCCGTCACAAAATTAGCGACGGAAAAAATATCCGTCGCAAATTTGCGATGGAACAACTTTCATCACAAATAAGCAACGGAAAAGATATCCGTCACAAAATCCGTCTTTTATTTGCGACGACAAGTCTTCCATCGCAAATTTGCTACAGATTTTGTGCCGGATATTTTTTCCATCGCAAATTTTGCGACGAAAATGAATTCGTCGCTAACTTGTAAGTTATCAACGCTTGCCCGGTATATCCACCCCCGTTAATTTCTCTCTCTCGCTCTCGCTCTCTCGCTTTCCTCCACATTTTGTATGTCTAAAAGCTAGAAAATTAGCGCACACACGAATCAAACTCGGTGAAGCTTTTTTACCGATAAGTATCGTAGCTAACTTCATGATTATTCATCGCTGGAATGAAATTTTTTTTTTTTATGGTTTTTTTTTCGTAACTTTGTCGTCGGTTCAACGACCGGCGACCGGCAATACCTCGCCGGCCTGGGGAGGAGGCCGAACGGCCACGCCGGCCACGAGGGGAGGCCAAGATTGTGTAGGAAATTTTATCCGTCGTAAATTTGCGATGGAATTAGGTTTCCGTCGGAAATTTGCAACGAATAAATGAAAATTCCGTCACAGATTTGCGACTGAATTAGGTTTCTGTCGCAAATTTGCGACGAATGGTAATATATCCGTCGCAAATTTGCGACGGATGTTTCATTCCGTCACAAATTTGCGACGGATCTATTAGTATCTGTCGTAAATTTGCGATAGAACCGTATTCCATCGCAAATTCGACCTCGCCATCACCCACATCCGGGCAACGATGACGTCGTACGCGCCAAACCGGCAACCGGAGAAACGTAATGGGGAAAAAAGAGAAAAAAAATGTGGAAAAAACTAGGAAAAAATTTAAAATTATTAAAAAATGATTCTTAAGTGATTAATCTTTTTAGGTACATGTCCAATTGAAGGTCTGGCAATCCAAGTGGACATTGCAATTCTCGTCAAATTGACCACTTTCTGCTACCGAGAGTTCAATTAAATATTTGGGTAAGTTGTATTTACATAGTATTTTTTTCAATTTTTGCAATTTCAAAGTAATTGTTGCATGAATAGCAAAAATATAATTTTCATAATTGTATGATTTTAATTAAGAACAGTAGATATGATATTTTAAATATTTGACAAGAATTTTTTATTTTAATGTAGACACAATACAAAGAGAAAGGGCTTAGATGTATAATAAGAACTTACTTGGATGTCGAGATTTGACAGATGAGTTTTGTATTGGATTGGAACTATTTTTAGACTTTGCTAGTAGTAAATAAGAGTTCGTGGATAGAAATAAGTTAACGTGTCCGTGTAGAAAGTGCGGTAATGGTAAATTTCTTGCGTGTGATAAGGTTAGAGAACATCTTTGTAGATTTGGATTTACTCCGAACTATTATAATTGGACTTCCCATGGTGAATCATTTATATCTGATGAAGGATATCGAGAAAGTGACCAATTTTTAGTTAGGAAAGAATGTGGCTATTATGATCAATTGAACCAATATGAGAGGATGGTGATTGATGCAGCTAGTCGGAATTTTGTTTCAAATCCGAATCATGCAAGTACTAGTTTTACTCCTACACGTGAACAAGTAGGTACTAGTCATGCATCACGATTGGAAGAGATAGGAGTAACGGATTTTGATGGGAATGTCTATCATGAAACTTTTTCATCGTTTAATCAGTTCTGGGATGTCTTGAAAGTAGCAGATGGACTTTTATGGATAGGTTGTGACAACCACAGTCAGTTATCTGTGACAGCAAAATTGTTAAATATCAAGGCAGAGCATAACGTGTCTGAGAATTGCTTCAACTCTTTTGTTGAAATAATGCGGGAAACATTGCCTTGTGACAACATCATACTGAGTGATTTTTATGGTATGAAGAAGTTAGTTCATAACTTAGATCTTCCAGTTGAACGGATTGATGTTTGTAGTAGGGGTTGTACGTTATATTGGAGAAATAATAAAAATGCAGAATCTTGCAAATTCTGTAAACAACCTAGGTACAAGATTAATAAGAGGCAGGGTCGTAATCAGAAGTGTAGACCATGCAAGCAAATATTTTATCTGCCCTTAATCCCTAGATTGTAAAGGCTTTATGCGTCTCAAGCCACCGCTGAACACATGGCGTGACATGCAAATCATGAAACAGAATAGGGTCTAATGTGTCATCCTTCAGATGTAGAGGCATGAAAACATTTTGATAATCCAGAGTTTGCGATAGAGTATCGAAACATCAAGTTAGGTCTCTATGCTGATGGATTTGCGCCATTTGGAAAATCAGGAAAAAGTTAGTCATGTTAGCCAGTTATCTTAACTCCGTACAATCTTTCACCCGGTATGTACATGAAGACACCTTATATGTTTTTGACATTGATCGTACTTGACCTGCAAAACCCGAAAAAGTTGATAGATATTTATATACAACTATTGATTGAAGAGTTACAACGGCTATGGGTTGAAGGTGTCACTACGTAAGATGTTTTATCTGATCATTTGTAATGAAAGCTGTTTTTCTTTGGACAATAAATGACTTTCAAGCTTATAGAATGTTATCTGGATGGAGTACAGCTGAGATTTTAAGATGTCAGATATGTTTAGAAAGGTTGAAGTCATTCAGATTAAGGCATGATAAGAAGCCCAACTATTTTGACTATCACAGACAATTTTTGCCACCAAATCATACATTCAGAAGGAACAAAAAAGAATTCATCAAAAATAAGACTGAAAGAACACGTCCACCATTGAGGTTGACCGGCGATCAAATTTGGGAGCATGTGCTAGACTTTCCAATTATTGTTGAGAACTCGCACGACACGACTTTTGGGTACGGAACTACACATAAGTGGACAAAACGCAGTATATTTTGGGTTCTATCATATTGGAAGGCTTATCTTATTCATTATAATTTTGACGTCATACAAATAGAAAAAAATGTTTTCGACAATGTCATAAATACTGTGATGGATGTCGCCGGAAAAACAAAAGACCACTTGAACGTAAGAAAAGATATGAGAGATATTTGTGATCAGCCAACACTAGATGTGGATACAAGTAGCAGGGGACCAAAATCAAAAGCAGTTTATATATTGGATAAGGACCAGAGGCAAGTCGTTTGTCAATTGTTGAAATCCGTGCGGTTTCCTGATGGCTATGCTTCGAATCTCGGGAAATGTGTTGATTTGAACGAATGCAAGTTGATAGGTTTGAAGAGTCATGATTGTCACATATTGATGGAAATACTAATTCCAATAGCTTTCAAGAAAGTTCTACCGAACTTTGTATGGAACGACATTACAGAGTTAAACAATTTCTTGCATGATATTTGCTCGACAGTGTTACAAGCATCGCACAAAGAGAAACTAAAGAGAGATATTCCAATTACTCTTTGCAACTTAGAAATGATATTTCCTCCATCGTTTTTTGATTCGATGGAGCATCTTTTAGTTCACTTGCCTTCTGAGGCTAAAATTGTAGGTCCCGTCAAATTTCGATGGATGAATCCATTTGAGAGGTAAATTTTTTTTTAAAATAAAGTTCAAATTACTTTATTATATATTATGTTCTGATAAGCTTCTTTCTATTGCAACTAGATTCTTATATCATTTGAAGAAAAAAGTGAAGAATAAGGCACGTGTTGAAACTTCAATTTGTAATGCATATATTGTGGAAGAAGTGACAACATTTGCATCATATTATTTTGAGCCACACGTGCAGTGCAAGAGGCGGAGAGCAGGCAAAAATGATGAGGGTCCCATTGATCCCAATTGCAAAGTATTCTCCATTTTCAATTATCTGGGTCGACCAAGTGACGCATGTCAGTTTCGTTACTTAACTGGCGAAGAATTTCATGCAGCTCATACATATATTTTATTGAACTGCCCAAAAGTCGAGCCATATTTTAAGTAAGTGTAAATTTGCAAAAATATGTATTGTGTGTCAAATATTTGCTAATATATACATGGTTTTTATTATTATGATTTTCCAAACTTCAATGATTGGACTACAACCAAATGAGTTTGACCGTTTCTGTGATGAACAATTTGCACCATGGTTCAAGACATATGTAAGTTGCCTATGGACCAAAATCAAGTTATTTAAATGTTGTACAGCATTTAAATAACTTGTATATTATTGCATTTGCATGTGTAACCTTAGATGCACAGTAATCATTATGAACTTGGAGAGCAAGGATTGCTATATTATCTATTATGGGGTCCACAGTTAAGAGTTCAAAGTTGGCCAGCATAATTCATAAATTGATATAATTTTCACACTAAAAAATATGGAATGGGAAAAGCTACAATGAATAGTGGTGTTTTTGTTCGCTCATCCAATGGTGGCAGTTCTAAAGATGATTTTTATGGCTTGTTAGATGAAATCATAGAGATAGAGTACCCTGGCCCATTAATGATGCATGTTATGTTATTTAAGTGCACGTGATTCGACCCAGTGAAAGAAATGAATGTGCATCCGAAGTTTAATATGGTTGAAATAAATCACAAAAAAAGGTATATGAAATATAAATCATTTGTCTTAGCACAACAAGCAATTCAGGTATGTTATGTATCATATCCTAGTTTGAAATGTGATAAATCCGATTGGTGGGCTGTATGTAAAATCAAAGCACGGAGAAAAATCGAGCAACACTGGAAGGATAGAGCCTACCAACAAGAGGAAGTGTGTAACACGGTTGAAATTGAAGAATATAACATTTCTATTTTACGAGATCCCTATGAAGCAATGATAGATGTGGATCCAACTGAAATTTGCGAATTACATGTACAAGAATGTTCAGAATCTGATTTTGAGATGGATGATGAAGATGAAGATGAAAATCAAGACGAGGACGAAGATGAAGATGAGGACGAAGACGAAGACGAAAACGAAGACGAAGATTAACATTTTTGTGACAAAAATAATAAACATGTGTAATTATTAGTGGGACAAGTGTTATTTTAATTGTCATCATTATTATTGTTGTTGTTGTTATTATTGTTATTGTTATATTGTCGATTATTGTTATTAATTTAATTGATCTTTGGAAAATTTGTCGCTAAATGACGACAAGTAAAATATTATTTGTGCGATGCCATTTGCGATATTCAATTTTCCATTGCATTTGGATCGTTGATAATTTCGTCGTTCATTTGTAGACAACAACTTATTCATCTCTATTGTTTATCGAAGAATTAGGTAGCGAATGATAACCATTCTGTTCCGGAATGAATTCCCAAACTAGAAATAGATTTTTCTATTTCTGGTTGCTGGATGAGTTTCTGAGAAAAAAAACCCGTTTGATAACAACAAAAAATTTGTATTTCTAGAGCAGAAACCTGTTTGATAATAGCACAAAATTTCTATTTCCTGAAACAAAATCCCATTTGATAAACAACATAAAATTCTATTTCCGGGAACAGACATCCATTTTTTTAGAAGTGGAATAAAAATAATAAAAAATTCTGAAAAATTCATAAAAATCTTTAAAAAAATTCAGAAAATCCCAAAAAATTGAAAAATTCCAGAAAAACTCATCAAAATGTCAAGAAAATTTAAAAAAAAATTCAAATTTCGAGAAAATAGGAAATTTGTTGAATTTTTTCCAAAAAAATCAAGAAATCAAAAATTTCAAAACTTCACAAAATGACTTAGAATACATCTAGCCACCCACTTTGAGTAAAATTTAATTTTTTTAGGTGCCCAAATGGTATTTTTGATTTTTTTTTATTTTTGATTTTTTTGGCTCCTAAAGAAAATTAAATTTCACTCAAAGTGGATGGCCACATGTATTCTAAGCCACTCTGTGAAGTTTTGAAATTTTTGCTTTTTTGCTTTTTTTTTTATTTTTTTCGGCATCTAAAAAAATAAAATTTCAATCAAAGTGGGTGGCCACAGGTAATCTACGTCATTCTATGAATTTTGAAATTTTTTCTTTTTTTTATATTTTCCGTCACCTAAAAAAATAAAATTTCGCTCAAATTGGGTGACCACGGGTATTTTAAGACTTTATGTGAAGTTTTTAAATTTTATATTTCTTGATTATTTTTTTATTTTTTTGGCATCTAAAAAAATTAAATTTTGCTCAAAGTGAGTAGCCATAGGTATTCTAAGCCATTTTGTGAAAATTTGAAATTTTTTATTTTCTTTTTATTTTATTTTATTTTATTTTTTTCGACACTTAAAAAAATTTAAATTTCACTCAAAGTGGGTAGCCACAGATTCTAAACTATTCTGTTAAGTTTTGAAATTTTTGATTTTTTGCTTTTTTTTCTCACTTCAAAGATCGTGAATTCCATATGAATATATGTTTTGAAGAAAGAGTTCTCTCAGAAATGATTCTCATTTTTGGTCTAGAAATAGAAAACCTACTTTTTTTTTTGTTCTAATTTTTGGTTCAGAATCGGTTCTGCAACAAAAACTTGTATCAGAAATAGAAAAATGAAATTGCATTACCAAACGGGTTTTTAGTCCAAAACTGATTCTGAGAACAAAAAATCAATTTTGGACAGAACCAGAACGGTTTTCATGTGGTACCTTAGCGACTGACGACTTATTTATTGCATTTTCCGACCACTTTGAAAATATCATTTACATTTGCAATACGAAATAAATGAGATGCAAAATTTTGGATCGAAAAAAAATACGTCCCAAATTGACCATGGTCAATTCTGTCGCAAATTTGCGATGAATAAAAAAAGTCAATTGCAAATTTGGAGGGAAAAAAAATTTCCTTCCAAATTTGCGACGGAACGAAACGCTCCGTCGCAAATTTGCGATGGACAAAAATTCGTCCGCTGTAAATTTGCGAGAGAATTTTTCCCGTTCAAAATTTGTGACAGATTTTTATGTCTGTCGCAAATTTGCATAATGTCCGTCGCAAATTTGCGACAGACAGATTTGTTCCGTCACAATTTGCAAAGGACTTTAAGAAGGATCTTAAGTGTCCGTCGCAAATTGCGACTTCTTCTTCTTCGCGAGCCCACATTGCGTCGCGACTTCTTCTTCTTCTTCTCTGCTTCGTCCGTCGTCGCCGCTGCCGTCGTCATCACCGTGCAAGCCCCCCAGCCAGCCCCCCCGACCCTAGGTCGTCGTCGCCGTCGCTGTCGCCTCACACACCTCCCTGCCCTACCCCGTGCCAGCTCGCGGCTCACCAACCAGATCTGGACGAGCTCGGCCCAGATCTCCGTCGCCCAGCCGTCACCATCATCGCTCTCGCACGTCCCTACCCCGCGCCGGCTCTCACCTCCCCGTACCGTCGTCGCTATTGCTATCGCCCCTGGTTGGCGTGCGTCCCTGTCCCCGTCGAATTGCCTAGCCTCGGTCGCCCTCGCCACCCCGCCGCCCAGCCTGCACGCCTCGCCGCCGTTGCCGCCGCCCCTTCAAAGTCGCGGTGCAGCTTTTTGCCGTCCGCTGCCACCATCCAGCCGCCGGCCAACCGCCTCCCAGACTCGTCCGACGCCGTCGCCGCCACCGACCACTGTTGCCGCCGTCCAGCCGCCGACTAGCTGCTTTGCAGCCTTGTCCCGACGCCATTCCGCCACCGACCGCTGTCCCTTCGCCGGCCAGCTGCTTCCCAGCCTCGGCTCGATGCCATCGCCGCCCCCGGCCGCCATCCTGCCGCTGTCCCGCCGCTAGTCAGCCGCCTCCGAGCCTTGGCCCGACGCCGTCTTCGTCGCCGGCCGCCGTTGTCGCCGTCGAGCTGCCGGCCAGCCACCTCCCAGCCTCAGCCCGATGCCGTCGCTGCCCAGCCACCCACCGACGCGGTCGCCGCCGCTTGACGTCGTCTTTGCCGAGCCATGTTTATACTTATGGTCGCGCCAAGTCCACCACTGGCCAACATGCGTTTTTATTGTCCTTGAATCAAGTAAGCAACTCCTTAAACCCTACCTAGTATAATGAGTATTAATTAGACTTGTTTAGCGATTGTGTATTGTCTAATTGGTTGGTTAAATTAGGGGACAATTTAAGGATTGTATGTGACTTTGATCGATTATATCGCCGATTATGCGTTCAATGCTGATCGGGTGGTTAATTATACGTTTTCAACCAAATAATATATGAAAATTGAATAATTCTAAAAAATTTCATAAAAAATTCAAGTAAATTTTCATATAGTCAGATTTTGAGTCAAATATAAAATTTGGTACTAAATGTTCTTTAAAAAAAATAAAAATATGAAAAAATTGAAAATAGAGAAATTAGGCAAAAAATAATTGTGGCCACTCACTTTAAGTGAAATTTAGATTTTTTTATGTGCAAAATTAGAAAAAGAATAATAATAAATTTTCAAAAATTTGCATAACTTTTGAAACTGATGAACAATACCGGTGGCCAGTCATTGTAAGAGAAATTTTAATTTTTGAAGGTGCAATACAAAATTACAAAGTTATAATAAATTATAAAATTTCAAAATTTCACATAATTACGTAGAATACATGTGGCCATCCACTTTCAATGAAATTTAATTTTTCTTATGTGGCCAAAATAAAATTAAATATTTAAAAATTTCAAAACTGTACAAAATGGCTTATAATATCTATGACCACCCACTTTTACTGAAATTTAAAATTTGTAACGTTCCGTAAAAAAACTTAAAAATAGAGAAAATTACAAATTTTAATAGCTTTACAGAATTGCTTAGAATAACTGTGGCCACTAACTTTCAGTTAAATTTAAATTTTTTTAGTGCCCATAAAAAATTAAAAAAAAGTAAAAACATTTTAAAATTTTGAAATTTCAAAACTTTACAGAATATCTTAGAATATTCGTGGCCACTCACTTTTAGTGAAAAATAATTTTTTTAGTGGCCACAAAAAATTACAAACGAAGTAAAAAAATTTAAAAATTTCAAAAGTTCAAAACTTTACGGAATGCCTTAGAATATTCGTGGCCACTCACTTTTAGTGAAAATTAATTTTTTTTAGTGCCCAGAAAAAATTACAAAAAAAGTAAAAAAATTTAAAATTTTAAAAATTTCAAAACTTTTCGGAATGCCTTAGAATATTCGTGGCCACTGAATTTTAGTGAAAATTAATATTTTTTGTGCCTAAAAAAATTTTAAAAAAAATTTCAAAACTTTACGGAATGCCTTACAATATTCGTGGTCACTCACTTTTAGTGAAAATTAATTTTTTTAGTGCCCATAAAATTTTAAAATAAGCAGTAAAAATTTTAAAAATTTTAAAAATTTCAAAACTTTAGGGAGTGTCTTAGAATATCCGTTGCCACTCACTTTTAGTGAAAATTAATTTTTTATTTCCTTGAAAAAATTTTAAAAAAAGTTAAATATTTAAAAATTTCAAAATTTCAAAACTTTACGGAATGCCTTAGAATATCCATGGCCACTCACTTTTAGTGAAATATAATATTTTGTAGGTGACGAAAAATTTTTACAAAAAATAATTTTATTTTTATTACAAAACTTTACATAATAACTTAGATTACCTATGGCCAACAAGTGGATCGTGTGGTTCATTATGGCTATTGTCGGCTTAGCATGACATATCGTACTCATATATTGATGTTTGATATCAAAATGAGTGCGATTCATAGTATATTTGTTCGTAGGAAATTGCACGTCATAAACACTCGGCATTGGCTCATTTCGAGAAAACATTTTCTGCTTCTACATCAAAATGGTAAGCTTTGTCATGTACATCATAATATGTTCGTAATACGTGTTATAATTAATTTAATATTTGCCTAACCTTCGTACTTGTCAGTATAAACGTGGAGGTCACATGCATAGAAGACCAACCTCTTCCACATCCTCGTCCCCGTCCTTTTCTTCTTCCCTTATCCTTTCATTTAACCCTCAACCACAATATGATCCGTGTTACGCCTCGAACCCCCATCGAGCTCGCGACATCTCGCTCCGGTCGAATTATTGTGATGTCCCAGGAACGTCGCCGACCCAACCCAAACATCAGAGCCACATGCGGAAACGAATAACAAAACCCCAGACAGAAAGATGACGACAACGGGGTAGAACAGCAGAACAATCGAGCAACCACATAGTTATACAACACAAAATATACATAAATACAAGCTAACATCCTCAGCCACCGTTTAAACAAAAGTTCAGGAGTCTGGTTACCCTAACTTCATTATAGGTCTACCTAATCTACACAACCCCTAAAATGACCTAGGGAAAAATCTAGGGTCGCCCTTCTCCATTCTGCCCCTAATTCATTTGGCTCAATCCTCCGGAAATCTCTTGGGCATCGCCTGCGAATCCACCAGGCACCATGGATAGCTCTTCACACTTCAAAAAGAGAAGGCGGTTCCCCGGGTTTACAGCTGGGGGTTTGAAATTGTGGATTATACAACTATGAGACGAATCTCAATAAGTGTACAACCCCGAACCCCACGTAGGTACTCACATACCGCCAGACAAAACACGCATAACACGCAACGATCAACCAAGCTAACAGACACATACGACCCTACCTGGAATCCATCATGCATGTTCCTGCACGTTAAACAATAATACAACCAGCACATCACAGCAATACATCACAGATGCACGCGTGCCTCAATTATAAAACAGAAACCACTTGGGTACGTCCCATACCATGCCTAGCAGTTTTTACCTCATAATTAAGCGTCACATCACGCGATACAAACACTCTCGCACACTAACTCACTCTATGCTTCACTTTCTTAAACCTCGCATCTCAAGCCTATTTCCTCTCATTCTCAACTTTCCACCACTACCGTGCCCGCGTAAAACGCATCAGGCCAACGATCTTCTGACCTCGTCAGGCATCGACACCTCGTTGGGCCGGGCATCGTCACCTTGTCAGGGACGATATCGTCCCGCGTAAATGAACACGCCTCAGGATGGACCTTTTCCAACAAATCCTACACACACGTACCTTCGTTCCACTCATACCACATCTATCATACGGTCACACACAATCTCACATTTCATATACACTTGGCCAAACATACACACTTCACCCACATTTCACATTTACACAATCTCGTCGCATGAACACACCACACGACCATACACATATAACACACGACCCCAATGCATGATCACACCACCACATCACATTCAGCCCAAGCACAAGCCAGAACACATTCCCAATCAGCCCACAATTACGAACTACACAATCAATCAATTAAGCCCAATTTAGCCATAACAATTCCAATTAATCACACAAATTAACCACGATCGGTCCAGACATTACAGCCATACAATCACACATACAAGCTCATTCAAGCACCAAACTACCTGTCAAAATACCATGATAATACCGAATAATTCTCGAGAGAGAGAAAAATCGAGAATATACAAAATCGGATCCAAACTGGGCAATTGCGCAGTGACCGAAATCCATTTGAAATAAATAGTAAACCAAATCCAAAAATTATGAAATTTGGATATGTTGTACAAAACATCTTGATAAACATTTTCCGTAGGGACTCAAAACCCAGATCCAACTATAAACACCTCTTTTTGTCACTTGAAGACAGACAAAAATCAACTTGTCCGGTCAGTCCGCCTGATTATCAAAATACATCTCAACCAGTACCCAAATTACTTTGAAAAGCGTTGAAATTTTTATATGCTATAGCCACAAATGTCCCCCAACAACTTTCATGAAGGAAGTATTTTGAAAATAGGCCTGAAAAAATTTATAAAAAATCAAACAGACCCGAAGTTCGGATAAACAGTAAATCAGGCAGACTGAATTCAGTCGAAAATGGGCTTACAAATGGCATTAAATGACCTCCAAAAATTCCAGATTTAATATATGTCAAACTTCAAGATGTTACGAACAACTTTCATGAAGAACACTTCCTCAAATTCGGGCCACACAAGTCATAGTAAAAATAGTAAAATCTGGCAACACAGTAGCAGCCTACCCGGAAATCAGCCAACACACACCACCAAGCAAACCAGCCACTAAATTCACCCTAAACCGAGCCCTAAACAAGCCTAACAGCACCTGAGGTCCTAGGTGACATTTGGGGAGGTCACTTACACCAAAAGGCGAGACAAACAGGGCTAGGTGGTGGCCAGAACGGCAGCGGCGGCGGCGGCGTCGCCGGCGATGTACAAACGCACCGTACGAATGCCGTACGAACGGTAACGTATGGACGGTAGAAATGTCACGATGGTAGTGGCTCGGCTATTCGAGCTCCGGTACGGCGGCGGCGAGCTCCGACGTTCCTTTGCCGAGAGAGAAAACAAGGGAGAAAGAGAGAGAACAGGGGAGAGGAGAGAGAGTGGTCTGGCCAGAATGAGAGAGGAGAGAGAGAGAAAATCTGGTCAAATATTGGGGCTAAAGGGCATCATGTGTCGCAAATCCGGGCCACTTGACCATTCTACCCTTAATCCAACGGTCTAGGTTTAATCCAATCCAATAATTGAGGGGTAAAAGTGTCCAAGGTCTAATAATGCAGCTAAAAACCCTTTATAATTATCCCAAATAATTTCCCAAAAATTTGGAACTGAAACTGGCTCAGGGGCAAAATGGTCATTTTTTCGGTCCTAGGCGAAATTTCAATTTTTGTCCAAATCAACTCTAAATATGCGTGGCCAACATAATATGGCGTCGGATTCATGAAAATAGCCTCTTAAGCCCTCGAAAATCAACTATAGAGTCTTGGAGATTAAAATAATATTATTTTTCACTTTCGAACCAAAATTCCAATTTTTGACCGTAACGACTCTAAATGTGCGAGGCCACCCTAAAATGACATCGGCCTCGAAAAATAATCTCATATGGCCTCAGAATCGACATCGGGATCCAGAGGAGCAAAATCGTAATTTTTCCTGTTTCGAACCGAAATCTATTTTATTTTTTTTTTGCAGAAATGGGTGGCCCCAAGGTTGGCCAAGCCAAAAACGTCATCGGCTGCTCAAAATTGTCACTTTCAAAATTCTTGATTCCCGGGCCCGAATTCCAAGAAATGACTAACATTGAACAATCGCGACTTTAACTTATCTCTGGCTAATGGGTAGCTCATTGGGATTATGCGCTCTCGACCCGTGACCGACACCAAGTCAAATCACATTTAAGTTTACTTTATCCGGGATGACCTCGGTTGTCATATAATTGTGAGGGTCTGTCACTAGTTCCCTTCGGACACGATTAATCAATTAGATTGGTCTCTGTTGGCCCAAAACATTTCCCTGTCAATCCTTATGGTCGAAGGTCAAACTCAGGTCGAGTTCTTTGGTCATGCGAACTCAATCCCGTAATAGCCCTACCCCTATGGTTAGCATCCCGTGAATGCGCTGTTCCAGGTGAGATTTCACTATAGTGTATTGATCAATTTCATTTCTTAAATCCCGAGAAAATGATCGAAAATTCAGACTGTTACAATCCGTCACAATATAGACACGTTGGCCCTTCTTCCAATACTCAAGAAGATGTTGAGGGACTTGGCCATATGCGAACTGAATTTCCTCTAGTTCCATCTCTTTTAGCTCCCTCTGCTTCCGTTCCACCATATAATTCAGGGGAACAATTGAATAATGATGGAAACACAAGTAAAGAAGATAACCGATTTATGATATGCCCATTTGGAGATTCATAAGTACTTTATTTTTATTTTACTATATGTAATATTTATGGCTTTAGATATGGATGTCAACTGAAGTGTCGATGTTGCACAATATCCGTATGATTGCAGATTTACGGATGCTCCGTTTGTTGTGAAGGAACTGAATAAAATAATGAAAAACTATTGGATGGGGCAACACATTAATTACAGAAGTGTTTCACAAGAAGTGAGAGATTTGTGGTGGAATGAGTTCAAGGTAAGTGTTACATATTTTATTTTCTCATCAACTAAGTTCGGTGTAGTATATTGAATGTTAAGAATGATGTAAAAGGATCAGAACAGCTCTGTAGTTTTCGGTACCTAAGGGACCAGATATTTTCCCCGAGATGAACTTTGCAAAATCTTTACCTAGAATTGTTTGGTGCATGGTATGGATATGTCACCATCATAATAACTTTCGGTTTTGTTTTTATTAATTGCAGCGGAAGTTCAAGTGGCCTGAAAAGGAAGAGAATGAAGTGAGAAGAATTTTCCATAAGAAAATCGATAATTTTATACGAAATGTGATGAATAGAGTGAAGATAAAGAAAGTGAAGCCATCTTTCATTACTGCTGACAATTGGGCGGAAATTAATAGAATTTGGGAAACTAAAAAGATTCGGCAAATCAGTGAGCAGAATAAAAAGAATCGATCTTCTAGTTCTAGTGAAGGGTCAGCCACATATGTTGGGGGCTCTATTAACATTAGGGAACATCGCAAACGACTGGTGAGTCTGTTAAATAAGTTATAAGTTAATTTAATTCAATTACTCATGTTTACATTTTGTAGGCACAAGAATTGGGGACGGAACCAACATTTGCAGCAACATTTGAACGCACATTTCAAAAGAAAGATAAGACATGGACTGGCGATCGAGTAAAAGCTATTAAGGTATGTATGGTTATACTTTGGGTTTTATGAAAAATAGGATGAAAACCGTGAATGTTTTCAATATTTATGATAGATATATATATAAAGTTATTTTATTTGCATTTATATTGTTAATGTAGGAAAAATATGATGAATTTTTAATGAGCAATGCTAGTGGTAGTGATGGTTGTGCTACTTCTGAGCCATCGAGTGACAATATGGCATTATGGATAGAGGCAACAGATGGGATGAAAAAAGAAAAAATATTTGGGATGAGATTCTTGTCAAGGATGTACATGCCGCATTATGTTGGAACTTCATCATCCAATGCGACTAGTCGAAGGAGGTCACAACATAACGAGCAATTGACCGAAGAAGTGGACAATCTGAGAAATATACTTGTGCAGAAGGACGAACAAATCAATTCTTTGCAACAACAAATGGAAATCGTTATGCGACACCTCAACCTCAATTATTATAGGATTCCTCCTGTGCATCCCGGCAATCCAATAGGTGATGCGCACAATAATGAGCGAAACAATGATGCTGAGATTGATGATAATGATGATGATGATTTTCTCGGTCTTCTTTAGTTATCCGTCCCAAAATCGGGGGTAAGCTTGCTTTACAACTGGTGATTTATGACATAAGTTGACTTATATTCATATATAAGAACATTGATGTTCGTCCTGAAACTTAATAAAGTTAACCCTCTTACTTGTTTTTTTATACCTAGTTCCACATCCATGTATAAACGTTTCTTTTATATTCTGAACTAATTAAAGTATTTTTATTTATGTATCCACTTTTCATCAAGTATCGACAAAAGTGACTGCTTTTGATGTCCTGTTGAGTACAACAGCCGCCCAATCTTGTGTATGAATTGTTGATTTTTCATGATTTGTAAATAGAATTTATGGTTGTCCCACCTCTTATGAATGATTAAAATGTATTATAACATTGGATATCAAATAACATCATTCCATACTTTGCAACTTTGGATATTTCATTATTTTGCGATAAATTTTGCGACGAATTTTGCGATAAATTTTACGACTAATAAAGTTCGTGTTAAATTTGCGACGAATTTGATGACAAATTTTGCGACGAATAACGTTTGTGACTAGTTTCGGACGAATTATTTTGCGACGAAATTAATGACGAATTTTTGTCCATCGCAAATTTGCGACGAATTATTTCCAACGAATTTTGAGACGGAAAATGTTCGTGGCTAATTTGCGACGAAATTTGTGACTACTTTTGCGACGAATTTTTGCGACGGAAAATGTTCGTGGCTAATTTGCGACAAAATTTGTGACGAATTTTGCGACGAATTTTTGTGACGGATATTGGTCGTCACAAATTTGCGACGAAATTTGTGATGAATTTTGCGACGAATTTTTGCAACGGATAGTGTTTGTCGCAAATTTGCGACGAATTATTTCCGACGAATTTTGTGACAGAAAGTGTTCGTTGGTAATTTGCGACGAATTTCTTTCTGTCGTAATTTTGCGACGAATATTTCAATTTTCCATCGCAAATTTTTGTGACGACCTAGCAGCGATGGAATTTTTTCCGTCGCTAAATTCGTCGCAAATTCGATTTACGATGGATTTTGCCCAATTTTTCGTCGCAAAATTCGTTGCTAAACATGTATTTTTTTGTAGTGTAATAGTCATGAAGAGTAAGTAAGAAAGGGTTTCTTCACATGAATAAGTACATGCAAGCATGACCAAATTAATTCCAAATTGAGCCCAAATTGACATCAAAATAGCAACGTTCTGCAAGCTACAGAGTAAATTCCAGCTGATTCAAGTTCGGTAATGACCTTATTTCATCCAAAAATTGACATGGGACTTCTAACATCGATCCTTCACATGGCAAGTATAAGCTACCGTAATTAGAATATCACCAAATTTATGTCAAACGGAGGTCTCAATTCACGATCACAATTTTTTTTTTGTCATACACGACCAACATGTTCAAGCCCAAAAAATGTTTAATTTTTACAAGAAGTCGCTGAAATTAAAAAGTTTAATGCTTATTTATGCTTAAGTAGCAACTTTAAAGGCAAGGAGCTCCCAAGCAATAAGCCGGGTCTGCAATAAACCTCACGCGTTAACGTGATGAACTAATAAGATGTATTCAAACAAGATTCATAGTCGGGGACACCAAAGAACAACGAAATAAAGTGGCGGTAAACGAAATAGAACCGAGACAAAATGATGCGAGAGCTGGAGTATCACATGGATTATGGATGCACATCAATCACAAGTAGCAACCTAACACACGTGCTATGAACAAAAACTAATAACCAAGCACGCTACTTGAGTCAGGACTTTGTCAAACATGCTAAAGACAAGCAATCGGGAGCTTGGTCGCCAATTAAATCTAGGTCTTGGAAATTCACAATTCCAACATTTTTTTTTTGAAAATCGAACAGCATTTTGAAACAATCAACTCACATATATATATTTTTTGAAAATATCTCTCGACTGATATAAGGGAGAGAATTCGGCACACTCGTCTTTTCATGTCTTGACGAGTCGTCTTTACAGTCACATTACGCGACAGAAGTTCAAAGCAGCAACAAGTTAGCAACCCACAAATCGCACTTCCAAGACACAACAGTAATGAATGTGGCACAATTCATTGAAATAGATCTCAAAGATCCCAGCGGCGTTCGACTTGAAACTTAAGAAGATCATAGAAAGAGAGAAGTGAAGAACAGAGCCTAATACGCAAGTGGAATAATTATTGCGAATGAAAGCTATAGTCGTTAAAGATGGCAAGGGAAAGGCCAAACGGAATCCTTCTCCATAGAGCCTGTTGCCTGACGATGTCAAATTGAATGTGAAGCTTTTTATAGACCAACTAAGTATAGGAAATGCAGATATTTTAGTGTATATATACAATCCAATAAATTAAAGCCAAAAGAAAACAATATAGTCCCAGTACGTGGAAACGATGCAAATGATAGAGGAGCACTAGAAGAATTTACTACATTCACAAATTAATACGCGCCAAATGGTAGTCAAATTTCTTGCTGAAGATTGACTAAGTTCATTTTTGGAGGCAAAATTTTTGAATTGTTTCTCAAGCATTTGCAATGAAATATTAATTTCTCTATGTTGACACCTAAAATTTTGGCCACCCAATTAGATATCCATTGTAGAGAAGAATTACAAACCGGACCTCGACCCCTAAGCAAAAATATTGACATTGCATGGTCTTACTTTTCTGCATTTACAGATTAGGGGACATTTCTTTAGAATAGCATGTCCGCTGCATCGAACATCGACTTGTGGGCTAGATCGCGAACTTTTATGAACCGGCTTGTTCCGTGACCAGATCAGTAATTTTTCGCATAGTTTGCCCCACGTTCAATGAATTAATAACAAATTCCTAACCATAATCATCTCCTTTGCTAGCTATCTGAAGATTAACTCCGACCGACTACTTGCGAAGATGTAAGGAGAGACGGGGTCGTCGGAATCAGATGAGGGAGGACGTTGCTTAGATTTTCAAGAAAAGAAGAATGGGTCCAAGCAGGGGCAGAGGCACGGGCAGACAGGTTTTATAAGATGATGGCGTGCGAGCGAATACAAGGAAAAGGAAAAGAGGTGGAGCTGCTGCGGCACGGCAAGAAAAGAGAGCTTTGGTGAATATGTGAAAAGCAAAAGAAAGTGACATCTGCACACAAAAAGCCGAAGGAATAAGAGAGAGAGAGAGAGAGAGAGAGAGAGAGGGAGAGGACTTGCACGAAAGGGGTCGGACAGTACTGAGGAATTTGGTTTGGATTATAGAGAAAAAGACAAAAGAGACAGCGCTCTCTCCTTTGCAACTTCCAGTCACACCTTTGTCTCCCACTACCGTTGTGTTCTTCACGTCCGCCTCGCCGCCACACCAGCAATCGGGTGCCTCTCCCACCAGCGACCGTAACTTCCAGGCGAACTCCGACGACACCGGGAGAAACAATGACCAATTTAATGAATATTGGCAACCCTTCCTTCCTTGGTAACACCTTGGATAAATTCCTTCAATGTTGTCACTGTTATTATTACCATTATCCAAACCTCACAAGTTATCATGTCAAGTGTGAACTCTTTGTGCATGTTCTCGTTGAACAAATAACAGGGGCCCATTTTCAGACCATGCTTACCTTTGTCGCTGCGACATTACCAGCTCGTGTGGCTCTCTCCACTATTTGATGAGGCTCCGAGTTTCAAAAGAGAGAGAGTGAAGCATTCTATAGCTACCTGGGAGCATGATCGTAATCAAAGTCACACCATGTTACAAGCCACTATAGGTGTGAGGTTCATTTTTAGTGTCCTTGGGGATATGAAATGTATAATCGACTTTAATGGGTTTAATTCTATTTTAAACGATGTGTGAATAAGAGGGAGAGTGGATTTATAACTCATATTTGCATATTGAATTTCGGATTACTAGCCCCATCACTATTTCTATATGATGAAAAAGAGAGAGAGGAAAAGCCCGCCAAGTTTATCGTAAATAAGCACCGGAGCCCATTATGATTTTACAAGAGTATTTTCGAGACAGCTTTTAAATTAGAAAAGTCGTTTTTCTCTTCAAAATATATATTCAAGATAAAACTATCTCGGGTATCAGTGATTTCTATTGTAAAAAAAAAATTTGGGAGCGTGCATCACACGCAAAATAAGTCGCGCCAGGATCACTGACACTCCGTGCGAAGTAGGGAACAAGACAGGTGATCTTCTTCTGGCGGTCAAACGCCTCGTCAAGCAGCGGAAAGAAACCGAAATAGTCCACAAAGGTGGGGTCCGCTTTTCTCAATTACAGAATCCTCCAGAGCATTGCCACGTAATTACCCAAATGCCCCTGCGTGCAGAGCTCGGTCGCCTTCCCACTTTCCCTCCCTGTAATAGACTTAATACTATTAAGCTTTCTGGATTTCTATCGGCCTGTATTAGTTTTCACCATCTTTTTTTTCTTTTTTCTTTTGGTATAAATATAAGTATTGTAAATCAAATGGAGTGCAGCAGCCATAGGAGTATTTTCCAGCATTACAAATAGAGCTAAATAGTTCAAAAATATGGACTTAGGGAGCCTCCATATAGTATGTTGTATGATGTGGGAAGGTTTTTGCTTTACCTTTAACATTTTTATGTATCTTAACCAAAATAGTATGTGAGTCAGTTAACTTATTTTGAAGCCGTCTACTATTGTGCTTTATCCAAATGCAATATATGATTACTAGGAAGAATACCTTGAGAAGTTTGGCGGCCCGCCAATTCTTTGCCTTTTGTTACCTTAATCATCTAATGGAGTTCCTCATTCCATTCTCCTATAAGGCGCCTAATTCCGTGTTGTATATGCTACTTGTCCACCCATATTGGAAAAATGAATGTATTCTGTCTTCTATATCAGCCCTATATAAATTGCACTGGGTGTCAACGGAAGGCAGCCACAGTATTCACCCTTAATCTCTCTACGAACTCGGTGTTACTTTGAATGAAACTAGGCAAGTAAACTCCATACATATTAGGGCGAGAGCATTTATGAGTTCATTGAATTTAAGAGATCATTTTCTCACCTTTATGAAGACTCAGATATCATTTAGTTAATCATATATATTTTTTTATTGAATTATGCGTCTGAAAGGACCCTTGATGCGCATGAGTGTAGAAATTCTTCACATTTCCGGCATCCGTCAAGATTTACCAACACGTGGGACTAAGTGCCTTGCCTTGATCTTCCCTCACGTTACATTTGGCGAAGCACAAATCGCGGTAGCCGGGTCCCGAGGAGGAGAACAACACGGAGTGATCAAGACGGGTCCTACAAAGAAAATCCATGCGTCGACTTGTTATTATATGAGATTTGGGACAAGGCCGTAGAAAGCGCACACACACCGCCACCCCCTCCAAAAAAAAAAAGGATTAAAAGATCTACCGAGAGAGAGAATCGTGCATGGTAACTGTAGTCCTGTCCAATCGGATGCGCAAATCGGGTCCAACATGCTGAATTACACAGCATCGATCTTAATGGGTCACGAGAAATGCAAGAATTGTTCGATAGATTATAAGAGGTGAGAGCTGATTAACTAAGTCTTGCATTACATCACGCAGCGTTCAAGAAGGCACGGATGTAAATGCCATGCTCCGTGCCAAAAACCGTCCCTCTTGGGCCGATGCCTCGATCAGATCAATTAAGTACCGGGAGAAGCTCAGATTTTCGATACGTTACTAAGGTTAATATTTGCTAGGATAACCGCGGCACTCGTTAATCCGCTGTGCATGATCGATCCCAACAGAATGAAAAATCCCAATTATTAGCAATAGAGAAGAAGAAGAAAAAAAGGAAGAAATCGTGTGGGTCCCACATGTAAAGCGCTGCTGAAGCTTCTTCCCGAATCTCCACGGACAGCTCTATATTTGCACTTTGCAGGCGTCTTCGTTCGGACAGGTAGAAAAGAGAGAAGACCACCTCCCCCTTCATCTTCGCTTTCTCCGTCCGGCACTCTTCCTCGCCGGTGACCAAGCTTTCCCCGTCGGCATCCTCCCTCTCATGACCCCTCTCTCTCGCCCGGGTCCCAGCATTTCCTGTGAGTCCTCCTGGTCTTTTGTTTCAAGTCCTTTTTCCGGGGATCTCGGCTCGGAGACGAGATGACAGGCCGGCGGCCGGCCGTCTTGAAAACTCGCTTCATAGTCTCCGCCTTCGAGCCGGGTAGGAGGTTTCGCGGTTAAATGCTCGTCCTTGCAAACCCCTCCTCTTACTCTGCCTGTTCCGTTTAAAGATTCAGCCGGGCTCGGTTTCTTGGGTTCTTAGAGTTTTTCTTGTGTCCGAGTGGGTTGTGTTTCTTTGATGTCGACCGTTTCCTGATGATTGTTTGGGTCTAGATCTAAGTTCAAGCTCTAAAAAATGGCCAATATCTTCTCCTTACTCTGTTAGTCTGTTTTTTGTTTAAACCAAAGGCATATTTGACTGGGTTAAGTCATGTCGGTGGATTTTCAAAGAAAAACTTCAATGGTCCAACGTGCTCTTCGTCTTGGGTTCTATGTTTCCTTGGTTATCAACGGCAGCTGTCGCTGAGGCGATGATGTTGAATCAAGGGCCGGAGTGAGTAAAGATTCGTTGAAGTATTTTTGCCAGCGTGTACTCTTACTGTACGTTATGCCCATTTGATGTGGCTGGTGTGGACGTTTGAGCTGGTGGTGATGATTGGCTGTGAGAGGTGGGCTGGGTTGTGTCCGTAAATTTTCAGTGATCGATGTTCGGAATAGTAATGGCTAGCGGCGGTGGCGGCGGCTGTTAACATGGCAGCTGACAACATGACACCTGACAGCGGAAGTTTGGTTCTGTGTGATGTGTTTTGTGAAGTAGCTAGCAATGATCATTTAGAGGAGAGTGAATAGGTGAATCTACACAATCTTTTGATAATTTATTGCGAAAGTGAAACAGATCACAAAAGAATCTGGATAAAATTCAGATTCAAGATAGATTATATAAACAGAGTTTTTGAGGTGCAGAATGTAAAGTAAAAGATAAGGGATAGAAAAATTGCACACAAGTTTATAGTGGTTCGGCTTGTAGCAAGCCTACGTTCACTCTCCCACGCTTATAGCTTACTGGCTGGATTCCGCTAATTAAATCAATGAGAAGTTACAGCAAGTTGTGCTGCTTAAACTCAAGCACTTTTCCCCGAAGCTGGTGCTGTTTATACCAAGCAAATAGATCACACTATCTTACATCTAAGCACACACTTATAATACTGTCTATACATCTCAAATGATTACAAGTTTAAGCTCACGAAAGACAAGAGATTGAATCGAAACATGCTCAGACTTTGGACTTGTTGATTATGAATTCTGTTTTTCCTTCTGCTGCTCGTTGATCTCCTTAAATACTCCTTTATTTCCACACTAGCCGTTGGACAGCTATTAGAGGATCATCTTCCAACCTTCCCTTTGGACAGATTTGTATAATAAGGATTGAGTAGCCGTTGGATGACAGATTTTGAATCCCAATGATTCCGGTCGCCCATACAATCAGAATCTTGGTTTCCATAAGTAGAGCTTTGTTCGTTGTAATGCATGCTTGTTGTAATCTTTGATTGTCAATTAATTTGATTTATATTGATATCAAAGCTTTCCTTTTGTGAAATCCATACTGGATCACTAGCTATTATGTTTGGTTCTGCATTATGTGTCTGCGTCTTAAGAAATTCTGCATCTGCATCTGAAAAACTTCTGCGTCTGCATCTGAAGAATTTCTGCATCTGCATCTGAAAAACTTCTGCATTTGCATCTGAAGAATTTATACGTTTGAATTTCAGAACTGAGATTATGTGGGTCATCAATAAGCTATATGACAACTTGTAAAGTCTGACTAATTTCCTTCTAAGCTTCCAGAATATACATATCTGGGATAAATTAGTTTAGAATAAGTAGTAGACTTATAATGACTCAGAAAGTTTTGTCAACTTCAAAATTAATAAGAGTTTTCCTTAACAATCTCCCCCTTTTTTATGGTGACAAAATTTTCCTACATATTGAATTAATTTAAAATTGATTTGTAAGTAAATAAGCATATTAAGCACATTAAGCCACAGATTGAAATTGAAAAAACAAACTCTGTTGATATATGTGTCTTTTTTTTCCTTTGTATGAAACCTGCATATGATCCTGCATATTGACATTAGTATGTCTACATATAAATTCTCCCCCTTTTTGTTACCAGCAAAAAATTGAGAGATTAAAACAATGATATTAAATGATCAACCAGTCTAATTGTTATTGAAATTACAGACAAAAAAAAATTGAGATAGTTTTAGAGAGAAAAACAGGCTATTTTTTAGAAGGGGTGCGAATCAGTTGAAAATTTTCCAGAATGGAAACAACTTCTTCTATCTTGGAAGTGCAATCTCCTACTGCTTTGTCCATGTTGGTTGAATACAGAGCAATAGCCTTTTCAAGTTCTGCTTTATCCATAGCTACCTGAAGATTCTGATTTTTGGTGTTTTCCTCAACAATGTTATATAGATTCTTCAAATCTTGTTCAAGAGCAGCTTGCTTTTCCTTAATCTCGATTAGAAGAGATAGAATAGTTTCATTATTTGAAGGCTGTTCATTGACATTTTCTTGTGCAGATTGATCATACTCTGTGGCTGATTCTGGTTGATTTTCCCCCTGAACAATTGCTTGGTCTTTAGAAGCTACATGATCTTCACGAATTGGTTTTTCAGTGTTTCCTATTTCAAAGTGGTCTTCTACTTCATCACTTTCATCATGCAGAAGAATTTTTCTTTTCTTACTGTACACTTTGATTAGGGTAGGAGAGTCAGACTTCTTGCTGGCCGGACTAGACCGTTTCTTTTGCCCTGTTTTTCTTGACTTTCCAACAGATTTTGCCTCTGACTATTGAACCTCTTTTCCTCTTACTTTTTCCCTGACATCTTCAAATAGTTTTATTTTGGAGAGCATCCTTTCTCCGACATATATATAGAGAATAAGGGTCTTTCGCAAATCATCATGAATAGATATGTTTAAGAACATGAATATGTGAGAGATTAATGCACCATATGGTAATTGTCCCTTGTCTTCTTGCAATGCTCTATACATATGGAAGATGATGACATGAGGAAGAGGGAAGGGTTGACCTTTCAAAATGGCTCAAATGAGCTTGATTTCTGATTTGGAGATGTCAATTTTAGAAGCTGCCTTGGGTTTCAAGCAGTTGATTATGATCTTATGCAAGATCACAGATCGTTTGGACAAATCAGAGTAGGAAAGATGCCTCTTACAATCTTGAACAAAGTGTGGATTTTCAGAAGCTACTCTGAAAGCATCTTCAAGATTTACTGCCAAAGGAGTAAACTTGGAATGTTTTGCTCCAATTATTCTAGCCAACTCATTCGCATGTAAGTCAAACTTCTTATCACCAACAATGAATTGAATCCAATTTGGTGACAGAATTGAAAGATTGGAATAGAAGTAGACAGTTAATTCAGCATAAACATTAGCAGATTGAAGGCAAAATTCATAAATCCCCAAATTCTGAAAAAGATGCTCTACGGAAATCTCTGCTTTCTCCAGGTAGTTAAAAATTCACTATTCTGTGGTTCATGACTCCTCTAGCAAGTAACATCTTATAGAACATGTTATGCTCAGTGCTTCTAAACAATCCTCTTGTACCAAGCAAGCTAGATTCTATTCCCACCTTCATCTCAGAAGTATCAACGAGTCAAGCATCATCTTCGGGAACAACAAATTTTGAGGCACTTACTGTCTTAGTGCTTATAGGAATAAATTCTTTTTCAGAATAATTAGAGGTTTCTCCGACTTTTTCTTTGCCCTTTTTGGAAAATGATTCTTTTGATGTAAAGCTCGCTGGAACTGCTTTATTTTTAGAGCAAAAAAGAGTATAACTTTGCACAAGATGTTCTTCAGAGTAAAGATCATTGTCTCTCAGACATTCATGAAGAACGGACGCTGAAGCATTACACCTTTTTAAGTTTTGATAAGTTTTCCACACAAATTTGATACTCCGGAAATGAAAATTAGTTTTACCGGACGGTGATGAACGTCTGGGTGGTGTCGCTTCGAAAGGGACTTCATGATAATCTGAATCTGTATCTGAAATCTCCAAATGTTCCGCCGGTGCAATAGATTTGGAGTCTCAGTTGAGAATACGTGAAGATCTTCTCTTAAAAGGCATTGTAAACATCTTTTTAGGCCAAAAGTTTCGATCTTTGGAGAAGGAAGAGAAAGAAGAGCTCTGAATATCGGAAGGGTTTTGAGGGTGAAGTACGAACTAAAAGGGTTTTGATAAAAGACGAACAGGTTTGTAAAAGACGAAAGGGTAAAGTATTTTTAGAAAGAATAAAAAGTAATCCCGAATAAGTATGTGCTTTTTAAGTATAAATGTATAAGATAAAATCAAGATAATATATTAGGCACAATTTATTAGATAAATTAGGATACGTACCTGATTTGCTTCCAAAATAATAAATATGATAATATCCTACCAAAAATATACCCGCCAAAATTTGAAATATGGACGTACCTTTCTTTAGAGTCTGAGAAGGACATTCAGACTGAGAATTTGAATTTGAAAAGTTCCTGTCTAACAAATGATCTACTAAAATGGATACACAATGCATAGTTTATTTCTTATAAACTCAAATGAAGATTTATCAAGAGGTTTTGTGAATATATCAGTTAATTGATTCTTATAATCAATAAATTAAATATTCACATCACCATTTTGAACATGATCTCAAATGAAATGATGCTTGATCTCAATATGCTTAGCTCGAGAATGAAGAATGGGGTTCTTTGTCAAATTGATTGCGCTTGTGTTATTACGCTTGATTGCAACATTTGATTCTTCAACAGCAAAGTCTTGTAACTATTGCTTCATCCACAGAATTTGTGCGCAGCAACTTCCCAAAGCTACATATTCTGCTTCTGCTGTGGAAAGTGCAACTGTATTTTGCTTCTTTGAGTACCATGATACCAGTATATTCCCAAGCAGTTGACATGTACCTGTAGTACTTTTCCTTTCCACTTTACATCAAGCTAAGTCAGCATTAGAATATCCAGTAAGAGTAAAAATTGAATCTTTGAAATACCAAAGACCTAGCATTGGATAAGTTCCAATATACTTGATTATCTTCTTAACTGTTAATAAATGTGATTCATTTGGGTCTGATTGAAATCTTGCACACATACACACATTGAAAAGTATGTAAGGTTTTAATGCAGTAAGATACAATAATGAACCTATCATGCTTCTGTATACTTTCTGATAAACCTTTTTACCATTTTCATCTCTGTTCAATTTGGATGAATAAGACATGGGAATGTATGTTTTCTTGCAATTTTGCAATTCAAATTTTTTGACAATATCCTTGGCATACTTTTCTTGGCAAATGAATGTACCATTTTTTATTTATTTCACTTGTAGGCCAAGAAAGAATGTTAATTCTCCCATCATACTCATCTTAAACTTATTCTGCATAATCTTAGAGAATTCCTTGCAAATCAATTCGTTAAAGGATCCAAAGATTATATCATCAACATAAATTTGAACAAGCAGAAAATCCTTACCATTTTTCTTAATGAACAAGGTTGTATCAACCTTACTTTTGGTGAAATCATTTTGGAGAAAGAAGTTATTTAACCGTTCATACCAAGCACGGGGTGCTTGTTTCAGACCGTAAAGAGCCTTTTTGAATTTGTAGACATAGTTAGTCTTCTTTGGTTCTTCGGAACCAGGTGATTATTCTACATAAACTTCTTCTTTGATATATCCATTCAGGAAGACACTTTTCACATTCATCTGAAATAATTTAAAATTATGAAAACAAGCATAAGCTAATAGTAGTTTAATGGCTTCTAACTTAGCAACTGGTGTATATGTTTCATCATAATCTATGTCTTCTTCTTGAGAATAGCATTTTGCTACCAGTCTTGCTTTGTTTCTTATAACTTTCCCTTTGTCATTCAGTTTGTTTCTGAAAACCCATTTTGTTCCAATGACTTGATGATTTTTAGGTCTTGGCACAAGCTCTTATACTTGATTTATTCTGAACTGCTGAAGTTCTTCATGCATAGCTTCAATCCAGCTTTCATCTGATAATGCTTCACCAATTTCTTTTGGTTTTATTTCTGATATCAAGACCAAGTTGCTGATATTCTTCTTGTGTTTAGATCGAGTCTTGATACCATTTTCTATTTTTCCAATGATGAGGTTCTTTGGATGACTGGATTTATGTTTCCAGTTTCTATCAAAAATTTCTTTCTAAATAATATTAGACTCTGAGGGTTCTGATTGAGTCTGGATTGCATCTTCTTTTACCCCTTCTGTAAATTTGATAATTTCTGGAAATTCTTGTTGAGCTTCTGATGATCTTTGAATGTTGGAAGATAGTTCATATTCATCTTTGTGAGTTTGAATGTTTTCTTCAAACTTAACATTCATTGATTCTTCCACAGTCTGAGACTTCTTGTTGAAAACTCTGTATGCTTTACTTGTGGTGAAATATCCAAGGAAGAGTCATTCATCTGCTTTCTCATCAAACTTACCAGTGTGGTCATTTGGATTTTTGAGAATAAAGCATTTACAACCAAATACTCGAAAATATGAAATGCTGGGCTTTTTACCTTTGTAAAGCTCATAGAGGGTTTTCTCAAGAAGGGGTTTGAGAAAAACTCTGTTAATGATATAACATGCTGTAAAAACTGCATCTGCCTAGAAATAGAAATGAATCTTGCTTTCAATCAACAAAGTTCTTGCCATTTCTTGCAAGGAACAATTTTTCCTTTCCACAACACCATTTTGTTCTGGTATATATAGAGTAGAAAAATTGTGTTGAAAGCCATTTTCCTCACAAAAATCTGAAAAGTTTTGATTTTCAAATTCTCATTCATGATCGGTTTTAATGCTGGAAATTGTATAACCCTTTTCATTTTGAATTCTTTTTGCAAATTTTGAAAAATATAAAAATGCTTCATTTTTATGAGCAAGAAAGAATACCCAAGTAAATCTTGTAAAGTTATCAACAATAACTAGACAGTACTTCTTACCATCGATACTTTGTGTTCTAGTTGGTTCAAATAGATCCATATGAAGAAGTTACAAGGCACGATCAGTGGAAACATGATGTATAGATTTAAAAGAACTCCTTACTTGTTTCCCTAGAGTGCAAGCATTGCATAGCTCTGTTTTCTTGTATTTTAATACTAGCAAACCTCGAACTAGTTTCTTGTTTGAGATCTTTAAGATTTGTTTCATACTGATATGCCCCAATCTTCTGTGCCATAAATCTTCATCCTCTTTGATTGAGATTAAGCAATGAGTGGAGCTTGGATTGACATCTAGAAGATAAATGTTGCCATGTCTTCTTCCTGTGAATGTTTGAGAAGAATCTTTGCTTGTTCCTGAGCACGTATCTTCTTGAAAGTTGATTCTGAAACCTGTATCACATAATTGGCTGATGCTTAACAGGTTATAGTTGAGTCCTTTTACCAATGAGACATCATTGATTGTAAGTCCTCCTATTTCAACCGTTCCTTTGCCAATGATTTTTCCTTTGGAATTTCCTCTAAAGGAAACTTTTTCACCATTCAGACTTTGTAGATCAATGAATATGTTTGGATCTCCTATCATGTGTCTTGAGCATCCACTGTCTATGTACAATTTTCTTTTTCTTTTTGTGGTAACCTGCAAAATTATAACATCTCAAGTTTTCTTTAGTACCCAGACTTGTTTGGGTCCTTGAGAATTAGTATAGGCTGTCTTAACAAAGTCTCTTCGAACAAGTCTCCAGACCTTAGGACATTCATTCTCAAAATGCTGTGGGTCTCCACATTTTGAGCATTTGAGAGCACTTTGGCCTATAGGTTTTACAAAATTCCTTTTGAAATGATTTCTGTAAACTTGTCGAGGAGGTCTTTGTCTTATTCTCTCCTTGACTTTTGGAAAATCAATCAAGCTATCACTTTCCTTCACAAATCCGAGACCAGATTTGTTATAGTACGGAATTTGGATGGAAAGAATATGCTTCAAGGTTTCTAATCCTTTTGAAAATTTAGAAGTAATTTCTGTAACTTCCTGTTTCAAAGCAGCATTTTCTTTGGAAAGAAGATATCGACTTTCCTTGATTTGTTGAAATTCCTTTTGAAAGAAATCGTGTTTTTTCTTTTTGTGAAACATCCTGTTGCCTCAGTGATGAAATTTCCTTTTTTAGAGAAGAGATTCTTTTAAGAGCAGCTTTAAATTCAAAGCATAGTTCATCAATGTAATTCGATACTTCAATAAGCATTTCAGAATACTTTATCTCGATTTCCACTTTGGTATCAGAATCTGAATTTGAGTTTGAATCTGACTTTGCCATTAGACAGAAATTCGAGATATCGTCGTCACTGTCTTCACGCTCTGTGTCACTCTAGGTTTTTGCCTTTAAGGCCTTCTTTGCTTTCTCAAATTTGGTCTTCTTTTTCAGAAATGGATAATTAGGCTTGATATGTCCACGTTTCCTACAGTGAAAACATATTACATCCTTTCATTTTTTTGTTTCATCGATAGACTTCTTTTTCTCAAAAGACTTCTTTCCTTTGAGGTTTCTTCCTCTAATCTTCATCTTCTTATACTTCTTTATGAAGAGAGCTAGTTCTTCATCGTCAACGTCTTCATTTTTAGAATCTGCATCAGAATCAATGTTATTTCTTAATGCAATTGACTTATTACCTTTGGATTCATTCTCCTCATTCCGATGTTCAATCTCATATGATTGCAGAGTTCCAATCAACTCATTTACTGATAGAGGCTTGATCCTTTGTATCTCTCGAAGAGATGTTTTGATATTATCCCACTTCATTGTGAGTCCTCTCAGTAATTTGTTGACTTTCATTGCATCTGGAACTGGTTGTCCTTGATATGCAAGACCATTTACTATGTCAGTAAACCTGTCATACATGTCAGCAACTGATTCTTCAAGCTTTATCTTAAAGGATTCATATTGACCAAGCAAAAGATTTATTTGAGTTTCATTGACTCGATCTGTTCCTTCATAAGTAATGTGAAGCGTATCCCAGATTTCCTTAGTTGATTCACAAGCAGCAATTTTTTTATATTCAATAAGAGATAAAGCACAATATAAAGAATAAATTGCTTTGGAATCTAAGGTTTCTCTTTTGGATATCTCAATTTGAGATAAAGGAGGATCTTCTGATTTGCTTGCATCTGTATTTTCTCTTGAATCAGAAGATTTTGACTTGACTCCTCTGATGATGAAATCCCATTGTATATGATCAATTGACTTAATAAATGCCTTCATCTTATTCTTCCAGACACTGTATTTCTTGCCATCGAAATATAGTAGTCTATTGTTGCTTTGACCTTCAATGAGTCCTGGAGTACTCAAGCTAGCCATATAGATCGTTAATTCAAAAGTAAAACACTTCTAAAAACGAGCAACTTGCTCTGATACCGATTGAAGTAGCTAGTAAGGATCACCTAGAGAGGGGTAAATAGGTGAACCTACACAATCTTTTGATAATTTATTGCGAAAGTGAAACAGATCACAAAAGAATCTGGATAAAATTCAGATTCAAGACAGATTTATATAAACAAAGCTTTTGAGGTGCAGAATGTAAAGTAAAAGATAAGTGATAGAAAAACTGCACACAAGTTTATAGTGGTTCGGCTTATAGCAAGCCTACATCCACTCTCCCACACTTACAGCCTACTGGCTGGATTCCACTAATCAAATTAATGAGAAGTTACAGTAATTTGTGCTGCTTAAACTCAAACACTTTTCCCCAAAGCTGGTGCTGCTTATATCAAGCAGATAGATCACACTATCTCATACCTCAGCACACACTTATAACACTATCTACACTTCTCAAATGATTACAAGTTTAAGCTCACGAAAGACAAGAGATTGAATCGGAGTATGCTCAAACTTTGGACTTGTTGATTCTGAATTCTGTTTTCCCTTCTGCTGCTCGTTGATCTCTTTAAATACTCCTCTATTTCTACACTAGCCGTTGGATAACTATTAGAGGATCATCTTCCAATCTTCTCTTTGGACAGATTTGTATAATAAGGATTGAGTAGCCGTTGGATGACAGATTTTGAATCCCAATGATTCTGATCGCCCATACAATTAGAATCTTGGTTTCCATAAGTAGAGCTTTGTTCGTTGTAATGCATGCTTGTCGTAATCTTTGATTGTCAATCAATTTGATTTAGATTGATATCAAAGCATTCCTTTTGTGAAATCCATATTGGATCACTAGCTGTTATGTTTGGTTCTGCATTCTATGTCTGCGACTTAAGAAATTCTGCATCTGCATCTGAAAAACTTCTGCATCTGCATCTGAAGAATTTCTACGTCTGTATCTGAAAAACTTTTGCATCTGCATCTGAAAAACTTCTGCGTCTGCATTTGAAGAATTTCTACGTCTGAATTTCAGAACTGAGATTATGTGGGTTTTCAATAAGCTATATGACAACTTGTAAAGTCTGACTAATTTCCTTCTGAGTTTCCAAAATATACATACCTGGAATAAATTAATTCAGAATAAGTATCAGACTTATAATAACTTAGAAAGTTTTGTCAACTTCAAAATTAATAGGAGTTTTCCTCAACATTTTGTTCATGTAATATAGCTTTTCAGTTATAAGCTTTGTTTAAAACTTCTGAAATTTTTCGTCCATAGGTTTGCCATATTAGAAGATGAGGACCTGAACGTGAGGGAGGGGAGCAGTAGAGAGGGCAAGAAAAGGGGGAGATTGGCAAAGTGGGACTCAACTGCATCTACAGGTATTACTGACATTTCATTTTCGAGTTGATCTGTGTATTTCTGGATCAGTAAGCTAAGGGGGAATTTTAAATGAACTTTCTGTGTCTTGAGTTTTTTACTCACTTGACGAGTGGGGCTTCCATTTTCTCAGGAATGCTATTCAAATTGTTCAAATAATTGTATGCATAGAAGTTTAACCTATTTTCTACATTGCAGGATTTGGTTCAACATGCTGTAGAGGGGTATAATGTCTGCAGATTTGCATACAGTCAAGCTAATTCAGGAAATACTTTCCGGGATATTTTTAAGGGCATTGAAGGCTCTCTATGTGGCTAGTTTTGCAAGATGTCTTGAATAGTTCTTGCAAATGCAGAGGGAAACTCTTAAGAGAAACCTTGAAAAAGAAAGGAAGTCCTTGAAGCTTAGAGTGTCCGAACTTGAAAAGAAATTGGAAGTGGTTGCAACAGATTTGATACATCTGAGGCAACTCTTTCAGATAGGAACATAGAGCGAGCTATCGCACAGAATAGTTTAAAGGAACTCAAGGATTTGAGAGAGATGAAAGAGTTAATTAATCTTCACCTGATCATTTATATTGAGTTCTAATTTTGCCCGGGTACTTTTCATGTCATCTGTTTCTGGTGTAACTTCTTTTCTCTTGTCGTTGAGTCGAAAAGAGATCTATTATTAACAATGATGCTCCATTGTCTAGGATATTGACCGAAAGAGTGAGCAGGCAGCTGATATCTTGAAGATGCAAGGGGCTTGATACGCTGAGCTATAGGTCCTTTGTGAAGAAGAAACTTTGAGGAAGCAGTATTTTGATACCATACAAGGTTTGTTTGCCCATTAAACCTTCTAAGTTTGGGTTTTGATAATGGTTACTGGGAAAGCATACCACACTGAATTACTTATAAATATTATAAAGTGACACTACGAGGCTTCTGCAGCTTAGCTTTGTTGACCTTGCTAGGTAATGATGACGTGACATACACAATCATTAATGTTAATTAACTTGCATATAAGGTGAATTAGAAAGTTTAAATGGAAAAATATCTGAAGGAAAAGAAGACAACTTTCAAATGTGCTGTACTCATTTATCCTTATCTCATAGTTATCCATGTTAACAGATTTTTGAACAAAGTCAAGTCCTAAATATATTCTTTTATATCATCCATATTATTGAGGAACGGCATATAATGATTCGAACAAAGTCAAGTCCTAGATATATTCTTTTATATCATCCATATTATTGAGGAACGGCATATAATGATTCGAACAAAGTCAAGTCCTAGATATATTCTTTTATATCATCCATATTATTGAGGAACGGCATATAATGATTATTAACAGTTTGACTTGAATTCGGAAAGATATAAATATCAAATGTGAATAGTAAAAAATAGGCAATCAAGTCTCATCTCAAGCGTAACCATTGCAATTTTTCGCTTTCTAGGGAAAGACGCAATCTTTTTCTAAATCTAATAAATGCTCATCTTTCCAAAGTGTTACCGGCTTTCAAGTGACATGGAATTCCATGATTAATGCAATGTCCAAATGAGTCACAAAAATCTCACTTTCAACAAGTATAGAAGCTTGTCGATAAACTTGGCTATTATTGTATTGCTAAGGCTATAATGTGATACGTGCAACAAACTTTCAAAACTTGTTCTCTCTATTGTAGCTAGAGAGAACGAGTTTGAGCAAAGACCTTGATATCTGAATTGATCGACCAATGGAGCTCCAAGAAGCATGCTTTTTTACTTCTTGATGGTGAGGTTTTTGTGACTTCACCAGATGTTGCATTAATCATGGAGCGTCATTGCAAAGTTCGTAACACTTTAGGAAGATGGGTTTTTATTGAATTTATAAAAGATTATGTCTAGTCTAAGAATTTTTTTGGGTAGGCAACAAACCAAATTTCATGAGAACTTTTTTGCTGTTCACATTTGATACTTATTTTTTTTCCTAATTTGAGTCGATAGTTGTGATATGTCATTCCTTAATAATTTGAATGGTACAAAAGAATATGTTTGGGAATTGGCATTGCTCGAGGATATCTTAATGTGGATAACTGCAAGAAAGGAGAAAAATGTGCAGTAAGTTGGAGGTTTTCTTCTATTCTTTTAGGTATTTTTCCATTTAAGCTTTTCTAGTTCATCTTATATTTAAGTTTTTGAGCATTAATACTTATGAAAGTCACATTATCATTATATAGACAACACTCGTCTTTTTCGTTGTTTTCTTTATTTTTTATTTAATTTTAATATATCTTATAAATTGTGTGCAATTTTTTTTTGCTTTGTACAATTGACGTCTCCATTTTTGCTGATTTGTGTAGATTGGTCTTATAATCATTGTGACTTGGCTCAGTCTAATTTTTGAATTAATTTATTTTTCTTTTTGTATGCTGATGGAAAAGGAGTAAAGTTATCACAAGATTAAGTATCACAGAATAATTTGAGAAACTAAGTGATTATCAAGTAGATTAAATTGAATGTTTATCTTATTAATTACATCTATTTTGACCTTTATTGTCATCGAAACTAGTTTAGATGAGAGTAATGATCGAAATAAGATGTAATCAATATGATAAACACTATCCACCTGATCATCCCTCAGTTTCTTAAATTCTTCGGTGATCCTTGATCTTGTAATGATCTTACAATTTTCCCATCGGCATGCACGAGGAAAAGTGAAGGAGTTACTCCGAAAATTAGGCCGAGCCACATCAAAATGCTCATTAGATCATATCTGCACAAATTAGCAGAAATTGATGTGTCAATTGGGCAAAGCGAAAAAAAATTGCACGCAAATCATAAGATATATTAGAACTGAATAAAGAACAAAGAAAGGACTCAAAAGACCGGTTGTTGTATAAATAATGATGATGTTATATTCTATTTAATGTTGAACTTGCAAACTAGAAAGCTTAAATGGAAAATTACCTAGAGTAATATAAGACAACCTCCAATGTACGTCACACCTCTATACTTTCTCAAAGTTATGCACGTAAATAGATCCTCGAGTAAGGTCAAACCCCAGTTATATTCATTTATAGCATCAACATTTCTAAGCAAGGACATGTAACGGCTATCGACGGATCGACTTATACTCGGAAAGAGAATAGTAGCAAATGCAAAGAGTAAAAAGACTCTTAAGAATTTCAATTTATCGCCTTCGCAACCCAGGCGATTAAGGCTTTTCTAAAGCGAATTCAATTTGATTTTTCTGTTTTTGGTATTAAATATATATAATGCATTTCTAAATCCATAAAAATATTGTCTCATCGCATTTCCAGTGACGCGGAACCCCATAATCAACGCCACATCCAAGGGCACATTTGTAATTTAGCCATTAGCAAGTATAAAAGCCTGCTTCTTGGAGCTCAATTTGTTCATCAAATCTGCTATTAGCGTCTTTGAAATGCTGTAATATGGTATGCACAATAAAATTCCAAAACCCGCTCTTTCTATTACTGTTCATTGATTAGAATTTAGGTTTTCCACTCGCTTGAGGAAGATGAGCAACGAAAACCTTGTATTGAAGGTAGTTTCGACAATCTGCGTATTACCAAAAACCTATGCTTAAAATTCTTTTTGTTTTTCATTTGAGTGAGCTTAGGACACATTTACAAACTTGGAGCAGCACATTAACGAATTTAATAGCTTTGTAAAATTTATTTACTAACTCGATGACATGAAAACCGAACTATGAAGTGATCATAAATAGTTAGATTAGAGAAGTACAACTTGAGGAACAAACGTGAAAGTAAGAAGGTCAGTGGTTTTTTCTTCACATCTGACTACCTGTGATCATTTGATAGTTCAGTTTTTATGTCGAGCTAACAAATAGATTTTAGGAAACTATTGAGTTCATTAATGTACTGCTTTAAGTTTGTAAATGTGTCCTGAGCTTGCTTAAAGGAAAAATAAAAAGAATTTTAAGCATAGGTTTTTGGTAATATGCAAATTGTCGGAATTTCCTTCAATACAAGGTTTTTGTTGCCTATCTTTCTCAAGCGAGTAGAAAACCTAATTTCTAATCAACAAACAGCAATAGAAAGAGCGGGTTTCAGAATTTTATTGCGCATACCATATTACAGCATTTCAAATACACTAATAGCAGATTTGATAAACAAATAGAGCTTCAAGAAGCGGACTTTTGTACTTGCTAATGGCGAGATTATAAATATTTTCTTAAACATGGCGTTGATTATGGGGCTCTGCGTCACTGGAAAGGCGATGACAATATTTTTATGAATTTAGAAAGGCATTATATATAATTCAGAAAAATCAAATTGAGTTCGCTTGATAAGAGCCTTGATTACTTACGTTGCGAAGGTGACGAATCGAAGTTCTTAAGAGTCTTTTTACTCTTTGCATTTACTAATGT
Organism: Syzygium aromaticum; assembly: GCA_024500025.1. Lineage (NCBI taxonomy): Eukaryota > Viridiplantae > Streptophyta > Magnoliopsida > Myrtales > Myrtaceae > Syzygium > Syzygium aromaticum. The sequence continues at coordinate 89,878 of CM044888.1, read as the reverse complement.
TCTCTTTCTGAGTACAAGTCAATCGGTCGATAGTCGTTACATGTCCTTGTTTAGAAATGTGGATGCTATAAATGAATATAACTAGGGTTTGCCTTTGCTCAAGGATCTATTTATGTGAATAATTTTGAGAAAGGATAGATGTGTGACGTACACTGTAGGTTGTTTTATATTGCTCCAGGTAATTTTCCATTTAAGCTTTCTAATTTGCAAGTTCAACATTAAGCAGAATGTGATATCATCATTATGTATAAAATAGTTAGTCTTTTACGTTCTTTTCTTTATTCTTTATTCAATTTTAATATATCTTATGATTTATGTGCAATTTTTTCCGCTTTGCACAATCGACATATCAATTTCTGCTAATTTGTGCAGATATGGTCTTATGAGCATTTTGGTGCAATTTTTTCCGCTTTGCACAATCAACATATCAATTTCTGCTACTTTATGCAAATCTGGTCTTATGGGCATTGGTGTAATTTTTTCCACTTTACACAATCGACATCTCAATTTCTACTAATTTGTGCAGATTTGGGCTTATGAGCATTTTGATGTGGCTCGGCCTAATTTTTAGAGTAACTCCTTGTCGCGACCTCCCCAAATCGGTCTCGTTATCCAACGAGTTTGGCTAATAGATTACTAAGTTAAACCTAGCTGGAGCTATCCCAAGCCTATACTAACTCGTGACTTAAGATTTAAATTATTAACATGCAAATCAATTTCATCTAAGAGTCGTCATTAATCAGTTTTTGATGGGTTGATTAAACACCTAAGTAAAGCATGGGAGACTTGTCTCACTTTTGCGAACCAAAGATTCAATGGTATGGGAACTTGATTATACTAATTAATCAACTAGTGCCCTTTCGGTACCTAACATTGTTCAAACACCACCTAATATATTTATGCAGCAATTGGGAGTCTCGAAATTTCATCCCTAACCGAGGTAAGAGAAGTAACAATCAATACGCGAACCTAATGTATTTAATTAACCACATGCAAGGCTAAATTAAACGCGCAATTCGAAATGTGTAAATTAAGCAATGTGTAATCAAACGTAACATTAATTACACAAAAGGGCGAGAAAAGCCAATTCCAAAGCCTAAACAATATTTTTTTGATTTTCTAGAATTTTTGAATTTTTCTGAATTTTTTTAATTTTTTTAAATTTTTTAATATTTTTTAGACTTTTTAATATTTTTGGAGACTTTTAGACATTTTCGAATTTTTTTAATTTTAAAATATTTTTTATATTTTTATTAGTAAAATAAAGATTTCGGACCGAATCCCTGACTTGATTCCCCAGACACCTGACCCGACTCTCTCTAATCCGTCCGGGATCTTTTTTTCTTTTCCTATTTTCTCTCTTTTCTTTTTTTTTTGTTTCTTTTTCTTTTTTCTCTTTTGTCTTTTCTGGTCTTCCTTCCCCCCTTCGTGCCTTCTACCCAGAATATCCTCTTCTTCGTAGAGTTCTTCACCGAGGCCTCCCCCACGTATTCAGTCGAGACCACGCTGTGACCACCTCTTCCACCTCCGACTGTCGGGCACGTGTCGCCAACGCCGACGGCCGCCATTGGACCCACACTCTCATTGTTGGCTGCCGCCTCCACTGAACCATAAACTAACTCTGGCTATGAAAAGTTACGTGAGCGACCGAATGTTGGTGTTGACTTGCCCCTTTTTCTCCGAACCTCAAACAGATCTAAAGCTCTAAATCTACACATACATAAACACACAAAACAAAGATGGGAAACTGCCTACAACGGCCTCTCACTGTGGGCATTAATTCGGCGACGAAGAGCTTTCTGGCGGGTACGGAATGCGCACATGGTCGACTCGTACGATGAAAACTTGAAGTAAGTGACAATATTGGAGCAAACTATGCATATATCGAAGTTTTAGAGTGCCGGTTTTGCAAAAATAGATTCGGAATTTCATTTCGACATTTTGTCAAACAGGTAGTAGGCGGGGTAAGGGAATGAAGCTACAGGGCTGATTTTAACAAGATTCATGGCCTTCCTGACATACGACGTTTAAAACGACTTGTTTGAATGCGAAGCAAGTGTAAGCCTCTATTAACGGGGCCGGGCGACCACTGAATAAGTTCAGTGTGCCCGGCATCCGAGAGGCAGGGGAAGGGAGGCAGCAAGATTAGACCGGGGCTGACCGTGATGAAGCGCGGTGGCTTGAGGCACGACAGGAGCCGACAGCAATTAAGACGGACGACTGGTCAAAGAGGAAAAGTCTCTCTTTTATGGTTCTCTCGGTGCCCTCTCGGTCGGGCGTTTTTTCCCTCTCTCCCAGGTCCTCATCTTTGGGAATGTTGGCTAGAGGACGTCAAACGGCGACGGTGATCATGGTTGTTTGGCTGAGATGAAGGATGAGGGGTTTGCAAGGTTCTTCATTTTCGAAGACCCCCTCCTCCCCTGCTCTGGATCTCTCTCGGTTTCGGCTCCCCTTCCAACCTGTTCTCTCCGGAACTCTTCAAGCTCTCCTCTCTTTTGCCCTCTCGCTCTCTCTTCCTTTTTTTTTTTCTCTCTCTTCTCTCCTTTCCTCCTCCTCTCTCTATGTATGCAGACTCCATTTTCCTTTTTTACGAGTGCATGTACGAAGGCAACAAGAAAGAGAAAGTGTGAGAGAGCCCCTTTTTGTGTTTATTTTGACCTTTCTGCAATGGACGTCCCTCTCTCTCTCTACTTTTGTGATAATGCTTCTTTTGCCCTTTCTTATATTTTCTGCTTTCGTGAAAGTGTGGAATTGAGAGAGAGAAGAAATCCCTTCGTATCGGTTTAGGGATGAGCTCCCCTTTTGTATTTTACTTTACTTTTTTTTAAACTTTCTATAATGATTTTTTATATAAAATAAAAAGAAAAATGTGCTTTACTAAATTCTATTAATACAAATGTGCTTACTATCTATGTGCTATGTAATTTAACGAAAATATTTTTATTTAAATGTTAAAAATTAATTCCTAATTTTCGTGTAATTAATCCTTCGACGGATAGGCAAAAAATTAGGTGTCAACACTCCTTCACTTTTCCCTTGCATGCCGATGGGATAATTGTAAGGTCATTACAAGGTCAAGGATCATCAAAGAATTTAAGAAACATGAGATGATCAGGTGAATAATGTTTATTGTATTGATTACATCTTATTTCGATCATTACTCTCATCTAAACTAGTTTCAATGACAATAAAGGTCAAAATAGATGTAATTAATAAGATAAATATTCAATTTAATCCACTTGATAATCATTTAGTTTCTCAAATTATTCCGTGATTCTTAATCTTGAAATAACTTTACTCCTTTTCCATCAGCATACAAAAAGAAAAATCAATAAATTAATTCAAAAATTAGACCGAGCCAAGTCACAATGATTATAAGACCAATCTACACAAATCAGCAAAAATGGAGACGTCAATTGTACACAGCGAAAAAAAAATTGCACACAATTTATAAGATATATTAGAATTGAATAAATAATAAAGAAAACAACGGAAAAGACGGGTGTTGTCTATATAATGATAATGTGACTTTCATAAGTATTAATGCTCATGAACTTGCATATAGGATGAACTATAAAAACTTAAATGGAAAAATACCTAAAAGAATAGAAGAAAACCTCCAACTTACTGCACAGTTTCTCCTTTCTCGTAGTTATCCACATTAAGATACCCTCGAGCAATGCCAAATCCCAAACATATTCTTTTGTACCATTCAAATTATTAAGAAACGACATATTACAACTATCGACTCGAATTAAGAAAAAAAATAAGTATCAAATGTGAACAGCAAAAAAGTCCTCATGAAATTTGGTTTGCTGCTTACCCAAAAAAGTTCTTAGATAAGACATAATCTTTTATAAATTTAATAAAAACCTATCTTCCTAAAGCGTTGTGGACTTTACAATGACGCTCCATGATTAATGCAACGTCTGGTGAAGTCACGAAAAGCTTGCCATCAAGAAGTAAAAAAGCATGCTTCTCGGAGCTCTATTTGTCGATCAACTCAAATATCAAGGTCTTGCTCAAATTATAATATGATACATGTAACAAATTTCCAAAACAAGCTCTAGCTACAATAGAGAGAACAAGTTTTGAAAGTTTGTTGCACATATTAAATTATAGCCTTAGCAATACAATAATAGCCAAATTGATCGACAAGCTTCTAGACTTGTTGAAAGTGAGATTTTTGTGACTCCTTTGGATGTTGCATTAATCATGGAATTTCGCGTCACTGGAAAGCCGATAACACTATAGAAATATGAGCCTTTATTGGATTTAGAAAAAGATTGTCTTTTCCTAGAAAGAGAAAAATTGCAATGGTTACGCTTGAATTGAGACTTGATTGCCTATTTTTTACTATTCACATTTGATATTTATATCTTTCTGAATTCGAGTCAAACAATCAATAATCATTATATGCCGTTCCTCAATAATATGGATGATATAAAATAATATATCTAGGGCTTGACTTTATTCGAAGATCTGTTAACACGGATAACTGTGAGATAAGGATAAATGAGTACAATACGTTTGAAAGTTGTCTTCTTTTCCTTCAGGTATTTTTTTCATTTAAACTTTCTAATTCACCTTATATGCAAGTTAATTAATATTAATGATTGTGCATGTCACGTCATCATTACCTATACACCTGTCTTTTGCGTTTCTTTTTTTTTTTTTTACTTAATTCAAATATATCTTATATGTTGTGTGCAATTTCTTCAGCATTGCACAATTGACGTCTCCATTTCTGCTGATTTGTACATATCATAAAAAAAAAAAAAAAAGTAAACCCTTTACCAGCTCCAGCGAAGGGTTAGGGCCATTGGCGAGCCAAATATGGCGCTTGAGGTCATTGTTGGTCCCTACCAGCATTGGGCCTTTAGCCTTACCAATGTTGGCTTTCACTTAAAAGCCCATTAGAAAGACTTTCCAAACACTTCAATATTTCTCCTAGGGACTTTGGAGGCCAAAAGCCCTCTGAGAAAGTTGAACCAAATGCATCCTTAGTCATTACGAGTGTAAAAGCACTTGCAAGCTTTTCCATTCTTGTTGCAAATCTATTAACAATTGCTTTTCCATTCAAATACTTTTCTTAAACAATCTCACATAGTATGTGGATAGCGTGTATGTTTCTTATGAATAGTTAATTTTATCGAAATAAAAATAGACCTTATAGTAAAGTTCGATGAATCCATCTATACCATGTAATTATTTATCGATCATCCTTGTCCAAGAAATGTTTCTCGAGTTTGGAAATAATTGCCCACGATTCGTCATACTTCACAATTGGAAGCATGATTGTTGCAAAACATAGTTCTTCAATTTGGAACACTACTTTTTGCTAAAAGTTTCTAACAGTGATTCCTTAAAACTTTGGAATGTAAAGAAATTGGAAATTTTTGGTGGGTCCAATAGGTATGGATGTTATGTGAGTTTTTATTAATAATTGGACCTAGGCATAATTTCAGAAAGTTGGCTAGGCCAGGGCGGTAGAAGAACTGAAAAAGGAGAAACTCAGAAGGTGATGGGGAAAATATAATACTCAGAGAGTTATGGAAATGAAGGAAGAAGAAAATTAGAGAAACCCATAAGTTATGGGGCCAAGGAAAGAGATATGGATGACACATTCAGCGAGAATTATTGTGGAAGGCTACCATTATTAGGGCAAAGCTCACTCTCATTGAGAGAGAGTGAAAACACGCTTGTAAAGAGAGATAGAGTTTACCTTTTCGTCTCTTTATATTTCTAATTTCTAAATAAAAATTTATTATATATTTATTTATAAATGTGATCACTGTTTACATAGTTTTTTTTTTCCTTTTTGATTGATTACGGATGTTAGGTACTAGATTTTATGAATATCAGTTATCAGCTCTCGGTAGAGGCAAAAATAAAAAAAAATGCATGTGCTTTCAAACAGATGGTGCATATACAAGCCTTCGCTAATAATGGATCCCATGTGAAATTCATATAATCCAAAATTGGAAATACCTTAGGCATATATGTATGTGATGTATCCAAGGATGTCTCATAAGACATGGTTATCGTCCATTCTTACTTCAGTTTAATTTTGCATGTGAGCAATGTCTATGACTCGTAATCCAATAATCAGAGATATGATTGATGAAAATCTCCTTCAATCAAGAAACTGCACACATCTAGATATGAGGATTATTCATTTTCTTCTTGTCCGTGCGCACGAGGGCAACCCAATGGTATTGCCTTGACTAGAGGCTGAGGTCCATTGGAAAGAGAAGATATGCATTGCAATGTACCAAATTAACGACCTTTAATATTGGGTTAATCAGTGGACACCCTGTGCTCGTTTACTGGAAAGAGAAGATGTGCATTGCATTGGAATCTTTCAAAAAGCATGGGCTCTGCATCCAGCCTTTTTCATTTGTTTTATCTGCGAGAATCTTCGTACGGATAGTTCATGTAATTCACTGGATAAAGGGCTCCACAATAATGTTACAACACTAATTGGTATGCTTGTTTAAGAAGTTTCACCACGGATCGACTTGCACCCATACAATGAACAAAGTCAAAGCAAAACTTTCCAGCTTTGTTCTCTCCCCCCTCATCTCTTCCACTGTCGTGTCAAGTCACCCCACTCCACCCACCTTACTTTGCCAAGCCCCATTCGACCTGTCACAACACCGTCAGTTGCTTAAACACAAAACCACCACCGTCGAACCGGCATTTAGACAACTAGGTTAACTTTTGATGGCCGCGCACCACCAACAACCATGTCGAAGTGAAGCCTGATCAACCTTGGAAGACTACGCACCACCAACGACCACATAATGGGGCGAATCTGTGGTCCAGAGAGGAGGGGAGGGAGAAAGACGGGGCCAAATTTTATTTTTCCTACTTTTTAGTTTTAGATATTGATTTTAGTTTTGTGTTTAGAGTTACATACAGATGGCTAGGTAAACTACCATGTTGATCATTCGGCCTTTTACTTTTTACATCAATGGTTCTTTTCCTTATATCCGATTTTGTCCTGTCCTGTACAAGACATACAAGATAAAATAAAATCCTCATCTAGTCTTCCCCCTTTTCAATCCTCCAAAAAGATCCTGTGTAGCCTTATTCCTTGGACTAGTTATTAAACCAATGTTATATCAGGAAATAGTGTAACCTACAGGGATTCAAGTAAATAAATGTAAGTTTCCTATGTTATCATATTTGCATTTGCAGTATGGGCATAGTTTAATTAGCCTACAAACTCTTATTTTCTTTAAACTCAATCGAAGTTTATTTACACATTTGAAGATTGAAACATTTGTTTAATGGGTATGGTTAACAAGTATCCGGAGCCATTTGTTAACAATACCCACTTTTCTTCCGAATGCTTTCCATTCTAAAACATGTTTGTTCTTCTCTACCGAAGTTGTTTGCTGCTCAGCAGGCCAGTAACAAGAACCCTTGAGTGAACATCTTGCTGTTCTACAGGTGGCTATTGCAGATAGTACTTTGTAAAAATAAAATCTTCCACATACGGCGTATCAAGGTATAGCATACGGATTTGTACGTTCTACAATTTTAATGAGTAAATTGTAAACAAATTAAAAGCAAAAAAATCCCCAAACAGGCTTTTAAGTTTGTTAATTACTATATTGTTCATGACTTGTGTGCATTGGACTAGTATTCGCAATCCAATTAGCAGTTGTATTTTGATTTTGCCTACAGCTTTGGGGTATCAACAGACCATTGATGCTTATCACTCATTTACATTACCACTTTTAAAGAAAGGATGCATTTCACGTGACATTCATATCATGTGAGGCAATTAAAAAGGTCCGTCTCTGATAAACGTTCATTGAGAAAAATGAAAGTTTAACCTAATGACACTACATACAAATATATGACGTAATACATGTATTGTGTTATGCAATGAAAGGAAGAAAATGCCAGTTTGGAAGGTTTACAAGACAGTGCAGCTACACCAAAATTTTAGATGGGAAGGATTCTCCGAAGATAATCTTGTTTACTTTGTAATGACTTTTTGCGTTTTTGCTGCGATTATTGTGGTTTGTTTGGTATAGCTTTCTTGCCATAGTTCAGCTATGAAAGTATGTGCTGTTGCTTCAGTCATGTATTTGGCTACTCCCTCGCAATCACAGTATTCCCACCTTTAGAGTTGATTACTTATAGATTATTCAATATAGTTTTTCCGCAACAATTTCAACTATGAAAAGGGGTGCTACTATCTTATAAGGTGTTTGACGAATAGCTCATAGCTGCAATAGCTAATAACTTTTAAGAAATTGTCCCACCTAACATTTAGCTATTGGAGCTTTGAACATGCATTACCAAATACACTTGTCATAACACATCACAACACAGTTACATATCATCCACAATTATACTGAAAGAATTCCGACAACACAAGAAAGTACTCATACCACAACTATAGTGGCAACACAACTACAACACAACCATAACTATACCAAACAGACGAGAAGTGTCATATCACCTAACGAATTAGATCCTTCAAGGTACAACTTTCTCAATATGATCACTTATGTCAAAGGTGGTACAAAACTGTATTTCAAGGCAAACGCTTAATGGAAACTAGGTGAAGACCAAAAAAGAACCAACAAAACTTCATTTTCTTTTTTATGGTTTGGGTGGCTCCACAGGCTTCAGGCCCTCCACGGCCGCTTCTTCCTTCTTCTCTTCTTCGAAGACAATTTCCTCCTTCTCTTCCGCCACCACAGTTGCCTCTCTAGAAGATGCTGCTTCTGCAGGAGGTGCCTCAACATCCTTCTTCTCAGTGATTATGAAGGTGGACACCTTCTCCAATACAAATAACAAGGCCCCAATACCAAGGCTGGTCCATACTTCGTCGACGCATTGATGCAGTTGGTGCGAGGTTTAACCTGGTGGTCTGTATTTTGGATCCGGGCTTGGGCCCAACCCATTGTTGACTGTGCAAGTCAGTCACATAACCAAAAAATTCAAAAAGAAGACGATCATTTCAGCTGAATTACAAAATCAATCTTATGTGAATGCTTCCAGAGCTTCTTGTTTATATTGACTGGTCATCGGAAATCCACATCTATTGCGTTGTATGGTTTGCCCAAATACATCGCATTTGAATTAGGTGAAATCTTGCTAGAATTGAAAATTCATAGTTCCAACCAAAAAAAAAACATCTTCCTCCTCACATGATCCTAGAAAACCGAAATCAACTATCAAACAAACTGTTGCGAAAGGGACGAAAAGAAGAGAGAATCGACAACAATCAATGCTACATGAACATATTATTGCGTCTGAAGTAACAATGGCAACGGGATAGGGGATACAAGGAAAACACGAAACAAATGAGAAAGGACATATAGCTTTGCATTGGGTCGATCAAGATCCCTATTTATCTATAAGTTTCAGTATTAGGTACAGCCCCATTAGGAATAGACAGTCAAAATCATTACGACCACATAGTTCAGACACTAAACTTTGGCGAGCGATCATTTAGCACAGTTTTGTATTCAAGACCTCTTTAATGGGTTCGCTGATGGTATTCGTCATTGGCTAGGCCGGTAACAAGTTCATACCGACTATGAACGTTGATGTCCTTGCATCCAAACAGCCCCGCACGGATCCCAACCATCGGTGGTAAGAATAATCGTTTTGAACTCACCGCATCTAGGCAGTTAAGTTATCATCGTGACTATATCTTTGCAATTCAAAAGATTATGCCCTTGAGTTCATGCTTATGTTTAAGATCTATTTGGTAATTTTTGGGAGAGAATTATCGACTTTGACGAAAATTTAGGAGGGTTCGCTCCCGAAATTGTAAGCATCTTGCCGATTTTCAACCTTTGGAAATTATGACAGCTATCGATGCACATTCTACAGCCTAACCTCGAAACATTAGCTATGATAATTTTCAAATCTACACATTCATGGACAATGAATTGTATAGATATTCACGTAACTATGGACAATTTATCATGTTGATGATCGTGAGTCATGATACGTTGGCAATTCTTTTAAGCTTGATGATATGGAAGCTTGCGAGAGACCCTGAGATCTACAAGAGAGTCCTGAAAGATAAATAACAAGCAGCCCCAATTTCATTGCTATATCCCCACTATTCTATAGTTCATATAAGTTTGCTTTTATTCATGTAATTTCCATATTGCACCAAATTTTTCGTGTCAATTAAAGTATATCGTCAATCTAAAAGCTTGAACCAAATGACTAATCAAAGGGTTTGTGACGAATTTGATTAAGAATATTGCAGTATTTATGTTAGCGGTTCACCTGTGGTCAGTTGTGATATAATCCTCAATGTTATGCAGAACATAAGGGAGTGTTGAAGGGAAGAGAAAAAGGAGGAAGACCTAGCTGGGGCGAGGTATAAAAGATGAGAAATACATGGAGGGTTTCTCAAGAATTGACGAGGCTCATCCCTCCCACGTTTGGCAGGCTTTAGAAAAGCCCTAAAAGACATTAGTTTCGGTGGCTAAGGTTGGTAGGTAATATTTCTCTGGATAATTATTTTAACACCTAAATTTGGGTGACCTAGTTAATTATTTTTCGCATAAAAAATTAGGAATCGATCCTAATCTCTAGAAAAAAATATTAATTAAAATGCATGTAGATATTAGAAGCATTTGCATAGACTGATATAGTTGCGTTTGCATTAGACCGGCGGTAAATGGACTTAAGTGAATGGTTTTGAGCTTAATTGAATTAAATGGACTCGGCCCAAAAAATTAAATGTTTGTCCAAGCCCATTGAATACATATATGGCTGAAATTTGCATTATAAAACAAGTTGGAATAATTGAATTATCAAATTATTAAATAATATTCTTGGAAGATAATTTATATTACTCTATGAATATTCAGCAAGAGAAAATAATCAAAAAATTGTTTAAGTTGAGAATCAGAATTAGGAAATAATATATCTTGGCTCTTCCAAGATAACTTTGACTAACTCTTATAAATAGATGTGTTAGGGTTCACAATTAGAGAGAGGGCACACATATTAAAAGACACGGCCACAAAGGAAGTAGAGAGTGAGAGAAGCGCCGGTGCCATTAAATCCAGAGAACTTGGCAACGTTCAGCAAATCTTGTTGCCGTCCAACACTTGCTTGGTCCTTATCTGGACGAGTGGCAATTCTATTTTGACTCCCTAATTTTCTTGCATAGAGAGCCACTTGTTTAAGTCCTTGCGGCAAATTCAAAATTTCTAGCACCGAGCCAGCAATCAACCAGTGATTGTCAACGCACTTATCAGATCATATTAGCGTCTTGTCAGTGTCGCACACATATTACAACCTCGAAAGAAATGGGGCTGAAACCCTTTAATCAAAATCACCAGTAATGGTAACTCGACCTTATACTAGAACATCACTAGTTATAAGGTTTAATGGGTAAAAACAAGTTACTAAAGTGATTGTTTGATACTGACATGAGCCCGGACATATGAAGTCAGTATCATCTATTAGGTTTGTAGGTTGAATTAAATTCTTAATGAAGTATGGTACAAATGTGTTATTAGAAATGGAAACACATGAAAGATACTTCACCTATATGAACTTAGAAGTGGTGCCGCTTCTTATGAAAGTTGGGTTTGCTTTCTAGAGAGCTTATGAAACATGTATAAGCACAGGGCCATAATAGTGCTGAGTAATATAGAACTCCTCGTTGAAACAAGAGGTTAGTATCTGTGTGGTACGTCCGATTCTATTACGTAGAGTACAAGTTTAAAGCATAGTCACTTGTCACTTTTATAGAGTTTTGATGTGCTTACACTAAATGAAGGTTTAACTCGAAAGAGACCTTTATGTATGTATATTAATCTCATGAAAATTATGGTTGTACTCTTTTTATAATCTTAGTTGGTATTTTGTTTTACAAACAAAGTGGGGGATTGTTGGTTGTTTGTTTGTAAAACAAACAAAATAGTGCTTTTTTTTTATCCCACATAGGAAAGTTTTGAGAAGATGGATCACTTTATATGTGTAAATGTCTTCTTCAATGTTAAAATAAAGACAATGGGGTATGAACTGGACTTTTTAATACTCGTGTGCGGGTGCACGATTATTAGGCATACTTAGCACTTGGCGCGCTTGCGGATAATAATTAGCATTGATCCTCATTTATTATTTTTATTTATTAAATTTCAAATTTATTATTATAAAATAACGATTTTATCCTATTGAAACAGTGTGATTGTTCACAATAGAGTTGCGGTTATTTTTTTATTAATTAATTTCGAAATTTATTATTTAGCCTAATGGTTATTAGGCGTTCTTATAACCTGTGAAAGAGTTGTGTCCCTTCGAACATAACTACTTCACCTTTGGAAGGTTATGTTTTTTCGAACATAACTTCTTCAACGTTGAAAGATTGTATTTGTTCAAAGATTATTTTTTAGAATTACAAACTTCGGATTTAATAAAAATGATTAAAAAAATATTATTCTTTTATTTTATTATTATTTTATTTCGAATTTTCATATATCCTTTTTCAACGTAACTTTTGATTTTGTACCAATTCACTATACATTTTTTTGATGAAGGGACACATTTGTTTGAAAGGGTGTGATTAGTAAGTCAGTTTTACATGGTTGAATATAAAGTCTCTTTATTCAGATTTTTAGATATTTTTTCATTACAAAAAACTACAGCCATTCTTTTAATTGTTTTCTTAGAGAAATCTTGGAGATATACCGAAATTGCTATTCGGTATTCTTAATCGAGATTTTGTTGTATCCTGGAGAAAATTTGACGGTGATCATTAGCAATTTCGTAAGGTAAATAATTCCTTAAAGAAAGTAATATCGCGCTTTAAAATTTGACTTTGTTGTTCATCTCGTTTGAAGTTAAAGTTTCTTTTCTTTTATAATTCAAAGGAGCATATTTTTCCAGCACATGTAAACACTTAAAAAAGTACGTAAATATATGCACAAACACAGGGATCTTCAAGAGAGCACCTTCTTGGTCCCACTTCCCCACGCGAGCTACAGCTGTCACCTCCTTCTGATGAGAGCTTCTCTCTGTCTTCACCTTTGGCCTCACGTTGTGGTCTTCCCCCACCTTGCTCAGTAGCTTCCTCTTCTGTTTTTTAAAGAGAAGCCAACGGGGAGAGAGAGGACAACAGAAGACAACATCTTCTTTTGGCCGAAGAAGAGCTACGTGGCCGAAGAAGAGCTACGTGCTCTTCATTTGTCCTCTTCTCGGTCACAGTCAGCAATGATGGCTGCTCTTCATACGTGGCCAAAGAAGCTGCTCATTTTCTTCTTCCGTAATGTGCGTTCACGTGGCCTTTGTCAAAGAAAACAAAAGGCAAGACGGAACACATTTAATGGAAAGTGGGCCGCCGTCCACTTTCCTCCATTCATCCATGAAGATGACAGTCACATACAATCTTTAAAGGCTATGTGATAGTATTTTTTATGTTATTTTTATTATTGTTGTATTATTATTATACATATTATTTTTAATTAGAATATAATTGTATCAATTGTCATATTTTGAATGTTATTATTTTAGTTATGGTTAAAATCTTAGGCTACATATTTATCTTGATTGCTAATCACCAATGATTGTGCACTCATTTGATCACCTAACATGTTAGGAGATAAGTTCTAAAATTAATCCAAACTGTCTGATAAATATTTTCTGAAATGAACAGGATGAAAGCTACCGAAAGGGCACTAGTCACTCAACTAGTGTAATCAAGTCTTCAAACTCATTTAATCTCTAGTTCGTAGGAATAGAGTAATTCTCATGTCACCTTACTTGAGTTTCTAACCGACCCATCCCAAATTGATTAGTAGATACTCTTAGATAAAAATCACTTGCATGTTAAAAACCTAAACCGTAAATCATGATATGATATAGATTTTGGAGAGCCTAAATTAAGTTCCAAACCTAGACTTAGTATGTATTAGGCTACGCCGTATCTTCCCCCTTTCGAGGAAAAATTCCGCAGGTTGTGACAGCCATATTCAAAATAGTTCCCAAAACTAAAAGGGAGCTCAACTGCAGGACAAATCATCAACTGTATTACCCGACATTGCCATCCAAGGAGTTGGTAATGACCAACAGATGGTCAATATGGAGAGTTGATATCTAACATATAGAATGGAAACCAAATTCTACGGGAGTTCTATATTCGTAAAGTGGCAGGCTTCAACCAAGACAAGCAAATCTGCTCTCAAGCAAGCATGGTACCAGGTACCATTTTTCAGCATCTTCAAATCTTATTTTATGAACGTCGAAAACAAACCGGCGTGAAACTATTATTTAAAAAGTTGGTAAGAGTTTATGTGATTGGGGAAGATGATGAACTTGACCTGGCTAGCTCCGACTAATAACACATTATATAATGCTCAAACACTGTATAGTATGTCACTGATCGCAACAAAGTCTGAAGGGAGCATATACTTTTAAATTCGAGCCGACGGTCCAACCAAATCGCACGATTTTGATCTCGCCAAAAGGGCGCCGAAGACACGCCAACTCTGTCATTTTCTTCGACTGCATCCCAAACATCATCGTCAGAGGAAACCACCTTGTTGCTTCCCATGCATACAAAACGAACAATGACTTCTATTCGTCTGTATTATCTCCTCCATCATCTTTATGACCCAACCCAACTGTTGCACAACAAAAGCATTAGATTGTTGCAATCAAAGGTTGTTTCTTGAAGAAGCAAAAATTAGTTACGAGCGACCATGTCGCTGAGACTTTTCCAAAAACTCGACACCGCCAAGACACAGTACTACCACTTCAAGGCCGTCACCGTGGCAGGTAATTTAACTTGCCTGTTTTGATTCGCAATCCCACATTCAGCATATCTTAAATTCGATTATCTTGCTTTCGGAAAAAGCATCGTTGTGTTTCCGTCAATATGATTTCTAATTGCGGTGTGTTGTTCTTGATAAAGGGATGGGGTTATTCACCGATGCCTACCATCTCTTCTGTATCCCACCGATCATGAGACTGCTTGGACATGTATACTACAAATCCAACGGCTGCCAAATCCCACCTGCCGTCGAATCATCCATGCTGGCCATTGCGCTCCTCGGCACAGTGATTGGTCAACTCATCTTCGGCAGGCTCGGCGATCTTGGGGGGAGGAGGCGCTTGTATGGCCTCGCCTTGATGCTCATGATGGCTGGCTCCTTCGGGTGCGGATTCTCCATGGGCGCTACACGAGGCTGTGTTCTGGCGAGTCTAGGGTTTTTCAGGTGATCGTAGCATTAAAACCCACCGCGTGTCGCATAGTAAAATTAGTCTCTGTTCGATTTCTCTTAGTATTGATAACACGTGAACATCACTCTTTCATTCTTTTCAGGTTCGTGCTCGGGGTAGGCATTGGAGGAGATTACCCGCTCTCGGCAACGATGATGTCGGAGTGTGCTAATAAGAGGATGCGTGGTGTATTCATGGCGGCTGTCTTCTCAATGCAAGGGTTTGGGATTCTGGCGAGCTCAGTTGTGACAATGGCGGTGTGCAAGATATTTGGCCGAATTTACCCTTCGTCGCCAGAAGATCCGACACCAAAGGTAGCTGATATGGCATGGAGGTTGATATTGATGCTGGGTGTTATTCCTGCCGTGATAACGTTTTACTGGCGGATGATGATACCGGAAACGGCAAGGTATGTACGCGCCTTGCTTTCCTTAATAGATTGTTTAAATCGATTAATTAAGTGATTGTTTCATTTGCTTGAGAAAAAGTTATTTAGTCTATGGTATTTACTGCTATGATCAAGCATGACTTTCTTTGGTTGCTGGGATTATGTTTGTCCTTCTAGAGACATTGTCCGCAGAATTTCTTCGGATCAGTTGCTGGGTTCCGTTGAATAGAAGAACCAAAAAGACAAAATCAGAGTGTGGCCAGTCGTGCCAAATAATGTGTCACTTCAAAACTCTAATTTGTGTTGAACATGCTAAAAAGGGTGATGTATTTAAAGTCGTGTCGATTTGTGGCAGTTTCGAAATATTTGCTAGTCTCACCTTCCATAGACAGAGTCCAAAATGTGCCCTAATTTGGCGTTCCCCGGAGAAAACACTTGCACAAAATGGGTTTAGTGAATCATGTGCATTATCCCAACTGTTAAAGAACTTCTATAGTTGCTTATATCTAAACTTGTATGAAAATAGACAGAGTCGATCGTTGTAATATATCTTTTGGGTCTAATTAGGTACACCGCTTTAGTGGAACAAAATGTCCTCCAAGCTACCAGGGACATGGAACGAGTCCTAGACATGTCTGACGGCCAAATAGGGGAGGGCCATCCCTTACAGCCGAGCCTGTCATCCTACCCTCTCTTCTCCAAGCAATTCTTCCTCCGCCACGGCCGCAACCTCCTTGCCTGCTCCGCCGGATGGTTCCTCCTCGACATTGTCTTCTACAGCAGCACCCTCTTCCAATCCAAGATCTACCACAAGTACCTGCACGAAGAACATGCTTGCAAGGCGGTCACCGCCTTCAAGGCTGCCTTTGACGTCGCGAGTCTCCAGGCCATTGTGGCGTGCTACTCCTTAATCCCCGGCTACATAGCCGCCATCTTCCTCATTGACCACGTTGGGCGGCTCATCCTCCAAGCTATCGGGTTCGTCTTCATGGCCATCGTTTACTTCTCCATCGGAGTGCCATATGACATATATTGGAAGAGCCACACGGACAAGCTGTTCATGTTCCTGTATGGCCTGACCTTCTTCTTTGCCAACTGCGGGCCCAACACGACCACATTCATCTTGCCGGCAGAGCTTTTCCCCGCGCGATTCAGGACAACATGCCACGGGATCGCTGGGGCCGTGGGAAAGGTCGGGGCAATAATCGGCGCCGTGGGGTTTTTGATGGCCTCACAGGATGATGACCAAAATGGGTACAAGAAGGCATTGGGGATGAGAGTTACATTGATCATATTGGGAGGGATTTGCGTGTTGGGGATGGCGGTGACCAACTTGTTCACGAAGGAGACTAAGGGAACATCCCTTGAGGAGAATGAATGAAGATTAGTCTGTTCAAGGCGAGTGATTTCCCTAGTTCTTAGTTAAATAATACGTACAAATATATAATTAATATGTATTTTGGAGTATTTATGTAATTATATCTTTACATATACTCTGATCGTAATAAAACACTCTTGTAACTATACTCAACCCTAATTGGAGTTAAGCCATCATAAATACTCTGTCGTTATTTACTTTCTGACTCTAAAGATCAACATATTATCAAAGCAGGAAAATGCCTAAAATTCCTCAACATCACTACACAAATCAACGCTTTCTTTGCTCCTTTTTCTATCTCGGCAATGTTTAATATCTCCAGTTTTTTCTCCTCTACCATTTCTTTACCCATCATCTAAATTTTGTCCAAGTTTGAATATCAAATTCAAATTAGAATAGGTCTCCTTTTTCCAGTGTTCGTCTTTCATTATGAAAACTTTTGAGTCGTTTGTAGTAAGCTTTTTTACCTTCTCTACGCCCTCATTGATCTCTATTATATGTTCAAATTTCAGTCATCCAAGAAGCATAACACCCACTTATATAAGCCATCTGTTCTAAATTAATGAAGTTCCTTTCGATTTCCTTATTTGTTTTTTATTTACTCTCTGCCCATTTTTTTTTTCGTAATTCGAAATTTACAAAAAACTTTAGGCTTCATACAATTGATTCGAAGTCAAAATTGATACTTTAGGGTGCGTTTGGTAACATTTCTGTTCCAAAAAACAATTACTATTTAGAAATAGTTTTTTCTATTTCCATTCTCAAAACAATTTTTCTAAGCAAAAGAACGCGTTTGGTAACTACATAAAACTTCTATTCTTAAAATAAAAAAAGAACATAAATGCATTTGATATGACCCTAAAAATTTCTCCCAATTTTTTTCATTTAATTATAAAAATATTACTGGAGACTTGACGATTCATGTTTGGATAAAACTGGACTTTTGTATGGACTCAACTAATCAAGATATTCTAAGATGGCCTCAGAAAATCTAATGTAATAGTTAGTCAAAGATAGATGGCTGGAAACGGCAGCAGAGGGTTCCACTGATTTATAATACAATATGATGAGGTTGACAGCAAATCTTTGGGCATTACAATAAACAAGTGCATAGACGACCACACCAGAACTTATGCAGCAAGCACATCACAGCACATACAGTTAAGGTACTCTGCTATCATCGCATTAGCCGCTCAGATGTGCTGATTGAAGATGTTGTAACAAAAACATCAAGCGACAAGAAAGATTAACAACTCAGAAATGCGATACCTACACGATATTTGGAATGTCTATGCAATTCATGGTGATCGCAAGCCATCTGAATTATTAAGTGTTATATTACACAGAAATGTGAAGCAAAGTTTTCCAGAACATGAAAAGTCTGCATGATGGCCCGGACCGCCTGCAGTGAAAAGATGCCGAGCCATCAGCCAGAAACACAGCATTCCTCCATCTTCAAAATATCAACCACAGAATGCACCCTCCATCCACCTTCATCCATTGAAAAGAACAGGACTATGTAATGCCAACCGTTCAGGTGTAATTGCACAAATAGTATTATACAACAGAAAAGGACAATAGCAACGCTGTGTAGCAGAGAGATGCCATTCTTTTATAAAGATACAGCAATGTGGACAAGAACCAATACAATGAGCATTAAAGGCATGGCTACAGCAATAACAAACATATAAGGGGAAATCATAATTAATTGAAGAAATTCATCTATCCGCAAAAGGATGAAAACAAAACCATCTTTAAAAATGTGAACACTTCCACAAATTTCAGTGTCCCAGAAAAGTTCAGGTAAATGATATACAATCCCCATAGGTGCAAGTTATCCATGCGACAGTGATATTGCATAAAAAAAAGCAAGTTAGAACAGAGAGACAGGGACCCGTTCAAATTAGAGATCCTTGCCAATGTTTACACGAGAACATATCGCAAACATAAGCACGCTACTAAAAACTAGACAACCTAAGAAAGAAACATTTTTTATGAGACGCTCACGCCACATGAGGCTATGTGAAATGAAGTAATTCTACACGATAAACTTTGAGAAGCATTGGCGTCAAGCACCTCGCGCCTCAGGCCCGACACCAACGTTGTCGAGCCACATCCTAGTAGCAAACCCACGACGCTTCTCACTCGTCTCTGGCAACCACCCTTGCTCGACGCCACAGCAATTCACAGGCACTTTGTTTAGAATTTTGCAGGTTTCGGTAGCATTCTCAGCAAGCCTTGGCCTTTTCCAAGAGTGTTACCAATCGTTGAGACTCTTTGCTCGTAATCTTTGTGCCTCACCATTACCAAATCGAGCAACCCCGCTGCCACCTTCAATCCTTGTTGCAGCCGAGAGTTCCTCCTTGGTCGATCCACGCCCGGCATCATCGCAAGCACCACCATCGGCCACCGCAATCCCAGCTGTCCCGTCGAGTTCGAAATTGGAAACGCTATCCAGGTGATATTGCGAATTAGGTAAGAATTTTCATTAATTTGATTTTTTTATATTTTGTTGCCTAATTTGTGAAATTGCAATATTGTTTGAATCTTTGAATATTATTCATATCCATGAAATCTTCAGGTAGCATTTAAATTAGGAATTATTTTCTAATTTCATAACGTGCTATGGTGAAAATCATCAATCTAATCTCCTACCCGAGATCCGATTCGCGATTGCGCAAAAATTGGCCAATCCGATCCTCATGCTTGGGATACGATTCGTCAATCTATTTTCAAAACTAGATGGATATTAATAATATCTCGTGTGATTCGATGTCATGTTTGATGTGGATATGATTTCTTTCTATCTTTGTTTGGTTTGAATTGATTTGATTCTATGTTACCAAAAAAAAAATCCAAAAAAGATTAGATAGGATCAAGGTATGTTTTTCTAGATAGATTGCATGCTAGGATAGAGTTTATCTAGTTATGATAACATTCCAATTAAATTAGGATTTGACCAAGTTTAATTCCTATAATGAATTGGATAATATCTTGCCCTAGATTATAAATTTCATTATTTTCTAATTTCGAATTTCAATTAAAAATAAAAAAAGTATCGTGTGCATGTCATATAGATTAATTGCATTATGTCATGTTGCTATAACTTGCCATTTCATTCATAATTTGCCATATCATCATGTATGCCATGTCATCATTTGCATGTCATTTAGTGATTGTATGTTAGATTCATCAAATTTTGTGTCATGCTAGAATAGTTGCATATTAATTTTGCTCATAATTCGAAATTCATGTCTTGGTTCATTGTGTGCCATATTAGACATAGTCCATTTAATTGTCATTAGAATTAAGACATTCAGGTAAATCGTATGTCGTACATCATGTTAGACTAGTAGCATGCATTGCATATAGTTTTTTTTTTTGGTAAGGGTGCATTGCATATAGTTTAATTTCCATTAAATAAGAGAAAAACTCCAAAAAATATATCAAGTGGAATTGCTTGTTAATTATAAATCATATTAGGATTATTGATGTGATTTTCTAACAAACATTAGAGATGCTTACGTTGCTTCAAGGAAAGTAAATTTTCCCTTTCTTGCAATTTGTTGCTTTGATTATTGGTGTTACATTAATGGTTATGTATCCATATGTTCACATCACATCCTAGTGACTAGGTTTAAAATCAATCCAAGCTACTTGACAAAATATTTTTCTGAAATAAATGAAAAAGGTACCAAAAGGGCGTTAGAGTAATTTAGCATAATCAAATCTCCGAATCCATAATTTCTGGTTCGTAGGAGTAAAGTATAACCCGATACTTTACTTGGGTTTCTAATCGACCAATAAAAAATAGATTAGTGATAACTCTAAAACGAAAACGATTTGCATGTTATCCTTATCAAAAAAAAAAAACGATTTGCATGTTAAGAATTCGAACCTTAAGTAGAGAATTGGTAAGGGCTTGAAAGGGTCCGAGTTATATTTAGGCTTAATAATCCATTAGCCGAATCCTTAGGTAGTGTAATCCGAGAGTAGGTCGCGACAAACTACAAAACGAAAAAACTTGCATTTTTACCTACGAAATCAATCTAAAAACAAGTGCTTATGTGGCTTTCAATCAGCGTAAAATTCTGTTAATCATTCATTCGGGATGTCGAATGATCTTAATTTGGAAAGGTGTCTTCCCCTTGCAAATGAAAAACATCCTCATAAATATGCTACGAACAATCAGGTTTTGTGAATAGCATGCGAAATGCACATGAATAGTGATGTATTTGAGAGGCCGAACGAATTTGAACTTTCTTGAGCCGAGAGGCCATCGAGGCCAATCTCGCCATTCACCTACATCCCATTTAGGGGTGGAATCCGTACGTGCATCGGCAATGAGTTTGCGAGAGAGGAGATGCTCCCGGTGGTGTAGAACCTGGCGACGGGGTACGAGTGGTCGCAATTGGAGCGGGAGGAGGCCAACCCTCGCCACCCCATGCCTCATCTCTCCATCGGACTGTCGATCAAGATCATGCCAGAAAGAGCTCCTCAGTGAACTTTTGCTAAGCTAAGTAGATGAGCATAAAAATGCATGCGGATTTACCCTACCAAGTCTGTTTTTATCTCTACCTGAGTCACATATCGTTGCTCATCTAATGGAAGATTTTTTTTTTTTGGTAAGGATCTAATGGAAGATTTCATGTATAGTTTAAGTGACAATCTTCCTTCACGTGACTTAAATTCTAAGGAGTCTTTTGTTATTTTACTGATTTTATACGTAACATTCTGCGCTTCATTTCATTTTCCAGATAGTGAGACATGACCCATTCATATGGCAACAAACATAATGAGAGTTTGGATTTTAATCGAGCTATGGCTTACCAAACTCGACCAACACTTGTACGGGCCAGGGAAAACTCTCTTCAATGAAGCCCGGCCAGAAATAGTTCGACTTTATCCTTTTCGTATTTTACTATGAAAATGAACATTTTTCCGGTTATTTTCACTTTCTCCCTCTCCGAGAAGACCCTCAATGAGCTCGAAACATTTCGCCATCTACTTATCTAACCCTCGAAACTAATACACCTAAGAAATAATTGCTTATCATAAGATTTTCCATATGAGGAGTTATCAACTTATCAATCGAAGGACGTATGAGTGACAAAGGAGGGTTGTTTTTTTTTTTTTAATGTTGAGAGGAAGTTATGTGTACATGCTTATGGCTCTGTTTATACGAGTAAAGTCATCAATGAATTACTTTTCCATGGTCGCTAGCAGTCATCACGCTACCATTTTGCTTGACCACCATTCAGTCGCCAACACTGCTTTTCTTCACCGCGGTCGCCATGCAAGGAAGCCACTATGGAAGGTAGGGGTGAGAGGTTCCAGATATTGAGTAGGTTCCGCCTAAAATCTGGAACCTACCTTCGGGTACAAGTTCCTCAAAATGAGGAACCTAAAACCTACCCTTCACAACGTGGAACCTGGAACCTACCCTGTCATAGGTTCCAGGTTCCAACAGGTTCTTTTTTTTTAATTTCGTTTTGAATTAAACAAAACGAAAATAAACGCAAGAATCCTTCATACTGCAGGCAGCACCTAAGACCGTTTGTTCCAAAGTGTTATTTTATTAGAATTCAGTGGAAACAATGGAGGATATGACAAATAAGACACATTCCTATCATATAGCATGCCCAATAGAGCTCTACTGGTGTTGACACCTATTTTTAATTTGCCCAAAATTAATTGTACAAAATTTAAGAATTAATTTTCTTTAATTCCTCAGACAAAAAATATTTCTATTAAGTGCATTGCATGTAGAAATTAGGCATACTTGCATTAATAAGGTATATTAAAGTGTAAAAAAAAGAAATCTAATAAAAAAGAAGAAGAAGAAGAAAAATCGCGCTGGGCAGAGTCGACCTGCTAACCCGGCCCTTTTCTTTTTCCTCTTTCTCCCCCCCTCCGCGTGGGCCCAGCCCGGCTTCCCCCTTTTTTCCTTTTTCTTTTTCCCCCGAGCCCAGCTCTTTCCCTTTTCTTTTTTCTTCTCCCCCCGCGTGAGCCCAAGCCTAGCCTCCTATTTCCTTTTTCCTTCTCCTCGCGCGCGGGCCTAGTCCCAGCCCAGCCTCCCTTCTCCTTCCGTCTCTTCCACGCGCCGGTCACTTTCGTCTCCCCCGTTCGCCTCTACTCTGGCTGCAGAGTGGCGAGCGGCCGAGCAGCTTCCCCACATCGCCATCAAGTCAAAGGCTCGCCAAGCAAGCACACTAACGGGATTGGCCATTAAGGCCAATCCCGTCCTTCCGGGATTCTCGGGCCTCTCTCTCTCTCTCTCTCTCTCTCTCTCCCCCCTGTTCTGTGTCTGTCAGGGACGGCCACTGCACCGGTCTATTGGTCGCGAAAGTCACGGCCGGTGCAGGCTCGTCGTCACGCAAATGCAGCGGGCAAGAGGGGCTCATCGTCGTCATCTATAAGAGCCAGAGAGAGAGAGAAAGAGTCTGGGCCGGCCACGGAGAGAAAACACAAAGAGAGAACACAGAGGGAGAGACAGAGAGTGAAAGAGAGTTGAGAACAAAGAGAGAGAAGGAGTCGAGGTCGTTAGAGCAACCAGCCGCGTCGTCGTCGTCCTCAGACCAGCCGGAACGCCCCGACACGCCGTCAATAGGTGAGCTCTCCCCGGCTTCCTCCAACCTGCCCTGTTCTACTCTGTTTTTTGGCGTGGCATGGCCGGGACTCGCGCCAGCCGTGTTGCGCGAATCCTGGCCCATACTGTCGTTCCCTACAGCCCCTAGTCCCAGCCGAAACCGAGCCTTAGCCGTCGGAGTCAGCCTGATCACCAAAGGAGGTCAAAAACTCTCGTTTTTCCACGCGCCCACTAGGTGTTCGATGAAATACCCTAGAGAAGCCGAATTCGGTTTGGTCGCCGGCCGGCGAAACGGCAACCGAACGGCAACCCAGGTGGTCTGTGGCGTCGATGGTGGCCCCAAGGGCCGATTCAGGTGGCAGCACCGATCTGGGTCAGCCGGTGCTGGCTGATTTTGGCCTCGCCAGCCCCCTCTCCCTGCGGGTCTGCAAATCCGGGTCGAATTCGACCCGAATCAGCAGATCCGACCCGGGTCAACGCCCGAGTCGGATTCGTTGACTCGAATCGGTTCCTACTGACCTGAATTAGCTGATCCAACCCAAGTCGGATCTGTTGACTCGGGTCGGTTTCGCCGACCCGACCCGAGTCAACGCCCGGGTCGAATCCGTTGACCCGGGTTAGATTCGACAGACCCGAATCCGTCAACCCGACCTGATTTAATATTATATTATTATCTTATTATTTTAATTTTTTTATTTTTTTTCTCTTATATATATTGTTTTTCTGAATTTTTTTTAAAAAAAAATTTTTAATTTTTTTTATTTGGTTTATCTTATTGTTTTAATTTATTGTTGTATTATTATACATGTTATTTTAATTGCATAAATTGCCATGTTTTAATTAGATAAGCTTATAAGATCACGTACTATTGTAACCATGCATGTCTTTAATTAAGTTTTAATTGCATGAACTGCCGTGTTTTGAATGCCATCTGACTTAGTTAGAGCTAGAACTTTAAACTACATGTTTGCCTTTAACTGCTAATCGCTTTTGATTATGCACTCGCTTGATAATCTCATATGTTAGGAGAAAGGTCCTAAAATCAATCCAAATTGATTGGTAAATGTTTTCAAAAAATGAACAGGGTAAAAAGGTACCGAAAGGGCATTAGTTATCCAACTAATGTAACCAAATCCCCGAGCTCGGTCAATCTCTGGTTCGTAGGAATAAAATGATTCTCCTATCATCCTGTTTAGGTTTCTAATCGACCCACTCCAAATCGATTAGTGGCGACTCCTTGATATAAACCATTTGCATGTTAAACACTTAAACCCTAAGTCGCGATATAGTATAGGTTTGGGAGGGCCCGAGTTAAGTCCCAAACTTAGACTTAGCACGTACCAGGTGAGCCCTCTCGTTTTTTGAGCATGTTCAAAAAAACCCCGGGAGTTTCGATCACGACAAACTGGCGACTCCACTGAGGACTTTTTTGCTGTAAAGTGGATTTAAGCTAAATTTTTACCCTGTTCAAAAATAATTCTTGTTTGGCAGTAAGGACTCCAGGTATGATCATAATATTAAGGTGTTATTTGTTCTTACAGGTTCAAATTGATTGTTTATAAATTGTTGTGTA
Organism: Syzygium aromaticum; assembly: GCA_024500025.1. NCBI lineage: Eukaryota > Viridiplantae > Streptophyta > Magnoliopsida > Myrtales > Myrtaceae > Syzygium > Syzygium aromaticum. The sequence continues at coordinate 64,725 of CM044888.1, read as the reverse complement.
TGCTTTAATGATTTAGCACTACACTGTTGCACACACAACTACGTTGCCGGACCTGGGCCGCAATAAGACATTTTAGGATGGTGTTAAGAAAGATACGACCTCGAATGCGAGTCCTCGATGTAGAGGTTGTCTTTCTTTTCCCTGAAATTCATTTCTAAAAATCGTAAAGAAATATCTTTAGCCGCTATTTGCGTAACTATAAGATATTCCTTTCGATTTAGCCGAGGTTAAAAGGACTTGATACCAACGCGAGACTGCGACGGTCAAGCATCCTTTTAATTTCATTTTGTTAAACCAGTCTAAAATAGAAACTGAACCTCACTCTTCATGTATATGTCGTTGTGATTGACATGGTTCAAGGAAATGTATATATTATGTCGTGCCCCGAACCCCAACGGCTCGCGACACCCCTTCAACGGTCGTATTGAACGCGACGTCCCAGGACGCGTCGCCGACCCCAAACGAAACACCCAACGATAAAGGCAAACGGAAGCGAATTTAAAACAACCCAGACATTAAAATATGACATAGGGATAGCACAAAATAATAATTACATAACATCATAAAGTAGTCACTATTACAAAACGATAACTTGGGCTAACAATATCTAACCACGCTTTTCAAAAGGGGGTGGTGGTTGACGAGCTTATCTCCTCTATAAAAAGGTACTCAAAAGACAGGGTAATTTAACCTATTCTTCAATCCCTGTGGTACTCTGGCGGCATCTCCAAATCAATCACGGTCGCGGATCTGAAAGTGGTTATATAATAACCATGAGAACGAGTCTCAATAAGCAACACCCTAAACCCTACGAAGGCCAATGCATACCCAGACAAGTTATACACCCAATCTAGTCAACAACATTACAAGCTCACACACTGTACTCACCTTTGCCATTAAACACATGCTCTGCACATCAGTCAAATGTAGTAAAAAAAAAAATTAATAATTCAATAATATATCACAGTCATTCATACGCCAGCCGCAGTAACACTCAATCTATTCCAACATTTCGTTCGGTTAGTTAATCATTCAAATTAATCAATTTCAATCACACTCGAGTCGCATGCGTGGTCGAACAGCTTTTCACGACCTCCCAGGTCCTTTCACTCGGCCCGCGCCACTGCGCCTCAGGCCCCATCTCACAGCTCGCGCCTCTACGCCTCAGGCTCAGCCCTCAGATCAAGCCGGGCTCGATCCCGCGTAACCACGCCTCATGACACATTTTTTTTTTTCCAATGACCCGCGTAACCTACGCCTCAGGTTGGCAGCCCTCCGATCGATCCGGGCTTTTTCATATGCACATGCACCACAACACTATTCGTTATTCTTACACATCATAACAATCGACTCAAGACACACTCATCACATCCCAATTCGCCAAATCAATGCATCATACCAATCCCAGCAAAAGTCAATCCCAGTCACATCACCCATCCAACACACCGATCCGCATAATCGGTATCCAGGTAAATCACATCCAAACTCCAATTTTCCAACCATACGCACCATCACAATTCAATCAATTAGCACACCACAACAGGCTACGCAGTCATTCAAGTTTATCTCCTCAATTCTCCACATAATTCCTGCGCTAATCGCGCCCCATTGACTTATCAAATTTCTAATTCAATAATTTAATTTAAAATAAATCCATAAGCATGTCAATAGTACCCATTGTACTAAATAGAGGTTAGGATATCACTTACCAGGTTTTGGCCCGGAGAAAAACCCACACGGGCTAAAGACGGGCCGTATGAACAGTAACTGGCCCGGATGAACAGTACTCGGATGAACAGTAACTGGTCGTGAACAGTGCTCGGGTGAACAGTACGGGCCCTGGATGAACAGTAACTGGCCGTGAACAGTGCTCGGGTGAACAGTATCTGCCCGGATGAACAGTACGGGGCTCGGAAGCGGCTCAGCGGGCAGGCGGTTGGCTGGTCGGCTGAGGGCGGCGTGCAGTGGTGGCGGCTTCAGGGAAAACCCAAAACAGGGGAGGCTTCGGGAGGGGAGAGAAAAATAGGGGAAAGGGTGAGGGAGAGAGGAATCGGGGCTGAGGGGGGGATGCGGACCGGCGGTGGTTGGCCGGATGAGCCGGCGACGGGCGAGCTGGCCGGACGAGCCGGCGACGGGTGAGCTGGGCTCGTCGGGTGCGGTGACTAGACTCGTCGGGACCAAAACAGGGGAGAGACCGACCAGGAGAGAGAGAGAGACAGACAGGGGAGGGAAAACCGGTCAGCGACAGCGCGGCGGCACGGCTTGATCGGGCGACGGCGGCGGCGCGCGGCGGCCAGGCGACGGTGGCTGGGCTGGTCGCTGCCAAGACGTGATCGAGCAAGCAGCAAGCAGGAGAAGAAGCCAGAAGCAAAAACCAGAAGCAGCAGCGTCGGGAGCAAGCCAGCCAAGGATAAGAAGAAGAAGGGAGGAAGAAAAGAAAAGAAAAGGAAAAGAAAGAAAAGGGAGAAAAGGAAGAGAGAGAGAGAGAAATGGATGAGTCTGACGAGGGGAGGGGCAGACGTGCGAAGGGGTAAAAGGGACCGCGGGGAGAGAGAGAGAGAAGAGGGAAAAATAAAAGAAAATAAACTTCATTCTAATATTAAACGTGATCCGATGGCCCAAATTCAAAACCGAAAACGATTTACCGGTCTAATATAAGCCTCGCATATAAAAATGGACAAATGACAAATTAATTAAACCAAATTATAACGAGGGAGGTCTACCAGTCTAAATTTGCACCTAGTCAAAAACTCTCATTTTTCCATCATTCCTGACAATCTCAACGTTGGCTACTACAATATTGACACCGTCCAATTTATTTCGTCCTGAAACTCCCGAAAATTGACTGCCAAGTTCGGGGTCTAAATAACGGCGAAATTCGATCGAGTGTGATTCTAGGGAAATCTTAAATTTAAAAATAATAACCGGGAGTGATCAGTTCCCGGGCGAGACTTACTACAAGCACACTGACGAATTACACATTTATTAAATCCCAAAATTGGGTCAAAATTCCGGGATGTCACATATTATATCCCTTCTCATTTTTATATACGGCATACTTATTCAATTGATTTGTTACTGTTCGGCCACCCGTTGATTGCATTCTATATGCAAGGGGAAGAGCTGATATCCAATTCATCCCCGCTCCTAAGAAGTTTCTAGCATAGTGAGACCGACGAGACGAAAGATACGCTTATTGCGGAGCTTGTATGTGAAAATAAGTGACTCCGAGAGACTGTAGCTTCCCCATCGTTTATAGAATGAGCGTACGGGAAAGGCTCCCTTTTGTTAAAAGCCCCTGTCGTTTATATTTCCTAGTATTTATATTTAGGGGTTTTTGATTATCTTCTTTAAGAATATTTATAGGTTGTAATAATGTTAATATAACTCGGGCCATTTTTTATACTTTAAATAAAATTTTTGCCCCTTTATGACACCACCGCGGCCTTCGGCCCAGTGTTATTCGGGGATGTAGCCTCAGGGTCCGAGGTGACCGGGGTTCGGACCTCGGGGATGCCGTTTGTAATATTAATATTAATAAAAACCTTTTTTCTCACTTTTTTCTTCACAAACAAATAAAATATGCGATAACATCATTGTTAAATCATGAAATGTTTTTTATACTCATTCATTTTAACATTTTCACAGGTAATTACACAAAATGGCCGAAGAAAACGTCCGTCTCGATAATATGGAAAGTGGAATGAAGATGGTGTTCAATGCGCTTGAAAATCTCACCAAGCAAATAGAATCCATCAACGGTAAACTCATACCTACGCCTGCAGCAATTGAAGCGATGCTACCACCACCATCCACTAGAAAGAACCAAGCTACTGCCAGTGACAGTAAAATGCCCCTGTTAGAGGACAGACCGCTTCCCCTGGCTGTCAGGAAAGTTAAACTTGAAAGCACCACGATGACAAAGCATGACAAACGCTTTGCAAAGGTCAAGGAGATGCTGAAACAGTTACAAGGCCCACAACATGCTGTTCCACTTAACCTGTCTATGTACAAACGAGTCAAAGTACCAGAAAAGTTCAAGATGCCAGAGTTCGAGAAGTATGATGGCACTTCATGCCCCAGATACCATTTGCACATGTATCATGTGCGGATGACTCAGTACGTGGATAAAGAACCCCTCATGATTCAAACATTTCAGGCAAGTCTAACGGGGCCAGTTTTGACATGGTATATGTCAAAAGACGTGGATGCTTTTAAATCTTGGGATGATGTCACTTTTACATTCCTCAACCAGTATATGTTCAATCTCGATGTCACTTTTACTCGGGATGATCTGGAACGCACCGAAAAGAAGAAGAGTGAGTCCTTTAAAGAATATGTCACTAGGTGGAGAAATTTGGCTGCCCATATTACCCCACAACTCGCTGATCATGAATAAGTGAAATTGTTCATTAAATCTTTTCCGTATGAATACAGACACCGCCTGATTGGTGCCACTACTAAATCCATTAATCGGCTTGTTTCTGTGGGCGAGCGAATTGAAATGGGATTGTGCGATGGGTGGTTCACAGACCTCACTTCCACAAATAAGAAACTCGGCATGGAGGAGAAAGAACCCCTTACAAATGTGGATGTTGCATACACCGAAACCGTTCGTCCTTCCCCAACGATTCTGAGGAGCAGTAGACAGCAACCGGCCTCACGCCGCTAGCCGCCCCAAAGGCGAAATAACAAAAAGCAATTCACACTACTCCCTTGACCTATATCTCAAATCCTGCCTATCCTCCTGGAAAAAGTGTTGCTTACTAAAGAGCCAAAGCGTGAAAATCCTAAGTGTTTCCCCAACTACGATCCTTCCAAAGCATGTGACTACCATTCGGGTGAAATGGGACATTCCGTCAATGACTATGTTGTCTTGAAAAATAAGGTCTGGAAATTGTCAGACACAAAAATACTTTCATTCCGCAATGCACCACCCAATCAAACAGGAGGCACAGATGTCGTCATTGAATAAGCTGAAGACTCAATTTTTCTCCTTTAGAATAGAGGCATATTTAATAATTTGAATCCTTCCCTATGTGGGAGCTTTTCTTGCTTTCTAAAATTTCAGTTGTTTTCTAAGATTCCCAGTTTTCTGATTTTTAATTATGCTTGGAATTTTAGTATTGCAATTTCCATTCCAACAAATGTAATTCGCCTGAATTATCCAAAAGAATTACAATTGTTTTGTTTTGAGGGCCTGAAGAAGTATCCTCAACCGGCCTGTTGATGATATCCAGTTATGGGAAGGAAAGTGTTCTGAGGCCCGGGCTTCTTCATGCTTCCTTGTTTCTAAGCTTTTAAAAATAAAATAAACGTTTTATCATTTTTCAAAAGGGCAAACAAACGGTGGTAGGAAAACATGCATGCTCATAACCCTGTTTGTTTTTCTAACTTGCTCACTTCGTGTCTCATAACATATTCCTTTTAATCTGTTATTACAAAGGGGACATTTGGAAATGACACAAATTGGAGAGCACATCAAACCTTGGTGATGCTAGCAGATCAACTCATCTGATAGGGGCAGTCCGAGTGAAGATCATCCAATCTTCAAAGAAAACATGGAGCAAATCTCATTACTACCAGTGGGTGATATTAGCCCCATAAAGTTAAAGAGAATGCTGGGCATTCCTTGATTCTATGATGAGCGAAACATCGTTTCATACAAAAATAATGAATTGGGGAATATGCTAGACTGTGACGTGCTAGCAAGCCGGATAGAGCACCAATGTTAGAACCTCTCGAATGAAACATGATGAAGAAGTGCTTAATTGGAAGAGTAGACTAGGGGGCATGCAATCTCCCAGTCCATCAAAAAGGGTGTATTTCGTTCATAAAGTTCATCCACTTTAGCATAGAAATGACATGTTTTTTCCTTTTACATAGGACGAAATTGAGTAAAGAACACTCATGGTGCAAGTAGCTAGAAAAGACTTTGCATATGAAAAAATGGTGTCAAAGCCGATCTTGACAAGCACGGAAGTCTCGATGGTAGTCACGCCCATGTCCATCAAAGACCTTTAAAATAGAGATTAACTTGTTGCAAAGCGTCCTATGCAAGCAATTGCACATGCCCTGTGCAATTAAGAATTGGAGCATCCACGGAAACTCTTCAACATGTTGAAACCGCATTGACACAGCATGCACTGACAATAGAACTCTATATTCGGAAACACCTTTAATTATAAAGGATTTCATTTGAGCTTCGAAACCAAGAATATGGAGAAGTAGACTGTGACAGAGAAGACTGGACAAAGTAAAGAGGAGAAAAGACTCCGCTAGCTTTGAAGGCAAAATAAAAGAAGGGTAATTTGTATCGTTCTTAATTTACCCTCAATTCTCTCATCTGTAATATAAGTTCATATTTTCATCATAAGAGAATTAACAACATCCGAGAGAGCCCAGGGAGTTGTCAATCTAGTCTCAAAAGAAGGGAACCATGAAGGATAATGTTGCATCATTCTCAATTTCTGTCCCCCAAAGAACTGTTCATTAATATGGTCTTTCTTATTACCTCGCAAGTTTGCCTTGCTATTGTAGCATAGATGAGTATCTCATTCCTTACAAACTTTTCACATGAAAATAGAAAGAAACAAGAAGGAAGGAACGTGTCAAAACAAATAAGTGCTTAACCTTGTTGACACCTAAATTTTAGCACATCATTTAGTGGTTAATTGCATAGAAAATTAGGGATTAAATTTTAACCCCTAAACAAAAATATTAAAATTGCATAACATATAGTTTAGGTTCATTTAGATTAATTGCATTCCGCATCGGATCAGCGGTGACAAGCAAGCTTAAAATTCATTACGTGAATCGAGCTCGGGCATCGAACGAGACTCGGTTCACTCGAAAAGCATGGGCCGAAAATCACACGCAAAAGGGCTTGGTTGTTTTAATTTGAGCTTAAATTAGCCCATTATGCTTAATTAAAGAAAAGCTCAAATTAATTCAGCCCATTTAGAATTAAATTAAAGCCTAAACCTAAGCCCGTTAGGACTAAAAAGCCCGGCTAATTGACCTAGGTTTACACTATAAATATATGTTTATGTCTCATAATCAAGAGAGAGCTTTCAGAATTTCAGAAATCAGATTTTTAGAGAGACACACGTGAGCGAGAGAAAGAGTAAGAGAGAAAAGGTTTCTATTCTTCCCGCAAGTTCTCGGCAACACCCACAGTACAGGAGGAAGAAGACGCTCGCGACATAGTGGACTAGTCATCCACACTTCACTTCAACAATTTTTGCAATTTTTGCCCAAATCTTAACTTCTTCGTGAGCCCAATATAGATTGTTGAAGAGAAGAAGACAAAAGGGGAGGCTGATTCTTCATCAATATTTTTTTTTCCTCTTTCTTCTTGCACCCCTATTGAATTTCACGTGCAGAGGACAAAGGAGAAGAAGACCCACGTGGGAAACAAAGAAAAGAGAAAAATTTTTTGCCGTGCTTGACGTTCGAAGACGCGCTAAGGGAATTCATGACTTCCATTCATGAAGTCAGTGTTCAAGCAATAAATTCTTGTGGTCAACGAAGGACACACACAAAGGAGCTTTGATAGACGGTGAGCTTAGCTGCCTGCGTGCACATCACAGCAGTTCTCGTTCGTTGCTATGCTTGTTGTCCGCGTGCACATCGTAGTGCTTTCCCGCCAAAATCCTCCGAAGTTGCTGCCATCCTTGACGTTCGTCGCCCTTCCGTGGTGAGTTGCTGCTGTTCCGTGACTTCCGAAGACCGCTCGTCGCTGCTATCGTCTACCACCGCGTCGCCGCTCTCGACGCCGCCGCTCCCGACGCCGCGCCGCCGCTCCCGACGTCGCCATTCCCGACGCCGCGCCGCCGCTCCCGACACATCGCCGGTCATCCGATCCGCAATCCCGATCCGCTGCAAATTCAAATTTAGAAAGAAATCTGCAAATCAGGTAAATATCTCATCCGAATCAATTTGGATATTTTATTGCCTATTCCATGATTATCTTATCTAATTTTGCATATTTGAATAATAGGCATTATTCCAATTAGGATTTTATTTCTTTTTTTTGAAATCTTGGATATCTATTACTTTTCAAACTTGGATAAATTTAGAATTTTCAAAATCTTTTGAATATATCCAAGATATTTAAGATATCGAGAATTTTTCAAGATGTGATCGATTAGGAAAATTTCCTAATCCGCAACCGCACACGTGGAAATAAATCTATCTATCAGGCTTTAGATAGAATTATTTACATAGCGGGTATTTTGAATTTTAGGATCGATCTGTCAGGTTTCAGATCGAAACTTAATTCGAAAGATTTAGCGATTATTTTTTTACTTGATTTTAATTTCGAATTTTGATTTAAAAAAAAAACCAAAAGATCATTCTAGAATAGGTTAATTTCTTTAGTTTAAAATTGCATGTTTAGATAATTTGCATTTTTAATTCCGAATTTCATTAAAAAAAAATACAAAAAAAAAATAAAAATATGTCCGTCATTAGAAATAGGTCACGTCGTCGCATGACATATAATTTGCATGTTAGATTGCATTAATCGCATGTCAATTTTTGCACGTCATTACATATAGATTAATTTTCATTTAAATAAGTGAAAATAAAAATTCCTGCACCTTTGAAACTCTAAGTTAGGATTTATTAAAATTGTCAAATTGAGTATTTTTCTTGAAATTGGTACCGAAAGGGCGTTAGGGTAATCTAGCGTAACCAAGTCCCCGAATTCATAATTTCTGGTTCGTAGAAATAAAATAGTACTCCCGCTATTTTATTTAGGTTTCTAATCAACCTACCTTAAATGATTAGTGGCGACTCCCATTGAAAATATTTGCATACTCATAATTGGACCTAAGTTGCGAATTGGTAGAGTTTGGGAGAACTCGAGCTAGGTTAGTTAATTTAATTAATCTAGTAATCCATTAGCCTAAGATCGAAAACACGATTTTTTAGGGGGGTCGCGACAAACCTTCCTCCAAGTGTGTTGCATATCTTTTGAGAAGAACTTTGCATGGTAATTTTACCTGTTTAATTTACCAATTCATTGTGGAAATCTTGACAATTCGACAAATAGTGTTGGACTGCTTCGATGTATTGAACGAGAGGCATCAGGATGAGGAAAGACAATCCTTAGTCTATACACATTCTCACATACCAAACCCTTGCAAGATGAACGAGAAAGTTTCATTTCTACAAGGTAAAGGGATTTCTCGCATAAGAAACGGTAGTCAAAATGACGAGAGGCAATTCATTTCTTTGCCCTATACACTACCATTAATCTTTTGTTTGAGCATTTTTGAACCCACACACTTGGACATTCATTTCAAATAACTCCTGTCAAAAATCACTCCACATTGGTGCAGCTTGAGGTAAATCATCCTTACAGGATGGATTCAAACTCAGAGGAAACAAAAAATATCCCTTCCCTTCAATTATCACCCTTGTAACTTCGACCTCACCGTCTTCACGGAGCCCGTGGTCCTCAACAGGGCCCTCCAAGACAAACACACCATCGACGGCAGGATGGTCGAGGCTATGAAGGCTTTGTCAAGAAAGAAGCAGCAAACTAAAGCCTGTCCAAAATGCCAACATCTCATTGATAATAATGATGTTTTCAATTAGGAGCTGAGCAAGACAAGAAGGATGAGGAATTTGTAATATCTAAAATTTTCTATGATCATCAGCTTCAACAGCTCGCACAAGGTGAAAAGATGAATAAAAATTTTCTTGCTCTCATTTGCATTAATCTTTGAGTGTTTTTATGGCAGATGAACTCTCACGATAATGTAAATGCCCTAAGATGACGAAGAGCAGTTCTTCTTCTATCATGTACACTTATATCCCTTGATAGCCCAATTGAGCTAGCGATTTCATTTCGTATGAACCTAGTTGGCAATCATCTCCTACACCGGGGTAAGGCAAAAGTCACCACAATTTGAGTGTCAGGGTCCAAAGTACCGAATCGAGATGAAGACTCCAAGAGCCTAATAACATTATTCTGTTCAACTTTGCTTAGGCTCGTCTTGACAACACCAGAAGAACAGTAAAAATGCTGAAAATTTGGGACATAAAAAAGCTGTGTGCTTAGTAAAAGCAAGGCCAATGCCCATGAAAAAGAAAAAACAAAAACAAAAAAAACAAAAAGGAAAAGGAGAAGAAGAAAAATGATGAAACACAATGAGGTTTTAGCTGAGGAGATCTCTAAAAGTGTTGAAGATGTTCGCAAATACCTCAAAGTTGTCAAGTGGTGTAGAATAGACAACCCCAAAGGGTTTAAACTTGAGTTCTTCTTCGATACAAATCTCTACTTTAAGAACCCTGTCTTGACGAAGATTTGCCATGATAGACGAAGACGAACCTATTCTTGAGAAAGCAACTGAGACAGAGATAAAATGGTATCCAGCAAAATGCTTGATGCAGAAGCCCCTCAAGAAAAAGTTTTCAAAGAAGCTAAAGCATGAGATTACCCGGAGGATTTTCCAAAAGGATCTTGACGGTGCAGAAAAAGAGTGGTGACAACACCAAGATGATCACCAATTCTCATCCCCTGCATACATTTTTGAGCCCAACGACCATTTCGTTTCTCAACCTGTGAACCAAGCCCACATTACATCCCTCATAAAGTCTCTTCTGACTAGGGCATTTGGATTAATGTGGAATTTCAAATGTTTATAAATAACGCTCGAGGAAATGCGAGCAGGATTATTTTTATTTCGTTTTGCAAGATTCTTGATTTGAAAACCCGGAGATAATTGTAGGATGTTTTCTTTCATAGCCTTGACTTGGATAGTCACCTTTTGTTAAGCCATTGACCAAGTCAGCATTACGACCCTGAAAACGAACTCTCAGATTGGCAGCGTCGTATCGCTTGCGAGAAAACTCAGACCCTTGCTGATGTGATAACGGTCAGATTGAGTGTTCTTGATGTTCCCATCTCAATGGACGGGACAAATAGACCTTTTCAACGAGAGCGAATGGAAATTCCTTTCTGACTGAAGGTCTCTCGTTCAGCATCTCGAGAAGTCCATCGTAGAAGTGAGAGTTGTCTTGATTGACCCTCGATGGATGTTTGGTGACGCAAACATGGCAAAATCACCTTGCATAAACACACATTCTGGAATAGCCTAGCTTGTCTATCCCTGATGAAGGCATACATGTTTGTGCTAATCGTCTTTGACAGTTCAAAGCTTTGATCCCCAGTGACTTAGCACAAAAATTCATACACTGAAGAAGCCTTCACTGTCAACCCAAAAGAGATGCCCTGAATAAGATCGGTTATTCAGCAGATGATGTATCAAAACTCTGGGTAAAAAACACCAGGTATTTCATCAAATTTCTTTTCAAACTACCTAGAAAGTAAATCAGGTATTGCTTTGAAAATGAAATGCATCTTGACTTGTAGTCAAGATATTTCATATGATATTCTAGAATAGCCTTAATTGTCTATTTCTCCGATGAATACATATGTCTTTGTACAAAACTAACTTGTCTGACAGGAGACATGCCCTTGAAAGGCAGAACATCCAATCCTCAGGCGAGGACCCCCAGGTGCTCATTGTATGAGCCTTCTCAAGACCTGCTGGCGAGGACTTACCAGGCAAACCATTAAATCCTCGGGCGAAGACCCCCAGGTACCCCTTGAACATTGGATTGTTCCTCTGTTCACCAAACCTATTGAGCGTCCCAGTCAAGGCGACCGAAGAAAAGTTCGGGTCCTAGACAAACAATTTCTCTCGTCAAGGCAACTGAAGAAAGGTTCAGGTCCTGGACGAAGCAAAACCCAGTCACGGCAACTGAAGGAAGGTTTGGGTCCTCGACAAATGAAATCCAGCTGGCTACCGAAGAAAATTTCAGGTCCTGTGCAAGTGATTTGCCCCCAGTCACGACAACCGAAGGTAAGTTCGGGTCCGTGACTAATGAAATCCAGCTGGCGACCGAAGAAAAGTTCGGGTCCTGTGCAAGTGATTTCCCCCCAGTCAGGGCAACCGAAGGAAGGTTCGGGTCCGCGACAAATAAAATCCAGCTGGCGACCGAAGAAAAGTTCGGGTCCTGTGCAAGTGATTTCCCCCCAGTCATGGCAACCGAAGGTAGGTTCGGGTCCGCGACAAATGAAATCCAGCTGGCAACTGAACAAAAGTTCGAGTCCTGTGCAAGTGATTTCCCCCCAGTCATGGCAACCGAAGGTAGGTTTGAGTTCATGATGAATGAAATTCAGCTGGCAACTGAAGAAAAGTTCAGTTCCTGTGCAAGTGATTTCCCCCCAGCCATAGCAATCGAAGGTAGGTTCGGGTCTGCGACAAATGAAATCCAGCTGGCGACTGAAGATAGGTTTGGGTCATGTGCAAGCGATTTCTCCCAGTCAAGGTGACCAAAGAAAGGTTCGAGTCCTCGACAAACGAAATCCAGTCAAGACGACTGAAGATAGGTTCGGGTCCTAGGCAAGCGATTTCTCCCAATTAAGGCAACCGAAGAAAAGTTCGGGTCCTAGACAAACAATTTCCTTCGTCAAGTTGATTGAAGATAGGTTCGAGTCCTAGACGAATGAAATTCAGTCGATGTGACCGAAGATAAGTTCGAGTCCTTGACACCTGATACCAACTATCTGGAATTACTCTACCCTTTGGCAAGGTAAGTAGCTCCAGGTATGTTTTTATTTGCTTTAGCACGCATCATTTTATCACATTAGAAATGGGACTCATAGTCTCGCCAAAAATAGCATTCATTAAGCATGCATGGGCCAAATTTATGTGTCATTTTATTTTTGAACGTAACCTCTACGAGCTCAACCTCTGCGAGCTCACCTTCAAAGAGGGGCAGCTATTGACACCTATTTTTAATTTGCCCAAAATTAATTGCACAAAATTTATGAATTAATTTTCTTTAATTTCTAAGACAAAAAATATTTCAATTAAGTGCATTGCATGTAGAAATTAGGCATACTTGCATTAATAAGGTATATTAAATTGTAAAAAAAAGAAATGTAAAAAAAAAACGAAGAAGAAGAAAAATCGCGCTGGGCCGAGTCGAGGCCGGGCCTACCCGGCCCTTTTCTTTTTCCTCTTTCTCCCCCCCTCCGCGCAAGCCCAGCCCAGCTTCCCCCCTTTTTCCTTTTTCTTTTTCCCCCGGGCCCAGCCCTTTCCCTTTTCTTTTTTCTTCTCCCCCCCACGTGGGCCTAAGCCCAGCCTCCTCTTTCCCTTTTCCTTCTCCCCGCGTGCAAGCCTGGTCCCAGCCCAGCCTCTCTTCTCCTTCCTTCTCCCCCACGCGCCGGTCCCTTTCGCCTCCCCTGTTCACCTCTGCTCTGGCTGCAAAGCGGCAAGCGGCGAGCGGCCGAGCAGCTTCCCCCCATCGCCATCAAGTCAGAGGCCCGCCAAGCAAGCACGCCAATGGGACTGGCCTTAATGGCCAGTCCCATCCTTCCGAGATTCCCGGGCCTCCTCTCGCTCTCTCTCTCTCTCTCATTTCTCCCCCCTGTTCTGTGTCTGTCAGGGATGGCCAATGCACCGGCCTATTGGTTACAAAAGTCGCGGCCGGCGTAGGCCGGTGCAGGCCTGTCGTCACACAAATGCAGCGAGCAAGGGGGGCTCGTCATCGTCATCTATAAGAGCTAGAGAGAGAGAGAGAGAGAGAGAGAGAGAGAGAGAGAGAGAGAGTCCAGGTCGGCCACGGAGAGAGAACACAGAGGGAGAGATAGAGAGTGAAAGAGAGCTGAGAATAGAGAGAGAGAAGGAGTCGAGGTCGTCGGAGCAACCAACAGCCTTGCCGTCGTCCTCAGACCAGCTAGAATGTCCCGACACGCCGTCGATAGGTGAGCTCTCCCCGGTTTCCCCCAACTTGCCTTGTTCTACTCTGTTTTTTGGCGTGGCGTGGCCAGGATTTGTGCCGACCGTGTTGCGTGAATTCCAGCCCATACCGTCGTTCCCCATAGCCCCTAGTCCCAGCTGAAACCGAGCTTCAGCCATCGGAGTCGGCCTGATCGCCGGAGGAGGTCAAAAACTCCCGTTTTTCCACCCGCCCACTAGGTGTTTAACAAAATACCCCAGAGAAGCTGAATTCAGTTTGGTTGCTGGCCGGCGAAACGGCGGCCAGACGGTGACCCAAGCGGTCTGTGGTGTCGGTGGTGGATCTAGGGGCCGATTCGGGTGGCGGCACTGGTTTGGGTCAGCCGGCGGCGACCGATTTGGGCCTCGCTAGCCCCCTCTCCCCACAGGTTTGCGAATCCGGGTCGGATTCGACCCGAATCAGTAGATCCGACTCGAGTCAATGCTCGGGTTGGATTCGTTGACTTAAGTCAGTTTCGCCGACCTGGATCAGCCGACTTGACCCGGGTCAACGCCTGGGTCAGATCTGTTGACCCGGGTCGGATTCAACCGACTCGAATCCGGCGACCCGACCCGGTTTAATATCATATTATTATTTTATTTTTAAAATTTTAAAAAAAATTGTAAATTTTTTTTATTTTTTCCCTTATATATATTTTTTTTTTCGAAAAAAAATTTTAAAAAAGTTTTTTTATTTGGTTTATCTGATTGTTTTAATTTATTATTATATTATTATGCATGTTATTTTAATTGCATAAATTGCCATGTTTTAATTAGATAAGCCTATAAGATCACATACTATTGTAACCATGCATATCTTTAATTAAGTTTTAATTGCATGAACTGCTGTGTTTTGAATGCCATCTGACTTAGTTAGAGCTAGAACTTTAAGCTGCATATCTGCCTTTGATTGCTAATCGCTTTTGGTTATGCATTCGCTTGATAATCTTATATGTTAGGAGAAAGGTCCTAAAATCAATGCAAATTGCCTGGTAAATGTTTTCAAAAAATGAACAGGATAAAAAGGTACCGAAAGGGTATTTAGTTATCCAACTAATGTAACCAAATCTCCGAGTTCTGTCAATCTCTAGTTCGTAGGAATAGGGTGATTCTCTCATCATCCTGTTTGGGTTTTTAATCGACCCACTCCAAATCGATTAGTGGCGACTCCTTGATATAAACCATTTGCATGTTAAACACTTAAACCCTAAGTCGCGATATGGTATAGGCTTGGGAGGGCCTGAGTTAAGTCCCAAACTTAGACTTAGCACGTACCAGGCGAGCCCCCTCGTTTTTTGAGCATATTCAAAAAAACCCCGAGAGTTTCGATCATGACAACTGGCAACTCGCATGTAAGTGAATTGTCATTTGCAACACAAGCAAGAAACCTTGACATAGCAACTACACAACAAAAGTGACGAAGAACATTGTCAATTTCCACAAATCAAAGAAATTTGCGAGACAACCGGTAATTGCACAATGAGGCACTTAAGGTCAGCAATCTAAAAGCCTCCTCTCTCAGAAAAAAGGCTAAACCGCGGAGTGCCAAGAATACACCAGTCTAGTGATTCAAACAAAACTTTCAACTGTATCCATGAGCCGCAAGGTAAGGCCCCATAAGTGAGGCCAAAAATAAGGAAAGGAAAAATCACCAATAGAACAATGCCTGTAACCCCCAACCCCTTACCAAAACAAAAAAATCCCCACAATATGCTAGAGGGCATAGACTAAAATGACATCAAACGAAAACAACAATGAATAAAAAAATGCCATCGCTACATCACCTCATGGGAGCTGCAGCCAAAAATGAAAAAGAAAACAAAGACAACATCGACCGAGCAACGTGAAATTGCTAAAAGAAATCCAAATAAGATCACGATCGCAAATGGGTCGGGGAATTCAATCAACAACAACAACAAGAGAAGGATAAAGGGACCCACTTTGATGCATAAATTGCCGGTGCAGATGATGTGCTGGATCTTGCCAAGGACAAGCATGGACTTGAACTTGGCGGGCAGATCAAGCGCCTTGTGCGGTATGTGCAGATCCCCCAATGCCAACACCAATACCATCTTTCTTGTTCTTGCTACTCTCTATTGATCACAACGACAACGATAAGAAAAAGGGTCAACGAAAAAACAAGAAAAGGTAATATTTCCACACCTAAAGACAATCCTGTCTATTTCTCTTTCTCCCTCGCTTGAGCTTCAACAATCAATCTCTCTTCTTCTTCTGCCTTTAACGCAGC
Organism: Syzygium aromaticum; assembly: GCA_024500025.1. Taxonomy (NCBI): domain Eukaryota; kingdom Viridiplantae; phylum Streptophyta; class Magnoliopsida; order Myrtales; family Myrtaceae; genus Syzygium; species Syzygium aromaticum. The sequence continues at coordinate 48,675 of CM044888.1, read as the reverse complement.
GCATGAAGTTCAGATTGTGCAAGTGCGGAACAGTGATGAAAACTAACAAGGGTTTTGCAAAGAGGGAGGGAAAGACGTTGACTCGAACATACCCTGGAATTGAAGCGGACATGGAAGACCCTCCTCCATCCCTCGTTGCTGTCATGCTCTGAAACTTCTCCCTTTCTCCTTAGGTTTACCATCTCGAACTCACCTCGTCTTCGTCCATGCGCCTCCAGCAATCAGGTTCTTCACCATCCTACGCTCTGTCGTCGTCCCTCCCGGGCCTCGAACCACCACCTGCGCCTCCTCTGGCCATCAAACCCGTGCAATCCTTAGCAGAATCCTCCTTGCTCGAGATGCTCAGCATCTCGACATTCGAATCGTCATCGTCGTCGACCACCATCCTATTCTCGTTGCTACTACCCCTGTTCTTGTTGCCGCCACACCCAATCTGTAGCTGTGCGCCACTGTAGCCCGCCCTCGCAGCTGGCGCCGCCGCGGCAGAGCTCCTCTGCTGGGTGCGGTTGATGAAGACAGAGGAAGAGCCGAGGCAACACCGAACGGAGAGTGGAGAGGCAAGCTCGTCGAGTCATTGGTGTGGGGAGTGTGAGAGAGAGCAGACTGGAGGAGGACCGAGCAAGGGGAAGTATGGGAAAGAAATAAGAAACTAACGAAAGTTAGGGTTTTTAGGGTTCTGGTTCCAGGTTTCATGTTCCGGTTCTAGGTTTTGGTTCCTATAGGATTCGGAAATCGAAACCGGAACAGCCGGTTCCTAAAAATAGGGAACCAGGAATCGGACCCTCTGTCCATGGAACCTAGAACTGAACTGGATCTACCGGGTCCAGTTTTTCGGTTCTCGGTTCTACTCTGGAACCGCGCTTATCCCTAATGGAAGGAGAGTCCACTTAACTTTGTATTAAAATCGGCACTTGCTAGGACAGATACCGTGGGGTATATAAGCTCAACATAGAATCTTGTGGACTATCTCACCGTACAGTGTTTGGTCTAGAAGAGGACATGCGTACCGATGGTCAATGATTAGAGATTAGAGTTAAGCGATTCGTTAATGTGCAGAAAACTTAACTGACTTGGGGAATTGGATTCGAAGCACGTCCGAGGAGAAGAAAATGTGGATTGAATAGTTCTATACTTTCAAAATTAATACTTGGATTTATAACTTATGACAGTGTTAATTCCATTAAAAATACCAAATCAATGGCCCCTTATGCATTTCTCTCAAACTAATTTCCATGTCACAAGAAAATTCCAAATCGATACCCCAAGATAGATTCACCTTGCACGTGATGGGAATCATTTAATGTTGGGACATCAAATGACATATTTCCCTCTCTCAATCGCCCTCTCCCTTGTCACCCTCCAATAATGAATATTAAACCTTTTTCTCATATCTGAGACATACCGTATATCCAATTATGCACACGAGAATAGTAAAGTTCAAAACTTTCCTCATAATAAACTATAGTAGTGACATTCAAGCCAAACTGGAGAACCTTTAACGGGCAAAAAAACCTTGTTTAGTGTTAAAATACCTCCTCAAAGTTTCTTATTCTTTACAAAGGACCAACAGCTCAGCTAATCGAGCCCCTTACATCTTCAAGATGGCAGCTACCTGCTCGTTCTTTTTATCGATGTTCTGGAAAATGGAGCATCATTGTTAATAATAAATCCCTGTTCGACTCAATGACAGGAGAAAAGAAGTTAACCAGAAAGAGCCAACGTGAAAAGTACCTGGGCAAAAATAGTACTCAGTAGAAACGACCAGGTGAAGATTAATTACCTCTTTCATCTTTCTCGATTTCTCGAGTCCCTTTAGATTATTTTGTAAGGCTAGCTCTGTGTTTCTTTCTGAAAGAGCTGGCTCATATGTATCAAATTTCCTCTAGCCACTTCCAATTTCTTTTCAAGTTCGGACCACCCAAGCATGAAGGACTTCCTTACTTGTTCAAAGTTTCTCTCAAGAGTTTCCATCTGCATTTTCAGGAACTATTCAAGACATGTTCCAAAGAAAAAGAATCAGAATGGTTGAGCTAACATTGATAATAGGAGATGTCACCTCATCAGCAATTTCTCTCTCCATTCTAGAAATTGTTTGTTCCGACTTGGTCAATTTTTCTTCCAAGCTCCTCTTCTCTGAGGTTGCAGCCTGAAAGAAAAAAGAATTTAATAAAAAGAAACAAACGAAAAATAAAACACAATGACAATTAGGCAAACAAATTGTACTTGAAGAAGAGCTGTGTCTCTCTCGTGACAAAGAGCTTTTAGCCTACAACGGTCCAGCGTCATTTCAGTTGACTTTTGCTTCTCCAATCTCAAAGAATCTCTCAGAACCTCCATTTCTTCCTGGGGGTCACTTCTTGCTTTTTCTTTTGACGTAGTTCTTCCAGCAACTAATAACACAGAAAACCATATGAATTTTCGTGAGAGAAAGAGAGATGAAACGTTACCAAGTACAGATGAGAAAATATTGCGCGAGATATTCTATGTCAGCAATGCATAATACTACTGAACGAATGACATGTGACAAGCGGATCCACAGATCAGATTTATTAAAAAATCTGAGCGAATGACCTTCTCTCTCCCGAGAAAATATTGGGTGCAGCTCTGATTCCACCGTGGCAAAATTCAAGTCACTCACCGAGCGACACATGTCTCCCGGGCCCCACCGCGTCAGAGCTGAAATATTTTGAAAAAAAGTAAGACGCTCTCTCTCCTCTCTCGCTACTTCGCGCTCACGTTCGCGCTCCCAGACTTCCACTTCTAGATCGACACACTCTCTCTCTCTTTGCACTCACGCCTCCGAGACTCCGTCGTCTACGACGAACGACGCCGACGCCTCCGCCACGTCCTAGCCGATGCCTCGCCGTTGCCCTAGCCTCCGCCTCGACTCGCTCTGTTGTTCTCGCCGTCTCCGTCTCCGCCCTACCCGTAGCTGACGCCTCCGCCTCGACGCTTTGCAGTTCTCGCCATCTTCGCCGTCCGACGAACCACGTCGCCGCCTCCGACGAAGCCTCGAGAGGTACAGATTTACTCAAGATTTAGTTTACTCCAAGTGGATTTCACAATATATCCTTTATAATTCATTTTCTTCTCTCTTTCAAATTTTTATCAGCCATTCAAGGAGAATGAGTTTGAACAGAGCACTGAGGTTGCAATTATGTATCCAGTAGAGCCACCGGTAAGCGTTTCCCGGATAGCAATAGTCTCTATGTGAAGCTACTAGCAACCGTTCATGTCAAATATTTAATCAGATCCGTGAAGTGATTTAGTTATTGTTAATGGATGAGTTTTCTGTAGCAGATCCTTCAAGACTTTTTTCTTTTCTTTAGCTTTATGATTTGTGATGCTGCATACGTAGGTTAGGATGATTGTGTTGGCTATTCTGCATGATATAAATTTTATATGTGACTGTTCTCCTGTTCCACCCTGCAGGTTGTTTGTGAATTTGACTGGGAGTTGGATGAACTTGAGGTACAGATGTTGATCCTCCTTTATAGCCTTGACGATGCCCTACTAGCTGCAATTTGATAAATAAGGCTGGGCTTTATCGCTATGAGATCTATCATTTTGGGTCCTGTGCAACCTTTTCTGGATGTTAAATTCCCCATAAGTTTCTTGAAATTACAAATACCATGATTAGAGTTTCTGAAACTAGGGCTATATGACAACTGAAAATATACCTTTGTTCTCATAGGATCTTGATTATGAGATAGAGAAGCGGGGGAGGGACAGTGATAGAATTGATCTGTTTTGGACTGTTGATTTGGGGTCCATGGATTGTTAAGGTTAGGAAACTTGAGATATCACTGTTCCAGAGTGTGTGCCCCAGCATAGGTATAAGTTTAGATGAATGGTGAATAAGTTGTTCATGTATACGTGTAGCTTATATCTTACTTGTCATGTATTTAAACTTTCCAAAGCCAATTTTGAACAACCAGAACGTATTGCAGGGGATTAATTAATTTGGGTCCTCTGTGGGGACTAGCCAACTCCGGTGACTTGTATGTGTTCCCTTCATGGATTCAATCCTTGCCTTCAGGGAAGAGTCTCGAGTTTGTGTACATCCACGCTTCGCCTCAAGCAGACATCTCCATCTCAAGCTACACCATGGCATAGGAAGATAGTTCACCTTCAGAAGTAATTGCACCATTTTTCTAGGTTCAGGGATGTAAAGAATTGTGCAGCCATACTTGTTGAATACGGTCTCGGAAGTTCTCGATTTCTTTCTTATCGAAAATTTTCATCTTTGCTTCATGATGTCGGAATCTGTTTCCCCTTAGGTGTAATGTGAAACCAAGCTGAATAAGGGCGAGGCTCGAAGGCCGAAAGGAGTGAAGAGACATTATAAACGAGTGCTCATCCTCTTTCCCCCTACTTCGCTGGTTAAAAGGGAAGAGTCAGACATGTGCACAGCAAAGAATGGTTTGCTGAGAAGTGAGAGAACAAGGCTTCCTTGTAGTTCGCGAAGTCCGTTTGTTTCTTAATCTTGTCAGATGTTTTTCCTTGTGATTCTGTTGTTGCAAAGCTTTGCAACAATTTCTCTGTTTGTTAGGATATATTCTTCTGCAAAACAGTTGTATCTACTCGGTTATTGAAGAATTTAAGGTATGAAAGTTTACTTTTGCTCATTTGGAGAGGTCTTCCCATGTTGACTTTGTTTATGAATTTCGAGCACTGTCACAAGTAAGAGATTAGCAGGTAGTCTCCAACACATTGTTGATGTCGTAATTGTCAAACTAGGGATAAAAGTTTATCATTTGAGATATAAACAATAAACGTCATGAAGCAATAATATGAAGGATGTGGCATTTAATATCTACTTGAAGTCAGTTCAAGGGATTACACAAGATGAACATTGATAGCAAAACGTTCTCAATCACAAGAGTACCTATTTATATTTACAATCCAAGGATGAACTTCGTGGTGAGTGGCCAGGTCCTTGAAGGATCTACTGAGTCCCAACTTGGGAAAAATGCATCACGACATCTCTGAAACTGGTCAGAATTTTTTAAGGGCAGAGAAAGTCGGCTTGCTTCCATCTTTAATTAGATCATATTAGACGCTTCTTTTGTCTATCCGTCGTTCTAGAGGCTCAATCGCTAGTTATAGACGGTATCGGCAATGAGGTGTGTGCAGAGGCAACTGAAATTCCTGAGAATTTAGTCATCCAATTTGCGTATGCTACGCCAAACAGAAGCATCTCAGACTATGATCAAAGGTCGGAACTAATACGATGTGAAAAACAATTCGAACTCTTAATATAATCTGTGAAGAGAATGAGTATATTTAAGCACCGGATTATTTTACTAATTTTGACAAGAATCACTATTTTAGGATTCTCGTTGGTAATATGCTAATCACAATCTACATCAATGTACATCAAAGAAAAAAGTTTACAGACAGGTTGCAAAATTTCGGGTTCCCTGGGCTAGCTTGCAGGGGCCAATTGGAACAGCTTCTCTGCTTGGTCTGGGAAGAAGGTTATGAAAAGATATGCGCCTAGGAAGCCAAACCAGCAAGAAAATAATCAGCAAGCATGTTGAGTATATATTCTAAGGCTTTGCGCAAAACGTCTATGAGAAACTTACACATCAGTACAGTTCCAAGAACTGCAGAGATCTTGCCTTGAATTGTGACCAGCTTTTCCTGCATTTTGCAGCTCTGTGGATCCTACCGAATCGAACGTCCCTACAAAATCAACAATGGTCACCCTTCACCTTTGTGGTGTTGTTAAGAAGAGTAATTAGGAAAATGGGGAAGTGGTCCAACTAACCTGGCTTGACTGATTGAAGCCCTGGTGTTATGATGCGATGTTTTCATAACCAGCTTGTTCAAGTTTATTAGCAACCTCCGTAGACCACACGATCCCTCCCCCGCTTCTCTATCTCATAATCAAGATCCTATGAGAACAAAGGTATATTTTCAGTTGTCATATAGCCCTAGTTTCAGAAACTCTAATCATGGTATTTGCAATTTCAAGAAACTTACGGAGAATTTAACACCCAGAAAAGCTTGCATAGGACCCAAAACGATAGATCTCATAGCGATAAAACACAGCCTTATTTATCAAATTGCAGCTAGTAGGGCATCGTCAAGGCTATAAAGGAGGATTAACATCTGTACCTCAGGTTCATCCAACTCCCAGTCAAATTCACAAACAACCTGCAGGGTGGAACAGGAGAACAGTCACATATAAAATTTATTTCATGCAGAATAGCCAGCACAATCATCCTAAACTACGTATGCAGCATCACAAATCATAAAGCTAAAGAAAAGAAAAAAGTTTCGAAGGATCTGCTACAGAAAACTATCCATTAACAATAACTAAATCACTTCACGGATATGATTAAATATTTGACATGAACGGTTGCTAGTAGCTTCACATAGAGACTACTGCTATCCGGGAAACGCTTACCGGTGGCTCTACTGGATACATAATTGCAACCTCAGTGCTCTGTTCAAACTCATTCTCCTTGAATGGCTGATAAAAATTTGAAAGAGAGAAGAAAATGAATTATAAAGGATATATTGTGAAATCCACTTGGAGTAAACTAAATCTTGAGTAAATCTGTACCTCTCGAGGCTTCGTCGGAGGCGGCGACGTGGTTCGTCGGACGGCGAAGATGGCGAGAACTGCAAAGCGTCGAGGCGGAGGCGTCAGCTACGGGTAGGGCGGAGACGGAGACGGCGAGAACAACAGAGCGAGTCGAGGCGGAGGCTAGGGCAATGGCGAGGCATCGGCCAGGACGTGGCGGAGGCGTCGGCGTCGTTCGTCGTAGACGACGGAGTCTCGGAGGTGTGAGTGCAGAGAGAGAGAGAATGTGTAGATCTGGAAGTGGAAGTCCGGGAGCGCGAACGCGAGCGCGAAGTAGAGAGAGAGAGGAGAGAGAGCGTCTTACTTTTTATCAAAATATTTCAGCTCTGAGGCGGTGGGGCCCGAGAGACACCTGTCGCTTGGTGAGTGACTTGGATTTTGCCATGGTGAAATCAGAGCTGCACCCAATATTTTCTCGGAAGAGAGAAGGTCATTCGCTCAGAATTTTTAATAAATCTGATATGTGGGCCCGTTTGCCACATGTCATTTGTTCAGTGGTATTATGCATTGTTGACGTGGAATATCCCACTCATGCAATATTTTCTCAGTACAGATAGCATAACTAACAATGCATTCATATCATGCAATAGACAAGAAGTTCCATCATGCAAATTACATAATTACTTGGTATGCTAATTAACAAGCTAGAATTTCACAAGATACGGACTTTATCACATCGGTTGAAAGAAACATACCTCAAAAGCTTGCTTTTCATGCTCTCTTTCTAAATCATTCTTATTTTCAAACTGGTTATGTAATTTTTTAACATTTGCCTTTGTTAGACTATTTGGATGGTTCATATCAGTGCATTATTCTACTTATTATTGATTTATTCTTTTTGCTAATGACAAAAAGGGAGAGAGATTATATAGATATTGCCGTACTAACATTCCAATATGCAGGTTATACTCAAAGAAAGAGAAATATACAAATCTTAAGAGTTTGCACATTTATTTTTTTATCTGTGTTTCATGCGCTTAATATGATTGTTTTCTTCAAATTTATTTGACATCGATTAAATCTGCATGAAAGTTTTGTTACCATAAAAAAGGGGAAGATTGTTGATGAAAACTCCAAATAAATTTTGAAGCTGGCAAAACTTTCTATATTTATCTTGTGAATTTAACATGTATTCCATTTCAGATTAATATATTTTGGAAGTTCAGAAGGAAATATCAGACTTTACAAGATATCAGAACTTAAAGTTTAGGCTCAGAATGAGAAGTTCAGACTTTACCATAAAAGTCATTCAGACTCTTTTTAAGTCTTTAAAGAACTTCAGACCCTATGAGAAATAGGTTCATATCTTATTAAAGAATCCCACTAATCTAAGTTATGAAAGAAACACAGACACAGAAGTTATACAGACACAGACGCAGAAGTTTTTTAGACGCAAAAACAAAACTTATTCAGAACGAATCACAACAGCTAGTAATTTGGCATGGATTTCATAAAAGGAAAATTTTGATTGTCTCAATCTAAAGTTATAATTGATTGACAATCAAACATTATGACAAGTATGCATTATAACAGATAAAGCTCTATTTATGGAAACCAAGATTTTGATTGTATGGGCGATCAGAATCAGTGGGATTTGGATTTTGTTAACCAACGGCTACTCAATCCATTTTATACAAATCTATTCAAGATGAAGATTGGAAGATGATCCTCTGAAGACTGTCCAACGGCTAGTTTGAAAGTGAATGAGTATAAAAGGAGATCTACGATGAGCATAAGATATTGAACGAAATTGAGAATCAACATGTCTAAAGTCTGAGCAGACTCCGATCCTTTTTCTTGTCTTTTTTGAGCTAAACATTAAGATCTTGATGGATACTTTGTAAGAGTGATTGTATGAAATAGAGAGTCCTATCATATACAAGAATACCGTCACTCAGAATCTGTAATTCCTTTTGATTACATAGTGAAATCTAGCTAGTAGGCTGTCAGCTTGGGAGAGTGGATGTAGGCTTGCTATAAGCCTAATCACTATAAACTTGTGTTCAGTTTTTTTATCCCTTATCTCTTACTTTACATACTGCACATCAAGAGCATTATCTATATAAATTGTTTTGAATCTGAATTTTATCCAGACTCTACTGTGATCTATCATTTTCGCTATAAATTGATCAAAATTGTTTAAAATCACATATTCATCCCCTCTAGGTGATCTTTGCTAGTTACATCAAGATGAAGTTTTGATAGGGAAGTTTAGGGACGGAAAAGACTGTTGCTAACTCATCTCTTTGCCCAAGAACGGAATAGCCGTCCCTAAGTGTCGGCAAAAGGGCTCCAAAAAACCGTCCCAAATTCTCTTTGTTGAAGATCGGAAGGTGCCAATCCCCATGGCCATCGGTCACGGTGAACTAGAGTTTTGGGGACTGCTTGGGCAGTCGCCCGCTTTCCTTTTTCTTGTACAAGGTTGAGAAAGATAAGCACGGCCCAAAAAGAGAAAATTGCAGGCCAAAGGGTCATCGGACTTGGTAGAAAAACTGATGAAGCGTGTCCCGGCCGTGAAATGAGCGAGCTCACTTGTGACCCATCCGGTCCAACTTAGGAGTACTAATGCTTCTGGATCTAAGTCCCGGCAAAAAGTTCACCTTTTCTCTTCGTTGAATATACTTGACTCGAGAGTAAATCAGAAATAACACAATACAAATGCTCCTAAAGTGATATCACAACTTATGTGCGTGCGTGAGATTATATAAGTTTCCACGGTAGATAAAATTAACACACTTTGTCTACTGAAGTAATTCACCACTGATAAAAAAAAGAGAAAAAGAAAAAAAGAAAAGCGCATGTTACACTATTGGGCATAAGATTTTGGTTTTGAATAAATTAGGCTATGATTACGTAATCGTAGACACGTATAATCGACATGACCACGATAATATTATAATAATTACGACCAATGATATTTCTTGCTAATATGATAATCATGTCTAAAGGTACGAATGTGCCCAAGAACAATATATGTGGCGTCCAATAAGTTCCATCAGCAAAAGGACTCTCAGGAAATAGTTAATGTTAAAACATCTTCTTCATGGCACTGCTCTCCTTGCACGTATTCATACCGGTGATCAGATGGGCGAGCTGACATTTGGAATGAGGCACATCCATCTAGTTACTTGATCTACAAACTCACTATGTTTAATCAATTAAATATCTATCTAAATCTTTCATGATGCAAATAGGTTCATGCCCTTTTTTTTATTTTAATTTAATTTAAATTATAAATTTCTCAAAATTAGTTCCCTATGATCATTCGGTCTAAAACTTTGCAGCATGAGACGATGCGGATAGGTTTTGCCATTAATTGTATTATGTTGGCTGTCGACGCGTCTTTTAAAAGATGACGCCAAGTCACCGCACATGTCGGAAGGCTGAGATGCTTCCATGTCATCCCTTTCGATTCTCTACCGTCCGTAAATTCTAGAACTTTTGTTTTTTGGGTCATAAAAACCCCTTGTGATGGCCATCGCAAACTGAGCACCACAACCAGCAAATAGGCCACATTATATCATTTGAAAATCTGGCCACCACTACCCAACCACCAACACTAGCTGTCGTTATTACCTATCACAGCCGTAGCCGCTAGGCCCGCTAGGGGCTTGCACACCGAAAACCACTGGCCCAAACTGAAAATTGCCTAGACCAGACCGAATCGGCAAATTTGATTCGATTCTTAGGAGTGTCGGTCTGGTTTTTAGTTCCCAATAATGGAACCGGTGTCCGAGCGGTCTGGATGATCCGGTTCTCGATTTCAAGGGAGAGCCGGATTGACCACATATATATATTTTTATTTCTTAGAAAAAATTATTAAAATGTGAACTAAATCCTAAGTTAACTTCATTAACAAAACCCCAAGTGAACTTCATTAACATAAATTCATTGAAAAAAATTAGTAAAATATGAACTAAGCCCTAAGTAAATTTTATTGACATAAATCATTGACAAAAATTAGTAAAATGTGAACTAAATCTAAGTGACTGGTCTGGTTCGGTCTGATTCCTGGTCCCAGGACCAATTGGACTGGACTGGGAATCGATTAGTGCTAATAGCCATAGCCGTCGCCGCCTCTCTCTCTAACATTTGGCACACCTTGACCAATTTGTCGATCTCAAAAATTCAAATTTCAGGTAAATTGAGCAATTACGGCTACAATTGAACATTCGACCGCCACCGTGCAACCGCTATGATGATGTTAATATAGTAACTACTGCGGGGCACGTCTTGGGTCACCCAGTCGCTTATTAAAAATTTAAATGAAGAGATCTCCTGTGAAAGTAGCCAAAAGAGGGAAGATCGTGCTTTCCCGATAAGGGACCGTCCGTGCTGACAGAGAGATCCTCGCCATAACAAGGGGCTTGCTTTCACTGAGAAATAGAGAGATGCCCACTACTTGCGTGGCCTGTTACCACCAACGGTCGTCTCTCAGCAACTTCAGGTTGGATCAGTGCAGTATCATTGAGTCCCCATCCAATTTCTGCACCTTAGCTCCATGATTTAATATAATTAGTCTGGCTGACTATTCTGGTAATTGTGAATTTTTGTAATAATAGGAGAAGCAACTAATGTAAAATCTTTGACGGTATCAAGTTCCATTGAAGAAGTATATGGCCCTAATGGACCTGGAGGTATATGCTTTGCAAACAATCATATTTGTTGTCGGGATCTACGGTTGTTCATTTGGTTCATTGTAGCTAGTAGCGATATTTGGATATCTATTTAATTTTGCATATATCTCAGGATTATGAATATATTTCTTTCGATATTGCATATCCTTGATTGAATTTGATTTGATATTATGTTTATCTTGTTACCTTAATTAGTTATCTAATAAGCCTATAAATAGGCTTTTCATGTATTCTTTTATAAATCATCAAATATACAGAACATTCTTTATTCCTCTCTTTTGCATTCTTACTTTTAACTTGGTATCAGAGCCTCCCTTCCTAAGATAACTAAGTACACTGGGTGCACTTCGCACTCGGTGCACTAGGTGCACTTCACACTCGGTGCACTTAGCACTTGGTGCACCTCACCCTAAAAATTTCTTCAATCCTATTTTTCCGCTTTATCATTCTTAGAGCAAAATAAGTCCATCCCTGCTTGACAGTGATGTAGCTAGCAAGGATCACCTAGAGGGCGTGAATAGGTAATTTTAAACAATTTTGATCAATTTATAACGGAAATGATAGATCATAGTAGAGTCTGAATTTTAGATTCAAAACAATTTATATAAATAGTTTTCTTGATGTATAGTATATAAAGTAAGAGATAAGTGATGGAAAAACTGAACATAAGTTTATAGTGATTCGACTTATAGCAAGCCTATGTCCACTCTCCTATGCTGACAGCTTACTAACTGGATTTCACTATATAATCAAGAGGAATTATAAATTCTAAGTGACAGCACTCTTGTGTATGATAAGACTCTCTATCTCACACAATCACTCTCACAAAGTATCCCTCAAGATCTTAATGTTTAGCTCAAGAAAGACAAGAGAAAGGATCAGAATATACTTAAATTTTGGACTTGTTGATTCTCGATTTCGTTCTATATCTTTTGCTCCTCATACATCTCCTTTTATACTTATCCACTTCCAAACTAGCCGTTGGATAATCTTTAGACGATCATCTTCCAATCTTCATCTTGGACAAATTTGTATAAAATAGATTGAGTAACCGTTAGTTGACAAAATCCGAATCCCGCTGATTCTGGTTGCCCATACAATCAAAATCTTGATTTTCATAAGTAGAGCTTTATCTATTGTAATGTATACTTGTCATAATGTTTGATGGTCAATCAATTATAACTTTAGATTGAGACAATAAAAATTTTCCTTTTGTGAAATGCATGGCAGATCACTAGCTGTTGTGATTTGTTCTGAATGAATTTTGCTTCAGCGTTTGCATCTGCATAACTTCTGCGTCTGTGTTTCTTTCAAAACTTAGATTAGTAGGATTCTTTTATTAAGATATGAACCTATTTCTCATAGAATCTGAAGTTCTTTGAAGACTTAAAAAGAGTCTGAATGACTTTTATGTTATAGTCTGAACTTCTCATTTTGAGTATGAACTTTTAGTTCTGAGATTTTGTAAATTTTGATATTTCCTTCTGAACTTCCATAATATATTAACCTGGAATGGAATACATATTATATTCACAAGATAAACATAAAGAGTTTTGTCAGCTTCAAAATTCATTAGGAGTTTTCCTCAATAATCTCCCCATTTTTATGGTGATAAAACTTCCATACAAATTCAATTAATATAAAATAAATTTGAAGAAAATAATCACATTAAGTGCATGAAACACAGATAAAAAAATAAATGTGCAAACTCTTAAGATCTGTGTATTTCTCTTCCTTTGAGTATAACCTGCATATTAGAATGTTAGTATGGTAATATCTACATAATCTCTCCTCCTTTTTGTCATCAGCAAAAAGAATAAATCAATAATAAGTAGAATAATGCACTAATATAAACCATCCAAACAGTCTAACAAAGACAAATGTTAAAAAATTATAGAACCAGTTTGGAAATAAGAATGGTTTAAAAAGAGGATATGAAAAGCAGGTTATTTCTTTGAAGGGGTTCGAACAAGCTGAAAGTTCTTTAGGATAGAAACAATTTCCTCAATCTTTATAGAATAATGACCCATAACTTTCTCCATATTTGTTAAACATATAGCAATAGCTTCCCCAATCTCTGCTTTGTCTTTTTCTGCCTAATGATGTTGAGTCTGATTGTTTTCCTCAACGATTTTTTGAGGATTCTTCACGTCCTCTTCAAGTGCAGCTTATTTCTCTTTTATTTCTAGTAGAAGGGTCAAAATGGTCATATTGTCTGAAGTCTGTCCCTGAACATTATCTGGTGCATTCTGTTTGAAATCATCCCCTGTCTTTGTTGGAATCTCCCTCTGAAAATCTGCCTATCCTGTAGTAGTATTTTCATTCAAATTCTTTGCAGGATTAAGTGGAGATTGACTTACATCTATCCTCTGTAAAACATCATTATGTTGCTGCAGATGTGAGTCCCCATATACTGGTTCTGAAACCTTCTCAGCAGGTGATGGAACATGTCCTGGACCAACATTCTATCCTATTTCAAGGTGTTCTGATTCATCATCTTCATCTCTGAGAAGAATTTTTCTCTTCTTGCTGTACACCCTTAATGGACTTGAAGATACAGTCTGCTTTCTTACTTTTTCTTTTCTTGTTCCTTTTCCTTCTTCTTTGTCTTGATCATTTTTCCTGCCAGCAGATTTTTCTTCTGACTGCTAAACACCCTTTCCTTTGTCTGTACTTGCTCTTTCCTTTCTATTAGCAAATTGCTTAAGATTCATCTTGATAAGCATCTTTTCTCTAATAAACATCAAAGGAATAGAGGTTTTGCACAAATCAATAGGAATAATAATGTTTAAAAAAGTAAAGATTCTAGTGATGAGTGCACCATAAGGAAATTGTCCCTTGTCCTTCTAGAGAGTTTTGTTCATGTGAAAAATGATGATGTGAGGAAGAGAGAAACGCTTTCTATTCAGAATAGCTCAGATAAGCTTGATTTCAGACTTAAACAAGTCAGTCTTGGAAGCAGCTTTAAGTTTTAAGCAATTGATAATGATCTTATGCAAGATCACGGTCCTTTTGGTCAAAGCAAAATATAAGATATGGCATTTAGAACCTCTAGCAAAATTCTGATTTTCTGAAGCTGCTTTAGAAGCATCTTCTAAGCTCATTTCAAATGGAATGAACTTGTAATTTTTCACTCCAATAATCAAAGCCAGATCTTCCACTTTCGGATCATACTTTTTTATCACCAATAGTAAATTGAAGCCAATTTGTGGACAGAATGGATATATTTGAGTAAAAGTAAGCAGTTAGTTCTACATAGACATGTGCAGATTGTAGACAGAATTCATAAATGCCCAACCTTTCAAAAAGATGTTTCACAGAAATGTTAGCCTTATCCTGATAATCGAAATCCACACTACGATGATTCATAATCTCTCTTGCAAGTAGTAACTGATAGTATACATTGTACTCTGTATTTCTGAATAAACTGCCATTATCTTGAACACCAGACGCAATTCTAACCTTCATCTCAAAGATATGAAATAGTCTAGCATCATCATCAGGAATCGTAAATTTAGACCCACTTGTAGATTTAGGGCTTATGCGAACAGATTTCTTTTTAGAGGGAGTGGATGGTTCATCTACTTTCTCTTTTCCCTTCCTGGAAATAGTCTCCTTTTGACCAGTTCTAGAAGAAAATTGAGAATAACTTTGCACAAGACTTTTTTCAGTGTGAAAGTCGTTATCTTTTAGACACTGATGAAGAACCAATTTAGAAGCATTGCTGCGTTTCAACCTTTCGTATGTTTTCCACACAAGTTTGATATTATTGAAATCGAAATCAATTTTACTCGCTGTTTTTGGTGGAGACGATGGTTGTGGTTCTTGTAGTGTCGCTTCTGTAGGATCTTGGTGGTGGTCTGATTTTGTGTTTGATGAATCAGAAATCTCCACGAACTCTAATTTCTTTGACACCTTTGTGTCTTTGTGATGTAGGCCAGATTGATAATGCCGCCCGCATCAAAGATGAGCTCACTCGACCAAGGAGATAACCCCGCATCCGAACTCGACAAGTCGCTCGACTAGTCTTGTAGATATCGAAGGGACACAATTCGAAGACCAAGAGTCTCATCCGCGAGTTCATGCCACAATAAAGTCCTTGTCTTTCCCTATACATTGGAAGCCTAAAAGATACTTTGGGATGATCAAGAAGGCGTTAGGCATTTATCTAGTTTTTAGTTTCTAAGTTCTTTAATGTTTTATGCCTTTTAGGGTCTTTAATGCTCTTTAGTCTCTTCATTTGCTTGAGTCTTTTCATTTGTTTTTCTTTGCCCATAAAAGACCATCTCCTTTATGTATTGGACAAACGAATTTGATTAATGAAAATTTTGCATCAAGTAATTATCTTGAACCTTGAAGAGTTCATACCTCTGAAAACCTAGAAGAGTTTTTACTCCACCCTTGAAGAGTCGGAGGTTTTCAAATCTGCATCCTTGAAGAGTTGCAGTCATCGATCTAGAAGAATCGGTGCCCTATCCACTTCCTTGGAGGCCTGGAAGAGCAACCAACGAAGTTCTATCTTTTCCTCTGTTCTGTCCATTTACATCCGTCCACTTCCACCCCAACTTCATCCTTCCTACAATGCTTAGTTGAGAAAACTCAAAACATAGAAATTGTCAATCCATAAGTCTTTGTTCATTTGGCTTAGGAATCAGGTCATTCCGATCTGTATCGACGAAGTTACATACATTTTCCCGTGCTTGCGCAGGACTGTATTTACTGTTCGTCCTGTTCCACATGTGCAAATCACTCTCCCGATCCTAACAATTCGAGTAGCCTCCACCAGGCTGCATCATTTGGTATTAGAGTTTTGGAGGAGAGGACAATGCCTCCAAGACAAGCCAGATGTCGTGACGGCAGAACCATCCCACTGAATGAAGTGCATACGCTCGCTGACAATTTGCAACAACATATGCAACAACAAATTGATGAGTTGATGCAGGAAGTTGAGCGTCTGAGGGTTGAGAGAAACAATTCACCACCTCGTTCCAAGACCGAAGATTCCAATGGTTCCTTTTCATCTTCGGAGGATGTTCGACCATTTCGCAATCGGAGGAATGTTCGATGTCATGAGCAAAACATTCGTGCACCAGAGTGGGAAAAAGAAGTTAAAAAGGATATCCTGGAATTCTCTGGTAATGATTCTCTTGAAGAAATTGTTGACTGGCTAACACTTGTTAATGAAGTGTTTGAGCATCGAAATGTTTCGGAGGATCGTCGAGTCGGGATCATTGATATGCAATTCAAAGGTAAAGCCATCGCTTGGTGGAGGCATGAGAAGCAAACTCGCCAATCTGTTGGCAAAGCGCCAATTACCTCGTGGAGGAAGATGGAAGATAAGATTCGAAAGTATTTCCTACTTAAGGGATTCAAGAGAGAGCTATATCAACAGTACCAAAATCTGAGACAAGGTACGCGAACGGTGGACCAATACACCAACGAATTCAATGAGTTGGTGATTCGCAACAACATCCAGGATCCGGGGGAGGTGCTTTTGAACAAATACTTAAATGGTCTTCAACTTCACATCCAAGACGCCTTGGAAGTCCTCGACATTTGGGACTTAGGAGATGCACACCAATGGGCACTCAAAGTGGAGCGCTCTCGCTCTAGGACGCAGCAGTCCTCTACCTTGCTGAGCTGGACTGCTAGGCAAACCACCGGCATCGCCAATGTTACCGAGGCTACGACGCAATCTGCTAGTAAGCCTTCTACTCAGCCCAACATTTCGAAGCAACAGGATATGTCCAATATACGTTGTTATTCTTGTGGGGAGTTGGGCTATCGTGCTAGCAATTGTCGAGTCAACAAGAATCGACCAACTGGAAAAGCCTTCTTGGTGGATACTGATTCTCATGAGAATGTGGAGGACCCGCTTGAAGAAGAGCTGAACAATGACGAAGAAGCTGCGGATGACGAACAAATAGTGCACGCTGATACCAGCAAACTTCTCATGGTGAGAAAGATTTTCCTCACTCCTCGAGATAATACCGGAGATAGATGGCTGCGTACCAATATTTTTCATTTCGCTTGCACAATTATGGGAAAAGTATGCCAATTAATTATTGACACTGGTTGTTGTGAGAATATAATTTCTGAGGTAGTGACAAACAAGGTGAAGTTGGAATTGAAAGCGCACCCCACGCCATACATAATGTCATGGTTGAAGAAAGGCATCGAGGTAACCGTTTCCAAATGATGCCTTGTTAATATGTGCATTGGTTTTGTTTATTATGACAAGATATGGTGCGATGTTCTACTGATCAATGCCAGTCACATTATTCTTGGCTGATCGTGGCAATTTGATAGAACTACTCATGATGGTTATCGTAATACATATTCTTTTGAGTTTGGAGGAAAGAAGATTATGTTGGCACCTAGTAAGGAGTCTCTAAAAACTCCTATAGTTGAAAATTCCACATCCCTTACATTGCTAATGATGAAGGGTGTGAAGGATGCTTTGAAAGGAGTTCGTGTTTTGTATGTTTTAATTAACAAAACAGGTATGGAGAATGAAATCGCTTCTTCCGTGCCCCATCAAGTTCAGCCTCTTTTGGAAGAGTTCAAGGATGTTTATAAATTGCATGGTATTCCGAAGACTATTACTTCTGATCGTGACACAGTTTCTCAGTCATTTTTGGCGACAATTGTGGAAGAATGTTGGTACTAAACTACAATATAGTACTGTGTTTTATCCCCAAACTGATGGCCAAACTGAAGTCGTCAATTGAGGACACTGATTGATGAAAATCCTTGCTCTTGGGAGATGCGATTGTTACATGGCGAATTTGCATATAATTGTGCTGTAAACCGTGCGACTGGGTATAGTCCTTTCATGATCGTGTATGGACAACAGCCGAACACTGCTCTTGATCTTGCACCCATTCCTCTTGCTGAAAAGTTGAGTGGCAATGTTGAAGATACTATTTCTCATATGAGAGCAATTCATGAAGATGTGCACCAAAGGTTAGAAAGCAAGACAGAATCCTATAAAAAGGATGTCGATAAGTGGTGGCGTGAGGTTATCTTCAAACCGGGAGATTTTGTTTGGGCTTACTTGCCACCAGAGTGTCATCCTGTTGAAAGCTATAACAAGCTTAGTGATCGAAAGCTTGGTCCTCTTGAAGTTCTTGAGCGCATCAATCCCAATGCATATCGCTTAAGGCTTCCTTCTCATATGAAAACACGTGATGTTTTCAACGTTCGACATTTAACACCTTATGCTAGTGACTCCTTTGATGATGACATGAATTCGGGGACGAATTCTTTTAAAGAAGGGGAGGATGATGCAGGCCAGATTGATAATGCCACCTGCATTGAAGATGAGCTCACTCGACCAAGGAGATCAGCTCGCATCCGAGCTCAACAAATCGCTCGACTAGTCTTGTAGATATTGAAGGGACGCAATTCGAAGACCAGGAGTCTCATCCGCGAGTCCATGCCACAATAAAGTCCTTGTCTTTCCCTATACATTAGAAGCCTAAAAGATATTTTGGGATGATCAAGAAGACTTTGGGCATTTATCTAGTTTCTAGTTTCTAAGTTCTTTAAAGTTTTATGCCTTTTAGGGTCTTTAATGCTCTTTAGTCTCTTCATTTGCTTGAGTCTTTTCATTTGTTTTTCTTTGCCCATAAAAGACCATCTCCTTTATGTATTGGACAAACGAATTTGATTAATGAAAATTTTGCATCAATCAATTATCTTGAACCTTGAAGAGTTCATACCCCTGAAAACCTAAAAGAGTTTTCCCTCCGTCCTTGAAGAGTCGGAGGTTTTCAAATTTGCATCCTTGAAGAGTTGTAGTCATCAATCTAGAAGAATCGGTGCCCTATCCACTTCCTTGGAGGCCCGGAAGAGCAACCAACAAAGTTCTATCTTTTCCTTTGTTCTGTCCATTTACATCCGTCCACTTCCACCGCAACTTCGTCCTTCCTACGATGCTTATTTGAGAAAACTCAAAACATAGAAATTGTTAATCCAAAAATCTTTGTTCATTTGGCTTAGGAATCAGGTCATTCCGATCTGTATCGACGAAGTTACATACATTTTCCCGAGCTTGCGCAGGACTATAATTACTGTTTGCCTTGTTCTACGTGTGCAAGTCACTCTCCCGATCCTAACAATTCGAGTAGCCTCCACCGGGCTGCATCACTTTGTTAAGGACTCTTGTTGATCTTATCTTGTAAGGCATTGTGATTCACAGAGGCAAAAAGATTTGTTTTTGGAGAAGGAGGAGAAGTAGGCTCTGAAGGTCGAGATGATCGGGAGTGAATGGGTTGGTACTGTTAGGGTTTTATAAAAAGAAGAAGACGGTTTTTTAGAAAGAAAAACCACTTTTAGAAGTTATAAAAAGTGATCCTATTACTTAGGAATTTTGAAAATGGAGAAAAAATGTTTCAAGCACTTTCATTCAATCAGATAAATTAGAATACATACCTGATTTGCTTCCAAAAGTAACATGTACCAAAATATCCTACCAGAAATGTCAAAAATATACTCGCTAAAATTTGAATTAAGGACGTACATTTCATTTGAGTCTGAAATGGATATTCAGACGGAGATTATTTGAGTCTGAAAAATTCCTATCTAACAAATACTTCAAGAAAATGGGCAAGTAATGCATAGTTTATTTCTAATATATTCAAATGAAGATCTATCAAGATGTTTTGTGAATGTATCAGTTAATTGATTCTTAGAATCAATAAATTGAATATTCACATCACTATTATAAACATGGTTTCTAATAAAGTGATGCTTGATTTCAATGTACTTAGTTCGTGAATAAAGAATTGGATTTTTGGTCAAATTGATAGCACTTGTGTTGTCACATTTGATTGCAATACTTGAATCTTCAATAGTAAAGTCTCGCAACTATTGTTTCATCCACAAAATCTATGCACAATAACTTCCCAAGGTTACATTTCTGCTTATGCCATAGAAAGTGCGACTATGCTTTATTTCTTTGAGTACTAGGACACCAACATATTTCCAAATAATTGACATGTTCCTGTAGTACTTTTCCTGTCCACTTTACAATCAACTAAATCAGCATCAAAATAACTAGTAAGAGCAAAATCTGATTCTTTAGAATACCAAAGACCTAACATTGGATAAGTTCCAATGTATTTGATCATCCTATCAACTGTAGAGAGACGTGACTCCTTTAGGTCAGATTGAAATCTTGTACGCATACAGACACTAAACAATATGTCAGGGCGAGATGCAATAAGATATAACAAAGATCCTATCATGCTTCTATATACCTTCCGATCAACATTTTTACTATTTTCATCTTTGTCTAGTTTGGATGAATGAGACATAGGAATATCTGTTTTCTTGCAGTTCTGCAATCCAAACTTTTTGACAATCTCCTTTGCATATTTTTCTTGGCAAATGAATGTTCCATGGTTTGTTTCATTTGTAGTCCAAGAAAGAATGTTAATTTACCCATCATACTCATCTCGAACTCATTCTGCATATTATTAGAGAATTCTTTGCAAAGCAGTTCGTTAGAGGATCCAAAAATAATATCATCAACGTAAATTTGAACAAGTAAAAAATCCTTATCTTTTCTCTTAATGACCAAAGTTGTATTAACCTTACCTTCGGTGAAGTTATTTTGTAGAAAGAAGTTACTTAACCTCTCATACCAAGCACGATGTGCTTATTTTAAACCATATAAACGTGATTAGTCTTCCTTGGTTCTTCAAAACCAGGTGGTTATTCCACATATACTTATTCTTTGATATAGCCATTCAGGAAAGCATTTTTCACGTCCATTTGAAACAATTTAAAATTATGGAAATAAACATAAGCTAAAAGTAGCACAATGGCTTCTAACCTGGTAACCAGTGCATAGGTTTCATCATAATTTGTGCCTTCTTCTTGTGAGTAGCCTTTTGCTGCAAGCCTTGCTTTGTTTCGTGTGACTTTCCCATTGTCATCAAGTTTATTTCTGAATACCCATCTTGTTTTAATTACAAGATGATTTTTGGATATTGGCACAAATTCCCATACTTTGTTGATTTTGAACTGCTGAAGTTCCTCTTGCATAGTTTCGATCCAGCTTTCATGTGATAATGCTTCACCAATTTCTTTTGATTCTATCTCTGATATCAATGCCAAGTTGCTGATATTTTCCTTGTGTTTAGATTTAGTCTTGATACCATCTTTTATTTCTCCAATGATGAGGTTCTTTGGATAGCTGGATTTATGTTTCCACTTTCTATTGAATATCTCATTTTGAATATCATCAGATTCTGAAGGTTGTGATTGAATCTGGATTGAACCTCCTTTTTTTTCTTCTATAGATTGAATGATCTTTGGAGATTCTTGTTGAGCTTCAAATAGCTCTTGAACATTGGGAGATGGTTTAGATTCATCTTTGTGAGTCTGTACATTTTCATCAAACCTCACATTCATTGTTTCTTTTACAGTCTGAGAATTCTTGTTGAAGACTCTGTATGCTTTACTTGTAGTAGAATATCCAAGGAAAATCCTTCATCTGCTTTCTCATCAAACTTACCAAAGCAGTTATTTGGATTTTTGAGTATAAATCATTTACAACCCAATACACGAAAATATGAAATACTGAGTTTTCTACCTTTGTAAAGCTCATATGGGGTTTTGTCAAGAATGGACATAAGAAAAACTCTATTAAAGATAAAACAAGCTGTAAAAACTGCTTCTGCCCAAAAATGAAAAGAAATCCTGCTTTCAATCAAAAGAGTTCTTGCCATTTCTTGCAAAGAACGATTTTTTCTTTCCACAATACCATTTTGTTATGGTGTATAAGGAGTAGAAAAATTGTGTTGAAAGCCATTTTCCTCATAAAAATCTGAAAATCTTTGATTTTCAATTTCTCCTCCATGATTAGTTTTAATGCTGGAAATAGTATAACCCTTTTCTTTTTGAACTCTTTTTGCAAATCTTGAAAAATATGAAAATGCTTCATTTTTATGAGCAAGAAAGAACATCTATGTAAATCTTGTTAAGTCATCAATAATAACTAAGCAATATTTCTTACCACCAATACTTTGTGTTTTGGTTAGTCCAAATAGATCCATTTGTAGAAGCTATAAAGCGTGATAAGTGGAAACAATGATGTATAGACTTAAAAGAGCTTCTTACTTGTTTTCCTAGAGTGCAGGCATTGCATAACTCTGTTTTCTTGTACTTCAAATTTGGTAGACTTCGAACCAATTTCTTGTTTGAGATTTTTGAGATTTGTTTAATACTAATATGCCATAATCTTCTGTGCCATAGATCTTTATCCTCTTCAATTGAGATCAAGCAAAGAGTGGAGTTAGGATTGACATCTAGAAGATAAATATTGCCATGTCTTCTTCTTGTGAATGTTTGAGAAAAATCTTTGCTTGTTATTGAGCATGTATTTTCTTGAAAGTTGATTTTGAAGCCTGTGTCACATTGTTGGCTTATGCTTATCAAGTTGTAGTTGAGTCCTTTTACCACACATCATTAATTGTGAGTCCTCCAATTTCAATTGTTCATTTACCAGCTATCTTTCCTTTGTTATTTCCTCCAAAGGAAACTTTTCCACCATTCAGACTTTGTAGTTTAACGAACATGCTTAGATCTCCTGTCATGTGTCTAGAACATCCATTGTCTAGGCACCACTTTCTTTTTCTCTTTGTGGTAATATGCAAAAATTACAACCACTCAAGTTTTCTTTGGTACCTAAATATAATTGGGTCCTTGAGAAATAGTATAGAATGTCTTAACAAAGTTTCTTCGAGTTGGTCTCTAGATCTTAGAACATTCATTTTCAAAGTGATGTGCATCTCCACATTTTGAGCACTCGAGTGCACTTCGGCCAACAGGTTTGATAAAGTTCCTTTTGAAATGATTTTTATAAACTTGTTTAGGAGGTCTTTGCCTTAATCTCTCATTGACTTTTGGAAAATCAATTAAATTGTCACTTTTCTTCACAAATCCGGGACCAGATTTGTTATAGTAAGGAATTTGAATAGAAAGAATATGCTTCAATGTTTCCGAACCTTTTGAAAATTTGGAAGTAATTTCTGAAAATTCCTTTTTCAAAATAGCATTTTCTTTGGAAAGTAAATCTCGATTTTCCTTGACTTGATGGAATTCTTTTTGAAGGAAATCGATTTTATCCTTTTGTGAAACATCCTATTGCCTCAGTAATGAATTTTCCTTTTTTAATTGAGAGATTCTTTTAAGAGTAGCCTTAAGTTCAAAGCATAATTCATCAATGTAATTTGACATTTCAATTGGAATTTCAGGATACTTTACCTCAATTTCGACTCTAGCATCCGAATTTGAATCAGAATCTGAGCCTAACTTGGCCATCAGACAGAAATTTGAGATATCTTCATCACTGTCTTCACACTCTGTATCACTCTAGGTTTCTGCTTTTAAGGCTTTCTTTACTTTGTCAAATTTGCCCTTTTTCTTTTTCAGAAGTGGACAATTTGGCTTGATATGTCCACGTTTCCTACAATGAAAGCAAATTACTTCCTTTGATTTTTCTATTTCATTGAGAGTCTTCTTCTTCTCAAGAGGCTTTTCCCCTTTGAAGTTTCTTTTTCATCTTCTTGTATTTCGTTATGAAGAGAGACAGTTCTTCATCATCAATATCTTCATCTCCAGAATCTGAATCATTAGAATCAATATTAGACTTTAATGTAATTAACTTTTTACCTCTGGATTCATTCTCCTCGTTCAGTTGTTCAGTTTCATATGATTGAAAAGTTTCAATTAGCTCATTCACTGATAGAGGCATGATCCTTTGAGTCTCTTGAAGTGATGTTTTGATATTACCCCATTGCTTTGACAGTCCTCTCAAAAGTTTGTTGACTTTCATCGCATCTGAGACTGGTTGTCTTTGTTAAGCAAGACCATTTACTATGTCAGCAAATCTATCATACATATTAACAACTAATTCTCCAGACTTCATTATGAAGGATTCATATTGACCAAGCAATAAATTGATTTGAGTTTCCTTGGCTCGATTTGTTCCTTCATATGTAGTGTAGAAAGTATCATAGATATTCTTAGCTGATTCATAAGAATCAATTTTCTTATATTTAATAGGTGCTAAGGCACAATAGAAATAATAAATTGCTTTTGAATCTAAAGTTTCTCTTTTTAATATCTCAGTTTAAGATAATGGAGGATCTGCTGGTGTGCTTCCTTCTATATTTTCTTTTGAATCAGAATGCTTTGGTTTGACTCTTCTGATGATAGCATCCCATTGCATGTGATCAATTGATTTGATGAATGCCTTTATTTTATTCTTCCAAACACTATATTCCTTGCCATCGAAATATGATGGTTTGTTGTTGATTTGTCCTTCAATAAAATCTGGAGCACTTAAGCTAGCCATATAAATCGTTAGCTCAAAAGTAATACACTTCAATAAACGAGCAACCTGCCTTGATACCAATTGATGTAGCTAACAAAGATCACCTAGAGGGGGTGAATAGGTGATTTTAAATAATTTTTATCAATTTATAGTGAAAATGATAGATCACAATAGAGTTTGAATAAAATTCATATTCAAAATAGTTCATATAGACAATGCTCTTAATGTGCAGTATGTAAAGTAAGAGATAAGGGATAGAAAAACTGTACACAAGTTTATAGTGGTTCAGCTTATAACAAGCCTATATTCACTCTCCCATGCTGACAGCCTACTAGCTGGATTTTACTATGTAATCAAGAGAAATTACAGATTCTGAGTGACAGCACTTTTGTATATGATAGGACTCTCTATCTCACACAATCATTCTTACAAATTATCTCTCAAAATCTTAATGTTTAGCTCAAGAAAGACAAGAGAAAGGATCAGAGTATGCTCAAACTTTGGACTTGTTGATTCTTGATTTCGTTCTATATCTTCTACACCTCGTAGATCTCCTTTTATATTCCTTCACTTCCAAACTAGCCGTTGGATAGTTTTTAGAGGATAATCTTCCAATATTCATCTTGGATAGATTGTATAAAATGGATTGAGTAGCCATTGATTGACAAAATTTGATTTTGCTGATTCTGGTCGCCCATACAATTAGAATCTTGGTTTTCATAAGTAGAGTTTTATCCGTTGCAATACATACTTATTATAATGTTTGATTGTCAATCAATTATAGCTTTAGATTGAGACAATTAAAACTTTCATTTTATGAAATCTATGCTAGATCACTAACTGTTATGATTCGTTCTGAATGAGTTTTGCTTCCGCGTTTGAAAAACTTCTATGTCTGCTTCTGCATAACTTTTGCGTCTGCGTTTCTTTCAGAACTTAGATTAGTGGGATTCTTTTAATAAGATATGAACCTATTTCTCATAGGGTCTAAAGTTCTTTGAAGACTTAAAAAGAGTCTGAATGACTTTTATGGTAAATTCTGAACTTCTCATTCTGAGTCTGAACTATTAGTTCTGAGATCTTGTAAAGTTTAATATTTCTTTCTGAACTTCCAGAATATATTAACCTGAAATGGAATACATGTCATATTCACAAGATAAACATAGAGAGTTTTGTCAGTTTCAAAATTCATTAGGAGTTTTCTTCAACAGACAGTGTACATCTAAGTATCTTATTTTCGTTTGAGTAAGCATTATGGTGGTCATGTTTCAATAATCACACTGACCGTATTGCCTGTTGAGATTTTTTTCATGGAGGTGGCTTTCTTTTGATGCTAGCCACAAAGGTCACATCCTAGTAACCATTTTCCAATCCAGCCATATAGGTAGCTTGATGCTACGATGCCAGCCATACAGGCTACGTCGCTCAGTTACTACTTCGTAAGCCAGATGCATCTACCGCTTACTATTCCCCTTTGATTCTCGACCTTTTGCATGTTATTTCAAGAAGCGGCACCACCACTAGACTCGCAACGAGTAGATGATCAACATATTGAAATCTCATCGTCAATGGAAGCCTGGAGCTAGCACACACACCATATGCGTAGCTGTGCCATGCATCCTCCATGGTCAATTGAAGATTTTGGGACACTGGCCGGATTATTTTTCAAACTCAAGTTGGTTTGTTCCAATTCACTTGTGTTTGAGGGGATGTTAGCGATATTAGGATATCTATTTGATTCTGCATATCTCTCAAAATTATGCATACATTTCTTTCGATATTGCATATCCTTGATTGATTTAGATTTGAGATTATGTTTATCTTGTTATCTTAATTAGTTATTTAATAAGTCTATAAATTGGCTCTCCATGTACTCTTTTATAAATCATCAAATATACATAAAATTTTCTATTCCACTCTTCCGCATTCTTACTTTTAACTGTAGCTACGTCAATATGATGTTTTGAGTTTACTTTATTCAGAAATATGGCAACAAATGACGAAGGAGACATTTTGTGCTAATAGAATATCAAAGTGATGATTTTCTTCCCTTTTGGGTTTCAAATGCATCTGATCTCTATCTACGGTAGAGAAATGAACGGCTTTCTACAAGCTTCTTATTGGTAATGTCGAGGAGTTACTTCCAATTGTCTAAACACTAACCGTGGGTGATGCTTGCCAAAAATATGGAAGTATCTTCGGCGATCCAAGTGTTTATTTTTAAGCATAAAAGAGAAGTATGCACTTTTCTTTGAGCTTTGACTTTCCCCAAGTAAATGTAACTTTGTCAACCTAGGAAATCTAGTTGGCTTTTCCAGGGGTAGAGTTTTGGAAGTGTTGAAGAAGTGGCCAGAGAGGAGTATCCATGTTATGGTCGTGAATGATGGACCGAGGATCTTAGAACTTGGTGATCTCGGGCGCCAGGTGATTTTAAGCTCTTCTAGTTTTTAGTGACATGAAGATGTAGATGTTGCATTGGATGTGTGACAAGCTGGTACCTGACGAAATAGTATTTTTCTAGGGCATGGGCATCCCTGTCGGGAGATTAGCGCTGTACACAGCTCTTGGGGTTGGAGGAATTCGTCCTTCAGCAGTAAGTAATTTAAATGGTGTATTCCTGTTGACGTTTGTTATTGCACTCCAAATTCCATTTCCAAGTTTTTTTTTTAATCAGAACATTGCCAAATTCTAAAATTTGAAAGTTTGGAATGAGACATCTGTTTGTAGCTACTGGGGCTTCCATTATACGACTCGGATCTTATTTTTACTTTTTATCTAGTGCTTGCCGATAACGATAGATGTGGGAACAAACAATGGGCAGTTGTTACAGGATGAGTTTTACATTAGTCTCCGACAGAAAAGACCAACTGGACTGGTTTCTTTACTACTCATGCTTCTTAATCCTGTTATATGTTCCTCTTACTTGAGGTAGGTTTTGCAATTTTGCAATGCTAATTTTCTTAATGAGTTTACGAGTGCTGTAAAACAGAATTATGGAGAAAAAGTCCCTGTGCAGGTCAGGCGTTTACGTTCTTGAGTTCACCGAGTTCTCAGAGCCATTTCATATTTTATCTGGTCCAGATTCATTGTTTCCTGAAATCTGCAGTTTGAGGATTTTGCAAGCGACAATGCCTTTGAACTGCTTGCAAAATATGGCACAACTCATCTTGTCTTCAATGATGATATACAGGTATCATTTTTAAGTACTCTCAATGACAGCATGCAGATCTATTCCTCAGCACTTCGCTGTTTACTTCTCTTTTGGCATGGAACAGCATCTATTGTTCTTGCGGAAGTTGTTGCTGCACTAAAATTACTAGACGGCACCCTGGCAAATCAAACTTTATTGTTCCTTGGTGCTGGGGAAGTGAGTTAATTTTTGTTTGCCATTTCCTCTTTCTTAGCATTATATTAAGAGATGGAACCGGACTTGCATTTCCATTTTGACTTCTTGTATCTTATTGAAATGTGATGAATTTCCTTGCCAATTATCCTCAGCACTTAGCTTTTCCCTTCTCTTCTGGCAGGCATCCATTGTTCTCGTGGGAGTTGTTGCTGCACTGTTAAAATATGTCTCGAATTTGAGCCCGTGGATGATTTTGATTTAAAAGTGCACGTAGATATTCAAATCATATTTTTGTGAATACGGTTTCCTTAATCGGAAAGCCTATTGGATTTGGATGTTGCCGAATTAGAGTCGGCCAAGCTGTGAAAGAACCGAAGTCGTTTCCAATTGTGTCAGAGAAAGGTCAAAAGAGGAAAGTTCAAACTTTGACTAGTTGAAGTCGGACAAAGAAAAGTCAAAAGAGGAAAGTTCAAACTTTGACTAGTTGACCGAATAACATGATTTCTAATCCATGTTGACGTGGGCTTCTGAAGTTGTTCTTCTTTTGGCTATAAATATATTCAGTGGGCACCTTGGGAGTTGAAGTTGAAGAGTGCAGAGTGTGGTCTTCGTGCCTTTCATGTCCAGAGAAGAACTGAAGCGCCGAACCGAGTGCTTGACGTGAATCTTCGTGGAATTATATCCTGGCATTTTCTTCATGCGTAGCATATTAAATCTTGTCATAAGATTTGTATATGACTAAACACTGCGTGAGTTATTGGATATAATTGGGGCTTGAGAAATACTTAGAATATTTGAATGACTCGAGTGTGGTTCTAATTTCCGTTGCATCGCTTGATCTATGGTGGAATTCCGTGCTGTTCTCCCTGTGGACGTAGGTTACTACGACCGAACCATGTAAATCTGGTGTTCGATCTATTTTCTTATTTTGTCAATTTTATTATTCAATTGCTTGGTTTCCACAACAATTGGTATCAAAGCTAGGCTTGCTTAAGTTGAAGCGAATAGATAGCGATAGAAGAAGGAAAAGTGAAAATCGACATATTTGATAGGAAAGATTTTGGTTTCTAGAAGATACAGATTGAGGATCATCTATATCAGATGAAACTGCACTTGCCCTTATCTGGGGAGAAGCCAGAGACGATGAAGCAAGCTGATTGGGAATTGTTGGATAGATGAGCTTTGGGTGTTATTCGGCTGATGTTGGCTCGTAACGTCGCGTTTAACATTGTGAATGAGAAGACCACTGCGGGTTTAATGAAAACCATGTCGGACATGTACGAGAAGCCCTCTGCGATGAACAAAGTCTATTTGATGCGACATTTGTTTAATTTGAAGATGAGCGAAGATGCGTCAGTTGTAGATCATATCAATGAATTTAATGTGATCATTAGTCAATTGAGTTCAGTTGAGATTGATTTTGAAGATGAGGTACGTACTTTGATTTTATTATCCTCATTGCCTGATAGTTGGAATACTACTGTTACTGCTATTAGTAATTCCTCTGGGTCGACAAGTTTGATATTTGATGGTGTTTGAGATTTAATTTTGAGTGAAGACATTCGTAGAAAAGAATCTAGTGAACATGTATCTGCTACTTAAAGTAGGTGAAAATAGAGGAAGAACTGATACACGTGTTAGCAAAAGTAGTATGAACTCGAATAGAAGAAGTCAATGTAGGACTGGTGGTGTTGTCTGTTGGAGTTGTGGCAAGAGAGGACATATTAGAAGGGATTGCCTTAAGCTGAAAAACGACAAGGGTAAGGAAATTAGAGTTGAGTCTGCGGATGATGTTGCTGCTATAGCAGACAGTAATTCAGATAATGCCAATTGTATCTTGTTTGTCACTAATAATTTGTTGTTTGGCGGATAGATTTTGGATTCTGGTTGTTCTTTTCACGCTACAATAAACAAGAACTGGTTTACTACTTATCAATGCACGGATAGTAGTAAAGTGTAGTTGGGGAACAACACTGAATACGATGTTGTAGGTGTTGGTGACGTCAGAATTAGAATGCATGATGGTATTGTGTGGACATTGACTAGAGTGTGGCATGTTCCAGAGTTGAAGAGAAATCTGATTTCCTTGAGTGCCTTGAATTCAGTTGGGTGTCAGTATTCTTCAGAATGTGGAGTTTTGAAAGTTGTTCAAGGTGCCTTGGTGATAATGAAAAGAATCAAACATAGTAGCCTGTATGAGCTTCAAGATAAGACAATGACAGAATTCGCTGCGGAGATGTCGGATGCATCTGTTCGAGAATCTGAATTGTGTCATATGCGTTTGAGGCACATTAGCAAGAGAAGCCTGAAGGTTCTAAGTGAAAGAAATTTGCTATGTGGTTATTTAGCTAACGAACTGAATGTATGCAGGTGCTGTGATTTAGATCAACGGCGAAAAGTGCAGTTTAGTACGGTTGTCAGAGAAATCACAGAAATTGCAAAATTGATTCACTTGGATGTTCATAGATTGTTGCAGTTTCCTTCGAAGAAGAGTGTCAAATTTATGCTAACAGTTGTTGATGACTACTCAAGGAAGACGTGAGTGTTTGTGCTAAAGCACAAGTTTGATGCTATTGTTAGGATCAGACAGTTAAAAGCTTTGATCGAAAATGAGACTAGTATAATGATCAAGCAGGTGCGGATTAACAATGGTACGGAGTTTTGCTCGAAGCTGCTAAACGAATTCTGCATGAAAGAAGATATAATGAAACACCGCACTTAATGCCATTGAACCACAATAGGTTGAAGAGTTGATGAGTAAAATATTACTAGAGACGGCCCATAAAATGCTCTCTAGTGCTGCTATGGCTAGAAGATTCCTAGCGGATATGCTTAATACGGCGAGCTACTTGAAAAATAGATCCCATTGACTGCGATTGAATGTCAGACTCTCGAAGAAGTGTGGTCAGGTAACGTTGTTGATTATTCTGTTCTTAGAATATTTGGTTGCCCATATTATGTTCGAGTTAGTGATGGTAAGTTCGATGGAAGGATAAGAAAGTACATCTTCCAAGGTTAGGCACAAGGTGAGTGGGGCTATGAGTTGTGGTGCCCAGAATTAAATTCACCTGTTATCAGCAGAGAAGTTACATTTGATGAGTCTCCAGTACTTCTGACTAGAAGTTACATTTGACGAGTCTCCAGTACTTCTGGCTAGAAGTTTCAATAGCAGTGTTTATACGGATTTGGACAGTGTTCAGCTTGAGGTGGAGTTGCAACCAAAAACTTCTGAGGTAGCGGGTACTAGCGAAATAATCGACACGGATGGTGCTTGTAGCGAGGTGGAGCCTATTGAGCCAACAGTTATTGTAACTGCTGATATTGACAAGGTGCGTATTCGATCTCCGAACAGATATGGATGCAATGATGGTTTTGCTTTATTTGCGGTTGAAGAAGTTGTGTTGGAAAATTCTTGTGTAGCGGTTAAAGGTACATGTGGAGTTGGTATTTTGATGAGGCCCACCGCTATGGTGAAGTTCAAGTGAGGCTTGGACTTCAAAGACATTTGTGGTGGTTGAGCCCATTGGGGCTGTGGGAGAGTAGTAGCGAAATTTAGATTTTATCAAAGTGATTGTGGCTTGGCTTAAATGTTGAGTCAATGTGGAGATTGTTAAAATATGTCTCGAATTTGAACCTGTGGATGATTTTAATCTAAAAGTGCACGTGAATATTCAAATCATATTTTTGTGAATACGGTTTCCTTAATCGGAAAGCCTATTGGATTTGGATGTTGCCGAATTCGAGTTGGGCAAGCTGTGAAAGAACCGAAGTCGTTTCCAATTGTGTAAGAGAAAGGAAGGAAACAATACTTGAAGTAGGACAAAGAAAAGTCAAAAGAGGAAAGTTCAAACTTTGACTAGTTGACCGAATAACATGATTTCCTAATCCATGTTGACGCGGGCTTCTGAAGTTGTTCTTCTTTTGGCTATAAATATATTCAGTGGGCACCCTGGAAGTTGAAGTTGAAGAGTGCAGAGTGTGGTCTTCGTGCCTTTCATGTCCAGAGAAGAACTGAAGCGCCGAACCGAGTGCTTGACGTGAATCTTCGTGGAATTACATCCTGGCGTTTTCTTCGTGCGTAGCAGATTAAATCTTATGATAAGATTTGCGTATAATTTCTTCATGAGATTGAAAGATTATTTCGTGAGGAACTATGAGATTAAACACTGCGTGAGTTATTGGGTATAATTGGCACTTGAGAAACACTTAGAGTGTTTGAGTGACTTGAGTGTAGTTGTAATCTCCGTTGTATTACTTGATCTACAATGGAATTCCGTGCTACTCTCCCCGTGGACGTAGGTCACTACGACCGAACCACGTAAATCTGGTGTCCGATCTATTGTCTTATTCTGTCAATTTTATTGTTCGAACGCTTGACTTTCGCAATAAAAATTACTAGGCGGCACCCTGGCAGATCACACTTTCTTGTTCCATGGTGTTGGGGAAGTGACTTAATTTTTGTTTGCGACTTGCTCTTTCTTGGCATTATATTAGGAGATTGACCCGGACTTGCATTTCCATTTTGACTTGTAGTATCTTATTGAAATGTGAGAAGGCCACGACCCAAAAAATAAATGGCTAATTTTTAGATCCTCGACCGGTTTAGATTTTTTTGGTGTGCTTCATGCTACACATGACACCATTTAAATGACTATAGCCAAAAGTTTTGGCTTCATTTTGATTATCTTTCTTGTCTCCCCCTTCTCTCCTTTTGATTAAGATTAGGCTTCGTTTTGATTATGCGCCTGGGATGTTCATATTGGCTGTTCTCAACATTGCTTCTTTGCTCAACTCAAACATGCTGGGCCAATGCAGGCTGGAACGGGCATAGCTGAGCTTATAGCTCTTGAGATGTCAAAGCAGGTACTTAACTGTTGAATTTATGCAGACTAGCATTCATTTAATTGTACAAAGTTGTAGTTTATTTAGCACTTTTAGTAGCTTCTATTGATACATTGTAACGGAAAGCTCCTGTGGAGGAGACTGGTTAGAAGATCTGGCTGATCGACTCAAAGGTAGCATTCGGTTCCATATGACTTGGCTGTTCAATGGTGAAATTCGGAATGAGAACAACTTTGACATCGTTCTTGTTGGAAATGTTCTTGCGGGGATTGATTGTTAGTTCTAGGAAAGAATTGGGCATGAGGACACTATTGGTGTCATAACTTGTGTACAAAGATCACTTTGGTGTTATAATTTTTTTTCGGATCACTTTAGTGCTAACTTTTTTGAAAAACAATTACTTTAGTGTAATGCTGACATGGCTTACCGAAAATCTTACATGGCGCTAACTTAGCTCGCTGCAGAGGTCCATGGCTCGCCGGAGAGGTCCAATTAGCATTAAAAACCAAAAACGACGCTGTTTAGTCCAGTGATGTGTACTTTTTTAGAAAAATAAAATTTAAATTATATTAAAATAATTAAAAAAACAAAAAAAAAGAAAATACCACAAAAAATCCCAAATTATGACACTTATGATAATTTACCCTGAACTTTTTTTTTTACATGAAAAATCCTAAACTATGACATTTGTGACAAGTTTACTTTGAACTGTTTTTTTGTGAAACTAAAACCCCTAATTATACTTATTGCGATACATTTACTTCACAACACTTTAACTCAAGGATATTTTCATTTTTTTCCTTTTTCTATTTTTTTTCTTTCTTCTCTAGTAAGGGCAACTCTCGCCGATGTAGGGTGAGACTGCCCTCGCCGGATTTGGCGAGGTTGACCCTCGCCGGATCTGGCGAGGGTGACCTTCGTCGGTTTCAGGCGAGGGTCGCCCTCGCATGAGTCACGCGTGGGCTACCCTCGCCGGCCCAGGCGAGGGCTTCCCTCGCTCGACGCCGGCGAGGGCAGCCTTCGCCTGGGCCGACGAGGGAAGCCCTCACCAGATTTGGCGAGGGCAACCCTCACCGGCGTCCAGCGAGGGAAGCCCTCACCTGGGTCGGCGAGGGTTGCCCATGCCTGACTCAGGCGAGGGCGACCCTGGCCCACCTAGGAGAGGGTCGCCCTCGCCAGATCTGGTGAGGGCAACCCTCGCTTGAGTCGGGCGACGGAAGCCCTTGCCTAGCCGGCGGTGGTGGGGTGGCGGCAAGCTCTTGCGTAGCCACGGGCCAGTAGGGCGAGCTTTGCTAGAGGTCGGCCTCACCGGCCCTCCCTTCTGGCGACCAGGAAAAAGTTAAGAAAAGAAACATTAAAAAATTAAAAAAAAGCCACATAATTTCCATGTGTATAAGTTAGATATTTTTTTTTTAAATATAAATGCCACATCAGTTTTTTGGTCGGAATTTTGGCTAGAGCCACTAAAGTGATATATTTTTCTTCGATTTTGGCATAAAAGTGGTTTGAAAAAAAATTATGGTATCAAAGTGATCTCCGTACACAAATTATGGCATCAATAATATCCTTTTGTCGAAAGAATTGCTTCAACACTTTAAGAAGCCATGGGTCATGAACACGAACCTGTCAAGGATCTCTTCGGTGCTGTCAAGGGGTGTAAAAATAACCCTCATTTGTTTCTAAACGTTCACGGATTTTGATGCTTTTTTACATGAGCCACCGACTATGCATACTTTATTACTTCCTGAGGCAATCAAGCCGACAATTCTGATTTGATCCTCTGGGAGTAGGAAGGACACTTATGAAGTGGTCATTGAGGCACTGCGCTCTTTTAACGAGGTGAACTTTTTTTCTTTTCAATGGCGGGTAATTAATAATGTCCGAAAAACATCCTTCAGTAGATTTGCTGTGGCATGCGGACCTTGAGTCTTGCGTGTACAACAACCTCTACTTTCTCACATCTTTCTGCAATGTAGTTCGATGCAACAACTTCTCATCATGGCTTTATTTCAACCCAACATCTCAATCTGAGTGTACTTCTAAAGAAGCTTATACCTGGAGTAAGGTAATTTCAAATGGCATTTTCAATATTTATTTTGCACAAGACATGGTGTATTATATGACTTAATGAAGCTGTCCACTCCAGATATGCGGTCATGTCCTTCCAATTCTGCCATTCCTACTTGCACTGTTCTGGAATTGCAGGGTCGTGCAATATTTTCCAGCGGAAGTCCTTTTGATCCAGTGGAATTCGAGGGCAAAGTCTTTGTCCCTGCCAATATATATATATATATATATACACACACACACACACAATATCCATTACAAGCTAGCACACCAGCAAACTTCCGAAACTAACGATTGCCAATAACAAAAAGGACTAGCGGCCCGATAGACTAACCCTTTGTCAAAAAGGCTCATCACCAAAAACAGGTTCAACCCCTAAAACTCCTAACTAACCCCTAGCCGCTCTAGAGGGGAGGTCCACTCAGAGTTAGATTCATCGAAGTCAGTCTGATTCCTCGAAGACTCCGAAGACTTAGCAGGCTCAGAATCAGCTTCGATCACAATGGGGTCATCTATATCTCCCGATTCCCACGGGAACTCAACCGGTTCCTCATCCTCAAGCTCCACTTCTTCAGGTTCTTCCTCCTGTTCCACTTCGGGCTCTTTTTCTTTGGGTTCCTCCTCGAGCTCTTCCTCGGGCTCCACCTCTAGATTCTCCACTAGCTCCCTCTCTACAAGTTCATCGTCTAAGCCTAGATCCAATGGAATCGGTCTTTGGTAAGGTACCTCGGGCTCGGGTTGTGGTTCAGCCACCATAGGTGCGGACTCAGCGGGGCTAATCGAAGAGGCCGACTGCGTAGGGCCAGGGCTGGTACTAGTCAACTCACCATCAAGGGGAGGAACGATAAAATGATCCTAGTCGCCAAATGCATTGTCAGGAGCATCAAAACCTCTAACTGGCCCAAATTCCTCTGCCCCATCCCGGAAAGTCCAAGCTGTATAAGTGTGAGTCTGCCACTCTGGAACACCTACGTCTACTTGAATCTCACTAGTGTGCTTAATCCAAGTATATTGTTCATCTACATGGAACTTTACTGTTAAGTGGTCAAAAAGCATTGATATTCCAAAACGGTGAGGCGGCTGGTTATCCATTATCCAGGTTTGGGGTCTGAAATGGTTTTAAGTAAAACCATGAGATCACATCTCAGCAAGTAACAATTTAAACCCAACATAAGCTAACAGGTATCTCTGGTCACATTCAAGCACGCCAATAATACAATTAGTAAACCAGAACAATTGCAAGCACCAACATCTCAACTTGATACACACGAAACTTCACATGCTAAATCAAACGTTACAGTTAACAACCGATATTGTGCCACACTCATAGATGCCATTCAAACCAAAACCACACCAATATTCGCATAATTGACACAACATCATATTTTCATTATTTCACTTAGGCACATGCATCCAATTTATTTCTAACTCGCGTAAGTACGCCTCAGGTCCAAAAACTAGCAATTGATCTCGAACCACGTAATCATGCCTCAGATTCAACAACACTTTTACAGCACACGTAAATGAACACGTCTCAAGCTCAGTGTCTCTAGCCCGCGTAAACAAACATGCCTCAGGCACAACACAGATCTCCTTTTTTATAACGTAACCCGCATAACACGCATCAGGTTGAATAAAACTTCTATAGCCCGTGTCAAAACGCCTCAGGCTTAGCGACGGTGAGGTCGACCTCGTTTAGCGACAATGAGGCCGCCCAAATCTGGTGAGACCTCGCCGTCGCCAGGCAAGGTCGAGCCTCGCTGTTGCTAAGTGAGGTCTAGCCTCACCATGGCTGGGCGAGGTCGAGCTCGCCCGGCAACGGTGAGGTTGAGCTCGCCTAGCGACGGCGAGGTTGGCCCTTGCCAGTGCCAGTGAGGGCCGACCTCGCCCATGGCCAGTGAGGTCCACCTCGCCACCCTCAGCCTCTCGCTAGTCGCTAGTCATCGGATCGGCGACCGGGGAAGAAGATAGGGGAAAAAAAAGAAAGAAAAATAATAAAAAAAATTCGAAAGATAATAAAAAAAAATTATTAAAATATTACCACGTCAGTCGCCCGGCGTCCACGTCAGTGCTAGCTGTCCAAAAATGGCCAAATGGACTGAATTGGCACAATTGTAAAAGATTTAGGACCGAATTGGCTAAAAAAAAGGTTTAGGACTGAATTGGCACAATTGCAAAATGTTTAGGACTTTTTTGGTAATTTTTCCTCTAATATAGTGAGTTTGCAGATAAAGTAACTTAGATGGACGTGCCTTATCCAAAATGTCGGATGTCTGATCAACGGAATGAATACATGCAAGGAGAATAATGCTAAGAAGACCATGTTACCGTCCAAAAGCATGATGAATTTCGCTATATTTCCTTCGCTTATGAAAATGTTCTTAGGACTATTTGAACAGTAGTCCGATCATCACACGAGATAACCATTGAACTCCAACGTTAAGCTCCTATGCTCTTATGTAGCAACTAATGCATTCACAATAGCTTAGATGTAGCGCCAACAATTTTTGCTAATGGGTATATTCTTAACCATGTCAATGCTTTCAAAAATGAATTAGGACCATCTACGCAATTACCAGATACGAATTCACTCGGAAAGGGTCCTTATTCTCCACGTAGTAATTGCGTGAAATCTCACGATAACTCCACAGCACAAACGCAACATTTTGATGCAATCGGATCATCTGAAAGTTTGTCATTTTTTGTCATCATCAATTTACAAAGGCTCATACATGTATAGGTTCATCAACCATGTAACCGACACATAAAATACTTTTTCGTCTAGATCGGTTCGAGTTTATTTACTGTCGTATCCTTCTTTCCTGGAACTATCCCTGATAATAAACTTGTCCCTCCCATCGAAGCTTAACATAGGATCACTTCTTAACCGCCATGTTGATTAGCATGCTCCGCATTAATTAATACGTTACACCTTCCTTCTTTTCTTTTTTAAAATTTTTGGTGTTGCATAACATAAGGACAAAAAGGAGGTCTCAACCAATCGTTCATGCTTTTACTAGGCCTTTTTATTAGAGACAATGACATAAATGGTCCCTAAAATTTGGCTAAATGTGTAATGTGATTCTTGAACTTTTAATTTGTTTAGCGTGATCAGTAGATTTTTTGTACATGTTCAATTTAGTCCCTGAACGCCAATTTAGTCTTAAACTTTTTGACAATTTGCCAATGTAGTCCTTTCGACCAATTATCCAAATAATAGGTTTATGATGAATTAACAAATTTTAAAAAGGTTTAGGACTAAATTGACATAATTGAAAGGTTTGGGACTAAATTGGCAAATCGTTAAAAGGTTTAAAACTGAATTAATATAATTCAAAGGTTTAAGACTGAATTGGTTATCGTATAATAAATTTGTCACTTTTTAGGTAATTATCTCAAAAAATCGGAAATGAACTATAGCAACTCATAAGCATGGGAGCGCATGCGGAACGAGGACACTTGTGCAAATACTAGCTATCAACGAGGACACTTGTGCAAATACAAGCTTTTGACAACTGCTAATTGATGGCTAAGATAATCACAAGAATCGAAACGAAGACTTAAGGGATCCACTCCATCCTATATATTAGAAGCAATGCAACTAACCAGAGCTCAAAGAATAAAAGGGAATTTATATCAATGAAGGGTGCATCTGGTAAGGATTTTAGGGAAAGGCTTTTGGGAAAATGCAAAAATTTTAGGTTAAAGAATTTTTTCTAAATGTAAATAGTATTTGGTAAAGTATAATTTAAAAGTGCATTAGTACTCAACTTTGCTTTATGTTGATCATAAAAAACAACACTTATAAAAGACTTTTGCTATTTTTTTTTTTAAAAAAACTCCGACCTTCATCGACAAAGCTCAGGTTGATGGCGAGCCACATCTAGTGCTAGACAGCCTCGCTTGAGGTCACGAGCTACCAAATTTGGCCTTGCTAATGCTAGATCTAACTCGCTGATTGATAGCCAATTTGGTCTAGTCGGCAACGTGACATATTAAACTCCATTCACAAAACTGTAGCACCGCTTTATCCATTGCATGAACTCGGAAATGATAGAGTGGCCTATCTTTGACAAACTTGTTCACCTCCATATAGCATCCATAAAATACCCTTTTGAAATTATCTTGAATCTCTTCTCTGTTTGAGTTCAATAGGTCAAGTTTTCAATTTTTTAGCTTGCTTTTGTAACCTTCTCTCACATTCAATTTGGGCTTTCTTTTCCATCTCCAACTCGAGCAATTCGTTCCCTCACTAAATCAGTATATTAAAAAAGTTTGAGCAATTTCCAAAATACACTCCCAACTTTACAATGACATATAGTACAACATAAGTAGCAACTGTTGTAGTTAGGCAACAACAAACCTCCAGTATTCCTATGTTCAAAAGAGCTACCAGTGGAAATGAAGCCAAAGACATAAAATCACCATCACCCAACTCGTAATACAAAGTGCTCTGCTTGCAAATTGGAGATTGCTTTTAGTTTCAACAGGGATATGTACAAGTTGCAAGTGAACATAAGCGATATTCACGAAAATCTATATGTACCAAGTACTGTTAAGAAATTAGACTTGTGTTCATGTAAGAGTTTATTTAGTTGCTACATTGTAAAATATCACCTTGTGTATCCACTAATATTATTACAAAAAATGGAAATAGAGTTGGATAAAAAATGTCATTATATGGTACTCGTATAAGGGATTCCATGCGTGCCTTTCATAGTACCTATGCATGAGATGAAAATTTCTGTTCTAGGTTATAGATACCTCGGCATGAAAGGCTCACGAAAGTCCCAATGTAGGAAACTTGATGGAGTTAATAACAAAAAATAAAGAAAGTCATGCATTTCACTACAGGAGTCAAGTGATTTTAATAATTTATATGCGAACTGGAGGCATAAAAGTTAACTTCAGCACATGGAACGGTTACGCTTGAGCTCTCTTCGTCTCGAAGCACACACGCGCAAAGAACACTCAAATCAACGAGGGTTTTCTTTCTTTTGGAGTCTCTGACCAACAACTCTCTCTTTTCTTCCACAAAGTAAATATTATATAACAAGAATGTGAGCACTGAATATAAGATTCGCAAATTAACAATTAAAAAGAACTTTGATCTGGAAACAAATTCCTTCTTTATTCCACTGAAGATTTCAGCCGAGTTGTTTTATTTCATGTTTTCACGAACCAAAGGCAGCAACAATCAAGGCTTTTTGACCCACCCATCGGTGGCTGCGATGATTTGCGCTCAGCTCTTTTCACGAGAGGTCCTGGGTTCAAAACTCTTAGGTGCCGGTGATTTAAGTAGAGGGTCGTGGCGGTGGAATGTTGCGCTAGCTCCCCCGAAGACTAGTTGGGCTTCACCGCCGGTTTGAGCGCAAGCTCGCCGGCTGCTCGGACACCTCGGTAAAAAAAGAAAAAACAAAAACAAGCCAGGCTTTCTGAATTAATTTCAACTCAGGTTTCGTTTAATGACTCAAACTTGAGACATAATTTGAGAGCTCATATCACTTAAAATAATGCTTTTGCGCACAGATGGACTGAAGAATCTTCTCCTGATTACATGAAGCTCGAATCTTTAATTGACGAGCGATTGAACCTTATGAAAGAGCCCCTTGATTTCGGCATCATTTGTGAGAGTTGTCTCTCTCATTAGTATTTGGTAGTTTCATTGAAGTTAAACATATTCAAGCTCAATTTATTTTAAAAAAATGAGTGGCTTGAAAAATATTTTCCTAAAAAATGATCACTTATGCCGCCTACAAAAATGAATGAATAATCCTTTTAATTTTACGCACCTTAGTATTATAGTCAATGTGATTTCTTTTGCTTTACTAACATATTAATATGATATCCAACTTATTATTTTAGGGGAAGCCGCATAGGCCAATATAGACACAAATAATTTTTTTGAATGATTAATATATGTGTTTTTAATGTTAGGGGATTTGATTAAGGTTTTTCAAGTCCAATAGCGAGCTCAGTCCACCCTACTGCTACTACTGACCAAATTATCCTAGAGAAAAGTCCGGTTTGAGCCCATTACATTACAGGCCTGTCTAGACCCGACCCGTGATTTACCCACTCCGACTCTATCACAGCTCGTGCCGATGCGTTTCGTCCATCCATTTAGCCTGAGATCCCCGATTGGGCCGGTAACGGCGGGGCAAGGCGAAGAAGAAGGCGGCGGCGGCGGAGGTTCTCGCACTGGATCTGGCCACTTCTACAGCTTTTCTTCTTCTTCTTCTTCTTGGCCTGTTTGGTTTGGTTCGGTTCTCATTTCGTCATAATCACGACGGAGATGGGATGAGGAAGCCAGCGACGTAACGGATTTCGACGCATTTTACTCTGTTTCTGATTGAGTTTTTGACAGGACTCAGTTCAATAATTGCCTTTGCCTCAACTTTCGTTTTCATAATTTGGATGTTGATCGCGCCTCTGCTCTGCCTACCGAACCTAAATGGTACGCTACTCGCAGTCTTCGTGGCCGAGTTTTTTGTTTTTCCTGTTGGTGGTCGTGGATGATTGTCAAATTTGGGGAAAAAAATTAATTACTTTATTTTTTGTTTGCCTTGAGCTTCGACTTCCAATCGAATCGCTTGCATAATAAATCAGGCCGACCTGATTGAGAGCCTGTTGCGGCGATTTCTTCTTCTCTGCGGACCCTCATATTAATTAATGCTTCATCGTTTGCAATAAGTGGTACGACTGGAGGAGTTGGTTCATACTTCATGGAGCGCAGATTAAGGTGAAGCTTGTGCTCGCTCCTTCTCTGCGCAATAGAGCTTTCTTAACTAGTGTCTTAGGCTTTGTGATCTAGTTATCTAATGTCAAATTTGCTTCTGCATTTCATGCGATCGAGCCGGAGGCCCACGACGTCGATAGAAAAGATTTCCTCTGACATTGATTGATTACATCTTTAGCTTATCAAAAGAAAATTAGTCGGCCAAAATTAATTCATTCACTTGCCTCCGTTCTGCCATCTTATTGCGGATTCTAGACACAAAGGATACAAATGTGAAATGATCCAATTCCCTATCAAGAGCATATATCCCTGTGTAGCCCCATGCTGTTCCGATCCACCCTCAGTGATTTGTTAACCCTTTGATGTAATTTGAGTTTAACTTTTCTATCATTTGGCTATCTATTCTTGACTTTAGGCTTCAACTAAGAACTTTGTTTTCTTGCTTTTGTTTTTCCAGGACAAAATTGCGAGGTTTATCCATGGAGAGCCATAGTAATTCGAATTTTACAGAGCAAATGGTCGGCGCTCTGTCATTTTTCTAGGCACTTGGCTGAGCAATTGATCCCTTCAAAGGCTTATCTTGTTGTAGTGAAAGAACATGACAATCTTCACCTGACATGGGAACTGAGCTCAAAGATAAGACGTCTCCAGTTCGCACTCTCAAGGGAGCCCATCGCATTAGAAGAAGCAGAGCCAATAATTACAAGCCTATTGTCTCTGATCTTCAAGGCACAGGACATGTGCTATGATATTGCAACCACCGTAATGACCATGAGATCCCATATCGAAGCCCTGGATGAGTACGCCAATTCAGCTTTAGTTCAGAGCACTGTGTTTGGATAATTGGCAGCTGAAGCACTACCAATAGCCTCCACTGCCTTAGCTTCAAACTATCTCTAGATTGGCTTAACAAAGTCTCTGGAAAAATTTGCTGATAACACAAGATATTAGCCTCAACTTGTCGACAATAATCCTCATAATTTCTGGATATTCTCAGACGATGTTCTTGC
The DNA here is from genome assembly GCA_024500025.1 of Syzygium aromaticum. NCBI lineage: Eukaryota > Viridiplantae > Streptophyta > Magnoliopsida > Myrtales > Myrtaceae > Syzygium > Syzygium aromaticum. The sequence goes on along the minus strand of CM044888.1, from coordinate 6,091 downwards.
TACCTCTCTAGTTGTCAACTCCACTGTCTCTACTGCCAACCATCCAAAGCAGATTGTTTCCGTATTGTCACAAATGGGGTCAATTTTGGAGCAATCCGAGCATGGTTCCTTAATAACGACTTCAAAGGTTCCTCTATTATCGTGCAAAATATCGAGGAGTTTTCGTGGCCGTATTCTGCATATGATCCTGCACTGAGACGGCTTTCTGATGCAGATTCTCAGGCCCACTATTTTAGTAATCCTCAAGATACAAAAAGATGAGACAGAACTGTGGAACCCGAAGTACATTTCACTTCTTAGACACCTTATATTCTATATTCCAGAAATCTATCCTCAGCTGGAAAAAGTAGTTTTTTCTTGATGATGATGTTGAGGTCAAGAAGGATCTGCCGTCGCTCTTCTCAGTTGATTTGCACGAGAATGTAGATGGAGCTGTGGAGACTTGTGTATAAGCCTTCCATTGCTACTACAGGTATCTGAATTTCTCAAATCTGGACATCAGCTCAACGTTTGATGCAGAAGCATGTGTGTGGGCATTTGGCATAAACATTTTTGATTTGATTGCTTGGAAGACAGCGAATGCGACTGCGCAGTATCATTACTGGCAAGAGCAGTGCTAAAAAAGCACGCTTTGGAAGCTAGATACCCTGCTTCCTGGCCTTCTAGCTTTCTATGGACTAACAAAGCCACTCGATCGGACATGGCATGTGTTAGGGTTAGGCTATGATACAAACATAGATGACCTTTTGATGGTACGTGCAGCATTTATTCACTTCAACGGTAACATGAAGCCATGGCTGGAAGTTGGCCATTGGCAGGTGTAAGCCTCTCTGGGACAGGTATTTAAATCGGCATTACCCATACATCCGAGACTGTGCTCTGAGTTGAAATATGTGCCATTTCTCGGATGAGGTTAGCTTATGGGACGACTTTTTTGTTGTTCTGGAACCTCAACATCGTCACTACAGTGCAGAGGTAGAAGTAGAACTACTTTTGTAGGATATACGTCTCTCCCTTTCCAGTGTAACATCTTCCACAATTAAATTCCTACACATTGAATGGTCAGAAAAAGTTATTTATTATGCAACGAAGAGGCATTGGAAAGTTCAGATTTTGGCTGGCAGGCTTTCAGTTTTATCTCCTTCAAGCTGTGGAGTACTTTGAAGTAAGTACTTTTGTCATGGCTGGTCTTATCCGGATGTACCCCCCAAAGAGTGGTGTTGAGTTCCCCTTTCTTGGAAATAGGTTAATCAGCCTAATAATGCGCGACACTACTGTGTGGATCTATAATCGCTGAACTGAGACACAGCTTCTGATTCGATCTCCTCACAATATATGTTAATAGTGTCACTTCCTATGTCGTATGTTGTGTTTTAATTGTTTCACAGAAATATGAACTGAATTCTATATTACGTATAAAAGTCGGTAATTTATAATAAAGGTCAATAACTTAAATAAAAGCTGGCAATTCAGAACCAACCGGATAAACATAGGAAAGTAACTTAAAGTAGTCCGTGACTTGGGGTGCATTTGGTTCATCATTTATGAGAGGCTTTAGGAAAATGCAAAGCAGTTTAGCTTAAAGGGTTTTGGGGAAATATAAAAACTGTTTGGTAAGCTGTGCTTTGAGAAGCAACTTTGAAATAAATGTCGTTTGGGAAAAACACGTTTGAAAAGCCCACTTTGATGATTAATTTAAGCTTTTAATTTTTATTTCAGCAACTTTTTAAATTTAAATATTGACAACAACGTTAAAGATATCGTGTAAATTTTTGCTAAAAGGTTCAAATGAAAAAAATTCACATCAAAGTGGTCTCTTTCTTAATTAAAAAAAAAGGTACTTTCATCGCAATAAATGTGGTAACAAAGCTTGTGTGTTATCCTCGAGTGGGGATGTTGCGCAGCATAACCATCAAAGCAAGACCAAAAGAAAGGATTAGAGGACATTCTAGCTACCAGTAGAAATGTAACAAAGGCTGGTTTGTCAATCAGACACATATCAATCGTCAATGTTGCTCGCTTATTGTCCCATACAATGAGATTTGAGCTCACCTTTTCTTAGAGAGTGAACGAAAAATGGATACATAGGCAACTTTTTGTCTTGCAATTGGAAGTTTAAACCTAAATTCATTTAACAGTGAACACAAAAATTGCCAATTAAGAGGTCTCTTTTGAAAAAGTTGAAATGGCAGAGAACAAGATGTTACAGACTTATTAGTAGAAACAAACTAGCAAAAGTCATTGCTCTTATATTTGAAGTCATTACAAATACATCATCACCCGTGAGAACTCTATGCTTTTCTACCTACAATCTATATCCATTCTATAAGTAGCACGAATGTACATTTCCAATATCGACCTATAAGCAAGACTCCGGTGAAGCTATCATCATATGGCAGCCTTACTCTATCTAATGCAAACACGTTCTGAGCCCAAGAGAGCAGGCTTTCTCAACCAGTATCGCTGAAATCTTTGCCTTGTGTATTCCTTGTAGTCAAAGTCGTCGTTCACATAGCCCCGCAAGTGAACAGAGACTGAGAACTTCTATCATTTTGTAAAGCAATTATATGAAATTGATGTATTGTCAGTTGGAGAAACGTCTCTAAATGATTTTGATGATACCCAAACTATCCTTGGTATAATATCTACATTGTCTAAGTGCAGGCATATTCAAAGGATTGAAAAAATAATCCTAATGTTATTCATTGAAGAGAAGATCACAAGATTGTCCTTGAAGGATCGAATGAATAACACCATCAATCTCAAAGATCAGCTAAATGAAGATGTCTTGTTCAAGCTGAAGAGATCTAGTAATTGGTAATGTTTAAGTAACAGTTCATTTAATATGACTATTATGTCACTATGATAGCCGTTGGGACTAGACAGGCACAACAGAAGATCCGGGAGAAAGGAAAAGTGTTGTTCTGACAGGTAGTCAATATCGTCGCTATAGTAAAATAGCAAAAGCTATTTCGAAAAAGTCCGCAGAAGTTTAGGAATAAGTTGTATGGGTAGTCAATTTCGAGGACAGCAGTTCCGACAATTGTAATGGCTACTTTGCCTCTTTGGGACATCAACAACGATTAGTTTGAAGATGCCTATAAAAGAGAAGGTCTCTGAAGCCAACAAGTTAGAGTGAGAGTGTGTGTACTCTGAAATCTCTTACTTGCTGTGTACTGAGCAAAAAGCTCATGCTTGTCGATAGTACTTATTGCATTGTAATTGCGTTGAAGTTTTAATTATACCAAGTGATAGCAATATCCACCTCCTGGTAGTGTAATCTACAATCTGATAGGAGTGGTACTTGCCAAAGTGTAACTTGATCAGTAAATTACTAGTGCAATCCAGCTTAACTTGTGACTGTTAGTGGTGAGAGTAGACATAGGCTTGAGGATAAAGCTGAACCACTATATATCCTTGTGTGTAGCTATTTATACTTTTGTTTATTATGCATACGAGATATTTACGCTTCAAAGATGATGCGAAATCAAAAAATAAGAAATTGCCTGAAAGGATTCCCTTGTTTGAGAAAGATTACCTTTTGATTATTTGCCACATAAAACTTCTTGGTGTAGAAAAACTGTGGGGACATGTGCGTTTTAATAGCTTGATTATCAATTAATTTCATGCAAACGAGATGTTTACACTCCAAAAGAGATGCAAAATAAAAAAAAAAAACAAGAAATTGCACGAAAAGAATCCTTTTTTCAAGAAAGATTCCATTTCGATATTTTGCCCAATAAAACTTTTTAAAGGAGAAAAACTGTGGAGATAGGTGTGTTCTAATAGCTTGATTTGCATTTAATTTCATGTACACGAGATGTTTATGCTCCAAAGGGGATGAGAAATCAAAAGCAAGAAATTGCCCGAAAGGATTTCCCTTTTCAAGAAAGATTTCCTTTTTATGATTTGCCCTATAAAACTTCTTGAAGTAGAAAAACTGTGCGGATATGTGCGTTGTAATAGCTTGATTTGCATTTAATTTCATGTATATGAGATGTTTATGCTCTAAAGGTGATGCAAAATCAAAAAACAAGAAATTGCCTGAAAAGATTCCTTTTTTCAAGAAAGATACCCTTTCGATATTTTGCCCTACAAAACTTCTTGAAGCAGAAAAACTATGGGGACATGTTCGTTATAGTAGCTTGATTTGCTTTTAATTTCATATAGATGAGATGTTTACGCTCTGAAGGTGATGTGAAATCAAAAAACAAGAAATTGGCAGAAAAGATCCCCTTGTTCAAGAAAGATACCCTTTCGATATTTTGCCCTATAAAACTTCTTGAAGCAAAAAAACTGTGGGGACATGTGGTTCTAATGGCTTGATTTGCATTAAATTTCATGTATATGAGATGTTTATGCTCCAAAGCTAATGCGAAATAAAAAAATAAGAAATTTCCCGAAAAGATTCCCTTTTTCAAGAAAGATTCCCTTTCGATGTGTTGCTCTATAAAACTTCTTGAAGTAGAAAAATTGTGGGGACAAGTGCATTCTAATAGCTTGATTTACTTTTAATTTCATGTAGACGAGATGTTTACGCTCCAAAGGTGATGCGAAAACAAAAGACAAGAAATTACCTGAAAAGATTCCCTTATGCAAAAAATATTTCCTTTCGATGTTTTACCCTATAAAACTTCTAGACGTAGGAAAACTGTGGTGACAGGTGCATTCCAATAGCTTGATTTGCATTTAATTTCATGTATATGAGAAGTTTATACTCCAAAGGTGATGCGAAATCAAAAAAAAAGAAATTACCCAAAAAGATTTCAATTTTCAAGAAAGATTCCCTTTTGATGTGTTGCCCTATAAAACTTTTTGAAGAAGAAAAACTGTGGGGACAGGTGCATTCTAATAGCTTGATTTGCTTTTAAGTTCAGGTGGAAGAGATGTTTATGTTCCAAAGGTGATGCAAAAAAAAAAAAAAAAAAGAAATTGCCATAAAAGTTTCCCATTTTCGAAAAGGATTCCTGTTCAATGTTTTTCCCCATAAAACATCTCGACGCAGAAAAACTGAGGGGAAAGGTGTGTTCTACTAGCTTGATAAGCATTTAATTTGATGTATAAGAGATGGTTACGTTCCAAAGGAGATGCGCAATAAAAAAAATTAGAAGTTGCCTGAAATGATTTTCAGGTAATTTTTTGCCCTATAAAACCACTTGTAGAAGAAAAACTGCTGGGACAAACGAGATTAAATAACTTGATTTGCAATGAGAAAAGCTGCGTCAACTTTTTCAGGGTTTAAGGTTTTGGGGATTGGGATTTTGGAGTTTTCGGGTTTAGGGTTAAGGTTCTAGGGCTTAGCGATTTAGGGATTTAGGGTTTAGGGTTTTAGGGTTTAAGGTTTAGGGTTTAGTTTAGGGTTTTAGGGTTTAGGGTTTGGGGTTTAGGGTTTGGGGTTTGGGGTTTGGGGTTTGGGGTTTGGGGTTTAGTAGGGTTTAGGGTTTAGGGTTTAGTAGGGTTTAGGGTTTGGGGTTTGGGGTTGAGGGTTTAGGGTTGAGGGTTGAGGGTTGAGGGTTTGAGGGTTTGGGGTTGAGGGTTTAGGGTTGAGGGTTTAGGTTTGAGGGTTGAGGGTTGAGGGTTGAGGGTTGAGGGTTTGGGGTTTGGGGCTTGGGGTTTGGGGCTTGGGGCTTGGGGCTTGGGGCTTAGGGCTTAGGGCTTAGGGTTTTAGGGCTTAGGGTTTTAGGGGTTAGGGTTTTAGGGGTTAGGGTTTTAGGGTTTAGGGTTTTTAGGGTTTAGGGGTTAGGGGTTAGGGGTTAGGGGTTAGGGTTTAGGGGTTAGGGTTTAGGGGTTAGGGTTTAGGGTTTAGGGTTTAGGGTTTTAGGGTTTTAGGGTTTAGGGTTTAGGGTTTAGGGTTTAGGGTTTAGGGTTTAGGGTTTAGGGTTTAGGGTTTAGGGTTTTAGGGTTTAGGGTTTAGGGTTTAGGGTTTAGGGTTTTGGGTTTAGGGTTTAGGGTTTAGGGTTTAGGGTTTAGGGTTTAGGGTTTTAGGGTTTAGGGTTTAGGGTTTAGGGTTTAGGGTTTAGGGTTTAGGGTTTAGGGTTTAGGGTTTAGGGTTTAGGGTTTAGGGTTTAGGGTTTAGGGTTTAGGGTTAAAG